>OX297853.1:36924731-38271086 GCA_946477585.1 Cheilosia urbana | reverse complement strand
TGATCTTGGTCTATAAAACTTTGCATTTTATTTGAAAGTACTTATATGTACATGTACATGTACATGTTTTGAAAAAGAACTTACCAATTTGCACACGTTGAAAAACACTCGGATATAATTGATTGTTCAGTTTTCTTGCCGATTTATTCATTTTTGTTAATAAATTCCAGTACTCAAATATTAAACCGAAATAAACAGACAATTCGAAATTGACTTTTTAAATATTTGACAGCTAACGTCAGTTATAACAAACTAGCCCAACAAAATTCTTGGGCTATTATTTGCAGGTTTATTATTGAGGGGAAATGTTTTGTTCTCTCTTTTCGGCTCTCTACTGCCCAACTTTTGCGTAGAAGAACAAAGTTAACTATAAATTATTTGTTTTTTGTATTTTAATTTAACGACTATTTTAAAAATTAATTATATTTTTGTTTGAGTTCATGTACCTAGTTAAGTGACCCAGGGCAGGGATTTGCAGTTTTACATATTTCACTGTTTATGCGCTTTGCAGACTTACATATGTCGTGGCTCCATGGTCAAAATTTGTTTTACTTCCGTCTTTACATTAGAATCTACTTAACAATGCTGTTGGGATATTTATCGAATGCAAAAGAGAATCATCTCTAGTATGTGCCTTTATGCCAATTCTGAATGGGTGTGTTTTTTTTTTTTTTTTTTGTCTTGTGTGCCGTATTAAAAAAAAAAAATAGTTGGCGCAATAGTTCCGGAGAGACCCTATGGCCTAGCTTCGCACAACCATTCATTTTGTGTGAGTTTCTCATTTTTGGAACGAATGGAAGGGATCTACAATTTTATGCCGACTCCAAACGGCTAATTGAAAAGCTCTTTCAAGACAGTTATACTCTCGGATGTTTGTCAGACGTCGCGAGAGGTAGCGCAGCGGAAAAAAACCCCAAGTCGGAATTGGGTTTTTTGCGGGATTCGAACCTGAGACCCCCGCATAGCAGTCCAACACACTAACCACTAAGCTACTGTGGCCTATTAGCACTTCAAAAAAAAAAGAAATAAAAAAGAGTTATTTCCTTTCCCGGGGGCAAGGCCGTATCTAGGGGGGGGGATCACAGGGGTTTGAACCCCCCCCCCCCCCCCCCCCCCCCCCCAAGTGCACATTTTTAAAACGAGAACAGAGCAAATCCAAACAAAAATTATCCAATTCGGCCAATTACCTAAATGCAAAAAGGTTCAAATCAAATCAAGCTTAGCATTGACTTTTTTCAATTATATTTTTATAATTTTTTATAATTTGTTATGTTGAATATAGCTATTTTTTTTAAACTGTTACTACTATCATCTTATATATAGAAAAATGGATCTTGGTTTGTTCGGATGCTTAAAACTCGAAAACGACTGGACCAAATTGGATACTTCCTTCTGCGGATTTGTTCGTAATTGCTCCGCGAAGGTTTAGGAAAATAGAAAAATTGAAGTGAAAATTAAAGTTTGTATGGGGAAATACACTTTGAAAAAAAAATTAGCTGGATAGAAATCAAGAAGTGACACTTCAAATAAAAAAAAAATATTTTGAATTTTAAAAGCAATTGTTGTTGTCAATTATTTTAATTATTTTCCAAGCAAATTGTTGTTGTCAACAATTTTGAAGTTTTTTTTGTTTTTTTTTTAAATATAGGTACCTAAAAACTTTGTTCTAATAAATTATGTTTACTATGTTACATTAAGTAACTTTTTGAAATGAAGTAGATAGGTACTTTGATTATACAAAGATGATATTATGGCCGACGATATTTTGCATCGAATTCGCACTGTGACATCGGATAATGAACTGGAGATGTCAGATGAAATGCGAAACAAAGCTTTTATTTGACGCATTTAATCGAGAATTGGAGCGAGAAATGGACTTCGAACGAATCGCATTGCGTCAAGCTGTTCGAACAAATGTGCCAATGTTGAATCTATATATATAAAAATGAATCCCTATTTCCCTTGGTCGCGGCATGACGCGTGAACGGCTGGACCGATTTCGCTATATTTTTTTTGTTGTGTTTGTTATTGTCAGGAGAAAAATCTTATGAAAGAAAAAATTAAGAAAATTACGCGGAAAATGAGAAAATTTAAGAATACTTAACCACCATATTAAATTATATCTAATGTAACCATAGCGCTTTTACAATTCAAACTTTTTTGATGTAACCTTATGGCGGTGGCGCTGTTGCCGATCGCCGAAACAGCGCTACCAAGTTGATTGAAATTTTGTAGATGGATATGGTTGCTTCCAGTTTTAAATTTCGGATAGTTTTTGACCTATATGAGGTACTTTGAAAAAACACAAGCGGGATAAGAAAACGGATTGTGGCACGTCCCATTCAAAAATAAAATCAAACGCTATTTCTAATGTTGTATAATGAAAATTATTAATCGACGCTGTCCAAATAAAGCAATTTGCGAAATGTAAGCAAGATTTAATACGAAAGGTACGGGCAAAGCCGGGTGGGTACAGTTACATATAAAAAAGACTGACGTCCGTATGTGCACTCATAACTCGGGGACGGATCGTTCGATTTTTATAATTTTTATAATTTATATATTTATCTACATAATTCGGATTTGAAAGTTGGTTCAGTTAAAATCCTGTTGCGAAACATCAATGTACCGAAACTTTGCAACGGATCGCATTTGTTTTATGGTGAAGGATCTCACATCAAATATCATACAAGTGATGATTTTAAGGGGAAAATTCAAAGGCAAACATTCTTATTCCGCAGATTTCGCTTATTAAGTACGATTTACCATTCGTGCGACTTCAATTTCCCGTGCGTCTCGCTTTCGCTATGACAAATAATTTATTGCAAGGATAATCGATGGATGTTTGTCAATTTAGTGAAAAAGTGGAAGGTTGGACGACACGTCAAAATCATTGCGGTTTGATTGAAAAAAATCAACATTGATATTCATCATTTATTTCTATTGCATTTAATATAACTTTTGAATAAAGAATTTTAATTGGTCGAATTACATAAATTAGCAAGTGCTTGGTGCATGCTCGGAATTTATTCACAAATTAACAAATTTGGGCGAAACGAAGTTTGCCGGGTCAGCTAGTTGTTATAATAAATTTGAAATTTAGGATTATTTTATTTTCCTCAATTGCTTCCAACCTATAAAATAAAAAGCTATTTTTTGGAAGATGTCGCAGGTAGTCGCAGTAGCTTAGTGGTTAGTGTGCTGGACTGCTATGCGGGGGTTCAAGGTTCGAATCCCGCAAAAACCCAATTCCGCCTTTGTAGGGTTTTTTTTTCCGCTGCGCTACCTCTCGCGAACGTCTGACAAACATCCGAGAGTATAAATGTCTTGTAAGAGCTTCTCAATTAGCCGTTTGGAGTCGGCATAAAACTGTAGATCCCTTCCATTCGTTCCAAAAATGAAAAACTCACACAAAACGAATGGTTGTGAGAAGCTAGGCCTAGGGTCTCTCCGGACCTGTTGCGCCAACTATTTATTTATTTATTTTTTGAAGATCATATCCCCCCCCGAAATATTTTTCTAGATACGGCCTTGCCCGGGGGAGTGTACTCACCAGAGACTTTACTGAAACCCCCAACTCACAATCCTCTTTTTTTTTAAATTAGCCATTTTGTTTTCCTATCGGTGTTTTTTCAATTAAGAATCCGTGTGACATGCGAAAACACACAAAAAATATAAAATCAATGCTGCCAACCACAACCCAAGGTATATAGAATAACATGGTAAAACATTGCGCATGTCCGCATCCTATCTCACTCGCACACTGCTACGTCACGTGTATCACGCTGTTTTGACATTTCAGTGCAAGTTCGACGTTCTCTAAGGTTTTTGTGGAATATTTTTTAAACAAATAAAAATAAAATGGTTATATGTGCGATATTCGGCTGTAATAATAATAACGACAAGAATCGAAAGCAAAACAGGGTCGTTTTTCAGATTTCCCAAGGATGAGTCTATTAAAAAAAGTGTGGATTAAAAAAAGTGGTAGAAAAGACAAGTTTTATGCAAATAATGCATTTGTTTGCTCGAAACACTTTAACAGTGACCAATATGCGCGAAACTTGAAAAAAGACCTGCTAAACTATTCACCCAAAAACAGTAGGAATTGCCTTTCACTTCCAAGGACTCTGACAATAAGCGCCAGGAGAATTATGAAAGGCGGAATACAAAACAAAAAATTGTGCGCGAAATTTTGTGAGTTTTAAGTGTGAACAAATTATAAATACGTAATTTGTACCTAATTTAAAATTTGTATTTTCTAAGGAAAACCCTTCCAAGTGAACAAGTTACCCAGGACACCAATAAACCTACTGCAAAATTATGCTGAAGAACAACCGACCGGATCCTTCACATGGACAGATCAAGTCAGTGAAGGTGGACTTCGAAAACCCAACACTATTTTTATCGAAAAAATACGACTTCTTGAAAGTATTTTTAATGAATATAACTCGACTGGTCTAAAAACTGGACAAAATTACATAAAAACATTGTTAGACCTTGCCGAACCTATTGATTTAGATCGCGCGATCAAACAGTTGTTTTTCCGGTGCAAAATGTTCTTTAAGATTCGAATTCTTAACAAAACACTAATTACGAATATCACTGCAAAAAAAAAAGAAAAATGAATAAAACGCTGAACTAATTGTAAAACTGATATGGACTTGTTTTTATTTCTAATATTTTCGCAGATTATAAAGAACTATTTATACATTATGGTTATGAGGTTTGATTGATGAATAAAACTGCGAATAACAGCTGCCAAATTAGATTTCTTTGTTCTATTGCTGTTGAAACAAATTGTATCGTACCACCATCAGCTCACTTTAAAACAATTTCGCCACTATATCTTGCAAATCACATTTTATTAATTAATAATCCACAACCCTAATATAAACCACATGAATGTGAACTAATTTGTTCTGAAGTGTCAAAATATGTGATACACGTGACGTACATGCGCAGAACTGAACCAATATTTTCCTCCGGAATGTCATACCATGTATTCTATATACCTTGACCGCAACCAACCATGGGGGAATGTGATAGAGTTCGGGAATACCACATTTTAACATAACTTAATGCTATTGGTTAGTTATTATATATTTTTAAAAGTCGAATAATATAATTTGTTTGGTTAATAAAACTATCTAATGAGATTTTTTATATACTAGAAACATATTAGGACAAACATGGTTGTGTATTTTTCGCTTTTGAATATGATTAACTTGGATTTCTTGAGTAAATTTTCCATAAGTAGCTGAAGAAAAAGTGTTCAAAATGATTTTATTTTCCCTCAACCGATCTAAATTTTTCATAAGTATTTTAAGCAAAAGTACACTTATTCGTAAAAAAAGGGTTGGGTACGATATCCTGCCTTTCGAAATCCCGTTTTTTTTATCCGGTTTTTTAATAATCTAGCTGTAAAAAAAAAGGATTAAGTACCATATAAAAAAGCTTTTGCAATTTAAACTAGATGTTTTATTTATATAGCGGGACTATAATAAATCATTTCGAATAAGCGGTATTTTAAGAGGCAGTATTTAAAAAAATCGAGATCTTAGAAGACGGTGTTTTAAAGTGGGATTTAAAAAAAAAAAAACTGGATTTTAAAAAGCGATACGCTCCCCTAAAAAACCATCCACTCGTAACAAATAATTTCGAATTTAAAAGATAACATTCTATGAACGCTGACAGCGAAAGTGGCATATGCAAGGTGCGAGTGTGATTTTGGGCCGGAATTTTTGAGGTTACGTGACTTTTGTCAATACGAATTTCTATGTAACAATACTAAAGTACTTAGCATTTGCCAGCCCATAAAGATTAAGCTTTGTAGGCAAATAACGGAATATCTGCCGAAGTTGAGGGTCACAGTATTAATTGTCTCTGTTTAGAACAAATTCTTCGGCTTGTGGGTAAAGAATGTTTTCATATACAAATTTAAGAACAAAATAAGTACAGAGATCGACTTCAGTTGAAACATGTTCAGTGAATTGAAACCAAAAATTTGTTAAAAAATGGCATAACTTTAAAATTAAAAATTATCTTTTACTCAATGATTATGAGCTAAATTCCAGATTTCTAGTATAAGGTGGCGGTAGTTCTGTGATCTGATCTGAACTGGCAATCAGAGCAGCACGCAATCAACCATAAAGTGCGTAGCTGTTTTACTGCTCTTGGAGCCTTGGAGGTGTGTTCTTATTGAAACAGGTTTGGTGTGAAGTCTGAAGCTGAACTGCGATTTCAATGAAAGGAAGCAAGTATGTGTGCATGTGAGAATGCGTTGTGTAAACCTAAACAGAACTATATTTGTGGCGATTCGAAATGATTTTGCATTTATGTATCGCTGACTGAAATTAAAAATTACTCAGGGGTTGATACAGGAACTTTTCAAGATGTGAATCTACCTAATACTTTCCATTTAAATTTTGTTTAGAGAAAATATTTAAACTAATAAATAATACTAAAAAAATAAAACGTGTTACCATACCGTTGCTAAATCGTTGTAGAAAAGTTGATTATTGAAAAGTGCATAGGTAGGTAGGTACCCCTCACACCGTGATTATTATTGGGTCTTGGTGCGGATTCATAGATTTGTGAACTATTACCGTTTGTGGGTAATTATATTTTTTGCGATGTTGCCGTTGTCTTAGGCTTTATGAATGGTATTATTAAGTTAGTCATTATAATAAAAAAATTCTGTAGGGACACTTTGACTGCATACTCACTTCCTACTAGATACAGAAAAATCGTGCAATAAGAGAAATCGGGTAAATAACACCTAATATCCACTTGAGAAAAATGGAGCCTAGGTAGGTACGCAATTAATTTTAAATGGATTTGTCGGTTTATTCATAATGCCTTTGTAAAGGCGTACCGACTTGAACCAAGTTATGTTCGAACAGCCATATACTTTAATTAATTAAAAAAAAAAACAAAATAGCTACTGGTTATTCACAATTATTTATGATGTCCCTGAATCATTATTTAAAAGTAATATGTTACCATAATCATCAGCACAAGTCAATGTCTAAGTTTTAATGTCAATTTATAATGATTAATTAATTAATTCTTAAAATTCTGAATTATTTTTCTCATTATTTTCCTATAATTTTTTTTTTTCCTTGATTTAAAGCTATACCTATGAGTTATTGCAATGAAGTCAAAAAAAAAATAACAAACATCAGATTTATATTATTTTGATAATTAAACCGCTCATTCCAAACAAAGTTTTTAAGTTACCGACTGTTCACTATTTTTCCGATATATTCTAAAACAAAATTGTATTTAGCTTTAAGTTATGAACGAAAATGACCTACTGTGTCTGCGAGTTGTTGTTAAGAGTTGTTTCTCGCAAGTCTCAAACAATAATTCACAAACTGAAATTCGACATAATTTCCCAACAGAAATTGTCAGGGTAACCCCCGTTGTTACTCCTCGCTTCCCCACTCAAAAATTAAATACAGTGAAATTCGCCTATAGCGACCTCGGTTATAACGACCATGCGGACGCAAACTCTGAATCCCTTGATTTCACACCATATTTTCCATACAAATTCACTCTGATATAGCGACTCGGATATAACGGCGGTTCCGTATATAGCGTCCGTTTTTTACAACAATTTGAATTTTTTCCTCCGGGTATAGCGACAAAATGAAATCATCTAGGTGCCTATACTCTGTTCAATTCGTATTTTCAGTACAGGGAAGATAGGCTATTTGCCTTTCACCCTAACTATTATGGATTTTAATAAGCTGTCTCCATTTTAAAGCTCTCACATGGTTGCCATAGTGGGCACTATAAATAGGCATAATTCTCTCACAAATATCGGTAGGGTTACCAAATACCAACTCTTTATAAAGAAAAAATGGTTTAACTGCATATTAACAGATCCTTCAGAAATACAAAATAATTAAAGGAGTACCTAAAAACTGTATGGCAACATCCCACATAATCAAATTCATTTATTCGCTCTCAAAAGCTTTAAAAAGCACCAAAACCGAAAGTTCTGTGAAAATATCCATAGAAAAACCCGTAAAGATATTTTTGCACATAGATTAGGGTAACACTCTTCTGAGGTGCTTAAAACACACACATGTTTATTTTCTGCGATAAAAAAGCAACCGCACACGAGAATATCACCGTCGTCGTCATCCTCATTCTGCTCGCGACAGCCTGGCAGACTGGTCATGGTGGGATGTATGCGCCTTTGAGGACAATTGGGTGGGTTTTTCGTAAATAACAACAACAAATTCTTTGGAATCGCCAGTGGTTTCGCTTTTATTTCAGTGGCAAATCTTGTGTTGAGTGCCGTGAGAGTAGCTACAGGCACCACTGGTAGAAAAAAGAGCTTCCCATAAGGCCTGTACTGAAAATACGAATTGAACAGAGTATAGATGCCTCTGCCTGTGCAAAAAAACTACCATTGGTTTCGTTTGCTTAAATAGTGTTTGTTTTTTGCTACAATTCAAATTTTTTCTTAGCGACGAAAAAAAAAAACATCTAGTTGCCTGTGCAAAAATATAGAGTTGATTTATTTTGCTTATCCTCCTTTGTAATTTCTTCAGTTGTTGCAAACAGAGACAATACTGAGAGTCTGAGACCCGCATCTTCGGCCGATTTTCCGTTTACTTGCCTACAAGCTATATTTCTATGGGGTGGTACACGCTAAGTGGGTTAGTATTGTTACATAGAAATTCGTATTGACAAATGTCACGTAACTTCACTCACCAACACACTCGCACCTTGCGTGTCCCACTTCCGCTGTCGGCAAAGTTGCTGCCAGCGTTCATAGAATATTATCCGTTAAATTTGAAATTATTCGTTTGGTGTGAATAGTATTTCATTTTACGAATAGGTGCACTTTTGCTGAAAATATTTATGAAAAATGATTACTGCAGAATAGTTATAGGAAAATAAAAACATTTTGAGCAATAATTCTTCAGTTATTTAAGAAAAATGTACACATGAAATCGAAGTTAATGATATTCAAAAGCGGAAAATACACAACAATGTTTGTACTAATAGGTTTCTAGTATATAAAACAACTCATATTCATCGACTTTCGAAAATTTATAATAATCAACCAAGAGCATTCAGTTATGATAAAATGCCGTATTCCCGAACTCTATCACATTCCCCCATGGTTGGTAGCAGTTGGCAGCATTGATTTTATATTTTTTTGTATGTTATTGCATGTCACACGGATTCTAAATTGACATAACACCGATAGGAAAACAAAATGGCGAATTTGAAAAAAAAAACTGAGGGGGCCAGCGTCAAGAGGATTGTGAGTTGGGGGTCTCAGTATTGTCTCTGGTTGCAAACTTAGAAAAGAATCGAAGCAAAGACAATTTTCAGTAGGTACTGTAAGCTGTGTAATAAGTTGACCCGAATTGCAGAACATTTAGCTGCATATTTACATTATTACTATGAATGTATTCTTGTACTCAATCATTATTTTGTTATTGATAGACTTATTTTTCTTTAGTTTTCTAACGCCCCATCTGTTAGACGCACATTGACTATTGTAGAAAAATATGGAATAATTTCGCGACTGCAGAATGGGGAATCTAATGCAGACTTATGCAAAGAATTCAATACATATATCACATTCCTCTCTTTCTACGATTTGGAAAAATCGAGAAAAAATACAACACGTTTTTGACTCGAATTGTTTAAAAATAAAAAGGAATCGAAAATCCGAACATGAAGACATTGAACACTCGCTACTCATATGGTTGTAATCTCAACGAAGTAAAAATATCCCCATAAGCAGTCGCATTCTACAAGAAAAGGCTAATCAATTTGGCATCCTGCTGGGGAAAAAAGATTTCAAATGTTCTGAAAGTTGGATCTCATAACATAGTGGTCGGGAAAATTTGCGGTGAAGCAGCAAGTGTTTCTCAAAGTGACTGCGGTGAATGGTTAAAAAACGTTTTTCCGAAATTAAGAGATGGATATACAAATTTTGAAATTTGTAATGCGGATGAAACTGGGTTGTTCTATAAACTAACACCTGAAAGAACATTAAAGAAAAAGGGCGAAGAATGTGTGGGTGGTAAGTTGTCTAAAGAACGGATCACAGTGTTAGTTGCTGCAAGCATGGACGGAGTGAAGCGGAAGCTTCTTATCATCGGTGAGTAAAATAAACCTCGATGCTTTAAGAATTTTAAATGTTTACCGGTTGATTATGAAGCCAACAAAAAGGCGTGGATGACTTCTGAAGTTTTTGAAAAGACTTTGAGAAGATGGAACTCTGAGTTAAAACGCGAAAACAGAAAAATCCTCTTGTTTGTTGATAACTGTCCTGCCCATCCACATATTGACAATTTAACTAACATTAAATTGGCATTTTTACCACCGAATAAAACGTCCATTCTTCAAGCCATCGAACAAGGAATTATAAAGTGTCTTAAGTTGAATTATCGAAAAATATTGGTATTGAAAATGATAAATCATCTAGAGAATAACTGTTCAGAATTTCGCGTTAGTCTTTTAGACGCAGTAGAAATGATAACAACGGCATGGGAAAGAGTAACCCCAGAGACTATAAGAAAATGTTTCGCACATGCAGGGTTCTGTTACTCTTCACTTTTACCTGATGCACATGTTGAGGATACCGATGATGGACTGGATAGTTTGCCATTGGCACAACTCGCTAAAATTTGGGCGAACGAGGAAAACTACTCTAACTGGGAAACTTACATTGATGTAGATAACCAAGTTTTGACCTCCGTTGACCCTACCGACCAAGATATTGTTGAAAGCGTAGCTACAACTGCAGCTTCAGCAATAAACATGCATGAAGTCTTATCTGATGAGGAGGAGTCTGACGATCCGGAATTCGGTGAACGAATTCCAACAGTCACAGATGCTTTAGGTGCTATTTCAGTCTTAAAACGATTTGCTCTATTTGGTGAAGGGGAAAACGAGATGGAAGTTTCGTGGCTTATAAGAACTGAGAAGCGGCTAGAAAAACTTTTTGCTGAAAAAAGGAAAGTTAAGCAGCGAAATATTACAGATTTTTTCAAGGAAATGAGGTAGATGCAAACCAGTGTTGCATCTCCCATAAGTTGCGCTTTTTTTTATTACATTTGTTATAACAGGTTTTTCTATTTAATTCTGACTGAATAATAAAACTAAGAATACAGCATTGTTAATTTATTTTTATTTATTTATTTATTTCATTTCATCAATCGAAGAACAAAAATCTCCTATAGGCTAATAGATAACAATTATACACTACAGCTAATAGTAAATATATCCGAACTTCAAGTTGATCTAAGTATATTCAAAACATAGATTTTAAAGGTAGGTATCTTTAGTGCAAATTCTGAAAAAGTCTAACCTATTGCAAACTGAATTGGCTTCTCTGATCCAACGAGAAACTGGTTCATTACGACCATAGTTAGATCTATGAAATTGCTCGTAGAAAAGGACATAATTTCTGGAATTATGACTGGGAACACGAATAGAAATTAGTGCTAGAAGTTGTGCACATTTAATATGATAAGTAAGTATGTCTTTAATGAACATTATCGCAAAATAATTTGATAAGATGGGATAACAGTACGCCAATGAAGTTTATAATACATAAATCTTGAAATATTTTTTTGGATTTTTTCGATTCTTACACACGAGTTATTGTAGTAAGGGTTCCAAACTATGTTGCAGTATTCAAGCAAAGATCGAACGAGAGAGATAAAAAGAGTCTTTATAGTGTTCGGATCTGTAAATTCCTTACTATTTCTTTTGATGAATCCTAACATTTGGTTTGATTTGTTTATAATGTAGTCGATATGAGGAAGAAAAGAGAATTTAGTATCAAGGATAACACCTAAATCTTTCTTTTGTGCTACTCTATCCAAAGAAGAACTATCAATATGATAATCGTACAATATCGGAGAAATTTTTCGAAAACTAGACATGACTTGGCATTTTGAAATATTAAGATGCAGGAAGTTTATATTACACCATTCTGCCAGTTTATTCAAGTCATCATTTAACAAAACCAATCATCCAGGCATTTAATACTACGATATAATTTAAGGTCGCCTGCAAAAAGAAGACACTGAGAATTTCTAAAGGATTTAGGAATATCGTTAACAAAAAGCAGGAACAATAATGGGCCTAAATGGCTTCCCTGTGGGACACCGGATGGAACCAATATTTGATTAGAATGATGATCTTCAATCTTAACAACTTGAACTCTCGATGTTAAATAAGATTTCATCCAATCAAGAAACTTGGAATGAAAACCCAGTTCCAACAGTTTGTGTAAGAGGATACGATGATTGACCCGGTCAAATGCTTTGGCAAAATCAGTGAAAATTATATCAGTTTGACAATAAGATTCGAAATTATTTACGATATAATTCGTCATTAATGTAAGATTAGTGGATGTAGAGCTTCCAGAAATAAAGCCGTGTTGGAAATCGGATATAAAATCTTTTAATTAAAAAGTAAGCTTGTCACAAACTATTTTCTCAAATACTTTAGGAAGAACAGATGTTTTGCAGTTTGGTCTATAATTTGTTTTTTCTTGTTTAGATCCAGATTTAAAAATAGGTGTTATATAAGTCAATTTCCAACAGTCTAAAAATTCGCCTTTCATAAGCGAAAGGTTGAAAATAGTCAACAACGGAATGGCTAAAGAAGACGCACATTTAAGCAACAAAATTTGTGGGATCCCATCAGGACCTCCCTTTTTGTTGGTATCTCAACCTACACTGAAAAAAAAAGGTACACCATAGTAATGAAAAAGTGCATCAATGTGATGAAAAAATCAACAATTTTAGTCCAGTGAACTTTTTCATTAGTATGATGAAACCGATTTCGTCAATATGATGTTGTTCATCATTCATCAACTTTGTTCATCAATATTATGAAAAATTCATCAATATGATGAACCCAAATTCCCCTTTAATTTCATAATGTGATGAATGTATTCATCATATTGACAAATTTGTTCATCAATATGATGCACACTTTCTGTGCTGTCAAATTTGTTTTCATGTAGTTGTAAGTTTATTCACACAAATAAAAACATGAAATAAAAATACTGCGACACCAATATAAATCGTAAAGATATAGCCTTCCCACTTTCATGAGGATGCTAAAATACTTAAACGAGCATAATGTCATGAAAATGGTAATGGTAAATATTATGTGAATTTAACAATTGGATTTCTTCGCATCCGGAAGGAAAATATTCAAACGAAGATCAGTTTTACCACGAATGTCAATAAAGTGTAGTGGCAAAAATTCACGCGCTCAAGAAATATTGAAGATTTATAAAAATAAATTTTATTTCTAAGTCACTTTTATCACTCCTGGGGTAGTTTTTTTTTTTTTTTTTTTTTTTCATAGTGGATCCCAATGAGAATCAGAGAACGGCCATTTGCCTGCCATATGCATTTCGTTAGGTAGAGTCACAGGGTGCATGTGCATACATTTGTGTTTGAAATGTGTTTTTGCGTTTTTTGTTATTTAGTTATAATTTTATTGATCCATTCTGTTGAATTTTATAATGTTAAGGCGTGAGAGAGCAATGTATGAGAAAAGTTTGGTTAAATACCTACATTCATTTGGAGAATATTCTTAAACAACGTTATAATTATATAGTGAGTTATTTTTTACCAAAGGAAAATCGTTGTAGAAAATTCATGATAATTGCAGCTTTATTTCAATGACATATTAACTTAACGTTAGTCTCGCTTGTGGTCGAGAATCGACCCTACTGCTAAGTTTCCACCGGAGAATAACTGCGGGATTTAGAAAAATTTCCGTAAATCCCGCATAAATTTCGGGATTTATCATACAAAAGTAATCTCATAAAAAGGGAGATTAGAAATAAAACAAACACACTTTCCATAGGTATCAAAAGTACAAAGCAAACAGAGCTGCTTTTGGCAGAAATGAAAGAAAAGACATCAAAAATGGAAAAATGTCTCTCTCTCTCTTTCTCTCTCTCTCTCTCGTGAAATGTCATCTTCTCTCGAATGGACAGAGCCATTGCTCCAAATCTTCTTTTATTTGGTGGAAACACTTCAGGATTAATTCTAAACCTCTTGTACTTAATCTTGGGATTTGTGTTCAGTGGAAACGTACCTTAACCTACCTTTTAGAAGTATGTATACTAAAACACGTACAACACTTTTCGATATTTACGTTTTACTTTTTACAAATGAAAAGGCTATATCAAGATATCGGAAAAATACGCCCCTTACTTTCAATTAAGTGATAAGCACAGTACCTTTCTAATTATGTATATAAGTTTAATTCTACTGTTAACATAATAAATACTTAAAATATATTAATTTATTAAAGCTGTGTGTGAATGTGAATAATCGAAGTTAGACTACAGCTTTTTTATATTTCCACCATTTTTACACTAATGTTGAATTTTTCACACTTCATTAATTGTTTTAAATCTTATATACCGCAGTTTATTTAGCAAAACCAGTCGCCCGTAGTAAAAGCAAAAATAAAAAAAGTTTGTTCTTCGGCAAGCAATTGTCAATACATTGTTTAAAATGCAAATGATTTCTTTTGGGTGAACATTAATTAAAAGATAAACATATAATTATATGATGAAATTTCTAATTCACATATATCGAATCTTTTAAGATATTCATCGTTCATCGTAAAACCATTCACAATTTTCTTCTATGCCACCCTGTGTAGATACTTTACGCTTGATGAGCAATGGCATACAACTATCTACGCATATATACATTAAAAGATGCATCTTGCGTGTGTGAGTATAAATGCTGTTCCAACATCGTGTGTGTACACCTACAGCATACATCATATTAACAATCTGTGCATCACATTGAAGAAACCGATGAAAGAAGTTGATCAATATGATGATTCCATTCATCAATATCATGAATATAACGGTGAATTTAACTTTTTTCATCAATATAACCAATTAGTTCATCTATATGATGAAGGCTTACATCAACGTTCTCCTTAATAAAAATGATTGTCTGTTTTTTGACGAACGCGGTCATCAATATAATAAAAGCCGTCATCAAAACGATGAACGTCGTTATCAATATGATAAAAGTTCAAAACTTGGCAGTCGTACTTGAATATGATGATTCCATTCATCAATAAGACAAATAAATCATCAACTGGGTGAACAAATGACTAAATTCATCAAAATAAGTATTTTCGTCATATTGATGAAATGTTTTGATGAAATTATGAACGTAGTTCATAAAAACATACGCTAAATTCTCTTCAGAATCCTGTTGAAAAAATTGATGAATTCATTTTCATCATATTGAAAAACTGTTCATCAATTGTCAAAAAGTTTTCATGAATTTGTTCATCATATTTATGAAAAGTACGTCATATCAATGAATACCATGTTGATGAACGCCGTTCATCAATATGATGCCGACTTTTTTTTTCAGTGTAATAGGGCTGATTCTACATCAGACGTTGACAAGACCATAGACCCTATATTAACGATGGTAGAGAGATTTGGAGAATTTACATTCAATGGAGTGTTTGTGGAGTAGAAAGACTGAAAATAAACAGCAAAGAAGGTACAAATTTCTTGCACATCACTCGTTGATTTGTCCAAATACTTCATACAGCTTGAATACCCATTGCTTTTACACTTAGTATTAATATATTTCCAAAAATTGTCACTGTTGTATTTAATATTTGACTCAATATAAAATAAGTAAGCCCGATATAAAAACTTATTAAGTGTATCGAATTCTTTCTGAATTGACAAATGCTTGGATCGCAAATGAGCATCATCGTGGTTAGTTTTTAATAATTTAAAAGATTTGTTTTTTCTATTTTTGAGATTTATAAGTCTCTTGTTGAACCATGCAGGATTACTCCAAGATTTGCCTTTTTTATTCGGAACAAATCTACGTACAGCCTCATTGATAATAGATAGTAGAGTATCATTAGCGTTATTTAAATTTGTTTTAGATAAAAGCGATTCCCAAGGAATAGATACAAAGTAATCATTCATTGCATCGAAGTTAGCCTTATTATAATTAGGTACAAAAGTTTTGTCATTTTGAACATTTTTCATAAAAGTATAAAAACATAAGTTTCCTTCTAATGCAATATGATGTATAGAGTTATTAACAATAGGAGTATCAGATTTTTCAACATATATATTAAATTCTTTATCTACGAAAATAAGATCAAGAATTCGACCTAAGCTGTTGAAATTATAGTTGATTTGTATCAGATCAAACTGGCTAAAGATCAATCTCAATTTCAGATGTTACATTAAATGGAAATAGATAACTATCATCTGAATCAAATAACCACTTAATATTTCCTAGATTAAAATCACCGATACAAATAATATGTTGCGATGGATTTAAGTTTTCGAGAATAGATTTACAATTTTGGAGAAATGTATTATAACAGTCACAAGAACTCCTTGGAGGTATATAATTAATAATAATAAATAAATAATTCAATATTTCCATTTAACGTCAACGAGACAATCAGTTGATCAATATCATAATTTGTTGTAGATATAATATTTGAGTTTAGTTGTACTTCTCTACATGACAAGGACGAACGAATGGCGATAAGAACTCCACCCCCTCTGCCCATGCCAGTAGATAAGTAAGATCTATCTTTTCTAAATACAGTGTAATATGAGTTAAATAGTTCGGATGTTAATTGATTTTCAGCTAACCAAGTTTCAGTTAATAATATAATATCATATGAACAAGATGCTAAAGTAAGATACAATGATTCAAGCTTGGTTCTTATACCTCCTACATTTTGATAATAAAATGATAAATTACTTGATGGAGCAGCAACGTTGAATTCAGTTAAAGATGCCTTAGAAGGTCCGGGAACGGTTGTTAGTTCATAGTTTATTACGTCAAATTCACAGGATTGGTTGCATCGTCGTTTTTTGGATGATTAATGAACTTTTTCAGCTTGACGAACATAGGCCATATAGAAGAGTCACTCATGAGTTTATTGTAGCTATCAGAGGGGACACTCATTTTAAAATTTACATGAGAAACTTCGCTTAAGGATAATCCTTTTTTAATTAGTTTAAAACATTTAAAATAGTTTTTGGGAATATTAGACTGAGCAGATATATGATTAATTAAGTCTTCAGGTTTGGTGTCTACATTACATGTAGTAACATATCTACTAGTAAGGACTGAGTATATTTTTTAATATGTCTGACCTTCGCTTACAGCTATAGCGACCATTTGATCCCGGTCCCTTCACCGTCGTTATATCCGGTTTTCACGTAAATAAATATGTATAGAAGAATATTGAAAATTGTGGCCTTTGGATCAATCGTAGGAAGCCATGATACAACAACCGATATGTCACACACAGACACAAGATGAAAAAAATAGAGGTGCAGTAAAACTTCCATTGCGAACACGATAGTGGTTACCGATATATATTTCGAAATACATATCATGATTACAAAACTTTACATTTTGGAAAAAAATCAGAAAGGAAAGAGGCACCCATTTCAAAAAGAATGTGTATCATAATTCATAAGCCATGCGTCGATGCGTGAATTGCTTTTCCAAAGCAAGCCAGAACAATCGTTGCTATTAATTTTCGATTTTATAAATTAAATTCAGTGTCCTCCTTTTAAATATTGGGCTGTAGCATAACTCCAAAGAGACTTGATTGATAGCATAAAATATTGAAGTAAGTATTGGTATGTTAGCCTTAAGTTTCTTTAGTCCACTTTATTTATTAAGAAGTATTAGAGTCATTTTTTTCAAAAAGGCTTCCAGAAAGTGGTCGTAGGAATAAACGACATAGCTGCAGTCTTTCAGTGTCATCGAAATATTTTCAGTAGCTTTCAATTATAACAATGCCTGTATAGTATAGGTATACAAATGCATAGAGTCTGCACTAATACAGGATGCACCCCTACACTCTATGTCACACCCCATAAAGCAGATCAAATAACCCAGTCGCATGCTTTCTTTTATCCGTTTAAATTATTTCTATAACTCTGCCGACGACATTATCAATTCTACACTGAAATCTGTGTGGAAAAAATAAAAACGTCCAAAAAAATCTGTTCAAACGTACCTACCCTGCATACATAAATTTTAAATTTTCATTTCAAAATAAATTGCAAATAAAGCTGCAGGCTCGGACAGCCAGAGCAATTGAACGCACTCTTTGCGAAAATGTGTACATCCCAAACTCAATTAAAAAGAATGCCTAAAACAAGGGCAACTGAATCCAAAAAAAAAAGCAGAAAAACAATTTCAAATCCCGACAACGTTTCGCCTCAAATCTATTCCAACACACACGTGATTTAATCGAAAATGTTCACTTCTCGGCGCAGCACACCAACTTTGTCCTCGCCATTCGCCGATCGATTGACAAGGGAAATACCCTTATTGGTAAGTTTGTGCTCCCATCACGTATATGCATCCGCAAGGAATTGAACACATTCATATTCTATAAATATTTTTCGCTGCACTTTTGAAAGATGCTCGATTTACTGCGTGCAAAACATGACACCTGATACAGCGAAAGTTTAAACGGCACATAAATCAACACCTGTGATCCGGCACCATTTCTCATCCTGTCCTACATTTTTTTTCTTTTTGTTCAGCAAAAAAAAAAAGCACACAGACACGCTATGGTGGAACTTAGAACAGATTGTCGAAAAAAGGATGCGAATCACATTCTTGTACCATCAGCGCAAGGATTACGCGAGTAAACACGGAAGGGGTGTTTTCTTTCTCTACCTTATACGCTCGGTCTGGTAAGCACTTAATAAAGCTGGACCCACCGTTCTTCCCAGAGGCTGAAATGATGGGCTAGATAGAGCACTAACATACCTCCATACTAGGAGACTACGTGCTTCGGTTGTGCATTCCGCTCCAGGGTCGCATATCATAAATATGTTACTAATCCTCCATATCGCCATCAAACTGAGCTTCTGAAGTACGGGCTGATAGAGGAGGTAGTATCCACGTGCAAGTTGATTGGATGGCCTGTTACTGGCATTTTGTTCTGATCTGTTGTACGTCGAACAGTTTTATATCCACTAGCCCTTGGGGATGGGTCACTTTTATCTCTTCCTGGTGAGTTGTCATTATTGATGCAATAGATAGACGGACATTGATGGAAGGTGTTGAAGCAGAATCTGTATAGGTGAACTGAAACTGGTGTCGTGTTCTATTTTTATAAATGCATATCCTTTCTGTGTTGTGTATAGTGTTTTGTGCATCACTCATTGCTTGCTCCTGGGGAGAATGTCTCATTTTTTATCTCGTCTTATAGGAGATGTGATTTAGTATTGTGTAGAGTTTGGCCGTAAATTATGAGACCGTCATAACTCCTAAGAATGCAGAAATCTGTTTTATGCAGAATGGAGGGTTCAATTTGGGTCAAGGAGTGGAGTGTCTTTGGGAATGCAGTGGATGTTAGTATAGTTCTTAAGCGACGGCTGAAAGGGAAGGATCTCCAACCAATATGGTAGAGTGCTTTGCAAGTTTTCTTGTTACAGCAGGCTAAAGAAAAACAATAGACACTGTCAAACAGTTTTAGAACTGTTGAAAGCTATAAATAAGGGTGCTATTTGAAATATTTAATTTTGGTAATAGTTGCTCCTATATACCTATACATTGCATTCAAACTAATTGAATGGAGTCTCTTATGAAGATGGAGAGTGAGTCCTGTAAAAAAGGGAAACAAGGCAAAGTTCAGAGCAATACTCTGTGGGGATGTTCCAAGTAACGTTTTAGTTAACCGCATCAGGACTCTTTGCGCATGTAAATACACAAGTGGCGCCCATTCCCAATTAGGGTACAGAATGAGGAACAAACAGCGCTAGGCGAATATTCAGATGAGCAGGGATGGGATTTTGTTGACCTAAAAAATAAAAAAAAAGGCAAAATAAAACATTCGAAAAAAGGATGCGAATCACATTCTTGTACCATCAGCGCAAGGATTACGCGAGTAAACACGGAAGGGGTGTTTTCTTTCTCTACCTTATACGCTCGGTCTGGTAAGCACTTAATAAAGCTGGACCCACCGTTCTTCCCAGAGGCTGAAATGATGGGCTAGATAGAGCACTAACATACCTCCATACTAGGAGACTACGTGCTTCGGTTGTGCATTCCGCTCCAGGGTCGCATATCATAAATATGTTACTAATCCTCCATATCGCCATCAAACTGAGCTTCTGAAGTACGGGCTGATAGAGGAGGTAGTATCCACGTGCAAGTTGATTGGATGGCCTGTTACTGGCATTTTGTTCTGATCTGTTGTACGTCGAACAGTTTTATATCCACTAGCCCTTGGGGATGGGTCACTTTTATCTCTTCCTGGTGAGTTGTCATTATTGATGCAATAGATAGACGGACATTGATGGAAGGTGTTGAAGCAGAATCTGTATAGGTGAACTGAAACTGGTGTCGTGTTCTATTTTTATAAATGCATATCCTTTCTGTGTTGTGTATAGTGTTTTGTGCATCACTCATTGCTTGCTCCTGGGGAGAATGTCTCATTTTTTATCTCGTCTTATAGGAGATGTGATTTAGTATTGTGTAGAGTTTGGCCGTAAATTATGAGACCGTCATAACTCCTAAGAATGCAGAAATCTGTTTTATGCAGAATGGAGGGTTCAATTTGGGTCAAGGAGTGGAGTGTCTTTGGGAATGCAGTGGATGTTAGTATAGTTCTTAAGCGACGGCTGAAAGGGAAGGATCTCCAACCAATATGGTAGAGTGCTTTGCAAGTTTTCTTGTTACAGCAGGCTAAAGAAAAACAATAGACACTGTCAAACAGTTTTAGAACTGTTGAAAGCTATAAATAAGGGTGCTATTTGAAATATTTAATTTTGGTAATAGTTGCTCCTATATACCTATACATTGCATTCAAACTAATTGAATGGAGTCTCTTATGAAGATGGAGAGTGAGTCCTGTAAAAAAGGGAAACAAGGCAAAGTTCAGAGCAATACTCTGTGGGGATGTTCCAAGTAACGTTTTAGTTAACCGCATCAGGACTCTTTGCGCATGTAAATACACAAGTGGCGCCCATTCCCAATTAGGGTACAGAATGAGGAACAAACAGCGCTAGGCGAATATTCAGATGAGCAGGGATGGGATTTTGTTGACCTAAAAAATAAAAAAAAAGGCAAAATAAAACATTCAAATAGGCAAAAAAAAGGCATTTATTCAAACAGATAATAAAATAAGAACTTAATTATAGAAACATTTGGCAACCATAAGTTTTTTAAAATTTTCAGGCAACAACCGCCTGCGATTGTCTCTTAACAGCGCCTTAAAAGAACTGAAAGATCTCTCTACATCAGCAGAAACGAGTGGAGCCCAATTGAAACACTCGACATCACCCACTTTAATATTTTCAGGGAGCTCACGGTTTGCGTCGCCTTTGATAACGGAATTTATTTGCTTCACTGTCTCAAGTCCTGTATTCGCAGTGAAAACGGATTTGAATTTGTCCAAAACATTTCTTGCGATTGTCCCTTTTGCCGTTTCCAAGTCGCCTTTGATTTTGTCCAAAATCTGTAAGACTTCTCCGATCGTGTTTTCTAAATTTTAAAAAATATGAATAAGGTATTGTTAGAAAGAGCTGTGGCTTCAAATTACCTCTTTTCTGCAAGCTTTCAAAAATATGGTCTTTTGGGTCCACTAAAAATCCGAAGTTGGTTTTAATGTAAGCTAGCTGCGTCTTCACTGCTTTGTCTGCAACTAATTCCTTAGCAAATCTCACACAACTTGCATCGTCTTCTATTTTATCCATGATTTTTGTAATTTTTTCAAAAAACTGCGCATAATACGACGCTCCTGCCAACCAAGTACCCCAACGAGTCAATACCTGTGCAAATTAAATGTTTATTGAAATTTAATTTATTTATTTGAAATATAATTTAATTACGGGTTGTGGAGGCAAAGGCAGCTGAGGCTCGTTCTCTTTGAAAACTGCGATCCGAGACGGGCTTTTTAGAAAAACTTTCTTCATATTGGATACAAAGGCGTCGACTTTCGGAAAGCTGCTCCTGATGGTTTCACATACCCTATGTAAGCCGTGAGCTACGCAAGTTACGTGAATCATTTTAAAGTACAAAACTTGCAGAGATTTCCCACTTTTTTTCATGTAAGGTGCAGCGTCAGTCACAAACAGCAAGACGTTTTCTCTCTTAATTTCATCCGGCCACAACAATCGCATTGAATTATCAAACAGAGTTGCAATTGTTGTCGAGTTCACTCTTTCCAAAACCTCAGATGTAAGTAAATATCCACGTCCACCTTTTCGCAACGGTCCCACAATCACATTTGTAACGCAGCGCCCGGCTTTGTCTGTTGTTTCGTCCATCGATACGAATATGTTGTCGTCACATATTTCAGCACGAATTTTGGCAAGTACTTCCAGATAGCAGTCATCCACATAGTTTTTTCGAAGGGAATAGAGGTATGTCACATGCCAAACACATTTTGGTAAGATCTGCATTAAACTCATTTTTTTCACTCCCAGTGACAAAAGATGTTATGGTTTGATTTTTTTGTTTATTCTGCAATGCCACTGCTTGCTTGTGTTTTGCTCGTTTTATGTGTTGCTCAATATAATATTTTTTTTTCGTGGTTTACTTTTATACCACACAATTTACACAGAAGGACTTTTCCATCGGTAGAAAAGTCATCTCGCCCGAATTTCAAAATAAAATTTTGTAGTTTTTGTGATTCTCTACACGCGATTTTAGGCATTTTAATCTTCAAGTCCTTTTTTTTATTGAAGAAATTAAAAACAAATTAAGTTTTCACAGCACACTCTAAACAGAACAGTCAATAAGACAACGACGCGAAATAAAATAGATTGATGCACGCATTTCCGCTAAAAAAATATCTGCTAAAACGTGCCTAACGGTTTATGATTGCTCGTCGTCAAGGCACCTGTAAGTAGATACATAGTAGGCTGTAGCTGCACACGTGCGTATATTTCACACAACTTTATTCCGCTGTTGCCCGCCGCGCCGACGCCGCGACGCTTTATAAAGAAATAGGTACAACTACATTTAAAATAATTGGTTCATGTATACATAATTTTCCCCCGCGTCAATTTTCTCGTGTGCGCTAGCCCAGCAAATTTAATTTTTGTTTATATATTTGAGTCTTCTGTTTGTGTAAAGGTGCCGTCACACCATGCAAGGAAAGTGCGTGTTTTGCGGAATGGCTTCATTGTCTTCTGTATTTGGTTTTGATAACGTCGCGCCTGTGTTACTGCGTCCTTGCATGGTGTGACGGCACCTTAACTTTCAAAAAGGCTAAAAAGAGGTAAAATATGGGAAAAGGCAAAAAAAGGCAATAATGGAAGAAAAGGCAAAATAAGGCAAAGTGAGCAAAATCCTATCCCTGCAGATGAGTATAGGGACAATTTCGGAATGCAATAGGTGTTGGTTTCAGAAAACTTCGAAATATATCCAATCGATTGCTCAACTGCAAAGGAAATGTGGATGAAGTTGATGGGAATACCTATATGAGTAACCATTAAAGGCGAATGTGCAACAACGTTTATTTATTTTCGACAAGGATCCAGGTGAAGAAGTTGCAACTAGCAACAGACATATGTAAATGACCCCCAGAAAATAAAAATAAAAAATTTTGCGTGCCGATCATTTTTCGCTACGACAAGTACAAATAATTTAAAGACCTAACCGCAATACTGGACAATCACAGAGAGAAAAAGTATTGTGGTGAATCGGGCGCCTGGTCACCCTCCAAGTTCCACTTCCAATTGGAGACTGGAATCTGTCAAGTTAGCTAATTCTAGAACCATCTAGAGAAGAGTTGGAATATACTTCTGGAATATTCGCTGATAGGTGACAGAGCGGATATAAAAGGGGCGCGTTGAGAACAGAGATGTACAGTTGATTTTTAACGAGTGATTGGTGAAGTTCGAAAGAGTAATCGGTTGTGAGATAAATAAGTGTAAAATAATACAGTGAATAAAGCGATTGGATTGAAACGTTTAAGAATTGATTTAAGTGATATTGTTTTGGTACTTAATAGGTGATTAAGTGCAAAGTGTAAATAAAGTGATTTTATTAGAAAAGTTGAACAGAACAGTGTTTTATCTTTTCGAATCCCAGCCTGAATGTAACAGTATGTACTAAGAAGACGAAAGAAAAACAAAGAGTGTTCTTGTTCCGCACACACCAGATGTGAAACTTTTCTCGCAAAATGTGGATTTTAAATTGAAATGTGTTGTACATAGTTAAATTGTATTTAATTTAAAAACTAAATCTTTATTAGGTAGGTATATTATAATCTTAATACAGCGCAGTAGATAAGTGTATTCATGCAATGAAGACATGATGTTACCATCCTACCTTCCAATAATCGTAACTAGTCGTCAGACTTATCAGCAATTTTTTACTAATATGAACTTATGTACTTGTTATTATCACTTTGTTCGTGTGATTATGTTGTTACAAATTTTACTTAGCTAACTACTTCAAAAAGTTTTGCTCTACGTAATCTTCTAACTTCATGTCTTCTGGCCTAACCTCGTCCTCTACCATTTCAATTTTTAGATCCCCATGTGGTTCAGCACTCGGCATTCTGTAAACGTTTTCGTGTGCAAGAAGAAATTTGCTTTTGTAACATAGGGCAAAGCAACCAATTATCTGTAACTGTTCCAAATTTCATGGTGGAAAGCTATTTAAATCTTAAGATTTTGAGATAGGTATTATGTTTATCACTTTAGAGGAATAAATGTTGTGAATGCGTTTTCCCCCTGCGTCTGGCAAAACGAAAGACCCGGAATTTTCGTCTGGCATCTATATAATATATTATATTATAGAAGACCGTCTGGCAGCCTTAAGGACCCATCGAAAATGTTTGTAATTAAACGTTTTAAACATTAAGCGTTTTCTGGGTACAAGTACTATTACTTTACTTACTTTAGGTGGCGCTACAGTCCGGGATGGACCTGGGCCTCAACCAATACGCCTCTCCAGTTAGCGCGATCTTTGGCTTACTGCCTCCAGTTGCGCACTCCAAGTTGGTTGAGGTCCCCTTCCACTTGCGCGCGCCACCTAAGGCGAGGTCTTCCTCTACTGCGTTGTCCCTCCGGGTTAGAATCGAAGACTCTTCGGGCCGGAGCGTTGGTGTCCATTCGCTCTACATGTCCCAGCCATCTTAGACGACTGATGTGTACTTTTCTGACTAGGTCGATGTCGCTGTACAGCTCGTAGAGTTCGCTGTTAAATCTTCTTCTCCAAAGCCCGTCAACGCAAACGGGACCAAAAATCACTCGAAGAATTTTGCGTTCGAAACGACCAAGGAGATCTTCATCCGCCTTTGATAGCGCCCATGCTTCTGCACCATAAAGCAGGACTGGGATGATGAGGGTCTTATACAGAGTTTCCTTAGTATTTCTCGACAAGGCCTTACTTATCAGTTGCCTTCTTAGGCCAAAGAAACAGCGGTTGGCAAGTGTGATTCTTCGTTTGATTTCTGTACTATTACCTGACAAAAAATCACCCGTGCACCGATGACGTGATTGATCACCTTTTTTTAAATCTTTGGGGCACTGCCCCTTGTCCCAGCTCTAGGATGCCAGACGGCGATTTTTTGAACTTATGACTCCAATTAACAATAATATTTATAAATTTCCCATTTAACGATGAGGTTAGCAAAACGGGTTTTAGTATTTGCTTGTAGAGAAGCAGTTTATTGTAAACTGAGAAACATGAAACTATGAGCCAATAAATTTTACTAGTATATCTTATATTAATTTCATCACGTTAAGTTCATGAGCTTTCCAGCGCAACCTTGCGTCCTGAGTAAAGCCTAAATACCTACTTAGCTGTGTTCGAATGTAGAACTACTATATTATTTATGTACAGTGTTGTATGTTGTATGTTGTTCGGTTTTATTATTAAAGTTAACATAAACCGACTTCAGTTCATTTAATTTTATTTGACTTTTTTTTTCAAAAATCCGTCTTTTCTGTACTAGTTTCCAGGCAACACTGTGCCAATGTGATTTAAAACACATCATATTTCATATTAAAATTGGTTCTATTTGTGTAGTTTTGAACACAACAAGGTTCTATTTTCTATTTTCAAAAAAAAAAAAAAAATGTCCACATGGCTATATCAGCAAAATAGTATGCGCTATCTAGAGATCCATGGTTCTATCAGCCTGTTAGAACCTTGTTTACTGAATCTCAAACTGAAATCGTGCAGATAGGACCTAGTTGCAGTGAATATCTCGGAAACTGTAAGAGAAAGACAAAAAGTTAGAGCAGCAATTAAAAGAGCGTATTCGTTTTATTGCGGTGCGATGTATAACTCATTTTTGAAGAAAATGTAAGTTAGAACCCTGTTGTCCTAAGGTCGCTTTTGTTGTTGTGAGTATTTTATACTGGCATCATTTTCTGAGTTTTTTTTTTAAACTATGAAGTCTGTTTTTGTTTTCATAACGCTATCCAATCCAACGTTTTCTACTTTTAGGGTTTTTGTTTGCATTTTTTTTTTAAGAATAAAGTTGAAAGAGTTGAAAAAAAATGTTTATATCTCGGCAACAGCGCCACCAATTGGGTCCAATCTTTCAAACTGCAACCAGCCATATACACCCACAAAATTTTATTGAAATCGGTTCAGTGGTTTAGGAGTCGAGTGCGACAGGCTAATTTCCGCCGTGCGTCGCCCCGGAATTTCCGTCTCATTCGAGTCGATTTTACTCACTATAAATTTTTAAAGCTACGCAGAAAACAGCAACGAATAATTTCTTACTCTTAAAGACCCTCTCAAAACTTAGAGTCTCAATCACATTTACATTCGCTATCTCTCTCAAACTTTGAGAAATACATTTAACTGACGTTCTGATCAAGTCTAGCCTAAAACTTAGCAAAATATTGGTTCCTGTGTCTGTGCGTTCATTTGGAGACTCAAGGGACCTCAAAAGGCTTATGAATTTGGGTTATTGATGATGATGACCCCGAGAGAGGGAAGGAAAATGCTATGTAAAAATGGCTGCATTTTTTAGAAAACATTTTAAGACCATTTAAGAACATTTAAAAAAAAAACTGGTGGTACAATTTTCATCAATACTTGAATACGATACCCGAAGTGTCTTCTCGAAAGAATGCCCCGAATTCGCAGATATGAAAAAATGCAAATATTATGTTTTCAGAAGTGTAACAGTAGTATATACGAGGAAAATTGATGTAGTTTGTGGATAACATAAGTTATGCGAAAATCATCTGTCTGCATAACTAGCTCACTTGAACGGAAAGTTATAAACGCTTCCATAACCAAAATGATTCACATTCGGAACCCATAATTCAAACCTATACAGAGTAATTTGAGTAATGACCCCTGCCCTAGCACTGCAAACGACATTCTTAAATTAGTAGAAAGCTACAAATATCTTGGAGTAGTGATTGATTGTCATTTAATATGGGACAAAAATGTGGATAAAATGCGCATGGAACGGAAGAAGGCTTTATACGCTCCATCCCCATATGCCACTGAACCTATTTTAAAGCAAGTTTACTTTACCCTAGGGGAGTCAAAACAACGATATGTATGGTATACTTGCTTGCAGCTGCAACCCGCATCCAAAAATTACAAAAACCTCAAAATTCAGTACTGAAACAAATAAAAAGCACTGGACAGCGAATTAATGAAAGGAGTTTTAGAGTTTTTCTTGTTGAGCAAATTTTCAAGATGGCAATAATGCTGGAGTAGTTTGACGACACCCTTTTTATTCGACCACTCGATCATCAACACCAGACGATGGGCACAAGGTATGCTACAAATACATAGAAACTACAACACCTATGGTAGACGATAACTTAAATCCAGCCTTTCGTCAATAATTAATGATGTACCTCTAGACTTAATAATTATTGAACATTTTAAAACTAGAAAAAAAAAAACTTCTCAAATTGTAATATACGAATGTTGTAAACGACATTTTTAAAATTGTACAGGAGACAAAAAAAAAACTTACTGCGAAGGTAATTATTTGCGTATTTTGTAGTAATAAGCATATTTCGATTGTGATTTGCACCGCAAATTATTTTAAGATTATTCTATGAACGAAATGTCAACTAGATAAAAAGTTTTTGTTGCTTAGAACATTTTTATGATCTAAGGATTGTCGCTTGATACAAAGGTTTTTGTCGCTTCGAATATTTTTGTGGTCGTAAGATTGTCGCTTGAGGTAAAGGTAAATTGCACTTAAATCATTCACATGGTAGGATTTAATACAAGATGGTAACAAATTGTTCCTCAATTTATTTTTATTAATTCAGTTTTTACTATGCTTAAAAATATTAAAATAGCTTTTTAACAAAAAAAAAATCTGCCTCTTGTAGCGGGAAAACCCAATTTTTGCAAACCAGATGTGTTTGGACTATTTCCACTCATATTTAAAATAATAAATAATTTGCACTGCAAAAAAGCACAGGCAAAAAATAACAAAATTGCTTAAAAACACTTAACTTCAATATTTGCAATTTACAGCTGTCTGTTCAACGATCTTCATTCAAATCAACACGCAAACAACTGGCAAATGGAGTAACAACATAGTGGCGAGTCTAAAAATATTTCAAATTAACGGTAATAATGTCTAGACAAAAATGTTTCAAGTGACTGCAAATGGAACAACTTTTCGATGACACTATGTTCTAAGTGACTTATCAGTTAAACTAAGTGCCATGTAAAAAATGTTTGTCTCGTGGGATGTGTCGCATATCAAAATTATTTTTTTATATAATGGCGTTAGCATAAAAGTTTTGGTGGTTTCAACAAACAACAGGGTATAACAAATATCTACCCAGCAAATATGTCGGATACTCCAATATGTTTTTCTCTCTAGTTTCGTTTGCATCAATGTTAGAGACGTCAAACCAAGATTAAAACGCGGCACTTGGCACAATTTGTAAGGCACGACAAAAGTCATTTTCTTCCGGGAAGGTATCGAAAGAAAAAAAACAGCATTCCATAATTTGTTTGCTATCTTGCTTAGGTAAGGGAGAGGGGGGCAGTTTATGACAACTTAAGAAAAAGTACTAAAAAAAAAACTTTTTAATACTTTATTAAAATTTTGGAGTGGCAAATCAACTTCAAACAAACATCTGAAGGATATTGAAACGATACCAACTTTAAAAAATAAAATAAAAAGAAAAGTGTGTTTCCAGATGACGGTTGTAATTTTTTGTATTTCTAGACGTAAGCATATTATTCTAACATTATGCTCAATTTACAAATTAAAAGTATTCAAGTATAATGTTTATATTTGTAGCGATGTTATTCAACCAAAATTTTAACAATTTACATTGTTTCTAAAAAAAATAAGAAGTTTTTAGTTTTTTATCCCTCTCGGGGCACTTTTGGACAATGCGCGAGGGGAACTTTTGGGCATGTCCTAATCTGCCCCCTTTTATCACTTTGAACAATCTATTTCAGTGTGATTGTTTTTGGTTTTATTTGTTTAGGTTTATCTCTGAACTTATGGTCAGAAATTACAATTTTACAATTACAATTTTTTTAGACATGTCCAAAACTGTCCCATGGTTGTCCTAAGGTGCCCCCCCAGAGGGACAGAATGGGACACTTTAAAGAGATTATTAAAATAAATAAAAAATATATAAATCATAACTATACATATAAGTTTGGATATAAGATTCTAAGATAAAACAACATGTGTAATAATAATTTTCAAGATCCGAAGGGATACTCCGCTTTTTAATGGATCTAGAGCGATTTTTTAATGTTATTATTAAAAAAAACTGCTAAGTTCTATTATATATATAAAAGAGAAAGAAGTCCGTTCAACCGATTTCCATGAAATTTTGTGGGTGTCTATGGTTGGTTGCAACTTGAATTATAGGATAGTTTTGGACCCGATAGGTGGTCTAATGCCGAGATATAAACATTGTTTCCAATTCTTTCAACTTAATTTTTAAAGTGGATAGGTACTTATATGGGCTCGCTGGACCTGGAAAGTGAACTGATAAAGCTAGGTCTTACACAGATACTTGACTTCTGAATCAGTTGAATAAATTCAATCTAAATGCAAACAAAAACTCTAACAATAGAAAACGTAGGATTGGATTGCGTTATGAAAACTTTTTTTAAATTAATGAATACCTACACTTATCTACTGCGCTGTTTTAGGATTATAATATTATAATGATTTGGTTTTTGAATGAAATTTCTTAAAACAATTCAAGTACAGCCCAATACTAATTATCATCACATCCACATTTAGTACCTATGACCAATTTAGCAGGATTATTTTATTTTTAGCGCCTTTTTCAAATCATGCAAGCATTTTTTAACAGGATTTTGGATTTAGCCAAATAATAATTTAATAAAATAAAATCAAAGCAGACGACCTGAAGTGTGAACAAGCCATTACAATTCTGATTTAACAGTGAACACAGCCATTCAACGAATTCAGCAAACCTGCAATTGCAATCATTTTTTCAAACATACACTTTATTTAATTTTACTTTTGTAAAATATATCTTATTTTTTTTCAGAGAAACTGCTTTTTTTTTAAATTTTTAGCATGTTTTGGTTTCATAAAATATTTATTTATATAACTTGAAAGAAAAAAGTGCTATATTGCTGAACAAAGCATGATTTCAAATATTAAATTCCTCATTGGTCACAAGCACACTCTCTGTTTTTCAACTAAACATTTTATAAAGGAATTGGGATTTGAATCACTTCGTCACTTCGTTCATACCATTGTATCTTTCCCTTAACGGAGATAAATGCGAAAGCCAGAAAGAGCTGTTGCGACCACATTCGGATGCATTCAGAAACAATTAAACTTTTTCTGGAAACTTTGTTTTTTGTTAAAATTACATCTATGTATCCATATAAATAAAAAAAGAAATTATGAAAAAGCCTAACAAACCTTGAGGCCTGGCCTGAGCCTGACAGATACCTTAAAAGCCTGACGCGTCAGGCTAAATACTGACGTTTGGTAACACTACTTTTAGGGTGTTCTGCCTTGAACTGACCCCAGTTAATTTGTCGGGGCAAGAATTCAGTGCTGAGTTTCGCTTTCATTTCGCTTGCTGTCATTCATTTGTTGAGATATCTGACTGACAGTGACGGACTTCAGGGAAACATATTTTGCGTATAGAATTTTCAGGATTGTGACAGGCGTGGAAATTAGTTGACACTTCTTCTCAGTGGGCTCAGTGGGCACTTGTGCTATACTCTGTCCAAGAAAAATTGTCAGTACAGGGAAGATAGGATGTTTGTCTCTCAGTCTGGTTGCAATGACTTACATAAATCGGTCCCTTTTTAAAGCTCTCACAGGGTTGCCGTAGTGTGTATGATAAATCGCCATAACTCAGAGAGCAATACTGTTAGGGTTACCATCTTCCAATTTAGCCAGGTCTCATTAGTAAAATAAATCTTTCTTTTCTTTTCTATAATTTTTTTTAATTCGCGTAAATATCTTCGTCTCCAAGAAATAGTGTCACTTCTTTCCAACAACAAATTCTTTCGCTGACGTTTGACGAATTTAATTCCGAGATCTTTTTGCAATATTATATGCAAAGTTGATCTGCTTAGTTTTGTTATATTTTCACTTTTTTTTACTTCTTCTTGTCTAGCGTTGGAAGGTCATTATCCATAAAAAACTGATGGACTATCCGCCTAATCGCACATTTGTCAAAATCATCCACCTTGCTCTTGATACCGGAATAATTTTTCTTCTTTGGTGGTGAATTGTGGCCTTTGATTGCTTTTTCCCTTAAAAGCCTGTATACAGTTCGTTCCGTAACAAAAAAAACAGTAGCCGCATTTCCTACGGCTTCCGATCTACTTTTGAAAAGGTCATACAATTTTTCAGTTGCATCAACAATTTGTTGTTTCTTTTCTACACTTAGATCCTTTGAAGACTTTGTAGCCATGTTTCTGTTTATTCATATGCACAATAAAGTTAACCACTTGCTTGAGATAACAACCATTGTTTCCGCCTTATACACAAACAGGCAATTAGAAAAAAATTATATAACCACGACGCAATGTCATATACCTAAACAGATGGTAAAAGGACTGTACTTGTGCAGCTCTACATACATTTTTTAATATAGACATATATACCTAGATTACATATTTGTTAAAAAATTATTACCCGTCAATGCAGAACTTCGCGGAAACAGTAGCAAGGCATTTACTTTACTGGAGAGGAGTGACCGGATGTGGTAAAACCCAACGACCGAAAATAAACAGTAGGTATAGGTCTACCTGCTTCATCATTTTGATATTTCAGTGTGAAAAATATGCTCTACAAAGTGAAATATGAATTTATACCTACCAAAATATGCAGAAATATGCCCTTACGAATAAGGCTGAAAATTTGTACTTAGTTTTCTATAATAAAATATTTAATCAAATTTTATCCTTTAAAATATCATGCTTGCATGAATCCGGTTGAGTTGCCCTAGTAATCACTATTAATTTATTGCAATATCTCTACAACGCACATATGATCACTTGTTGCGTTAGTGAAATGAATGCATTAAAACACCTCACGAATAAACATTATTTCTAAAAGACAACATTCAAAAATATGTTTTAACTGAATATTATTGGATCTTTCAGAAATACAAATAATTAAAACCGAATGGCAGCACCCCACATAATATGTCGCTCTCAAAAGCTCCAAAAAGCTCCAAAAAGCACCAAAACCGAAAGTTCTTTGACAAAATTCAAAGGAAACCCCTTAATGATATGCTAACATTGCCATATGGTAACACTTCTCTAATGTGCTTCAGTCACTCACACTGCTTGTTTTGGTTGATGATAATAGCAAGCGAACACAAGCGATCGTGCTCATTCTGCCCGCGATTGTGTGGCAGAGTGGTTGTGGAGGGATGTATGCGAATTTCAGGAAAATTACAACAACAAAATCCTTTGGAATGCCAGTGGTTTCGTTTTTATTTCAGTGGCAAATCTAGTGTTTGAGTGCCGTGAGAGTACTACAGGCACCACTGGTAGAAAAAAGAGCTTCCCATAAGGCCTGTACTGACAATTTTTCTTGGACAGAGTATAGCCACATCAAACAAAGCTAATGAGCCCTATCGAGGTATCCGTTCAGATGGGCATTTTCAAATTTCATTCAAGACTTTTCAAAACTTTCGGAAAAAATCTCCGATGACATATTGCGTCCCTTGTCGCATTGCGTAGAACCGCGTTATAAAACTTATTTTTGACAGCTATACGTCATATATTTTTCGAAACTCTCCTACAACGAATTACTACGGAATAAATTCATGTAAAATGAGCGTTTTTAAGGTTCATTTATTTTGTTCCAAAACGCATTCTTTGAACGCAATTTGAGTTCCGATCGGATTTGGCTTTAGTATCGGAATTTTTTCCGAAAGAATACCCCGATAATGGTGAATATCTCGAGTTGGAAAATAATATCTTACTCTTTTGACGTACATACGCGAAAAAAAATCCACATCCAATGTGTACGTCAAGACATTAGATTGAGATGTTCGCAACGTTTGTCAAATTGGCAAGCCGCTTTATGTAGGTACTCACATACTGCCAAAAGCATTGTCTCTCGGGAGTCGTTACCAATGCTAACGTACACTGTATGCATGTTTTTGACACCGTCAATAGGGAATATTTGGACCCACATTTACAGTGCAACGGATGTCAGGAAAAGTGTCTGTTAATGAGTTTGTTATATTAGAGCCAGCGGAAACAAAGCACATATTACAGAGGAGGAAATAAATTGTATACCTAATGCCTAGACCTACGTATACAATAAAATGCCAATCGAACCATTGACACGGGCTGACGGCTGACAAACAAAACTCCAATTGTCAGCCATGTGCGCCAGTGGGAAATGGGAGTATAGTTTCTGTATGGCACCCAACAATTATGGTCCCACAAATTAATGATTAGTTGTCCCACACAGGATGTGATTCTGATTTGATTATGGTAGTCAAATTCATTCAACACAACTGTCGATCCACCGGATGGCAAGTATACTTTTACTTCTGTGTTCTAGTGAGTGTTATATGCGAATACCCAACTGCTTTGTGCAATTGTAAACAATGGTATAATGATTTACATTCGCCTTCGACATTGATTGATGTACTATTAGTACTGTCGACTAAATATCGACCGATAAAAGCATGGAGTGGGTATGGTGACATGGTATGGGGTACAGGAACGCCCGCATGCCGCGTTCAGAATTAAATGCGAGTTTTCAAAATAAATCTAATTGAGGAGAAAATCTCTGATTTGCGAGATGGCGGTCTGATGTGATGTGTTGCCAGTCATTATTCATGTCGCAACTGATATATTTGTCTCCCTTGCTGTATAATATGGTTTGTGTACATGGTGCGGTTGTGCGGGATGTTTGGTTATTTTGTTACCCTCGGCTTGGGTGTCGAATGCGAGAGCTGTGGTTTTTGTAGCCCGTATATAAACTGATTGAAAAACAATGATAACATGATTTGCAAGGCGAATTTAGATTGCATGGGATCAGTATCGTATGTGAAACCGAATGCGGTTGTGTAAATAATTCAAACTTATTGAAAATTTTGCATAATTTTATGCAGTCAAGTATCTTTGTGTTGCAGATATTCAATATTCTGTATAATGGATTTGATTTGTGAATTCCGATAACTGCAATATGATTATTTTAACCGCACAAATGGTGGAAGCTTTTGTTTATATTATGGCTTGTGAGTTACCTTTGTGTTGCATTAATTGAGTTGTCTGATATTATTTATGCTAATTGAGATGGTAGATGGATAGATGGGTATGAATGGTATTTTAAAACTAAAATTAAATGGACCGTCAGCTCCGCCCACTTAAGAGTGTTTACTTAAAAGCTGTTTTTTAGTTTACAATTTATAATTTTCAGAAGCAATAATTAAATAATTTAGCTGAGTGAGAAAGAGCTTCTCCTTTTGAAACTGACAAGTCAGTAACGAATTCTTTGAGTGTAGCAAAGCGAAAATTTGTAATTGAGAAAATATATACAGAGTCTTCTATGTGATGGAAGAGTATAACCGATTTTTCTCAACTGATGTTTTTTAATTTTTCTTTTTTTTTTTCATTTTAAATTCATTTTTATTTCTTCTTTCTTTAACTTACAGATTAGACAAAAACGATTAAATCTACATTAAAACTAACATTTATCTTATTCTAACTTACTGGCCCTTAGCGGGCGCTCTAAACTTAACAATATCCTTAAAATGATTGCCTTCGGCCTTAAATCTATCTATATCTATGATTTGTTTTGTTTTTTAATTTTTAAGAAACTTTAGAAAATTTGAATTCTTTATTATTGTTTTGTTTAAAGCTACTTAAAACTACCTAAGCTACTTAGCTTACATTGCCTATTGGTTCATCCGCGCCGCCAAGACTCGATCGAGGCCATAAGCGTCGGTCAATTTTCGGAAGCAGTCTTTCATGTTGGCTAGCCCGGCCCCTCCAAAAGACCCCCTACTCTAAACGTATACCTAATAACTTATATCTAGCTTAAAGCTAAGGAGTAATGCTACAAAAGTAACGCACCGGCCCGGGAGAGCGTATCAACTCTCACGTATTCGTCAAGCCACCAAAATTCAACCCTGTCCCGTTCCGCAATTGCGGTACTTAAACGGAGGAGCCCCTGAGCATTGGCGGCATACCCGTCGTGGATGAGCCGTTTATCCCTCGCGCCGCGGTGGCTTTGGTACAATACCGGCACACCATCTTTTGTCTGGACTAACACTTTCATATCTACATGAAGAAATGCCTCAGGCGGGGTGAAGCCAGACCGAAGCGTAATCTCGTGGTACATTAAATTCGGGTAGTAAGCCCCTGAAATCAGGTTATTATCACTAGCCATCGCCCTAGCAACGTGCCTCCGAATCACCTTAATAAGGAAATTGTCAATCCTATTCAGTCGGGCCTCATTGTATAAGGTCCTGTTGGGATAGTATTTTATGTACTGAGATTCAGAAGTTCTAAACAACCCTAGACAGGGCCTGAGGCATTGCCTCTCAAACACCCGAATCTTTTCCATATAGGACATGGACACATGGTACAGCCATAAGCGATGATAGGCCTTATAAGGGCCACGTACCAAATGACCTTCAACCTGGAGTCAAGTTGAGTGCTGCGAAACAGTCTCCTTGTCAGAGCGTAGGCCCTCTTAGCCCCGGCAAGACAAACATCTATATGTTTGTCAAAATACAGATACCTGACCACGTTTTTCACCACCAATGGTCGTCCCTGCTGTCCAATAATTGTTAATTTTCTCCAGTTTTTTCTGGTGTCCCTGGAGTTCTGAACAGAAACAGGATTGTTTCCGATTTTTGGAAATTGATTTTCAACTTCCAGTCATCGCAATACCTCTTAATTTGCACGACGTCACGCTGCAGAAGGATGTTGATGACCTCGATTTTTGGCCCTGACCTGTACGCCACTAAATCGTCTGCGTACGTTAAGTTAACCCGATCGAGTTCTAGGATCGATTCCTACGGTTGATTTCCAAAATCAATTCCCACGATCGACGCTGGACAGTTTCTGTGTCCCACAGAAGACACCCGACCCAAACCACATGTGCGCATACGAAAGGACGAAACCCGATCCAAGCCACTTGTACGCAGGACTAATTGTGATCATAAATAATCTGCTCTAGATAATTTATGATCACCCACTCGTAAGCGTCACCAGTACAGTAAGATGACCAGAAACCAACCCCAAAAACATGTATAAATAAGAGAGCACAATCCCCAGGGAGTCAGTTCAACCCTCAGCCGACATCAGACAACAGTTATACTTAAAATAAAATTGTTTTGATAAAAAAGTTGGCATTGTAATTTAATTGGCGCCCGAGCAGGGACCCGTTAAGTTAAATCTATTGTTCGTTAAAAATATAAAGTGATATTAATACATCAGTGGGTGAAAAACCATTCGAATAAAAAACATTTAACAAAGGCATACAAGAAGGAGAAAATCAACAAGTACCCTTCAGCCACGGGAACCAAGCAAATCAGACTTAAAATCTGAACGAGAGGGGAACAACTCAAAGACTTTAGACGTAAAGCACCTGAAGCAAACCCGAGACATCGATTCTCACAGATCAGGAAAAGTAAGCTCTGACGCTGAAAATCCAACCCGACGACGGAGAGTAAGGAAATTAAAGCCATTTATATAAATTATATCTATTATAACTAAATTTAAAAAGTCAAGAGAACTATTGCAATCGTTAATGCAAATTGATATTACTTATTATTATATTAAGAAACGTTATTTAAAAAACAAAAAATTAAGGTGGAAAGGTTAAATATATCCTCTTTAAGGAATCTTGCAGTATTCGTGTGAAAGTATAAACGTATTAGAGTTGAAAATATCGTCTAAAAGGAACCTTTTTTTTAAATAATCTTAGAAATAAATCTGCTATAACTAAATAGAACAATGACCCCAGAAGAACTTTCGACAATAGTCCGTAGGTTGGTGGCTGATGCCAATCGACAATTAGCCGAGGAAGTAGGCAGGCTTAGTAGTCAATTAAGGGCTTTAACGACAAGAGACGACATCGAGCCATACAAAAACATAACAATTGACCCAACAATAGAAGGTGGAGAGGGCCTAGAAGTAGCCAAATGTTTACCAGAATTCAGTGGAGAAAATTACGTTTCCTGGCGCACAGCACTAATAAATGCCATGCAGGTATACGTGTAAGGGCGGGTCAAGATATTTTTCCGTAGTGAACATAGTGAGAAACAAAATCGTAGGGAAAGCTAACGACGTCCTCACCAGTCATGGGACACCACTAAATATTGACGCGATTTTAGGTCGGTTAGATCTAACTTATAACGAAAAAAGGCCTGTTCACATGCTAGAAGCCGAACTAGGCAATATGAGACAAGATAGGAAAACTCTTCCAGAATTTTACGATGACGTAACGAAAGTGCTGACGCTTATTATTAACAAGACAATTATGAGTTATGGCCCTAGAACTGCCGAAACAGAATGTCTTACCGAGAGGGCAAGGCAAAACGCTCTTCTGTGTTTGTTACGGGCCTTAATCAACCCACACGTAATATAGTATTTTCTCTCAACCCTGGGGATCTACCTAATGCTCTGGCGAGATCACAGGAAATAGAAACAAATGAAAGTCGTATTAGAACTTTCACCGAAAGACAAACTCCGGGGCAGATAACCCAACAACCCAACGGTAGAAATTATATTCCCCAAAATAATTTTAACCATAACCACCACTATCCAATAAGAATGGATACTAGTGGGAATTTCGTGCCTCAACGGCAAAACCAATATAACAGATCACAATGGGAAAATCCTAACCGCAATAATTATAGGAATCCGAATAATGCAACACGGGATTATAGTAATGCATATAAAAGAGAGCGGCCGAATAGCGCTCAAGTGCCTATAAACAAGGTCCCCCGTTTGCACAACTTAAGCGAAAGCGATCATTTTTTAGATTAAGGCACGACTTACCATATATATAAGCAGAACGGATAGTAAGTCGGGTAGAATATTCAACATTTTAATCGACACAGGTGCCACGCATAGTTACGTAAAACCTGGACTGTTTTCTAATAAAATATTAGATATCCCCTCTAGAGTAAAAAGCGTTCACGGAACAAGTATTATCAATACATTTCAAGAAATAAACATTTTAGGAGTTAAGGAAAGATTTTTCGAATTAGATAAACTCAAAGATTACGATGCGATCATTGGCATCACATTGTTACGTAAGGTAAAAGCCAACATTAACATAAGGGACTCGACACTAGAATATGACCAGGGCATAATACCCTTGATATTCAGTGATCAACTGATCAACTCTTTAGAGATTAATCTAGAGAGCAATAATCAAAAAGGAAGGCTAAAAGAGATTTTAAGGAAATACCAAGGAGTGTTTACGGAAAATCCAAATTTTCTCCCGTATAACACGAGCGTAAAATGTAGCATACATACTACGAATGACGCTGCCATATGGACAAAAGGTTACCCTTATCCACAATCTGTAGCTAACTTTGTTAACGAAGAAATAGGAAATCTCCTCTCTAACAATATTATACAGCCAAGCAGAAGCGCATACAACTCTCCCGTCTAGGTCGTAGACAAAAAAGGTCTCAATGAAGACGGCTCAAAGAAGCATAGATTGGTGATCGACTACAAAAAACTAAACGCATTCACTAAGACGGAAAAATATCCAATGGCCGATACCGCAGTGATTTTAGCAAATTTAGGGAAGGCAAGGTTTTTAACTACCTTGGACCTTCAAAGTGGATTCCACCAAATTCTAATGAAACAGAGTGATAGAGAAAAAACGGCGTTTAGCGTTAATAATGGAAAGTATGAATTTCTTCGGATGCCCTTCGGATTGAAGAACGCACCCTCAATATTTCAAGGAGCCATGGATGATATACTCCGTGAATACATAGGCAAATTTTGCCACGTCTACATCGATGATGTAATAATTTTTTCGGAAACCGAAGAAGAACATTTGGCACACATTGAAAAAATAGTTAAGGCATTAAGTTTTGCAAACATGCGGATTTCTAGCGAAAAATCGAAATACTTCATGAAAGAAGTAGAGTTTCTGGGATACATCGTATCCTTCAACTGTATTAAAATGGATCCGAAAAAAACAGAGTGCATTAAAGAATTCCCCCAACCTAAGACCCTACGGCAACTCAGATCATTTTTGGGACTATCCGGATATTACCGCAAATTCATAAGGAACTATGCAATGATCTCTAAACCCCTTACAAAATATCTCAGAGGAGAAAACGGCCGAACTGGCAAAATAATAGTAAGAAAATAGCAATCGAGTTTGATAACGAAGCTATCAAAGCGTTTAATACACTAAGAGATAGACTATGCGAGCAAATAACGCTTAACCAACCCGATTTTAATAAAAGATTTGAGCTTACTACAGATGCTAGCAATTCAGCCATAGGAGCAGTGCTCAGCCAGGAAAATAAACCGATTATCTTTATAAGCCGAACTCTTAGCAAGACAGAAGAAAATTACGCGACAAATGAGAAAGAACTACTCGCCATCGTTTGGGCATTAAAAAATTTAAGAAATTACTTATATGGTGTAAATGGAATCCGCATATATACGGACCACCAACCACTGACATTCGCAATCGGCGACAAGAATCCTAACGCGAAGATTAAAAGATGGCGCGCATTCATAGAAGAGTACGCTCCCGACATTATTTATAAACCAGGGAAAGAAAACGTTGTAGCCGACGCTCTTAGCAGACAAGAGCTACACATGATGAACGACAACGAATCATCAATTGAAGGGACTGTACATAGTGCAGAGAGTAGCCCCACACCTGAAATCAAAAGAGTAAACCAAAAGGTTAACAGTTTTAAAACACAATTTATAATAAATGAAGCCTTAAATAACAACATTATTTCCAAAGAAATCCATCCAGGTTACTGGAGACACACAATCTTATTCAAAGATTTTGAAATAATAGGGAAAATTAAAAACATTACCGAGAAAGGTCTAACTATAGGTATATATAGTACCGAGGAGACATTCTCTAAGATCAAAAATAAACTTTTGCAAGAATTCCCAACAATAAGAATAGTAGAAGATATTACGGAAAAAGAAGAACAGTTAAGAATTGTCACGAGCTCATAGGCAAGCTAAAGAGGTATACAAGCAAATCATTAACAAATATTACTGGCCAAATGCATTCAAACGAATTCTGGAAATAAATGCTGGATGTGAAATATGCAAGAAAAACAAATATGAGAGACACCCCAATAAACAGCCAATTGGAGAGACTCCAATTCCTAAAGAAGGAGGAGAACGCGTCCACGCAGAAATCTATTACTGCGACAATGCAACCTTCCTCACAATGGCAGATCCATTCTCTAAATATCTGATAACCACTCAAGTAAGCTCAAAAACGGAAGCGAAAGATAGGATGATTGAACTATTACCAATATTCGGTAACGTGAAAACTTTGATAACCGATAACGAGTCTGCGTTTTGCTCACCTTCTGCAAAATGTGCCTACAACCTTCTAAACATCAATCATAAAACTACAGCACCCGCTCACTCAAAAAGCAATGGAACCATAGAAAGAATCCATTCCACGCTTACAGAACTTATAAGAATAGTAAAAGAATCAGCGCATTTAACAGACATTAAAGATATTATGCCTCTAGCCACTAGGAAATATAATGAAACGATTCATACGGTAACAGATAAAAGACCAACCGACATATTCCACAATTATAAAGCTAACGAAGAAACTAAGGATAAAATAGGTTTTCATCAACAGAAGATGATAAGATATTTTAATAAGAATAGGAAAAATAAAAACTATGAGGAAGGAGAAACAATATTTGTAGACACAGGTCAAAGGAGAAGTAAAAATAAACCTCTCTACGTTAAAAAGAAAGTTAAGAGAGACTTAGGGAATATAGTAATCGATGTAAATAATAGACAGATTCACAAAGATAACATAAGAAATTAACCTTGAACCAATTTCCAAAGAAAGCAAAAAAAATTAGAATCACTAAATATGTAGCAATAGAATTAAGAGAAATAATAAACACAATTAATCTAAGCAAATCTAATATTTTAAATACGTTAATTTTAAATTTAAATGAAATCAAAAGTATTATAAGTAAAGAAAAAGAAAAAGTATCTATAACCGATGTATTAGACGCATCCGAGTTTACCATTGTCCAAAAGAACGAAATTATTGTTATATATATTAGATATCCGAAAGTTTTTGCTTTGGGTAATAAATACAAAACAAGAAGTAATAATGTAAATGGCGGACAAGTTATTATACCAAAAGATGTAATTAAATTTCGTAAACAGTTCTATAGTACCAAATGTAAAAGAGAATTAAATAATGAATTTTTCCTTATTGTTAACACTCCTAACTGCTTAACAGAACTACTTAATAATTTTGAAGCGAACTACACAAAGATTAAAGAAAGAAATCCACCGATAGAAATAATCAACGAAGGGAGTATCGTTATTACCGGCTCTCATATTGTTAATAACAAAGAATTTTCAGGGATAAATTTAATCCAATTTGAAAGAAATGTTACAATAGATAATAAGACATATATTAACTCTAAGAATAAAATATTAGAACACGTAAAATTAAGTAAACCTTCCAAAATAACAATACTTGAATTTGTAAGCTCATTTAACTCAGATTTAAAATACACAAATATTGACCACATTGAACCATATGTAACCGAAGTTAAAGAACACCCGATATTGTGGGGACTATCAACAATTCTATTCATAATTGTAACCATACTGGCTGTCATCAAGATATATAAACATTACAAAGTTTTCAAAGCCAAGCGTGCTAACCAGGATGTCATCGAACTCATGGAAGCAACCGAAACCAGAGCGCACATCCTTATTCAGGAAAGATTGGGACAATCTTCTACCAACTAGGAGGAGAGTTAACACGATCGAGTTCTAGGATCGATTCCCACGGTTGATTTCCAAAATCAATTCCCACGATCGACGCTGGACAGTTTCTGTGTCCCACAGAAGACACCCGACCCAAACCACATGTGCGCATACGAAAGGACGAAACCCGATCCAAGCCACTTGTACGCAGGACTAATTGTGATCATAAATAATCTGCTCTAGATAATTTATGATCACCCACTCGTAAGCGTCACCAGTACAGTAAGATGACCAGAAACCAACCCCAAAAACATGTATAAATAAGAGAGCACAATCACCAGGGAGTCAGTTCAACCCTCAGCCGACATCAGACAACAGTTATACTTAAAATAAAATTGTTTTGATAAAAAAGTTGGCATTGTAATTTAATTCGTTATAGCGTGTCAGAGGGAACCCACCAGATTACTTGTGTAAATATTAAACACGACCGGAGAATTCACTGCTCCCTGTTGTAAGCCGGTTTTTGAATGCCCATTCTAGTCAGCTTATAAAAGAGCCCCTCCAACCATACGGTATTGAAGGCATTCTCAAAGTCGACCAGACAGGCACCCTTGCATTGCTTCTTACTTTTATTCCACTGAATGTCGGAGACCAGTTTCGACGCGGCATGAATAATATCATACCCCGCTCTGAAGCCAAACTGGTTGTCCGGAATAATCTTATTTTCTTCAACCCATCTTGAAAGAGATCTATTGTATTGACGACTTTCTCGAATACCTTGCTAATATTCGGGAGCAAACTAATTGACCGCAGATTAGCAGGGTTTGTCCTATCTTTATCCTTTTTCGGGATAGGATGTGCCACCGCTTTTTTCCACTGCACCGGATAATATGCATTATTCAGCGCATTGTTAAATAGCGTGACGAAGATATCGATCGCTTCTAGCGGCAGGTGTCTTAATACGACGTTTGGTTCAACTGATGTAGTTCAGGCTTTATGTTACAATTTATTAATAACTGAATTTACAGTCGCATTATTTTTTATTGTAAATTATTTGTTTATTATTTAACAAAGGGTTATAATTATAGGTACCAGTGGCGTCTCGTCAGGGTGTGCAAGGTGTGCATTGCACACCCTGATCAAACGAAAATAAATCCCTCATTAAACACTGTGTAATAATAATAACACACACAAATAATGATATGCACAATTCCATAATCCATAAAACCTCCATAACACAGCCAACAGCTACAGCCTACACCATACCATACCTATTCATATTCATCCTTCGTAATTCTTCTTTCAAAATTCCTTCATCGCTGAGAAAAAAAAAATGAACTCGTACAAAAACTCGCTGTGCACTATTCTGTTGATTTCATCAAATAAATTCATCCAACTCCAAACTGTATCCCAGTATTCATCCCCATCGTCATTCGTCACCAGCACGCCGCCGTACATAAATCGCTTTAATTTGATGAACTTGTAGTGAACTCGTGCGAAGGTTTTCTGTGCACGGGCTGTATTCATTTTCTCTTCTTTTGCATCTGTTCTGTTTAATTTCCGTAAAGCGTCATAAGTCAAAAAATATACAATGTATTACATCGATACTCGTGCAAACAAAAGCTGTGCACGAAAGCCGACGAATAAATGGTTGAACTGTGCTTTTCGTTTAAGTGGGATTGGGGTTGCAGTCTCGGCGGTGCTTTTGATTTTGTATGCGAAAGTTTTATTTTTCTATATTTTATTGTGGTAAAATAAAATAAGATATCAAAAACAGCAGAACAATAATTGAGAAAACAATAAATGGAACGTGTTTTCAGGCAATTAATTGATAACTATTTCTAAAAAAATATATGATTTTAAAGAATTTGCACACCCATCTAAATAATTCACGCGACGCTGCTGATAGGTACCTATAACTCGAAAACCGCTGGGTCGACTTCATCATTCTTTTTTTTTTTTTTTCTTTGTTCATGTTGATGTATTTCAGGCAGACTTAAAAGATAGAATACTTTTGGACCCAATAGGTCGCGCTGCTATCGATCTCCGAAACCACTTAACCGATTTCAATACAATTTTGAATATATATGGCACTGTTTTGGATCTCCGAAACCACTTAACCGATGACAATAACATTTTTTGGATGTATATAATGTAGTTGGCTCCCGCTTGAAAGATATGATGCTTTTGGACTGTATAGGTAGCGCTGTTGGCGACTTCCGAAATAACTCAACCGATTTCAAAAGAATTTTGTTAATATACTTAGGTGGTTGGTTCCAATTTCAAATATAGGATAGCTTTTAACCCTATAGGTGTCACTTCGCAAAAGATAAGCGGGATAGGAAAACGGGTTGTGGCACCTTCCAATTAAAAAAAGAAAAAAACGTGGAATTATATTTTACGCTATTAATCAAATATTATTTTGAATGATCATATTAGCATGAATTTATATGTAAAGATATTGATCTATCACGAACAATACTTCCAATCATTGACAGCTTAAACCAGCGTCATTAATCTATTCCAGTCAAAAAGAAAAACATTCCCAAACAGATCAAAACTCAGAAACTCTTACTACACTGATCTCATACTTAAAAACTTGTAAGGTGTAAAAGCTATAAAATAGTGCAGTAGGCGCTTAAATTTCTCTAAAAAGAACTTGCGATAATTGTCTGTTTCTAGAGCTTCAACTTTTAAATTTATTTAACACTATGAAGGTATTCCTTTTTCTATATTTCATGAACCGTTTCTTTTTACCTATTATTGCTTTCAGATCTTTACTTACCTTTCTAATAAAATAAGAAAACAACCAACAAAACTTTTGAAGAACGAGAAAGTTTTGTTCGACCCAGTCGTGTACTTTTTTTTAAAAATCATCTTTGTACGTTATCCACCTGGAGGCAGCGCTGCCAACCTAGGCTTTTTCATGCCTTTTAGGCATTATTTCATTAGCTAAGGCTTTAAGGTTTTTTTTTTCAAAAAGGCATCTTTTTTTATATATTTTTTTTTGATTCAGCGTATACCAACTGACTTTTTATTTTTTTAAACATTCCTGAAAAATCTTGGCAAAAAAAGTCATGATCATGAATTTTGTTCCTATTTCTTCTGTAATCTTCTATATATATAATTCTTTCGGGGTGTAACTCGATGGCCACGTAACTCGATAACCCCTGGGACGATTTTCATAATTCTTTTTTTGTTTTGTTCGTATTGCTGTATATCAGGTTTTTATTTGCTTTTTGTCGCGAAAACAAAACTTGGAGGGGATGAAAGAGGTTATGAAAGTTTGTATGGGGAAATACACTTTGAAAAAAAAGAAATTTGATAGAAATCGAGTAGTGACACTTCAAATAAAAAAAAAATATATTTTAAATTTTAAAAGCAAATTGTTGTTGTCAAGTATTTTAATTATTTTCCAAGCAAACTGTTGTTGTCAATAATTTTGAAATTTTTGTTTAAGCAAATTGTTGTTGTCAAGTATTTTAATTATTTTCCAAGCAAATTGTTGTTGTCAATAATATTGAAATTTTTGTTTGTTTTTGAAATATAGGTACCTACCTAAAAAGTTTGTTCTAATAAATTATGTTTACTATGTTGCATTAAGTAACTTTTTGAAATGAAGTAGATACTTTGAAGTAGATATAAAGATGATATGGATGACATTATTCTGCATCGAATTCGCACTGTGACATCGGACAATGAACTGGAGATGTCAGATGAAATGCGCAACAAAGCTTTGATTTTGATCGAGGATATGTGTCTGCTCATGAGTGGCAATTTGTTGTGCAAATTGGGGATGCCACAGCCAAATCGTTCAATGCAAGACGCATTTAATCGAGAATTGGAGCGAGAAATGGACTTCGATCGAATCGCATTGAGTCAAGCTGTCGAACAAATGTGCCAATGTTGACAAGAACAAAAGTAAGTGTACGATGAATTGATGCAAGCAGTCGATAACGAAAATGGCGGAATTTTCTTCCTTGATGCGCCCGGTGGAACTGGAAATGCATTCCTGATTTTACTGATTTTGGCTACAATTCGTTCGAGATCTGAGATCGCTTTGGCCCAAGCCTCTTCTGGGATAGTGGCTACTTTGTTAGAAGGCGGTCAAACAGCGAACAGTCGAACTGCATTGAAATTGCCATTGAATCTGCAAGTGGATGAAGAACCTACATGCAACATTTCAAAGAACACTGCGATGGCGAAAGTACCTACGGCAGCAATGTAAGATTATCATATGGGACGAATGCACAATGGCTTACAAAAGAGCATTGGAGGCCGGAATCGTTTACGTAATGATAAGCGACCTTTCGGTGGAGCAATGATCTTGCTATCAGGCGATTTTCGTCAAACGCTGCCTGTCATTTCGAGATCAACTCCGGCAGATAAATTGAATGCTTGCCTGAAGGCGTCTGTTTTATGGCGATACGTCAAGAAATGGCATTTGACAACAAACATGCGAGTTTCTTTACAAAATGGCCAGTCAGCTGCAGAGTTCTCCAGGCGATGGGCAATGGTGTGTTGATTTAGTTTCAACAACATTTTTGCAACTTTACAACGACACCGAAAGAACAAATCATGAATGTTTTCCCGAATATCGCTCAGAATTATATTGACCATGATTGGCTAATGTAAGAGTAATTTTGGCTGCGAAAAACAAGAACGTCGATCAATTGCATTTCACAATTCAAAACCAAATCGCTGGTGAGTTGCATTCATACAAATCAGTCGACTCCGTGATGGATGAAAACGAACCAAAATTTTGTAACGGTACGCGTTTGATTGTGAAGAATTTAATATCAAATATTATGTGTTCGTTTATCGCCGAATCACGCATTTACCGATTTTAACAAAACTTTCTCACATCTTTGGTATTGGTCTAATTATATGACTTTTGTGAAGTTTGGTTGCAATTGGTAAAATATTTTTTTTTTTGGTCTTATGAGAAATACTTTTTGTTTTGTCAAATTACTTTTTTCGAATTTCCAGTCGGTTTTTTTTTTTTTCAGTTTTCTCAACATTTTGAAAAATTTTAGTTGTACGGTTCCTACGCTGGAATCGGAAAACTTATCCGTGCGTGAAAAAAAAAAAAAAAAACATGAATTTGAGTAATTTTTTGTTTTTTTCCTAAACCACTCAACCGTTTTCAATTAAATTTTGTGGCTGTGTTTGGTTGGTTACAGTTTGAAAGATAGATAGATATTTTGGACCCCATAGGTGACTCTGTTGTCGATATAATAAGCCTAACCGATTTGAATAAATTTTGTGGCTGTGTATGGTTGGGTACAGTTTGATAAATAAATAAATAGTTGGCGCAACAGGTCCGGAGAGACCCTAGGCCTAGCTTCTCACAACCATTCGTTTTGTTTTTTTTTGGAACGAATGGAAGGGATCTACAATTTTATGCTGACTCCAAACGGCTAATTGAGAAGCCCTTTCAAGACATTTATACTCTCGGATGTTTGTCAGACGTTCGCGAGAGGTAGCGCAGCGGAAAAAAACCCTAAGTCGGAATTGGGTTCTTGCGGGATTCGAACCTGGGACCCCCGCATAGCAGTCCAACACACTAACCACTAAGCTACTGCGACTACGGGTACAGTTTGATAGATAGGACTATTTTGGATACGATAGGTGGCGCTGTGTTCAATCTCATAAGCCACTTAACCGATTTCAATGAAATTTTGGGGCTGTGTATGGTTGGTTACAGTTTGAAAGATAGGATACTATTTTGGTATGGTGGGTACGGCTATATGTAAAAAAGACTTTCGTCCGTATGTGCACTCATAACTCGGGAATGGATCGTGCTTCGTGGATTCGTATTGACCCAAGGAAGGACATTTATGCTATTTTTTTTGTCGTGAAAATAAAAGTTTACGGGATGGGATTGGGGATGGAATTTCGCATGAAGAACCGCATTTAAAAAAAAAAGAAGATTGAATAGATATGCGGGAAGTGTCACTTCCAATACAACAAAAATTATTTAAAATCTTTATTTTTGAACTAGCTGACCCGTGCTCGCCTTGCTTCGCCAGAGTTCCACTTCTCAAATTTAAAACAAAATAATTAGCGCTATACAAAAAGTAGCTTACCCGAAAAAAGAGAAGAAAAACTGCCAGTAAAACAATCCAAACAAATACTTTGGTAGGCTAACTTCTATTATTCCCTCTCAATCTCATTTACATTCCACTTGTAAGTTGTTACTTGTTACATTTTATTCCCCATCTCAATCCCATAACAGCTCGCTCACTTACTACTCAAACACAAACATCCTCAAGTTCAAATTAAAAAAAGATAAAAAAAAAACATGAAGCAAAAAAAACTGCAAATGCACAAACAGGTTTTAGCATGGACGTGAATCAGTATCACTAATAATGTCAGAATCACTATAGCGCATTTTAAAAATCACAATTAACAACTGAGTGTGACTCCCTCAATCTCAATTACATAGCTATCTCCCTCAATCCCATGCACCACATTCGCTCTACTACTCATTGTCATTATTCACTAATAATTTAAGAACGTGAGCAAAAAAAAAAAAAAAAACAACACAAAACCCAAAAGTTGCATAAAAAAAGAGAAGCACACGGCAGAAAATGTATAGAGAGAGAAACAGGTTTTGCCGCACACACACACAAAATTTCCTCCACTCAACGCTGGAAAAATCCAACGATCTAGCTTCAATCGAACATTTTGATTTTTTCAATTGTATTAAATTTATAGTTTATTGCTTATTGTTCGACTTCAGGATAACGTACAAAGATGATTTATATCTTAAAATCTTTGTACATTATTGAACTTTGTATTAAAAAAAATCCCATTTCATTTGGATGAGTGATTCCGAAGCTAGGAGCTAGAAGGCATCCGAGAATTACAACTTTTCTTAGATATCAGCTTAGATTTCCACTTCCGGACAGCGAATAATGGTAAAACATATCCTATGTTCAAATCTGAACAATTTCCTATGCAACTGTGTAAACCGAAATCAAATTCGTGCAGTACTTTTTGAATCTATTCTCGTCTCACAGATTACAGCCGGAAAAAAAGCTACAGTTTTATTATAGTAAGGATTATTTTGATATGACAGGCTTACCGCTACACAATTTGAAATTGAAAGTCGGCTCGATTATAATTTTGTTGCGCAACCTCAATCCACCGAAATTTTTTGAAGAATCTCAAATCAAATGTCATGGAAAAAGCGACGATTTCGAGTGAAAAATTCAAAGGAAATCATTCTAATTCCGCGAATTCGGCTTATTCAGAAAGATTTGCTATTCGTATTAAAGCGTAGCAATTTCCCGTTTCGCTATGACAATTAATAAGTCTCAAGGACTGTCGCTGGAATTTTGTGGAATATATATTGAATTCCCATGTTTCTCCTAAAGTCAAATGTATGAACTTCCGCTTTATACATCGTGTATCGTAATCGTAAAGGACATGTGCATAGTGCATGCTGAGTATTATTATTTTCATTACATTAACGAATATGGGCGAAACAAAGTTCGCCGGGTCAGCTAGTTTATACATAATTTAAGTTTTTTTTTGGAAATACAAATTGTTTTTGTTAATTTTTTTAAATTTGTGTTTATATTTTGATTCATTGTTCCAATTTACATAAAAAAATATTTTAGGCATTATTTTATTGAAAAAGGCATCTTTTTTTTCAAGTTAGGCTTTTTTTCGTCAAAATTGGTTGGCAGCCCTGCCTGGAGGTAAACTTAATAATATTTCGTGTGAATGCCAAAACCTCGTTTAATTAATAAATCTCTACTTTTATAAAACTAAGTAAGTAAACTAAACTATTATTTCCTTTGTTTCTGACTACACTTCACTTATAACAGCTAAGCCGATATTAATTAACTATTGTTCTTGATTTTTGCTGGGTTCACGTTAAGTGCTATGAATAAATCGTAGCAATTGATTTTATTCCAAAGAAATGTCAAAATCGAATTATTTGCTATGCTTAGCATACTTATACACAACATTGACGTATTCGTTATTACATACGTTCTGCTAGTATCCAACTCCATGCATGTTCCAAAAATACAGACGCGGTACTGTTTTACAGTTTGAAAACAAAGTACCTTAACTTAAAACGACCAAGTTAAGTTTCATTACAAATTTGCAAATGACGCATGCCTTAAGTGGGTGGGAACTATTCGGATTTTTTACTGTTTTGATTTATTTATTTACCTATAGATATTTGTATCTTCGTATAGCGTTGTCGCAGTTGCTTAGTGGTTGGTAGTGTGTTGGACGAAAAAAAAAAAAAACACAAAAAACTTCTTAAGGTTATTTTCCATTGGACCTCGCGAACGTCTGCCAAACATCCGAGATTATAACTGCCTTGGAAGAGCTTCGCAATTCAGACGTTCGGACTCATATAATAATTGGGGGTCCCTTCCATTCGTTACAAAAATAAAAACACACAAAACGAGTGGTTCAAATGAGCTAGGCCTAGGATATCTACATGAATCTGTTGCGCTAAATATTTATTGATTTATTGTCTATATTTAATTAGTTGCTTACACTTCTTTTATAAAAATAAAAAAACGTTTAGATCATGGTACTCCAAAATTGAAATGCCGACTGGATTCACTAAAAATTCTCCTTGGATGTGATAGATCTTAAAATCATTAAAAACAAAAATTACGAATAAGTCACATATTATCTCGTAATGTATAGTGACCATACGTCCCGCTTTTAGCGGGACAGTCCCGTTTTTGAGGTCTCTGTCCCGCGGCCATATCTGTCCCGCTAAATGTCCCGCTTTTCCTACTTTTGTAATAAATGTCCCGCTTATACAACTTTTGTAAAAATTTGTGTATGTTTCTACAATTCTTAAAATAAAGCAATTTTATGATTTCTATTTATCATCCCTGTGCATATAAATTGGCGCATATAAAACCAACGTAAGAGCTGTTAAAGGAAGAAAATGAGCCCATGTATACTCCATCTTTAATGGAAGTCTAATTTTTTTTTTTTTTAATAAATATGTCATTTCCACTGCGTCACCTCTCGCGAACGTCTGACAAACATCCGAGAGTATAACTGTCTTGAAAGAGCTTCTCAATTAGCCGTTTGGAGTCGGCATAAAATTGTAGATCCCTTCCATTCGTTCCAAAAATGAAAAATGAATGTTGCGCCAACTATCTATTTTTATGTCATTTGACGTTTATTTTACGTACTATTCTATTGTTTTACTAAAACAAAGCCTAATTTCTACTCCCTTCGAAATTTTGGAAATGTGTCCCGCTTTTGATTCAAATAAATCTGGTCACTATATCGTAATGGATAAAATGGAGATGAGGAAGCACATTCAGTGGAATTCGGTTAAAAAGAAATACGTTTATACGATTGACTACGCCACTAGCTAATTTACATTCCATTTTTGAACTCTTTCAGAAACGTACAAATCTAGGAGGGCCCATTGATATAAATAAAATGCAAACATACGGAAGTATTGCAAGTACTCTTTTTTTAATTGGATATGGAGGAAGACGAAGAAAAAAAGGTATTCGCAATTTCCCGATTAATCATTCCTTAACTTCGGGACTCATGTAGGCTTACGCACTCATTTGAAGTTCCTAAAATCTAAAGAACTCAGCTACTTCGCAGTCCCTACTCGGAAGCACTTTCCCATATATACTAAAACCGATTTCCAAACATAAACTGGTCCGAATCCGAACATATGACCTATAATAATTTAAATCTCAGCACACACCGTCCCAAGAAGAATTCCCCAAGTTCAGTATATTGGAGGTGGTACACACCAACGTTTTCTTTTATCTTACAAATTTCGATATCGGTTTTCCACTTGTTTTCCCTTAGCTATGCTCCTTTCATTCATTATGTTCAACGGACCGAGAAATATTGGTAGCTCCATTTTGCATCCCAAAATATACATTAAAAAAGAGGAGAGCTTTCCTCTGTCTCACCAGGGCTTACATATATCTCTGCACACCATGAAAATGGATAACAAGATGAGGCATAAACTACCGAACAAACTGCTCTACGGCTAATCCAAAAAGTCATTTAATGATGGCTCAAAGGAAAGACAGAAAAAAAAGGGCTATGACTATGATGGAAACAGAATTGTGGACAAGATAAGCAAAAAAGAAGAGGGATTCAATTGACCAAGGAAGAAACTTATTTTTATTTTCCCATGAATGCATGTGTAGGGATCGCCTTTGAAATATGTATTCAAAGGAGAATGTATCCGTCCTCTTGAAGAGACGTTCTCAAGTCATAAATTACTCAACTGAGGTCCGTTTCACTTTCACTTGGTGAATCCTTTAGAATTTGTTCGCATTCTCATCCGGATGTCAGAAATGAATTCCCTTTTTCGGGTTCTTTTTATCGTTATCTGGAAAAAAGAAAAATACTTTTTTCGAAAGAAAGTTCATTTAAGCGGAAGAAATAAGTTATCTTACTCCTGCAGATCCTTTGTCCACTCTCAAAAATTAATATGATAAAGGTGAAAAGTTGTATTTCTTTTTTTAGAACCACAATAAATATAGGGTAGCCCTTGGCATGTATATTGGGTATATTATACACGTTGCCACGTAACAGAAACATTCGCTTAAAACAAATAAGCACAACTGCGCCACAGTACAAACTATTTGAAGTACAGCCTTGGAAGCTCTTGGACGGAAAGTTAGACCGTTAAACAAAATTTACATCGGCCATATTGGCTGCATGGAACGGAAACGTCAACGATCTCTATGTGAAGATCAAAATATATTTTTTGTTGTGCATTCCAGTATCTAAGTGATTAAATTTTAGTCTAGCCGTCCAAGAGGGTAGAACAGTTGGGTATGGTGTGGCGCAGGGACTTGAGCCCCAAAAGAAAAAAATGTTGGACGGACATAAGCTGAGTCGACAACTCTTTAAAATCGAATTATTTGTCCAAAATCTTAACATTGGCAAACTCCGATTTAAATATTTTCTAACACTCAAAACAAATAGCAATAACTCTGAGATAGTTTGTGACTCTGTCTACCTCAACAGAATATGATTCAGCTATAGAAGTGTTGTAAACAAAATTAAATCAAAATAATAAATAAAGCTTAGTAATTGGTTCAATTTAAAAATTATAAAATTGAAAGTTAATTTACGGCATCTTTTTCATTGCTTCTATAAATTTATATTATTATTTTTTTTTTTTTTTTTTTTCGTATTTCTATATATTCGTATTAACCTTTCTGCTTGACATTATTTAGCCTTCTCTCATATATTTTTGCATAGCAATGTATTTATTAGTATTACCTTTTTGTACAGCTAACTATATTAATCTTATAATTTTTATTAAAGTGAGAATAAATAATCATTGAAATAAATTAAAAAAATTGGTTCGAAATGAAAATTAGGAACGCAATAATTTATAAAACATTAATTTTACTCCAAGTAGGTAGGTATAAGTAAACAATTTTTTTTTTTAAATTACTTTCACTTTTTTTACGATACGATAATACAGAGAAAAACTGAGCTTACTATTCAGTTAGAAATGACCATATTACCTTAGACATGAATTTTTGTTACAATCGGATGGACCGTTTTCGAAAGTAACGTTATTCGTAAAACTGAGTCATGCAGTCATGGTAACCCCACCTACATAAGCTTAAATATTAATTTTCGGCACAGACGGACAGAATTTTGCGACGCACTTATTTGAATTCCTCTATAATGTCTGAATTGATTAAAATTTCGAGCTCGAAATTTTGTACGAATAAAATATCTTTTTCTCTCTCGTTAAATTTACTATTTTTGGGGTTTTATATAAGTGCACGCTTCAAAAATAATATAATTTAATTCTGATATATTCAATTTCAGAAATCAATAACAGGTTTATTGAAACTAGATCATGTTTGCTATTTCTAAATACATATATCCATAACATTTAAATTCGATACAGAAAACATTGGTTTCTATGTCAAAAATATTTAAATCAAAACCTTACTTATAAAAATTTTATGTGGTATTTTAATACATTTGTATTAGATATAATGAAACTGTGTATTTTTTTAAACACGTGGAGTATTAGATTGAAATAAAATATTGCTATATTTTTTTTACAAATTAAGATTTGATTTTAGTAGGTATACATATGGGATATAATTTAATACCAAATTATATTTTAATATAGTTTTCTATTTATTTTAAGTGTAAATAGGTTATTTTTAAATACAAAATATATCATATTCTAACACAAAACACTTAATACAAAGTGTTAAAGATTATTTATAAGTAATTTAATATTTACTATACATATCTACAAAAGATTGTGATTCAATACAAACTAATACCTTTTTTTTATTTCAACACCAAATTTGATTGCAGTTGAGCATAAAAAGATAACTTAATAAATGTACTACCATAAAATCAAAAGTGTATTTAGTTTGAATATTGATATTAAATTCCGAAATGGCTCTTTAGAGTTCCGTATGGATTCGTCATGTCTGTCTGTCTGTCCGTCCGTATGTCGCAGCCACTTTTTTCAGAAATTTTAAGAACTATACTGTTGAAACTTGGTAAGTGGATGTATTCTGTGAACCGCATTAAGATTTTACACAAAAATAGAAAAAAAAAAAAAAACAATAAATTTTGGGGTACTAAAAACTGAAACCCAAAAAAATGTTTTCATCAAACCCATACGTATGGGATATCTATATCTTCAAAAATGATATTTAGGTTTCTAAATTCATTTTTTTCTAAACTGAATAGTCTGCGCAAGAGATAATTCCAAAGTGGTAAAATGTGTGTCCCCGAACTACGAGTACAAAAACTTTTATGTTATATTACTTGCTGCTACGGAACCCTTCATAGGTGAGTCCGACTCGCACTTGACCGTTTTTTTTATCATCCTTTATGGCTTACCTAAACATTTCCGATGTTTGCATAATTCTTCCATTTATGTAAAAATTCAATTTTACAAAATAAAAATTCGTTAGTAGGTACGTTTTTTTCAATATTTTTTTATTTATAATAAAGACTTAAACCAAAAAATACATACATACAAAAAAGTTTAAAAAAATTAAAAAAAAAAAGATCCAAAGATTGCGAAAAGTTAAATTTACTTGACAGCAAATAATTCGCCTGTACACAAAAATATGCTATTGTGATGAAGCTTGCTTGTTTGGTCCGACCGTAATAATATGAGACAGTTTATGTGATAGGCCGTAGTTTTCCCTGGGTGTATTAAAATATTTTTATAATCACAAATGTTTGTTTATAACTCGAAAAAGGGAAGGAAACATTTTTAAACTATTTGCATTCGAAGCAACAAAAAATGACGAAATTTCTTTATTCGAATTTGGAATACATAGTTACTTATAGTTAAAGCGATAGATTATATAATGAAAATTGACACAAACCTTCGATTTCGTGCATGGAGTTTTCAGCAAATAATTCGAAAAAAATTCGTTCACGACATTAGCATAGTATTTCCATTTTATCAAAAAGCGTTGTTGTATCCCAGAGAATCGAATCTCAAAGTCTAAATAGAAACGTATTTGATTTGTGAAAAACATTTTGCAAAATGTACCAAATTGGGGTTGAAAATAGAACAATTTAACTGATTGTATAATATTATGTCAATTGGTTTCTCTAAGACACGTTTTCTTGAATCCAGCGTTTTGAGATGGCGTTCTTTTATTGATTCTTCTTGCTCAATTGCCAAGCAGTTTTCAAAAAATTCTTAATCGTCTTCTTCAAAACTAACTCTTGGGTTTGTGTTGACATCGGCGGATTGACTCAACTTAATGCTTTTATGTGGCCATAAGCATCATCACATTAATGGTGTTTAATATATTTACATTTTTTATTTTGTTGACTTAGAAACCAGTATTGGAAGTCGGAATAATAAATAATTCCTAAAACATGGTGTGAAAAAAAGAGTCTAATGAAAAGTAAGTTCAATGTAGTTTCTGATAAATTGAAGTTCTATTAATTCCACAAATAATGAATAGTAAAAAATAAAACTGATAATGCCTTTTGCTTTTTCACGTGCAACAGTAGGTATATTCAAAGGAAGTTGATAACGGAGGAGTATGTGTATTTATTCGAAAAAAAAATACAAATCTCTAATAAGGTCGAACAAACGCAACTAGAACTTATAATGATGGAAGGTATACGGATATCTATATTCAAGCCAACTGAGTACAGGCTTGTTGAACAAAAATTATATTTGAACCAACTTTGTTTCTTTAAGTTTGATTAACATATAAAATGTTTTTTATATACTCAAAATACGAGAAGATACACAAAAAATACATATATATATATTATATACATGAAACTGTACTTAATATGCTGTACTTCGATGGATAATTTCCACATATAGACCTTATTAAGTCTGTTCCGCTGGTCACCAGCGCCCTTATAGACGAGCTTAGCGTTTTAGTTCGCGAGTAAGTACTCTTCCAAAATATAGGCCACTGCGCTCGTTTTAATAAAATTTTCCAGAGCCTCAAAATGGTTACTTACCTCCTTATATATAAGAAGACTACGCCTCTTTAAATTTCCGTTTTCAGGATCAACTGGCTCTTAGAGTGTGTATTGAAATTGTCAAGTAAGCACAATTTGAGTATTGCTTGCGAAATTCACAATATCCTACAAACAATCTACAGGTATTTCCGTACCGTCACTATCTTTGAATAGCCACCAAAAACAAAAAACATTAAATAAATTAAAACTAAATTTACTCAATCTCCAAGAAATAAATCTATATATATAAAAGAAAGTCGTGTTAGTTACACCACTTATAACTCAGGAACGGCAGAACAGATTTGGGTGAAAATTGGTAGGGAGGTAGCTTAGAGCCAGGAGACGGACATAAGATACTTTTTATCCCGTTCGACAGCGTTCCCGTGTGACTTGACATGAAACGTCAGTCACTATAAAACGTGGTAGATATAACAAAAAAGAATCAGACTTGGAATAACAAAACGCAAATGACAGCTACGTAATTGACGTATAATGACAGCTATGTAATGACGTATAGATGACAATTTGATATTTGTAAGAAATCAATATTTAAACTATTTCTATTAAATAAATAATTAACAATTATAATGTAATGATAGTGCCATTGCCCATTCGTATTGTGGTAAATCAGGCACTTAGTGAATCAGGCATAAAAGCAAAAAATGTGTTGCATATTATTAGGCTTTATGTTGTTTTCTGTCATACATTAATTACATACGCAATGAAAATAAACAAAGGAAAGAATGGGGATGTTCGGATTCATAAGGTTCGTTTGTGTACTTTTTTTTAAACGTAAAATTTTTTAAAATTTGCTAAGAAACTGTGCGAATGCGACCACGTACTGAGAAAATTGAAAAAAACTGAGAGAGAAATCCATGACCCGCCTAAGGGTCAATGAATTTAAAGATACGTTTTAGCTAAATTTAATTTATTAGTTTAATTAAGTTAAGGAATTAAAAATGCAATAAAAGTACAAAAATCAAGTATTTCAATGGGCTGTCAGCAAGACATTTGCTTTGATGAAGCTATGAATTTTGCTTCATTGGTTTACACTTGGATTTATTATTATTATATACTAACACGTTCTTCTAAATATATGTGGCACAAGTTTGGGGATATCGTTATTTCGAAGACGTGAAAAAGTTTCTGCGGTATTTCATTAAGAGAGCGATTATACTACCGAGTAGCTCTCCTGACTATATGTTACATAGAGACTGGACTGGAATGGCTCCTCTCTTCATAGATACTCTAAAGTCTAAAGCTTCACGTTAACTATATCTTAATATATAAAAACGTTCGTGCGTATGTATGACCGACCATAACGGCTGAACCACTGAAGCTATCCCCCTTACATTCACACCATATGTTTGTGTGGTGCTCCGGATGGTTTATGTTTATTTTAGACCCTATAGGGGTCTTATTTATGGACCGATTTGGCTCAAATTTACACAATATAACACTTAAAGAAATTTGGACCCGATAGGTGGCGCTGGGAGATACTTACGTCAAGTTAGATTTCCCTGCATATCAATATTGTATCAACAACATTAAATTTAATTGTAATAATATAGTTGGCGTTGGTTTGGTTGTCTATACTGTTTTGAATTTGACATTTCAGTAATTCATATTTCATTTAGCTCTACAATTGTACAATCGACGAAAACTAAAAATTATTTTTTAATCAATTTTAAATAGGTAAATAACATTTCCATTCGATTTCCGGCACAAATAACATAACCATGGAAAATGTTCTCACTGGGCCAAATTTTACGATTTTTCTTTTGTTTTGTTCGTATTGGTGTATTTCAGGCTTAGGCAGTCTTAAAACATAGGTGGCTCGATAGGTGGCGTTGTTGTCGATCTCCGAAACTGCTCAACCGATTTCAATGAAATTTCGTGGATGTACATTCTTTGTTCCCACTTGAAGGATAGGACCCTTTTGGACCTGATAGGTGGCGCTGTTGCCGATCTCCGAAACAGCTCTACCGAGTTGATTGTAATTTGTGGATGGGTAGGTATGGTTGCTTCAAGATTGAAATATACCTACTATAGTTTCGGACCCTATAGATGGTACTTTGCAAAACATAAGCGTGATAGGACATAGGAGAACGGGATGTGGAGCAGGATTTAATACGAAAGGTATGAGCAAAGCCGGGTGGGTACAGCTACATATAAAAAAGACTGACGTCCGTATGTGCGCACTCATAACTCGGGAACCAATCCTTCAATTTTTATGATTTTTGGTTTAAATTCGCATGGGCCCAAGGAAGGACATATATGCTACTTTTTGTCGTAAAAACAAAACTTTATGGGGATTAGTTGAATTTTTGAATTCATTGGATGTTCCGGGCTTACATCTATACAATTGAAAGTTGGCTCACTTATAATTTTGCTGCGCAACCTCAATGCACCGAAACTTTGTAACAGAACGCGTTTGATTTGGTGGTGAAGGATCCCAAATCAAATGTCATGCAAGCGACGGTTTTGAGGAAAAAATTCAAAGACAAACATTCTCATTCCACGGAATCCGCTTATTGAGAACGAATTTGTACGTCGTATACGGAAGGTTGGCCTACACGTTAATCTTCTTTGTTGCATCTGTCTACGCCTAAGGAAGGTTCATACGGCGACAAAATTGAAAAATTATAACGGGAAATTAGAAATTTTGTGAAAATTGATTTTCCATACATTTTCTAAGTAGAGTTTTTTTTTTTTTTTTTTAAATTTTGATCTTAGTATACAGTGAGATCGCATTTCTCAAAAACTATGGTTGGGATCAATACAATTAATTTCAGGTCGAAGTGAAAATTATTTTAGTTAAAAAGTCAATTTTGGGCGGGACGAAGTTCGCCGGGCACACTAGTACATTTATACTAATTTAATACTATAAAGAGGAAAGATTTGTATTTTTGTATGTAGGTATGTGTATGTTTGTAATGAATAGACTCAAAAACTACTGTGTCGATTTCAAAAATTCTTTCACCATTAGGAAGCTACATTTACCCTGAGTAACATAGGCTATATTTATTTCTAGAAAAGATTAGGGATCCTTACTAAAACTTTGGTAACTTAACCCAAGGTGTAAAAAATGTCATAAGACATCTTTCGTCGCATGCGCTGCGGAAATTTTTGATGATGGAACAAAAGTATGTTCTACAATATTAAAGAACATATCAATAACTAAAAAAAACGTCGCGATACTATTATATCCAACTATTATCATTACGTCACAATAACCACTTTTTACATTTTAAAAGTTGATAGAAATGCCGACCAAAATTAGACCATATTCATACTTCTGTTTAAATCCTTATCCAAATAAATTATATTGTTTTCGAGACTGTTTCACTTCATTTAGATTACTTTTTAAATTGTTAAAATCGGCTATTCCATTCAATAGATATTGCGAATTAAATAAGTCATAGAAATAGAAAAAAATAAACGCTTTCGCGTTATGCATGGTATTATTTATTAATATCAATTAATAGCAGACTTTTCGGTGGAGCTACATTTTTGTTCTCTGGTAATTTCAGGCAAATATCAATGCATGTATCAAACGTTCAGTGCTTTGGCGCTACTTAAAAAGACTGCACTTGACTCAGAATGTCGGAATATGAGAGCAGTATCGGGAGATTCTGAGTTTTGCAAACTTCTTTTAGATATCGGAGAAGGCAAACGCCCTGAAATTAATGATAACCATGACGTAGCGTTACCGGCTGTTTTTGCCAGGTTGTAGCAGATTTTAAGACTTTAATTGAAAGTGGCCTTCCTGCTCATAAAATTGAATTAAAAGTTGGAGTTCCCATTATGTTGCTTCGCAATTCGAGTTCCGCCAAACTTTGTAATGAAACCGGTTTGTTATTGAGGCGTTAATTTTATCTGATTGCGGTATAGGAGATACGATGTTTATAGCAAGAATACCAATAATTCCCAGCAATTACCCATTTCAGGATAAACGGATTCAATTTCCTATTAATGTTTGTTTTGCTTTGACAATCAATGGGTCGTATGAATAAAACCTAGCATTTACTTCGAGTAAAAGGTTTTAGTAAAGTAAAAGCCCTTAGCAATTTCCTTGAATCGGTATGAATAAAAACCTTGTTTGCTAAAGTAAGTTCGAAAATTCGAACATAGCCTTGCAATTTCTGTTAAACCTGACCAGCAAATTTGAATTTTTGATTTTTCCTTGAGATTCTAACGACTTTTGTGGTGAATGAAATTAAAAAAAATGAAATTCAGAAACATGATTGCAATCTATAGCTCCAATTGCACCTGGAAATATGATTTTTGTTTGCCAAATAGGCTGTTGATGTTTTATTTCTTCTTCAGGTGCCCATGACAAGAAATATTTGATTTTTTCACTGGTATATTTTGATGATTTTCCTGCACGAACAAAACTTAATTTGACTATTTATAGACAAACCATCGAAAATTCACATTGCTTGCTTTTTTTTTTTTGAAAAAATGTGCGTACAAAATATTTAGCAAAAGGTCTGAGTCAACTAAATAGCAGACTCAGAATTTGCTTTGTTTATTCATACCGATCTGAGTAAAAGGTCAGTGCCGCCGCTTTACGAACATATCAAAAGTTGGAACTAACTTAAATTGGTTTTTATTCATACGAAACGTTGCAAATGCTTCGACTTTGACATTTCTCTTGAGTAAAAGCAATTGCTATACGCGTTATTCATACGATCCAATAGGTCACAGGCACAGGCACAAACATACATTTTCATTGTCCAAAGAAGCACACAACAACATTAAAATATATGTCCAATGGCATTGCACCTGGCCATTGGACTAATCGGCAATACATTGCCTCACTACATTACAGAGGGCTTCCTCGCGTTATACTTCTGCAATGTCTTTCGATGATTTTTCTTTCCAGCGATAAAAAAAATAAACCCCTACGAGACAGCAAATTTCCTAAATTTTGTTTCCATCAACTGTTCTGAAACCACATTTTGCACGGGCGGGTACAGCTAGTTGAATATAACTTAAAAACCACTTTTGCAAATACTCACCACTTAGATAGATACCCTCATTGGATACGAATGTTTCGTTTTCCGTGCATTTAATATTTTTTTAAACTTAATAGTTTTCTTCTCCACACTTTTAACTTTTATGAACAGTCCGTTTAAATTGTCCACCAAATACTTAATTATAATCGATCTTGTTACGATACGCTTCTAACTGGAAATGGAAAACCAAGCGAAAAAATAATATCGCTTGGTTTGAAAATAAAACCGAAAATTGAAATTTAATACTGCAGGGTTTAATTTTAGTTCCACTGTATTAAAAATAAATACAGACACATTACAAATGAGTATTTAAGGGTTTAAAATAAATTCTTCCATATATGAATGTAATACTGAATGAAGTAATATAGAGTATATATAACATACCTAGGTATATTAAAAGTGACGCGCTAAATAAAAAAGGAATACCTACCAGAATATTAAAATATGATGCTCAGGGGCTTAAACGGCAATTCAAAAGTATTAAAAAGAAGTATTGAAGTGTATAAAACTAGCAATGTAAGCTTGAAATGAAACTCTTGAATATTATAATGCAATATTGAGATATTAAAAAGCTGTTATTGTGTATTAGCATGTTGAAACAGGGTGCCCAGTGGTAAATATATATTTTCAAAACTCTATTTTTCAATACTCGGGCAGCGAATAAGGACGAATTTGCAACTATATATGTGTGCATTGCTCGAAAAAAGATATATCAAAAACTGTGTGCGATATTTGAAAAAGGGGCGTGGACCTCCCATATCATGATATTTATTGACACCCTTGAAGTTTAGGAAATGGATATAAATGGTCTGTTAAAAGCATTTTAACAAATGCGAATGCAATGAAATATTAAAATATAATCAGACAGCGTTCTATTTTAAGTGAAATATAATTTAATTGGGATCCGGTCGAAATTCTGCTTTCAAAATTCTGCTTTGCAAAATTCTGTCTCCTCACAAAAAAATTCTGCTTAGCGAAATTCTGTTTTTTTTTAATTCTGCTTTACAAAATTCTGCTTTTCAAATTTCACAAAATAAAATTCTGCTTGTTCTTCTTTAAGACAAAAACAATATGGTCTGGTCATGAACAAAAAAAAATATTTTTTTTCATAATATGTTATGCATTTCAGGTTTTAATAATATATTACAGGTAAATAAAGTACAAGAAAAAAATCAAGAAGAAGCGAATTGTTTCAAATTTGAACTTTCAAAAAATTAAGTAACTAACTAGAGAGAGCTGTATTTTTTTATATTCATTTAAGAAAACCAATATGGCTAAGATCTGCTCTCTTTTTTAGAATTATTCTTATTTGTTTGTTTTTAAAAAAAATCATCTTCCCTTTATTGTTGGGTCTCCATATACCTCAAACGAAAAAAGAGGACATATTTTACAAACCCCTACCCTCCCAATACCCGCCCCCCCACCCCTTTTTGGTTATTCAAGGAAAACATTTATACGGTGTATAAGTGGACATCACGTACCATAAGTGACTGCTACAGATGTGATTTTGAAAGCAGAATTTTGTAAAAAGAATTTTTACCCATCCAGAATTTTGACCCCAACCCAATTTAATTATAATAAATTCCTGTTCGAAATGGTAACTTTAATATTATCGGGGTTAGAACTAAAATACATCGAGAAAGTTGAAAAAGGATTAGACGCCTTTCTAACAAACTGCGGCATGATGGATGAGCTCTTAATGGAGGATTAGGCCATTAGGCCAAATTGTGGCCGCAGTGATCTGGGATGCACTATACTACCTCCACCCACAATCTAATCTAACCTGCCCGGCTCTTACAAAATTGCGCAGAACCAACTTAGGATAATATACTCATCGTTAGCAGTATGTTCTATCGACAACTGCCCGCACCACCCGCATCTCTTAGACGGGCTGTTTGAAGATTACAATCGGTAGACTCCTTTGGTCAGCCTTCGCTAATCGGAAACAAACCGTCACTCGGTCAAACTCACCTTTTGAGCTAGTTGAAAGACCTCGCAATATGCGTAGTAACCAAGCCGATGGCTCCAATCACCATTTCTACTATACGCTTTTTGCAACATTCGCCCCATTTGTCAGAGGATACACGCGAGGGTAGAACCGATACGGTCACTACCCGCATATCCGAAGGCATACTGTCGACCGGTCACCTTCTCCTTGACCAACCATATTAAACCTCAACCGATTTACTAATCACCGATGACGCATACCGGTTTCGGTCACCCGCCATATATCCATCCATAGACATATCGTCCAATAGCTAAACCCAGTCTCCTCTCTTCAAGGAGTTGTCTGAGGATTACAGGCAAGGCGAAGACTGTTTCGGTCACCCTTCACATATCCGATGATAAACTGACCTGATTCTATCTACGAGATGTAGGAGGGTTGCAGACGAAAACAAATCGTCATAAGCACAAAAACAGGCCTAGATAGCACTCTGGTCCTCTCCCCTTACCCTATCCTTAACTCATGTGGACCTAAACGAATTTGGTCTAAGTGTGTCTTTCTAGACAGCCACCTTACCTAACCCAACCTAAGCCCAATTATTTTCCTTGTTTTGACTAAATTATTTGCCTAAAGACGAATATTATTTACTTTTATAATACCTGGGGACTGAACAAACTTTAATTGAATTTCTAAATTAACTGTTTTAATTGAGCCACACAAATTCATCGCCAAACGAACGGCTGCCTAAGAAATCCGCCCTCTAGGCAATATATAACAAAACTTGTGCGCGTATGGTGAGCTTTCTTTAATGTTTCTATCTTGGAAATTCAATTTAAATACTCACTGGGCAGCATCAACATCAACAGTAAGAACCAAGACCTTATAAGCTTTATTAAATAAATTAATAAGCAAGATAGTCGTGTCAGTATAAAACATGGAAGCATCAGAAGTTATTCGAAAACAAAATTAAAGAAAATAACAAAAAATTTACAATATTTTGCTTCACTTATTTCGTTTGTGCAAAGTGAGAGTGTCGGGGGCGAAAGAGTTTAATTGCATGGAACTCGTTAATAACGCGAAGTAAAAGTGCGAGGTGGGCGATAAACAGACTCTCATATACGTTCTCGTAAAGTTTCGTCGGGGTTGTGCTGAAATTGCTTATTCCTTTTTATGAAACTATGCAGATGGCAGAAATAATTCGCTTTTTAAATTTTTCAGTGAAACGAAGCTGGCCAACGGCACGGTTGCCACTTTGGTAATAAATTACCAAATCTGGTAACTTTTTTCTTAGTTCATGATTTTTGGTAATTTGGTAATTTTTATCTGGTTTTGGTAACTTTTTGAACAGGAGCATCAAAAAGACGAACTCGATATCATCACATGGAAATGCTGCCTTCCTTTTTCTGCCCACTACGTGTAAGGTTTAAGAGTATTCCTAGTACTTCAGTAAGTAACGTTCCATAATGTAGATACCTAATTGAATTTAAGTTACTTATGTTAAAATGAATTGATATATGTAAACAGTTTTCTTTAAGTTTCTATGAAGACTTAAGGAAGCTTCAGAAATTCAAATAAATTTCCAGATTTCCTATAAATTATTTTTGACGCCGAAATGTCAAAAATGAATTGCGACTGACAATAAAACCCAAGTGTCTGCCATATCAGTCTTTGAAGTAACTATTTTTCCCTCGAACTGCGTACTGCCTACTCATATTTTCACGTGGAAAGTTAAATTTGACATTTCGCGGAGAAAAATTTGTATCAAAAATTGGATTCCACTTGAGAGGCTTTAAGTGTTTTGCATAAAGTGCATACTAGGTTTAAACATAGGTGCATTTTTCTACTACCATGACATTTTTTTTTATATTAAGTTCGTAAATCAGAGGAAAATCAAACGATACCAAAAAGTTATATTCATACTGGCTCAAGACGATATGTACGATTTTTTCGTGTTTCATCATTTTTCCAGATTTTTGGTAACTTTTAGCTTGGTTTGGTAACTTTTTTTTCCATTTTTGGTTGCTAATTTTTTTTGTAAGTGGCAACCATGGCCAACGGGCCGGCTACTGTATCTGATTCACTAGGGCTTACGTGCAACATTTTTGGGTAAAGTTCATTTCAAGAAAGACCGTATTTATCACTTCGTTAAAAAAAGTTTTGCTGAAAGTGAGGACTCTTAAAGGAGTAATACTTTTGCTTTTTAAATGTTCTGCGGAGAGTGGACTAAACCTTATTCTCAACACGCAAGGGACAGTTGATTAATGTCACGACGAAACCTATTTTTGACGCGAGTTTCGAACTGTAATGATAAGTCACAGTCATGCTCATGCATGATGTTTTTGAGGCGCACCATCTTGTCTATGTCCTTTTCTAACATCAGAGTCATCTGTAACATTTTTCCAACCATAGGGGGCGGCGAGCGCTCTCCATAGTGATTCTGTTATTCTAGCAAAAATTCATGCGCCTCTGTCAATGCTGATGGTATATGGGATGGCGGACTTGCAATCGGCAAAAGGATATTGGGTATTGATTTGACATTCTTACGACTTTCCAGGTATATTGTTGAAGTGTAAATATTTTGCGGTTGAATGTCTGTTTGGCATCAACCCGGTGCTAACCTGCTTCCACACATATCAATTGTGATTCTTTACTTTCTGAGTAGTTAACATCTTCTATTTTTCGATTTTAGAATTCAGTTAAAGTCCATATTTTCTCGAGCTTCAACTTTCTTTACTGGAGCGAAAGCTTACTTCCTTACTTAGTTACATAGATGGCGCTACAGTCCGGGATGAACCTGGGCCTCTACTAATACGCCTCTCCAGTTACTTACTTAAGGTGGCGCTACAGTCCGGGGTGGACCCGGGCCTCAACCAATACGCCTCTCCAGTTAGCGCGATCTTTGGGTAACTGCCTCGAGTTGCGCACTCCAAGTTGGTTGAGGTCCCCTTCCACTTGTGCGCGCCGTCTAAGGCGAGGTCTTCCTCTACTGCGTTGTCCCTCCGGGGGTTGGAGTCGAAGACTCTTCGGGCCGGAGCGTTGATGTCCATTCGATCTACATGTCCTAGCCATCTTAGTCGGCTGATGCGCACTTTTGACTGATGCCTCTATAATTGGCGCAGTTTTGGGGGTCTCCTTTCTTGTTGATCGAGCAAACAATGCTGAGGTTCCATTCATCAGGCATACTTTCTTCTAACCAAATTTTGGAGACGAGTTGGTGTATGCACTCTACCAAGTCATCTCCGGCTGCCTTGAAGAGCTCGGCAGGTAAACCGTCTGGTCCAGCAGCCTTGTTGGACTTCAGCTTGGATATTGCTATCCTCACTTTATTTTGGTCAGGTGGACGGAAGTCTTGGCTTTTATCGCCCAGTTTGAATGGTTCATTCTGCCTGACAGCGGAATTTATGTCGTCTTCGCCGTTTTACAGTCTGCATAATTGTTTTTTCCATGTCCTCAGCACCGACTGTGTTTCCACTACAAGGTTTCCTTGTTCGTCTCTAAAGGTTTCTGCTCGGGTCTTGTTGCCATGTCACGTCCTTTTTACCTTTTGGTAAATCTTCCGAACGTTGTTCTTCCGCATCCAAATACATTCTGCCTCTCTATTTCCTGGATCGCGCACTTCTCATGCTTTTTCTTTTTCTTCCGCAGAAGCCGATGCTCTTCTCTTCTCTTCTGCTCGTAGAGCTCACGAGCTGCTCTCATCCTTCTGTGCAGTGCCGCTTTGTATGCGATTTGCTTTGCTGCATGTGCTTGCCGGCACTCTTCATTAACGGTTTCGTGGTGGTGGTCGGGTGAAACCCAGCACATCAGTTGCGGCGTTTCTGATGGCTTCTTGACATCTATGCCACTGGCATTCGGCGCTTGATGCTGGCTACATAGGACTTCTCGAAAGGTTGAGGGATACGCGATTGGCAAAGGTTCTGGCGATTTGTTGCAATTACAGCCGTTCAACGTTAAATCTCCTAACGGTATTTCCCCGTTGTTGTGGCGTGCATACGCACCTTGGATATAACAAGGTAGTGGTCCGAGTCTATGTTGGCCGCTCGGAAAGTTCGGACATCTAGAATACTGGAGGAGTGCCTTACGTCGATCGCAACATGATCAATTTGGTTGACGGTTTGATGATCACCGCCATGTTTCTTTGTGTATATTGAGGTGAGGAAACCGTGAACTAGCTATGGTAATATTACGTCCCGCAGCAAAATCAATCAGCCTAAGTCCGTTTCCAGACGTGGTGTCGTGTAGGCTGTGTTTTCCGATTATGCTACCAAAGATGTCCTCCTTTCCTATTTTGGCGTTAAAATCACCCAAGATGATTTTAACGTCATGCTTAGGACATTGCTCATATGTTTTGTCGAGGAGCTCGTAGAAACACTCTTTGGTAGCATCGTCTTTTTTCTTCTGTGGAGGCGTGAGCGCATATTAGGCTGATGTTGGCGAATTTAGCCTTTATGCGGATCGTTGTAAGGCGTTCACTTACGTGTCGAAAGCTCAAGACTTCTTGCCTAAGTCTGCCGCTTACAACAAATCCGCATCCAAATAGATTCTGCTTTTGTTCCCTATAGCAATCACCGTAGTAGATGTCACAGTTTTTCATCCTTCTTTTGCCCGGCCCATCCCACCGCACTTCCTGGATGGCGGTGATATCTGCTTTGTAGCAGTCTAGGGCCTCTGCTAATTGTTCGGCTGCACGCGGTCTATTCAGGGTTCGAACATTCCACATGCAGATCCCAACGTCGTTGTCCTTTTTTCGTTTTGCAGGGTAGTCAACAGTAAATCCATCCATATCCGAGGCTCTTGGATGCTTCGCAACAGTGTTGTTTTTCCGTGGTTTGGTAGTTAGCCCCACGCACAACCCCAAATCTGGAGGACCAGGCCCTAAATTGACCCTAGGACAGCGGGTCGGATATTCCGTTGTCAGTAACCCACTTCGGGGATATGAGTGCTGCCGTTGACCCATAAAGGGTTCATCCGCCAATATCTCTATTTCAGCACCCTGACTAGTGCTGACAAATCCTTACTGACCTTAGCTCCAAATATGTCAGAGTAACTCACTCAAGGTATCTGCCATCTTGACTGTTGACACCACCTTTGATCCAATCTTGTGGATTCATTCGCTGTATGTCCTCTTTCTGAGGGGCTCATGTAATACCTCTGAGACTCGATCAGGCAGTTATTCCGACAGAGCATTATAGTGTTGCTATTTTCATCGTATTCAACACTCGCGCTTATAAGTCTAGCAAGTCAAGTCCGGGTGGACGAGACCAGTACCCGGTGGTTACCACGGGGAGGTAAAATAAGCACAATTGATGTGTATGAACCAGTTGCAACAACCGGGCATCGCCAAGTTGATGCCAATCAGTGTCTACCCTATTCATACAAAAACCAACCACCGAAAGCTCCGATATCAAAAATGGTCGGAACAAGGCGACCCGCTATCATGTGATTTTCTTATCATCATAGTTACATACCAACCATCCACAAGAAAGCAGTGTTGCCACTAAAAAAATGTGAATCCGGTCCGGAATGACTGACAAAAAAAAATTTAATTGATATCGTATTATATTTAGTTTCTTTGTTTTTTCAAACTAATATTAAACCTAATAAAACAAAAAACAAACAATTCATTGTAATGCTTTACATCACAATGTTTTGTAGATAAGGGAACATTCAATCTAATTCAGTCTTAAAAAATATCGCTAAATGTATTTTGTATATACATAAATTATTGGGAAAAAAAAGTATACCTACATTTATAAATTATTAAAAAATTCATCATCTTCAGCTATCGGAATCGCTTGAATTATAATTTTTATATATCCCGTTTGTCCCTATTTTTATTATGATTTTACCAGAAATAAGGCTATTGTAGACATTTTTTTCAACGCGTTTAAATTCAACCAAACTTATATTTTGACAAGATTAGCCAAGGGTTTCGCCAGTGCCACAAAGTTACACTTTGAAGACTTACATGTTTAAAATCGTAAGTCCTTTCGATAATTTGAGAACGTTACCTCACCAAAATGGTATATATTATTCTTGTTGTTCCTTTCATAGAGAAATACACTTTTTTTTCTACAAAAACATCAAAACTTCGTGCCAGTATTTACAAACAGAGCTGTACAATTTAACGTCAAAGTTAAAAACTGGTCAATCAATGTTAGGACAGTTGACGGTTACTAATGTTTTTTTTTTTTTTTTTCGTTTCCTTTAACAATTTTATCTTTTGAATGAAAAAAGACATTGGACACGTTTCCCCAATCCTGTTTGTTGATTTAAGAAAAATTCAACTAATTTATATCCCATTCGAAATGTCTATAGGAAAGAAACAAATTTAAATTGGCCTCTCTAGGCAGACGCCAGACAAGCACCAAGTGGATGAAGCACCAGCATCAGAATCCACTTCTCCACGTCCCGGCAAAGTAAATATATATACATAATCCCAGTCGTGCTATATCCGCCACATGAAGTATAAAACTCCTACTTCAATGAGTTTTTATTGAAAAAGTTTTTTTACTCCTGGAATTTGTATCTAGTTAGTGGAATTCATTCGATTTATCGACGCATCTGCATAAAATTCCGCACGATTCGCTTGTATTTTAAAATTTATTTTTTCAAAGAGAGATAGTGAGACTCCGCTGGAAGCAATAGTTAAAACTTAAAAGGCAAATACATTTTTATGAAAAAAAAAAACAGACAAAGTTGAAATAACAAGGGAACTGCATTATGACACTCAATTCGCTCTCTCCACATGCCCCCATCGAGATAAACAGATGCGAGAAAAACATATTCACAGTTCGCACATTCTATTTCTTTCAGTATCGGGAATAATTTGCTCCTGGCGAGAAGAGACCAGTTTCCGACTACATGTTCTGACATGGGGTGGTGCAAGCGCATAAAATGTGCATCACCCTACCATTAGTCGCAACATAAACCACTTACATTTATTGAAAAATATTTTTCTTCGTTTACATCAACGCACATGGCACTTGGTGAAGTTTATTGCATCCTTAGGCCAGAGGATGTGCTCAAAATGATTCCAGCTATTTGCAATACTGCAGCTTGCTATAGTGAACATTATATCTGTAGTACTGTAGTACAAGTGTACACAGAACCCATTTTGCCTGTCTATATAAATCAAGAACGCTTTTAGCTGACCTAAGCGTCACTCAGTCCCAGTCTCACTTGAGTGGCAAAACACGAGAATGGATGCTTAAACGTCTAATTACTACCGACAATTTGCTTATTTCATTTCGCCCGTTCTAAATTGCAATGGCTTTCAGTGCGAACGTCCCACAGTGCCAATCCCAATCAAGTGGAAACTGGAAAGCAGCAAGGACTCGTCCAATTTCGTCGCACTGCCCACATCGCAGAAGTGAGTTAATCTGTGTAATAGCGGGTCGACTGTAATGAGGTCGTGAGAATATTAACAATGCGTGAGCAGTTGCTGTGCTGTTTTCGGACGGGGTGATAGACGTAGACTATTGGAATTTCCATTTTGAAACGACAAGAGCCTTTTGCGGGGTACGCTGGAAATGTTCTTTTGTAGCGCATTGTGCTACAGGATTGTTTACACTACACACGAAGCGCGGACGTGAGCGAATGGTGTGTTTGTTTATGGGTCATCGAACTCGGAGACGGAATTTGGAAAAGTTAAGTGAGGCGCAAAACGTTAGATGGGATTAGGATTCGGCTGTGTGCTGGAGGTTGTTTACTTGCAATTAGTTCAAAGTGAGGAAATTAGTGATTCTCTATTCGATTGACTTTGATTGTAGGTCTTGAATCTAGGTTGCGGGGTTTGGGTCTGGCTATTTTTTTTAAATTGTTTTGCATAAGCTATCACGCGATGAGATTTGTTATATTTTGAGGGTGGTGGTGGCGAATTGAAATGGTAAAGCGGTGGCTTGTTAAGTGGAAGATTACGTGTTTAAATAATAAATTCATGAAACGATTCGATAAAATAAATCATATATAGCAATGCAACAAACTCCGTAAATTACTGAAAATCCACACGCGTACTGTGTAGTTTGTCTGTGGATCTAAACTCGCATGTCGCATCACGCTTAAATTACTCACCCTATTGAATGGATTTTTTGAAAGCAGATACATTGATATGGAACAGAACTTTGTTTTTACTTTATCACAATCGGTCAACTGACTTCTGACTCCGAAGTTATTTGACGCATCCAACAAAAGTAAATATTGAACTACTCTGCCTCAGGGTTGCCACTTTGATGCGATTGCAGGAGATCTACTGCACTTTTTTAAATTTAAATCTAGTGCCATAAAACGAAGTCTACATTTTTTTTGCAGTACGCTTGTATGCACTGCTCGTCTAGATCGAGCAAATGTATATTTTATAACAGAAAACATAACAACTTAATTAATTTTTATTCTGGTTTGTTTTAATACTCATTTCTATTAATTTTGTAATGCTTATTTTACTATATTTTTTGGTTTGGTTTAGTTTGAAAAAAAAAATAGTGCAAAAAAATACAAGCTCCAAGATTTGGTCAGACGAAAGTATGCCTGATGAATGGAACCTCAGCATCGTTTGCCCGATCCACAAGAAGGGAGACTCTCTAAACTGCGCCAACTATAGAGGCATCAGTCTCCTGAACACTGCGTATAAGATCATGTCTGTTGTACTGTGTGAACGCCTGAAACCATTCGTCAACGATCTGATAGGCCCCTATCAGTGCGGTTTTAGGCCCGATAAGTCCACGACCGATCAAATATTCACACTACGGCAGATCCTGGAGAAAACCCAAGAAGTCCAGATGAATACTCACCATCTTTTTATCGATTTTAAGGCCGCATATGACAGCATTTATAGAGACGAGCTTTACAGAGCCATGTCTAGTTTTGACATCCCTGCCAAACTTGTTAGATTGTGCAGAATAACGATGGAGAACGCTCGCTGCTCCGTAAAGGTCGGAAAAAATCTCACCGAGACCTTTGATGTCAAAAAAGGATTTAGACAAGGCGAGGCGCTGTCATGTGACTTCTTCAACATCGTTCTTGAGAAAATTGTGCGAGACTCACAAGCCAACACCAGAGGCACAATTTTCCATAAGTCTGTGCAACTGCTTGCATACGCTGACGACATTGACATTGTTGGCAGAACACAGCGAGCTGTCACTGGTGCGTTTGCAAGTATTAGTACAGAAGCGGCAAAAATGGGTTTAGTGGTGAATGAGGGTAAAACAAAATATATGCTGTCAACAAGAAGGGACACACGACATCGACGAATCGGGCAGAACGTCACGATAGACAGCTTTAACTTTGAGGTAGTTAGGGACTTTGTCTACCTCGGCTCCGCTATAAGCTCTGATAACGACATCACATCAGAAATCAAACGAAGAATCACACTTGCCAACCGCTGTTTCTTTGGCCTAAGACGGCAACTGATAAGTAAGGCCTTGTCGAGAAATACTAAGGAAACTCTGTATAAGACCCTCATTATCCCAGTCCTGATTTATGGTGCAGAAGCATGGGCGCTATCAAAGGCGGATGAAGATCTCCTTGGTCGTTTCGAACGCAAAATTCTTCGAGTGATTTTTGGTCCCGTTTGCGTTGACGGGCTTTGGAGGAGAAGATTTAACAGCGAACTCTACGAGCTGTACAGCGACATCGACCTAGTCAGAAAAGTACGCATCAGTCGTCTAAGATGGCTGGGACATGTAGAGCGAATGGACACCAACGCTCCGGCCCGAAGAGTCTTCGATTCTAACCCGGAGGGACAACGCAGTAGAGGAAGACCTCGCCTTAGGTGGCGCGCGCAAGTGGAAGGGGACCTCAACCAACTTGGAGTGCGCAACTGGAGGCAGTTAGCCAAAGATCGCGCTAACTGGAGAGGCGTATTGGTTGAGATCCAGGTCCACCCAGGACTGTAGCGCCACCTTAAGTAAGTAAAGTAAGAAAAGGGAAAAATTACCACGCTTCGTGGGATAAATGAATCATCAAAATGGAACATCGATAAAGTATAAAAATACAATAAATAAAGTTCCAAAATAATACAATCGGAACTAAAATTTGCTTAAATCTCACACAGTTTATTTCTCATATCTGACCGATGGGCGACATTAGGCGCTATATGGCACCCTTTTGATCTATGGCGACGACGCCGACGACTCGACTTTCCAAAAATTGTCTGTTCTCATTCTTTTTACAATATTAGCGGCTTTCCATAAAAAATACTAAAAACTGTTTAACAGATCTCATTGCCCCTACATAGTGAACAGATTTAAGGAAATATCTCGAGCACTTTTTTCGACGACTTTTTCATTTTGGCCATTATTAACGCTGGACAGAGTATGTCTGTGGGCAGTGTGACCAGTTAAGCATATTTCCTGCTTAATTTAATGCAGCATTATTTTATTTGTATTTATTTTATTAGTTATTTCAAATCATGCAAGCATTTGATTAGCATAATTTTATGCTGTATCAGAAAGAAAATAGTAGGATATTGGTTTAGTATGTTATTACAATTCTCATTTGATAGTGAACGCAGCCATTAAACGAATTCTTGCAAAATTGCAATCAACTTTCAAAATGCGCTCTTTTTTAATTTTATTTTTGTGAAATATATCTTATTTTTTCTGAAAAACTGATTTTTTGTTAATTGTTTGGGTTTTTAGCAGGTTGTAATTTAAAAAAAGTATTTAGCATGACTTTTAGCACTATTTTATAGCAAATAAAACATGCTATACCTATTGCTGAACTTAGTATGATTTCAAATTTTGAATTGGTCGCACTATCTGTGAGTCTGTCATATTAAGCTATTCACTGTAAGTGGATATATGTAGTTGTAGATGTTTTCATTCCAACTCCAATTTTTCATTTGCACTCAAATCATGCATAAATTGAGTGCACGTAAAGAACTCGCTAGGTAGGACAAATATAGGTATAGATTACGGTTTCCAGAATATCTCTTTTAAAAAGTTTCCAGAATATCTCTTTTTTGTCAGCGATCTAATTTGCACTTTCTTTTTTCGCTTGGCTCTTTTTTGTCCTCTTTATTGGTTCTGTCCTCTTTTTGAACTCTTTTTTAAAATGTATTTAAAATAAATAAATAGTTGGCGCAACAGGTCCGAAGGGACCCTAGACCTAGCTTCTCACAACCATTAGTTTTGTGTGAATTTTTCATTTTTGGACCGAATGATAGAGATCTACAATTTTATGCCGACTCCAAACGGCTAATTGAGAAGCTCTTTCAAGACATTTATACTCTCGGATGTTTGTCAGACGTTCGCAAGAGGTAGCGCAGCGGAAAAAAAAACCCAAAGTTGGAGTTTGGGTTTTTACGGGATTCGAACCTGAGACCCCTCGCTTAGTAGTCCAACACACTAACACTAAGCCACTGCGACTAAAATGTATTTATCGATTTAAACATAAAAACAATTCCTCCATTTTAAAACGTTTCATTACTCGCATTTCAACGAGTTTACTCGCTGATGAAAAAACAAAACGGACTAAGCAAACGAACAAAACTGCTGCTGTATTTGCAAACAACTCATAAGGCCGCTATTACCCTACGGCTTCCCCATTTGGTATACCATCTGCAAGACGTAGATATGTGAGACAAAGTCATACCGCTGGAAAAGTATATATGGTCACACTTGTACAGAAAATACTCGGTAAAAGCTCTAGCCATCGAAACCCACTAGTACGAAGGATTACGGTGCAGCCACACATCCCAGAACATCCTTATCGGTACCTTCATGTACTGGCTCTGCTAAGCGGAGAGATATTCCCTAGAGACACGGACAGGGCAACCCTACCCTTCTACGCAAAGACCGAGACAATCCACCACGGAGACGACCAACAATTTGAAACACCAAAAGAATACCAACACCCAGACTTGAACACCCTTAGGTCAATCCAGACAACGACAACGACAACGATGCACACTACGCGTATGAATCCGAAAAGAGAGCTACAATTTATGTTAAATAGATTTAAGAAAACAAACATAGTACCTATACCTTTTGGGCATGGGGCCCTGTTGTTGAGCCAACACATTTAAGTATTAATTGTTTACCACCATTTGTTACCTAGCCTTAAGTCAAATTACATACAAAAAAGTTAAATAAAAACAAATGTAATTGTAAATGTAAATATTTTTTTAAGGCTTATTTTCCCTTTCCAAAAGAAAATATAGAGCGAGTATGGTTTCCTTCTTTTTTGTTATAGAGAATACATAATGGTAAAAAAAATCTTTCAACGTTCAAATGAGAATAATGCATGCAAATTATGCTCAAAACACAGCAACAGCATCCAGCATGTATCTATTAACACTTTAAATGTCAATCACTTTTTGGGCAAGAGAGCAGCATTAATATTACGAACCACTGTTTCCCTACTAATAACAACAAAAGAGAAATAGGGAAAATGGATAAAAATGTCCCCATTTTACAAAGCAAGAAATTAATAAGGCTCAGGGGCAGTCATTTTAATTTATTAGGGTTATGTTAATTATTAGGTACAATGTTAATGTTTTTATTAAATTTAATATTTTTTTAATTCAAAGTAGGTCATACTTAATCTTACAAAGATATAATTAAGAATAAGTAGCTAGTGACATTTTTATTTTAAAATAAAATAGTGAAAATGTCACTTCATGAAAAATAACATTTAGAAGAAGGGTGAACAGTCAATAATTGAAATTTATTACACATCTATATTTATATATAAAGGGTTTTCCAATAAGAGGTGTTATATGGTATTCAAAGAAAAATGTCATTTTTTGAGATAAATGATCGGATGTTTTCATAATAAAGAGGAAAGTATGCCGTTAATAATGAAAACCGACATCAGCTAAATGGCCACCACGAGCACATACAGGACCATATCCTTTCACAATAACACCTCTTATTGAAAAACCCTTTATAAATGGATTTGATATATGTTTGTCCATTTATATCTCGAGCTGGGCAGCACCGAAGATTTCTTTCTGCTCTATTAAGTTTTAGCATTTCTCAAACCTCCCGAATTGAACAAATTTACTGCTTCTTACATATGTATATATAAATATATATATAGATTTCGAGAGATATTCGAATCAGACCACCATTGTCGGATCTCTTTTCGTCTCTATACCACTATAAATCTCACCCAGAGAGACTTTCTGGATTTCACCAGAGTTCTTCCTTGAGCTCAATTCCTAGTGTTAACGCTAGCATCTGTTAATGGGAGATCCGTTTCATCGACTGGGTCTCGACCCAATGATGTCCCAAGATCTTCATTCTTTTGCCAACCAACGCCGGACATTGAAGCAGTATATGTGCCGCTGTCTCAAATTCCTCAGGTATCATCCTCTCTAAGGTCCATCTTCCTTAAGTGATACCCGAAATTACCATGTCCTGATGTAGACAAAGCCACCACCCATTTCAATGTTCCTCGACTCATGCTTAGAACCCTTCTTTGAATGGAACAGGTCGGCCACTTAATTGTGATTTTAGCCTGTCTACATTGTTTAACGGTTGACCACCTTCTCAGGTGTTCTGCCGAGGTCCATTTGTGAATACGCTGTTCTACTATTCCTCTGCCAATTGAATAGAATGGTTCTGATCCCAGCAACTTTTCAGTTGACCGCTGTTTTATAAGGGATTCCGCCTTTTCGTTGCCTTCGATCCCTAGTATTCTCGATGCCAAGTCAGTGTTACTTCATTTTAGATGAGCACTTATTGAGCTTGAGTAAACATTACAGTGGCAATGATGTTGTGATGTTTGTTTGTTCCATGCGTCTGATCACCGCTGCCTGATTTTCAAGTACTGTAAGGATATTTCTTCCCTCCACCTGACTCTAAGGGAGCTTCCACACCGGATGGAACAAAACGCCTTATTTTGTTTTCTTGCTTTGCTTTGCCTTATTCAGTGTGGGCGAGCGTATTCAAATGCGTGTATTTAAATTTCAGAAACACAGAAAATCAGTAAACAAAAAAAAAATACCTATCCTATAGGATCCAAAACTATCCTATCTTTTAAATGAAAAGAAACAATCGGTTGAGTGGTTTTGGGGATCAACAATAGTGCCACCTATCCTTATGCTGAAATACAGCAATACGAATAGAGCAAAAAATAATCATGAAAATTGGCCCAGCGTTTATCGAGTTATAACGTCCTAGAGCTATATTAAAAATAAGCACCGGAATTGGTTGGATGGCAGTGCCGACATGCGAGTTACATATTTGTATGGTGACCTCCATCAGTAAGCATACATAGATTATTTATACATGGAAAGCAATGACCTTAAGTCGTTGCCCCATTCATATTTCCGTTTGCAATATCAGCATTTCCACTTGCAGGAAATGCACTTCTATTACTTTAATTAATCAGCAAATAAACTCATTGTATCTTTTAATTAATCAGCAAATAAACTCATTGTATCTTTTAATTAATCAGCAAATATATTTATTGTATCGAAAAATCGAAAGAAGATAATAAAGAGCAGTCAGCGATAGACACTTAAGCAGATCACTTGGCTTTTCATTTAACTGGCGCAGTCGCTTTTTCGAACCTTTTTGTTGTTTGCCATTTACGCCCCCTTCTCCACCCGAACTAAGTTATAAAAACTACACGTCGGTCGGGAACTAAAGCAAAAGAATTCAGTGATTGTTACGAGCTAAAAATCAGCCGTAGCAAACAGATAAAAAAAAAAAGTGCAAGTGATCGCTGCAGACTAAAAATCAGTCGCAGCATTAATATAAAATAAAAAAAAAAAAAAAGTATCTGTTAGAAGTGCCATTCAAAAATACCAACATTTCGCGGCAAGCAATCCACGATTCCAGGAGGAATTTACCAGCAGAAGAGGAAGAAACCGAAATGGCAGCTGACCCAAATACGATATTGGCTACGATGGCGCAAATTCTCGCTAGACTAGAGGCCAATACTCAACAAGCTGATAGCCGAGCCCTAGTTCTAATGAGAGAGATTTCCTATATAAAAGAATTCTCTGGAAATAGAGAAGAGCTGACACAGTTCATAAATGTGGTGGACAACCATATTAGCCTAACACCTGAGGAGAGAAGACCCGCTACATGGACTGCGATAGCGCAATGCAAGGTGATTGGACGAGCAAAGGAGCTACTACTGTCTAATGCAACAACAACGTGGGATGAAGCGAAGAAGCTGCTAGGATTGACATTTAGACCAATAATCGACCAAGGACAAGTAACAAGGAAAATTAATAATTTAAGGGTAAGTTCAGTTTTAGATCTAAATAATAAAATCGAATTTATATTAACAGATATTCATACGATAATAATGTATGAAAATAAGAAAGATAGTCTTAAGTCTCTGTTGTATAATTTAGTAGTGAATAAGATTTAGCAAAAGGGAACTTAGCTAGAGAAATTCGGGATGAATATGATCTACATAAAGTAAAAACGATACTGTATTCATATGTAGGATTTGATGAAGGGAACATTCACACAGACCGAAGCAATAATCGGACATACAATAACCAACAACGACGAAATTTTAACTCTAGTAACTCTGGACAAACAAACCAAGAAATTCAAAATAATAATTTCAATAACCCTGGACAGCGACGAACTACTAACGCCAATAACTCTATACAATTCAATCAAGAAGGGCAACAAAATAATTACAACAACTCTAGACAGACCCACCAGCAGCGACGAGGTACTAACAACTATAGTTATAGTAACTCCAGGCAATCACAAAATAGGCAAAATATTGAACCAATGGATATCGATAACATAGCTCACCTAAACTCAGGACAAAACCAGAATAATTTTGAGGAACATATTAACATTCCAGAAGAATCTCATTCAATAGAAGCCCCGGTTTTTCTGAATCCAGCCTCAATGGTAGAAAGACACAAATAGCATTCTCGTTAGGAATTGAAAAACATATATGTCTAATAGATACAGGATCCACGATGACTATAGTTAACACAAGTAAAATAGATTGTAGTGCTTTTAATATTCTTAACGAAGTAACGATAAAACTTTCGACAGTAAATAATCAGACAGCTGAAAAACTAAAGATCTATCAAGTCCCAGTCCCTACTGAATTTGGATATGGATCCAATGTATTTATCCAAGCATATGGCAAGTCATTGGGAGACAAATCATACAGTCTTTTGTTAGGTATGGATGTCATAGGTAATATGGTAGAAAGCATAAATATAAAAAAAGGAGAAGTGTTGTTACAAAATAAAACCATAATCCCAATTATTTTTGAAGTTGAGCCATATATAGAATGTTATGAATTAGGGGGAAACGATGAAGTGAAATTAGACCATTTAAAAACTTTTGAAAAACAGGAAATCCAAGAGCTGTTGCAAAAATATAAAAGCCTTCTATACCAAGATGGAGATCAACTTACAAATTCCGATAGTATAGTGCATAAAATAACATTAACCACAGATCAACAAATAAACGCCAGACTGTACCGCCTCCCTCAAAAACATGAGGAAGAAGTCAGGATACAAATTAACGATATGGAAAGGCAGGGCATAGTTCGAAAATCAAATAGTCGATATGCCTCACCAATCGTAGTTGTGGCCAAGAAACCTGATAGTGAAGGGAAAACTAAGTTTAGAGTATGTGTTGATTATCGAGCACTTAATGATATAACGGTGGATGATAAATACCCTCTACCAAATATAGAGAGTATTCTTGATAAGTTAGGAAGGTCACAATATTTTTCTACCCTTGATTTAGCCAAGGGATACCATCAAATAAAAGTACATCCTGATGATATACATAAGACTGCATTTGTTACACCAAATGGTCTATATGAATATACCAGAATGCCTTTCGGGCTTAAAAATGCCCCAGCGACGTTTCAACGTCTAATGAATGATATTCTCAGAGAATACATAGGACAAATTTGTACAGTATATCTTGATGATATATTAATCTTTTCAACTTCCTTAGAAGAGCACATATCATCATTAAATAAAATATTTCAAAGATTAGCAGATCATAATCTTAAAATACAACTAAGTAAATGTTCTTTCCTTAAGAACAACACGGAATATCTAGGTCATATACTCACTTCGGAAGGAATGAAACCAAATCCGAATAAAATTGAAGTTATTCAGAACTATTCTTTACCCTTGACGACAACTCAATTGAAAGGATTCTTAGGCAGCACTGGGTATTATAGGAAATTTATTATTACTTAAAAAAGAATATGAAGATCAATAGCAATGACCCTGAATATATTCAAGCCTTTGAAAGATTAAAAGAAACTCTGGTTAAGCATCCTGTACTTAAATTCCCAAACTTTAATAAACAATTTTCACATTTTACGGATGCAAGTAATTTTGCTTTGGGAGCTGTACTAACTCAAGAAGGACAGCCAGTATGCTATGCTTCTCGAACACTAAATGACCATGAGAAAGATTACTCAGTAACCGATAAAGAGTTCTTAGCCGTAGTTTGGGCTACCTCATATTTTAGACCATATCTGTGGGGGCAGAAATTCAAAATAATCACTGACCATATGCCCATTAAATATTTAACAAAAAAATATAATGGAAAAGAATTCAGTCAACGAGTTCAAAGAGGACTTCTTAAATTACAAGAATTCGAGTTTGACATTGAATATATAAAAGGCAAGGAGAATAAAATTGCAGATTTCCTAAGTAGAATTCCAAACGAAATAAACGAAACATCAGGAACTGCACACTCAGTAGATGAACAATTGTTAGATCATATATCAATCAAAGAAGGAATTATAAATACATACCAAACTCAGTTAATAATGACCTATTCAGCTCAAAGTGAAATAAAAACGCTGCATGGTAAAAGAATTATTCAGGTTGATATGACGAAAGATAGCGAACACTGGAGGGATCTGTTTAGTAGAACAATTACAGCAGGGACCACAGGTATCTATTCCGAAGTCGAAGATAGGGAATATAATAAAGTACAAAAAGTACTAATCGAAATGTATGGACATAATAAAGAAGTAAAATTTTATAAGCTTACACAGAGAGCAAGAGATGTAGAAAAAGCTGAAGATGTTCATAGACAAATATCTCTTTATCACACCGAAGAAAGTAACCACTCAGGAGTAGTAGAAACATACTATCAATTAAAATCTAAAATATATTTTCCAAAACTAATTACTGAAATATCAAGAGTAATAGGAAATTGCCAGACTTGTCAAGAAGGGAAGTATGACAGGAAACCAATCAGACCTAAATTCAAGCTGACCGAAACTCCGAACAAAGGAAATGAAATATTGCACATGGATATCTATCATTTTAATAAATTAATATATCTGACATTTATAGACAAATTTACTAAAAAGGCTTACGGATATAGTTTGAGTAGCAAAAATTGGACAAGTAAGTTAGAATGCATAGATCAACAACTGACAAAATTCGGAAAGCCAAGAAAAATAGTTTGTGACAATGAATTCAATTCGGAAAACATAAAAGAACACTTAAGGAAAGAGGGAATAGAAATGCATATGACAAAAGCCAACTCTCATACAGGTAATTCGGATATAGAGAGATTTCACTCGACCTTACTTGAAATTTTACTAACCATTAAAGACGCAGACATTTCAACCAATAGGAAAATATATAAGGCTATTCAAGTATACAACAATAGGTATCATTCTACACTAGGCATGACTCCAAATCAGGCCGAAATGGGAAATCCGGCCAACTTAAAGAATAAAATTGAAGAGAAAAAGAAAAATATAATAAGTAAAAGGAATAAGTCAAGGGAAAATTATGTAGAAAAACGCAATGAAGGTTATATAAGAAATTACAAGCACTTAAGACATAAGAATGAAACATATTACAGAAAACATAATTTAAAAAATGTACATGCCACAAATACTAAAAGACCAAATCAATTTGCGGATAATCTATTGGCTGACGATCATAATGGCAATGTTGACGATAGCAGAAGCAACTCTGATAATAACACCAATTCAAACCGGTAAAGGCTACATCACGCTAAATTTAGGGCCAGTAGAAATTATAAATAATAGCCAAACCATTTTACATATAATTGACACTAAACAAATACAATCAACAATTGCATTGATAGAAGTAAATTTACAAGCTCTACAGTTAACAAATAATACAGAAATACAGAATGAAATATTTAACATCAAAGCAAAACTTCAATCAATTATCCCATTTAGAAGAGAGAAAAGAGGACTTTTAAACTTTATAGGAACTACACACAAATGGTTGTTTGGTACAATGGACGATAATGACAGACAAGACATCCTTGAACATATGAAAGTAGTAGACACTAATAATCATGCAGCTATAACAAATCTTAATCAACAAGTTAAAATTAATGAAGAGTTTATGGACTCATTAAATAAATTTAAGAAAACAGTAGAAAAAGAATGGGAAACATTAGCATACACCTACCAAAGTATTGCATCTAACCAAAAAGACATTGTTAGGAAACAATTGATTACCGACCAACTTCTAAAACTGCAAATATTAGAGAGCAAAATAGATAGCATTATAGATAATATAGCATCTGCTAAACAAGGCATACTCCATCCAAGTATATTGACGGGTATGGAAATAAAAATGTCACATATAGATTTTTATAAACTTGAATATGCTAGAATAGGACTTTTGAAATTTGACCAGGACAGGCTAATAATAGCTGTTAAACTACCGAAAGACTACATTACGACCCAACTTAAAATGATTATACCCATTCCAAATGAAAAGAAAAACGAAATAGACATTGAAACTTTACAACTTATAGAAATAAATAACTTACAATATGAATACAATATTAATAACATCTATTTAAAAGAACTAAATTTAAGCCGTTCATGTATTACACAAAATTCATGTACTTACCGCTATAATACAGTTAAAAAAATAATTAAGATTGATGATAACACTATTATATGTACGAACTTACAAAAAGAATCTGTAATTAATCAATGCGATGATAGACAATTAAACCTTACTGGAAACTTTATAATAAATATCAACAATTGTTCTATTAATATATTAAATGTAACTATTATGAACTACCAATTAGAATTTATTCAAAAATTTCATTATGAAGATGATGAAAAAATAAACATAACGGAAAAATTAGACTTTAAAGAAATTGAAGCAAATTGAAAATCTAAAACATATTGAAGAATTGAAATACCATAGAACAATTAATTATGCTAGTAACATAACAATGTTTGTAATACTCATAGTAGTAATAATTGTAATTGGTTGCATAGCTAAAACTAATCGTGAATTAAAAATAAAAATTAATAATGTTACTAAGCCAGAACCGAATATTCACAAAATTAAGATTCCAACGATTCAGGAGAATCTTAAATCTAAGGAGGGAGAAGTTACATATTTGTATGGTGACCTCCATCAGTAAGCATACATAGATTATTTATACATGGAAAGCAATGACCTTAAGTCGTTGCCCCATTCATATTTCCGTTTGCAATATCAGCATTTCCACTTGCAGGAAATGCACTTCTATTACTTTAATTAATCAGCAAATAAACTCATTGTATCTTTTAATTAATCAGCAAATAAACTCATTGTATCTTTTAATTAATCAGCAAATATATTTATTGTATCGAAAAATCGAAAGAAGATAATAAAGAGCAGTCAGCGATAGACACTTAAGCAGATCACTTGGCTTTTCATTTAACTTGCGTGTGACTTTAAGTAACAATGAACCAAGGATCCAGAAAGGAGTAAAGAGCATGCAGTCAAAAAAAATCTCATTAATATAGTTATTTCTATAATGTTAAATTTACGTAAAAAATAAACTAAACTGCTGATGGCTTTAAAAAATTGTATGCTTGTTTTATGTACTTGTTTATGTTAAGAACCACTAAACTAGATAACAAAAAAAATCTCGAATTCACTTTTTATTTTCGAGATTTTTTCGAGATATAGTCTTTAGAGATTTTTGTACATTCGAGATTTTTGTACATTCGAAATTTTTGCATTCGAGATTTAAAAAAAAAATTCGAGATTTTTAGCATTCGAGATTTTGTCATTCGAGATTACGTCATGATCCCTCAAAAAAGTGGGTCGCAAAATTCTGTCCGGTCTGTCCGTCTGTCTGTGTGTCCCGCAGGCCTATAGCCTAAGCTGCTGACCGGATTTCGTTCAAACTTCGGATTTGGAGTTTGTGGGCTTAGGGCTCGGGGCGGTTTTTTATTTTGCCAGGTAACCTCAATATTAATGGTTCTTCCCCTACAAACTGTTCGTATCAATTTGATTTGTTCGAAAACGGCTCTAACGACTTCAACCAAAATTGATATTTAAGCTTAAGTGGGTGAGGTTACCATGACTACATACCCAGTTTTTGGCTAAAAATTCGAGTAACGGTGCTTTTTAAATTTGGACATATCTCGAAAACGGTCCATACGATTGTAACAAAAATTATTTCTAAGGTTATATGGTCATTTCCAACTTAATGGCAAACTCAGTTTTTCTCGGTACTATCGTAAAATGGATTTTTGAAAAAAGTAATTTTTTTTAAATTTACTTACCAGAAAACGGCAATAACGATTTGGACCAAAATGCAAACTTAGAGTAATATTGATGTTCTTAAAATTGTTGCGTCCTTCATTTTCAATTAGAATCACCGAAAACGCTAATTTTAAAAAAACTGCTCATATCTCGAAAACTCGATAAAACTTTAAAAACCAAGTATAATGCTCATATCGCGAACAGGAACTTATATCCGGTTTATAGCTATATAGTTAACAAATGGTATTTTTCAAACTAAACATTGCAGTATTTGGTAGTACTGTTTTGTCTGTCAAATTTTACAAAAACCGCTCTAACGATTTCGATCGAAATACATATTAACGATAATATCAGTATTCTATTTAAGATCCCGTACTTAGTTTTTCTCAAAAAATTCGAAGAAATCTGTTTTTTAATTATTTCTCAAAAATGACTACCCAGAAGCCGATCTCTGTTCATATGTATTTTTAAAACTCAATACCGCACTATAAAATTCAAATTGCAACAGCCCGTAGAAATGCAATAAAAGCAACGCAATACTTATTTTAAGCAAATATGCACCTTAAAATAATTACAACCCCTTGGAGTTTACACAATTAGAATATCCCACTTCATTTGCACCCCCACACGTTCATCGTGATATTCAGTTTATAACTGCTAACGCAAATTCAAAAACAAATCTCTGAATTCTTGATGCATATACATATAATATATTTATATGTAAAGATATCGATCTATCACCAACAATTCTTTCAATTATTGACAACTCAAACCAGCGTCATTAATCTATTCCAAAATTAGAAACTCCTACTAGGTACACTTGTTCTCGTACTCAAAAAGTGCATATTTATGAGCGCTCATAAGACTTGCGAGTGGTCCCGACCACTCTTAAGTTGAGAGCAGTATTTACTTCGAAATTCGAAATCAGCTGATGTTCAGTGCAGCGTTACCTTTGGGGACGCTTTTGACTCTTTTTGAACGCCCGGACTCCAGGACTCATCTTTTTGAAAATCAGTGAAATCGGACTCCTTTTCTGTAACTTAATCATAAAATTATGCCCCATTCGTAGAGTCATTTTGTAAAATTTATTTGACTACCTACTTGTATTTGGATAGCTTTATTCATTTTGTTAATGGCTTTGTGCAAGAAAACCTACATTCATGAGAAATGGAAACTGGAAATTATTGCATTGAATGGATTATATTTCTGTGTTGTCGTTGTTTTGGTCGTTGATTTGTTCAAAAAAAATTTGTACGATTTTGTAATCAAAATTTTAACATTGCCCATAGTAGCGCGTGTGCTGAGACGCTATTTTCAAAATTAGCTTTGACCAAAAATAAACTTACTAACCGACTTAAGGTTTTAGAGACTGGGTTCCTGGCTCGAATTTAATTCAGCAGTACAGGAACAGAATTCCTTATAACTAATATCTAAGATATTTATTTATTTTTTTGGTGTTACCTGAAAATATTATTTTATTATTTATTTTGTTGAGCCTCTTTTTTTTTACTTTAAGCGATGATTGTTTATGAATTAATGAATTAAATTATAAGTATATGTTAACTAAGAATAGATAGCTGGCTACTTAATTTATTTATTTATTTTGAATGAACTGATTTTTGTTTGTAATATTTATAAACTTCTTTACCTGAATTTGCAATATAATTATAACGTATACAAATAATGGCGTTTTTTGTTATCATAATAAGGGTATTCAAACTCGAAGGTCGAAGTTCACTGAGCGCGCAATAAGAAAGCCTAGATCGAAATGGGACTCTTTTTTGACTCTTTATACAAATTTTCAGAGGTATTACTATGGGACTCCTTTTTTCTGTCAGGACTCTTTTTTGGACTCTTTTTGAAAATTTTCAGAGGTAACGCTGCTTCAGCCTAAGTTCTGTAAAATTAAATAATAAATTATTTCATATTTTAGATTGTTTTTTTTTTTTTTTTATTAACTCGATCCAATCGCTTGAAATCGCCTCTTCCATACACCAATAGTTTGCTCAAAAATGCGTCTTGTACGCACAAAGGCATTATTAAACCTTATTTCTGCTGGTGTTGATGGTGTTCCTAATGGTGTAATGAGGTACTTTTTGCATGCGTATCCTCCATCCCCAATCAAAATGCAATTTGGGAACTCTCCTGACTCTAGGCGCGCTCTTATTTCGGTGAAGTTGAATACCATTTGGTCATGGGTAGATCCAGGCCATCTGAAATCACATAGATTAAACATATTATTATATCAATCAATACAAATGGGAAGAGTAATTTACCGCGCAACAATATCCAGAATCCGCATGTTTGAATCCACAATAATCTGTGTGTTTACAGAAAAATATCCTTTTCGGCATCTAAATTGTTCTGCCAAAGGTCCACCCGTTGATTCAGTTGGTATATGGGTTCCTGAAATTAATAGTTCTCCAATGTTGAGTAATTGAAAGATGTACTGTAAAAACGACTTACCGTCAATTGCACCAATTATGTTTGGAATGCCTTGCATTTTATAAAATCCTTCCTTTGTTTTCTGCAATAATTCTTCAGATGAAGGAAACCTTATTGCTTCTTTTGCAAGTTGTGCAATAGCTTTCGATACTCGTTAAATAATTCGCGAAACAGTTGACTGAGATACTCCGAAGAGGTCCGCCGTCACTACTTGGAAGTTACCAGTTGAATAAAACCGAAGGGCAATCAAAATCTGATCACGCGCTGAGACTGGATTGTTCTTTTTATCTAAGAAACTCAGTTCTGGATCTATTCTGCTCGACAATTCATTCACCATATATTTTGGCAAGCGAAACCTCTTCTCGAATTCATCATCGTCGTATTTTTCCATGCAGTCAATTCGTTCACGTATCATTCTCTTCTTTCTTGTTGACGTTGCGGCTTCCTCCAAATGTTTATAAGTCTCCTCTTCATCTGAGCTGGTGTCCGAGGACGAGGAACTGCTAGACGAAGTGTCAGGAAGATCGCTCATATTCACAAAATAAATTTGATCAAAGAACACAATGGAACACAATTTATGTTTATCTAATTTCAATAACACGAATTGATTTTGACATTTAACATATTCGGAAAAGAGTTCAGAAACTCGTTTTAGACCGCGTTTGGAAATTCGAATCTAATTTTTTCGCATATTCGAAATAGCATAGATACAAACCTAAGAGTACTTGGTGAATACATCGAAAAAAACTTGCAATTATGAGCCTCATAAACTAATAACCGATTTAAGAGCGCTTGATAAATACCGCCCATAAAGTGTAAAAGCTTTAAAATAGTACAGTAGGCGCTCTATAACAAGAACTTGCGATAATTGTCTGTTACTAGAGCTTCAACTTTTAAAAACTAAAAGTGAATTTTATTTAACACCATGTAGGTATTCCTATTTCTATATTTCATGAACCGTTTCTTTTACCTAGCATTCCTTCTCAGATCTTTACCTACCTACAGGGATGGAAAAGCCTATACAATTGTATTGAATTCGATACAAATGAGTTTGCCTTATTTCGATACAAATTATCTATACCTATCTTTCAAACTCCCTTGCAATTTGAATTTTTCCAAAAAGTAGAAAATCAAGTCAAATGACGATCTATTTGTTTTGAGTTTTACACAGAGCGTTGACTGGATTCTACTTTTCATTAGAAACTCGTCCTATTATGAGTTTCAAGCTCAGGCAGTGTGACCAATTTAGCATATTTTCTGCTAAATTTAGTAGGATTTTTTTTTAAATCATGCAAGCATTTCTTTTAGCATAATTTCATAATTTCATGCTGGATCAGAAAAAGTTAGCATGATTTTAGTTAAGTCAAATTATGATTTCAAATAATAAAATAAAATCAAAGTAATTAGATGACACTTCGTGTGAACAAGCCATTACAATTCTCATTTGACAGTGAACATAGTTATTTCGTTAAATTCAGCATTCACGAAGAGATTTTTATTCAATTTTGGGAAATATTTATCTTTTTTTTTTTTGCTAAAAAACGTGTGTGTGTAAAGTAAGCTATTTACATAATTAGTTTTATTTATTCCTTAACACCGCAAAACAAAATTGTTCATTTAACATTAAAGCGATTCAATAGAAATCAAAGTTTAAATCATACAACTAGTTTCGGCTGGCCTAGCCATACCATACCTTTCTCTGATTTTTCCAATAAATGCAGTCACATATATTCCCATAATCCAGCGTTCACCAAAACTGGAGTCACAATCAAAGAATTTATAACCATCTCGATATTTGGTATAAACCTTTTAAATCCGCAGAAGCACTCTCAGCCTGTGAATCGATCTAAATTCGATTGGCTTGAAAAATGGATTCATCCTAAAACCCATGGCACAACACGCAAATAACGAAAAATCATAATCAATGGTACTCAGCCATGCATTCAGTTACCACGAATGTCAATAACGAAGACAATGCCTCTAAATTCCGTCCGGTCCATTTCGTTAAAAGTATTGCCCTACGAATGGCACAACCATTAAACATAGCGATACGCGGAAAGAGCTCTAACAATACATTACCATGTAGATGTTGATGACAGGCAGTAAGTAAATAAAATGCAATAAGGGAATTTCAATAAAACGGTGTTGATTTCATCACCGCCATTGTATTTACGATGACCCCTAAAGGCGCAGGATTTCCAATGTGACAATTTTACTCTTATTGCTAGGAAAGAAAAAAAAACAAAAACTGCATTCTCTTAAATGCATACAGCCAGAGGATGCCAGCAGGATGCAATATCAATTCACAGTCACGAATGCCACACAATTGTAGCAGCAGTTGAAAAAGTTAAGCGGACGGAAAAAAAAGCGGAACAGGGCTTACACTCTTTTCCTGTATTTCTCTGTTAGTTGGACAGCAATGATATATGCTTGCATAAGGATTCGAAGGCAGTCGCCTTTTTCTTTCCTTTCTTTTTTTTTTGTTGATAAAAATTATTGTTTCCTGGAAGCTGAAGTTTAACTAGTGAGACTAATTGAATGGTGGAGATTTTTCTGGTTTTAAAGGGTGATTTTGCTATTGATAAATTAAAGGCACTCAAAATAATTTCCATTATTGTACAATAAGTCGTAATGAAAAGTTTTAAATCTGAAGAAGTGCGTCTACGCGGTCGCTGAAGATTAAGACTGTTTATTTATGAATATAGTTGCGATTAGGGATTGTTGTCGCAAGCAGGATTTTCATATGGCAAAACTGCCACTTCTGGATATTCCATAAGTCTCACCTAATTGTTTGAATTGAACTGGTGAATGTGAATGTGGAAACGGAATCGGATTTTCTCCAACTTAAGTTCTTAGCATTAAAAATAAACATTAGTTTCAACGAAGAATTTAACCTGACTTTACTATTGAATCAGTCGATTAAATTAAATCTAAATTGTAACCATTCAATTTAACATAGACCAATATTTATGTCCACATTTAAGCCTAGTATACTGTTTGCGCTAAATTTTAGCGTCCCTAGTCTCCAGTTCGTTTCTCCACGCCGAAGATAAATGTTCACTAAATCGTTGTGCTTAATATAGATGGGACAAAAACCATAATTGATGGCAGATGTCAGTTAACGTTATTTTGATTATAGCTACGCGTAATTAGATTTTTCGAATTTCAGACTTCGAATACTTGAATATCTCCAAACCAAGGCATACAAGAAAAATTGAAGAAGATATTATCGTTACTGCAGCAGCGGAAATAATTTTTGTAGTAGCAAGAAGGAGTAGAAGAATTCAGCGAGCTAAATGCGTGTCATGGGCCCATCTGTATGAAGTTAAGAATTAAGCATGCGAACAAGATACTGCTATGCTAGACTGCGTCGCTAAATTTTATATTATTTGTAGAAATTTTTGTATGGGAGATAGAATTTAGCCCGATCACTGGAAAAATCAGAAAAACGCTGTACTTTCTGCCACAGAAGAGGTCACAGAACGATGCTTTAAGAAAGATACTCAGGTGAAATCAATACCGAGTACACGACCTGGTTTGGCCTGCTATGGGTGCGAAGCTCCGGGGGTTAACCGAGCAAATTGCTCAGCTTGCTCGCACACATAAAATTAAAGCCCTCAATATCTCGACATCAATTTGATTGACACCATCATAATTGAAGGGCCGCCCCAATTGCTCGTCTAAGGACATTTGGTTTTACTACAGAAGCCTATTTGGATACCTACTGCAACTAGAACAAGCATAGCAAGCGCTAGCCGAAAGAAACTACTCACTGACCAAAAGTGCGTCATCCAAAAATCAAAGCTGATGTAACCTTGGCAGACAACAACGAATCAAATGGTGCTTTCCACAATCTGAAACATTGAGATTGGTGGCAGAAAGAAAATGATTTTGTTTATTTCGCTCCCAAACACTACGAAGAACCGCACACTAATTGGAGCAGATATACAATATACTGCAGCAAACCGGCATAGTCAACAATATGCACCCAAAAAAAATAAATTGATAAAACAACTGTAAAAATATCATTTTTGGGTTATAAAAGTCGTCCAACATGAAAAATATCATTATTGGTTAGCTCACCATTTCATATCTGTATTTACGAACTATCAATTTAATGCGAAAAATGTAATATCTACATTTAAATACAGAAACTGTTTCCTGGTATTATTGATATTAAAATGTTAAATCAATATTTTTATACTGATATTTCCTAATGGAAATCAACATTAAAAATGTTAAAATTACATTTTCAAATTTGTGTTTTCAACTACCAATTTGATATTAAAAATATGGAATCAATATATTTTGAAATTTTTTTTTCTACTGTTAATGTAACATTTAAAATATTGAATTCATATTAAAAAAAGAAAAAAAAAAATATAATATCAAATTAATACGAAAGTATTAAATTAATTCTTTGTTATTCCATATTCGTTATATCAATGTAACATTGAAAATATTGAACTGATATTTTTCATTGATATGTATGATATGTACATATGTATATAGATACATAGGTACATATATGTAAATATGCCAATTTAATATTGAAAATTTTGAATACATTTCTTTTAACTATTCCATTACCTATTTTAATAAAACATTTCAATTATTGAATCGAAAATTTCAAATGTTGAAGATTTATGCCGATGCAATTTTAGAAATGTAACCTTTTTTATGTAAAATGGAGTTTTTTAATTAATTTTATCTGTCTGTTTTAAGACCATGAAAGTAATTTTGGGATTCAGTAACTACAGACAGATAAAATTAATTCAAAAACTTCACTTTAAATAAAATTGAACGCACTTACCGTTTATTCATTGTTTATTTCTAAGAAAAAAATATTTTTAAGTTTGCTTTTAAGTATGTTTTGTTTATTTTATTGTTATATTTATTTTTAGAAAGGTACTTTATTCAAAACTTAAAGGACAAATAATAACAAGCATTTTTTCAACAAAAAAATTAAGCAATATTCTTTGTATACTATTGGTTTATACCTTATTAATAAAATCTTGTAATCGTTGTTTAACAATTTGAAAAACTTAATTTAAAAATAAAATGTTACTTTATGGTGTTTGAAATAAATAAATTCATTAATGTTATCGCGTAAAATACACAATATTACAAAATATACATAAACAAACTATAGACGAAAAACACCCAATCTAGTAAGTAGTTAAAATGCTTCAAATTCAGCTATCAAGGAAGAAAATTTGAAAAAAGTTCCCCAGTGATAACGTAAAATTCAGTTAACTTATTAAGTTCTATACCAATTACTATTATATATGGTTGGATGGTACCTTTAATTTTCATTTGCCTCTTAACTTTTTCTTCCCGCGTCCTCTGAAAATCATTGTCACAATTTCTATGATGCAGCTATTGATGTCATCTCTTAGTCGTTTTTCTGACGGAAGAAGCGAATTCTACTTTTACTGATGTCGACTTAAGCACTGTATTAGGGACCATAATACAAATTTCGTCTTTTGTATCTGAAGTTATTGAAAAAAATTATGTAATTATGTACATCTTTTTGTTATGAGACAATTATATTTAAAATAACTTTGATCTGTGGAAGCATAATTTAAGTTATCATAACTTACTTTTGTCTTGTATATATTTTTCATAAAATCCAGCCAGTGATTTTGAATTCCGGAAATTTGTTAATAAAGGCAAACCAGAGAATAATTCCTCAAAGTCCAGATCTATCTATCAAAACGTAAATGTCGCAGTAACGCACAATCCAAAATATGTACAGGTACACTATTAAGAAACTTACAAATTGTTCTCCACCACCAACCTTGAAAAATTTCACCAAGGATTTATCAGGAAATTTCCTTACGGCGATTTCATAGGTTGACTTCCAGTATAGCTGCAACTCGCCCTTGTCATTTCACATAAATCATTAATATTAATTAATTAATAGCACAACGCACTCACTATAACCTATAATGAATAATAATAATAAAAAGTTAACAACACTTTGGTTAGGATTTTCCATTTAATCTCGTAAAACACTTAATATTTATTATTTAACACGGATCACTCACTACGTCTGCGTCGTCTGAATATCAGAAACTAATGTGTCGCTAAGTCCACACAAATATGATCGATTGAAGTCTGTAATAAAACAACGCGCAACACTTAGTTGCAGATGCATTCAACAATAAAAGGGATCGGCAGATTACGGTTAATACTGATTTTTAGCCATTTGGTATTATCACCTGGATATTTTGTAGGCTACAATTACCACAAAAATGTTGGGTTGACACTGAAGAATATCAATACAAAGAAAAAGTGTTAAATTAATATGAATTAATTCAGTAATGCAGAACTGAGTGGCAGATACATTTAAAAATAACACAAAAAAAAAAAGAAGTAGTCGCCAGCTAACTGTTAATACATACTGATTTTGAAGTTGTATTACTGTCTAGACACTTTTTATGTTACAATTATCAGAAAAATGATGGAACGATATTGATTTCAAAAGAATAATAGAATGATATTATATCTATATGATTAAATTTCACACATCTCACTTTAATTTTTTGCAGAAAGGTATAATTACAACATTCGTATTTTCCGTAATTTTTTTAATTCAAGTCTTACCATGAACATATTTTTATTTAAAAACACTGATCCTGAGATAGTATGTTTTTAAGGAATTAAGGAATAATTAATAGTCTAAACCTGCAGAAGAATATCTTGGAAGGGTAAAACTTTCTGTTTCAAAAACAAATTTAAGTACAAAAAAACTTAAAAACGAAATAGGTATAGAAATGTGATAGGTATGTATAAAAACAATATTAAAACGCTATTTATTTTCATACTGACTAAATGTAAAATGAATATATATAGCGTATTTATTTTAGTTAAGAAAAAAAAATATATTACAGCTTTACCCGCTTTATCAAAACAAAAAATTAAACCAATTAGGTTGAAATAGAAAAATTGAAATTGTATATTATTCTCTATTTAGGAAGATATTTTTATCTCAAAGAAATGAATCCAAGCTATAAATGAAATCACAATATCAAAACTATATAGTCACAATTATCACTTAGATATTAAAATTTGGACAGCATAATTTTTCTTATCAATTGAGTATTGAGAATATTTTATCTTGCCTAGCAATGTAAAATTACTATTTGATAATCTTATTTCAATAGCAAAAAATGTCTTTAAAATTTTGATAATAAAAATTGATATTACAATGCTAAAATAAATCTTTTTAATATAACATTTTGAATTTCACGTGAGCAGTAATGATATCAGCATAACATTTTTCATATTTATCCAATATGTTTTCTAGTCGATTTGATATGAAAACAGCAAAATGTAGTTTTAATATTATAAAAAAATCATTTTGATATGGCTTTCTTTTTAAACAACAATTTTGGTATTTTGAGGATAATTCCAATATGAAGTTTGATTTCGAAAGTTCCCTGCCTATTTCTCTAAACCATAGGTATGCAACTTGCCTGCGACAAAGTCAAAATCGACGAGCCGAAACTTCACCATGTGTTCTAGAGAAACTGTCCATCTTCACATATTGGCTACGGCAACGTGAACAAATAAGCCATATATCATCAACACCAACACATGATAATATGAGGTCCTAAACACAAAACTAAGCGAATGATTACTCTCCATAGTCCATTTAGGCAATCTTCAAGGACGACAAAGTACCCACAATCTCTTTTGTAGTAATGCGAAGATGGAGATGACTGACAAATAGTACGAAGACACATATTTTTTTCGAAATACCTTCTCAGACTATGTCCAGTTTTTAAAAACTTCTGATGGATTTCACCTTAAAAAATGGTGTTACTTCTCTTGCCACTCACCGCATCCACACTTGCAATAGCGACCCTATATCATGACCACCAAACAGACTGTATCCACTTAGAAGGCATGAACTAGATGATGAAATACAACAGATGCTCCTTCTTGGCATAATTGAAGAGTGTGAATCACCTCGGGCTGATCCAGTTGTAATGATTCCAAAAAAAAAAAAAACGGAGGATTCAGAGTCTGCATCAATTATCGTCATCAGCGGAACGCAGTTACTGTACCAGAATAGATGACTATAACAACCAATCTACTGAAGACTTTAAGGAAAAGAAGCCGATTAAAGAAGGGAAATTAAGTATTGACACATCTTCGAGGCGTCAAAGTTGGGAAATGAAACAGTCAGAAATTAAAATTTTTATTTATTAGCTATTTGTTCATTTGTTTTCATTTTATACTTATACTATTTACTCATTAATATTATATTTATGTACGTACCTTATAAATTTAACGTACATACTCGTACCTACCTAATAAAATTGACTAATATTTGAAAATTATTATTTTTTTAAAATTCCTAATCCCTTTGTCATTTTTCTCCAAGGAGGAAATACGAGGCTACAAAATGTAGGTATATTTTGACATTTTTGAAGTAAACATATACAAAATACACGTCAACATGCTATGAATCGCTATAAGGCTCCCTGAAATTACAAAAAAAAAAACAAAAAAAATGCCCAATTCTGGGATAGCGGCTACTTTGTTAGAAGGTGGTCAAACAGCATTGAAATTGCCATTGAATCTGCAAGTGGATGCAGAACCTACATGCAACATTTCAAAGAACACTGCGATGGCGAAAGTACTGCAGCAATGTAAGATTATCATGTGGGACGAATGCACAATGACTTACAAACGCGCATTAGAGGCCCTGAACCGTTTACGGAATGACAAGCGACCTTTCGGTGGAGCAATGATCTTGCTATCAGGCGATTTTCGTCAAACGCTGCCTGTCATTTCGAGATCAACTCCGGCAGATGAATTGAATGCTTGTCTGCTTTATGGCGATACGTCAAGAAACTGCATTTGACAACAAACATGCGAGTTTCTTTACAAAATGACCAGTCATGGCGATGGCCAATGGTGGGATTCCAGCAAACTTAATCTCCAGCCTGATTGAGTTTCCACAAAATTTTTGCAACTTTACAACGTCACCGGAAGAACTAATCATCAATGTTTTCCCGAATATCGCTTAGAATTTGTTGACCATGATTGACTGAGTGTAAGAGTGATTTTGGCTGAGAAAAACAAGAACGTCGATCATTTGAATTTTGCCATTCAAAACCAAATCGCTGGTGGGTTGCATTCATACAAATCAGTCGACTCCGTGATGGATGAAAACGAAGCCACCAAACTATTCCACTTTGTTGCACAACCTAAACGAACCAAAATTTTGTAACGGTACGCGTTTGATTTTGAAGAATTTAATATCAAATATTATTCAAGCAACGATTTTTATTGGAAAACTAGCTGACCCGGCGAACTTCGTTCCGCCCAAATCTATGTTATATAAAAATGGAGCCTTAAAATTGTGTTCGTTTGTCGCCGATTCACGCCTTAACGCATTTACCGATTTTAACCAAACTTTTTCACATCTTTGGTATTGGTCTATTTATATGATTTTTGTGAAGTTTGGTTGCAATTGGTAAACTTATGTTTGTGTAATTTGTTTACAAAAAACGGTGCAAAAAAATATATTTGTACTGTAAAATAAGTTGTTTTTTTGGTCTTATGAGAATTACATTTTGTTTTGTCAAATCACTTTTTTCGAATTTCCAGTCGGGTTTTTTTAGTTTCCTCAACATTTTGAAAAATTGTAGTTGTACGGTTCATACGGTGGAATCGGAAAACTTATGCGTGCGTGAAAAAAGGAATTTGAGTATTTTTTTGTTTTTTTCCTAAACCACTCAACCGTTTTCAATTAAATTTTGTGGCTGTGTTTGTTTAGTTACAGTTTGATAGATAGGACTATTTTGGACACGATAGGTGGCGCTGTGTTCAATCTCCTAAACCACTTAACCGATTTCAATGAAATTTTGGGGCTGTGTAAGTTAATTGCAGTCATCGGCTCCGATCCGATCATAAAGTCCCACAGCACACTTGCAGAATCTATTTCCATAACACACTATATTATTTTCCCTTACATTGCATTTCCGTCACATTGACCTACCTAACCGCTCTATCAGCACTTCCCGTTCCCAGCACACTTAGCATAAACAAAACTGTGTGTTGTTGTTGCACATTCACCCATTATATTGACATACCTTTATAAAATTTACAACTAAAGCCTAGTATCCTGCTCGCGCTAAATTTTATCTCCCATACAAAAATGTCTAGAAAGATAAAATTTAGCGAGGCAGTTTAGCAGAGCAGTATCCTGTTCGCACGCTAAATCCTTAACTTCATATAGATGGGCCGATGAAAAGTCTCCACTCATTTAGCTCGCGAAATAAATGTCCGGTGCATTAAATCGAAGATAAATTTTGACATAAAAAAACGGAGAAAAGTGTTTGTGTTGTGTTTGCAAAGAATTTTTTGTGGCGGAAAACGCGGATAATGTTTGCGTGATAAATAAAAGAAAACGCAAAGCCAAATAACAGCTCCAAAACAGAGATACATATACATATAAATAAAGCGAATCAATTTTCAGGGGACTTATGCTCTCATTTGGCTTCATCTTTTGGGTAATAACAAGTGTGGAAAGTTTGAGGACACATGTTGAAATTCTTCTTATAATTTCTAGGTTTCTTACGTCTTTCAAGTTTGAAATTCGAAAATTCTATTAAAATTTCGTTTACTGATATCTGTCATGGTACTCATGGTTCATAAGCATATGGGTTTTGTCCCATCTATATCATGTTTAATAATAATTTAGCGACCATTTATCTTTGGTGTGGAGAAACGAAGTGGAGACTAGGGGCGCTAAAATTTAGCGCGAGCAGGATACTAGGCTTAAGCGATCATAAAGTAATGTAGATTTAAGAATGAAACCGAATAAACAGAATTGATTCACACACTGAAGTAATCGGTTGTATTTATTCACTTGTATGGTTGGTTACAGTTTGAAAGATAGGACACTATTTTGGTATGGTGGGTACGGCTATATGTAAAAGAGACTGTCGTCCGTATGTGCACTCATAACTCGGGAATGGATCGTGCTTCGTGGATTCGTATTGACCCAAGGAAGGACATATGATACTTTTTGTCGTGAAGGGGATGGGATTGGGGATGGAACTTTGCATGGAGAACCGCATTTAAGAAAAAGAAAATTTAATAGAAATACAACAAAAATTATTTAAAATCTTTATTATTGAATTATTTTGATATGCCGGGCCTACCGCTACGCAATTTGAAATTGAAAGTCGGCTCAATTATAATTTTGTTACGCAACCTCAATCCACCGAAATTTTTTAACTGATCGCGTTTGATTTGATTGTGAAGATTCTCAAATCAAATGTCATGGTATAAACGACGATTTTGAGTGGAAAATTCGAAGGAAAACATTCTAATTCCGCGGATTCCGCTTATTGAGAAAGATTTGCCATTCGTTTTTAAGCGTATCAATTTCCCGTTTCGCTATGACAATTAATAAGTCTCAAGGACTATCGCTGGAATTTTGTGGAATCAATATTGAATTCCCATGTTTCTCCTAAAGTCAAATGTATGAACTTCCGCTTTATACATCGTGTATCGTAAAGGATATGTGCATTGTGCATTCTCAGTATTATTATTCTCATAACATTAACGAATATGGGCGAAACAAAGTTCGCCGGGTCAGCTAGTTATAAAATAATAATTGGAAAACAAAGAAATATTAAACTTTTGTACCTAACGCTGCAGAATTAAATATATATAAAAAAACAGGGCACTCATTCCGTATGTCGATTATCGCCACACGATAGCGTTTCGACGATAGCTTTGCTTCACGTAACTTCAATAATCGTCTATCGTCCAGACGATATCGTTTTGCCTATTGACCATTTGATTCACGTAAATCAAAAATCGTCGAAACGCTATCGTTCAGACTATACAATTTGAGCAATACCTATCGTTTGCATTCATTTGCCCCAGTATTAATAAACACTGTGTTAAAGTTATCAACTTGTTACTCAGCAGTTATATCCAATTTTTGTATGCTATCTGTAGTTGGCTATAGGTTAGGTTAGGTTAGGTAAGGTGACTGTCTGGAAAGACACACTTAGGCCGCATAAAATTTCGGCCCTTTGTGAAACCACATGAGTTAGGGGAATGGGGGGGGGGGATAAGGCCAGAGTCTTCTAGGCCGGACATACTAGTGGGCGTATTGCTATCTTTGTGCCTGTGACTTTTGTCTTCTTTGTCTAAAAAACAATTCTTACGTCTCGTGTAGAGAGTTGGGGCAGTTTGACCTCGGATAGGGGAGGGGTGACCGAAACAGTCGTCCCCTCGCCTGTAATCCTCAGACAACTCCTTAAAGGGAGAGATTGGGGATAACTAACTGGACGATATGTCTTCGGATAAAAGCGCCGGGTAAACCGAAACAGTGTACCCTTCGCCTGTAATCCTATAACGTCTTGTCATGGTGGCGCAGCCGTGTGCGCCATTGGTGATTAATAAATCGGCCCTTTCATTGTGTCCCTTACTTGGGAGATTTGTTAAGGCTGGTCAAGGAGTGAGTGACCGGTCGACAGTATGCCCTCGGATAGGCGAGTGGTGACCGTATCAGTACAACCCTCGCTTGTGTCCTCTGGCAACTTATCGAATAGGGCGGATGCAGGAAAAGCGCGATATTTGTGGCGATTGTAGCAATCAGCCTACAAACGCATGCTGCGGGGGTATTGCAGCTTGGTCAAAAGGTGAGTTTGACTGAGTGACGGTTTGTTTCGGATGTACGAAAGGGGGTGACCGAAACAGTCTACCCCTCGGTAGCAATCCACAGACAGCCCGTCTAAGAGAGAAGAGAGATCATTGAAGCCATTTGGTCTTTGTAATGTATTTGCTGATACATCGTATGTCTGTGCTAGACAAGTCACTGAGGTCATCGAAGAAGTAGTCTCCTTATTTTGCCCTGCGCAAATTTGCAAGGGCTGGACAGTTGCAGAGAAGATGAAGAACGGTTTCTTCCTCCTCCTCATCCATGCAGCTCCTACAAAAGTCATTATAGGGTGTACCCAGTCTACGGGCGTGCCTACCTATTAAGCAGTGTCCTGTTAATGCCCCCACAACAGAGCTGATTCTGTTTCTGCCTACAGAGAGAAGTCTTTGAGTCCTTTTAGCGTCTAGTTTAGGCCAGATTTGCTTGGATATGACGCAGGTATCAATGCTGTTCCACCTATTATTTGCAGCCTTTATTGCCTCTTTGAATAGGAGGAATTTGATAGATTGCATAGGAGCGTGCGGTTCACTATTGTTGTTTGAGTGAAGGTTGCTTCCTTGTCTGGCTAGTTCATCCGCTTTGCAGTTGCCCGGAATGTCACTGTGACCTGGAACTCAGCACAGGGTTACTGAACATCTGTCCGCAATCTCATTGAGAGATTCCCGGCATTGTTTTACCAACTTTGATCTGATTGTTGGTGTATTCAGGGCTTTTATAGCTGCCTGACTGTCTATGTAGAGGGCGATAGCTTTACCGTTTATCGCCAACAAGGCAAGTCTGCAGGCTGCCTCGCGTATAGCCATTATTTCAGCTTGAAAGACGCTACGGTGTTCTGGGAGACGCAAGGCAATGTTCAACTCGGGTGATTGAGAGAAGACTCCCGCTCCCTTCCGCCATTTTTGATCCATCTGTATAGATTTCAAGTGCATAGTTCTTATCGATTGTGCCATTTTCCCATTCGGAACGTTCTGGGATTATTGTTTTGTATTTAATATTAAAGTCCTCGAAAGGAATGGTGTAATCCGTTTTGTTTGGGATTATGCTAGGAAGAATATTCGTATGGCCCGTCAAAGAGTTGGTCCATTTCTGACATTCTCTAAGTCTTAAAGCTGCCATGGACGCAATCATTTTCCCGTATATATCGACGGGAAGAAGGTGTAAGATTGTGTCTAAGGCGGCCGAAGGTGTAGATCTGAGTGCCCCTGTGATGCACATGCTGGCTGATCTTTGTATACGTTCCAGAGATCTGGACTTGCATTTTTTCTCTAGTGCCGGCCACCAAACCAGGATTCCGTAGAACAGAATAGGTCTGAACACCGCAGTATAGAGCCAATTTGTTACCTTGGGCTGAAGGCCCCATCTTGGACCTAGGGCCTTCCTACAGGTAAGCATAGCGACCGCGGCCTTTCTTGTACGATCCTGAATGTTTAGCTTCCAATTAAGCTTGCTGTCTATGCTAGGAATTTTGTATCTGTTAGTGAACAAGATTAGCTCTGTCTTTGATGGATTGACGTCAAGTCCGACCATCTCCGTCCATTTAACTAACTTGTGCAGAGCAGATTCCATGAGGTCCCTAATTGTATTGGGAAATTTGCCAGGTATGGCGATAGCGATGTCATCTGCGTAGGCTATGACTTTACACCCCGTGTTTCTCAGGATGATGAGTGCTTCGTTGACTACTAGGATCCAAAGTAGTGGCGACAGCACCCCCCCCTTGGGGTGTACCTCTGTGCACTGACCGTTTGGTTTGACAGCTCCCTAGCTCGGATAAGATTACTCTGCTGCTAAGCATGTTTTCTATCCAAACGCGTAGACAGTCATCAACCTTTAGCCTTCGGAGTGCGTTAGAAATACCTTCTGTTTTGACATTATTGAAGGCGCCTTCGATGTCTTGAAAAGATACCATCACAAACTCTTTGGTTGAGAGTGATTTTTCGATGGTACCTACTAGTGAATGTAGAGCTGTCTCCACAGAGAAACCCTTACGATAGGCGTGTTGGGAATCGGACAGGGAGTTAGCTATTAAGTTCTTTCGAATGTGTGTGTCAACGTGTCTTTCCAGGGTCTTCAGAAAGAAGGAGGAGATCCTTAGCGGAAACATGTGAGGTCTTGCCACACTTTGGTATGAAGACTACCTTAACCCTTTTCCATGAGGCAGGAGTGTATCCAAATTTTAGACAATTACGGAAAATCACCTCGAGCCAGGGGGTCAATATATCCAGAGCTTTCTGAATCTCTACTGGTGCTATTTTATCTGGTCCAGGAGATTTATATAGAAGGAAACTGTTGACAGCCCATTCAATATTGCGGCCGTTGACAATCCCAACCGGTATCTCGTGGGTCAGAAGTTGGCTATACTCTGTCCAAGAAAAATTGTCAGTACAGGGAAGATAGGATGTTTGTCTCTCAGTCTGGTTGCAATGACTTACATAAATCAGTCCCTTTTTAAAGCTCTCACAGGGTTGCCGTAGTGTGTATGATAATTCGCCATAGCTCAGACAGCAATACTCTTAGGGTTACCATCTTCCAAATTAAAATAAAAATATTGCTGAACGAAATAAATTCCGTTTATCTTTTTACTTTTCCTTTTCTAATATTCGCTTCTTTTAAAGGGTATCACCAGTAGGCCTGATCGCTTTAGTTTGTTTTCCAACAAAAAAATACAAATTTCGTAACACAAAAAAAAAAATATCAAAACGAAAAAATATATCACCGTAATCCAATTTATTCGTTATAAATATTGTTAAACATAAAATACTAATTTCTAATATAGGTAACTTAATAAAACATCAACTAATCCGATAAATATATAACTGCTACTGCTTTCGTTATTTAGGTTTATCATTAACCTATCAACTGCTTCCTCGGCAAAAACGTCCATTTCCCACATATTTGGCTTCTTAGGAAACTACTTCCTCAATGATGTTAGTGATCTATGCGACACCAGCGCTGCTAACATTCTTAGCTTTATCAACGGAAGCAAATGGTTCACATCAGTAACCAGATAAGGAACCCCTAAACACCAGTGGTACGCACAATGGGCCGATTAACGGCCTAAGTGTTTCTCTCATCGAGAGCCACTTTAACATAACATAACCTTAGGTTTTTTTACACTGTGCCACCTCTTTCGAACGTCTATCAAGCATCCGAGAGTATAACTGTCATGAAAAGGTAATCAATTGGCTATTTGGACTCGGCATAAAATTGTAGATCGCTTCCATTCGTTCCAAAAATGAAAACGATTGCTAGATTGATAGATTGCTTTAAAAAAGCAAACCAAATAATTTAACAAAAAATTATAATTATGTGCTAATAGTGCATATTTTACAGCGTGGGCTACCAGGGCTTTCGGCTATAGAAAATTTAATTTTGGCATACTGCAAAGAAAATCTTTAATTTATACCTACACATAAATAATACATATCTACCTATTTAACGAATTGGACTGATGTATTCAACAACGAATGCTGTTGTATTCACAATTTTTGTTGTCATAAAATTCATTTACAACCTTGCCCACGTTCTTTAATTATTTTTAATAATTATTACATATTAGGTATATTGATCACCAAAACAATATATAAATTGAAAAAAAAAAAAACTTTTCTAAGCTTTCGGTGCGAAAACCGTTTAAGTGATGGTTTAGACTGGTCTCTGTTAAATTGACAGCATTGAATGTCGGTTCGGTTATGAAAATAAATGCAGTCGAATAAGCAGCTGTTTTCAACATTTCTAAAAAATTTCTTAGAGTTCAGAAAACAACTACAAAATTTCTTTGAATGTCTTCCCTATGAAAAATATTTAACATAATCGCAACAGCTTGTTATCAGACTCACAAGTATCCGCACGGATAGGTACTCCGCTAAAATAACTCTGTTTGTAAACAGAACGCATCATTATTCTGCTAACTGCCGAACTTAAGCTCATTACCAAACCACAAAGTCACACACTTACACCAGTACCCAAAACAAATACCACAAATCACAACGTCAAACATTTCAGCCAGTGAAAAACGCGTGCACACTGTAAACCGCTACCTTCACACTGTAACTGTACATTCAATGCAATCCAATTCAAATGAAGCCAAAACAAAGCGTCACACAATTAATTATAAAGTTTCAAAGTCGCTTGTGCACTTGTGCAGGTGCAGTATCTACACAACCGCACACGAACTGAATGTCGGCGATGGCTCCTATATCCTACATGTAGCTCGTCTACATGAGCAGAGCATGTAGCCATTAATTAAACGTCAGTCGGCCACTTAAATTGTAATTACGGGAATCGACAGAAAAACGGCATTTTAATGAAATGCTTTACACACTCACAGTCTACCCTAGCCATGGCTTATATGCATAGATAACATCCCGCTCTTCAGCTATTTCCTTGGCGTTGAAATCCAAGCATTAGGGCTACATCCTGTGCAAGCTATTTACCTACTCATTAAACATAATTTCCCGGTGCAAGAAAGAACCATTAGTTGAAAAAAGACGCGCCTAATAGCTGACATGATGCATAAGTACCTCGCTCACATTTAACTTTAAACTTTATATCATCGACAGTAAGAGGATAAATCAAGCACACACACATGCAGATATTTATGCACAAAATAGCGAATCATCCTGCCAGTGGTTCAAAGAAGCATATTACGGAAAAAGAGAAGCGAACTCAACACTTCCGCATCAACTTTGCCTCATTAAAAATTTTCAACTGAAATGATACCACATGGGAGAGCGGATGTGCCTTGACAGTAGCTAAATGTCAGCGCAACAGAAATATGTAAATGGCATATATATAGAGTGTTGTACATGCCACTTTTGTATACTAGTTGGCAGAGTAATAAAGGCTTAAATTCCATCGCAGAGGGACAGAGAGTGCCTCGTGAGAGTTGAGACGAGCCATGCAAATAATATTGGTCGTTGTCAACAATCTAACTCATTATGAGTGCACAGATAAAAATGACATGCCACGAAATGGAGCTGTGGCCCAGGGGTATGTGCGTTGGCCAGCTGAATGGGGTTCAATTTTCGTTTTGACCCCATTAGGGCAAGATGTTGAAAGGCTTTTATCGTTGTTAACTATTTAGGAGGACCACTTTTAGCAGCTTAAATTAAGCGTCCATCATACAGAATGCCTAAAACGATGAAAGAGAAATATTTGGTGTTATTTGAGAAGTGTAGAAGAAACGTACCACACTGAGACCCCCAACTCTCAATTCTCTTGCCGCTGGCAGTGCTGTCGCAATGTAACCCATAGCATCATTTGGATACTCTCGCAGGGATACCCAACACTCTGAAATGATACCCTTGCTTTTTAAACCTATTATACGTAAAATAATTTTGTAAAAAATGCAATTTCATCATCACATCCCTATTTAACGAATAACTTGCACATCTCTAGTCAAATAATTTGTAGCCCTTTGTCAACTTTATCAACTTCAAAAACATCCACAAATCTTACAAAAAGAAACAAACGGAAGCTATCTTTAGAAGAAGAAATCGGTGAGGTGGAACTGTCAGAGGAGGAAATACAACAAAAGGCGTGTAGCTCCAGAAGTAGGAAATTCTGGCCAAGCTGGCTTAGCCAGTTCAGCTGGCTGGAGAAAGAAATTGGTCCGAATAAGAACGCAAGATCATTCTGCAAGCCTTGCAAAATATACCTACCAAACCTAATATTTGACAAGACATCAAAATTCTCAGCAACATTGGAAATACCAAGAATTCCTAAGAAATCACCCACTTATCGATGACCAACAGCGTTCAAAAATATTGAAAGCTAAGATAAATACAATTAAAATAGCTGAGCTACGAATTATTATGTTTTTGGTTCAACATAGTTAACCTTTTTCGCTAATAACTGGAATTACTTACTTACTTACTTAAGATGGCGCTGCAGTCCGGGGTGGACCTGGGCCTCAACCAATACGCCTCTCCAGTTAGCGCGATCTTTGGCTAACTGCCTCCAGTTGCGCACACCAAGTTGGTTGAGGACCCCCTCCACTTGAGCGCGCCACCTAAGGCGAGATCTTCCTCTACTGCGTTGTCCCTCCGGGTTGGAATCGAAGACTCTCCGGGCCGGAGCGTTGGTGTCAATTCGCTCTACATGTCCTAACCATCTTAGACGACTAATGCGTACTTTTCTGACCAGGTCGATGTCGCTGTACAGCTCGTAGAGTTCGCTGTTAAATCTTCTCCTCCAAATCCCGCCAACGCAAACGGGACCAAAAATCACTCGAAGAATTTTGCGTTCGAAGCGACCAAGAAGATCCTCATCTGTTTTTGCTAGGGTCCATGCTTCTGCGCCATAGAGCAGGACAGGGATGATGAGAGTCTTATATAGAATCTCCTTAGTGCTTCTTGACAAGGCCTTACTTATCAATTGCCGTCTTAGGCCAACGAAACAGCGGTTGGCAAGTGTGATTCTTCGCTTGATTTCTGATGTGATGTCATTATCAGAGTTTATGGCGGAGCCGAGGTAGACAAAGTCCCTAACTACCTCAAAGTTATAGCTGTCTATCGTGACGTTCTGTCCGATTCGTCGATGTTGTGTGTCCCTTCTTGTTGACAGCATATATTTTGTTTTACCCTCATTCACCACTAAACCCATTTTTGCCGCTTCTGTACTAATACTTGCAAACGCACCAGTGACAGCTCGCTGTGTTGTGCCATCAATGTCAATGTCTTCAGCGTATGCAAGCAGTTGCACAGACTTATGGAAAATTGTGCCTCTGGTGTTGGCTTGTGAGTTTCGCACAATTTTCTTAAGAATGATGTTGAAGAAGTCACATGACAGCGCGTCACCTTGTCTAAATCCTTTTTTGACATCAAAGGTCTCGGTGAGATTGTTTCCGACCTTTACGGAGCAGCGAGCGTTCTCCATCGTCATTCTGCACAATCTGACAAGTTTGGCAGGGATGCCAAAACTAGACATGGCTCTGTATAGCTCGTCTCTATAAATGCTGTCATATGCGGCCGAAAATTTTGCATCCATCCGCAGAGTTGTTGTGGTAATCCCTAAGACGCTTATTTGCCTAATAGGGCTCTATGCCAGACTCGGTCAAATGCCTTTGATATGTCCAAGGCTACGGCTCTGGATTCGCCGTGTTGTTCAATTGATTGTGTCCGTAAGTGCGTTACGTAGCGTAACAGGTCACCAGTGGAACGACGGCTCCGAAATCCGTATTGCCTGTCGCTTATTAATCGATGGCCTTCTAGATATTTCATTATTTTGACATTTATTGCCTTTTCCATTACTTTAGAGAGCATTGAAAGTAACGCTATTGGACGATAGTTTTGTGGCAGACATTTCTTCCCTTTCTTTGGAATGGGTTGAATGCGAGCGGTCTTCCAGCAAGAAGGAAACGTCTTCTGGGAATACGACATGCTAAACAGCTTACAGAGTACAGGTGCAAGTTCTGGTGCACAGTTCTTGAGTACTATAGCCGGGATTCCATCGGGTCCCGTTGCCTTATTGCAATCTAGTTCTTTAAGGATGCGTTGAATTATTCGAGGCCAAAATTTCACTTCTGCCATCATCCTATTAAAGCACATCTTGTTGGATAAGAGGGCATTATATCAAGGTTCCATTTTATATGTCTTATAACAAATCTTGTAAAGGATTTTCGTATCCTTTCTAGTCGTGTTATACAAAAATAACCCCATGAAAATTTTAAGCAAAAAATGTCTGTCGGAAAATGTTCGTTACGGGTAAGCGGGTGGGTAAATATAGTTCGTACTAACATTACTAAAACCATCCGTCGGCAACACCTCGCAGATATGCCCCTGAATTAAAATTAAGTACACAATTGCTTACTTTTAGGGGTGGGTAAATTTACAAACTGAATGCCACCAAAATGGGTTCTATTTACTGCGAAGCATTTTGTATGGGGAATGCTCAACTTAATTTTACCTGTCTTTTCTGTTTGTTCACATCAATGGCACAGTACCCTTTCGAATGATATCAGTTTCATTCTACTCATTTCATAATAAATACTTAAATAACTACTAGGTTGGAGATGAGCCGATAGTGTGCCATTTCTTACACATAAATTCTTTAAGTTGGGGCCCTTAGCCACTAGATGCGGACGTTAGGGTGGACATTTCGTATTTTCCGTTGTAGGTATAGTATAGCTTTTTTTTTTTTTTATAATTTTACTCGCGCTCAAGGGGTTATGAATACCCTTATAATGCGGGGCACAGCGCGGCATTCAAGTTTTGTTTTTTTTTAGGAAGAGAAAGAGGGATAGGAAAGAGTTTGTGGCGCAGTGGATATTCTCCACGAGTGGCGTCCTAGTAAGCTAGGGGAGAATTGTTGATATTTGTGTTCGCTTATAATTCACTTAAACTTATTCGTTTTTATTTGTGAAAAATGTTTCGTGGTACTGGCTCGGATTTGAACACGTAACCTCCCACTCAACAAGCGAACACTCCAGAGAGTATCCAAACTAGAGAGCCAACTGAGAGCAGAAACGGTACATTTGCCCACAAGTTTTCTATGACCTTGTCCTGCACAGGAATATTCTTAGTATTCGTGTATGTACAAATCAAAGGAGCGCCATTGCTGCCGCACGCACACTTAGTATATTCCTGTGCAGTGACTTTATGTCAATCGGGCGGCCATTATTGGTGGAACTTTAAGTGGGGGCGACTGTGTTCGTCATTTTTGGTGCCGATTAGTTACACGGCGTTCACATCGCAGTTCAATTTAATTTTTTTTTAAGTTTATGAAATTGTTGGAAAATCGAATTTCGGAAATAATATACCATAATATAATTTCATCACAATGTCAAATACCTTTTAATAATCATTTGTCAATATCAGAAATCCATCTCATGTTATTAATCAGAGAAAAATGAACTAACTAGATTCGCAAAAGTGCTCTGAAATCTGAAAAAGATTGCTTTTTTTGTCTCAAACGAACATAAAAACTACTCTCACCCCCTTATTAATAAAAAAATGTACACAAGTAAGTTAGCTAGCAAACGTCAGATAGCATACAAAAATTGGACATAACTGCTGAGTAACAAGTTGATAACTTTTACACATTGTTTATTAATACGGGGGTGAGAGCATAAAAAGTGCTCTGAGAGTGCCCAATCGAATACCACATAAAGTTTACTTTTGCCCTAGTGGAACCTTGGGCTTAACTTGCATGTTGTTAACCTATTTATGGAACAACCCCCAATTTTCAGCTGCATGAATTCTGCTGTCAAATATGTAATTCATATAAACAAAATTAAAAAGATCTGAAATGTGAATGGATGAACATTTTTTGGAACCGAATATGGATAGAGAACAAGTAAAGCTATATAAAAAACCATACTCAACATTTATTCGTGCTACATTTATTGCTATAAATGCATTTACAAATTATTTTTAATGGAAAAAGTACCACCGGGCGGCCATTAATTACACGTATTCACCGACAGGAAAAAAAAAGAGCGCGCGAGAGAGGGCTGTCATTCAAAATTTGCGGGGAAAATCGGGTAGGTGCACGGGAGTTGGCTCTCTAGTTTGGTTCCTCTATGGAACACTCTATCACTGCGCCACGGCCACCCGCGTTTGTGGTTATATTTTTTTCGTATTTCGTAAATTTGAGGGTGACTAGGTATATTGTGTTTGTTGTGTTTGTATGTGGCTCGCCCGTAATTTTTTTTATTTATTTTTTCATCGAAGTCATATCATAGTCATATCATATGATTTGTTGAAAAAACCTTTTCAACTATTAAAAGGAGAAAGCGTTATGGGGAATGCTCACTTGCTATGATATCTGTTCATTCAAATATTATTGTGGAGCCAGAAAAGGTGACTGATCTTAACAGCATTGTTTATATTTCTTATATTGTCAACAAAACATACAATTGTTTTAAGATAAATCACCGTCAACACAAAATTTAGTTGTAACGAATAATTTCAAAATTTACGGATGAAATTCTATGAACGCTGCCAGCATCTTTGCCCACAGCGGAAGTGGCTCATATTTGTTGCGAGTATATGTTGGTGAATGGTGAGCCGGAAGTTTTGAGCATTTGTCGATACGAATTTCTATGTAACGCTACTAGAGCGCACCAAATCGTGGCCACTCCGTAAAAATATATAGCTTATAGGCCAAGTAACGGGAAATCGGCCGAAGTTGGCGGTCTCAGTATTGCCTCTGCTCCGCACTATAGCCTCCGGGTAGGTAGTCAACTCGCTTAACTTATAGCCACGAGTGTTGAAGATATAAGGAACAGACCCAAGTCTTAAAATTTATTAGTTCATAACGTTCGTAGGTATATACATACAACATCAGTAGCATACATAATTTGAAGCACTTAAAGTCTACGTGATTGAGGATTCCAATTTATTTGTCCTTAATGCAATTCAATTCCATTTGGATTTGCCCCAAAATATCCGGGGATAATACGATCCCCTCAAATTACCATTTGGGCACTCGATTGACATCTAAACCTGTGAGACAGGTACATTCGCCGTTAACCGTTTATCGGTGAACGCAAAATCTTTTTTAGAAAATTAAATTCCCATCGTTACCGTATATAGCAAATGACTACAACAACAACAACGGGCCTAATCGCCTGTCATTTGTCCCGACGAAATCCCTGATTTGCTATTAACAGCAGCGCGCAGGAAATAAATGTGAGCCATCTTCGAGGACTCGTTGCGGGTCCTTTAAGTCGTATTGATACAAATGGATTGTATTTTTAGCGCGCCCATAAATTCAACCCTCTAACCGTAACCTTAGAATGTTTTCAACTACATATACACAAATTGATGGCGTATTTTTTTGTACTCGTACTATAATAGGCCTATGAAGTTCGGGTGGAATTGGGGTATACCGTATACAACCATCGTAACGGAGCGCCACCGCACCTGGCTATATGCGGGAAATTCAAATGAAACCCACCCCACGTGTCGTCGGCACCGCCAACGATAAAATCTTTTCATTTCGCCCAGTTGACAATCTGATAAATTGTAATGGCTTATGCCTGAAGCAAATCAATCAAGTTCGAATGTTAAAATCTCAGCTCGTACCCGCTTATATCCTCTATTGCGAATTGCCCCACACCGTTGACCGGAGTGCCGTTTGCCATACAGCAGGAGGTTAACGAGGAAATTTGGAGTAGTGATTTCGTAAATCGGTCAGGTTTAATGATATTCAGCCTGGCAGTGCGCAGAGACGTGTTGAAATTAATTTGAGGCGATGCGATGCTGGTAGCGTGTAGGCAGTGTGACCAATATAGCATATTTCCTGCTGAATTTAACAGGATTATTTTATTCTTAACCTCTTTTTCGAAATCATGACAGCATTTTTTTTTTTTTTTTTGTAGCAAATTATAAATTAACATCCTTACTATAATAAAACTGTAACTTTTTTTCCGACTGTAAGCTGTGAGCAAAGAATAGATTCAAAAAGTACTGCACGAATTTGATTTCGGTTTTCACAGTTGCATAGGAAATTGTTCAGATTTGAACATAGGATATGTTTTACCATTATTCGCTGTCCGGAAGTGAAAATCTAAGCTGATATCTAAGAAAAGTTATAATTCTCGGATGCCTTCTAGCTCCTAGCTTCGGAATCACTCATCCAAATGAAATGGGATTTTTATTAATACAAAGTTCAATAATGTACAAAGATTTTAAGATATAAATTATCTTTGTACGTTATCCTGAAGTCGAACAATAAGCAATAAACTATAAATTTAATACAATTGAAAAAAGCAAAATGTTCGATTGAAGCTAGATCGTTGGATTTTTCCAGCGTTGAGTGGAGGAAATTTTGTGTGTGTGTGTGCGGCAAAACCTGTTTCTCTCTCTGTACACTTTCTGCGGTGCGCTTTTTCTTTCTCTTTTTTTATGCACCTTTTGGGTTTTGGGCTATGTGTTGTTCTTTTTTTTGTTCACGTTTTTAAATTGAACTGGAGTTGGAGTATTATGCGAGAAACAGATTAACACAGCGACAGCAACAATAGCAACAGCGAATTTAGGATTGGCTGTAACGTTGATGTCGCTGTCGATGTTGCTGTGCTAATGTGTTCAAAGTAATTAAAATACATTGGTTCTAAAGCGGCATATACACACGTCAAAACCTCTTCAAGCACGCGAGAGTGTATTAGTGAAAATGAGACACGTATACGTTGTGTGTATGCTTGAAGCAAAATCAAAACGTTTTGATTTTTGTTCAATCAGGTGTCAATGCTTGACTAGTGTATATTGGTGATTGACTGATTGATGATGTATATGCTCATCAGCGATACCAACCGTATGATAATTATGCTACATGTATGATAATTTCAGGTCTTGTATGATGTATGATAGCAACCCATTATCATACGCAAAATGTATGATAATTTGCACATTCTTTAAAAATTGTAGCATAATTGCTTTCATTCCCACAAAAATCTATTGTTACTCATTAAAGGTATAAAAATTACACTTTTCAATAAAAGTGAAACTTGTCATCACTTACCAACCTAGTACTTAGCACACTGAGGCACTGAACTGACTTGTTGCCTGAATTCTGAATACCTGTCCTCTGTGCAGGAGCAACACAAGCCCACCCACATACCTTTTTTCTACCTCTTTCTCTTTCTTACAGATAGTAAAGTTCATTTTATGGTACCTATCTAACCGTATCATAAGTCACTATCACGTACCATTACCAGTGTTGTTATATCGTGGGATTTATCCCTTTTCGTGAGAATTTCGATGTCCGAAAAGCCTTTCGTGGGATAAAGGGAAAAAGAACCAAATCGTGGGATTTTGAGGAATCTAACGAAAAACATTAAAACTATAAATTTTTGCTGAAATTTCATGAAAACTCCTACATTTCACGATGATTATTAACACACTCAATGTGCATAAGAAACTGCTTATATAAATTGTGGGTGCCTATCAACTCGCGGTTTTCATTTCGCAAACTATTATCTCGCGACGGTTTGAATATTTTTCAACTATTTCGCAAAGGTCATATGGCAAACTGCCATTTGGTCTTGCGATCATCTCGCTATAAGATTAACTCGCATAACTTCTTTAGCATTTCTATGTTTTGCTATTCTTTCAACTGGCTTTTTGTGTTTTTGCCTTTGCTTATCTTGCATACCGTTATTTCGCGCCATGCTATTTAGCCGCTTGTTTATTTCAGCATGCATTTTTTGTCACTTTCACTGGTTTTACACGCAGTGTTCTTGTGATTGCCTACTGGAGCGGTTTAAAGCGCGTTTGATAAAATATACTGGCAAACAATGGATGATACCCAAAATGCAGAAAAAGTGTGCAGTGTTTTTAAATCCATTAGGGGTAGAGACAAAGTAAATGTTGAAGGTTTTTCTTATGACTTTGAGAGAATTGATAAAAATGAAAATTACAAATGGAGTTGTGAACTGCGAAAACTCAATGATTATAAGTGTAAAGTGCGTTTAATTATGATATGTTAATAAAATTGTTACCTATACCAAAAACTTTTGTAATTTTACTTTTTGAAGCAACAGTGATTTTGCTACTATTTTATTTTGCAAAATGTTATTTTGCTTTTCTAATTTGTTTGGCTTTCATCTATCACCATGTTAAAAATTTCGCGCGAAATTTCTTAACATGTGATAAATGAAAGCCAAACAAATTAGAAAAGCAAAATAACATTTTGCAAAATAAAATAAAGCGAAAAAAGGGAACGCGAAATAATAAATGCGAAATATCTTTTTGGCAAAATAATTACAATGCTAAATGAAATTTTGCCAAATAAAAACTGCGAAAAAACAAAATGCGAGTTGTCGATATGCGAAATAATAAAATGCGAAATGATCGCAGCGAAATAACAAAATGCCCGAAAAAAACCGCGAGTTATACCATACCCATAAATTGTCTCTTATCAAAATTTGCTAGTACCAAAAAGTAACCGTAATAATGTTACAAACTGCGATTTTTTTACTAAAAGTTAATTAACCGTGATTTTCTTTCCTTGTATAACTTGTATAAAAAATTTTACTTCTAAAAACTGGATTTTGAGGCGAAAAAGTTTCATGAGATTTAAAAGGGATTTTGAGTACAGTGAAAAGGAAAAAAAGGGAAAAATTACCACGCTTCGTGGGAAAAAAGAAGAGAGAGTGCTAACAACACTGAGCATTACTACTCTTACTCGTCTTACAGTGTTGCCCCCTCAACTGGTTGAAAATGTAACGTGGCGGATAGTGTAATCTATCTTAGCATTACCTGGAAATTGAATTTGACATTGGAATTATGGAAGTAGAATGTTAATTTTTTTTTTTTTTTCCAGTAAGTGAGGTCCCCCCCCCCCCCCCCGTTCGTTCCAAAAAACTGTGTATGATAATTTGTTGTCTCGTAAGATAATTCGGAGCTAATTGTATGATAATTCATGTACAAGAATATGGCAGCACTGATGCTCATTTTCGAGTGGACGGCGAGGATGCAACATCGGCGGAACTTATTTTAATCGGTTTTTTTTTGTGTAGGATGGAGGACAAATGTTTTGTTCTGGAATTCATAGAACTATATCGTTGTTTACCACTGTTGTCACTCATATTTTCCTTTTTTTTTATTCATATTTACCGATTTCAAAAACAACCGCGTTCGTCCTTTCACCTCAAAATCTAAGTAAAAATGAATGATTGAAGCTACATGCTTGATATGTGTATATGCAACGTCAAATAGAATTTACTAATACACTCTCGCATGCTTGAAGAGTTTTTGACCTGTGTATATGCCGCTTAAAGTTCTGTCAAAGTTGCTGTTGCTGTTGCTGTGTTAATCGGTTTCTCGCTTTAATGAATAATGAGTTGAGTAGTAGAGTAAATGAGATGCATGGAGCATGGGATTGAGAGAGATACGTCTGTGATTGAGATTGAGAGGGAGTCACACTCAGTTGTAATCACGGTTGCCGTTTTAGTGACTTTGTCAATATATCTAGTGGAATTTTTAAAAGTTTAGTGACAAAAATTTATTTTTTGTCACTAGAAAATTCTAGTTACTTTTCTGGTGACTTTTTGGAAAAACATGTTTTTCTAAATTATTAAGCATCTGGTGATGTTACATCCCTGGTATTCGAGTTTGACACTTACAAATTGCAATATTCAATTTGACTTTTTGCTTCCACATTCAAATGCCGAAGTCGAATGCATTTTTAGTATGATGGTCATAGTTAAAAATAAGTTGAGAAATAAAATATCAACGAAAACTTTGAACTTAATGATGCTCATCAAGAGTCAGTCGGAATGAATCTTGACACAAAATTGAAATGAAAACCGCATGTAAAGAAAAAATGCGAAGAACTTAAAATCAAATATAGAGAACTTTATTGGTTACTCGGAAAATATTCCAAGCTTACCCTCGAGAACAAGCTTTTATTAAGTAAGCAAGTGTGAAGCCTGTATATCAAAATAAAGTGCTAAGATCATTCGTCAGTGCACCATGGTACATTAGAATTGAAGATCTCCATAGAGACCTCGGAATTCCGACCATTAAGGACGAAACGAAAATATGCGCTCGAAAGCATAGAAAGCGATCTAGGACATATCATAAATTAATAGCTCGGTCCGTGAAATTCTCGATGAAACAAATTTATTGCGGCGTCTACAACAAACTAAACCTTCGGACTTAGTCCGATAATTATCAACCGCGTTAAAATTGCGGAACAAGCAGGAACTTTCGCCGGAATGTTGCCTGCCGAACGTGTAAAACTTAGTGATTAAAAAAATTGCTTGATAAGTCGTACTTAGTTGCAGGACAAAAGAAATTTGTGGTGGTTTTAGTGAGTAAAAATCTCACACTACTATGAGCACGCGCCGAGTGTCCTTATAGTGTCTTCTAGAAGATTTCCATCTACTTCGGAAAAAAAGTGCTCATTAGAAATCAACTACAAATAAAAAAAAAGTTGTAACGAATACGAAACTCCTGAAAAAATTTAAAAATGCCTCCGATATTGAGATAAATGAAAGTGATGAAGATGGAATCGATCTAATTATTTCTGATTTGTATTGTAGTGATTTTAAAAACTATTTTGTTTTTTTTTTATTGTTACTTTGAGACTGAAATTGCTTTTTTTTTATAAGTTAATATTAATATTCCTTTCGCCTAAGTTAAGTTTTTGACTAATTGTTAAAATTGAGTATTTTTTTTTTTTTTTTTTTTTCATTTGTTGGTAGTGAACATTTTTTTCTAGTGACTTTTTTAAAAATTATAGCATATCTGGTGGATTTTTAGGTCGGAGTTAGTGACTTTTTTTTTTGAGTTAACGGCAACCCTGGTTGTAATTGTGATTTAAAATGCGTTATAGTGATTCTGACTTTATAGTGATTCATGTGCAATGCCAAAACCTGTTTGTGCAATTGCACCTTTTTTGCTTTATGTTTTGCTTTCTGTTTTTTTTTTTTTAATTTGAACTTGAGGATGTTTGTGTTTGAGTAGTAAGTGAGCGAGTGTGGCGCATATGGGTTATGGGATTGAGAGGGATGGGGTATAAATTGTAACAACTAACAATAACAAGTGGAATGTAAATGAGATTAATAGGGAATAATAGAAGTTAGTTAGTTAGTTATAGTTAGGGACATCAACGTTGGAACTAATCCTAAATTCGCTGTTGCTGTTGCTGATAGAGTCGCTGTGTTAATCTGTTTCTCGCATTACTGACAGTTTTTCTTCTCTTTTTTCGGGTAAGCATCTTTTTGTATAACGCTAATTATTTTGTTTTAAATCTGAGAAGTGGCTAGTATTAAAATGAAATCAAAGCAGACGAACCTTAGTGTGAACAAGCCTTTACAATTCTGATATGACAGTTAACACAGGCATTGAACGAATTCATTATAATGCTACTATTGGAAGAGCTTTTAATAGGAATAGAATGACAATATACATGCTGCGAAACAAAAAGAAATTTAACTGTTGCATTTAACAACGTCATCCGATACATATACAATCTTAAACGCTTCGATCACATATCAAGTTACTCGAAAAGCATATTTGGATGAAGTCTGTATACATATCTCAATTATTGCGAACTTAAGACGTTAAATAATATAATAATGAACAAGGAACCATCGTATCTTTATGAAAAAATAAGTTTTGCCATCTCGTCACCTAAGTTCACCTGCACAAATTCGGAACGTCAATTTTGTGTTCATGTTATCAGACAATGGAATGCCCTACCCCTAAATATACGAAGACATCGCGGTACCAAATATTTCGAATACGTTTTATTCAGACATCTAGTCAGTAATGCATAATATCTATTATTTGTTAATTTATTTTATTTTTGTTTTCCTACGTTTCATTAATTGTTAATTTTAAAATTAAATAATGTAGTTTGTCTCATAGTTTTGAATTGAATATGTTCACTTATTTGCCTAATTCTAATTGTTTAATGTAAATAATTTCATTCGTTTAGCTTAATTAATTAATTAAATAGTACCTTTTAACTTTTGCTACAAATGGACTCCAAGTCCAATGTAAAAGATATTTTTCAAGTCAATAAATGATGTTACTGATGCTTAACAGTATTCTTCTAACGAGAGATAATTTTCCAGAAGTGTATTGTCACAGTTTTACCATTACTGACAAAATCATAAAATAAGTCGGAGCAACAAGGGAATAACAGACTGAACTTAATTGAAGTAAAATAATTTTTTATGTAATATATATTGAGCTTCACGAAGTTATTTTTATTTAATGATATTTTTGTGAAATATATTTTACATTTCGTGAAAAACTGTTTTTTTTTTTTTTAATTTTTTGGGTTTTGAGCGGGTTTTGATTTCCAAAAAATATTTAGCATGATTTGTAGCACTTTTTTACACAAAAAAAAAAACAACATGCTATACTGCTGAAATCAGCATGATCTAAAATATTGAATTGGTCACACTGGTACCGCTAACCCCTAAAAGCAAAGAAAGTGAAGACTAAAGACGACGTGCGGCATTTAATAGGAATACACTGGCACTGGCGGCTTCGTGCCTATGGGTGCGTGGCAGTTTTAATGCCACTTTATAGTGGCAGCCTTATCGACGAACGAGTATCGCAGTTTCGTGTAAGGATAATTGAAAGTTATTTGTAAAATGTTTGGGTTTGGTTGTATAGTGTTCGCATATTTCCCAGCTACAGTGGTGATGTGTTTCCGTTTTTGCATATTAATTTTAATAACGCTCTGCCACTTAATGTTCAAGTAAGGCTGTGGGAATTTATTTTGAAATCGGGACTAGGTTGGGTTTAGCGATGGGACGTTTTAGGATAGGTATACGTATGTGTATAAAACATGATTCTGTGATTTTGGTTTATTTTTCCCTTAAGGTATTTTAAAATTCGAGTCAAGAGCGTAGCGGTGACAAGAGGGTTGTAAACTCGATACCTATGCGTAGTCTGAAGGGATGAAAAACATTTCAGCAAACGAAGGCCCTTGGACCTTTATGAAATAGTATAAGTGAATCTCCGCTGAGGGTTGTATGTATTAGGTAAAGGTAAACACTGATTGGATCCGACGTGGCGATAGCAATTTGTGAGTACTTACACATAAATTTTCCGTATTTCAACTCCGGACTCGAGTTGTCATGCTTATAACCTAACAACTGGAAATACCAATAAAGCTCTTTCGGAAATGAGTGAACGAATCAGTTTTAAAAGTCTAACATGAGACATAACATAGACAGCACGGAAAAAACTGAAAATCACCAATTGCAAAATTTTGAGTTGCAAATCACGAATTATATATTTTTCGCAAACAGCAACGATTTTGTCTTGAATTGGTACAAAAATTCGTATTGACCTTGAAAACGGCGAAGAGTATCAAATTCTGTTTGTTCAAAGATTAGAAGTATTAATTCTTGCTTTTTTGGCGCAATTCACCACTTTAATAGCTCAATTTCTCAAACACCACTTTACAATCTCAAATAATCATCAATAAAATCTTATAATAAATTCGCACATGTAAAGTGAAAACGTAAATTGCCGTAGAGAAGTCGTAAATTGCAAAATATGAACTGCAAATTGATAAAAATAAGTTGCAATTTACGATAAAGAATTTGTAAATTACAACTACTGAAGTAGTAAATCAACCGCTGTTGCAATTTGCTAAAGGATGAAATCGTAATTGCAACAGAAAAGTGGTAATTTACGATTACCTATTTTTTTTTTTTTTTTTTTGCATTTCACAACCACAGTAATATCAAATGGATAACTGGAAAATTGCGATCGGTTATGGCAATGTGTATTTCATGCCCGATCGCATCGATCGCATTATGTCCCACACTATCGGGACAAATGACATGCAAGAGCAAATTTTGAGTGGAAAATTCAAAGGCAAACATTCTAATTCCACGGATTCCGCTTTTTTAGAACGATTTGCCATTCGTATTTAAGCGTATCAATTTCCCGTTTCGCTATGACAATTATTGAGTAAATCGATGGAATTTTGTGGAATCAATCTCGAATTCCCATATTTCTCATTAAATCAATTACCTATATGTGGCGTAACCTTCCGCTTTACATAATATCGTGTACCGTAAATGACTTTAATGAAAAAGCGAAAGTCTGACTGATACGAAAGTAATTGAGTGTCATGTGCATTGTGCATGCTCAGAATTATTATTTTCATTAGGTACATTAACGAATTTGGGCGAAACGAAGTTCACCGGGTCAGCTAGTATTAAATAAAAAGTAGTTTTCATTATTTTTAATTTTATTATAAAATAAACCCCAATTTGGGGCCTTACCTATTTTTTTTTTTTTTTTTTTTTTGGCCTTATTTCATCGGAATAGATTAAAATAGATTAAAAAAGTAATTCACTTTCACTTTTGCATTGCATTGAAAATTGTCGAGATTAGATTATAGGATATGTTTGACCATTTATCTAAGAAAACTTGTAATTCTCGAATGCCTTCTTGCTCCTAACTTTAGAATGGCTGTAGGAAATAAGGCCCCAATGAAATAAGGCCCCAAAAGAGAAAATGAAATAAGGCCAAAAATTTGGGGTGTTATTTCATAATAAAATTTGACGTCCAACTTTATTTGGGTATTTCTTCGTTGCTCGTCGAGATATGCTCAAACGAAACTTGGCAGCTAATACAAAAGCAGTCGATGCTGCTGGTGCCACCCCTAAAAATTTGGATGTCTTTTATACGGACACAGAAGCATATATTCAATTTGATCAATCTGGTTTTCGTATTTTAACGAGGGAATTGCCACGTTTTCATATAGGTATTATGGGGAGAAATACTAAACGCCGTCTTGCTACCAGCATGTTCAGTTCCGAGCTTGGCGTAGTCAATTCGCATTTTTCAGTTTAGGCTATTGCTTACCCCTTTTTAAGATACTACTCAGTGATAATATAGGTCCTTTGTAGCAGCTCATAAAAACGTTCATTGGCATTTCGTCTTAATTTTTTATCAGCGCCTGAATTCATCATATTTGTCTTAAGTTATCAAAGTCGATTGTCATCAGGCGTTCGCCATTCTTTCGACTGATTTTCCTTTCAGAACTAAGTTGGAAATATTTTACAAAGCGCAAATACAAAGCGGTCTATTTTGTACCGCAAATATAGACACTGGCCCATTAAGAAATCTACTCATCTTAACTCGGCTAGATTGGAATGCAAAAAACTGCTTTGGTCGGTAACCCCGCTCTTTTTAACATCAGCCACATATATACCAACTGTCATTTTGAAACTCTTGACTAGGCTATCCCTAATATAGACGTCACCTGAAAATACTGTTCATGTGATCGATCTAGGTTAATCAAAACTGATTCACAAGAGGCGAAAAAAGTCCTAGCAAGGGCAAAGTTAAATAAAGCCCCTGGTGAAGACAGAATTCCTTATAAGTTTCTCAAGAATGCCTCGGATTTATTTTTATTTGAAGCAACACAAGCATATAATCAGATACTACAAAGCGGAGAAATTGATGAAACGTTTTCAACGAGCGTTATATTCCCCATTTTTGAAAAAGGAAACAGCAGTCTACCAAGCAACTATCGCGGTATATCAATATCATTTATTGATGGGATTATTGAATGATAGGATATCAGCTTGGGCCGAAAAAAAACAATATCCTGACAGAATACCTAGCTGGTTTTAGAAAAAATTACTCTACTATTGACAATATATATAATCTATCAGCGATCGTACATTTAAAGTTCTGTTGAAAGCAAAAGGTTTACGCCGTTTTCGTAGATTTTAAAGCGGCATTCGATAAAGTCTCAGGTAAGCTTTTAATACACAAATTAAATGAAATGGGAGTATCAACGAAAATTGTGAGACAACTAGAGAACCTATCGTCGCTTTAAAAGCAAAGTGACATAAGTCGAAATTTGTCATTTTTGAGTTAAGTATACAAAAATGATCACAATTTTTTTTTCTGCCTAAACGGCTTAATTGATTGACCCTCATCATCCCAGTCCTGCTTTATGGTGCAGAAGCATGGGCGCTATCAAAGGCAGATGAAGATCTCCTTGGTCGTTTCGAACGCAAAATTCTTCGAGTGATTTTTGGTCCCATTTGCGTTGACGGGCTTTGGAGGAGAAGATTTAACAGCGAACTCTACGAGCTGTACAGCGACATCGACCTAGTCAGAAAAGTACGCATCGTCTAAGATGGCTGGAACATGTAGAGCGAATGGACACCAACGCTCCGGCCCGAAGAGACTTCGATTCTAACCCGGAGGGACAACGCAGTAGAGGAAGACCTCGCCTTAGGTGGCGCGCGCAAGTGGAAGGGGACCTCAACCAACTTGGAGTGCGCAACTGGAGGCAGTTAGCCAAAGATCGCGCTAACTGGAGAGGCGTATTGGTTGAGGCCCAGGTCCACCCCGGACTGTAGCGCCACCTAAGTAAGTAAGTAAGTAAGTAAACGGCTTAATTCTATTTCTTCTACTTTCCACGTTTTAAAAAAATGTCGTTTCGATTTTCCACTAAAAACCCCACGATTTTTTGTTGCGCAATGACATGTTTTAGTTGTGCGTCGCGATTGGTTGTGTTTTTTTTTTTTTTTTTTTTGGCAAAACGGCGTATTGCGAAAAATTTCCAGCGACAAAACGACACTTTTGCAACTCGTTTGAAAATAAAAACTTAAAAAAACTATCAGATTTTTGGCAAAACGTCATATACGGATGCGGCAATTCGGCCCCGCAAGACGAAACGTAAAAATTGAAAAGAGAAAAAATACAATTTTAAGACGGAGCAGAGACGGACGGGTGATTTTTTAGCTGGTTTGGTTTTGGCAACACTGGTTTTGACAGCTGACGTGTGTTTAGTACCTTGTGTCACTGTCAAACAGCTTCAGTTTGGTTTGCAATTTAACCATGGATCGTCTTACAAATGAACAACGCTTGCAAATTATTGAATTTTACTATCAAAATTCGTGCTCGGTTCGAAATGTTCATCGCGCGCTGCTTCCATTTTATGATCGGCATTCTCGACCTTCTGAGCAGTCTATTCGGAAGATTGTGACCAAATTTCGCACCAAATTTACGACCTACCACAACGCCTAATTTTTGGTGAATGGGCTCTTGGAAAGCTGGCCGAGGATCCGCTTTTTTATCGAAAAATTGTGTTCAGCGATGAGGCTCATTTTTGGTTGAATGGGTACGTAAATAAGCAAAATTGCCGCATTTGGAGTGAAGATCAGCCAGAAGCATTGCAACAGCTACCAATGCATCCCGAAAAAGCCACTGTTTGGTAAGGTTTATGGGCCGGCGGCATTATAGGGCCATATTTCTTCAAAGATGATGCGAATCGCAGCGTTACTGTCAATGGTGAACGCTACCGAGCGATGATAACAAACTTTTTTTTGCCCGAAATGGAAGTTCTTGACTTGCATGATATGTGGTTTCAACAAGACGGTGCCACATGCCACACAGCACGCGAAACAATGGCGCAATTGCGAGGCGAGTTTGGTGAACAGTTAATTTCACGTTTCGGGCCGGTCAATTGTGCGATTTGACACCATTAGATTATTTTTTGTGGGGGTATGTCAAGGCTAATGTGTATAGGGACAAGCCCGCTTCGATTGACGCACTGGAAGCCAACATCCATGCATTCATTCGTGAGATACCGGCCGATATGTGTGAAAGAGTATGCCAAAATTGGACTCAGCGGATGGACTACCTGAGACGCAGCCGCGGTCAACATTTGCATGAAATTATCTTTAAACATTAAATTGCAAGGTTCAAACTATCGATTCAAATAAATATTTTATTCATTTTTCGAATTTTTTGTGTTTTTTTTTTTTTTTTAAAGTTCTAAACCTCTTAAAAAATTACCCTTATTTTTTTTAAATATTGCCTTTTTGTACAAATTTAGATACTATCTGAAAGAGGGAGAAAAATACTTCAATTGTATGTAAACGCACTTTGTATATTGTTTTTAATTAACTAGAAACAATTTTCTTGTGTGACGCAAAACTTTAAACATCGCTCCTGAAAATCATACATTTTGGACTTATGTCACTTTGCTTTTAAAGCGACGATATATAAGAGCACTAAATCAGCAGTATGCGGACAGGAGAAGATTTATCAAAATACTCGATACGATGTCTGGAGTTAAACAAGGTTGTCTTTTATCACCGCTACTATTCTCACTTTATATAAATGATTTACATGAATGTTTGGAAGGTGGCTTATTCATAGATGATATAAATACAAGGCTGCTTCTCTATGCAGACGATATTGTCATTTTGGCAGATAGCATATCAGTTCTGCAAGAGATAATTAATAGATTCGAAGAATACTACAATAAATGGAATCTAGAAGTACCTAAATATGATTAAATCGGAAATTTTGATTTTCAAAAATGGGGGCAGAACATCTAATCGAGAGAAGTGGTGCTTCAAAGGAGAGGAAATAAAAGTTACAACAAATTACTGTTATCTAGGTATGAAATTGACTCCAAAAATGACCTTCAAAAAACATATTGACAATCGAAACTATGCGGCAAAAAAGAAAAAACAGCATAAATGCGACATGGAACAACTTCGTCAATAAAAAAACAATCTCCTTACGGTCTAAATGGCAGTTATTTCAAGCTGTGTGCAGAGCCGTACGAACGTATGGAGCGCAAGTTTGGGATCATACCCATTTTGAAGAAGTAGATAAGCTCCAAAGGTATTTTGTGAAAAGGATACTGCGGTTACCCAATTTCACGCCCAACTACGCACTTATTTTGGAAACTGGAATGGAAGAAGGTCACCTGTATACTTTGGACCTTCATCTTAGGTACATAGGAAGGAAACTCTTTGAGTACGGGAGCAATCGGCTGCCGCATCAGCTTACCTTAAAACTGATGCAAAAGGAACTGTTTTTTTTTTTTTTTTTTATAATTCGCTAGTGCTCAAGGGGTTTTCGTTCCCTTATAATGCTAATGCACAGCACGAGTGGAAGGGTTGATAGGGAGGATAGAGAAGAGGTACTGGTGCACATTGGTCTTAAACAATTGTGGGTCGTAATGAGAGGGGAAAACCGTGTGAGGCAATGCATTCCACATGCATATTGTTCGACTCACAAAAGAATATCTATATTTTACAGTACGTCCGAAGGTAGGCTTAAGGGTGAACTGATGTGCATTCGATGTGTGACGGGTGTTGCGAGAGAACTGTTGAAGGGGCGGAATGCAGTTAGCTATTTCATCAGAGCATCGATGGTGAAAATATCGATAAAATAAAGAAAGGCAAGAAACATTTCTGCGATGTTCGAGCGGGTCAATAGACTTCGCTATATTTCTATCACCTATAAGTTTTATCGCGCGCTTTTGAATTCTGTCTAGTAGGTGCAATGAAGTTTTGGGTGCACCTGACCAGATATGAGCGTTGTACTCAAGCTTAGGCCGAATAAAGGCCTTGTATATTGTAGCTAAGTCGAAGGGTGTAAAGTATTTCTTACATCGATTTAAGAAACCTAGACATTTCGCTGCGTTTTTGGTGACTTCGTATATGTGGTCATTCCAACGGAGTTTGTCGTTGACACATATACCAAGTATGGAAAGTCGTTCGGTTTCGTCGATGCAAGTCCCATTCATGGATAATGGGTTAGGGTTCAGGTTTCGCTTTAATGATAGAAGGCAGCATTGTGTTTTGGAAGCATTAAATTCCGCTCTATTGATTGTACCGCATTTTATAATGCTGTCAAGATCGGAATTTAATGTGTTTAGCATACGTCGCCGTTCCAGATCCACGGCCGAAGAGCAGGGACGTGATTCAGGGAACGAATATGAAAAACTGAGGGTGCTTTCATCAGCGAAAGAATGTATTGGATTAGAAGTAACAGACAAGAGATCATTGATGAATATGAGAAAGAGTGTCGGAGACAAAACAGAGCCTTGGGGAACACCAGCATTTATATGGTGAATTGCAGACTTGAAACCGTCCAACACAACTTGAATTGAACGGCCAGAAAGGTAGTTTCTAATCCATTGAAGAAGAGACGCGTCGATCCCATAGGCACGCATTTTCGACAAAAGAGCTTGGTGCCAAACTCTGTCAAATGCTTTCGAAATATCAAGCGCAACAATCTTCGTTTCACCAGAGTGGTGGAGAGATTGGTTCCACTTTTCGGTGAGATAAGTCATCAAATCACCAGTGGACCTGCTGCTACGAAAACCGTATTGCCGGTCATTGAGAAGTTTTCGTGATTCAAGATATTTCATAAGCTGACGGTTTATCAGCGTTTCCGTGACCTTGGAAAGAATGGACGTAAGTGCAATTGGTCGGTAGTTGGTGGGTGAAGAAGAATCGCCTTTTTTTGGAACGGGCTGGTACAAAGTTTGAATTAATTGAGTGCAGACTTTAATATTAGCTGGAGAAACGCCAATATATCACAAATGGAATGGAACTATAAGAGAGCAGAATTGTTAACCAAATTAAAGTCAAGTTACCAGTTGAAATAGATACAAAGAGCGAAGGAAAGTGAAAGGTTTTATAGAAACTTAGATTTTAACACGGGTTCTAAGTACTTTACCGATACTGAAGATCAAACTAAAATTATGTGGATTCTTAAAGCTCGGTGTGACTTAATTGAATTAAATGCAACTACTTTTAAAGCAGACATGTCAAGAAACTGCTCCTTATGCAATTTAAAAGAAATCGAAAGTATACAGCATTTCATAGGAAGATGTCCTATTCTTAAAGAATTCAGGTACAAATACTTTGAAAAAATATACTTATTAGAAGATGAGGTAGTTAAATTGTTGAACGGTGTACTAAGTAATTGGGACAATCTAAAGAATTACGTTATCAATGCTTTAGCGCATAAGAAATTTTTAGTTGAAGAATTTAATAACTGATCATTTAAAACTACAAATAAACTTCAAATCCCCGTCAGACGACATGTATGTCATTGTCGTATGTTCCCAAATTTTTTGTGTAGAATTGTATTGTTTTTATAACGAAAAATAAAGAACTATTACTACTACTACTGATTCACAACAAAGCAAACCAGCTGCCAGATTCTTACTAAACTGAATACATGAACGTCCCACTGTAATTCTGAGACTTTTCTAAGTGTTAAAAACTGTCAGTTTCAAAATAACTACAATTTAAGAACAGACCAGCTAGCCTACCAGACCCTTGAATTATTATTACTACTGATGTCCTGATAATTAATTAAAACAGTGTAGGTCACATAACTACATAAACAACATCCATTCTCCCCATATAAGCTCCTTTAAACAAATCAGAGCTTAGCAAAGTCACGCAATCTATGCAACGCATCAACCTACAACTAGAGCCGCTTATCGTCAAAATAAATCATTGTCCTTGTATAGGAAAACACTGCGGGGATTTTAATTAAGCGAAACCCGTTCCGCCTGTTGATCGATTTAACGTCATGTCAATCTATATACGAGTAGTATCCACCTTCCGATAGTCAATTTGTACTGCCGACACACTGGAGAGTTCGCGCCAATGGCATTAATTAGAATATCCTAGACACATGGAGCACAAATAAATGAAAAGTAAATCCCAAACACGGAGACATTTCATCAGTCCCGTTGTTTGTTTGTTCCACCCATATAAAAGCCTTAATCCGTTTATTCACCATGCGTTTAGCTAAAGGGGGTATTTCTACGGCGGACCTACACAAACACATGCGGGTTGCACACGGATGTATATGTTGTCCATGAAATTAACTTTTGAGGGAAAATTACTGGTCAATCGGAGGATGTTCTGCTGTTGGCCTAAAGGATGAAATTTGCGTTATTTCGTTGAGATAACTGCTGGCTCTGAAGCCAGAGCGAAAATACATGAGCAGGCGGGTAACATACGCCAAACCATAGCCATTACCCAGCCACCCCCTTAACTGATTTGAAGCAGTTGATAGGTTAATTGAATGTGTCTTTGATGTGCGTACTACGGCAAAACATTTGTAATTAAAGGCCCAAATGAAAACACTCTGTTTTAATTATTGCCCCAGAACAATACGGCTGAAAAGCGATGTTTGTTGCGATAATATTGTTATATGTTTACTTTGTCCAAGTCAATGCGTTTGGCGTTGAATTTATTTTAATTGCAAATTGATGGTAAATTTATGTTGACAACTAAAGCCTCTCGGTCTTCGTACTTTAGGTTACCTTGTATATACTGTCCTGTCAGTGGGCGCGTGTATGTGGGCCTGCTTTGTAATGAGCTTTTGGGGCGAACGTAATGAAGGAACGGAACCGTTACTCCAGCCAGTGGTAGGCATGGAATCGCCAAACGGTTTTCGTTTATTGCCTATTTACATATATCGGTGTACGTAGTTGTAGATATGTGCGAAGCTGAAGTTGAGCTGGGCCATTTTTACCTGACTGCACAAAGGGAGGGTGATGTGTTTCGGGCGTATCCTATATGTACGTTCCTACGTGAAGCCCTGTAGCCTAAACGGCTTGACCGGTTTTAAAGAGCGAGGTGTCACTAGATTCGTATTCTTTATCTATAAGATAAAAATAAAAAATAAAAAATTTAAAAAATAAAAAAAACCCCACTGACTGTAAAAAAAAGCTCAGAGACACATTCAAGTATACTTAACTATTTTGCAGTCGTAGGGTACACTCATATTTTTGTTAGGCTGTGCAGGTACAGTCTCCGATTGTTAATAATTAGTAAGGTTGTAACGAAGCGTTCGTTACATCATATTTATTCACTAGGTGATTTGCCTACTGTACGTTCTCACACAATCACATTGTGGCTTAGCCTGGTCCCATATACTTTAGTGAGTGATATGCCCACTGTATATTCTCGGGTTTGTTTGCATACAGCATGGCTAAGAAAGTGCCAGTGCACTCTCCAATCAATCGACTGCTCCGCCCCCAACACTGATATACACGGGACACCCCGCATTAGCCCAGTGGAGGCGATCTGGTTTAGTTGGTACATGGCAAATGCATTTTGGTATGCTTTGACCACCAACAATTCAGCAGACATGATTTTTAGCCGAAGATTTGCATGGTCCCAATAGACTTCAGATCCACTCGTTGTTTGAAATCCCATAAGAAGACAGCAAAGTCTCAAACATGCGAGCAAGATCACATAGTTGAACCGTACCAATCCCGAGTACCGGTGATTTGTTCCGCCAATTAGGTAGTTTTTTTAACTAGTTGGAAACTTTTGATGCTAGCAGGCCTGCGGGTAGCTACCGAATTGCCGAGTCTTCCGAGAGGTAGACTCGAAGGTTGCCAGGACTGCTGCAAGGCGGACCTGAGATTGCCAGGACTGACACAAGGTGGACCTGAAGGTTGCCAGGACTGCCGCAAGGCCAATACCATCGCCTCTCTGGGAGGAACTCGAAGTTAAGACGTCAACACGAGAATAGAGGGACACATCATCCGATGATGACGACAAGTCAACCTCGACCGAAGGGACCATCAATACCCCATCGTACTTTGAAATCCCCGTCGCTACCCACAAGCCCACCGCCGATCAGCTGTTCAGGGAACTAACAGGCCCCACCAATATTACGGAACACCGAATCCAACTCAACGCTAGCAAACACGAATCAACAGGCTACTCCCTTTCGTACCTCAACTTTGGTAGAGAGCTGAGGAGACCAAAGCATTATGAGGATGGACCCCCTGACAACGAACGCCGTACCAACCCGCTATTTATTTACAACATGCCACCGAAAGACAGAGCAAACACTACAACTTACGCCGGAGAGTATGGCGACCGTACATCGCAGAACAGGTTTACCAGAGAAGACGAATACTCTCCTCCGAGACAAAACATTTTACCGAGAAGCTGGCTCCCAAATACGATGGGCCATTCGAGCTGATAAGATTTATCTCGTCAGTAATTGTACTGATAAAGAACATGGGCGAGACAGGGAGAACCATTGTATACCGATACTCATACGCGACCTTAAAGTTTAAAGGTTACAATCACAACGAGGCATTACAGTCCAACCTCAGTCATTAGTCAACCATGGACTGAGCCACACCATCCGGAGACCAAAAAATAAAACTCTCCAGCCAACCGTGGTTCGAACAAGTGGTTCGAACGGATCACGACTCTACAATCCACCATTACGTCAACACCAACGCCAACAACTACGCCGCCGCCATCACCGCCAACACCATCGCCGTCAACACCACCGCCATCACCGCCGCCGCCAGCACCACACGCCGCCCCACCAAACCCGACCATACCGCTTATACCGCCAGCAGCACCCGCCCCACCCGTACCATGGTTCCAGCACTGCTTCCGATGAATACCACTATTGAAGGGCAAAACCCGCCAGCCACAATAACCTAACTGGTCGGACGCATCAGCCTAAATGACAAACGCAAAAGAAAGAATAAGAAGAAGAAGGCCAAGCAGGGCAGAGTCGCCCGACCAGTTAACCTATTCGAGGGAATCAATGTCCCGGCACTGGTGAAAACGAAGCAGCGCAATACAATTGTGTCCAAACCCTGGGGTACGGTACGGGTACTCTTCACCCGGAAAAACACGGCAATACTGTAGGGCCTCCATATACCTCAAACGAAAAAAGAGGACATATTTTACAAACCCCTAACCTCCTAATTACCTAACCTCCTAATATCACTACCCTAAAAGAAGAAATACACTTAACAATATTTTTTTTTTTTTTTTTTTTGAATTTATTACCGTTTAGTTTTTTTTTTTTACAGCGTCAGTCAATCTCCACCATTGTAGTAGATTAAAATTATTACTTTTTTTATTTTTGATTTTTAAAGCATGAAACACAAGGAAGCTCTAAAGGAAAAAAAACTTTTGTATTTTTTTTAGCTGATTTCAAAAATGTGTAGGTACTTAAAAGATTTTTTTTAGGTGAATTTCAATAAAAGCATACAAAATTAAATGCAGTTAGGTGGGAAAGGTAGTTAAGGGAAAGGTACTTATCAGAGACAATACTGAGACCCCCAACTCACAATCCTCTTGCCGCTGGCCCCTTCAGTTTTTTTTTCAAATTCGCCATTTTGTTTTCCTATCGGTGTTATGTCTATTTAGAATCCGTGTGACATGCAAAAACATACAAAAAATATAAAAGCAATGCTGCCAACTGCTACCAACCCTGAGGGAATGTGATAGAGTTCAGAAATACGACATTTTAAGATAACTGAATGCTATTGGTTGGTTATTATAAATTTTTAAAAGACGATGAATATATCCCAACAGAAATTGTCAGGGTGAATCCCAAACAAGCGAGAATCGTTGTTACTCCTCGCTTCCCCAACTCAGTATAATTTGTTTAGTTAATAATGCTATCTAAATGAGATGTTTTATATACTAGAAACATATTAGGACAAATATTGTTGTGTATTTTCCGCTTTTGAATATCATTAACTTTGATTTCATGTGTAAATTTTTCTAAAATAACTGAAGAAAAATTTTTCAAAATGTTTTTATTTTCCTACAACCATTCTGCAGTAATGATTTTTCATAAATATTTTCAGCAAAAGTGCACTTATTCCTAAAATAAAATACTATTTACACGAAACAAATAATTTCAAATTTAACTGACAAACTTCTATGAACGCTGGCAGCAACTTTGCCGACAGCGGAAGTGGGACACGCAAGGTGCGAGTGTGTTGGTGAGTGAAGTTACGTGACACTTGTCAATACGAATTTCTATGTAACAATACTAACGCACTTAGCGTGTACCACCCCATAGAAATATAGCTTGTAGGCAAGTAACGGAAAATTTTCCTTCGCTAAGTGCAGTCACCTTGACGTGGTGCGGAGGCTTAAGTCGCAAAGATTCAACAGGCTATGCTGTCGGAGGCGGTAGTCGCCTGAAGGGTCACCCATGGCAGACAGGCTGTTTGAAGAGTGACGAACTAAGAACTGCCAACCTAATTCCAGTGGTGGCGTGAGCGTAGAGAAAACCGTGCCGAAGGATGAAAGGTTGGAGGTTAAACCAACCGAGAACGAGCTCCCTCAGGTGCCCAGGCGAAGACCTGAAGGTATGATAATGCCTTACCCCGGTATGGCGGCAATGCCGGGGCGGACCATATTTTCCGGCCTTACTCGTGGGATCCAAAATAGACCAACTAAAGAAAAAAACAAAGGACGAAAGAGGTGAGGGTACGATAAGTACCGAGAGTGAGACGGTGGCCGACACAATAACCGTGGAGCCATACGATCTCACCAAGATTCAAGAGGCACTAGAAGCCGGCTTAACCGAGGTAGAGATCTCGAAAGAGGAAGAGGAAAAGCTTCTGGCTGAACCCTCCGAGGAGAAAACTGGCGAAGAGAAGGCGAAGAAAAAGAGGTTGCCCCCAGGCCTGTTTAGGAAACGGGAATACCTAAAGGCCAAACATTTATATGGCATTCTCGTCGCCAAAGACCAATGCTCCCTTACGGAGAAAGAGCGAGCCTCCTTGGAATGGGCCAAGGACACTATCGCGAAGGACGTTCTTACGAGGCCTGAGCCTATAAGACCGTCCCCCGCTGTAGTGACGAACAGCGCTCCAGGCACATAGCGCAAAACGGCAGAGGGACGATGTCGCTAAGACAGACCCCAAAGCCCACCGTAACCCCTCAGTGAAGAAGATTCCAAAGACGGAACATCGGACGACCGACAATAAGCCGGGACCGAGTGGACTCCAGAGGATATCTATCGCTGAGAGGCTCGGCAAAAAAGAGCTAGCCACGAAGAGGTTGAGGTCGCCAGAGGACGTCCTCGAATCGACAAAAAAGGCAAAACGCAACGAAGCGAGTACGGAAAGCCCCAAAAGAACACCCACGTGGGGCACAAGCGGGAAGTACAACGAAGTGACCAGGAATCCACTTCAGCTAGCTGTTGTGGACTCCAGGAAACCAAGTGGCCAGTACTCGGTGGAATGCGGTAAGATAATTGAGAACGCGCTAGGTGTTGCGATTATCTCCCGCATTCGGGCGAAGACTGGGGAAAAGGCCCCCGCTTACGGCAAAATGAGATGGTCCAAAGGCATCACTTACATCGACTGCAAGGACCAGGCGTCAAACGACTTTGCCAAACAAATTTTAAACGGCGCGAAACTATGGGAAGGGGCAATGCTTAAGGCCGTACCCATAGAAGAAGTCCCCGTCAAGGCAAAGGGCAGAATATCCGTTCCTGAGATGGGTGTAAAACGGGAGGAGATCCTCAGCGTGCTGCAGGCACAAAACCCACAGATCCCGATGAGGGATTGGGAGATTGTGTCCGAGGAGGAGCCGAAGAATGGTGCTAAAGGGTACATCATTATATTTGATGAACCACCTGCAGCATTAAAGAAGGACATGCAGATGCCGCTATCATTTGCAGCGAGTGAGGTAACTCTCAAGCTCCTTAAGCGGACTGCAGAGAAGACACGGGCGCCTGAGACTGTGAAGGAGGCGGTGGCTACATCCAGAGATGAAAGTAGTCCAAATCAACCTCCATCACAGTAAGGTAGCCTCAGGCAACCTGAGGCTGTTCCTCGAGGAGGAGCAGCTGGATCTGGCTCTAATCCAAGAACCATGGATCAATAAAGATCAGGTGATGGGATTAGGGTCGAAAAAATATGACATACTTTATGTCAAAAATAAAGGTAAGGTAAGGTCGTGTATTTTGGCAAAGAAAGAACTTCACGCACTAATATTGCTTCATTTCAGCACAGGTGACCTGACGGTGGTGGAGATCAGAGGCAAGGGTGAGAGCTGCAGAGTGGCGTCAGTATACATGCCAAATGAAGACGACACATCAGTACCCCCCGAACCGGTAAAGGCGCTAGTAACAGCGTCAGAACAAGGTAAGAAAAACTTAGTCTTAGGCTGTGATGCTAACGCCCATCATACTATCTGGGGTAGCTCAGATACAAATGCTAGAGGTGAGACTTTGTTTGAATATATCCTTTGCTCCAATTTGCTTATTTGTAACCGGGGAAATGATCCCACTTTCATTACGGCAAGTAGAAGGGAAGTTTTAGACGTGACCCTTGCATTCCAATGTAATTCTGTTCAAGTTGTTAACTGGAGAGTATCCAGCAAGGCATCACTATCGGATCACTGCTGGATACTCTATGACTTGCATATGGTCTCTCAAGGTAGGAAACAGTTCAGAAATCCTAAAAGAGCGAACTGGGAAAAATTCAACGAGGAAGTGCAGGGTTACAGGAACCTCTGTCCGGTAAAAGATCTTACCTCTGCTGAAGAAGTAGACGCTGCAGTCGAGTCTTTAACAGACGTGCTCTCTAGGTCTTTTGAAAAATCCTGTCCGAAAAGCGGGACAAGTGGGAAGAAACGCCCCCCCTGGTGGAGTCCCAAGATCGCGGAACTAATACGAAGCTCAAGGTCTAGGTGGAATCTCGCAAAGGAGGGTCTCATCGAGTGGTCAACATACAGGGAGAGCGTTAGAATCCTGAAAAAAGAGATCAGATTCGCAAAGAAACCCTCGTGGAGGACTTTTTGTGAATCAATTGAATCTACAACCGAAGCATCTAGGTTGAGAAAAGTCCTTTCAAAGGCACCGACACCGATATCTTCGCTAAGAAGAAGCGACGGCAGCTGGACTGAATCACACGAAGAGACGCTGGAAATACTGACGGAAACTCATTTCCCAGGATGTACTAATGTGTCTGATGGTTACAATGCAGTAACAACAGACGCGAGAGAGGGAATGAAGCAAGAAACAATCGCCGAAATAATAGACGAGAAGAAAATAGCCTGGGCAATCAACACTTTTGCCCCGCTCAAAGCACCAGGAATAGATAATATTCGACCCATAATGCTACAGAAGTCAGAGGAAGCTATTATTCCATGGCTCAAATGCATTTACACGAACTGTCTAAGGCTATGCTATGTTCCCAGGGCATGGCGTGAGGTAAGAGTGATTTTCATCCCAAAAGCAGGGAAGGCTAGTCACACCACAGCCAAGGACTATAGACCAATTAGTCTGTCGTCATTTATGCTAAAAACAATGGAACGACTAATCGATTTGTACGTACGGCAAGTGATCGGCGATAACTATCTATCAAAATCACAACATGCATACATGAAAAGCAAATCAGTTGACACGGCGCTACATAGGGTAGTATCGGTAGTGGAAGATTCACTACAACACAAAGAATACACACTAAGTGCGTTCCTAGACATTGAAGGGGCCTTCAACAACATCGAAGCTGACGCTATCTTACGCAGCTTGCGAGGGGCCCAACTCAATAGCAGCCTATGTGACTGGATTGGACTCATGCTAGGCACACGTATGATCAGGTCACAGCTAGGGGACGTGAGCACTGAACGGAGGGTCAGCAGGGGGACACCTCAAGGTGGAGTCCTCTCACCGCTCATATGGCTCCTCGTAGTTGATGAACTTCTAAAAATACTGGAAAAGGAAGGTTTCATTGTGAGCGCATACGCAGACGATGTCGCCATCCTCGTTCCAGGTAAATTCACTCCAGTTCTCAGCGAAAGACTTAGTTACGCACTCCTACTTGTTAATAACTGGGTTACGGGCCGTGGACTTGGAGTGAACCCATCGAAGACGGAAATACTACTGTTTACGAGAAGAAGGTCGGTCCCCGCCTTCAATCCCCCAAGGATGGGGGGGGTGGATCTGAAAATCTCAAAGACAGCAAGATATCTGGGCGTAATCTTAGATTCCAAGCTCAGCTGGAAGGAAAATATAGAGGATCGCATCAAGAAAGCATACGTGGCACTTTATGCCTGTAGAAGAGCATTCGGTAATACATGGGGATTCAGGCCGCAAGTGGTGCACTGGCTATACACAGCTATAGTGCGGCCCATCCTAACATATGGTACAGCAGTGTGGTGGAAGGCCACAGAAAAGAAATACCATCTTTTGAGCCTCACCAAAATACAAAGGGCGGCATGCATTGGGATAACGGGTTCTTTAAGGACCACTCCCACAGCAGCTATGGAGGTGATGCTAAACCTCACCCCTCTGGACATCTACTGCAGCAGCAAGGCGGTTAAAACCGCGATCAGGCTAAGAGAGTCTGGATTATGGTCATCCAAACCCTACGGGCATGCCTCCATTGAGTTCCAATGGAGTGCGGCGAAAGAGAGGGTGACTACTGACTACCTACCCCCCACTCTCGTTTTTGACAGGAGATTCTCTACTAGAATTCCAAACAGAAGCGACTGGGACAACAAAGTAGTGACAATAGAAGATGAGCTAGCCCTATATACTGACGGTTCAAAGATGGATATCGGTACAGGCGCGGGAATCTTCAGCGAAGCACTGGACCTGCGAGAATCCTTCAGAATCAGCGATGATTGCAGTGTATTCCAAGCAGAGGTAGCCGCTATCACCCAAGCGGCGAAGAACCTAAAGAGACGACACGTCGTCGGCAAACAAATCACCATCTACTCTGACAGCCAAGCGGCCATAAAAGCCATGGAGTCAGTCGTGGTGAAGTCAAGAGCAGTAAGTCACTGCAAGATTAATCTGGACGAAATATCACGAGCCAACGAGGTGACCCTATGCTGGGTACCAGGGCATATGGATATTCCGGGTAATGAACAGGCGGATGAGCTTGCAAGAAACGGGTCGAAAATGCATGCATCTATGGCCCTCAAATCAGTAAGAACTCCGCTAAGTACGCTTGTAAGGAAGATTGACATTGAATCCTGGGGTAGAACTAACCTACGATGGACCAATCTCATTACCTGCAGGCATACTAAAGAACTATGGCAAGAGGTGAACAAAAAGAGATCTAAACATATGATCGGACTAAGCCGCAAAGATATTCGCATACTCACGGGGGTCATTACTGGACACTGTGCGATAGGCGTACATGCGGAACGGCTGGGGATACTGCATAATGACTTTTGCAGAAGCTGTAGGGACGTAGAAGAAATAGAATCTGTTCGCCACCTACTTTGCGAATGCCCAGCCCTTAAAAATAGTAGACACAGAATTCTCAATAGTTACTTCTTCGATGACCTAGAGGATCTGAAGAATGTTGATCTCAAAGTACTCCTGAGATTCCTGAGATTCATACTTAAATCTGGGTGGTTCTAGGAGATAGACAGACTTCTTATCAGTAGTCACTAACTCGTAGGAAGAACTAGAGGATCAGGTTACAACGGAGCTTTAAGAACCCATGAGATTCATACTAAATCTATGTGTCACCAATACAAAGCGGTATATTTCTTTTTTCTCGACAGGCTACACTGGATGGTTCCCGTAATTGGACACAATGGACCCAACTGATGGTCTAAGTGAAGCTGTGGCAACCGCCTCAAGAGCATCCATTTACCTACCTAACGGAAAATCGGCCGAAGTTAGGGGTCTCAGTATTGTCTCTGGTACTTATAAGATGAGTTTTATATGAAGAAATCCTCAGAATTTTGGTTCTCAAAAGAAAAGGTACTTATGCGGGTTAGGCACATAAGCATAAGAAGCACCTATCCGGGTTTTACTGTTGGAGAGTCGATTAAAATAGAATAAAATTTTGAATTATAAAAATTGTAGTTGGAATACTAAAGTTGATTAAGTTATAATAAAACTTTGATTTGTAAAAGTTATAATTGAAATATTAAATGGTAAAAACTCTAATTGATTAAAGTAATACCTTCTGGATTGTAAAATAGAACTTAGAAATAAATAAAGGAAACTCCTCTATAACCAAGATTAGATTAGGTAGATTGTTTGTGGGAGGTGGAATCAAGTTGCCATATCACTGCGGCCACGAGTGGGCCTGTTGTGATTTCCTCCAATTAGAGCTCGCTCATGATACCGGACCTAGTGATGAATCTTAGTAGATCTTCGAGTGCGCTGTCAGATATGTCGTCTGCCCCCAAGGTAAGGTAAGGTCTTCCTAGATGGTGTTGAGGTAATCTGACTAGACATTCACAGTGACACAGTATGATTTCTGCTGATTCTTCGTCCTCGTTGCATAGTCTGCAAGTGTTGTTTTGTATTATTCCCATAGTCATGAGGTGTTTTTTGACTTGACAACGTCCAGTGAGGAACCCTGTAACTCCTGTTAGGTTTAGGAGTTGTTTTGTTCTTGAAAGGGAAGTAGTTGGCATGAGCATTTTAGCTTGTCTGTTACCTTCAATGTGGTTGGGTGTTGTATGAATAGGGTAGGCACTGATTGGCGTCAACTTGGCGATACCCAGTCGTTGTAACTGTTCATACACATCAATTGTGCTTATTTTACCTCCGCGTGGTAGCCACCGGGTACTGGTCTTGTCCTTCCGGGCATGACTTGCTAAACTTATAAGCGCGAGTGTTGAACACGAAGAAAATAGCAACACTATAATGCTCTGTCGGAATGACTGCCTGATCGAGTCTCAGAGGTCTTACATGAGCCCCTCAGAAAGAGGACGTACGGCGGATGAATTCACATGGCTGAATCAACGGTGGCGTCAACAGTCAACATGGCAGATACCTCAATGAGCTACTTCGACGTATTTGGAGCTGAGGTCATTGAGGATTTTTCAGCACTAGTCAGGGTGTTGAAATAGAGATGGTGGCGGAAGAGCCCTTAATGGGTCAACGGCAGCTCTCACATCCCCGCAGCGGGTTACTGACTCCGGAATATTCCGGCTCCTTTTGCCCAAGGGGTTACAGAAAGGGCCTGGTCCTCCAGGTTGGGGGTTGTGCGTGGGGTTAACTACCCTACCACGGAAAAAAAGCACTGTTGCGAAGCAACCAAAAGCCTCGGATAAGGACGGATTCACTGTTGACGACCCTGCAAAACGAAAAAAGGACAATGACGTTCGGATCTGCACGTGGAATGTTCGAACTCTGAACAGACCGCGTGCAGCCGAACAACTAGCGGAGGCCCTAGACTGCTACAAAGCAGGTATCACCGCCATCCAGGAAGTGCGGTGGGATGGGCCGGGCAAAAGGAGGATGAAAAACTGTGACATTTACTACGGTGACTGCTACAGAGAACAAAAGCAGCGTCTATTTGGATGCGGATTTGTTGTAAGCGGCAGACTTAGGCAAGAAGCCTTGAGCTTTCGACACGTTAGTGAACGCCTTACAACTATCCGCATCAAGGCTAAATTCGCCAACATCAGCCTGATATGCGCTCACGCCCCCACAGAAGATAAAGACGATGCTACCAAAGAATGTTTCTACGAGCTCCTCGACAAAACATATGAGCAATGTCCTAAGCATGACGTTAAAATCGTCTTGGGTGATTTTAACGCCAAAATAGGAAAGGAGGACATCTTTGGTAGCACAATCGGAAAACACAGCCTATACGACACCACGTCTGGAAACGGACTTAGGCTGATTGATTTTGCTGCGGGACGTAATGTTACCATAGCTAGTTCACGGTTTCCTCACCTCAATATACACAAAGGAACATGGCGGTCACCTGATCATCAAACCGTCAACCAAATTGATCACGTTGCGATCGACGCAAGGCACTCCTCCAGTATTCTAGATGTCCGAACTTTCCGAGCGGCCAACATAGACTCGGACCACTACCTTGTTGTAGCCAAGGTACGGATGCGGATATCCAAGACGCCACAACAACGAGAAAATACTGTGAGGAGATTTAACGTTGGACGACTACAAACGCAACAAACCGCCAGAACCTTTGCCGATCGCGTATCCCTCAACCTCTCGAGAAGTTCTATGCTGCCAGCATCAAGTGCCGAAGACCAGTGGCGCCGATGCCAAGAAGCCATCAAAAACGCCGCAACTGATGTGCTCGGTTTCACCAGTCCACCCCCCCCGAAACCCCTGGTTTGACGAAGAGTGCCGGCAAGCACATGCAGCAAAACAAAGTGCCTACGAAGCGTCGCTGCATAGAAGGACGAGAGCAGCTCGTCAGCTCTACGAGCAAAAAAGGAGGGAAGAACATCGGCTTCTCCGGAGAAAAAAGAGAGAGCATGAGAAGCGCGCGATCGAGGATATAGACAGGTGTTACTCCAGGAACAATGTTCGGAAGTTTTACCAAAAGGTAAAAAGAACGTGTCATGCCAACAAGACCCGAACGGAGACCTGTAGAGACGAACAAGGAAACCTTGTAGTAGACTCACAGTCGGTGCTGAGGACATGGAAAACCCATTTCTGCAGACTGCTAAACGGCGAAGACGACACAAATTCCGCTGTTAGGCAGAACGAACCATTCAACCTGGACGATGACAGCCAAGATTTCCGTCCACCTGACCAAAATGAAGTGAGGATAGCAATATCTAAGCTTAAATCCAACAAGGCTGCTGGTCCAGACGGCTTACCTGCCGAGCTCTTCAAGGCAGCCGGAGATGGCTTGGTAGAGTGCATACACCAACTCATCTCCAAGATTTGGTTAGAGGAAAGTATGCCTGATGAATGGAACCTCAGCATTGTTTGCCCGATCCACAAGAAAGGAGACCCTCTAAACTGCGCCAACTACAGAGACATCAGTCTCCTGAACACTGCGTATAAGATCATGTCTGCTGTATTGTGTGAACGCCTGAAACCATTCGTCAACGATCTGATAGGTCCCTATCAGTGCGGTTTTAGGCCCGGTAAGTCCACGACCGATCAAATATTCACACTACGGCAGATCCTGGAAAAAACCCAAGAATACCAGATCGATACTCACCATCTTTTTATCGATTTTAAGGCCGCATATGACAGCGTTTATAGAGACGAGCTATACAGAGCCATGTCTAGTTTTGGCATCCCTGCCAAACTTGTCAGATTGTGCAGAATGACGATGGAGAACGCTCGCTGCTCCGTAAAGGTCGGAAACAATCTCACCGAGACCTTTGATGTCAAAAAAGGATTTAGACAAGGTGATGCGCTGTCATGTGACTTCTTCAACATCATTCTTGAGAAGATTGTGCGAAACTCACAAGCCAACACCAGAGGCACAATTTTCTATAAGTCTGTGCAACTGCTTGCATACGCTGACGACATTGACATTGTTGGTACAACACAGCGAGCTGTCACTGGTGCGTTTGCAAGTATTAGTACAGAAGCGGCAAAAATGGGTTTAGTGGTGAATGAGGGTAAAACAAAATATATGCTGTCAACAAGAAGGGACACACGACATCGACGAATCGGGCAGAACGTCACGATAGACAGCTATAACTTTGAGGTAGTTAGGGACTTTGTCTACCTCGGCTCCGCTATAAACTCTGATAACGACATCACATCAGAAATCAAACGAAGAATCACACTTGCCAACCGCTGTTTCTTTGGCCTAAGACGGCAATTGATTAGTAAGGCCTTGTCAAGAAGCACTAAGGAGATTCTATATAAGACTCTCATCATCCCTGTCCTGCTCTATGGCGCAAAAGCATGGACCCTAGCAAAAACGGATGAGGACCTTCTTGGTCGCTTCGAACGCAAAATTCTTCGAGTGATTTTTGGTCCCGTTTGCGTTGACGGGCTTTGGAGGAGAAGATTTAACAGCGAACTCTACGAGCTGTACAGCGACATCGACCTAGTCAGAAAAGTACGCATCAGTCGTCTAAGATGGCTGGGACATGTAGAGCGAATGGACACCAACGCTCCGGCCCGAAGAGTCTTCGATTCTAACCCGGAGGGACAACGCAGTAGAGGAAGACCTCGCCTTAGGTGGCGCGCGCAAGTGGAAGGGGACCTCAACCAACTTGGAGTGCGCAACTGGAGGCAGTTAGCCAAAGATCGCGCTAACTGGAGAGGCGTATTGGTTGAGGCCCAGGTCCACCCCGGACTGTAGCGCCACCTAAGTAAGTAAGTAAGTAAGTTACCTTCAATGTTGGTCCAGTAATGATTTGCCTTGTTTTTCAGCCAGGTTTTAATGTGGAATTCAGCGGTGCTAAGGGGTTATCCACAAAATGGTCTTGGCATCATGAAGGTAGATGCCGATCTTTTTGTGGCTAGTATGTCTGCTATTTCCTTGCCCACATGTCCGCTATGTCCTGGCACCCAAATGAGATGTACTCTGTTTATGTTGGCTAGCGATGTGAGTAATTGTGAGTAATTGTAGTTCGAAGTCAGTCAGTCAAAATTGACAATTTAACTTACGTAGGTGAGATTACCATGACTGCATACCCAGTTTTTAGCTAAAAATTTGAATAACGGGGCTTCTGAAATATCGACATATGTATCTCGAAAAGGGTCTATATGATTGTAACAAAAATTAATTTCTAAGGTATATGGTCATTTCTAAATTAATAGCAAACTCAGTTTTTCTCTGTATTATCGTACAATGGATTTTTGAAAAAAAGTAATGTATAAAGGATCACACTTTAAATCACGCACTGGAACTAGACATTGATGATCTAGCACTAGCTCATCATAACATGATGATTCTCTAGTATGGTTCAACAAAGTGACCGAAATGAACACTATTGGAAAGCTGCTGCTGTTGTAAAAGCTTTGGATAGTAGCAAGTTCGGTACAAGTCGAAGAGATAAACGTTAGTAACCAGCCTGAACTAATGGCTCTTATTTCAAAACTTCCGGAGCTTCAAATAGACCGGTGTGAAGCATGCGTTTGAAATTTTCATTGGAATGTGTACTTAAGCTCAATAAGTGTTCATCTAAAAATGAAGTAACACTGACTTGGGTACGAGTGTAAGACAATCAAAAACGCAAGTATTTGTTTTAGTTTCCTTTTCTCTTCTCTTTTTTTTTATACTGCAATTGTAAAAAAATACTGGAGTATCGGTTGCCTATGATTATAGATAGTAGGCATTTTTTTTGGTGTATACGTAGCTACAGACAAAATACGAAAAATCCAGAATTTCTGTCTATTGAAAAACGTCATTGAGTTTAGTCCCCAGTGCGCTAGTTTAATTAATAAATAAAATAAAATAGAATTAGTAACTATATCTACAAATTTGATTTCAATAAAACCTAGGTGAGTTTAATAACCTCACTGAGTATCTCTTTGCTCATTTACTTAGGTAAATTAGAATGAAATTGCAATGAGTTCCTTATTTGCAGTTTTGTCCACCAGCATTTCGTTCTATTGTGTTTGTGTTTTTCTTTTATTTTCCCCTCGAAGATGGACGCAGCGTTACCTTTGGGGACGCTTTTGCGTCCTTTTGACTCTTTTTGAACGCCCGGACTCCAGGACTCATCTTTTTGAAAATCAGTGAAATCGGACTCCTTTTCTGTAACTTAATCATAAAATTATGCCCCATTCGTAGTCATTTTGTAAAATTTATTTGACTACCTACTTGTATTTGGGAAGCTTCATTCATTTTGTCAATGTTCAATGGTGCAAGAAAACCTACATTCATGAGAAATGGAAACTGGAAATTATTCCATTGAATGGATTATATTTCTATGTTGTCGTTGTTTTGGTCGTTGATTTGTTCAAACAAAATTTGTACGATTTTGTAATCAAAATTTTAACATTGCCCATAGTAGCGCGTGTGCTGAGACGCTATTTTCAAAATTGGCTTTGACCAAAAATAAACTTACCAACCGACTTAAGGTTTTAGAGACTGGGTTCCTGGCTCGAATTTAATTCAGCAGTACAGGAACAGAATTCCTTATAACTAATATCTAAGATATTTATTTATTTTTTTGGTGTTACCTGAAAATATTATTTTATTATTTATTTTTTTTTTGAGCCTCTTTTTGAAGTGAAACTTCTTATGCGACTTCCAACTCAAGGTCGCGTTAAACGTTTAACGCTAATAAAAGCATTGGATACTCAAAGGTGTGAGGGAGGATGAGGATGGCGCACATTGCACAAGTACGTTCATATGAAAAAAAAAGTGAGTGGTGTTTTCTCCAAAATAAGTGAAACGAAAGAGAAGTATGGGATGTGAATATGTATGTAATGAACAGCGACAATGTGTTTCTGAGGAAATGAGCAGATGGCTGTTGACGTGTGCTGATGGACGTATGGTGGTGTATATAGAAATTGAGTTCAAGGTTTTTGTTTTAATGTTTGTTATAGTACCTACGTTGATACCTACAATAACGAATTGAAGAATTCAAGAAGTAAAGACGATATAGGTGAATTATGTTGTTTGACTTATCGAAGTGAAACTTCTTATGCGACTTCCAACAATGTTGTGTTAAGCGCTTAACGCTACTATAGGCATTGCGTACTCAAAGGTGTGAGGGTACCGCTTACGCTTCAGAGTATGCAATGGTGAGTGAGTTTTTTGGCAGCAAATGCTGGGAGAGGAATATTCTGCGGTGAAGATTAATTTCCAAAAATAATGACTAAATCGGCAATTAATGTCTTGTTGAATTGAAACTTCTAATGCGACTTCCAACATTTCGTATCTTACTTTAGTTGTCATAATCCCATTGTAAATGTTATAGATTTGGATATTTCTCCACTCGAAAATGATAATTAAAAGATGCGATCAATTGCGAATTGTAAGCAATCTTAATAAAGTTTGTCTTAAAGAAACAATATGATTCCACTAAAAATCAATTTCTACCCCTTCCTTCATTTCCACATTACGAAGTTTCACTTCTTCTGCGCGGAGGGACTCCACGCACTATTGTTTTTTTTTTTTTTTTTTTTACTTTAAGCGATGATTGTTTATGAATTAATGAATTAAATTATAAGTATAAGTTAACTAAGAATAGATAGCTGGCTACTTAATTTATTTATTTATTTTAAATGAACTGATTTTTGTTTGTAATATTTATAAACTTCTTTACCTGAATTTGCAATATAATTATAACGTATAAAAATAATGGCGTTTTTTGTTATCATAATAAGGGTATTCAAACTCGAAGGTCGAAGTCCACTGAGCGCGCAATAAGAAAGCCTAGATCGAAATGGGACTCTTTTTTGACTCTTTATACAAATTTTCAGAGGTATTACTATGGGACTCCTTTTTTCTGTCAGGACTCTTTTTTGGACTCTTTCTGAAAATTTTCAGAGGTAACGCTGGATGGACGTTCTCCTGCTTCGGGGGCTGTGATTAATTTTGTTATGATATGAAGACATGTGCTCTCCTGCTTCATATAATTAGATTCATTTAGCTAAAAGAAACGCGTTATCCTGTTTCGGATATAACAATTCATTTTACACGAAGATATGTGTTCTCCTATTTCGTGTTCGTGCATTTAACTCAAAATTAATGATTAACTATAGTGAATTCATAGCATTCAGCATAGAGTACTCATGAGTTCTTTGTCTTCCTTTATCTATAATTTGCAGGTACTAGAGGCAAGATTGAAAATGCCATTCTCCACGACCAGGGGATTCAACTAAATGAATAATAAATAAATAACAATTTCGTTCTTTTGTTTTATGTGTAAAAATAATAATCTTTGTATTTTTAAAAAATAGAAAAATAAAAAAAATTATATTAATATCTTATACGAGGACACATAGGGATCGAAGGCAACGAAAAGGCGGACTCCGTTGCAAAACAGGGGTCAACTAAAAAGTTGCTGGGACCAGAACCATTCTCTTCAATTGGCAAAGGAATAGTAGAACAGCTGATTCACAAATGGATTACGGCAGAACACCTGAGAAGGTGGTCAACCGTGGAACAATGTAGACAGGCTGAAATGGCAATTAAGTGACCGACCTGCTCCACTCAAACAAGGGTTCTAAGCAGCGTTTATATGTGATCGTATTTATCGTAAGTGTTACGATTTTCGATGGTTAATACGACGCTCCGATTTTTGGTCTTTTCGCCCCATTTTCTACGATTTCGTAAATATTTTGTCCGATTTTTTCCGATATTTTACAAACATAAATACGTTGGGTGAACCGAAATACGACTCGATAAATAAATTGGAATTTCAGAAGCAGAATATCCACAAATTTAGAAATGCATTTAATATGACATTACCTTTGCAACATATCCCTTTGCAATTATCCGGCATCGATTATCGAATACAAAACTTTTGTTTCAGAATGTCGTTCATGTATTTGTCAAAATTAAGCGCGCCCATTTAATGGGTCGGGAGTCGGGACATTTTCTCAAGCAAAATTTTGACAGATCGCTCTACTCTGTTGTTTGTTGTCTTCAAAAGATTACTGATTTTAATGAACATATGTCGGGAAAAGAAGACAAGAAAAAAAAAATTATATGTAGGCGCAGTGGCTTAGTGGTTAGTGTGTTTTTACTAATACGCTAGGGGTCGAGGTTCGAATCCCGCAAAAACCCAAATTCCAACTTAGGGTTTTTTTCACTATGCCACCTCTCGCGAACGTCTGACAAACATCCGAGAGTATGACTGTCTTGAAAGAGCTTCTCAATTATAATAAAATAAAACTCACACAAAACGAATGGTTGTGAGAAGCTAGGCCCAGGGTCCCTCCGGACCTGTTGCGCCAACTATTTATTTTTTTTTTAATGAATATATGGACGAGGAGTATTTGGAGCTAGGGTATTCCATTCAAATAAATGAAAAGTCCTCGGAATTCAATGAGAACAAAAAAGAAAACCTAAAAATATAACGATTTTTATCGTGGAGGAGAAAAAAAGATGGCGATGCTGGTGGCATCCATCGATATGGAGCCTTGCAGATATATACCGTAGAATCTTTTGTTGTTTTACTGCAGCTACTGCAATAACTTGCGCAGCTCCAAAAAAATAAAGTCTTCTTCAATTTCATTTGTGTCCATATACCTGTTAATTAATAAAATTTAAATTTTTGCTCAATTGAATTGAATTGTTGAAGGAAGTTATTTTCAAAACAGCTGTATTTTGAGACATTTATCCACATCGCTCTCTATGTCAAAATTTAGCTATGACTTCTATTGGTACGAATAAAGCAATATTTTTCCGATTTCAGATCACTTTTGCGAATTTCAGAGTTGTTTTACCAATACAAGTGTTTTTGAGTTTGACAACTAGTGGAGTTTGTTTACGTTATCCTGAACTTTCTTAACAGCAAATTTTTAGACATCAATGTGAGCGCAAATTTCGATTTTTTTAATATAAAACTTAACCAGGGAATGGAAAACTCTTAAAAAGTCGTCGAGGGCCATACAAATACATATCAATATTTTAATCGCATGAATATCAGCAAGAAAAAAAAGCCAGTGAAGCCACTAGAATTTTGAAATCGAAAGCGAATCTTAAGAAGCCGAACCAAATACCATATTTCAATAGATTTCGGGCTTAGCCCAATTGCTTGTTTAAAAGTGCAACCCGCTGAGGGTATAAATATAATTGGTATGAGAGTAAACAATTCTTAAGTTAAATTTGCTTGAAACTCAGAAATAGTTACAATACAAAAGTGTCTTGGATATATTTCAAACTGTCCGATATCTCACTATTCAAATTAAGTACAAAGACAATTATGACCTTTACGCTCTTAAACGCATTTTTTGTACTCATACAATTAGAAAATACGACTAATACGATTTTGAACAGAGAAAATATACGATTCTCAAACAACATCCAACACTGGTTCTAAGCATGAGTCGAGAAACATTGAAATGGGTGGTGGCTTTGTTAACAGGACATGGTAATTTCGGGTATTACTTAAGGAAGATGGGCCTTAGAGAGGATGATACCTGTAAACTATGCCTGGAGGAACCTGAGACAGCGGCACATATACTGTGTCAATGTCCGGCGTTGGCTGGCAAAAGGATCCTAGGACATCATTGGGTTGAAACCCAGTCGATGAAACAGATCTCCCATAAACAGATGCTAGCGTTAGCACTAGGAACTGAGCTCAGGGAAGAACTCTGGAGAAATCCAGAAAGTCTCTCTGGGTAAGATTTATAGTGGTAGAGAGACGAAAAGAGACCCGACAATGGTGGTCTGATTTGAATATCTCTCGAAATCTATATATATGCGTTTGAAATTGAAGTCGGGTTGGCATTCGTGGGTCACACATAAAATCTCAACACTTTTAAGGAAAAGCTATAAGGCCTTACTAATAATCATTTTTAACCTTCACCATATATATTTTGTAGCTCGCAGTACTCTATTTCGTATGCAAAATTTAATTGTGAGTTCGAAAACTTGGCCTGGACGTTTAAAATGAGTATTGGTACAGATTGCGAATAGTGCATTTCAGACAGCGCTATGCCATTAAGGAGTCCGCGTACCATTTCAGCAAGTCAACATATTCACAGCCAGTCAAAAAGCTTCAAACGGCCTTAGCTGACCAATTATTGTCTTACAAGTAGCCCCGCACTGCTCCAACACCTTCCAGAAATGACACAAAACAGAAATTATGGTTTCCATGGGGGTATTGAGGCAGACAGCTGGCCAAAAAAAGTTCACATAACTAAATTTAAATTTTGTTAAGCGCTTTATGGTATCTTTCTGGACTGAACTTGGTTTGATATCGATACTGACCCATCTTGCCCTGTTTCACTTATAGCGATGCACCCGATTTCCAAGCCAAGTATTCCACTTCCATGGCATTCTTTTTACAACTTTTTGATGCCCGCTGATAGACACTGGTACTGGGGAAGAGACCCACTTTACTTTGTTGTCCATTTGGAGCTTCTCCTCCTCCTCCTTATTTAGCGTGAAATAGCACTCCAAACATGCCACTGCTGGCAGAGTGAAGTTATGTACTTTTTTAGTATAAACATCACGGTTAACTTAAAATTCAGGCAACGTTATTGAAAAATCCATTGTACTTACACAAATGACTATCCTTCTCATTTCGACTGGTTAAAAAAACAACACTAGCATCCCAAAAACCCCGTCAGCCTTCACACACTTTTAAACAAACCCAGAGTAGCTATTAATTTAACGAAACGCCATATATACGCCCAACATCTCCCCCGAATGCACAAATCTGAAAATCCTTGTTTATTCACTCCGGCATAAGTGTTGAGCTCTAAATGTTTAAATAGCTTCGCAGCAACTATATGGCATTCGTGCGGGATCCCCAAGCACATCAACCTGTTAACTGCTCGATGCTGTTTTCCGCGCCATGCCTTTGGTAAATAATTTCAGTCTCGTGAGAGCGCCGTGTTTTCCCTGTTGTTAGAGCAAAAAACTATGCGTTCCGTTACATCCACCACTGTTGCACATAAAAACTTAAAAGCTAAACTTGCACCCAAAGTGCATCCTCATCGCACGAGTTTTTAATAAAAAATGATTAACGCGGCAAAAATATTTCCGAGAAGAATAGAATTCAAGTGGAGGAGGCACACCCACATTTGAACATAATTTAACCTGTATTTGGGTGTGGGCACGAGATGAAAACATTAGAGAGGCGTATGCGGTAAAGTACATGATGCTGCCACTGCTTCTGCCTTGCTGAGTCGACTTCTTTTCAAGGGCCATCCAACAGCCACCACCTGTATGTAAGTGATTTTATCTTTCGTCCTTTTTACCATCCCATTGTTGTTGCTACCGCTTCCAGATAGGATTATTGAGACATTAAGAGGCTGTTGAGCTGTACAGTTAAGAAGCCGGTTATTTTGAATAAAAACATCCTTTCCTCTTGGTAGTCAGATTATAGACAAAGGTGACGTTGTGTGTGAATGCGGGCAGACCATAAAGTTAGTGCTGCCCTCCGGTTCTACCGTCAAGACCAGCTCACATGAGACAGGGAGTAATAATCGTGATTTATGTGCTCTTTAAAATTATATGAAACCTTTGGAGTAAACAATTTCCCAGGATGCCGCACATAGCAAAGGGCATCAACGTATAGAGGGAGTCACGAAGTACATAGGTGTGTCCTGTGTAGATATACATCGATGCGCTTTTTTTGCAAGATCACTTTCAAAGTAGTTGCAACTTGAAAGTTTACCAACTTCCCTCTAAGTCCTACCCGTAGAGAATATATCTTTTTGCATTTTCTTGCAAGGAGCAGAACCTCAGCTCGCATTTTTACCCCTTTTTGAAGTGTGCGCTGAGAGTGGCAGTGTTGTTGCTTGTTTTATAATTCTTGAGCACACCTTATGCGATGAGCATAGGTGCATCTCATTATTTAAAATTATTGCTAGAGAAATATTTTGAGTGCTCTTATGGGGTAGAGTTGCATCTTTTTGGCTCAAACGAGCTATATGCTTGAGGTATTAATGAATGTGCTGTCTTTGAAGCAAAGGGTTTGTTTATTACACTTTTGGTTAAGAACTTTCAGCTCGTGGGAAATATATATGCATGCTTTATGGTACTAAGTTGATGCACAAGGATATTGAATGATAGAGAGGAGAATCGGCAGTCGTTTTTTTTTTTTTTCTAAAAGGGAGAGACCTCATGTGGTTGGCAAATATTTTACACAGTTAGTTATTTTGGTCGAAGATATCTGGTGAGGGAATGAAAAGAGTTGTTCAACATTTAAGGTAGTCGGCGTGCATTTATGTACATAGTTTGTAGCCTTTTAGTACAGTGACTGGGTGTTTTATGAAATTTGCAATACTCATTGTCGTAGAACTAACTCTGTGTCTACTTATGGTGACTACAATTATGGTGACTCGAAGCTGAGACTTTTCGCTTCGCAGTCCTAACCATTCAGCAAGTATGTCCTCTGAAATAGCTGCCTATCCGTGAAACTAACCTCATCTTGCACATCTATGGGACGAGTTCCAACTGCCAAGTTGTTTTCGTTGTTAGCTAAATGAAAAAAAAAATTGTTAGTACATAAAGCTAAAGGGTCTTTCATTAAGGACAACTTTTTTTAATAAACAAAATGTAAACTACTTCATATATTTAAAAAAATATATATATATTGGCTTTAATGACTATCAAAACATTTATGAATATAAAATGCGCTTCTACACTGAAATTTGGCGTTAACGCTCTTCAAGTTGCGACCACCGAATCGGAATTTTGGCAGTAAATTTGAATTATTTGTAAACGTTGTTCCTTCGTGTACTTCTTCATGATGAAAAAGTTGATTTTACTTAATATTTTGACATTGACAGTTCGGTAATCGGTTAAGGGGTGCGTTCACACTGAAAGTTTGAAGTTATCAGGTCGCTAATGAAAGACCCTTTATTTGCTATTTGATGGGAAATCTCTGTGAACCTTGGAGGCCTGGCAACTGGAGTAAAGGAAATCTTCTTTGTTGTGAGCTACATACCTCCAAATAGTCCGCTTTGTGTGTATGAATGTCATCTTAACAACATCGACTTCATTGCTAATCAGCTGATGGAACATCAACATCTTATCGTTTTGGGCGATTTTTGATATATATCAAAAGAATTATTGTCACAATTCATTAAATAGAATTCTTGACTTAATATTTGTGGATAATTATTTAAATTGTACAGTCAGAGAAGCTTTATGTCCTATAATGAGAAATTCTATTCATCATATTGCTCTATGTCTAGATTTACAATGCAATAACCTTTCTGCAATAGACTCTAATTCAAATAATTATAAAACGAGTTGTAATTTTCTAAAAGCAAATTATAACGCCTTAAATACGTATTTAGGCTCGGTTGATTGGTCGAGCATTCTTAGCATTTTAGACTATGAATTTTCTCAATATGTGCCAATCATGAGAAAAAGACAATCCTTCAAATTACCTTGGCATAACCAAAAATTAATTAGTTTGAAGAATGCTAAAAACAAAGCGTTTAAATTATTTAAAAAATCAAGATCTGATTTGCACAAGCAACGTTTTAGCCAGTTGCGTCGGGAATATGAGTTTTTGAATAAATTTTTGTATAAACAATATGTAATGAACGCTGAGTCTCAAATTTCTAAAAATCCTAAATGTTTTTGGACATTTTTAAACAGTAAAAGAAAACTTAGTGTTTAAAAAAATGTCAAAAGAAAACTTAGTTTGACTGCTACAGAGCAGGCATCACCGCCATCCAGGAAGTGCGGTGGGATGGGCCGGGCAAAAGAAGGATGAAAAACTGTGACATTTACTACGGTGACTGCTATAGGGAACAAAAGCAGCGTCTATTTGGATGCGGATTTGTTGTAAGCGGCAGACTTAGGCAAGAAGTCTTGAGCTTTCGACACGTAAGTGAACGCCTTACAACGATCCGCATAAAGGCTAAATTCGCTAACATCAGCCTAATATGCGCTCACGCCCCCACAGAAGAAAAAGACGATGCTACCAAAGAGTGTATCTACGAGCTCCTCGACAAAACATATGAGCAATGTCCTAAGCATGACGTTAAAATCGTCTTGGGTGATTTTAACGCCAAAATAGTAAAGGAGGACATCTTTGGTAGCACGATCGGAAAACACAGCCTACACGACACCACGTCTGGAAACGGACTTAGGCTGATTGATTTTGCTGCGGGACGTAATGTTACCATAGTTAGTTCACGGTTTCCTCACCTCAATATACACAAAGGAACATGGCGGTCACCTGATCATCAAACCGTCAACCAAATTGATCACGTTGCGATCGACGCAAGGCACTCCTTCAGCATTCTAGATGTCCGAACTTTCCGAGCGGCCAACATAGACTCGGACCACTACCTTGTTGTAGCCAAGGTACGGATGCGGATATCCCAGACGCCACAACAGCGAGAAAATACTGTGAGGAGATTTAACGTTGGACGGCTACAAACGCAACAAACCGCCAGAACCTTTGCCGATCGTGTATCCCTCAACCTCTCGAGAAGTCGATACCAAAAAGCTATCAAAAACGCCGCAACTGATGTGCTCGGTTTCACCAGCCCACCCCCTGAAACCCCTGGTTTGACGAAGAGTGCCGGCAAGCACATGCAGCAAAACAAAGTGCCAACGAAGCGTCGCTGCCTAGAAGGACGAGAGCAGCTCGTCAGCTCTACGAGCAAAAAAGGAGGGAAGAACATCGGCTTCTCCGGAGAAAAAAGAGAGAGCATGAGAAGCGCGCGATCGAGGATATAGAGAGGTGTTACTCCAGGAACAATGTTCGGAAGTTTTAACAAAAGGTAAAAAGAACGTGTCATGCCAACAAGACCCGAACGGAGACCTGAAGAGACGAACAAGGAAACCTTGTAGTAGAGTCACAGTCGGTGCTGAGGACATGGAAAAACCATTTCTGCAGACTGCTAAACGGCGAAGACGACACAAATTCCGCTGTCAGGCAGAACGAGCCATTCAACCTGGACGATGAAAGCCAAGATTTCCGTCCACCTGACCAAAATGAAGTGAGGATAGCAATATCTAAGCTTAAGTCCAACAAGGCTGCTGGACCGGACGGCTTAACTGCCGAGCTGTTTAAGGCAGCGGGAGATGACCTGGTAGAGAGCATACACCAACTCGTCTCCAAGATTTGGTCAGACGAAAGTATGCCTGATGAATGGAACCTCAGCATCGTTTGTCCGATCCACAAGAAAGGAGACTCTCTAAACTGCGCCAACTATAGAGGCATCAGTCTCCTTAACACTGCGTATAAGATCATGTCTGCTGTATTATGTGAACGCCTGAAAACTTTCGTCAACGATCTGATAGGTCCCTATCAGTGCGGTTGTAGGCCCGGTAAGTCCACGACCGATCAAATATTCACACTACGGCAGATCCTGGAGAAAACCCAAGAAGTCCAGATCGATACTCACCATTCTTTTATCGATTTTAAGGCCACATATGACAGCATTTATAGAGACGAGCTATACAGAGCCATGTCTAGTTTTGGCATCCCTGCCAAACTTGTCAGATTGTGCAGAATGACGATGGAGAACGCTCGCTGCTCCGTAAAGGTCGGAAATAATCTCACCGAGACCTTTGATGTCAAAAAAGGATTTAGACAAGGTGACGCGCTGTCATGTGACTTCTTCAACATCATTCTTGAGAAAATTGTGCGAAACTCACAAGTCAACACCAGAGGCACAATTTTCCATAAGTCTGTGCAACTGCTTGCATACGCTGGCGACATTGACATTGTTGGCAGAACACAGCGAGCTGTCACTGGTGCGTTTGCAAGTATTAGTACAGAAGCGGCAAAAATGGGTTTAGTGGTGAATGAGGGTAAAACAAAATATATGCTGTCAACAAGAAGGGACACACAACATCGACGAATCGGACAGAACGTCACGATAGACAGCTATAACTTTGAGGTAGTTAGGGACTTTGTCCACCTCGGATCGGCTATTAACTCTGAAAATGACATCATCTCAGAAATCAAGCGAAGAATCACACTTGCCAACCGCTGTTTCTTTGGCCTAAGAAGGCAATTGATTAGTAAGGCCTTGTCAAGAAGCACTAAGGAGATTCTATAAGACTCTCATCATCCCTGTCCTGCTCTATGGCGCAGAAGCATGAACCCTAGCAAAAACGGATGAGGATCTTCTTGGTCGCTTCGAACGCAAAATTCTTCGAGTGATTTTTGGTCCCGTTTGCGTTGATGGGATTTGGAGGAGAAGATTTAACAGCGAACTCTACGAGCTGTACAGCGACATCGACCTGGTCAGAAAAGTACGCATTAGTCGTCTAAGATGGTAAGGACATGTAGAGCGAATGGACACCAACGCTCCGGCCCGGAGAGTCTTCGATTCCAACCCGGAGGGACAACGCAGTAGAGGAAGACCTCGCCTTAGGTGGCGCGCTCAAGTGGAAAGGGACCTCAACCAACTTGGTGTGCGCAACTGGAGGCAGTTAGCCAAAGATCGCGCTAACTGGAGAGGCGTATTGGTTGAAGCCCAGGTCCACCCCGGACTGTAGCGCCACCTTAAGTAAGTAAAGTAAGTAAAAGAAAACTTAGTGGTATTCTGCAAAATATGGAATTCGAAGGTGATGTTTCTTGTAGCTTGGATCAAACTTGTGAACTTTTTGCAAAGTTTTTTGAATCAGTTTTTGTTGTTCACACGAATCTTAATCCATTACTTGATAATGATATGAATGATTCTAATGCTTCTGTCTTTCAATTGATGATGTTCTGCAAGGCATACAAGGTATGAACTCCTCTCAAAGCGCTGGCCCTGATTGTATTCCCTTTGAAGTTCTTAAACAATGTAATTTATCCTTGTCTTTTCCTTTAAAAAAAAGATCAATGGGAAGGCATTCACATAAAATGCATAACGGTAGCGGAGTTGGCGCAGTACAATCCACCGACGGCATGGGTCTGGGTTCCGTGCCCATATACTTACCCGGAGAAACTGCTAGGGCTTCTCCATGTTCAAAATCGGGAAATTAAGGCCGATACATGGAGAGTCCTAAAGACGGGACCGAGACGGCAACATGGACAGCATTTTCTGCTGTCTTTAAATAAGGAAAGTCTCCCTTCCCTGCAAGAATTAGGTGGAATGATTCGCTACAGTATGGGCAGAATTATGGTCAAAGTGGCCAAGGGCAGCGAAGAGGAGGAGCCCCCTACAAATGATGGAAGTACTGCAGATAAATCTGCATCATAGTAAGGCAGCGACGGCCTGTCTGATGGAATACATCATCAAACAGGACGTCGCAGTCATACTAATACAGGAGCCCTGGATCAGCAAGAAAAACACGATCCAAGGGCTCAAAGATAGGAATTATGAGCTGTTTTATAAAGCAGTAGGTAAAATCAGGGCTTGTATACTAATTAAAAAACAAATTAAGGCATTTCTTTTGAATAATTACAGCTCAGGTGACTTGGCTGCAGTAATCTGCGAAAGGGACCGTGGAAAACCACTCTGTCTGGCATCAGTCTATCTACCATATGACTCCGAGGTAGTAATCACGGAGAACATGAGGAACTTGGCTGGTCAAAGAAACTGGACGCATGTAATGGGCTGTGATGCAAACGCCCACCATACACAATGGGGGAGTAGCGACATAAATACAAGAGGTGAGTGTCTTTATGATTTTATTTTATCTTCTGACCTTACTATATGTAACAAAGGGAATTCACCTACTTTTGTAGTTAGAAATAGGCAGGAGGTACTTGATATCACCCTTGTCTCTAATACGAACAAAGTAGAAATAGGAAACTGGAGGGTAATGGAAGAGGCCTCTATGTCAGATCATAGATGGATATGTTTTAAAGTAACTTTTGAAAAAAGGGCATGTAGCTTCCATAGGAATCCCAAAAAAACAGACTGGGTCAAATATGCGGAAATTGTCAATCAAAGTCTTGACATCCAGCCTCTCCCCTGTGATACAGCTAAGGAATTAGACACGGCGGTAGAGCTAATTAACAAGACACTGGCAACGGCGTTTCAAAGCGCTTGTCCGGAAAACAAGGCCCCAAAAAAGGCCCAGCCTAAATGGTGGAACAGGAAAATAGGTATGAAAAGAAAAGAAGTAAGGAAACTTTATAACAGGGCAAAACTAATAAAGGACGACAGCACATGGAATGAGTACAGTGAAGCCAAAAGGCAATTCAAGTACTTAGTCAGGAAATCGAAAAGATATTCATGGAAAATCTTCTGTGAAACAATTGCTAATACAGATGAGACCTCTAGACTACGCAAAATGCTCTCAAAAGAGGCAAGCGTACCTAGCTTCATCAAAAGAAATGATGGAACCTGGGCTGAAAGCAGTCAGGAAGTTCTTGAAACTCTGGTGGAGTCCCACTTCCCCGGGGCTTCTATCCCAGAGGAAATTGACGTACATAGGCACTCTGAAATCAATAGTAACCCCCTTCCGGGGGAAAAAGTAACTGATCTCATAAACCGGAAAAAAATACGGTGGGCTATACAATCCTTTAAGCCGTATAAATCGCCAGGTCCAGATGGCATTCTGCCGATCATGCTGCAAAAAGCACCGGAAAATGCGATAGCGAAAATTATGGAAATTCTAAGACATAGTTTGAAATTAGGATATATACCAATTGCTTGGAGGGAGGTAAAAGTTGTTTTTATTCCCAAAGCAGGCAAGCAGGGGCATACAGCCGCGAAGGATTTCAGACCAATCAGTCTGTCATCTTTTATGTTGAAAACTCTCGAACGCCTCCTAGAGGCACATATAAGGAGTATATGCGGCAATGGCTTCTTAAGTGAATCACAGCACGCATATATGAAGGGAAAGTCAGTAGAAACGGCTCTACACAATGTAGTAGGAAAAATAGAAAGGAGTCTGCATCTAGGTGAGTTTGCTCTGGCAGCTTTCTTGGACATAGAAGGCGCTTTCAACAACGTAGAGGGCAGATCGATCGAAAGTGCAATGGTGAATGCTAACATTGAACACGGCATTCGTTTTTGGGTAAGCAACATGCTTAAAAGTAGGAAAATTAACTGCACTCTGGGGCGAAGTTCACTCAGAATGTCAGTAACCAGAGGGACCCCGCAAGGGGGAGTATTATCACCTCTTTTGTGGGTACTGGTCATTGATGGCATTTTGAAGAAACTAAGTTCTATGGGGATAAGTGTCACAGCGTATGCAGATGATGTGGTTATCACTGTTCACGGAAAATATCTAAACACTCTAAGTGAAATCATGGAGGGTGCTTTAAGGATGATTAGCCAGTGGGCCAAAGGGTGTGGGCTCAATGCCAACCCATCCAAAACGGAACTAGTACTCTTCACCCGAAAGTACAAGATACCGCACTTCAATCTTCCGAAGCTGGAAGGAGTAGAATTGCCCCTATCAGCCAGTGCGAAGTATCTAGGGGTCATCCTGGACAGGAAACTAAACTGGAATCTAAATGTGGGAGAGAGAATAAAAAAGGCATATAATGCTCTCTTTACTTGCAAGAAAATGGTTGGTAAGATTTGGGGTCTGAAACCTGCTATGATGCATTGGCTATACACGGTGGTAGTCAGACCCATACTCACATATGGCGCACTAGTGTGGTGGAGGGCCATTAAAAGGAAGACAATAATGGGCAAAATGGCGACCGTGCAGAGGGCGTCATGCGTAGCTATAACGGGTGCACTTCGGAGTACTCCTACAGCAGCGCTAGACATTTTTCTGCATCTTATTCCATTAGATTTACATATAAAACAACTAGCAGGAAATAGCGCCTTAAGGCTCAATGCTCTAGGCTACTTCAAGGATGGCAATTTCGGACACTGTTCCATATTATCAGAACTGTTGCCCGGTAATCAGATACAAACGGACGAAATCTTCCCTTTGGTTGATCTCGATATTCCCTACGAAGTATCTTATCCAGAAAGGGATGAGTGGCATTTAGACAAGGTCACCAAACACTGTGAAATAGCAATTTACACAGACGGCTCGAAAACAGGGGAAGGCACTGGTTCTGGCGTCTACTCTATAGACCCACAACTAAAAGTGTCAATACGGCTACCGGATACTAGCAGTGTCTTTCAATCAGAAGTCTTAGCCGTTCTGAAGGCGGTAGAGCTTTTGCAGATGAGATCTATATCTGGAAGGGATATTGCCATCTACATCGATAGCCAGGCTGCACTCAAGGCACTGGAATCCCCTAACATCAATTCCGAAATAGTCAGGGACTGTCGCACAATGCTCAAGGCATTATGCAGTCAGAACCAAGTAAGACTGTGTTGGGTGCCAGGACATTGCGGTATAGTAGGAAATGAGGAAGCTGACGAGCTTGCGAGAAAAGGAGGGGAACTAGGTACAGAGGTGGAAGCATGGCCCAAGCCACCTCTGGGTATACTAAAAAGTAAAATCAAAAACCAAACCGAAATGAAGGCTGATCTAAGGTGGTCAAACATCACCGGACATAAGGTGTCCAAGGCACTCTGGCCACAACTCAACATCAAAAAGTCTAGGGAAATTCTAAAATTAGGTAGGGAACAACTCAGAACGTTGGTTGGAATCCTGTCAGGGCACTGTCTTCTAAGAAAACATGCAAAAAGACTTAGACTGACAGACACGGACACTTGTAGATTCTGCGATGACCTGCAAGCCGATGAGGATATCAAGCACATATTGTGTGAATGTGAAGCAGTTTCTCGCAACCGAAGGAAGTTTTTGGGTAGGTACTTTTTCCAACAGCTGGAGGAGATTGACCACACAAATTTCAAGGGGCTACTCAATTTCTGTAAGGAGATTAATTGTTTTTCAAGGGAAATTGTTTAGGTTTTGTTCACTTTTGCTTACTGCAATTGGTTCCCCAGGGATCGCGATGGGCCCTTATGGTGCCTAGTGCCGTATGGGATCTAATTATCTCATACCCCTTTTTTACCTAACCTAACCTAACCTTTCCTTTAAAAATAATTTTCAATTTATCCTTAGCTTCTGGTGTGTTTTTAGATGAATGGAAATATTCATTTATAACACCCATATCAAAAGCCGGATCCCGACAGAAAATTGAAAACTATTGTGGAATATCTGAGCTCTCCGCTATTCCAAAACTTTTTGAGTCGATTGTTACAAAAAAGCTTTATTTTACAATCAAGGAACAAATATCACTGCTACAACGTGGATTTGTATCTGGTAGATCCACATTAACCAAATTGACGCTTTTTACGAAATATCTTTTTGATTCTGTTGAGTCGGGATATCAAGTTGATGTAATTTTTACCGATTTCAAGAAAGCTTTTGACACGGTATGTCATGGCATTCTCATAAGCAAACTAAGATCATTTGGCATTCATTCGATGCTACTTAAGTGGTTAACAAGTTACCTCACGAACAGAAAGCAGTATGTAAAGATTGGTTCTTCTCAATCTAGACTAATTTAGGTCTCTTCTGGTGTCCCCCAAGGTAGTCACTTAGGACCTTTTGTGATGTGCTTTTTGTCTGCGGCCGGGGTATGACTCGTCGGGTCCAGGGTTGCCCCCAAAGAAACACTTAACTTCGGGGCATTGTACAATTCCACTTTATTTTACCTTAAAAGAAGGACAATTCAAATTTTGTAAACTTAATTCTACTTAAAACAACCTTAACAACCATTGGATACGTAAGTGGTAGTTACGGGGAGGTCTGGCGGCGGTGGCGGACTGGAATAGCTCACAGTACACAGCCCACGGTAGGACAGGATAGGAAAGGCTTGTGGCGGACTGGAATAGCTCACAGTACACAGCCCACAGTAGGAAAGGATAGAAAGCTGTGGCGGACTGGAATAGCTCACAGTACACAGCCCACAGGAGGAAAGGATAGAAAACTATGGCGGACTGGAATAGCTCACAGTACACAGCCCACAGTAGGAAAGGATAGAAAGCTGTGGCGGACTGGAATAGCTCACAGTACACAGCCCACAGTAAGAAAGGATAGAAAGCTGTGGCGGACTGGAATAGCTCACAGTACACAGCCCACGGTAGAAAAGGATAGAAAGCTGTGGCGGACTGGAATAGCTCACAGTACGCAGCCCACAGTAAGAAAGGATAGAAAGCTGTGGCGGACTGGAATAGCTCACAGTACGCAGCCCACAGTAAGAAAGGATAGAAAGCTGTGGCGGACTGGAATAGCTCACAGTACGCAGCCCACAGTAGGAAAGGATAGAAAGCTGTGGCGGACTGGAATAGCTCACAGTACGCAGCCCACAGTAAGAAAGGATAGAAAGCTGTGGCGGACTGGAATAGCTCACAGTACGCAGCCCACAGTAAGAAAGGATAGAAAGCTGTGGCGGACTGGAATATCTCACAGTACGCAGCCCACAGTAGGAAAGGATAGGAAAGGCTTGTGGCGGACTGGAATAGCTCACAGTGCACAGCCCACAATAGAGAACAGATTCAATGCCGGATGTATTGCACCCGAAACTGAGTGCCCTGTTCTCCCCGAACTACTTTTACCCGTGGGTACTCATGGATTTCGTCGCAAAAAGTCAGTGTGACTTATAAAACCAGTGTAAATCGGTCCGGTGTGTTGTTGTTGCTTTTGGACGTTGGTTTTTGATGTTGTTGCTGGTAGGTAGTTCGAGGTACCGGTGGTTGGTGACTCATTGTTGGTGACTCATTGTCCAGTGGGGCGGTCAGAGGTATCCAGTGGTGTCGATCGGAGGCGGTTACCCCTCCCGCGGGGCGGGTCGTTACACTTTACTTTTTGATATATTTATTAATGAGATTCCTTCATTGCTTAATAGCGCTAACTGCTTGATGTATGCCGATGACCTAAAGATATTTATTCGTGTTAAAAATATTTTTGATTGTGGAAATCTACAAAATGATTTAAACACAATACTTCAATGGTGTGACCTTAATGGACTTACCTTGAACATAAATAAATGACATTCTTTTTCTGTGTACCATGTTTTAGTGCCTGTACTTAATGACTATACAATTTCCGGGACCAGCATTCTCGAAAAACCGAAATTAAAGACCTTCATGTGATTTTTGACACGAAACTGCATTTTCGTTTCACATTGATTATGTTGTCAACAAAGCAAACTCGATGCTTGGATTTCTTAAGCGAACATGTGCTGAATTTTCGAACCCATATGCTCTGAAGTCTGTCTATATGTCTTTAGTACGACCTTATCTTGAATATTGCTCTTTAGTATGGTGTCCTATATTATATATGCAAATTCTATAACACGTCTTGAAAGGATACAAAAATCCTTTACAAGATTTGTTATAAGACAAATGAAATGGAACCTTTATAATATAATGCCCTCTTATCCAACAAGATGTGCCTTAATAGGATTAGATGCTTTAGAAAAAAGGCGAAGTGTTCATTGTATGCTGTTTATTCATGATGTTTTCTCTTATCGTATAGTATGTCCCGATTTACTTCAACATTTCAAGTTTTATGCACCGGAACGAATTCTTCTTTTTTTTTTCGAGCCCTTAACATTCTTACAACTACGGCCTTAATGAGCCAATAACGAAGTGTATAAAAAAGTTTAATTCTCTTTGCAATGAAATAGATTTATGTGATGATAGATCGAAATTTAAATTATCCTTATTGAATATAAATATGTCCTAAATGATAATAATACTGAATATTTTATATAATTTTTTTTGAACTGTTAAAATATTGAATCCTAGTCTGTTAGAATTAAGCTCGGTAGATGAATAAAGAATAATAATAATAATAATAATAAAAACAAAATTTTAAATTTAAAAACTTTTTAAAAAAATTTTTAAATTTTAAAACGTGCCCGAGCTCGATGAGTGTAGCGTTTATTACTATTATCAGCCCTATGCTGCTATTCATCGGGGGGAATTCTTCACTGAACACTATTCTACTATTCATTCGAATTAAATTTGCTTTCACCTCGTTATGTCGGTAAGGTGGGTAGGTACTACTTCGGGGTATTCTCTTATTCACGTGAACGCACACATTCTATACAATTCAGATCCGCATGTCAATAGTTGCGGATCTGAAATTAAATGCATCGTACTTCTGGTTGGTGGTTCCTAAAATGTAAGTTAAAACCAATTTATTGCTTGATTATTTGTTTTTAAATAAAGATTATTCATTTTTAGGGGTAGAACAACAAACAGAGACCAGTTTACTGCTTTAATTTCCGCAATGAAATTAAACGCAGATATTGCCAAAAATACTGCTAAAAGGCAACCCGAGGACTTACGGGAATTTTGGAATAGCCTGAAGGATAGGCTCAACCTCATGGGTCCACCAATGAAAGAGGTGACTGAGTGGAAGAAGGTAAATTCTGAGATAAGTTCCATTTCAGATTTTTTTGTTCCTAACAACAGAATCTTCCAGGTATGGAGCGACTACAAATCGCATTTGAAAAAAAAAAAACTTTCCCACAACAGACAAGAACGAGCCACAGGGGGTGGCCCAAACAAAATGCATACGTTTTCAGGGGAAGAAGTGGAAGTAATTGCTTTGGTTAGTTTGAAGGAGGCGGTAGAAGGCATCCCCAATATCAAGGTATTTGGATGTCCACAAAGTACGAGCAAAGAAACTTCGAAACGTCGACAAAGTACTGAAGATGTACTGGAATTCGATGAGGATGATGAGAATGATTTTGGTGAGACCAAACGTTTTTGTTTATACACATATGTATTTAAATAAATATTGCTTTTACTCAAATTCAATCCATAGATGTTCAAGACTTGGAAAATGTTCCCAAAAGACAAAAAAAAAGCTGATGACTCCATTCGAACTTTCCCTTGCGCAATATGAACTCTTGAAATCTCAAATTGAGATCCAAAGGAATTTGAGCAATGCTATTTAAAGTCAGTGAAATCTTCAGAAGAGAACACCAAAAACATTCAATATAACACCAGGAGTATATACAAAGTCCTGGAGGAAATAAAAGTTCAGAACAATGAACACAACATTAAAATGCAAGAAATCAGTATTCGTAAACTCCAATTGAAGAAGGAGCTTCTGGAGTTGGAGCTGAAACATTAGTAGTAGTAGATCTTATCTTTTGGTTTTGTGATATATATTTTTTGTGCTAAATAAGTTTCCATATATGCCATCAGTGGCGTAGCGTGGGTTGGAGCCGCCCGGGGCGGACCCAATTTATGCCGCCCCCTAATTTTTCATATACTAAAAAGACCTTTGTAAACTTGGTAAAATTTCTGGAATCGAATAATGGTAGGTAGGGGAGACTGGGTACGGTTGAAACAATTTCGCTTATACCGTCCATACCATTGCCGTTTATAAGCTAAGCGGTGATTAGGGTTGATTCGATCCAAGTAAATACGAGTACATACTCGATACTTTTGGATTCGATACAAGTACAATTGGTATCGATACCTTTCTGATTCGATTCAAGTAGGTATCGAATGAAAGTACTTGTATCGAATCAAAATTATTATTTTTACTCTTTATGCGAAAATACGCTTGCCCTTTATCTGTATGAGTGTGTTTCTGTATTGCTACAATGTACATGCTGTACACGGTACACCACGTTAACGTGCGAATTAGTACAGTAGCTTGTTTTCTCATTCTCATTCATTTATGCATAACCAAAACACCAATATATACACCTGAAATCATTTTCATTTCAATACAGTACTCTATCACTCTCAATCCCATTTATAGTTCACACTCTATATCTTTCAAACCCATCCAAAATACTCATAAGGAATTTGCATATTTGGTGCTCGACTTTTTTCCAAAGTAGGGACAATCATCTCCAAGAGCAGAAATCGGCTAAGCGGCAAACATTTGGAATAGCTGATATTTTTGAACGAAATTCCTGAAAATGATTTTTTTTTCTATACATTGATTTTAATTATTATCTGAATAACAAATATACTACAAATATTTGTGTTGTTTAATTCCCCCCGTTTAAGTATGAAGTGATCCAGCCACCAGACAACATAACATTCATCACATAGTTGTTGTTGTTTTTGATTGTTGTTGAAAAAAGTAAGAAGGACTCATTTGTTTCGATACGAGTAGGTATCGATACTTTTTATTCGATACTCCATGGGTATCGATACCCTGTTGCAAGTACTGAAAATAGTACTGATATCAGTACTGACCTGGTATCGAATCAACCCTAGCGGTGATCAAGTTATGTGAAATGTAGGAGCATGGTTCTATGTATAAATGTAAAGTATTTTTTAAGTATTCGGTGTGATATTTTGCGTAGTACATCATATTAAAACAAAAATGAAAATTTGTTTCAACCGTACCCATACCAGGGTCGGTTGAAACAGTTGTTGGGGTCAGTTGAAACATGAACATAATCTTCCATTGTTATGCCTGTGACACACATAGGGTTTCGATACTACGGTATCAATACTATGGCATCGTCAATACCATGCTAGGTGATACACTATACAACGTAGTATAGGCTAACAGTTGCCATTGGTTACCTTGCTGGGGCAGACAATAAAACCCGTGACACACACCTAGTACAGACACCCTGTTGGGAATACTAAAGCATTTTCTATGAAAATGATAGGTACTTTAAGTAAAACTAATCTCCACTACATGAGAGTGGCGCTGTTTTCGCTAGGAGGATAGCTATACCACGCAAAAAACCCTAGTATCGATACTACGCTCAAACCACATTGCTCGCATGGTATGACCGTATCCGTAGTATACCCTGACAGACATGTGGTTCATCTCGATACCATGGTATCGAAACCCTATGTGTGTCACAGGCATAAGCAACAAAAAATTAAAGAAAAAAAAAATAAAAAAAAAATCTTATTCATTAAATTAATTGAAAATAAACAAAAGGAACATTACTTTAATTTCGATAATATAATCGATAAAATTCAGTTGTCGGAATATTCCGAATCACAATTGTGCCAAACATAACTATTGCAACCTTCTGTGCACTCTTTGTGAGCCCACATTTTACTGGTGACACATTTGTATCCAACTTTCACTAGATCTGCTCCCTGAATACGTTGACAAGCAGACAAGGCAATAAAACTCCTCTTCTTCTGAATAAAAAAATAATAATAGAGCACTGGAATGCTGCATTATTATTATTTTTTTTTTTACTTTCGTAACTTTTATTTTCTTTTTTACACCTTCCAACCATTTCTTAGCTTGGTTAGCTGGTTTGTTACAGTCTTGCTTCATGATCCTTTTTTATTTGTTCTTTCTCTGGTGTATCGGTGTTTATTGTAGACTTTCTGGTTCTTCTAATTTCGTTAAAATATTATATAGGAATAACAAAATAATTAAAGACATTGTTTCAACCGTCCCCCGAAAAATTGTTTCAACCGTCCCCAACCCCCCCTTTAAGTAAAAAAAATCTATAAAGTAACGAAAATAACACTGACACGTTTAAACTAGTCATCATGATCTACTCTAGACTCCTTAGGTTAGGTTAGGTTAGGTAAGGTGGCTGTCTAGAAAGACACACTTAGGCCGCATAAAATTTCGGCCCTTTGTGATACCACATGAGTTAAGGGAAGGGTAGGTAAGGCCAGAGTGTTCTAGGCCGGACATGCTAGTGGGCGTAAATGCTCTCTTTGTGCCTGTGACTTTTGTCTTCTTTGTCCAAAAAAGAACAATTCTAACGTCTCGTGTAGAGAGTTGGGGCAGTCTGACCTCGGATAGGGGAGGGGTGACCGAAACAGTCGTCCCCTCGCCTGTAATCCTCAGTCAACATGTTAAAGGGTGAGATTGGGGGATAACTAGCTGGACGATATGTCTTCGGATACAAGCGCCGGGCAAACCGAAGCAGTGTACCCTTCGTCTGTAATCCTACAACGTCTCGTCATGGTGGCAATTCTTATGTCTCGTGTAGAGAGTTGGGGCAGTTTAACCTCGGATAGGGGAGGGGTGACCGAAACAGTCGTCCCCTCGCCTGTGATCCTCAGACAACTCCTTGAAGAGAGAGATTGGTGATAACTAACTGGACGATATGTCTTCGGATACAAGCGCCGGTTAAACCGAAACAGTGTAACCTTCGCCTGTAATCCTATAACGTCTCGTCATGGTGGCGCAGCCGTTTGCGCCATTGGTGATTAATAAATCGGCCCTTTCATTGTGTCCCTTACTTGGGAGATTTGTTGAGGCTGGTCAAGGAGTAGGTGACCGGTCGACAGTGTGCCCTTGGATAGGCGAGTGGTGACCGTATCAGTACAACCCTCGCTTGTGTCCTCTGGCAGCTTATCGAATAGGGCGGATGCAGCAAAAAGCGCGGTATAGCAGCTTGGTCAAAAGGTGAGTTTGACCGAGTGACGGTTTGTTTCGGATGTGCGAAAAAGGGACGACCGAAACAGTCTGCCCCTCGGTAGCAATCCACAGACAGCCCGTCTAAGAGAGAGTAGATGATATGTGAGATCATTGAAGCCATTTGGTCTTTGTGATGTATTTGCTGATACAGCGTATGTCTGTGTTAGACAAGTCGCTGAGGTCATCGAAGAAGTAGTCTCCTAAGTTTGCCCTGCGCAAATTTGCAAGGGCTGGACAGTTGCAGAGAAGATGAAGAACGGTCTCCTCCTCCTCCTCATCCATGCAGCTCCTACAAAAGTCATTGTAGGGTGTACCCAGTCTACGGGCGTGCCTACCTATTAAGCAGTGTCCTGTTAATGCCCCCACAACGGAGCTGATTCTGTTTCTGCCTACAGAGAGAAGTCTTTGAGTCCTTTTAGCGTCTAGTTTGGGCCAGATTTGCTTGGATATGACGCAGGTATCAATGCTGTTCCACCTATTATTTGCAGCCTTTATTGCCTCTTTGAATAGGAGGAATTTGATAGATTGCATAGGAGCGTGCGGTTCACTAATGTTGTTTGAGCGAAGGTTGCTTCCTTGTCTGGCTAGTTCATCCGCTTTGCAGTTGCCCGGAATGTCACTGTGACCTGGAACCCAGCACAGGGTTACTGAACATCTGTCCGCAATCTCATTGAGAGATTCCCGGCATTGTTTTACCAACATTGATCTGGTTGTTGGTGTATTAAGGGCTTTTATAGCTGCCTGACTGTCTATGTAGAGGGCGATAGCTTTACCGTTTATCGCCAACAAGGCAAGTCTGCAGGCTGCCTCGCGTATAGCCGTTAATTCAGCTTGAAAGACGCTACAGTAGTCTGGGAGACGCAAGGCAATGTTCAACTCGGGTGATTGAGAGAAGACTCCCGCTCCCGTGCCTTCCGCCATTTTTGATCCATCTGTATAGATTTCAAGTGCATAGTTCTTATCGATTGTGCCATTTTCCCATTCGGAACGTTCTGGGATTATTGCTTTGTATTTAATATTAAAGTCTTCGAAAGGAATGGTGTAATCCGTTTTGTTTGGGATTATGCTAGGAAGAATCTTCGTGTGGCCCGTCAAAGAGTTGGTCCATTTCTGACATTCTCTAAGTCTTAAAGCTGCCATGGACGCAATCATTTTCCCGTATATATCGACGGGAAGAAGGTGTAAGATTGTGTCTAAGGCGGCCGAAGGTGTGGATCTGAGTGCCCCTGTGATACACATGCTGGCTGATCTTTGTATACGTTCCAGAGATCTGGAGTTGCATTTTTTCTCTAGTGCCGGCCACCAAACCAGGATTCCGTAGAACAGAATAGGTCTGACCACCGCAGTATAGAGCCAATTTGTTACCTTGGGCTGAAGGCCCCATCTTGGACCTAGGGCCTTCCTACAGGTGTGCATAGCGACCGCGGCCTTTCTTGTACGATCCTGAATGTTTAGCTTCCAATTAAGCTTGCTGTCTAGAATAAGACCTAGATATTTTGCGTGATTAGTAAATTTTAGCTCTTTATTTTTAAGTTTTGGAGGAGCTATGCTAGGAATTTTGTATCTGTTAGTGAACAAGATTAGCTCTGTCTTTGATGGATTGACGTCAAGTCCAACCGTCTCAGTCCATTTAACTAACTTGTGCAGAGCAGATTCCATGAGGTCCCTAATTGTATTGGGAAATTTGCCAGGTATGGCGATAGCGATGTCATCTGCGTAGGCTATGACTTTGCACCCCATGTTTCTCAGGATGATGAGTGCTTCGTTGACTACTAGGATCCAAAGTAGTGGCGACAGCACCCCCCCTTGGGGTGTACCTCTGTGCACTGACCGTTTGGTCTCTAGACTCCTTACTGCATACAAAAAAAAAAAAATACGCACAGCAATCTCGCATAGATAGAAACCCCAGTAAAATGAAAAATAACCAAACGAAAATACTTACTTTTGGTAGTCTAAATAGAACATAAGCTCTCACTCACAACTGAACCGCCGAATGAAAGATGTATTACTGCTATTCGTCTACGGACTTGTTTTTGCTTCATTCACCCCTAATACTCATAGACGCTGCGCGTATGGCTCACGAGATATTCGTGTTGTTTCAACCGTCCTGTGTTTAAACCGTACCCAGTCTCCCCTACTTTGGAAATTTCGAAATATTTCGAAAATAAAAATTTATTTCTAAGGTAATATTGTGCTTTCTAACTGAATGGCAGGCTCAGTTTATTTCTATATTATCGTACAATAGATATTTGAAAATTTGTTTTTCTTTAGTTTTCTAAGGAAACGGCGATAAAGATTTTGACCAAAATGAATCACCGAAAACGCTAATTTTGAAAACTGCTTATATCTCAAGAACCCTAATTTTGATTTCGATAAAACTCTAAAAACCAAGTAATGCTTACATCCCGAAAAATAGCTTTTAGGTAGTCAGTTTTCAGCTATATACTTAGGCAATAGTATATTTTTTAAACTAAACATTGCAAAATTTGGTACGGTTTTGTCTGCGTAATTACAAAAACTGGTCTTAAGATTTTGATCCGTATTTCAAATAAGACCACTTACCTAGATTTCCTCAAAAAAATTCGAATATAATCAATTTTTAAATTATTTCTCAAAAATGACTACCCAACAACCGATATGTGTTCATATTTTTTTTTTAGAACTCAGCACTCAGTGATGCCAACCCTAATTTTCAAAAGTCTGTAGATGAAAGATAAAAATTCTGTGTGATTCTGTATCCAGACTTCTTTTTTAACATAATAAAAGTGCTAAAAATGTAGAATTTGAGTGGCATAAAATATCAGTCTTTAACTATAGAATCTATTAATTTTGTACAATTACATAATTTTTATTAGCCGCTGGTATCGCTGGAACCTGGAATCCACCTACTACCTACTCTGGTTTAAAAAAAAAAACTCCAAAATTTTGTTAAACGTTATGAATATTTTGTCGTACAGCAAGAAAGAGTTTTTGGGTGCTCCGATTGCATTTCTTTGTTTAGGTCTAAGAAATATACCAACGCAGAACTAAGGAAATCAAGTTTTTACTGGAATCTGAGATTTCTGTATATTTTAGTTTGAATTCTGTATTTCTGTAGGCAAAGGAAAATTCTGTAGATATACAGAAAATTCTGTAGGTTTGGCATCAGTATCAGCACTTCCATTATAAATGCAATAGCAACAAGGCAAAACTTATTTTTTGCAAATATTGCCCACTTCTTCTTTTTTTTTATTCATTATTATTATTATGCAGCATAAAATAATTCCAACAATTCACTTCTTTTGAGCAAAATAAACCACAATAGAAAAGTATACCTTTTTTTTTGGTTGCGCCAAGGATGTGTAATCTTAATTATATTAGATACCTCTAATACCAACAAAAGCAAAACTATAATTACTTATTCGCACTAACTCCAGTTTCCAGCACAACATCGCTTACAGTTACATACGCACACACCCAACTTCTAGCGAGAAAAGAGAAAAGGGGTAGGTATTTTCGAATGCAGATGTGCACAATGTTTAATTTGTGTTTTAAATTTCTGAAAAAATGTAGTTGCATACTAGGGAGTAGCGTTCATTGGATTTTGTTGTTAAGCAACACAAGGAATGTCTGATTACTTACTGTGAAGCAGTGTCCGTTTTATCAATTTTATATTTTTTTACAAATTAAAAAAAGAAAAAAAGAAAAAAAAAACGCTCCAAATTGCCGCCCCTGGCAAAGTGCCGCCCGGGGCCTATGCCCCCCTTGCCCCCCCCCTTGCTACGCCACTGTATGCCATACAACAGTTTTGAAGTGAAGTCTGGATATGATCTTAAATGGCCGTTTTTTTTTAATAACTTAAGAAAATGTAAGACTGTCTTTTTTATTTTGTTTTTATAACCGTTAAAATGAATTTGTTACTTTTATGTTTTCACAATAAAACTCTTTTTTAAATAACTTATAGAGACATCATTATTTCGTTCCTTAGGCTTACTGCCTCAGAATAATACTGCAAGGGCTGTACGACATCATTTCCTTGTGTATCATTATTCATGTCATATAGGTCTTCCTCATCATCATGAAGTAAGTCTTCCTCCGAAGATACTTTGAAATGTCTACATACATTGTGTAGAGCACAGCACACGTTTATAATTTGTGCGGCTTTTTGAGGTGAATACTGTAATACCCTGGACAAATCCAAACAACGAAATCTATTTTTCAATACACCAATAGTTCGCTCTATAATATTTCGTCCTTTGCAGTATTGTGTATTGAATTTGGATTGTTGGGAACCTGCTTCTTAGTTTCGAAAAGGAGTAAGTAACCACGGAAATAAACCATACCCTCCATCACCTGCAACAATTTTTTTTTAGTGAATTACAACCATTTCTGGATACGTATTATGTACCTAAAAGTCTGTGATTTCTTTCTCCATTATTGAAGATATCTTCAAAATAAGAACTTGCTTCCGTATTGTTCCATACTAATGAGTCGTGACTACTTCCGGGATAACTTGCGTCAACGTAAGTAATCCATTGCTTATGATTGCATATCTGAAAGGACATTTTTTTAAAGGAACATTTTAGACACATTTTATTGAACTTACCAGCATTGTATTAAGGCTGTGGTACCCTTTTCTGTTGTAGAACAGATGTGGATTTTGATAAGGTGTCTTAAGAGGAATTTGTGTACCGTCAATACACATAACAACCCCAGGCATACCACATTTTTGGTAAAACCAGAGCTTTGCTTCAAGTTTTTCTTCTGCTGTCATTTGTAGGGACATAAATGGGCCTGTAATACGTCGAGTATTTCCTGCAAGATTTTGCTAAATATGGACTGAGCGATCCCTACATTAAAATCTTGTCCAACGCCATGTTGCAAAGTTCCTTCGCCAAAAAATCTTAAACAGACGATCAATTTCTCTTTTCTTGAAAGTGCGTCATTTCGCTTTGTAGGTGGAAGATTCGATCCCACAATATTCAATACGTACTGAAATGCTTTTTTACTTAAGCGAAAGTTTTTGATAAGCCTACGGTTTTGAAATAATTTATTTCTCTATTCAAAATTGAATATGAATCAACTTACGTTTGATCCGGCAGTTCCATGATATTTTTTTTTTGGATTTTCTTACGTTTCTGCGAAGTTCCCTGTTTGTTGATTCCCTTATTCCACTGTTTGAAAGTGGAAAAAAAAGTCCAATACCTACTATCCATACTTGTTTGATTATAGTTTTTGCTTTATTTAAAATAATTAACTAAAGTAATTTATCCAACTTTCCAAAGATTCTCATAAATAGAGATCAAATTGATAACTAATTTAAATCTCCAAAAATAAACTTCTTATGATTTTCACGTGAACAGCTGTTAACTTGAATGTCAAATTGGTTTGGATAATGTAGTTCACCCGATGGAAAGCAGAATGGAAAGGCAAAGTCAAAGGGAATCGGAATGGTGAATCGAATGTACGATTCACGTGAATAGCAGAATAGGGCTGTTATTATTTTCAGATCGCCTGTCTGATGCATAAAAGTTTCCATAAAGCGCTTGACCATCGAACGGCTTAAAAGTTTCTTCAAGATGAGCGGCGAAAACGTCGGCCTTCTCTTTGCCGCTTTTCGCCCAAACATCTTGGGTTATCTTAATAGGTGGCGATCTTTGGCTTTTTTGTGGCTTTAATAGCCTTCCAAAGCGATTAATTGAATTCTTTTTCAGCTGTTAGGCTTCGAGGTAATTTCTGGCCCCGTCATTTTTAAAATTTTTAATCGACTTTGTAAGTTAGTACCTAAGTCGATTTAAGTGCGCTTTATCTTCTTGGGCTCGAGTTTGTTGCCATCTTTTTCGCGTTTTTCGTTTTGTTCTGATTTGGCATAAGTGACTAAATAATATAAACTAGGCCGCCAACATCGACCTATCCCAATATTGAAAATCCTTGTAGTTTGCAATAAACAACTTAAAGCTGTTCCCTGCTGAAAAGTCCGTGGTCCGTCCCGCCCCATATCGGTGGGCCCCTGAAATACAAAAAAAAAAGCAATTGAATAAGTTTACTCATTCGATTTCTAACGCTGACACATTTTATTGGCGAGACTGCCCTTGTTGTGTACACGTACAGGTATAACGTATAGATAGATACACCCACGTACACTCTTTTCACAATTGAAAAATTCATTAGACTAACGTATAAAAACTCTTTTATTAAATAATCGTCCACTTGCATAAACATGAAAATTAGATTGCAACATTCTCTGCGGCAGCCAAAGCTACGTATAAAAACTTGACAACCCACCACCGGAACTAAGGTAAACAAAACCGAGGCAAACCTGTGCAACATCCAAAATGGAGTGAGAAAAAAAATGTATCTCCATTGAGAATTAGGAACATACATTACACCCTACAATCTCACCTGTGCGCCCACAAGATGCTCCGACAGTCGCGTTGCCTGGCACTCGTGATAAGTTTTGTAACGCTTCCTCTGAAGCAGCCCCCGACTACATTTGAGGTTTGCATATTTGTCGTGCATTCATTTCTTTCTGGTTTTCTCTCCCTCTCACTTTTTGCTCGATGTGTGTGCGGGTGTTTCACTAGACCCGCCTGAAATATTCATCGCATGTAATAAAGCACAAATGAAAAGAAAACAAGAAGCGATGTGGAGCAAGGGAAAACATTTTGCCGTCAAGTGCATGTGTTTTCCACCAAGGGATAAAAAGTTTCCACGTCCTGCACCAACAATTCCGTTCGCCTCGTGGCTCGTATTCGAATATAGTATCAGAACCACTTGCAGTGGCTGTTCAAGGATTTGTCTCACTCAAAGGATTTGCACATACACCCCGTGTTTGGGTTGTACGTAGGAAATTCATTCCGTTGATATCAGGACATGTGCAGGGGCATAGATGTAGTACCCACCTGTATCATCGTCGTCTGGCCATTTTGTTGAGTGTGCAGTGTGTCGTGAAGTGTGCTGTGCTGTGCGACCCAAGCTGTTAGATTCACCAGACAATCATCCTGTTTTTCTATCGCCCAGCTCAAGTTGCCCTTGCCCTCCTTTAACGTGTATAGGTACCTACTTGTGATGGATGTCGGTTTAGGTTTTTCAGTTGGCCTTTTTTTTTTCTTTTGGGACGTTTTTACTCACTTGGGCATTATTTAGCGCAATGTGGACATAAGGATGAAATCTTCAGGCAGGTCCTGTATGTTCAGTTTGCTCGTTATACGATTGTGGGAATTCTGATTGAAATTTATGTGGAGAAATGTTGATAAATGGGATTGCATTGATGATTGCTGTGTATGGTGCTCGTTCAGAACTATTTCTAAAGAACCTGATTTATGAAGAGGATAATCTCGCCATACCCCACTGAAAATAATTTATTTTTTTAAATATTCACATTGTTACTACAGATGATTATTAATGGATTGTGTTGTGCGAAGGTGTAATGGCTCCGCTGGACGGGATGGACGTCACAATCAACCAACCAGAACCTCCCACATTTTATTCCGTCCATATGGCATAGAGCCGCACCCATCAAGCAGTAAGTTACTCGTGTTGACGAATAAAAGACTTGCATCATAAAGAGATGTTGGGTATCTGCGAGTAAAGGTGAATGAGCAATCAATTTTTGTAGCGGAATTGCTCAAAAGGCAAAAAGTGATGTGCTATCAAAGAGAAAAGGTGTTCTTAACACTTGGATTGAATATACGAATATAGACTAATACGAAATGAATACAAATACCTATATCTAAACGGCAAGTCGCGAAGAAACACTATATAAATGTAACAAAATCGAGAACTGCTCTAGTCAGAAGGAAATGTGGCCAGCCAATGGATATGAGGCTAAACACAATTGTGATAATTTGTTTTTTGACCAATTTCTTGTTTTTATTATTATTGAAATTTCAGCTTAATGGTCTTATTGTTTTAGATGCAATTAAAACACTTTTAATCCATCATTGCACCCTACGTTTCGTCGGTTTTTTGCCAACATCTTCAGGGGTATTCGTTTATTTAATACCTTAAAAAACACAACATACATACATTTATGAGAAAATTTTTTAGTACTATTACATTATAAATTTCTTACATCGGATTTTTGTTTTTATTTTTATATTTTAACATGTTTATGACTCCACAGAACATAAACACGATAACTAAATAAATAATAATAATAAATAACACTGAAGACATCACTAAAATAAAATATCACAGTTTGATTATAAAGCTTTAATGGCAACCAAGTAACTTGTGCTGATATTGTCCAAGTCTTCTTTTGTGTTCATGGCTGTTCTTCTTCTCTCTTGTATCCTCAAATTTTCCAGTGTATACCTCCTTTTCGTTCTCTTTTCTTTGTCAAGTATTTGTATGTTTTCGTAGTCCGGTCAGCGTTACCTCTGAAAATTTTCAGAAAGAGTCCAAAAAAGAGTCCTGACAGAAAAAAGGAGTCCCATAGTAATACCTCTGAAAATTTGTATAAAGAGTCAAAAAAGAGTCCCATTTCGATCTAGGCTTTCTTATTGCGCGCTCAGTGGACTTCGACCTTCGAGTTTGAATACCCTTATTATGATAACAAAAAACGCCATATTTTTATACGTTATAATTATATTGCAAATTCAGGTAAAGAAGTTTATAAATATTACAAACAAAAATCAGTTCATTTAAAATAATTAAATAAATTAAGTAGCCAGCTATCTATTCTTAGTTAACTTATACTTATAATTTAATTCATTAATTCATAAACAATCATCGCTTAAAGTAAAAAAAAAAAAAAAAAACAATAGTGCGTGGAGTCCCTCCGCGCGGAAGAAGTGAAACTTCGTAATGTGGAAATGAAGGAAGGGGTAGAAATTGATTTTTTGTGGAATCATATTGACAAACTTTATTAAGATTGCTTACAATTCGCAATTGATAGCGTCTTTTAATTATCATTTTCGAGTGGAGAAATATCCAAATCTATAACATTTACAATGGGATTATGACAACTAAAGTAAGATACGAAATGTTGGAAGTCGCATTAGAAGTTTCAATTCAACAAGACATTAATTGCCGATTTAGTCATTATTTTTGGAAGTTAATCTTCACCGCAGAATATTCCTCTCCCAGCATTTGCTGCCAAAAAACTCACTCACCATTGCATACTCTGAAGCGTAAGCGGTACCCTCACACCTTTGAGTACGCAATGCCTATAGTAGCGTTAAGCGTTTAACACAACATTGTTGGAAGTCGCATAAGAAGTTTCACTTCGATAAGTCAAACAACATAATTCACCTATATCGTCTTTACTTCTTGAATTCTTCAATTCGTTATTGTAGGTATCAACGTTGGTACTATAACAACCATTAAAACAAAAACCTTGAACTCAATTTCTATATACACCACCATACGTCCATCAGCACACGTCAACAGCCATCTGCTCATTTCCTCAGAAACACATTGTCGCTGTTGATTACATACATATTCACATCGTATACTTCTCTTTCGTTTCACTTATTTTGGAGAAAACACCACTCACTTTTTTTTTTCATATGAACGTACTTGTGCAATGTGCGCCATCCTCATCCTCCCTCACACCTTTGAATATCCAATGCTTTTATTAGCGTTAAACGTTTAACGCGATCTTGAGTTGGAAGTCGCAATAGAAGTTTCACTTCAAAAAGAGGCTCAAAAAAAAATAAATAATAAAATAATATTTTCAGGTAACACCAAAAAAATAAATAAATATCTTAGATATTAGTTATAAGGAATTCTGTTCCTGTACTGCTGAATTAAATTCGAGCCAGGAACCCAGTCTCTAAAACCTTAAGTCGGTTGGTAAGTTTATTTTTGGTCAAAGCCAATTTTGAAAATAGCGTCTCAGCACACGCGCTACTATGGGCAATGTTAAAATTTTGATTACAAAATCGTACAAATTTTGTTTGAACAAATCAACGACCAAAACAACGACAACATAGAAATATAATCCATTCAATGGAATAATTTCCAGTTTCCATTTCTCATGAATGTAGGTTTTCTTGCACCATTGAACATTGACAAAATGAATGAAGCTTCCCAAATACAAGTAGGTAGTCAAATAAATTTTACAAAATGACTACGAATGGGGCATAATTTTATGATTAAGTTACAGAAAAGGAGTCAGATTTCACTGATTTTCAAAAAGATGAGTCCTGGAGTCCGGGCGTTCAAAAAGAGTCAAAAGGACGCAAAAGCGTCCCCAAAGGTAACGCTGAGTCCGGTATATGTCCATTGTCGATCATATGCTGTGAATTGTAACAAGGTATATGTGGGTACCACAAAAAGAGCTCTCGAAACGAGAGTAGCAGAACACAGAGCGGACATAAACAAAGGGAAAATAGCTGCCACGGCTCTATCACAGCTTACAAGTTTGGTTCTCTTTACCTTTACAATTTATTTGGTAGACAACGTTGTTCTGTTTCGCTTTGTCAATTTTTGATTTTGTGTTTGTGAATATTCTCCTTAGTGTTGAATTCGACTTATGCGCGTATGCTGCATTCTCTTTTTTGATCGTTGCATGTAGGTTTCTGTTCTCGGTTAGTTTTGGTATGTATGTGACACTGTGGAATATTTGAGGGTTGCCTTCTTCCTTGTTTGATTTTTGTGGGTTGTTGTTTGTTTTCCGTGATATTTTCTCCTGTATGAGGTTGTTGATAATATTGTTTGGGTAGTTGTTTTTTCTCGTAATATTCCTGATTTTTCTGATGTTCTCTTGTTGGAATTCTGTGTCGCAAATGTCAAGAATTTTATTTATCAGGTTTTTGGCTGTGTTTATTTTTTGTTTGTTGGGTTGTGTCGAGTTGAAATTTATCATTCGTCCTGAGGATTGCGGTTTTGAATACCAGTTTATCTTTATAAGATTATTACATCTAGTCAGTTTCACGTCCAAATATGGTAAATTTTTGTTTGTTTCCTCTTCGGAAGTGAATTGTAACTTAGGGTGATATTTATTTAGTACGTCAAGAATTAAAGTTTTGTCTTGTTTTTTAATAATTGCAAAAATGTCGTCCACGTATTTTACTAGAAATTTTATTTTAACGTTATTTTTTTCCAGTTCTTCTGTTGCGCTGTCAAGTAGGTGGTCCAAGATTATGTTGGCAATGGTGGGAGAAAGTGGATTTCCCATTGGCATACCGAATGTTTGGTTGTAGAATTTCTCGTCATATTGAAAGTAGTTGTTATCTCTTAGACAGAAATCCAGTATTTTCAGGAAGTCTTTTTTCGGGATTTTGGTGTGTTTTTCCACTCTAGTCCATTCTTTCATTATATTTCTTATTGCGAGATAAGTCGGTATATTAGTGAACAGCGAAACTGCGTCAAATGATATGAGGATTTCTTCCTCATCTAAGACTATTCCATTCAATCTATCTTTCAATTCGAAACTGTTTTTTATATTTTAGTCTTCTGATACAATATTGTTCAGTATGTTGCCTATGAATTTTGAGAGTTGGTAACATGGGACATTTGTTGAAGACGCTATCGGTCTCAAAGGAAAATCAGGTTTGTGAATTTTGGGTAGTCCATAAAGGCGAGGGGGGTTCGCTGCTGAACAGGCCATCTTGTATTTTTCGGGAGTAGTTATCAGGCTGTTTTTATACAAATTATTAACAATTGTGTTGTTTTTTCTTTGTAATGCTTGTGTTGGGTCAATCCGTATAGTTCTGTACGTTGTTTTGTCCTCTAGTAGTTTCTCCATTTTCATTTTGTAGTCTTTTTTTTATATTACCACTGTCTTGTTGCCTTTGTCCGCGTCAGTTACTACTATCTCGTCTTTGTGTTTATTGAGCAGTTTGTTTGTATCGTAAAACGATAAACGAATACCCCTGAAGATGTTGGCAAAAAACCGACGAAACGTAGGGTGCAATGATGGATTAAAAGTGTTTTAATTGCATCTAAAACAATAAGACCATTAAGCTGAAGTTTCAATAATAATAAACACAATTGTGTTCGGATAGTCAACAAACCATTTTTGACGTTTCACATGGCAACATTCTCGGTCCTTTGCTATTTCTGATATCTTTAGTTGACATTTTTTCTTTTATGGTTTAGCTAAAATTGGGGTAGAATTAAAAACTTGAGTATACAATTTTGTTTGTGTGTTAATAGAGCTGCCAACATATTGGGTGAGTTTTTAATTTGATGAAGTATATTTTATAAGAATCTCCTGATTTTTTCAAAAGCCAAATGCGGCTAATGTGGTACATCTAGAATTGGGTAAAGTGATATACTATATCTACGGTGACCAATGACCATACGTCCCGTATTTCCCGGGACAGTCCCGTATTTCAATAGCCTGTCCCGTTTTTTTTTTAAAGATTTTTTTAAGAAATACGGGACATACATACAATTTTTTGTTATTTTTTGGAAATTTGTGTGCTGTTATACATTTTCACTTTTTCTGTCCCGGGTTTGACTCTTAAAAATATGGTCACCGTAACTATATCACACTTCTTAAATGGCACAAACCAGACATTAGCATCAGGAAGTTCAACCGGAACTCCAATCGATAGGGCAGAAGGCTTTAATGCTGTAAATCTGGGTACATTTATGTATGCTTTTGCGTTTTTATAAGTCTTATAGCAGTACCAGTGGCGCCTGTAGCTACTCTCACGGCACTCAAATACAAGATTTGCCACTGAAATAAAAACGAAACCACTGGCATTCCAAAGAATTTTGTTGTTGTAATTTTCCTGAAATTCGCATACATCCCACCACAACCGGTCTGCCCCACAGCCGCGGGCAGAATGAGCACGATCGTCTTGCGTTCGCTTGCTATTATCATCAACCAAAATAAGCAGTGTGAGTGTGAGTGACTGAAGCATATCAGAGAAATGTTACCATATGTCAATGTTAGCATAATCATTAAGGGTTTTTCTTTGAATTTTGTCATAGAACTTTCGGTTTTGGTGCTTTTTAAAGCTTTTGAGAGCGAATAAATGAATTTGATTATGTGGGATGTTGCCATACAGTTTTTAGGTACTCCTTTAATTATTTTGTATATCTGAAGGATCTGTTAATATGCAGTTTAACTATTTTTTCTTAATAAAGGGTTGGTATTTGGTAACCCTACCGATATTTGTGAGAGAATTATGCCAATTTATAGTGCTCACTATGGCAACCATGTGAGAGCTTTAAAATGGAGACAGCTTATTAAAATCCATAATAGTAAGGGTGTACTGCGACCTAGTGGTCCATTGAATTTATTCATTCCTAATCTGCTTACAAATATTTTATTTTATTTTAGTTTGAAACAACATTTCAGCTGTTTCTTACCGTTGGAAACTGTTCGGGTAATGTCATAGATGGTATATCACTCTATCCGAAGGCAGAATATCACATTATCTGCCAGTTTTAGTAAGGGGAGTTACAGAGCTTTTATACATTTTTTTGTAAATAGCTGCGCATTGGATTACTCTGCAGAAAACTAAAGTCGAAATATAATATTATGCGCAATGCATCAAAAAGCTAAAGTGAATAGTTCGGCAAGAGCTCTGTCACAAAAATTAAAAGTAATTGTTAGAACACAAATGCCTAGGTACTATATCAAATTACGTTAGAAGTTAGTTTATTCGTTTTTTTTTTTTTTTGTACAGTCAAACTTCGATAACGCGATTTTTTTATAACTCGAACAAAATTATGTGGCAGCAGCGTTTAGAGTTCAAATCCCATACATTTTTTTCCTGATAACTCGAACTTTTATAACTCGATTTTCTCTTGAGCTCGAACAAAAAAACGACATATGCATCAAGCAAGTCGAACTTTTTAGGGGAATTCCCATTTAGTGAGAAAAAGTAACAAAATCACGTGTGGCATTTGAAATTCGAATTTTTGAAGTGAATGTTCATTTGAAAACGAGATACTTACATACACACACATACATATTAGGTTTAAGAAATTTGACTTTTTTATTATACCTACATGTTTCATTGCTGGTTGGAACTTGGAAGTTGTAAGTAACATTTATATTTCATGCGGTGCACATTTAATTTTTTCATTATGTTTTTTTTTAATTTAGTTATTGGTTGGTTATACTTAATTATGCGAGAGGGACATCTCTTCGCAGTAGCTTAGTGGTTAGTGTGTTGGACTGCTATGCGGGAGTCCCAGGTTCGAATCCCGCAAAAACCCAATTCCGACTTAGGGGTTTTTTTCCGCTGCGCTACCTCTCGCGAACGTCTGACAAACATCCGAGAGTATAAATGTCTTGAAAGAGCTTCTCAATTAGCCGTTTGGAGTCGGCATAAAATTGTAGATCCCTTCCATTCGTTCCAAAAATGAGAAACTCACACAAAACGAATGGTTGGGAGAAGCTAGGCCTAGGGTCTCTCCAGACCTGTTGCGCCAACTATTTTTTTTTTTTTTTATTGGTTGGTTGTTTTATTTTAACATTTGAATTGTTGATCATGTCATCGAAATCGAAGCGTGTTCTTAAAACCTTAACAGTCAAAGAGAAATTCCAGCTTGTGAAGGAAATAGTAAGTGGTTCCAGAAAAACTAGACGTTGCCGTGAAATATGGAGTTCCACCCAATACGTTATCCACGATAATGAAAAATAAACAGCAGGTCTTCACAGCAATAGAGTCTGGGACATTGGGTGGAAGCAAAAGAATTAAGAAGCCAGTTTTTGAAATTGTGGATTGGGCTGTAATAGATTGGTTTACAGCCGCTAGACATCAGAACATGCCTATATCTGGATGGATTATAAAGGAAAAGGCTCTGGAATTTGCAAGACGACAAAGTGCACCTGATTTTAAAGCAAGTACTGGTTGGCTTAATTGGAAGCGATGGTATTGGTAAGAAATTTTCCGATTGGAAATTTGTCTACGTAGACCTTTTCATTTCAGGCACGGCGTATGCCATAAGAAGGCCTGTGGTAAAAGTAATGACGTGTCTGATCAGGACTGCCATAAATGGAATAGTGACATTTTGCCACATTTCTTAGAAAAGTACAATGAGTCCGATATTTTTAATGCGGATGAAACCGGATTGTTTTTTAAATGCTTACCGGACAATACTTTGACATTTAAGAATGAAATATGTCACGGGGGCAAACACAGCAAGCAGCGGGTTACATTAATGTTGGCTGCAAACATGGACGGACCTGAAAAAATTAAAATCCTTTTAATAGGTAGAAGTAAGAAACCTCGTTGTTTTCGGGGTGTTAAGTGGTTACCTGTTGATTACAAAGCAAATTCCAAGGCGTGCATTGGATGGATTTAAAGTTAGATGGGCAATTTTTATAAAAAGAAAGAAAATTTTTACTTTTTATCGATGATTGTCCGGCACATCCCAAAGACCTGCAAAAAAAGCATAGGTCTATTGAAATAGCACTTTTCCCCCAAATATGACTTCAAAACTGCACAACCCGAGGGAGATGAAACTATCGCCGCAGAATTTTAAGGGAAACCTTAAAGCATATGGATGCGAAAAATAAACACGATATAACACTGCTGGAATGCATCAATACCATCGGAAAAACTTGAGACATTGACTTCTAGAGTCAAACGATAGCAAATTGCTTCAAGAAAGCTTGTTTTGGCCAATATTCTACGTGGGAAGAAGAGGACGACATTCCTCTAGTTTTCCTCAAAGAAAGCTTTTGCCAAAATTTGGACCCGATAGGTGGCGCTGGGAGATATTTACGACAAGTTAGATTTCCCTGCATATCAATTTGTATCAACAAACATTAAATTTGTGATAATATAGTTGGCGTTGGTTGTCTATATTTTTTTTGAATTTGACATTTCAGTAATTCATGTTTCATTTAGCTGTACAATTGTTCGACGAAAACTCCAAATTAGATTTTAATCAATTTTAAATAGGTAAATAACATTTCCATTCGATTTCCGGCACAAATAACATAACCAAGGAAAATGTTCTTACTCGCCAAATTGTATAATTCTTCTTTCGTTTTGTTCGAATTGGTGTATTTCAGGCAGTCTTAAAAGATCAAATTTTGGACCCGATAGGTGGCGCTGTCGTCGATCTCCGAAACCGCTAAATCGATTTCATTGAAATTTTGTGGATGTGTACGGATACTTTTCGACCCGATAGGTGGCTGTGTTGTCGTTTTCCGAAACAGTTTTATTGAGACGATTGAAATTTTTGTAATGGGTATGGTTGCTTAAAGTTTGACAGAGAGGATAGTTATGGACCCTATTGTTGGTACTTTACAAAAAACAGGCGGGTTAGGAAAACGGGTTGCGGCACTTCTCATTCAAAAATAAAACCAAACGCTAGGAAGGACATACTATGCTACTCTTTGTCGTGAAAACAACTTTATGGGGATTAGTTGAATTTTTTAATTCTTTGGATGTTCCGGGCAGTTATAATTTTGCTGCGCAACGTCAATGCACCGAAACTTTGTAACGGAACGCGTTTGATTTGATGGTGAAAGATTAAATCAAATGTCATCCAAGCGACGGTTTCGAGGGGAAATTTTAAAGGCAAACATTCTCATTGCTCGGATTCCCCTTATTCAGAACGATTTGTCATTCGTATTTAAGCGTATTGAATTTTCCGTGCGTCTCCTTTTCAATCTCAGAGATGGTAACACCTACCGTAACATTTTTCATATGAGGGAACTCGAGAACGGAACTTCCGATTTGGATACTCTTTGGATTTGAGTTTGTCTACGCCTAAGGACGACGAAAAAAAAAATGGAAAATTCGAAAGGGAAATTGGAGAATTCTAGAAATTTATTTTCCATATATTTTGTACGGGGAGTGTTATTTTTAATTTTTTTTTTTGGATTTGATCGTAGTAACGGGTGATTTTTTAAGAGGTTTAGAACTTTTTTTAAAAAAAAAACACAAAAAATTCGAAAAAATGAATGAAATATTTATTTGAATCGATAGTTAGAACCTTGCAATTTTAAAGATAATTTCATGCAAATGTTGACCGCGGCTGCGTCTCAGGTAGTCCATCCGCTGAGTCCAATTTTGGCATACTCTTTCACACATATCGGCCGGTATCTCACGAATGAATGCATGGATGTTGGCTTCCAGTGCGTCAATCGAAGCGGGCTTGTCCCTATACACATTAGCCTTGACATATCCCCACAAAAAATAATCTAATGGTGTCAAATCGCACGATCTAGGCGGCCAATTGACCGGCCCGAAACGTGAAAATAGCTGTTCACCAAACTCGCCTCGCAATTGCGCCATTGTTTCGCGTGCTGTGTGGCATGTGGCACCGTCTTGTTGAAACCACATATCATGCAAGTCAAGAACTTCCATTTCGGGCAAAAAAATGTTTGTTATCATCGCTCGGTAGCGTTCACCATTGACAGTAACGCTGCGATTCTCATCATCTTTGAAGAAATATGGCCCAATAATGCCACCGGCCCATAAACCGCACCAAACAGTGGCTTTTTCGGGATGCATTGGTAGCTGTTGCAATGCTTCTGGCTGATCTTCACTCCAAATGCGGCAATTTTGCTTATTTACGTACCCATTCAACCAAAAATGAGCCTCATCGCTGAACACAATTTTTCGATAAAAAAGCGGATCCTCGGCCAGCTTTCCAAGAGCCCATTCACCAAAAATTCGGCGTTGTGGTAGGTCGGCTGGCTTTAGTTCTTGCACAAGCTGTATCTTAAAAGGCTTTACGCACAAATCCTTCCGCAAAATTTTCCACGTAGTGCTGTAACAAAGGCCTAACTGCTGGGAACGGCGCCGAATCGACATTTCGCGGTCTTCTGTCACACTAGCTGATACGGCCGCAATATTTTCTTCACTACGCACAGTACGTAAACGTGTTGGTGGTTTAATGTCCAACAAAGTAAATTTGGTGCGAAATTTGGTCACAATCTTCCGAATAGACTGCTCAGAAGGTCGAGAATGCCGATCATAAAATGGAAGCAGCGCGCGATGAACATTTCGAACCGAGCACGAATTTTGACAGTAAAATTCAATAATTTGCAAGCGTTGTTCATTTGTAAGACGATCCATGGTTAAATTGCAAACCAAACTGAAGCTGTTTGACAGTGACACAAGGTACTAAACACACGTCAGCTGTCAAAACCAGTGTTGCCAAAACCAAACCAGCTAAAAAATCACCCGTTATATACAGTGAGACCGCATTTGTCAAAAGATATTTTGGATCAAAAAAATGTATTTTTGGTGGAAAAGTGAATGCTCCCAATTCAAATAATTTCAGTCAAAAAGTCAATATTGGGCGGGACGAAGTTCGCCGGGCACGCTAGTCTTCTATATAAAAATCAATTGCTGTGCGTTAGTCGGGTAAAGGGTCCAGAAGGGCTTTTTTTTTTTTTTTTCTGTCGGAGGTCTGTACTGGTACTGGTCCATTGTACTGCCAAACAGACACCTTACATTTATGTACTTAGTTTTCCCGTCTTTCGAAGAAAGATGAGAAGGAGCTTCAGTGATGAAGAGCTTATATGTTCGGCACTCACCACGTCAGCACCAAAGATTCGCCACCTGATGCGAGCAAAGGCAGGACAGCTACAGAGGAAGTGCTCCGCTGTATCGTCATCCTCTCCGCAGGCAGGACAGATGGTGGAGATGCTCAAGCCCAAAACATTTAAGTGTTTGGCAAAAGCTTGGTGGCCCGAAAGGACGCCCACAAGCAGTCTACAGTCGCTTCTTCTGAGAGACAGAAGGAAGGCCGCCGACCTTTTGCAGATGTCCGGACGCAGTCGTTTGGTCTGCCCACACCCAGCACAGCCACGCCACCGACACTCGTGTTCGCAGGAAACCCAAGTATCAATGGATGACTTAACCACCGATGAAGGCAGACCCAACGTAGGTTGAGGTCCTTAGAATTCTTCCTCTGAACCCAGCCTGGCAAGTTCATCAGCTATCTCATTTCCAAGGATACCAGTGTGACCTGGGACCCAAACAAGATACACTGTATTTAGCCTTCCGACCAAGTTCAGAGAAAGCTTGAGTTCGAGCACTAATTTAGACGAGGTAAGAGGGTTAAGCAGCGCTTTTAATGCAGCTTGGCTGTCGCTGCAAACGCATATACTCCTAGCCCTCCATCTGTTTGTCACAATATAGCGCATAGCCATAAGGATAGCGAAAATCTCCGCTTGGAAGACAGACGCATGGTTTCCTAAGGGGTAGTGAAGTCTAATGTTCTCGCTTTCCACGAAGACTCCAGAACCAGACCCCTGTCCGGTTTTGGAGTCATCCGTAAAAATACGATGGCATTTTCCTGGCTCAGAGTCTGGCCTAAGCCATTCCGTTGCCTGAGGAAAGTTGACGTGGTAGTTTTGTCGCAGTAGGACTTCTGGAGTCATTGCGTCAGAGGGCATATCCATAGGACAGGGGTCAAAGGATAATTCTCGCACAAGTTCTTCAAAACTCCAATGCGCGTGGTACCAAAAGCCACCTCTCTTTAACCGAGAGATGGTTTTCAGCGTACACCCCATGATAAAAATATCAAGGGGGGGGGAGGTTCATCATAGCGTCTAGAGCGGAGCCCGGTGTGCCGAGACAAACCTTTCTTTGAAGTCTGGCAAAAGAGGCAGTAACACGTTTCCGTGAAAGCCTGTTCCACCATACAACCGACGCGTATGAGAGGAGTGGTCTTACCATTGCCGTATAGATCCAAAATACCCTTTTAGGAGATAAGCCCCATGTCTTGCCAAAAGCGCCTTTACACTGCCAGAAAGTTGACAGCGCTTTATCGGTTTTCGATTCGACATGCTTGAACCAAAGAAGCTTTCTATCGAGGATTACTCCCAGATATTTGACTTCATCGGAGATCGGAATAGTGACACCTTTTAACACAAGCTGAGTCAGACCAGTGACCTTCCTCCTTCTCGTGAAGAGAACAACAGTAGTTTTAAGAGGATTCACTGAAAGCCCATTTCTTGTGCACCAGCCATCGATCAAGCCCAAGGATCTCTGAGCCCGAGAGCATACAGTCCCTAGGTCAGAACCGACAGACAGAACGGCGACATCATCCGCGTATGCTTGAGTATAGGTTCCAGGAAGATCGAGAAGCGTTAGCAGAGAGTCAACTACCATACACCATAAAAGGGGAGACAGAACACCGCCTTGAGGGCAGCCCCTGTTAACCCCTGTCACGACGCATTTACCACAATCCGCCTCAGCAATCAACGTCCTGTACATTAGCATTGATTTAATCCACAACACTAATGTTTCATCTATACCATGATGTCTGGCTGCAGTGCACATGCTATCAAAAGTCGCATTATCAAAAGCCCCCTCAATGTCGACGAAAATGCCCAACGCGTACTCCTTCCGATCAAGAGCATTTTCAATCCTACCAACAAGGTTCTGAAGCGCAGTTTCACAGGATTTTCCGCGCTGATAGGCATGTTGCATCTCTGAAAGAGGGTGCGATCGAAGAGCGACATTGCGCACGTTCAGCTCAACCAGTCTCTCCAAACTTTTCAGCAGGAAGGAGGACAGACTTATGGGTCTGAAACTTTTGGCGAGAGTAGTCAGTCTTACCAATTTTTGGTATGAACACGACTTTAACCATACGCCAAGGAGAAGGTATGTAGCCCAAGGCCAAGCTAGCGGTGAAAATTATTTTCAGCGTCGGCATCAGCTGGCTACAACCTTGTTTCAGCATAACCGGATAGATGCCATCCGGACCAGGCGACTTGAAACCATCAAACGATGCAATTGCATATTTGATGGCCTCATCCGTCACTACTCTGGATGCAACATACCAGCTACGCCGCGTGGTGTTTGACAGATCAGGAGTGGCCACCGTTTCCGGTTCCACTGAAGAGCATGTAGTAACCTGATTTCCCGGGAAGTGAGCAGGAGACTGAAAGTCTCCGCCTTGTCTCAGTGTAGGTACCATCAGATTTTTGGAGCGATTCCAGTTTGCTTGGTCTGTCCCTTTTGAGGACTTTAACAAGCCTACTGGTCGCACTTAGTGATTCGACCTCCTCACAAAATGTCCTATAAGAGTCATTTTTTGATTTACGAATTAGTCTCTTAAATTCTTTTTGTTTCGATCGATATAGATTCCAGTCTTCTTCCAAGTTGGTTTTTAAAGACCGATTTAGGAGCTTCCTGGTTTCTCTGCGAATACACTGCAGTTCGGTACTCCACCAAGGTACCGGTTTTCTACAGGAGTTTTTTGTAACTGGACACGCTAGTTCGAAGCAGCGGATAAGGGTGCTACTCAGATCCTGAGCAGACCTCTCTACCCCTAGTATCGATCTTAGTTTGAGTGGAACTTTAACAGAGTTGCCAAGCTCTTCCCCAAACCGAGACCAGTCCGTTTTTCTCGGATTTCTCCTCTCTAGCAAAGGCGAAACTTCACAGAAGATTTGAAATTCGATGTATCTGTGGTCTGACAAAGTGCTATCTGGTGATACCCGCCAATTCGTGATAGTCTTGGAATGCCGGTTCGACAGGGTAACATCAATTACTTGCTGTCTCCTGGCTGTAACAAATGTAGGTCGACAACCCACATTGTTGATGGTAATGTCAGACGATAATATGAAGTCCAGAAGACGATCTCCTCGTATATTGCATTTGCTGCTGCCCCAAACAGTGTTTTGAGCATTAGCATCGCAACATAGAATAAGACCTATCTTTTTGGACTCACAGTACTCTACGAGCTCAACAACCACCTTTGGTGGTGGAGGAGTTAAAGAGTCATAGGGAAAGTAAGCCGATGCGGCGACAAAGGTTTCCCAACTGTCGTTTGTTTGCATGGTAAGTAATAGTTGCAGCAACCAAATCTTGACAACAGAAGCGTTTGATTGTAACTGCCGTGAGGGATTTCGATACAACAAGACATGTCCTAGGTCTATCGGACAGCCTATCGTAAAGAACGTTATGCGAACCACTCAACTCACCAAGGCCACAGATGCGATTTTTCCACACCCATATGGTTCCTGGATGGATGTTATGCGATTCTTTGTTCTACTTAAAAGAGCGGTAGCAGCCTTGCAGTGCTGTAGGTTTATCTGAGTGAACAAAATGGATGTAAACTCTGGGTTACGACCACTATTTGCACTACTTGGTATTGAAATGGAAACGAATCCTACCAAGATGCAGATAGGGACGCATGTCGTACCTAGACTTGATGGTCTCGGCAGAAGTCATGTCTATGCTCACAACCAGAGAGCTACCATCTTCATCGTGACGGTTTTTGCTCTGCCTGTGAGAACGGACAATCCAGGCTTTTGTGTCGAGGCCAGGGTTCTGGCCGTGCAAACGCTTTAGCACATCCGCCGATTTCCCCAGTTTCCCAGGGATCCAGCAGACTGCGCGCGTGAGCTTGGGTGGCTTGTAGACCTCAAAAATTGTGGTCCCAAGGGGAGGGATCTTCGGCACAATACTGCTGACCCATTCAGAGGTTTGCTGCGAGGAGGTCTTCACCATGAAGGTTCCGTCCTTAAACTCACAGCCCTCAACCTGGATGCACGCATTCGTTTCCGAGGCAAGCTCCAAAAGTTGAGCTTTGCAGTGTTTACACTCTGCATCGCTCAAGCTATTATCATTGCCTGCTTTCCCTATACGAACTGCCAAAGAGGAGACAGCAGCATCCTTATAGGACAGCCTACTATCTCCCACCTCAGCTGTTCTGCGTTCAAAAGAAGCACTCCGACCACCAGAGCCATCCGCGACAACAAGGTTCTGTCCGCTGGTACTGCAACCTGAGTTGGTTTCAGCACCTGCATCATTCGTTACCAGTGCACGGGCAGCCCCAGCGATAGGAGCGCCTCCGGGGTTTATTCTCTTTACGAGCTTGGGACGCTTCTTCTTGCTTTTCGTTTCGGCAGAAGAGGAGGCAGAGCCCGATCCCAGGGGTTGGTTAGCTTCAGTTGGTACGACCTCCACCGACCTGTTCCTTTTCAAAGGCACCGCCAAGGAGCTAATAGATATGCTTGCGCCTTCAACAGATAAAGCATCTTTGCGCCGCAGATCCAACAGCTTCCTCATTTTCCTCTTCCGCTGTCCCTTAGACAGGCGCAGCTCAAGGACCGCCTCCTCAGGAGCCCGTTCAACCATGAAGATATCCCGAGTCTGACCGTCAGTGGCAGTGCAGTGGGCAGCAGCCTGTCTCATGCTCAATTTGCCGAGTGAATCGGACATAGAGCCACAAGAGTCGCTTGTAGGTTCGGGTATGAATGTTGGGGCCTCCAGAATCCGTCCCCGGCCGTAGTCGAGAAGACTACGGGTGGATTATGGCTATTGCCATTACCACCTGGAGTAGACAATTCCTTTTGTTTCTCCATTCATAGCGTTATTGAGTGTTAACAACTAGCTCCTGTGGGTTAGAGTACACTAACAGTTGATTTCACTGAGGATAGGCTAAACCGCCCCTTTTATATCCGCGCTGCCACCCATCAGGGAATATTCCAGTAGTAGATATATTCCAGATGTATATTCCAGCTCTTCTCTAGATGGTTCTAGAATTAGCTAACTTGACAGATTCCAGTCTCCAATTGGAAGTGGAACTTGTAGGATGACCAAGTGCCCGATTCACCACAATTCCTAAGTGCCTTAAGGACTATTCACATGAGAGCGAATTGCGAACTGCGAACACGCGAATATTCGTGGTTTCTGACACTTCATTCACATGAAAACTTTTTTTGGTCGCAGATGCCCGCGTATCAGTTTCATTTTTAAAGGTTAAGTTCGAACGAATTTTTCATTCGTGGGTTTGTGGATCGCGACTGTTTTGTGTGGATTGTGAATAAAGTGTGACAGTTCGCGGCAAGAATTTTCAATTCGCGGGAAAATTGCTTTAATTGTTAATTTAGCTGTTTAAATCAATTGAGAGTAATGTTTTCTTTAGACTAGATGTTAGATTAATTAAATATAATGGTTTTGTGATAGAACAAATACAAATTTTCAATTCATGAATGCAGTTAAATTGATTTGTTCGCAATTCGCCTATTCGCAGTTCGCTCTCATGTGAATGGTCCTTTAGAGAGGTTTTTGTAAAATTACCTAGACAAAACCGTACCAAATTTTGCAATGTTTTGTTTTAATAATACTATTGCCTAACTATTTAGCTGAAAACTGACTACCTATAAGCAATACTTAGGTTAGGTTAGATTCGAATTTAAAATAAGGCCACAATAATTTTGAAAACATACATTTTACTCTAACTACACATTTTGGTCAACATGTTTATCGCCTTTTCCTAGAAAACTAAAAAAAAAACAAATTAAAAAAAAAATTCTTTTTCTTTTTGCTTTTACTCAGGAGAAATGTCAAAGTCGAAGCATTTTCTACGTTTTGTATGAATAAAAACTAATTTGAGTTAGTTCCAACTTTTGGCATGTTCGAAAAACGGCGGCACTGACCTTTTACTCAGATCGGTATGAATAAACAAAGCAAATGCTATGCAAATTCTGAGTCTGTTATTTAGTTGACTCAGACCTTTTGCTAAATATTTTGTACACACATTTGTCACACAAAAAAAAAGTAAGCAATTTGAATTTTTGATGGTTTGTCTATAAATAGTTAAAATTATCAAAATACCTGTGAAAAAATCAATTATTTCTTGTCATGGGCACCTGAAGAAGAAATAAAATATGTATCAACAACCAATTTGGCAAACAAAAATCATATTTCCAGGTGCAATTGGAGCTATATTCATATTTTTTAATTTCAATTTCCACAAAAGTCATTAGAATCTCAAAGAAAATTCAAAAATTCAAAAATTCAAATTTACTGGTCAGATTTGACAGAAATTGCAAGGCAAGTACACGTGCAGCGAAGTAAAATTTTCGAACTTACTTTAGCACAAACTAGGTTTTTATTCATACCGATTCAAAGCAATTGCTAAGGGCTTTTACTTTGCTAAAACCTTTTACTTACTTACTTACTTAAGGTGGCGCTACAGTCCGGGGTGGACCTGGGCTTCAACCAATACGCCTCTCCAGTTAGCGCGATCTTTGGCTAACTGCCTCCAGTTGTGCACACCAAGTTGGTTGAGGTCCCCTTCCACTTGAGCGCACCACCTTAGGCGAGTTCTTCCTCTACTGCGTTGTCCCTCCGGGTTGGAATCGAAGACTCTCCGGGCCGGGGCGTTGGTGTTCATTCGCTCTACATGTCCTAACCATCTTAGACGACTAATGCGTACTTTTCTGACCAGGTCGATGTCGCTGTACAGCTCGTAGAGTTCGCTGTTAAATCTTCTCCTCCAAATCCCGTCAACGCAAACGGGACCAAAAATCACTCGAAGAATTTTGCGTTCGAAGCGACCAAGAAGATGCTAAAACCTTTTACTCAAAGCAAATGCTAGTTTTTATTCATACTGTTACATTCGGGCTGGGATTCGAAAAGATAAAACACTATTCTGTTCAACTTTTCTAATAAAATCACTTTATTTATACACTTTCTACTTAATCACTTATTTAGTACCAGGACAATATCACTTAAATCAATTCTTAAACGTTTCAATCCAATCGCTTTATTCACTGTATTACTTTACACTTATTTATCTCACAACCGGTTACTCTTTCGAACTTAACACAATCGCTGGCTAAAAATCAACTGTCCTTCTCTGTTGTCAACGCGCCCCTTTTATATCCGCGCTGCCACCTATCGGCGAATTTTCCAGAAGTAGATAGATTCCAAATGTATACTCCATATCTTCTCTAGATGGTTCTAGAATTAACTAACTATACATTTCCAGTCTCCAATTGGAAGTGGAACATGGAGTGTTACCAGGTGCCCGATTCACCACAATTCCTAAGTGTCTGATTCACTAAGTGCCTGATTCACTAAGTGCCTAATTCACTAAGTGTCTGATTCACTAAGTGCCTGATTTACCACAATACGACCCAATGGGTATGGCACGTTTCGCTTAAATGATCAATTTAGGAAATAGTAAAACGGCGTAACGATATTTCGTTAAAAAGTTACTTGACCAAATGACAAACAAGGTAACAGAATAATCAACAAATTGCCAAAAGATTTTTGCGAAATAATCAGAATTCATTTCAAACCAATTCGAAAGATAAAAACGCCAATTAGGAGATTATCGCGTAATGATTGACAAATTTAACGAATAAAAAAACAAATTGCCAATTCAGGATTGCAAAATAAAAGAAATATTTGACGAATAAAGGGAAACAAAGAAAATATAGGCTCCAACCCACACGACGCCACTGGTTTTGTTACTGAATAAGTTAACAATGAAGGTGTAAGTAATGTGATTTTATTAGAAAAGTTAAACAACAGAATAGTGTTTTATCTTTTCGAATCCCAGCCTGAATGTAAACCCACCAACTTTTTGTACACCTACCTAGCTTTACGGTACTATGCAAACATTAGAAGTGCGAAAAGTGTAGTAGGTACTCTCTTTTGTCGTTTTCCGTTGGAATTTTCAGATTTTGCTCTCAGATTTCAGATCTTTCGTGCCCAATGGAACATAAAACGAGATTTTTCTTCCTTTGCATCTGTGGTGGTGCGTGTTTTAAAAGTCACGTGTTCTTAAATTGTAATTTGTGTAAATAAAAATCCATTCAATTTATTTTAATAAATATTGCAGCGGCCATATGTAATTTTTTTTTCTATTTTTCAAAGACTTCTCGTCTATAAACGTAAGTAAACACACTTTAAAGTTTGACAAACGACAAATGTTTTGGTGTTAGTGCAAATAGGTGTGAATCTCGCTCGGATATCGAGATTCGCAAAATTGCTCTGACTCTCAAAAAAAGAGTTTTTTTTTGCGCCCAATGGAACATGAAATCTGACAGCCAGCTGATTTCGAGAGCAGAAAAACTGCTCTGACTCTGAAAAAAAGTGCTTTTTCTGTCCCAATGGAAATCGACATTAAAGAAACATCTGAAATTGAAGTAAATTTCTTAGTCGCCGTGTGGAAAGTTTATTTTGACATTTCGCGGTGAAAAATTTGTATGAAAAACTGGATTTCACGCGAAATGCGTACCACCAGCCTTAAAGCTATTACCAGGAATTGGTGGATGCGGGACCCAATTTTGTAGATTTGTAGTTAATTTTTTGCATGGTTAAGGACACCAGTAACCCGGATAATTTGACACAGAATCGGGCCCTAAGGACACGATTCATGAGATTTCTCTCCAAATTGAGGTAAAAAAAGCAAAACAGAGATATCCAACTAGCACTTATCAAACGCTTGCATAATGTCAGACTGACTTAGAGGAGGTGACACTAGTTGTTGTTGTACTTTACTTTCGCTGAGATAGGATGTTTGTTTTAAGTCCTACAACAAAAACAAACAAAAATGGACCCATCTTCAGAATTTGATATTTCTGTCGGTGTAGCGGTTGGAAACTTTATTTTTGCATGGACCGAAGTGGAAACCGGGTCGTCCAATAAAAATAAAAAAAAGATAAAAAAATAAAAACTCCGGAATGACGCAAGTTTTATCGTGTTCACCAGGAAAATGGTAAAACCCTAGCGAATCGGGGGCTTATTGTATTTGTGAATTTAAAGTTTTAAAGTTTGAAGGGCCATGGTTACATGGGTATAACACATTGTGAATTCTAATTTTTCACCGTGACCTGCAATCCTTTGACAAACTGTCAAGGCAATGAAAAAAAATCGATGTAAACACAAGCAAAATACAAATCCTTCCCTAAAAAAGAAGGAATTACGGAGTGAAATGGAGGAGGGTCATGTCTTGGGCGAAAAATTTGATGGTTATTTTATACAAAAAAAAAACAAAAATTAGTAGCATTACTAATTATCGTTTTCCTTACAGATTTCATTGAAGAAATCATTTCCAAAGAAGAAACAGACCCCACCAATGAAGAACAAGCAGATTTAAAATGTTTCCAATGTTTTAAAGAGTTCGAATCAGAATTTGATTTGTTGCATCACATTGAAATTGAACATTTCACACATAATTGTCCAAAATGCAGCAAGCAATTCCCCACCGGTAAAAGACTTAAGAAACATTTAAGAGATGCCCATTTGACTGGCAAATTCCATTGTCCTCTATGTGGTATGCTAAGTTTGTTCTTTTTTCTTATTTGTTTGTTCTTATTTATTATTTGTGTGTTTTCTTATAGATAAAGTATTCACACGTAAAGACCAATGCAAGGATCACATATATACGCATTCCTCAAAACCACTGTTTCCATGTAAATATGAAAACTGCGACAAAGTTTTCCGACAGTCTGGTCATCTTAAACAACATGAACGTAATCATTCGGGTAATAACCGAAAAACGTGTCCTTTATGCAATGAGAGGGTCGCACAATTGTCCAAACACTTAAATTCTCATTTCAAATTGAAGCAGCATGCGTGTATGACTTGTGAAAAATCCTTTACACGTCGTAGTTATTTGTTAGAACACGAAAAGATGCACTTTGGCGGAGCTGGATTTATTTGTGATGAATGCAAAACGGAGTTCAGAACCTCAAATGCTCTGTACAAGCACAAGCGAAGTAAACATAGAATGGAGCAATACACTTGCGAACTACCTGAGTGCAGCAAGGTGTTTAATCGTAAGGACAACATGATATCGCACATGAAGCGTAGGCATAAGTTAATCGTAGAAACAGTTCAAGTCAATGCTAACGCGTTGATTTGAAGCAAGTACAAATAAGTGCGGTAGACTCGCCATACACCGACTATTTTATATATATAAATGTATAACAATAACTGTTTGTTGTGACTGAAGAGTAAACACATTTTTAAGATTCGATGTAGGTTAATCACCTTTTAAAAGCTCGATCTATTTTGCTGATTACTCTTCTTAGGTTAAGTCCAAAACACATTTTCTATTTTTATTCAAGAGCTTTTTATATATTTGTGCAATTTATTATTTTATATAACCAATTGCAAATGGTACATACATATGTGATTATTTATTTTGCTAATTTTTGCCATAGCTTACTAAAATATTTGATAAATCAAAAGTTTAGTTAACGGAATTGATATTTTAATTTGAGCATAACAAGTTACAAACCATACTATGACATTTCCAAACTTGATATTAATTTTATTGTAAGGATAAGAAACCTTGCGAAAGAACAAATGATATTATTTTGTAAGTCACCCTTTCTAGTCAAAACCTTGATAATTTATTATAGTTTTTTTTTTATTTTATTTATTTACCTATATATACTTTTTTATACACAAGCTTTTTATTCTAAATTGTTTTATTTTATATGATACGATGATAATTCTGTGGCAAAAAGGAAAAACAACATAAGTCGACTTATGTCGAAATTGAGTTTTTTACACCATCGTATGCGAAATATTCCATTCTTTTTGCCAATTTTTTTGGTATTTTTATCTATTACGGTTTTTAAATTATAGAAGAAAGAAAAACAAATACGTCATACAACGCACAAGGAAAGGTAAACATTCAAACCGCTCTCCTGAAAAATTGCAAAAAGTGACTTATGCTGTTTTTCCTTGTGGCCACAGAATTATACAATACCTGAATATGTATTTGGTAACAGTATTGGCTGTACTGTCAACTGTGCCGCCAAACAGATTTTTTGAGGTAAAAATCCACAATTCCATTAAAGAATAAATGTACATGTGGCTTTTCTTGCCTCAAAATGCTTATTTTGTATCACATTTGCAAAATATGTAATAATTGTGTGACTCTCTGTGACCAAATAAGACAAGTGGAAGAAGTTATTGCTTTATACAGCTACACTTATCTCATGCTACTAATCTATCATCATCAGTTCTGAGGAAGTCAGGAACAATGGCGCAATACCAATGGCATTATTGACCATTGAGTGTGTGTACCAAGTAAATGGGAAAAACTTGTTGGGCGAGACGTCCACAAATCAAAACAAAGAATAATGGGGCATTTACACGGTCACACATTCCTATCACGGAAAATTAAAGGGATGCCCAATACTAAACAGCCGTCTGACTGAAAGGGACAGCATTACCTAACACGCAAAAAAACGTGATACGTTTTTTGGTCGGCCATCTTGTTTGCGTGGTAGGAATTATGGGAAAGCTATGCATGTTGATATTTTTATAGCGATGGCTTACGAAATTTCGTTTTCCTATAAAACAAAATGGCTTCCGGAAGGGATGAAGGTACATTTTTTTATTAATTTCGTATAAATGATTGATGAATTGTTGGTTTAATTTACTGAGACTAAAGGCGTTTTTCTTTTTTAGTTCAGAGCACAACCTGAACTGTTATACAAAAAGTTTGTGTTTCTTTTTTAGCTCAGATACATCAGAGCTCGAATTTGTGTTTCTTTTTTCGTTCAGAGCGTGATCAGAGCGCGCTCTATGAGCTCAGAATTAATTGACTGAGCAGGCTGAGTAAAATGCTGATTACACATATACATTCACACTTCCAGTCCTATTTGAGAGAAAAGAAAAACAGGAAAAACAGAAAATCATCAGAACGATCTGAGCACGCTCAGTTCAGAGCGCGCTCATATAGCTCGAGCTCAGTTCAGTGCTCAGCTCTGAACTAAAAAAGAAAAACGCCTTAAGTAACACTCTCATTTCACATATTTTTAATCGGAAATAGAAATGTTTTCATGTGATTGCAGAAATGTTGGTCGCCGGAACTTCCGCTTTACGTAGGTATCTATAATTATGGGTAGAACATCCATGACACCTTAGGCGTCTGATTTGTGATCTCATTCATTCGCCTTTATTAGCATTGACTGCGGACAAACGGATCTCTCTGTCCCGTCTCGTGCAAAAATGCGCGTGCGTGATAGTGTAAATGCGGTTTAAAGGAACAGTCTAAGAACTAAGCCTAAGCAAGGACAACTCGGCACATTATTTGGAGTTACGGCACTACCTTTTGACGCAACGTGCTAATGGACTGACTGGCAGTGCGTCATTAAACTGCATTTATGCCCAAAACACACGTGCAGAATTTTGCATGCAGTGGAAATAGAACCCACACGTTTAAATGGGAGTGAACACATGTAAATTCTGCATGCGTTGCAACTGCAAGTTGTCGCTATTTCTAAATCCACTGCAAACGACAATGCAACCACGCCACAGAAAAATTAAAAACTAAATTTGAACGGATTTGGCATCATTGCGTTTGCCGTTTATTTCAAATATTTTGCGGCTGACACAAAAATGGAAGAAAAACTAGTAGAATTTTCAACGAAAACATTATTTCAGCTAATCGGCTAAGGTATAAAAAATTCCTGTACGACTGGTAAACCGATAAAAGCAATACAATTTTGCGAATATTATTGAATTTCTCAATTTTCATTTTCAATGAAATTAATTACAAACAAAAACAAATCAGCTGCTTAGTCGGCGAATGACAGTAACTGATGCAAGCATGTCAAACAATTTTCTGCACATGTGTTTTGCTTGCAGTACTGCATGCTTCACTGCGTCCAGAAATTCTGCACATGTGTTTTGGGCATTACACTATCACGCACGCGCATTTTTGCACAAGACGGGACAGAGAGATCCGTTTGTCCGCAGTCAATGCTAATAAAGGCGTAGAAATGAGATCACAAATTAGACGCCTAAGGTGTAATGGATGTTCTACCCATAATTATAAATAGGTAAAGTGGAAGCTCCGGCAACTAACATTTCTGCAATCACATGAAAACATTTCTATTTCCGATTTAAAATATGTGAAATGAGACTTAATTTGTTTCAGTAAGTTGAACCAACAATTCATCAATCATTTATACGAAATAAATAAATAATTGTACGTTCATAACTTCCGGAAGCCATTGTGTTTTATAGGAAAACGAAATTTCGTGAGCCATCGCTATAAAAATATCAACATGCATAGCTTTCCCATAATTCCTACCACGTAAAAAAGATGGCCGACCAAAAAACGTATCAAGTGTTTTGCGTGTTAGGTAATGCTGTCCCTATCAGTCAGACAGCTGTTTAGTATTAGCCATCCCTTTAATTTTCCGCGATAGGAATGTGTGACCGTGTAAATGCCCCATAAAGGACTATTCATATGAGAGCGAATTGCGAACTGCGAACACGCGAATATTCGTGGTTTCTGACACTTCATTCACATGAAAACTTTTTTTGGTCGCAGATACCCGCGTATCAGTTTCATTTTTAAAGGTTAAGTTTGAACGAATTTTTCATTCGTGGGTTTGTGGATCGCGACTGTTTTGTGTGGATTGTGAATAAAGTGTGACAGTTCGCGGCAAGAATTTTCAATTCGCGGGAAAATTACTTTAATTGTTAATTTAGCTGTTTAAATCAATTGAGAGTAATGTTTTTTTTAGACTAGATGTTAGATTAATTAAATATAATGGTTTTGTGAAAGAAGAAATACAAATTTTCAATTCATAAATGCAGTTAAATTGATTTGTTCGCAATTCGCCTATTCGCAGTTCGCTCTCATGTGAATGGTCCTTAAGAATTGATCTGGAAATGCACATTTATCAGCGAAAAATTGAAAACATAGAAAGAGCACTTCTAAACTTTTTTTTATAGAAAGGGCAATTATTTATTTAATCCAAAACGCCATAAGTTGTCTGCGCTCCTCGCCTAACGGTCAAAGGAACGCGTAACACGTTCATGTTTGCAGTTTGCATAATATGACAGCAGCAGCATAAATGACAGAATCTGTTCCTTTTAACAAAAAAATATAAGTCTGTACGTAGGTACCTAGGTAGGTACACTTGAGACTTCCCGTTTTGCATATTTGCAATTTTGCATTATCATTTGCATTATGAACGCAGCCACTAACAGAAAATAATACCTACTACTATTATTTTTGCTAATGTAGTAGATCCTATCTGCTTCAAATCAGACGTAACACTGACGTTCAATAAAACTATTTTGAATTGGTCATATTTTTCATACTAAACTTGACGTCTGATGAAATCGCAGCATTTTGCGAAACATCTGTGGAGAACACTTTTCGCGCTGTTCCGCGAATAATTTTGGGAGTCAGAAAGTTTCTTCTTCAAATTCCCAGTTAGTAATTAAACATCAATAACAAACTAATATTTCCACAAAAATGAGTTCCAAATCTTACTTCGAAACTCCTGAAGAGTCTGGTGGGAAACTTGCCAAAAAAGCCAAAGAATCGCCATTCATGATAATAGGTAAGTGTATTTGGAGATATATTTGATTCGCGTGTGCAATACTACAAAGAATTCAAGATCAAGAACTGATTGAAAACGAATCACAAGGCGCCTGACCTTGACCTTTGAGGTGTTCCTCGTATTCTCAATCTCATCACTGAAGTGCCTTGGTTCGCTTTCATGTTTCATCTCAAAATTGATTATCTAATAAAACGTAATCCACTATCACTGTGTTCGGTATACAATTATTATTTCTGAGAAATCTGACGTAATGTTTTTCAAGTATCTAGACGGCTTGTGAAATCTGCGGAATGGATTTTTGCGTATGGAGAGGCATGCATAACTTCAAGTACATACTAGATACTGCCTACACGTATTTTAGAGATGGTTTGTTTGACAAATTATAGCAATCACGTTATGAATCACACTCGCACGTTCGGAGCACCTTTCAGTTGGTATAATATTCCAGTCCATTTCAGAGAGATTTACCTAAAACTTTGGCCTTCTTCACCTATTTTAAGAAATTGCGAAAATTTGCAGTTCGTTGTTCAACGGATTTTTTTTTTTTTCTTTTTGTTCTTTGTCAGCTGTTTCCCCTGACTGGCTACGTCATTCGTGACTCGTGATTAGGTAGTTGTAGAACTAGAGAAGCACGCATACTATGTAGGTATTTAATATGTTTTAGTACCCACATGTGGGACAACTTGAATGCCTCAGTTTTTATTTTGTTTAGTTCTTGAAAAAAAAAAAAAAACATCTTTGCAACGACGATTATGTATGCAGTCGTGGTCAGGTCATTGTTTCCTTAACTTTTTTCAAAGGCGTATCGTCGATCACTTTTATGTGCTTGGCACGTTGCGTTATCTGCAAAACAAAAATGATTGCATAAGATGGTGGCATACGTGTTAGAGCTTCTTCTTTCTAATACTTTACACACGTAGATTAAGTCCATTGTCCCGAATTTTTATTTATTTATTTTAGTGTTTGCGTTGTCGCTCGTGCATGAAGGATTCTGCATTCCAAATCCGATGTGCGGGCTACTGCTGTCAGCAGGAGGATTATCCATTATATAGTTATGGTAACCCTTGCTTTTTTTTCTATAGGGAGGGCGAAGAATGCATCATGCACTGTCAAGAAATTTAAATTTTCTTTGTGTGTTAGACTTACTGACTAAACTCCCCCTCCCGCTGAGGTTTTTTTCAACAGCCCGTATTTCTTCGGGGGGCCGTTATTTTCCTTCTACCTCATAAACTTTCCTGTTCTTGTATGAGGGTGTGCTCTTGCTTTCTTCTCTCTTCTTAGTTTTGAGAATGGTTTCGATAAACGCTGATACCCGATTCCAGCTGTGTTTGCTTGCCATCATCTTCCCAATGATATTTTCGGGGGAAATATAACCTATCTCCGATTCCAAATGCAGTCTTTCCACGATCCACCTGCTGCACGTGAAGAAGGTATTAGTATTACTCCTTTTTAAGTGTATCTGCCCATATTTCGCATCCATATAGAATTATCGCGTGTGTAATTGTGATGAGGAGCCTTTGTTTGATTTCTCTTGGTCCTCCAACGTTTGCCATGAGTCTGCTAAGGAATGTGGTCACTTAAGCAGCTCGTTCGGAACCGGATTTAGTATGACTCCAGAAAGTAAGTTTTGAGTCGATAGTTATCCCAAGATACTTTACTGCGTTTTTGCTGGTGCTTACGTCTGGGCCTATTTGAAACTCAATTTGAGTCGGGATATGTTTTCTGGTCAGTAGGATAATCTCGGTCTTTTCAGATGCAAGACTAAGACCATGGGTTTCTACCCAGAGATAGACATGTCTCATAATTTGATTCGACTCTTCGTGCTTCCTCAGTGTCCCTCGCAGTTATCACCGCGCAAATGTCGTCTGCGTACCCTATCAAATAGGTGTCGTTAGGCATTTCGATACGAAGAATCTCGTAATAAAATATGTTCCAGTGGTCGGGTCCAAGGATTGACCCCTGCGCTGCTCCTTCTGTGATTTGTTTAACACGAGGTTCTTTTTTTGTGGCGTAAACTAGTTTTCGATCATTGAGGTAGTCTTGGATTTTACGATGGTAACCCTTTAGGTTATCTATTCCGTTCGATGTCCTATTCCATTTAGTTAACATGGTATGGTCTGCTGAGTTAGTGCTTTCCATATTATGGGTAATAACCCAATAAGTTCGGGCTCGATAGGCACAGCTGCCAGTTAGATGTTCGACCCTCATATACACATTCACAACGCGGATCTCGGGTTGCATGACAACTGAAATGAAAAACATGTCCATACTATTAAACCACTGAATGTGACTTTTGTTTAAAGAAACACATAAAATTTGTTGTGAAATTGCAAGATAAAAATAAGTGGTTCTAATTAAATTAGATTCATATGCAAGAGTCATGACTAGTTGTTGAGTTGATGTTAATATGTGTAAAAAAAAATGTATAATGGGTATCTTAATTTTATTAATTAGTGATCTATCGTTGCAGTAGAAGCAAGACATTTTTTACACATACGCCAATTCGCTCGATTCGATTAACCTTCCATACATGATACTCAAGCAGAAACTAGTTAATGAGGATCGCAAAGAGAAAACGTATTTTTCGATTTCCAAAAGGTTTATTTGCCCTCTCGTTGGAAATCTCGTTTATACAATTTCCTTGTGCTCAAAGGGTCTGTATTGCTAATGCACAGAACGAGGGCAATATTTAAAAGGAAGGATAGAGAAGAGGTACTTGTGCATGTTGGTTTTAAAAGACTTTAAATTTGTTCCTTTAATGCATTTTTCAAAAGAAATTTGTATTTGACCCACCCTGTTAATAGAATCCCATTGGAACAGATGAAGAAGTTTTAGTATATAAATGGAAGCATCTTGCTGACTTTTTAGTAATAATAATACTAGGTGAATGGTATGAATATCAACGATTGAGAAATTAATATACATGTAAACTAAATTTAGCTAAGCGGAATTATATTTGTAATAAAATTGAAAATAGTTTGGGGCAAAAGGAAATGTGGTCCGCCATAAAAAAGTTAGTATTGAAAGAAGATGAACACGAAATAAGTGAAATACAATTTCCCGAAGGCAAAAAAAAAGATAAATCGGTTATTGCAAACAAATTTAACTCGTACTTTGTTGAAAGCATAAACAGCATGAGTAAACTATACCGACAAGCAAGCAATAGGTCTATAGACATTTCATAAAAGTCTAATCAAACTTCAAAATCAAAAAAACTACACAAAATTCACTGTACAGAATATGCAAAAGTATTAAAAATAAAAGGGACACTACAAAACTAAACATACGAATTATTTTCGACTGTTTTAATATTATTGTATGGTGGACTGCCCTCGAAAAGGCCATCCGTCATAATCACCTTAGCTGCGTCCAAAGAACGGCATGCATATGCCTAAGTGGAGCCCTTAGAACCACTCCAACAGCGGCCATGGACGTAATGTTCCACTTGCTACCGCTAGACATCTATTGCAAACAAGTGGCAGCAAATGCAGCCACTCGGATAAAGCAATTCAGTTGTGGACCAGTTGCCAAACTGGTCACTCATCTATTCTAAATACATTGGAATGCATTCCAAAAGATACTGATTACACCCTCCCTCAGTTTCAATTCGAAAAGAACTTCGAAACTTACATACCCTCCAGGAGTGACTGGGAGAACGAAATAGTACCCCGTAAGGAGTCTGTCTGTTTCTATACAGATGGGTCCAAAACTGAAACAGGAGTAGGGGGCGTGTTTTCTCTCATGATCTAAATTGTAAAATCTCATTCAGCCTTCCTTATCACTGTAGTGTATTTCAGGCGGAGGTCATGGCGATCAAAGAGGCCTTGTCGTGGCTTCGGTATAATGTAGTACATTTTTGTAAAGGATATCACCATCTTTACCGACAGTCAAGCCGCGATTAAATCCCTGGATTCTGTCGTCTTCAATTCAACAACTGCCCTCAATTGCCGACTATCTCTGAACGAGATGGCGAAACAATTCAAAATTCACCTTATATGGGTGCCGGGCCATAGAGACATTCCAGGTAATTGCATCGCCGATGAGCTCGCCAGACAAGGCACTACTATGTCGACTCTACCAGAAAAGACAGAAAAGAAAAGTCTCTATATGCCTCTTGCTACTTGCAAGCTCTTAATTAAACAAAACGCATTAAGCGCTACTAATCGCAGGTGGTCTAGCTGCTTAACGTGCCACACCTCGAAACAGATCTGGCCTCAGCTGGATTCCAAGCGCTGAAAAAGTCTCATTACACTGAAAAGACCCATATGAAGTACTCTAGTAGGTGTCATCACGGGACACTGCATCATAGGGAGACATGCTCTCAGATTAGGCCTCCCTTCAAATGATTTCTGCAGATGCTGTATGGACGAGGAGGAGGAGGAGACTATTCTTCACCTTCTCTGTACGTGTCCAGCACTGTCATTCCGTAGAAAACTATACCTCGGAGAATATTTCTTCGACAATCTCAGCGAACTCGCAAACATAGGTATCAACTGCCTCCATCGCTTCCTTCTTAGCTCCGGCTGGTTCAACGGGTAGATAAGGAGTCGATATCGATCCTGTGGTAACACAATGGGCCTAATTTGGCCCAAGTGTGGCTGCACTTGAGGCGGCCTGCCACTCTAACCTAACCTAACCTAACCTAACCTAATATCATTGGCCCCATTATAGTAAAAATTATAAACGGGTCATTTAGTGAAGGCGAATTTCCGCGAAATCTAAAAGAGACTATTGTTATTCCAATTCCTAAAGAAAGTAAAGCAATAAAGTGTGATAAGCTTAGACCTATAAATATGATGCGAACAAATTATTGAGAAAACGGCTTACAATCTGTTTTTTAATTTTGTTGTTAACAATAACATTTTGATGGAAAATCAGTCTGGTTTTAGACCGGGTCATTCGTGTGAAACGTCACTAAATTGGCTAATAATGAACGTCAAAGAGGAAAGACATAAAGGTAACAGTGTAATAACTATCTTTCTAGACTTTCAAAGAGCGTTTGAGACAATTGATCGTGAAAGCTTGGTGCAAAAATTATATAAATATAAAAAATTATACATACAGTGCACTCGGGAAAACGGCAACGCTTGTTTACGTCAACATCCCAAAACGTCAACCCAACCACAAAGCTCTTAAACGTCAACTCTGAATAAAACAAAATTTTGAATTTAGCAGCAGTTAAAATACACAAATTTGTACACACACACATTTATTTTATGAAATCATTTCTGAAATTGGTGATTCCCCTTATAAGTAGAGTAGAAAAGTAGTTGCAACTGCACGTATTATCTTTTTATTTATGTTGAATGCCTTTTTTGTTTCCTTTTTGAATTTGTTTATGTTTCGTTTTAGTTTATATAATAAAAACTTTTAAAAGCAGATGTTTTTTATTAAAAAAATTTACATTCGTAAACGTCAACAATTTTGTAAACGTCAACACCCGCGGTTTTAATTAGTTGACGTTTTCCCGAGTGCACTGTATATATAAGGATAATGAACTGATGTGGTTTAAATCTTACCTAGGAAATAGAACTCAACGAACCAAAATAGGTAGTGAACTGTCATCAACAGCAGTCACGACTTTTGGTGTACCTCAGGGCACTATATTTTGCCCGTTGTTGTTTTTTTGTATGTAAATGAAATAGGTAGGGTATTGAAATATTGTAAGACTAGCAGACCCGGCGAACTCCGTTCCGCCCAAATTCATAAATGTAATGAAAATAATATTTCCAAGCATGCACAGCGCATCCTACTTTACGTAATTCCGTCAATTCAAATTTTTTCTTCAAAAGTTATATTGAATACAATAGAAATAACTGAAGTATAGCAATGTCGATGTATTTCAATAAAACCGCAATGATTGACGTGCCGACGAACCTTCCGCTTTTGTACTAAAGTGGTTTGCCTACAGGTGAGCACGCCACATACAATTGGACCATGTGAAAAACATGGGAATTCAAAATTCATGCTACAAATATCCAGCGATTATCCTTGCGACTTATTATTTTGTCATAGACACTTAAATGCCAAATCGTTCTGAGTAAGTGGAGTCCGCGATATGACAATGCTTGCCTTTTAAACTCAAAATCGTGATTACATGACATTTGATTTGAGATTCTTCACAATCATATCAAACGCGATCCGATAAAAAGTTCCGGTGCATAAAGGGCCGTTTTATTCACTCGAAGTTAAACACAGATTGAGGAGTTTGATATATGTATAAAAATCCCCAAGTTGTGTTCAACTTCGAGTGAATAAAACGGCACTAAGGTTGTTCAAAAAAATGATAACTGAGCCGAATTTTAATTTCAAATTGTGAAGCTGTAAGTACGGAACATCCGAGTTAGAAAATTAAAATTTTAAATAATTTGTGTTGTATTGGAAGTGATACCACCGTTTCCTATCCATTCCATTTTTTCCAAAGTGCGGTTCCTTTATCAGGATTGAAGACAAATCTGCGATCTTCTAAGTTCATTTTCTCTATCGCCGTTTTAAACATTGTAATGAAAGCGTTGATTGCATTTATAGTGGTTGCAATTGTCGAACGACGTTTTTTGTCACTCCTGTTTGCCCTCTGTACAGGCTATCGACTTGATCATCCTCCGACAAAATGAAGTACACCTGCGAATATTGCTGTACGTCCTCATTTACTGGCAAGAAGGCAGAAGGATGGGCCTGGAATCTGTTAATCTGAATTTTGCGGCGTAGAATCCCAACGAAATCATACGAAAACAGTAGTTGTACTGTCAAATGTTCTTTAGAAAATCCTCCGATTCAAATTGCTCCGCAGGTGCTACTTTTACTTTGCCACTCGCACAGCAGTTTTTTTAGCGCGTTTTAATGGTGGCACACAATTATAGTCATCGCTCCAATATCGAAAATCGCATCACCGACATAGTTTTCTGTTCTTTCTACTGAAATGCCAGTCCTTCGAATGTCAGCAACGACGTGCATCTTGCCACTCCGATTTGAACTTGCTCCCATCCCAGCAATGGTAGGATTTGACGCAATTCTCATTACTTGCACTCTCAGTTTTCTTGACTGTTGATCTGGTCTTATGCCATGCGATGTCCCACTTTTCGCTTTCTTCTGTAGTTTGCCTTCGTTGATATTTGTTGTTGACTTGCTTGCCTTGTTCGGCGGCCAATATTTGTGCGCATACGTCTTGGCATTTTTAAAAAATAACTGAAATTTGCTTTTCAATAACTATTTTGTCCGCGTTTAAACTTTTTACATTTAATTTTTAACTTATCAACTGTGTAAAAGAAATAAAACTGTTGGAGCGATGCACAAAATCAAAAACAAACCATCACTGTTGACCAACATATAATACATTAATTTCATCTCGATTTTATCAATCCACTTTTTGAAAAAAAAAAAAAATCCGCATATAGTAGGTACGTAGATTTCTAATTAATTTTTGATATAGAAAAGTCAAAATAAATAGCGCAGAAAATCAAAAAAATCTAAAATGCAAAAATTAAAATAAAGTAGCCTATCGCAATACTCTATCCCGTAGCTTTCTATTAGTAAAAGAATTTTTGAAATCGGTTCGGTAGTTCCGGAGATTACCTTCCCCAAACAAACATTACCTCTTTATATAATAGTGTGATATCGCTACTTGCAGATGATGCCCTACTATTTGTGAGTGGAAAAGATACAAGTGTGCTTGAAATAACCTCGAGTATGACCTGAATAATCTACGTAAATGCTTGGAAATGAATAAACTTAATATTAACAAAACTAAATGCATGTTGTTCAGTAGTGAGACTAACTTAAATCTAAATGTAAATGGAGGAGTTATTGAACAAGTTCGTGAAATAAATTATCTCGGTATAATATTTGACAATGAACTTAAAATTAAAAATCATGTGAACTACGTAACAAAAAAAAAAAAAATCCAAAAAAATCGGTTTCCTACGAAGAATTAGAAATAATATAACAACAATTTGTGCGATTAATATATATAACACCATCATAAAACATCATTTTGAGTTCTGCTCTACAATCTTGTTCATGGGGAATATTGAGAGCTTACGACGACTTCAAATCTTGCAAAAAAAAGCGATGAGAATTATTCTTAAATCGGTACACGCCGATTCAGTGGATGCTATCATGTCTGCGATGGATGAATATCAACCAACGAATTCACTTCAACGCCTTATGCCCAATTCACAATTCGGCGTTGCACGCGTGCGTTGAACGTCTGACAAACATCCGAGAGTATAAATGTCTTGAAAGAGCTTCTCAATTAGCCGTTTGGAGTCGGCATAAAACTGTAGATCCCTTCCATTCGTTCCAAAAATGAAAAACTCACACAAAACGAATGGTTGTGAGAAGCTAGGCCTAGAGTCCCTCCGGACCTGTTGCGCCAACTATTTATTACCTATTTATTATGCTTATGTTGAGCAAAACAGTGTATAACAATTTACTGAGGCACCCTGCTCATCAAAAAGGCCATCTATGCCACCAACTTTTTGTACACCTAGCTTTACGGTACTATAATCAATGCAAAAATGATAAAAGAAGTTCGAAAAATGCAGTACTCTCTTAAAGAAATATCTGAAATTGAAATAAATTTCTTAACCGTCTTCCTACGAATCATTTTTCACGCCGAAATGTGAAACATTTAATGCGACGGACAATAAAAACCAACTGAATTAGCTGTGGTGTGAATTTAGTATCGCCACCTATAGCTCAGTTTTTGTAGTGCAATTTTTCACTCGAACTGGGTACTGCCAAGTGAAATTTCCATGTGGAAAGTTCATTTCGACATTTCGCGGTGAAAATATTTTATGAAAAACTGGATTTCAATTGAACAGCGTACCAGCCTGTAGAACTGAAACTCAAATTATTTTTTTTTTATCAAACCCATACCTACGTGTAAACCCATGGGGTATCTATGGATAGAGCTTCAAAAATGATATTTAGGTTTCTAATATAATATCATTTTTTTTTTTTTTTTTTCTAAACTGAATAGTTTGCGCGAGAGGTACTTCCTAAGTGGTAAAATGTGTGTCCTCCCTTGGTCGTTTTTTTTTTTTTATTCGGACAATCGTCATACGTGTTTGAGAAGTATTATGTATGTTTAGACTCAAATTTATTCAGCTCATTCAATAGGTCTGTTCCTTTAGTTTTAAATCTTACGAATTTTTACTAATTCTTACGAATTCTTATGAATTTTTAATCAGTGCCGTTCCTTAACTCGAAAAATTCGTAAAAGAGAGCGTCATCGAGAGAGCAAGATATTACCCCTCCAGTGAGAATCAACAAATTTCTTGGTGTAAGAAGTGAAAAAGCTGTCAGTCACCTTACAAGTGACAGCTGATTTGAAATTTGTTGTCCCATTTGGCATATGCGTGGATTATTTTTTGATTTCTTGCGTATTAAAATGGTATCAACGGGAGGCAAAGTAAAATTGAATGTTCTTCTCAAGATTCTTTCGAAAGTGGCGACGAAATTCTTCCTCGGTGGAACGAGGAACAATCTCCTCCATGTAATTCTTCATGCAGTGTCGCTTTTTCCTCTTTTCGAATGCTTGTAGTTTAATCAGTACAAACTTTTCCACATACTCGGATGCATCAAAATGAAGTTCGATTAGTTCCAGATCACTTTCTTCTTAGTAATTTAACAAATTTCTCGAGTTTATCAGACTTTAAAGACTTTTCGTACAATTTTTGCAATATTTGAATTATTTATCTGTCATTTTTTTAAAGATTACTACAAAAGCGTTCCCCTTACTTTTTCGTAAGTGTCTCTCTTTGTGAGAGAATTTATCCCCACCATTGCCATTTTGACAGTCTTTTCCATTCTTACTACAAAAGTAAAGGAACAGACCTAATATCGTCTAGCATCAGTAATGTTGAAGGCGGCGAAGGTGGATGAAGTAAGATCATTCAAGGCATATAATTATGCTGTTAATATCCGATTATTGCATTACCCCTTGCAAATGCTCGTTCTTACTATTGGGGCAAAAAATCAAACTTTTTTTTTGTGATCGAAATCACTTTTCATGTTCCAAAAAATCAACTTTTTTTTTTTTTGATTCCGATCACTTTTTGTAGATCGCGATTCTTTGTGATTTTTCGAAAAAACTAATACAATTTGAACAGCTGATTGCTGCCAAATAACGCACTAATTCATATACAAAGGCAGATCAATCGTTGCATGTTCCATGAGCCGCGTAAAATCGGAGATCTGTAAAAAATATCTGGTGGTCCCAATGGAAAACGACATAAAACAAATCCTGAATTTATTTCTTTGGATTAAGAAGTACGAAATTACAAAAGGAAGTCTCTGGTATTAACTTACATATTACTGAACTAAGCCCGCCGAAATCCGCACGAATTCAAATTCGGTCGGAATTGAGAGTAGTGATTATGGAATTGTTTGTAGGTTAGCCTATATTGTGTAGGGTTGTGACTTGTGAGATTATCATAAAATGGGCTAGGCAGAGGCACCATAGCGGGTTCAACGTCTTTCCCAGAGAATCCTTACAGTTCAAACCAGAACTTGGTAAAGAAGTAGTGTTGCATTTAAGAGTATCACAAGTTTGGTTGTATTATTCTTAAATATGCACCGATTGATTTTTGTTGTTTACAACACCGAAACCCGTGGTTCTGTCGTAAACTCATCGATGCACCAAACACCAACTAGTTTTCGTTTAAAGTTTCAATCAGCTGTGAGACACACTAGTCGGGAAACTTCTGTGTAAACTATTTTGGTTACACCAAACTCGAAACCTTTTTTTTTCAATTTACTATTCTCAATCTGTAATTCTTATTGGAATAACCGAGTGAGCAGTTTAGTGCATCAGTGTTCTCTATAACCAAACATTTGTTGTAGAAATCGGGCTTTGTGTCAGCACTCGTAATGTCAATTACAGATTACAGGAATTGTTTCAGTTTGCTCGAAGAACTTTGTTCAAACAATGCACAGTAAAGTCGATTGACAGTTTCCTGTCGATAAAGTGTTGCAGATTATTATGCTGGTCATCAGGTTCTTAGCAGGATGCAAGTTTATTACGTTAGAAGTCCCAGCAGTTCATACTCAATCCACGGCTATACTCTGTCCAAGAAAAATTGTCAGTACAGGGAAGATAGGATGTTTGTCTCTCAGTCTGGTTGCAATGACTTACATAAATCGGTCCCTTTTTAAAGCTCTCACAGGGTTGCCGTAGTGTGTATGATAATTCGCCATAACTCAGAGAGCAATACTCTTAGGGCTACCATCTTCCAATTTAAAATAAAAATATTGCTGAACGAAATAAATTCCAACAACAAATTCTTTGGCTGACGTTTGACGAATTTAAGTCCGAGATCTTCTTGCAATATTATATGCAAAGCTGAGCTGCTTAGTTTTGTTATATTTTCACTTTTTTGTACTTCCAATAATATCTTGTCTAGCGTTGGAAGGTCATTATCCATAAAAAACTAATGGACTATCCGCCTAATCGCACATTTGTCAAAATCATCCACATTGCTCTTGATACCGGAATTATTTTTCTTCTTTGGTGGTGAATTGTGGCCTTTGATTGCTTTTTCCCTTAAAAGCCTGTAAACATTTCGTTCCGTAACAGAAAAAACAGTAGCCGCATTTCCTACGGCTTCCGATTTACTTTTGAAAAGGCCATAGAATTTTTCAGTTGCATCAACAATTTGTTGTTTCTTTTCTACACTTAGATCCTTTGAAGACTTTGTAGCCATGTTTCTGTTTATTCATATGCACAATAAAGTTTACCACTTGCTTAGATGCACTATCCGCTATTGAGATAACAACCATTGTTTCCGCCTTATATACACAAACAGGCAATTAGAAAAATTATATAACCACGACGCAATGTCATATACCTAAACAGATGGTAAAAGGACTGCACTTGTGCAGCTCTACATACATTTTTTTAATATAGACATATATACCTAGATTACATATTTGTTAAAAAAATTATTACCCGTCAATGCAGAACTTCGCGGAAACAGTAGCAAAAAGAGGATCATCAAATTTCAAGGCATTTGATTTAGTGGAGAGGAGTGACCGGATGTGGTAAAACCCAACGACCGAAAATGAACAGTATAGGTCTACCTGCTTCATCATTTTGATAGTTCAGTGTGAAAAATATGCTCTACAAAGTGAAATATGAATTTATATCTACCGAAACATGCAGAAATATTCCCCGAACGAATAATAATTTATCGCAATATCACTACAACGCACATCATGATCACTTGTTGCGTTAATGAAATGAATGCATCAAAACAACTCACGAATAAATCTTATTTCTAAAAGACAACAATAAAAAATATGTTTTAACTGAATATTATTGGATCTTTCAGAAATACAAACAAATTAAAACCGAATGGCAGCACCCCAAATAATATGCCGCTCTCAAAAGCTCCAAAAAGCTCCAAAAAGCACCAAAACCGAAAGTTCTTTGACAAAATTCAAAGAAAAACCCTTAATGATATGCTAACATTGCCATATGGTAACACTTCTCTAATGTGCTTCAGTCACTCACACTGCTTGTTTTGGTTGATGATAATAGCAAGCGAACACAAGCGATCGTGCTCATTCTGCCCGCGATTGTGTGGCAGAGTGGTTGTGGAGGGATGTATGCGAATTTCAGGAAAATTACAACAACAAAATCCTTTGGAATGCCAGTGGTTTCGTTTTTATTTCAGTGGCAAATCTTGTGTTTGAGTGCCGTGAGAGTACTACAGGCACCACTGGTAGAAAAAAGAGCTTCCCATAAGGCCTGTACTGACAATTTTTCTTGGACAGAGTATAGCTACCTCCACTTGCACAAGGCATACATGCAGCTTGAGGTCTCTACCGACCTTTCGTATGTATCAAAACTAGAGTAGTACGTTATATAGCCGCCATAATCTAATTTTGAATTCTATATGTCAGATTTTATAATGAAACTTATTTTTTTATTTTTTCAGGTTTGGTTGGTTTTGTTGGGGCGGGCCTCTGGGGTGCATACAAATACAAGACCCGTGGTACCATGAGCACCAGTGTGTTTCTAATGCAACTTCGTGTCGCCGCTCAGGGTACTGTTGTTGGTACCTTGACACTTGGACTTGCATACGCCATGGCAAAGGAATATCTTTTCGATAAGAAGACAGAAGAGTAATAATAATTGTTTTATTTTTATGCTTAAGTTATGCTACCATTCGAAAACGTTTATTAAAGACAAACATGTTCGACAAGACGTTATTAATTAAACTTTTTAATTAATCATTCGCATTCATGTACATAAACTGTTGGTTTTTATTTACTTTACCTTTTGTGTTTTTATGTTTATTTTCAGTTTGACCATTCAAAAACCAATTGGCCACTAGTTGGAAATATTTAGCATTTTCATTTCGGTTTTTAAAACGCATATATGTATATTGAACACATTATTATATCAATGTTATAAATTTAAAGTCAAACATCCACGCTATATGTATTAAAAACACCTCAACCAACCCAAACCCAAGTATATATTTATTTTTTGGAAGTTAAACGAAATTAAAATGAAAAAAGTAAATGTTGCTGTTGTGTTGCCTGTGATAATGACTAAACAAAGTAGTAAATACAAAATAGTACAACGTACTACTTAAAAAAAGATAAGAAAAAAGTGTATTTTTCATTTTATTTATTTAATAAAACAAAGCAAAAACCACCAATAAAAGTATTCCTCTTTATGGCATTTTTTTGTTTGAAATTGTTTCAACTGTTTTTTAAGCGCATGAATCGGGATGACAAAAGAGGGAACGGCCTGTTAAGCACCGTTGATGTCATTCCGTACCCTGGCCGAAGGTAATCATAAAAGTCTACACACAGGTTAATCTGAAAAGCAAGTTTCGGTGTCATTGCATCACATGACATAACCAGAGAGAAAACCATAACAGGATTCCCTGGGAGTAACCTTATGTCAAACGCTCTTTAGACAAGGTTTATCTGTTTCCTGCATATTTCGCATCCAGCCCAAATGCTCCTAGATTCCCTTTTGCCTCTACCTGTACTTGATACTTGATATACCATGAGACCAATGCATTTTCGCAATCGTTCAGAGTACTTAAGGACTTCTATCATAGGTTAGGTAAAAAAAAGGGGTATGAGATAATTAGATCTCATACGGCACTAGGCAACATAAGGGCCCATCGCGATCCCTGCGGAACCAATTGCAGTAAGCAACGGTGAACAAAACCTAAACAATTTTCCTTGAAAAACAATTAATCTCCTTACAGAAATTGAGTAGCCCTTTGAAATTTGTGTGGTCAATCTCCTCCAGGTGTTGGAAAAAGTACCTACCCAAAAACTTTCTTCGGTTGCGAGATACTGCTTCGCATTCACACAGTATGTGCTTGATATCCTCATCGGCTTGCAGGTCGTCGCAGAATCTACAAGTGTCCGTGTCTGTCAGTCTAAGTCTTTTTGCATGTTTTCTTTGAAGACAGTGCCCTGACAGGATTCCAACCAATGTTCTGAGTTGTTCTATACCTAATTTTAGAATTTCCCTAGTTTTTTTGATGTTGAGTTGTGGTCAAAGTGCCTTGGACACTTTATGTCCGGTGATGTTTGACCACCTTAGATCAGACTTCTATCATAAGTTACACTGAAAAATACATTGTCCGTTGTCCAATTCGTTTCTGAGTTTTTTCAAACTGTACAGAAATATTTTAACCCTTTCCGATCGATCTGGCTACAAAATGAATATTGTTTTGATTTTTGAATGCAAATAAAGCTTCCAAAGCCATTTCTGAAGCCAAACTGAGTGTCGGCTATGATTTCAACTTAATAAATAAAAAAATGTTAAAAGACAGTTTTAATTTTATGGGGCCGGCCCTATTAAACATAACAAACTACTCCCTAACAAGTGGAGTTTTCCCAAAAAATTGGAAGACTTCGGTAATAGTTCCTGTGCCAAAAGTTGAAAATTCAAATAAAAGCGAGCATTTTAGACCGGTTAATATGCTCCCCTTGCATGAAAATTTTTGGGAGAAGGTAGTGCAAGTTCAGTTTAAGAGTTACATAGAAGAAAACAACATACTAATCGAAGAACAATCGGGGTTTAGACGAAAGCATTCGTGTGAATCCGCCCTAAACTTCGTTATAGCGGACTGGAAAGAGAAACTACACGCTAATAAGAAGATAGCAGCTGTTTTGCTGGACCTGAAGAGAGCATTCGAGACGGTAGATAGAGAAATATAATTGAATAAGCTATATGGATACGGAATAAGAGGCGTTGAATATGAGGTGTTTAAATGTTATCTACTAGGGCGAAAGCAAGTTGTGAAATTTAACGATGAGTTATCAGAAGCTATAGAGTCAGATTTGGGAGTGCCCCAGGGTTCTATACCGGGTCCACTTCTGTTTTTATTATATATTAATGATTTGAAAAACACAATTAAATATTCTAGAATACAATTTTTTGCTGATGATGGGCTTATATATACCGATGAAGATGAACTCTGTGACTGTATTAGAAAACTAATTGAAGAAATAAATTATATTAAGACTTACTTGAATATGAATAAACTTAAACTAAATGTAGAAAAAACGAAAATATTGTTAATCGGGTCTATCACAGAATCCGTCGTATTCGGAATTTTGCTACGAAACCCGAAAGATCTATCACAGAATCGGTCGTAGGGTACATTTTTTGCTTTCGAAATTCGTAGAACGTGGTATATTCAGTGATACCACTTTCTACGAATTTCAAAATTCCCCTGAGACGGATTCTGTAACAGTTCTTTCGGAGTCCGTAGCGAAATTCCGAATACGACGGATGCTGTGATGGACCCTATTACCTGAAAATAATGTGATACGCCAAATAGAAGATTTTGAATGTGTAAAGGAAATAAAATATTTAGGAGTAATAATGGATAGCAAACTTGATTTTAAAAAGCATCTCGAAAATGTATGTAGGAAAATAGCCAAAAAAATCGGTTTCTTTCGGAGAATAAGAAAGAAGCTATGTATTCCAACGGCAATAAAGATATATAATACTATAGTAGGACCCCATTTTGAGTATAGTCCAACAATACTATTGTTGGGATCTTCAGGTATGTTAGATAGTTTACAAAAATTACAAAATAAAGCAATGCGTTCCATTTTATGTTGTAGTAGATATACATCCATTTGAAGTATGCTGGAAGCACTAAAATGGTTAAACATAAGACAAAGGATAGTTATGAGTACACTTATTTTTATATTTAAAATAAAAAACAATATGCCGCCCAGTTATTTAAGTAGAAAGTTAACAATAAGAGCTAATGTACAAATATATAACTTAAGAAATGATAATAACTTCAATGTGAAATTATTTAGGAAAGCAAGAACACAAAACATGTTATTTTATAAAGGCGTACAAATTTTCAATGAGCTTCCAAATAATGAAAAAATAGAAATAAACATTGCAAGATTTAAATGAGCAGTAATAATGTATGTAAAAAATAATTATTAAATTTAAAAATGTAGCATAAGCTTATAAATGTAATATGATTTTGAAATAGCACACAAGCTAAATAAACGTAATCTATCTAATCTTCGAGTTTATTGACGATCCTTTTGTGGATGATTTTTAGAAATACCTATTCTTAATCATGCTTATTTTGACATTCGAACGAATAGCCAGTTCATACAAATGTCTCTATTCGTTCGAATGAACTTGTGTGTATTTTGATAGACATTCGTTCGAATTGGCTATTCGTTCGAATGTCAAAATAAGCATGAATAACCCATTAAAGAAATTGTATCAAAGGTACTGAGGTTCATCCGAGAATCTACTGCATATGGTACTATAAAAGAACCCTCTGCTCACTAATAACCACCACAGATGCTGGAGAGGATTGCTGAGTCCATAAACTTTTTTTATTAACCCTGACTAGCTTGCTGTATTTGTTGAGACAAACAAAGTCAGTCAACATTTTGAAAGAGTTTTAATAGTTTCGTCATCCATCTTATTTTGTATTAACAAACCAGCATGGTTGTACCAGTGCACCAACCACTGTACTGGAAGTGCAATTTGAACCAGTCCATTTAATTATGGCACCCACTGTAAATGCGAATCATTCATGCTTATTTTGACATTCGAACGAATAGCCAATTCTAAGGAATGAGTGCGTTCAAGTATCTAGTTTAGTAAGTCTGACAGCTGTCTGACTAGATCTATCTCGGTTGTGATTGGTTTAAATCGGTCACGTGGGCACCTGTGACATTTGACGTTTATGGATGGGTAGCCGACGAATCTAGTCAAGAAATTCGTGACTGAGTACTAAGTTGACAGTTCGGGTATGTGGCTGACGTAGAAAAAGTGACGTTCCCGACCAATCTAGTTTTTGCGTTCAGGTTACATCTTATCCAGACCAATCTAGTCGACTTAAGATAACTAGATTCTTGAATGCGGCCAATGTCTCTATTCGTTCGAATGAACTCTTGTGTATTTTGATAGACATTCGTTCGAATGTCAAAATAAGCATGATTTACTATTCTACTCTACACAACATAAAATACGCAAAGAAAAAAAAAAAAAGCTATGATTGGCCTGCATGCGGCTGATCCATCCGACTTTATTTACGACGCACTTACTTGTATCTGCTTTCGAATATTTCCCTAGCGCCCTACGAGTACGACATTGATGCATTCTGCATGAAACTGTAATCAACCTAAAGTAGTTCCGCTTATTAGGAATGAAAATAGTTCACCACTAACGAGAAGAGCACCATAATTTGCAATACCTGGCTCTGCTTGGATCCATTTACAACTCTCAGTTCGGAGAACGATTGGATCTACGACTTACCTTCATTGACTTAAAAACTTGGCATGCACCCGAAACAGCTATGCTGAAATGCAATAAAAACACACGACTTTACATTTCACATGTCTTGTTATTTATTTGAATGTATCCATGTCTATACATTTTAAACGGATTCATTTCAAAGCTGAAGACACAGTAAGTAAACTGCATTTATACAACTGGAGCTGTGGTGGTTGCAGCCTGTTCTTCCTTGATGCGATCCTTCTTGAGTGGTCCCATGAAAGCCAATTTGTCGGCGGCAGACTGGAAACGACCATGACCCATTTTGGAGGATGTATCGATGAACTTCAGCTTGATTTGTTCCAAAGAAGCACGGCTGGTGTGCACCAACAGCGACTTACGCAAAGTAATGATGCGTTTCTTGGATCCAATGCAGCATCCCTTAAGCATGACGAAGTCATTGTTCACTTCACCGTAATGGGGGAAGCCACCCATTGGGGTTATACTTTTGTCGGTCAAATCGTATTCCGTGGACGCGTTGTTCTTGATGACCTGCAATACAAGTAGAATGTAACACAAAACTTAATCCACTCCACACATGATCTGAATGAAGAACTGTAGTCAGTCCTATCATTTAGATATCATGTTGGTATCAAAGAAATATTGAATTTTATGATGTCGGTTCTTGAATAGTGTGTATCATCAAAACAGAGAATAACAAAAATGCAACCTATTAGTAAGCGTACCTTGCCATCCTTGGTGTGGATTCCAGCACCGATGCGGTAGATCTTCTTGTTGATTTCGGTACGATGATGGTAGCCCTTTTGACCGGCACGTGCAACAGTGAAGGATACACGACTTGGATGCCAAGCTCCAATACAAGCTACCTTGCGAAGACCCTTGTGCGTCTTGCGGGGTAGTTTCTTTGTGTGCCAACGGCTGGTCACACCCTTGAAACCCTTTCCCTTGGTTACACCGACGCAATCAATGACTTCGTCTTGTCCGAAGACATTGGATACTGGGACAGCTTGCTCCAAGTGTTCCTTAACCCATTTAACTTTGTCTTCAATGGTTCCTCCGTTCAATTGGATTTCCATGATGTGGGCCTTCTTTTGGCGTTGCTTGATCAAACGGATCTAAGAATATGCAAATAAAAGTTAGCAAACGAAATACACGAATAAATTTTTGGAAGAGATATGTCCGTGATATGGTTTAACTGTACGATAATAGCCAGATAGGCTTCGCACAGTTAGTGGAATATATCAAGAATCGCCACCCGAAGGGCAATTTACTCTACGACGTTACGGAAGAACTATGCATTGACAATCATAGCGTGTCCGTTTTTTAGGTCACCACGCCACAGGCTTTCATCCCGACTCCGAAGAGAAGAGACTACTGACGAGTTTTGCAATGCCAAGGACGTCGCATTTAGTTTTACAAATTTGGTTTGATAACTCACCTGCGAGTGAGCAATGATGCGGATGACCTTGCAGTAACGGATCATCTTCCTGAAGTCATTTTCAATGCTCTTCTTGCCAACATCGTCGGTCCACTTCTTACTGGCCTTAGAGAAAGCCTTCTTCTTGCTCTTGTACCTATTTATTCCGAACACACGAAGAAAGTACATAATTTGAGTCCAATATGGATTGACATTTTCTGATGTAATGAACAAGGTCCCCACACGCGTTCCAGTCTGAGAGACAAGCTAGAGTTCGACAAAAGAGATAAAAGGGGAGCAAACCTCATCGCTGCACCAAGTACAACGAGCGGAGATTACACTTCCACGCCGTGCTCGCTAAGTTCAAGAAATAGTCACAACGTCTCAAAGACGAGTACTACACGCTCACACGACTACATGTTTTAGAAGCCCTCTCAAATCGATCGAAGAGCTTTAGTTATTCTCATTAGTTATGTAATAAAATGAAACGTGAAAGGAATGCGGTATGTATACACAATTTGCTTTTAGATTCGCATCAGAAGGAAGGCAGCAGAGATGGTACAGGGAGTATCGTCATAGGACTCAGATACCATCTTTCATCATTTAGAATTCAAGCAAAAGTGCAACTATACGTAATACGAATAAAAAAAAATGCTTACCAATTCTTGTAGAAGCGACGACGGCATTCTTCTGACAAATGCTGAGCCCAAACATTGACCAAAGCACGCAGACCAAATGGAGTTTCGATATAGCCGACAGCTCCAACAACCATCATTGGCGGAGTTTCCAATATGGTCACTGCCTCTACGACCTCCTTCTTGTTGATCTCTATAAATGATAATGAAGCGCGTTTAGTTGACTGCTTTCAAAATGATTAATCTTTTAAGAAGTTATAAAAGTCAGTCCGCCCTAGTTGATTTTAATCACGGTTGAATCATTTGTTTCTAACCATAAATTTTTAACTTTTTATCATCAGAACAGATTTACAATTGGATTTGTTTAAATCCGACGGTACTTACTTGATCCTGGACGATCAGCCTCACGAACAATGTGAGTCATACCGGCTTTGTAGCCTACGAAACATGTTAGATGCACCGGCTTTGAGGCGTCATCCTTGGGGAAAGCCTTCACCTTACCACGGTGCTTTGTCGACCTCTTCTTGGGGTAGAAGGCCATTGAACCATGGCGAGGCGCCGAAAACTTACGATGCGACTAGAAAAATAATGGAGAATGTTAAAAAGAGCACGAGATTGGTTTAAAATTTAATTGAAAATGGTATATATTTCGAAGGTTAGATAAACACGTGGGATTTTTAGGAATTGTAGCACAAAACCAAAGTAATCCACTGGTAAAATACTAGGTAATCCCAACCTTCTTTTTTGTTTAGTTAAATACACATTTCTGTTCATAACAATTTGCTTAAACACTTTTAATTAAATAAACTACAAATTGAATTATTTTTCTCACCATTTTAAATTAATACAACACGTCCTATCAGCTCAGATGACGATGAAAGAAAGACGGAATGGCGACAGATTTTTCATGAAGCCAGCTCAGTGTTTTGTCACTTTTGGGTGTTCAGAATGATGGCTATTTGACTGCTTCCGCTGGCCATTTTTCTAAGCAAAAAAACACTTAAAGGTGAGAACACAAGAATACTTTTGTTGTTAATACATAGATGGAACTGCTTACTGCTCATAATATACTCTTTTGACTTTTTTTTACAACTTGAATAAAATTCATAGATTCACAAAAGATAATTATTTTGGCTAACGAAAATTATTTATTGCGTAATTACCTACGTTTCGATGATTTTATTTATTTATTTATCGAGTTCCACTGCAATCGATCAAATAAAAAAAAATTTGACTAAAACAAAAATACTAACCAATAAATATTTTTACTTGCCACTCTAAATTTTAGTAGTTCACAATGGATATATTTTCCGTACTAATTTAAATTGCGAGCTTCCGTAAAATCAAAGTCGAAATTAAGACTTGATTAATACCTACCACAAATAAATCATATTATGATTTGTGTATAATTAGTTACACGCTGTCTCCACTTGCGATGAATTCATAGTACCTATATTGCTGCATTTACGCCATCGCACAATCCTAACACGGAGAATTAAAGGAATGCTTAATGGGGCATTTACACGGTCGCACATTCCTATCACGGAAAATTAAAGGGATGCCCAATACCAAACAGCCGTCTGACTGAAAGGGACAGCATTACCTAACACGCAAAAAAACGTGATACGTTTTTTGGTCGGCCATCTTGTTTGCGTGGTAGGAATTATGGGAAAGCTATGCATGTTGATATTTTTATAGCGATGGCTCACGAAATTTCGTTTTCCTATAAAACAAAATGGCTTCCGGAAGGGATGAAGGTACACTTATTTATTAATTTCGTATAAATGATTGATGAATTGTTGGTTTAATTTACTGAAACTAATTAACACTCTCATTTCACATATTTTAAATCGGAAATAGAAATGTTTTCATGTGATTGCAGAAATGTTGGTCGCCGGAACTTCCGCTTTACGTATCTATAATTATGGGTAGAACATCCATGACAACTTAGGCGTCTGATTTGTGATCTCATTCCTTCGCCTTTATTAGCATTGACTGCGGACAAACGGATCTCTCTGTCCCGTCTCGTGCAAAAATGCGCGTGCGTGATAGTGTAAATGCGGTTTAATACTAAATACAGCTTTGTGACTGAAAGGAATAGCATTACCTAACACGCAAAAAAACGTGACACGGATTTTGTTCGGCCATCTTGTTTACGTGGTAGGAATTATGGGAAAGATATGCATGTTGATATTGCTATAGCGATGGCTTACGAAATTTCGTTTTCCTATAAAACAAAATGGCTTTCGGAAGTGATGAATGAACAATAATTAATTTATTTCGTATAAATGATTGATGAATTGTTGGTTTAATTTACTGAAACTAATTGACACTCTCATTTCACATGTTTTAAATCGGAAATAGAAATGTTTTCAAGTGATTGCAGAAATGTTCGTAGCCGGACCGGAACTTGTGTTTATGACATTAAGGGCGGTATTCACCGACCAATATTAAACTAATGTCGTGTTTCAGACTTTTCTTGTATGTATGTACTGGGTTGGCGGCAAAAACATATTTTATTTCACTTGCAATAAAAATCCATAATAATTGATTTTCATACATTTATGATAACGCATTTCGAAATAGTTTTATATAAGAACTCGCTCCCCCACGCGTAAAATGAAGAAAGAAGCAATTCTTCAAAAGGTAAACAATTCGTAACCACCAGCTGTGCGTCATGAACATTGGTGTTAGTGAAAGTATGAGTGTAGATCTGAGAAATATCGAGATTTCTCAAAAGTGCGTCAGGTCAAAACAAAAAACAAAAATTGATTTTTTTGGCAGATCGAACATGAAAAGCAATCTCAAACAAAAAGCAGATTGTTTTTCTTCTCAAATAATTGAAAACGACATAGGTAACAGCTTTGTAAACATATTCATCAATGGTTATTAGTGCATATTTAGGAGCGCTAATAAGACGTACGATTGGTCCCGACCACTTTTAAGTTGAGAGCAGTAATAATTGCGAAATTCGAAATCAGCTGTCATTTTCAAAATGGAAGGGAAGGGAAGGAAGCCAAATCCTTCCGATAGGGAAAAAGAGCAAATAACAAGCCCTGTACTAAAATACTCAAGCTTAGTTAATTTCAAAAAAAACTGACTGCATAAGCACCGTAGAACACTGGTGGGGGAACCCACAAAAAAAATAGATGAAAACAACCCTTTAATGGGCCTGGTAATCTCAGAAACCACCCCAATCTGCAACCCATATGACAGCAGAGCAGTTATTTCAACAATAAGTTTAATTGGAGAATACAATTTATGATAATCTTATGTGGTTTTCCATTGGGACAAAAAATCAATCTTTTTTTTTATCTAAATCACTTTTTGCGTTCCATTGGGACGAAAAATCAATCTTTTTTTCGATTCGGATCACTTTTCGCAGATCTCGATATTTTTTCAGATTTACGCATACCAATATACTTTGTACAGCTGTTTAACGTCAGTTTAAGAAGTTTCGATTCGAGGCAAATGCGCAAAGTTTCGTGAAAACCAAAATAACAAAATACATAAATAGCTATGGATACGATTTCGGAGGAATTATTTATCTTCATTATCTCCCTCGTCATCTGAAGACTACAAACCACCAATAATACTTCATTTGTATCTACAAGAAGGAAAACATTTTTGAGGGCGATATCCATTTGTGATTTAGCCAAAAACGAATGCCATTTGAACAGCTGATATTGTTGTCAATTAACGCACTAATCCATTTACAAAAGCAGATCAATCTCGTTGCACGTTCCATGAGCACAGTAAAATCTGAGATCTGAAAAAGATTTCTGGTGGTCCCAATGGAAAACCACATTATTTCAATCACACGAATTGATTTTGACAATTCGTCGGCTGAGAATTGGTTTGACGTATACGCCAAAATGTAATTTTTGGACTATAAATGCAGTCTTATGTTTTCAAGTGTGCTCTTTCCAAATAATGTTGTCTTTTGGTCCTATCTCTAGCCAATCCTGAGATATCTAGTATTGTTTTGACGTATATCCACCCAAATTAATAAGTTAGAATATTGGTTTGACGTAAACGCCTTTTTTTTTTTTGGATTTACGTCAAATTTTCTATGCAATTCCCATTTTTTTTTAATATTGTTTTGCCGTATGTCCACAGACTTCGATCATACGACAAGAAAACTAAAAAGTATATTCAGAATTGTTTTGACGTACGTGCATGTTATTAAGTAAATAAGTGTACATATTTCATCGTATACACGTACGCGTGGACAAAAACAAAAGGTTTAGTTTTGGTTTGCCGTATGTGCATATCTTATACCTTTTAACGAGCAATTCTTGAATGTATGTATATAAATTTATTAATTTATTTCTGTGATCTCGGAAACGTCTCTAACGATTTCGCTCAAATTTGGTATATGGGGGTTTTCGGTAGTAAACAATTGATCTAGATTAGTCTTATGTTTGTCAAAACGCGTGTTTTCGAGTTTTCATGCGTTTAATGGTGAATGAGTTTATTTTTCTGACTTTGCTGCCAACACTTTTATAGTTATTTTAAGCCATTAATCAGCTTTCAATGTCCTCTAAAAGCTGAGCTACAACCTAAAATCTAACATAAAAAAAAAATTATTTTCTCAAATCGAACATTATCAGCAGCCGTGGTTCCTGATCGGTGTTCTGCTTTGGGTTAGTTGGGTGGCGCACATCGTACAAGCACGTTCATATGAAAAAAAACTGCGTGGTGTTTTCTCCAAATTAAGTGAAATGAAAGAGAAGTATGGGTCGTGAATGTGTATGTAATCAACAGCGACAATGGGTTTTTGAGGAAGTGCGCAGATGGCTGATGACTGACGTGCGTTGACGTACGTATGGTGGAATGGTGGTGTATATAGAAATTGAGTTCAAGGTATTGGTTTTAATGGTTGTTAAGCAGGGATGGAAAATCGTATACCTTTAAACGAGCAATTCTTGTATTTATATAAATTTATTTCTGTGATCTAGGAAACGTCTCTAACGATTTTGCTCAAATTTGGTATATGGGGGTTTCGGGAGTAAACAATTGATCTAGATTAGTCTTATATTTGGGAAAACGCGTGTTTTCGAGTTTTCGACTCAGGACCAAGAAGATATTATTTTTGTTTACTTTTTTCTATTACGTTTGTTTTTTTTTTCATATGAATTATTTTATGCTGTATAACATAAAAAAATGCATTAATTTATAAACAAAAATAACAAATTCCATAAAAAAGGTATTTGATTATGTTTCTGTGAAGGTAGTGTTCTGTTCAGCACCACCATCTGTGCTTACTATTAGAATGACGTACGTACAGTTCTTTTGACGTACGTGTATAACACTAAAAATAAGTATCTTGTGTGGCGTATACGTCAAAACCATTCTGAGGAAATCTTTGAATAAATAATAAACTAGAAGAGACTGAGCTTTTACGTATTATGATCAGAAAGTAGATTTATTCTAAATAATACTGAAGAAAAAAATGAGAAACTTCTATCGACCCATTAAATTTTAATTGAACCGTAAACTTTCAATTGCGATTTCCCAAAAAAGTTGAAATGGCGTATACGTCAAACCACGGTTGCCACTTGAAAATAAATTTTGTGTCCAAAATTGGAAACAAAAATGACCAACTGTACCTAAAAATGACCAAAACAATTTAATTCCGAAATATATGTAAAAACAGAACTATCAATTGATCACATTAATTTCAACATATTCTTCTATTGAACAGTTCACTTTTATTTTTTAAATTACCTACATATTAATAATAAACAAAAACAATAAAAAAAGCATGTGCAAAGAAATTCACAAAGTAACAAACTTAATTGTTAAATTAGATTAACAAAAATGATTAAATGTAACGAATCATAAATAATGATACATAAAAATATTAGTTTCTAACAGCATTTTAAAATGAGATCACATACAGAGTATAAGCTTGATAAAAACAAATATGTTTATTAAATCGCTGTTTAAAAAATATTTTTTTGCAGCCCAAACGCTATGGCTATTTTTTTCATCTTGAATCTGGTTGGCCAGCATTATATTATTAATAGTGTTAAAATTAAGTCTATCAATTTCGTTTTAGTCAAAATTAATTCATAAAATGTTCTTTCAGCAGCAACTTTGCTGTGTGGAAGAGACATCAAATTGTAATTAAAAGTATTTAAATTTCCGGAGCAATACTCGTTTAACGCATTTTTAAGAAAACTGACTTTTTGCCAAAATTCGCATAATGTCAATTTTATCGTTAAGATTATGATCATTGGAACATGTTAGCATTCTCCAATCCGTCACTACATATTCCTGATCACCTTGAACCAAGTTAGGAAAACCATCAATTAAAGGTCGTATACAAATTTCGGAAACCGACAAAACACTTTTTGGAGCTATTATGGCTAAATTTCTCAAATCATTATTACTGAAATCAAATCTAAGTAGCAATTGTCTCAAAAGTTATAAATAAAAATTTAAAATGTTTGTTTTTACTTCATTTTTATTAAAAGTTGGTCATCTGTCAATAAATGCATCGTGCATGTGTAATCAGTGCTTTTTATCATTTACATCAGACAAAAAGAAAAGCGCTTAACGTTGCATAAACAAGAAAGTCGAGTTTTTTTTTTTCTTTTCGTAAAAAAAATATGACCAAATGGAATAAAAAATGACCATGTGACCAATAGAGAAAAAGATGACCAAATTTGGTCACAAATGACCATTCTGGCAACCGTGCGTCAAACCAATTCTCAGCCGACGAATTATCAAAAAAGAGTTCATAAAATCGTTTCGTTGAAATTATAACTTTTAGGACTGAAGTGTAACTAGCGTTATGTAGAAACTGGTAGCTACATCACTAGGTATTATGGTAAATATGTGCATTCCCATTTTGACTGCATTAAAGCTCCCTACCCGACTTGACTTTTTATGTTGACACCACGGATTCTAAAGACATAGCACCGACAAGAAAACAAAATGGCAGATTTGAAAAAAAAAATGAGGGGCCAGCGGCAAGAGGATTGTGAGTTGGGGACTCAGTATTTTCTGTGCTTATAACGGGTGATTTTTTAGCTGGTTTGGTTTTGGCAACACTGGTTTTGACAGCTGACGTGTGTTTAGTACCTTGTGTCACTGTCAAACAGCTTCAGTTTGGTTTGCAATTTAACCATGAACAACGCTTGCAAATTATTGAATTTTACTATCAAAATTCGTGCTCGGTTCGAAATGTTCATCGCGCGCTGCTTCCATTTTATGATCGGCATTCTCGACCTTCTGAGCAGTCTATTCGGAAGATTGTGACCAAATTTCGCACCAAATTTACTTTGTTGGACATTAAACCACCAACACGTTTACGTACTGTGCGTAGTGAAGAAAATATTGCGGCCGTATCAGCTAGTGTGACAGAAGACCGCGAAATGTCGATTCGGCGCCGTTCCCAGCAGTTAGGCCTTTGTTACAGCACTACGTGGAAAATTTTGCGGAAGGATTTGTGCGTAAAGCCTTTTAAGATACAGCTTGTGCAAGAACTAAAGCCAGCCGACCTACCACAACGCCGAATTTTTGGTGAATGGGCTCTTGGAAAGCTGGCCGAGGATCCGCTTTTTTATCGAAAAATTGTGTTCAGCGATGAGGCTCATTTTTGGTTGAATGGGTACGTAAATAAGCAAAATTGACGCATTTGGAGTGAAGATTAGCCAGAAGCATTGCAACAGCTACCAATGCATCCCGAAAAAGCCACTGTTTGGTGCGGTTTATGGGCCGGCGGCATTATTGGGCCATATTTCTTCAAAGATGATGCGAATCGCAGCGTTACTGTCAATGGTGAACGCTACCGAGCGATGATAACAAACTTTTTTTTGCCCGAAATGGAAGTTCTTGACTTGCATGATATGTGGTTTCAACAAGACGGTGCCACATGCCACACAGCACGCGAAACAATGGCGCAATTGCGAGGCGAGTTTGGTGAACAGTTAATTTCACGTTTCGGGCCGGTCAATTGGCCGCCTAGATCGTGCGATTTGACACCATTAGATTATTTTTTGTGGGGGTATGTCAAGGCTAATGTGTATAGGGACAAGCCCGCTTCGATTGACGCACTGGAAGCCAACATCCATGCATTCATTCGTGAGATACCGGCCGATATGTGTGAAAGAGTATGCCAAAATTGGACTCAGCGGATGGACTACCTGAGACGCAGCCGCGGTCAACATTTGCATGAAATTATCTTTAAACATTAAATTGCAAGGTTCAAACTATCGATTCAAATAAATATTTCATTCGTTTTTTTGAATTTTTTGTGTTTTTTTTTTTTAAAAGTTCTAAGCCTCTTAAAAAATCACCCGTTAACTACCCTAAATTCATTTCACATAAAATACAGCTTCCTACGAGTGCCTTGCATAGCTGTTGCCCATAGCTGGAAAATAAAATCTTATTTATGCTAGAATGCGGACATGTACCTTACCTACGTAGTTCAGCTCGAAATAATATCAAGAACTGCGTATATATAAAGAAAATACTGCCAGCTTCCCCGCAACTTTTGAAGTAAAATCCTCATTTCAAAACTCTCAACTTTCTTATCTTTGAATACTTTGTAGTCGCAGTAGCTTAGTGGTTAGTGTGTTGGACTGCTATGCGGGGGTTCAAGGTTCGAATCCCGCAAAAACCCAATTCCGCCTTTGTAGGGTTTTTTTCCGCTGCGCTACCTCTCGCGAACGTCTGACAAACATCCGAGAGTATAAATGTCTTGTAAGAGCTTCTCAATTAGCCGTTTGGAGTCGGCATAAAACTGTAGATCCCTTCCATTCGTTCCAAAAATGAAAAACTCACACAAAACGAATGGTTGTGAGAAGCTAGGCCTTGGGTCTCTCCGGACCTGTTGCGCCAACTATTTATTTTTATTTTTTGAATACCAATACGCTCAAGAAAATATTGAAAAATGTTCTTTGAAACCGGTTTCTTTATTAAAAATTACTAAAATAATGTTTTAAAAAATTTATATACATGAATATGACATAAACAAATTCTATGCGAATCTCATTTAACTGATATTTCATTCGCTGGCGACTAATGTTCGATTTACATTTCCAACTATAAGATTTAATGATTGTCTTAAAAGCGTATCTCCTCTTTCCACCATGCTATCCATATTCGTCCAGAGTAAAAAAAATACTAGACCAAAGAAACAAACTTTAACCAACTGATCTAAAATGTATAGTCGACGTAAAAGTTTCTTAGCCGCTGGTAAAGTTGCTGCGCTTTCCCCCAGCATAAAAGTTCGCACACCATTGATGTATATGCGAATATATTCCTCCCAATTTGTTTGCTCCTCGAATATATTGAATATTTCTTGATCAGTGGCACTTAACTTTGACCTCAGCTGACAAAAGCGATCATTTTTGAAATCCCAAGTTTTTGTGGTATAGTACTGAAGTAGGCTTAGGCCACCTGACAGTTTTTTCTGCACCTTCACTAAGCTGTAATGAAAAACATTGTTTAAAATAAAGTTGGAATTTAATCAAAAGCAACGACTTACAAAGGTTCTTTTCCAAATAGGAATAAAAAGAAATCAATGAAATATGCGGGCAGGTAATGAAAGAATATCACGCAGAATAAATGTTCGTAGAAGTTTTTCTTGATCGAGCCATTGGGATACCATAGTGAAAAGCTCAGTGGAGTCTCGTAGAAAAAACGTTTGCCAGTTTCTATACTCTCACCCCATGTCAAGAGCACCTTGTTAGGCAGGCAAACGTTAATAAAGTCTACACCATTTGACTGTTTGCTACCTCGATCCCAGCCAGCAGCGATAAGTGCGTTTATAGCTGTGTCGACGGGGATTATTGTTGCTGGAAAGTCAGGATTGCAGTGCATCGAACGAAGAACTCCTCTCGCAGCTCCCATCATAAGCCCAGTCGGTCCGTTAACACCTTCAACCCAACCGGGCATGGGCTCTTTTAAAGCAGCAGTTACTGTGAAATATTGGTAAATACAAATTTTTATTTCATTTAAAATGCCATCTTAGCTACACACTAAAGCTAACATAAAACTAGAGTGTTGGGGTGCAATCAGTTGTTCACATTGAAACTTATAGGTAGCTAGATTCTCTTCAAGACGAAGACAGAAAAGAAAATTTCTGTTCTGTTCAATTCTTTCCTTTTTAAGACTTCAGACTGAACAGCTTGACAATCGTTTAGAGCAATTTATATGGTAATAGAAATATACTGCTCATTACTTCCTTTCTTTTTTAACGGGCTTAAAGCCACCAAGGCGATTTTCACACAATTAGAGGGCAGAAATGTCGGACCTAACCATCTGATTCCGGGCGAATCAAATGAGACTTAACCACCGCGGAATGGGCTCTTCCCTTAGGAGAAATAGCTGCCTGTGAACTGTGCGACCTAGTTCTGAATCTAAAAATTTAAATGTACCTACGACGACCCATTTATCTCAAGGAATTTCATATCATTTCAAGAAAATAGCAAAGAAGAAATTAAAACAAAGATCTCACCAAATATTTCGAAGTCAATTGATTAAAAAAAAAAAAAAAAAATGCCAAGTAAACTATGTAATTGTTGATGAGTCTAAAATCCGAACATCTTGAGAACTTTCTAGCAGTACAAATTACGCACTAGATAAGTTTGCAAATATCTGAGCAGTAACAACTGAGTGAGGTTGTAAACAGGGTTGTCAGAAACGCACAAAAAGGGTTGAATTTTATTCAAGTAATATCAAAAGGCAACTTACACAAACAATTAAGCTAATATATTAAAAAGACTACAGGTACCACACATGACACATCACACACCTAAGCAGCGGGAGATAGCTTAGTACAGAACACCTCATCTTCAAGATTGCTCGAGCATCGCCCGAACCATAAGAAATGGGAAACTTGTAAAATGCGCCAACTAAATAGTCGCATATAAAATCCTGACTACTGTACGCACTATGTGAACGCCTAAAATGATTCGTTACCTACTAGATTGATTGATGGAGTGCGGTTTCAGACCCGTTAAGTAAATACCAATAAAATATCAAATATTCAAGCTACGGCATATCGTCGAAAAGAACCAAGGAGTCCAGATCGATGCTCACCATCTTTTGTCCTAATATGTTTCTAGTATGTAAAACATCTCATTAAGATAGCATTATAAGTCAGTTATCTTAAAATGTGGTATTCCCGAACTCTATCACATTCCCCCATGGTTGGTAGCAGTTGACAGCTTGATTTTATATTTTTTGTATGTTTTTGCATGTCACACGGATTCTAAATAGACATAACACCGATAGGAAAAAAAAATGGCGAATTTAAAAAAGAAAAAGAAAAAAAAAAATGAGGGGGCCAGCGGCAAGAGGATTGTGAGTTGGGGGTCTCAGTATTGTCTCTGCTTATGTCGTTTTCCATTGGGCAAAAAGAAGCGTCCGGGAGAGTCCGGAATCGAAAAATTCGCTTCTGAAACTGTTCCATTGGCACAAAAATACTCTTCTGCTGATTCTGAGAATAAACGGGATCATAAAATCCTAAGAAAATTATACCTATTATTATTTTGATTTCAAAATATAGGGTAAGACTTGTTAATGCCGGTCAGTCGGTATACCGGTCACCCTTGTATCTCGAGAATGGGAACATTAAATCACCGACTCTTTGCATGCATTAGTGCTCCCGAAGATTGTTTTCATATCTAGGGTTGATTCGATACCAGGTCAGTACTGATATCAGTACTATTTTCAGTACTTGCAACAGGGTATCGATACCCATGGAGTATCGAATAAAAAGTATCGATACCTACTCGTATCGAAACAAATGAGTCCTTCTTACTTTTTTCAACAACAATCAAAAACAACAACAACTATGTGAGGAATGTTATGTGGTCTGGTGGCTGGATCACTTCAAACATAAACGGGGGGAATTAAACAACACAAACTATATTTGTTATTCAGATAATAATTAAAATCAATGTATATCAAAAAAAATAATTTTCAGGAATTTCGTTCAAAAATATCAGCTATTCCAAATGTTTGCCGCTTAGCCGATTTCTGCTCTTGGAGATGATTGTCCCTACTTTGGAAAAAAGTCGAGCACCAAATATGCAAATTCCTTATGAGTATTTGGATGGGTTTGAAAGATATAGAGTGTGAACTATAAATATGATTGAGAGTGATAGAGTACTGTATTGAAATGAAAATGATTTCAGGTGTATATATTGGTGTTTTGGTTATGCATAAATGAATGAGAATGACAAAACAAGCTACTGTACTAATTCGCACGTTAACGTGGTGCACCGTGTACAGCATGTACATTGTAGCAATACAGAAACACACTCATACAGATAAAGGGCAGGCGTATTTTCGCATAAAGAGTAAAAATAATAATTTTGATTCGATACGAGTACTTTCATTCGATACCTACTTGAATCGAATCAGAAAGGTATCGATACCAATTGTACTTGTATCGAATCCAAAAGTATCGAGTATGTACTCGTATTTACTTGGATCGAATCAACCCTATTCATATCAGACTGTTGTTTGTTAAGTTGGGCTGTGCTCTTTGGAAGTTTCAGATCTATTGGTTTTTTCAGTCAATTTATTATAACAATAGGTGATCAGCGATATTTTACATAGGTACCTTATGTTGTGTTTTGTTAATAATTTGCAATGGTTTTACTTTGTTTTTCTTAACTTAAAATTTCACTTTTGTTTTCCTTGGCGCTCCCGTGTGGGTAGTACCGGTCAACTGATCCGCATTACCTATTCATGGGTAAGCCTAAGTCAAGAACCATTTCCAGAGGTTCGTGGTCGGAGGTGGCTATTAACAACGCCAAACAACTTATTGAAAAGGGAATGTCCATTCGCGCCGCGGCCAGATCTACTTAAATAGCATTTTCGGCACTGCAAGAAATTCTAAAAAAGAAAAACGTCTATGAGCCATCTCTGGGGCGACACACGGTTTTTAACAAAGACCAGGAAAATGAAATTGCAACACAGATCAAACATGTCGCGATTTATGTGAAAACTAAAAATAAATCGGAGTTAACCGACTATGCGTCTAATTCCAGTCATTTTAGTCCTTTTTTTTTTAATATCTTTTTTTCGTTTTGTTCATTTACCTTTTTTTATGTTTATAATAATACAGAAACATATGTATTTATAAAAAGTGAAGTAAAAGTATTATTTAAAAAACGAATTTCGTTTTATTTGAGTTTTTGTTGAAATGACCGGTATTACCCAGTTCTACCCTACGTTCCCCCCAAACCTTCCGAATGAATGAGCTTTTACTGCAAAGCTCATTCATTCGGAATGATTGGGGGGAAGGTCAGTCCGAATAAACGAATTTTCCGAATTATTGAGAGATTTTTTTTTTCCGAATAAACGAGTTTTCCGAATTAGGGAATTCCGAATTAAAGGTCTTTTACTGTAAAATACTGGTGCTGTTGTCCAAGAAATCTGTTGACATTGCTGCTTGCCAGGCGGCTTTAAACATACCTACCTAGGGAACGTTTTTCATTTTTGGAACGAATGGAAGGGATCTACAATTTTATGCCGACTCTAAACGGCTAATTGAGAAGCTCTTTTAAGACATTTATACTCTCGGATGTTTGTCAGACGTTCGCGAGAGGTAGCGCAGTGGAAAAAACCATAAGTTGGAATTTGGGTTTTTGCGGGATTCGAGCCTGAGACCCCTCGCTTAGTAGTCCAGCATTTTTTTTTCAAAAACTATTAACTGAAGTAACTTTGTTTGAAAATAATTTGAAAGAACAGGGATCTGGCTTTCAAAAATTGGTAAAGTACTTTATTGTAAGTGTTGCCGTTGTTTTTAAGATATATATTTTTTTCATTTTAAGTATTTTTTTTTAATCACCCCAGTGCGGTGCGAGATAGAGGTTTGCTATATCCCTCGTGCACTGTACTTGTGTTGTTATACAAAGCTGTTTTTACTTTCTTTGGTTAATTGCAAAAGTAAAACTCGTTCTATGTCTACTTAGAAAGTATCGCGGTTTTGAGACATCGCCCTCAAGATAAATGTCTTCCCAATGCTATCTATCTAGTTTCTAGTTTTCGAACTTGTCGGGCCGAGAATAGTTTTAGGTTTTTTTTTTTTTTTAAGTGAGACGTGGGTTAACCCTAATGTGCTAGATATAGCACTTAACTCGCCCTGGTACTGAAAACTTAAGCACTTCTAGGGCATCATAGTTGTGCACTTAGCTGACCCCACTTTAATTTGTCGGGGCAAGAATTCAGTGCTGAGTTTCGCTGTTATTCATTTGTTTAGATAGTAATAAACGTAAATAAAGGGTGGCTAAATTTTAAGGGCCGATGTTAAATTGAACCACACCTAAACGTCAAGTTTTTTTCTGCATTTCATTTGACATTTCTCAATTTGAACCATGGAAAGATACACAATCGAGCAACGCGTTAAAGTTATTCAGGCTTTTTATGAAAATGGGCGTTCAAATCAAAATCCATATCGCATTTGGGCGAATGATAATCCAAGAGTGATTGTCGAAAAACCAATGCACCTAAAAAGAGTGACTGTTTGGTGCGGTTTATGGGCTGGCGGCATCATCGGGCCGTATTTTTTCCAAAATGAGGCCGGTCAGGCAGTTACTGTGAATGTTGTTCGCTATCGTGAGATGATAACGAACTTTTTATGGCCCGAATTGGAAGATATGGATGTGGATGATATGTGGTTTCAACAGGACGGTGCCACTTGCCACACAGCTAACGAAACAATGGCTCTTCTGCGCGACAAATTCAATGGCCGTGTTATCTCACGTGGTGGCGATGTCAATTGGCCGCCAAGATCATGTGATTAGACACCGCTGGACTTCTTTCTTTGGGGTTATTTGAAAGAAAAGGTGTACGTCGATAAGCCAGCAACAATTCAAGAGCTAAAGGATGAGATAGTTCGGCACATTAACGGAATAGAACCTCATTTATGCCTCATCGTCATCGAAAATTTGAACCATCGGATGGAGGTGTGCCGTCGAGGTGGCGCAGCCATTTGGCCGATATTTTGTTCCATACATAATTGAACCATACCAGTATTATCATAATAAAAAAAAAGACAATAATTTCCTAAATAATTTGTGTTTGATTCAAAATCAACATCGGCCCTTAAAACTTATACACCCTTTACAATAAATTTGATATTTCAAAGTGAATTATTTGAAAACAACTACCTACGTTTTAAAATAAAATTGTGTAAAATTGTAACTAAAATTGTATATTATAGAAAAATGAAATAAAAAAAAAGGTGAAATCAGAGGTTAATAAATTTTCACTTTCATCATCCATACTCCAAACTTTCATTCATTTCATTTTCATTATGGAAAACACAAGATCAAAATTGACTGCATTCATTTTTAACAATAAACGGACAAAAAAGATAAATATTTTTCGATTTCAAAAACTGAGAGTCTTCAGGGCAATATATTTTGCGTTCGATATAGTAGCCGAATTTTCAGGATTGTGCAGGGTTTTTGACCGGCGCACTAGTGCCCACACGGCTAATACCTAAGTCAAACAAACCTTATGTTCACCACGTTTAATAATTGCCACCATGCTTAAGCCAGGAAGCCCCAAAATAACGCAGATGCTAAGTTCTTAGAGTCCCTTTCCGTGCACGGGTTCCTTAGGTTTTTTTCTCTACTTGAATTATTTTGTCGATAATATCCCAAGTAGAAATTTGTGACTCTTATCCACATTTACTTTAAACTATAGTCACCAAACGGTATATTCGACTCGGTTTTGTGTCGCTTAACTCCATTCCAATAAGATGGTAACGATTTGACATTTTTGTGACCATTACGTGTCTCAAAGATACAAATGTCCTTTACTGTAACATTTCAAACACACAAAACCGGTGAGGTTACTATTTAATGTTACCACCTGGTTACCACTTAACAGCTACGCAAATCGACTGCGCACAGTCGAAATTGTGACCACTGATTGTTACCAACCAGGCGTGCACGGATAATTCTATAACTATGGCGCATCAAGCGTAAAAGGGAATATAGGGTGGCATGGAAAAAAAAAACACCGCGAATGGTTTTATGATGGACAATGAATCTATCTAAAAAGAATGGAAATATGTAATTTAGAGACTTCACTATTTTGGAATACGTATATCTTTTCATGAGTTTTCCTCCTAAAGTATTATTTTTCATTTTAAAAGGTGCATTGAAAATTGTTTGCCGTTGTAGTGCAACATCGAATATACTTTTAGTTTGTGCGCTACGCTGCTTTCCGACGTTTCAATAGTATTGTAGGAGAAAAATGAGAATGCTTTCCGATTTTACTACACATTAACTCCAGCAGATTGAATTGGAAACAATTAATGAAGTGCGAGATAATAAAATAATTATATTTGATTTGAAAAAGTTAAAAAAAAAAACAATATTCTAACTTCTATCATTCACATTATATCAAATGGTACCAATATTTTTGAATAAATAGCATGTTATACGTATATAAAATGAAATAATGGTAGAAATATCATAACCTTCTGCAGCGATTTAGTACAACAAAATTAAACCAGCCAAGTGAATGCGTATGAGGGGTGGGTTTTGTAAGAAAATATTCCCATTTATGGACAACAAACGTTGTATACATTCAATTGTATTTCCTTCATGTAGGTAAACATGTTAACTTTATTATGTCGGTCTTAGCAAACCAGAATAGCAGTACAAAAATTAGAAGCGAAAATATTTTAAAATTTGCAAATCCGTTTCTTATTATTCCCCCCAAACTTTTGTGCATGTTCTCGTATACTCTAAAAGGTAGAATTCGAAAGAATGAATCATTTAAATATTACGATTTAATAATAATAAACGCAAAAAAAAAAGTTTCCTCAATGTATGTGCATGCACCCTGTGCTCCCTCCTAAAGAAATGCAAATGGCAGGCAAGTGGTCGCTTTCTGATTCTAATTGGGATTCATTGTCAAAAAACAAAAAAAAAAAATAGTCCATGGAAAAATGAAAGTACCTAACTTCGAAATAAAATTAATTTCTTAAATACTCAATATTTCTTGAGCGCGTGAGTTTTTGCCACTACAACTTATTGATATTTGTGGTGAAACTGATTTTCGTTTGAATATTTAGCATTCTGGTACGAAGAAATGCATTAATTATCAAATTCTCATAATATTACCTGCTTTACCATTTTCATGACATATGCTCGTTTAGGTATTTTAGCATCCCCATTAAAGAGGATATGTTATGTGTGCACGTTTTATATTGCTATCGCAGGATTTCTATTTCACATTTTCTTTTTCATGTGAAGCAACATACAAACACATGAAAACAAATTTGACAGCTCACTAAGATTCGGTCACACTTTGGTTACAAAGCATAGCCGAAATACCATTATGTGTGTTTCCCGAAATAGTAATTTAAAGAGGTAAAACTGATTCCCCACTTTGGTCAGCGTTACACCCTGCAGTGGAAACAGTACGCACATTGAGAGCCTATACACACTGTTACTGTTACGGAAACATTCCGAAATGTAGGATCAGCGCCTACACTATAACCATCAATTTCTACTTGGGTATACACACTGTTACTGTTACGGAAACATTCCGAAATGTAGGATCAGCGCCTACACTATAACCATCAATTTCTACTTGGGATGGAACATCATTTTCTATTGAGAAGAATAAATAAGTTCTTGGCGTACATAGGTATCGCATTTCATTAGACCTACACTCATTCTTTGATAGAATAAACTAGATAACCCCTTAAAAAGTATTTTGCTGCAACTAATGCAATAAAGAATACGATATACAATTCCAATTGTAGCTTCACACTTTGCAAAAGCTGGATTGCTCGCCCATTCAGTCTTATAGTGTTTCTCCCTTTATTTGTACAACTTTATAAAACGTTCGCTTACCAATAGACGGCCGGCAGACAACGATAGGCAATTTATTTTCATATGTAGCTACTAGTCCTTCCGATATAGCTTTGCTATAAGCATATGTATTAGGCAGTCCGTTTAGCAGTCTACAATATTCCAAAAAAACAAAAAAAAAAAAAAAACTCTTCCAATAACAATGCGTCTTCAAATTGAAATCAAACTTACCTAGGTGTTACCAGTTCCAATGATTTGTCATCCAAAGTACGAACCATCTCGAGTATGCCATACGGGTTATTCGGCGGAGCATATGCCCTCTCCTCCAAGGTACTCTCGTTGCACTGACAGTACGACGTCGAAACATGAACTATTGCCTTTAGATTGACTATCTTTTCAGCAAGCTGCATCACCTTGTTCGTCCCGGCTACATTCATCTCGATCATTGGTCGTAGGGGCTGGTCGAAACGCACATTTGCCGCACAATGAAAAACTACGTCTACATTTGTGACTAGCTCATTCAGGTCATTCTCGGAAATTCCAAGGCGTTCCTCAAGTACATCGCCTCTAATTAATTTGATTTTATGCACGACATCGGGATTTTTGTCCAAAATTTTATCAAAGATCTGAAATGGTTATAATTAGCGTGTTAACAGCCAGCGCAAGACCATTCAAATTACAAATAATACTGTGGGAAACTTGGTTGCTAGTTAGTCGTTTGTCATAAGGTAAATAACCTGCCAGATAATAGATCTTTATACTCACACGTGGAAACACGTTAGAAATTGCTCAACACTGCGTTGAAAGTAAAAGTGCTAGGTACTTATACTTTGTCGCCAGATAAATCACTTCCACGACCACCTTTTAATTAGACGGCTGTGAAGTTAGAGTACCTACGTATAAAGATGGCATTTCGAAGCCGAGTATACTATACTATATGGTATGTGCAATTAACTATTAGCTTTGCAATGCGAATACGAACGAATTACAGTCAATTGCGGCAATCTTAAGAAGCAAAGTCGTTAATAATAATAAGCGCCTGTATTTTGAAGAATTGATTGATATATATATTTATGTACTTTATTTGCAGACTAATTTAATTATGCACACATAATTTATGTAATACTAGCTGACCCGGCAAACTTCGTTCCGCCCAAATTTGTTAATGTAATAAAAATAATAATTCCGAGCATGCACAATGCACTTCCTAATTTAAGTAATTCGGCCAATTAAAATTATTTATTCAAAAGTTTTATTAAATGCAATATAAATAAATGATGAATAGCAATGTTGATTTGTTTCAATCAAACCGCAATGGTTTTGACGTGTCGGCCAACCTTCCGCTTTTTCACTAAATTTACAATGTGAGCAACATGGGAAATCAAGATTGATGCCTTAAATGCACAAACATCCATCGATAATCCTTGCAATAAATTATTTGTCATAGTGAAAGCGAGACGCACGGGAAATTGAAGTCGCACGAATGGTAAATCGTTCTGAATAAGTTAAATCTGCGGAATAAGAGTGTTTGCCTTTGAATTTTCCCCTCAAAATCATTACTTGCATGATATTTGATGTGAGATTCTTCACCATAAATCAAATGCGATCCCTTACAAAGTTTCGGTACATTGATCCAAATCCAAATTATGAAGAGGTAAGTCTGAAACATCCAAAGAATTAAAAAATTCAACTAATCCCCATAAAGTTTTTATTCACAACAAAAGGTAGCATTATGCCCTTCCTTTCAACCAAAAATCATAAAAATCGAACGATCCGTCCCCGATTTATGAGTGCACATACGGACGTCAGTCTCTTTTATATGTAACTCGGCTTTACCCTTACCTTTCGTATTAAATCTTGCTCACATTTCGCAAATTGCTTTATTTGGACAATGTCCATTAATAATTTTAGTTATATCACTTTAGAAATAGCGTTTGATTTTATGTTTGAAAGGGAGGTGGTGCCACAACCGCTTTTCCTTACCCACTTATGTTCTACAAAGTACCACCTAAAGGGTCCAAAACTATCCTATCTTTAAAACTGAAAGCAACCACACCCATCCACAAAATTTCAATCAACTTGGTAGAGCTGTTTCGGAGATCGGCAACAGCGCCACCTATCAGGTCCAAAAGTATCCTATCGTTCAAGCGGGAACGAAGAATATAAATCTACAAAATTTCATTGAAATCGGGTGATCGGTTTCGGAGATCGACAACAACGCCATATAGCGGGTCAAAAATCCTATATTTTAAGTTTGCGTTAACCTGAAATACAACAATACGAACAAAAGAAAAAAATCATAAAAATCTCTTTGACGATATTTGCAGCACGCATTCTGTCAATGTTATGCCAAACGCCATAAGGTTACATCAAAAAAGTTTGAATTGTTAAAGCGCTATGGTTATATTAGATATAATTTAATATGGTGGTTAAGTATTCTTAAATTTTCTAATTTTCCACGCAATTTTCTTAATTTTTTCTTTCATAAGGTTCTTATCCTGACAATAACAAACACAACAAAAAAAGAATTAGCGAAATCGGTCCAGCCGTTCACGCGTGATGCCGTGACCAAGGGAAATAGGGATTCATTTTTATATATATACTAGCTGACCCGGCGAACTTTGTTTCGCCCATATTCGTTAATGTAATGAAAATAATAATACTCAGCATGCACTATGCACATGTCCTTTACGATTACGATACACGATGTATAAAGCGGAAGTTCATACATTTGACTTTAGGAGAAACATGGGAATTCAATATATATTCCACAAAATTCCAGCGATAGTCCTTGAGACTTATTAATTGTCATAGCGAAACGGGAAATTGCTACGCTTTAATACGAATAGCAAATCTTTCTGAATAAGCCGAATTCGCGGAATTAGAATGATTTCCTTTGAATTTTTCACTCGAAATCGTCGCTTTTTCCATGACATTTGATTTGAGATTCTTCAAAAAATTTCGGTGGATTGAGGTTGCGCAACAAAATTATAATCGAGCCGACTTTCAATTTCAAATTGTGTAGCGGTAAGCCTGTCATATCAAAATAATTCAAAAATAAAGATTTTAAATAATTTTTGTTGTATTGGAAGTGACACTTCCCGCATATCTATTCAATCTTCTTTTTTTTTAAATGCGGTTCTTCATGCGAAATTCCATCCCCAATCCCATCCCGTAAACTTTTATTTTCACGACAAAAAAAATAGCATAAATGTCCTTCCTTGGGTCAATACGAATCCACGAAGCACGATCCATTCCCGAGTTATGAGTGCACATACGGACGAAAGTCTTTTTTACATATAGCCGTACCCACCATACCAAAATAGTATCCTATCTTTCAAACTGTAACCAACCATACACAGCCCCAAAATTACATTGAAATCGGTTAAGTGGCTTATGAGATTGAACACAGCGCCACCTATCGTGTCCAAAATAGTCCTATCTATCACTATTTTGGACACGATAGGTGGCGAAAAAAATAGTCCTATCTATCAAACTGTACCCGTAGTCGCAGTAGCTTAGTGGTTAGTGTGTTGGACTGCTATGCGGGGGTCCCAGGTTCGAATCCCGCAAGAACCCAATTCCGACTTACGGTTTTTTTCCGCTGCGCTACCTCTCGCGAACGTCTGACAAACATCCGAGAGTATAAATGTCTTGAAAGGGCTTCTCAATTAGCCGTTTGGAGTCGGCATAAAATTGTAGATCCCTTCCATTCGTTCCAAAAAAAAACAAAACGAATGGTTGTGAGAAGCTAGGCCTAGGGTCTCTCCGGACCTGTTGCGCCAACTATTTATTTATTTATCAAACTGTACCCAACCATACACAGCCACAAAATTTATTCAAATCGGTTAGGCTTATTATATCGACAACAGAGTCACCTATGGGGTCCAAAATATCTATCTATCTTTCAAACTGTAACCAACCAAACACAGCCACAAAATTTAATTGAAAACGGTTGAGTGGTTTAGGAAAAAAACAAAAAATTACTCAAATTCATGTTTTTTTTTTTTTTTTTCACGCACGGATAAGTTTTCCGATTCCAGCGTAGGAACCGTACAACTAAAATTTTTCAAAATGTTGAGAAAACTGAAAAAAAAAACCGATTGGAAATTCGAAAAAAGTAATTTGACAAAACAAAAAGTATTTCTCATAAGACCAAAAAAAAAAAAAATATTTTACCAATTGCAACCAAACTTCACAAAAGTCATATAATTAGACCAATACCAAAGATGTGAGAAAGTTTTGTTAAAATCGGTAAATGCGTGATTCGGCGACAAACGAACACATAATATTTGATATTAAATTCTTCACAATCAAACGCGTACCGTTACAAAATTTTGGTTCGTTTAGGTTGCAAAACAAAGTGGGATAGTTGGTGGCTTCGTTTTCATCCATCACGGAGTCGACTGATTTGTATGAATGCAACTCACCAGCGATTTGGTTTTGAATTGTGAAATGCAATTGATCGACGTTCTTGTTTTTCGCAGCCAAAATTACTCTTACATTAGCCAATCATGGTCAATATAATTCTGAGCGATATTCGGGAAAACATTCATGATTTGTTCTTTCGGTGTCGTTGTAAAGTTGCAAAAATGTTGTTGAAACTAAATCAACACACCATTGCCCATCGCCTGGAGAACTCTGCAGCTGACTGGCCATTTTGTAAAGAAACTCGCATGTTTGTTGTCAAATGCCATTTCTTGACGTATCGCCATAAAACAAACGCCTTCAGGCAAGCATTCAATTTATCTGCCGGAGTTGATCTCGAAATGACAGGCAGCGTTTGACGAAAATCGCCTGATAGCAAGATCATTGCTCCACCAAAAGGTCGCTTATCATTACGTAAACGATTCCGGCCTCCAATGCGCGTTTGTAAGCCATTGTGCATTCGTCCCATATGATAATCTTATATTGCTGCCGTAGGTACTTTCGCCATCGCAGTGTTCTTTGAAATATTGCACGTAGGTTCTTCATCCACTTGCAAAGTAGCCACTACCCCAGAAGAGGCTTGGGCCAAAGCGATCTCATATCTCGAACGAATTGTAGCCAAAATAAGTAAAATCAGGAATGCATTTCCAGTTCCACCGGGCGCATCAAGGAAGAAAATTCCGCCATTTTCGTTATCGACTGCTTGCATCAATTCATCGTACACTTTCTTTTGTTCTTGTCAACATTGGCACATTTGTTCGACAGCTTGACTCAATGCGATTCGATCGAAGTCCATTTCTCGCTCCAATTCTCGATTAAATGCGTCTTGCATTGAACGATTTGGCTGTGGCATCCCCAATTTGCACAACAAATTGCCACTCATGAGCAGACACATATCCTCGATCAAAATCAAAGCTTTGTTGCGCATTTCATCTGACATCTCCAGTTCATTGTCCGATGTCACAGTGCGAATTCGATGCAGAATAATGTCATCCATATCATCTTTATATCTACTTCAAAGTATCTACTTCATTTCAAAAAGTTACTTAATGTAACATAGTAAACATAATTTATTAGAACAAACTTTTTAGGTAGGTACCTATATTTCAAAAACAAACAAAAATTTCAATATTATTGACAACAACAATTTGCTTGGAAAATAATTAAAATACTTGACAACAACAATTTGCTTAAACAAAAATTTCAAAATTATTGACAACAACAGTTTGCTTGGAAAATAATTAAAATTCTTGACAACAACAATTTGCTTTTAAAATTTAAAATATATTTTTTTTTATTTGAAGTGTCACTATTCGATTTCTATCAAATTTCTTTTTTTTCAAAGTGTATTTCCCCATACAAACTTTCATAACCTCTTTCATCCCCTCCAAGTTTTGTTTTCGCGACAAAAAGCAAATAAAAACCTGATATACAGCAATACGAACAAAACAAAAAAAGAATTATGAAAATCGTCCCAGGGGTTATCGAGTTACGTGGCCATCGAGTTACACCCCGAAAGAATTATATATATAGAAGAAGAAGATATATATATAATAGGTACTCCAGGTGGGCATCTATAAATCGTATTGCTTGAGTAGGTAGGTATGCAATATAAAATAAATGAATGGGCTATTGACTTGAGGTCAATGTAAGGGAGGTTAAGCAGGATAAATATGGTAATGTTATTACGGATGAAAGTAATCACTCGATCGACGTGTTTAATTAATGTTTATCTGTAATTTTTATGCACGAATTAAAAGAAAAAAACGTGTCTCGTCTTTAGAAAAAAATGATTCCCCATCAGGGGTTTTTAATTTACATTTGGAATTACCAGACAGTGTTTATAATTTAGATACAAACAAAAATCGTTTGATGCAAGTATATACAAGAAGAACGTAATGGATACCGTAGCTATGTGGTAAACCAGTTATTTATTCATTGATTCATTTTCAATGTACCACCTTTTCATTACAAGGGTTGCGGATGTATAGAGACGTTTTCTGATCTTTTTGGTGTACAAAATCTGCTGAATAACACTTGCAATCCAACGATGGAATCTGGAGCGGAATTACCGCATCCGTGATCGAGTACTACGTGACTGAATTTGTTACTATTTTGCAAGTTCAATCCACAAAATATATTTAAATATTGGTTGGTCACGTACAGTGGCGTAACTATTGGTACGTATACCATCTTAGGCCCGTGGCAAATTCTTTGGATGGGGCCCTCCCAGTAAAAATGGTCACGTTGTAATTTAATGTTAATAAATCACTTAAGTCGTTACCGAACATAATTAACAATATATTGTACATTTTAGTTACATTTTATTTTCAAAAGCATAGGTTTATAAAGATTTCTTTCTTGAGAACTTCAAACTTTTACCGAACTGTCAATGTCAAAATATTCAGTAAAATCGACCTTTTTATCATGGTGAAGTACACAAAGGAACAACATTTACAAATAGTAAAAATTTGTACTTTAAGAGCGTTAACGCCAATTAACAATCTTCAGCAATGCAGCCCATTTTTGGTTAAACGGCTTCGTCAAAAAGCAAAATGTGCGTTACTGGACAGATGAGAAGAGAACCCCCATGTGCTTCAGAAAACATCACTTCACCTTACGTTACGACAAATGGTTTTCGCTACAGGAACGCTATTTCTTTGAGAAATTGCATGAATTTGACATCAGTGATATGTGGTTCCAACAAGACGGTGCCACAACCCACAACGCAGTGGTCCCAGATTGGGGGGAAAGTAGGCAATTTTTCCGACTTTTTATAACAAAAGGGGAAAAAAGGGGCGAAAAAAACATTTAACATACATTTTATTTAAATAAAGTGCTCGAAAGACTACACTATTTTCAAAACTTATTCAATGATCATAATCTTAAATGGCCCTATGTAACGTCTCACTTACAAGTCCACGTTGTCTTAAGAACGGAAATGTGCATCCACTTTGCGAATTGTCTAAATATTTCGGAAATTTTTTTTCTTCTTCAAATTGGGTTGAAATTGATAGGGAGTAAAACTACTAAGAAATTTAAACATCGAAAACATTTCAACTGACAATATTCAAGAATTTTGTAGGGAAATATTGAAAACAAGTCTTGAAGAAGACGATATTACGTTTCCGAACATGAAAGAAACGTATGGAGTTAATTTTTTGTCTTCCTCACAGCGGGGCCAGTGCTTAAAGATTTTTTTCAGTAATAAATTTAAATAAAAGAAAAACACTTTGGCTGGAATTTTGTACACAAAAAAATTTATTAAATAAAAAAGATCACGACTTTGTGGTAGAAAAAGGCTGCTTAAAACTTCACAATAGCGCAATGTACAAACTTTAAGGTACATATACATTTTTAAATATAACCTGTTTAAATAAAACATTAAATGTTAAAATTAAACTTAAATAAGTGTTTTCGTTTTTGGGGAAAAAAAGGGATTTTTATTTTTGTAAAAGGGGGAAAAAATCTCGTTTTTGCGTTAAAAAAGGGTTTTTTTTTTTGTTATGAATCTGGGATCCCTGCCCACAAGCCACACAGCGGGTGCAACAAAAGAGTTATTGAAGTCTCAGTTCGGTGAGCGTGTTGTCTCGAGAAACGGACATGTCGCACGGAAAGACTTGAAAATCACAAATTGCAAATTTTTGAGTTGCACTTTATATCTTTCGCAAATCACAACGATTTTGTCTTGAATTGATACAAAAATTCGTAATTTGACATTAAAAAAGGCGAAGAATATCAAAATCTGTTTGTTGTATTCTACGACTTGCGACAATTTTGGCGCAATTTACCTACCACCTAAATAGGTCAATTTCTCAAACATCACTTTACAATCTCAGATTGCAAAATGTAGCATATGTAATTTGAAAACGTAAACTGACGTGGAGAAGTCGTAAATTGCAAAATATTTTTTGTTTGAACATTATCTTGTAAGTACCTATTTAATAATAAAAAAATAACTGAAGTTGGTTAATAAATCTGTATTTTGTTTCAGAATATAGGGTGATGGCCCCTAAGTTCAGCCCCCTCCAGTAGTCAGCCTCTGGATTACAAAATGCAGCGCAATAGTTAATCCTTTGGTCTTTCTTTCAAGCAAAAAATATTATTCCCTTGGCTAACATTTCTTCTATCTGCGTCCAAAAACTTGCAACAATCCTGGTGCTGCTTCGCGCTCCAAAAAAAAAAAAAAAATGAATGGAAACTTCAATCTGTATTGATTCGAACCAAAATTTGTGGCCTGGAAAATCATGCTCTTTTCACTTATTTTCTAAATAGTTTGCATTAAGTAGCTCATACACTTAATAAGCTTAGTATTTTCGAATCTGCAGACTTCAAACATTCAGAAGAACCAAATACTTGATTATAAACTTGAAGAATGGATTTTTAAGGACCAATCAAACTCAAAAAAAAAAAGTTAAGGGGCCGACTACTGGTGCCATCACCCTACATCTCGCTATTAGGAAGGAAGGTTTGTATTTGTATCAATGGAAAGTGCTTCTAAATATCTTGTGCGTATTTTAAATTTCAGTATAAACAGAAAAACTAACCCAGAAAAATCCCGTTGTCTCCGGACTATATGGCGCCGTATGAGTAACATGGATATCAGGAGGAAAAAATACAACTATAAATATGTACCTAGGTATATTCGATACCTAGGTGGTTGGGTGTTGTATGAATAGGGTAGACACTGATTGGCGTCAACTTGGCGATACCCAGTCGTTGTAACTGTTCATACACATCAATTGTGCTTATTTTACCTCCGCGTGGTAGCCACCGGGTACTGGTCTTGTCCTTCCGGGCATGACTTGCTAAACTTATAAGCGCGAGTGTTGAACACGAAGAAAATAGCAACACTATAATGCTCTGTCGGAATGACTGCCTGATCGAGTCTCAGAGGTCTTACATGAGCCCCTCAGAAAGAGGACGTACGGCGGATGAATTCACATGGCTGAATCAACGGTGGCGTCAACAGTCAACATGGCAGATACCTCAATGAGCTACTTCGACGTATTTGGAGCTGAGGTCATTGAGGATTTTTCAGCACTAGTCAGGGTGTTGAAATAGAGATGGTGGCGGAAGAGCCCTTAATGGGTCAACGGCAGCTCTCACATCCCCGCAGCGGGTTACTGACTCCGGGATATTCCGGCTCCTTTTGCCCAAGGGGTTACAGAAAGGGCCTGGTCCTCCAGGTTGGGGGTTGTGCGTGGGGTTAACTACCCTACCACGGAAAAAAAGCACTGTTGCGAAGCAACCAAAAGCCTCGGATAAGGACGGATTCACTGTTGACGACCCTGCAAAACGAAAAAAGGACAATGACGTTCGGATCTGCACGTGGAATGTTCGAACTCTGAACAGACCGCGTGCAGCCGAACAACTAGCGGAGGCCCTAGACTGCTACAAAGCAGGTATCACCGCCATCCAGGAAGTGCGGTGGGATGGGCCGGGCAAAAGGAGGATGAAAAACTGTGACATTTACTACGGTGACTGCTACAGAGAACAAAAGCAGCGTCTATTTGGATGCGGATTTGTTGTAAGCGGCAGACTTAGGCAAGAAGTCTTGAGCTTTCGACACGTTAGTGAACGCCTTACAACTATCCGCATCAAGGCTAAATTCGCCAACATCAGCCTGATATGCGCTCACGCCCCCACAGAAGATAAAGACGATGCTACCAAAGAATGTTTCTACGAGCTCCTCGACAAAACATATGAGCAATGTCCTAAGCATGACGTTAAAATCGTCTTGGGTGATTTTAACGCCAAAATAGGAAAGGAGGACATCTTTGGTAGCACAATCGGAAAACACAGCCTACACGACACCACGTCTGGAAACGGACTTAGGCTGATTGATTTTGCTGCGGGACGTAATGTTACCATAGCTAGTTCACGGTTTCCTCACCTCAATATACACAAAGGAACATGGCGGTCACCTGATCATCAAACCGTCAACCAAATTGATCACGTTGCGATCGACGCAAGGCACTCCTCCAGTATTCTAGATGTCCGAACTTTCCGAGCGGCCAACATAGACTCGGACCACTACCTTGTTGTAGCCAAGGTACGGATGCGGATATCCAAGACGCCACAACAACGAGAAAATACTGTGAGGAGATTTAACGTTGGACGACTACAAACGCAACAAACCGCCAGAACCTTTGCCGATCGCGTATCCCTCAACCTCTCGAGAAGTCCTATGCTGCCAGCATCAAGTGCCGAAGACCAGTGGCGCCGATGCCAAGAAGCCATCAAAAACGCCGCAACTGATGTGCTCGGTTTCAACAGCCCACCCCCCCGAAACCCCTGGTTTGACGAAGAGTGCCGGCAAGCACATGCAGCAAAACAAAGTGCCTACGAAGCGTCGCTGCATAGAAGGACGAGAGCAGCTCGTCAGCTCTACGAGCAAAAAAGGAGGGAAGAACATCGGCTTCTCCGGAGAAAAAAGAGAGAGCATGAGAAGCGCGCGATCGAGGATATAGAGAGGTGTTACTCCAGGAACAATGTTCGGAAGTTTTACCAAAAGGTAAAAAGAACGTGTCATGGCAACGAGACCCGAACGGAGACCTGTAGAGACGAACAAGGAAACCTTGTAGTAGAGTCACAGTCGGTGCTGAGGACATGGAAAAACCATTTCTGCAGACTGTTAAACGGCGAAGACGACACAAATTCCGCTGTTAGGCAGAACGAACCATTCAACCTGGACGATGACAGCCAAGATTTCCGTCCACCTGACCAAAATGAAGTGAGGATAGCAATATCTAAGCTTAAATCCAACAAGGCTGCTGGTCCAGACGGCTTACCTGCCGAGCTCTTCAAGGCAGCCGGAGATGGCTTGGTAGAGTGCATACACCAACTCATCTCCAAGATTTGGTTAGAGGAAAGTATGCCTGATGAATGGAACCTCAGCATTGTTTGCCCGATCCACAAGAAAGGAGACCCTCTAAACTGCGCCAACTACAGAGGCATCAGTCTCCTGAACACTGCGTATAAGATCATGTCTGCTGTATTGTGTGAACGCCTGAAACCATTCGTCAACGATCTGATAGGTCCCTATCAGTGCGGTTTTAGGCCCGGTAAGTCCACGACCGATCAAATATTCACACTACGGCAGATCCTGGAAAAAACCCAAGAATACCAGATCGATACTCACCATCTTTTTATCGATTTTAAGGCCGCATATGACAGCGTTTATAGAGACGAGCTATACAGAGCCATGTCTAGTTTTGGCATCCCTGCCAAACTTGTCAGATTGTGCAGAATGACGATGGAGAACGCTCGCTGCTCCGTAAAGGTCGGAAACAATCTCACCGAGACCTTTGATGTCAAAAAAGGATTTAGACAAGGTGATGCGCTGTCATGTGACTTCTTCAACATCATTCTTGAGAAGATTGTGCGAAACTCACAAGCCAACACCAGAGGCACAATTTTCTATAAGTCTGTGCAACTGCTTGCATACGCTGACGACATTGACATTGTTGGTACAACACAGCGAGCTGTCACTGGTGCGTTTGCAAGTATTAGTACAGAAGCGGCAAAAATGGGTTTAGTGGTGAATGAGGGTAAAACAAAATATATGCTGTCAACAAGAAGGGACACACGACATCGACGAATCGGGCAGAACGTCACGATAGACAGCTATAACTTTGAGGTAGTTAGGGACTTTGTCTACCTCGGCTCCGCTATAAACTCTGATAACGACATCACATCAGAAATCAAACGAAGAATCACACTTGCCAACCGCTGTTTCTTTGGCCTAAGACGGCAATTGATTAGTAAGGCCTTGTCAAGAAGCACTAAGGAGATTCTATATAAGACTCTCATCATCCCTGTCCTGCTCTATGGCGCAGAAGCATGGACCCTAGCAAAAACGGATGAGGATCTTCTTGGTCGCTTCGAACGCAAAATTCTTCGAGTGATTTTTGGTCCCGTTTGCGTTGACGGGCTTTGGAGGAGAAGATTTAACAGCGAACTCTACGAGCTGTACAGCGACATCGACCTAGTCAGAAAAGTACGCATCAGTCGTCTAAGATGGCTGGGACATGTAGAGCGAATGGACACCAACGCTCCGGCCCGAAGAGTCTTCGATTCTAACCCGGAGGGACAACGCAGTAGAGGAAGACCTCGCCTTAGGTGGCGCGCGCAAGTGGAAGGGGACCTCAACCAACTTGGAGTGCGCAACTGGAGGCAGTTAGCCAAAGATCGCGCTAACTGGAGAGGCGTATTGGTTGAGGCCCAGGTCCACCCCGGACTGTAGCGCCACCTAAGTAAGTAAGTAAGGTATATTCGAAAATAAACTTTGTAAATCACAAGATGTTATATTTGTAAATTGAGAATAAAGTTTTCTAATTTCAAGACTCAAGAATCGTAAATTGGAAAATATGATTTGCAAATTGATACAAATTAGTTCCAATTCACGATTAAGAATTTGTAAACTGCACGATCCATTACCGAGTTATGAGTGTGCATATACGGACGTCAATCTCTCAAGCCCCCGCAACCCCCCTTGTGGGTGGAATTTCAAAAATTCCGTTCTTAGCTCACCTCTACTCGGCGAAAGGAATATTCCTTACAAATTTCAAGTCTCTACGCCTTATGTTCCAGAGATTCGATTGAATTATTTATCTAAATTAATTTAACTCACAATGAAATGCACAAAACTATTCGAAAAAAGAAAATATTGTCTAGACAATGTGAGCCGGAAATGAATTTCACAATTTACATAACTTCTTATGTCACCCACAACTCAGCATTGACTCTCGCGGCAATAAATTTGAACTCAATCGATTCGGTGGATTTCAAAATATAAGATTTTTAATTTTTTTTTTATGGGTGGTGCCACGCCGCTTTGTCCAATATTGACCAATCTTCATCTGTATACTCCTGGGCGAATACCTACGATTGTGTGTAAATTTGAACTTAATCGATTCGGTGGCTTTTGAAATATAAAATTTTTAATATTTCTTTTTGTATGGGCGGTGCCACGCCCCTTTGTCTAATTTTGACCAATCTTCACAGATATACTCCTGGCTTAATACGTAAGATTTTGTGTAAATTTGAACTCAATCGATGGTGGCTTCTGAAATAAAATATTTTTGTTTGTATGGGCGTTACCACGCCCCTTTTTCCAATTTTGACCAATCTTCACAGGTATACTCCTGGGCCAATACCCAAGATTGTGTGTAAATTTGAACTCAATTGATTTTGTGGCTTTAGAAATATAAGGTTTTCAAATTTTTTTTAGTATGGGCGGTGCCACGCCCCTTTGTCCAATTTTGACCAATCTTCACAGGTAAACTCCTGGGCTAATACGTAGGTTTGTGTGTAAATTTGAACTCAATCGAAGGTGGCTTTTGAAATAAATTTTTTTTTTGTATGGGCGGTACCACGCCCCTTTTTCCAATTATGACCAATCTTCACAGGTATACTCCTGGGCCAATACCTAAGATTGTGTGTAAATTTGAACTCAAGCGATTTTGTGGCTTTAGAAATATAAGGTTTTTAAAGTTTTTTTAGTATGGGCGGTGCCACGCCCCTTCGTCCAATTTTGACCAATCTTCACAGGTATACTCCTGGGCCAATATATAAGATTGTGTGTAAATTTCAACTCAATTGGGTGAGGTTTAATGTTTTTTTTTTTGTATGGGCGGTGCCACACTCTTTGTCCAAAATTGGTCGTATCAACTCAGAAACCTTCGCGGACTCAGGCACAACAACTTTGCTAAGGATCATCACATAATGAAATGCATAGTTTAGGATTCTACAAAGGACATACAAACAGACATTCATTTTTCTATAAGATAGAAGAAGAAAGAAGAAAAAGAAGATATAGAGAAGATTCTAGAGTGCTTTTTTTTTATAAATCAGGTTCATTTAAATTACTTTTTTTCGGATTTTGGAGACGTTCATCTTCGCAAAGTTACTCAAAAAGGGCTTTCTTGATAAAAAAAAAAGTGAGGGAATTCACCAACCGTCACTGGCTTCTCAGCGCCACCAATGTACCGCAACAAATAATAATTAAGCAACCAAAGGACGCATTCTAAAATTGATCGACATCTTTTCGTTTTGTTTGTTTTGTTGGCGGAAGTCATAATGGTTCTAAAACCAGGCGAAGCACTGAATTAAAAAAAGTCCATCTCGCTTCTTCAAATTATTTCCAAAGTTTTTGAGAGGATATTACTCAGACGCTTATATTCTTGCCGTATTCTTGGACGTTTCGCAAGCATTTGATAAGGTTTGGCATGAAAATACATAAAATTAAATTCATTTGTTCGCAATTCGCCTATTCGCAATTCCCGCTCATGTGGATAGTTCTAAAGAATTGAGAGTGCTCTAAAGACTTGTGTTGTGTCTTGTGTACCTATATTTAGTTTCATCTTGCATGTTAAGAGACACAGCGTAGAGCTGTATGTGTGTGAATGTGTATTCAGATAGTTTTTTTTATTTACCAGCAGCACAACTCGGCTCTCTGCTATCTTATTCAGTCTTACTACATATTTACAATTATGTTTTGTATTTCAACTCAACTTACCATACATTTTAAGTACTCCTCCTTTCGGGCGACTGCAGTAACTCCCCTTTTCTCGCGGATCAGTAGATATAAGCATTTTAGCTCCTGACAATTGCGTAATAGTTTTTCGACTAAAACCTTTCCCATAAAACCTGTGGAACCTGTGATGAGAATGCTCTTGTTTGCATACCAATCAGCTATAGCGGATCTTCCCAATGCATCATTATTTATGATCATTTTGCTGACACTAATTTAAGCGGCTTTGTCTGAAACGATAAAAATCCAGTTATAATATGATGTCATTAAGATGTACGACGTCTATAGCGGGGTTTTTATAAAGAAACTATAGCTGAACCGGGAAATCGTTCCGCCCAAAATTGCCATTTTTAGTAAAATGATGTAACTTTGTTGTATATTCCATATTGCCCACATTCGTTAATGCAATGAAAATAATAATTCCGAGCATGTACAATGCACATGCTGCTTTATAAAATTTAAAAACTTTATTCAAAAGTTATATTTAATAGAATAGAAATAACTGAAGTAAAGCAACGTCGATGTGTTTCAATCAAACCGCAATGATTACCGTGTCGGCCAACCTTCCGCTTTTTCACTAAAGTGCCTTACGGTACACGACGTACAAAGCGAAAGATTTTCCCATACGTGAGCACTTCACATACCATTCATCATGTGAGAAACATGGAAATTTAAAACTGATGCCACAAGTATCCAGCGATTGTCCTTGCGACTTATTAATTGTCAGAGCTACCAAATCTTTATGGATCTGTCATCGAGTCTGCGCTAAAAACTAGGGTCTTATACCTCGGATGATATACTGGCTTTATTCGCTTGTCGTAAGACCAGCGGTTACCATGCTGCCCTTCAAACAAATATTTCAATGGAGGCTAGACTAAGTATTCACCGTCTGTTCCATTCTAACAACGTTGACCCCAATACCTATCAGGGAGGTCATCCGTCCTTACTCGGCACCATTGAAGTTCATTCAAGTTTATTCAGCATGCCTTTTGATGAAATGCTAACGGAATACGTCTTCCATAAAAACTTCTCCATAATCATACCTCCTAGGAAAGAATGGGAAAAATATAAACCCAATCCATCACGACTCGCGTCATCTGGTACACAGATGGTTCTAAGATGGAGTCAGGGGCTGGCTCTGGAATCTACGGTGAGTCAAACCAGGTGAACTTGTCAGTCAGCCTTGGGAAAAGTTATCCATATTCCAGGCTGAAGTCCTTGCAATCAACCATTGTGCCAGAATAAATCGAAGTTCTAATACACGTGGAAAAGCCATATGCATATTCTAAGATAGCCAAGCAGCTCTCAACGCTCTTGGCTCATATGTCATCCAATCTAAACTTATCTAAGAAACATTCTCAACCATCTATGCATTTTCTAAGAAAAATCTAGTCATCCTCCACTGGATTCCAGCCCATAGACAATTTGAGGGTAACGAATCGGCCGACTCAATGACTAAAATCGGAGCAACCACTCCACTCATCGGACCTGAACCCTTCTGCAGAGTCGGCAGAAACCATTTCAGGAACTATGCCTAGAACCAATTTCGCATCGAGCCTAAGGAGATCTGACTCAATACTGCTGGGCAGAATTGCACCAGAAAATGTGTCCCCAAATTATCCTCCAGGAAATAACTCTTCTTGATTAATCTGGATAAAAACAACCTGAGAATCCTAACAGGAATAATCAGCGGCCGCAGTCTCGTGAGAAAACATCTTCGCCGAATTGGCGTCTTACCGGATCCCATCTGTAGACTCTTTCTTGAGAGTGACGAATCCTCTTATCACACAATCACAAAATGTCCGTCTCAGGAAAAACATCCTTGGTGATGAAATCGTCAATTCAGCAACTCTTGCGAATATATACCCAGAGAAGATCTTTGTCTTCCTGACTGTCTCTGGAGTGAAAAGATGGCTCTAAAAATTTGCCAGGGAGGGCACAATAGGCTCCTTTAAGAAGCCGCAGTGCCAGAGTTCCGTGAAGGCTCTTCCGCCTAACAATCGAATCTAATCTAATTAATTTACAGGCAGAATAGGTTACCCCGACGGGTATCACAATGGGTCAATTTTGACCTGAGTGTGGCTCGGGACACTCCCCGCCAGCCCACCAACCTAACCTAACCCAACCTAATCTAATCATTAATTGTCATAGCGAAAGCGAGACGCACGGGATATTGAAGACGCTCAAACAAAAATGGCCACTAGTTCTGAAAAACCGCAGTTTGCGAAAAATCGTCGCTTGCATGACATTTGATTTGAGATTCTTCACAATAAAATCAAACATGTTCCGTTACAAAGTTTAGGTGCAAAGTATGGTTCTCTTTTATTCCCAATATCATCTCCCTATGTTTTGTTTTCCCGATAGAAAGCATATGTCCTTCCTTGGGCCGATACGAATCCACCAAGCCGAGGTCACTGAGTCAGTCTCTTTTATATGCAGCTGTAGGCTGTACCCACCCGGCTCGCAAATTACTTTTTTTGAACAATGTACATTAATAATTTAAATTATACAACTTTAGAAATGATATGTGCCACAACCCGTTCTCCTATACCACTATCTTTTGCAAAGTGCCATCTATCGGGTATCTTATCTTTCAAGCTGGAACCAACTATATAAGTACCTACATGCATCAGTGAAATATGTTGAGTGGTTTAGGAGAACCCTGCGGTTATCGAGAAATTATGTTTATAATAGAAGATGAATTGTTTTTGATAATTTTCTGACTTTTATTTTTTCCTAGCATAGGAATTACGCGAAGAAAGTATCAGATTCCAGATTTAAGCATCCCAACAAATAATTTAAAAAATAACTGTTGATCAGAATAACTTTGTGTGCATAGTTTCAGCTTTAACGTATGGTCCTCGTGGATCCATTGTGATGCCCTTTATTGGGGTTAACCGTTGGTGTTATATTGGTGGTCTTCATAACTTCTCCTCTTGTGGTTACGTGACGCTGTCAAGCTATCCCGATGTCCTCAGAAACCTGAAAGGCTTAGACAGTGAGACATCAGAAAGTTCTTGTACGTCATGGAGGTAGTAACTTCCAAGTGTTCTGTTCGTCAAGTGACAGAGACTCGGGCAATGACAAAGGAAGTGAGGTGTGTCCTCGTGAACCTCATCGTCTCCGCAGCCTCTACATATGTCGTCATTTTTGAGATTCAGTTTCATTGCGTGGTTTCTAAGGAAGTTATGACCAGTTAGAGCCCCTACAAACTTAGATAGCGATGACCTGTCAAGCTGTAGTAGTTTGCTGGTCCGGCTTCTGTTATATTCTGGCCAGTTATGTTAATTTGATTGGAATCTACTGCTTTTTACTCAGCTTTCCGTGCTTCATTAGTTTTAGAAAAATAATAATTCAACACAAATAATTTAGTATTCCAAAACAAGTTAATTTTTTCATCTGTGTTTACTCGTTTTGTACTTTTTGATTTATACCCTTTTCACACCGCATCGAAAAGCGTGTTTTCGTCGAAAACTCGAAATTGCATTCACACCGAACAATAACTAGTTTTCTTTTGACGCTTCAATCAGCTTGTGTCTTCACAGTCGTGAAACTTCTGTGTAAACTATTTTCAATTTGTTTACAAATTTCGATCCAAAATAAAATTATCCCATCAATTAGTGTGGAAATTGAAAAATGATTGTAAGTTGTGAATTGTGACATTTGTTCCTTGTTCGGTCAGCTGCTCTGCTGAATGTTGCAAAAGGTGTGTTTGTTTCAACAACGCAACGATTGGAAGTCGTTTTCGTGGTGTTTCCGTGGAAAACGACTCTAAGCGACTCGTTTTGAAAACTAAAATAAGTATGTATGCAAAAACTTTTGTTTTCGATTAAGTCAGTGTTTTCGCGAAAACCAGGTTTTCGGCTCGGTGTGAAAGGCATATTAAACGTAAAATGTGTTTATTTTTTTCGTTGGATATACCTAAACAAAAAAAAACGCAACAGGTGTTCGATTATCTAGCATCTTTTTGTTCGATTAGCAGGTAGTAATATGTTTGTACAGGTTGTTCTCTTCATGAAAAGGAGGATATTTACTTGTTTCAATTCGTATAATGCAGAATTCTGCTAAATTTGTTATCAAAGCCATATAACAATAGACAACAAATGCACAAAATGGATTGATTGTTCCAGCAAGATGGAGCTAAAACCCTTTACGGAAGTTGTTGATGTGAAACATCTATTAGCGCGATTTGGGAGTTAAATCGAATTGAATGAGTCGAAATGACGGGCTGTAGGAAATAAGGCCCCAATGAAATTAGGCACCAAATTTGGGGAGTTATTTCATAATGAAATAACCCTAACTTCTAGTAAGGCCCAAATTTGGGTTTTTTTCATAATGAAATTAAAAATAACGAAAAATACTTTTAATTTAATATAGTTGATATTGGGTAAACTAATTTAGATTAAAGGAAATTTGTATACACTCAACCTCACACCCACCCCGTAATCTAACAGTAAACCCAAGCAGGGGGGTTGCAGGGTGGTAATATTTTTTTTATTTTGGGGCCTTATTTCATTGGATCCTTGTTTCGCAGAGCCGAAATGACGCTGTTTATGCCGTGAAGGCGGAAATTAGTCTGTCGACAACATTACGCCGCCGCTCTCGACTGGATTCCTGAACAACTCAACCGATTTCAAGGAAAATTTGTGAAATTAAATTTTGTATGGTTGATTGCAACTTAAAAGATACGATAGTCTTGAACCCGATAGGTGGCGCTGTTGTCGATCTCCTAAACAATTCAACCGATTTCAATTAAATTTTGTCGGAGTGTAGTGTATGGTTGGTTGCAACTTAAGAGATAATATGATACCTTTGGACCCTTTAGGTGGCAATGTTTTCGTTCTCCTAAACAATTCAACTGATTTCAATGAATTTTTGTGGATATGATTGGTTGCCGCTTGAAATATAGGATAGTATTAGACCACATAGGTGACGCTGTTGCCGAGATATAAACTTTCAATTCTTTCAATTGAATTCTTAAAGTGAAAACTTATCTGGGCACGCTGGACCACGCTGGACCACACTGGACCTAGTTAGTGAACTGATAAGGCTATACAGACTAGACTACCGAAGTAGTTGATTAATTTAAATCTTAGTAAACGTTGGATTGGAACTTTTTAAATGAATGAATACACTTAATTACTGCGCTGTATTTAGATTATAATATTATAATGATTTGGGTTTTAAATTATATTTCTCAATACAATTCAATTCAAAATCCGCATTTAGCGAGAGAAGTTTAACATCAGGGTGTGTGGTTACAAGCATACTCCCCGTTTTTATTTCTAGTTTCCTTTTTTAATACCATTGCATTGTTTTTAACTATAAATTCATAAATTGTCGAATAAAAATGTCCCTGTTTTTTTTTTCCTAATTTAATCTGCTACAGCCGTATTAATAAAAAAACCCATAACTACTCTCTAACTCATATGTTACCTAGCATCTAGTTAAATAAATGACACATTAGTTAAATTTTCTTATTAATGAATGAAAATAACTCATATAATAACTAACTGATGTTTTCTCTAAAATAGCTACTTAGGGCTGGCTTCACCTAACCAAATTGTACTAAAAACTATTACATATATCATCACGGCTGGCTAATACATTTCAATTGTGACAAGTGAAAAAAAAACTAGAAAATAAAAGAAAATCGAGCAAAAAAAAAACAAATGTAATTTGTAAACATTTTCATAGGGTTTTCAAAAACACTGAATGGACCCATGTTTCTAATACCCTTTTCACCGCAGCGAAAACCGTGTTTTCGTCGAAAAAACAAAATTCCATTCACGCTGAAAAATAACTAGTTTTCGTTTGAGGTTTCAACCAGCTGTAAGACACTAGTCGTGAAACTTCTGTGTAAACTATTTTGTTTACATTTCGATCGCATTAATTAATAAATAAAATTAATTCAGAGCATTTCAAAATAATATTAGACCATTAATTAGCGTGGAAAATGATTTTAAGTTGTGTCATTTATTCAGTGTTTTCGTGAAACGACTTTAAACGACTCGTTTTGAAAACTGAAATATGTATGGGAAATAATCTGTTTTCGATGAAGTTTTCGCGAAAACCAGGTCTTCGGCTCGGTGTGTATAGCGTATTAGAGTTATTGACTCGCTAACAGACCTCCTACCGTAAGTTAGATAAATGTGATAGTTACGAAGCGTTAGTTATCTTCTAAAAATGTTTATTAATACGAATTTGAGTTTAACGAATGTGTTTGCCATTAGTTAGGCCTAACATGTAGTTACGCGACAATTATAAATACAGCTGCTGGAGTTTATGTAGCAAAACTAGAAAGCATTCTCATTTTTCTCCTACAATAATAATTGAAATGTCGGAAAGCAGCGCAGCGCAGCGCATATAGAAAAGTAAAATGATAAGTTTATTCAAACAATTGCACTGTTTAAAATGAAAATTAATTCTTTACGAGGAAACTCATTAACGATAAACATACGTATTCCAAAATAATGAAGTCTCTAAACTACATATTTCGATTCTTTTTAGATACCTAAAAACATTGTTCATCATAAAACCATTCACGGAGTTTTTTTCTATGCCACCCTATATTCCCTTTTACGCTTGATCCGCCATAGTTATCGAATTCTTCGTGCACGCGTACATTGAAAGGAGAATGTTAGCTGGTAGCATTGAGTTTATACACATAGAGGAACCATCATTGCGAAATCGAAGTTACCTAATTGTCCCGAGTCCCGACAATGTCGCTTCAATCGGTGTTCTCTCGGTGATGAGACTTTGAGTTTTTACACTCAATGGTAATAATGAGTGCATTGCATAGAAGAAAGAAAGGGATGAAAACCACCAATATTTTTTTGCTGTTTTTGTATTTGCACTTCTTAACACTTCGAGTGGAATCTGGAATACAGAGAGAAATGAGGAATAAGGACTCGGTGTATTGGGTCGTGTTGTTGCTTGTTGGTTGTTGGTCACGATCTCGCGTCACGCTCGGCTTGAGCATGATGGATGGTTGATGAATGAGTGTTTATGTTTCCTGAATCCTGATAATAAACAGGTAAATTAGGGTTTTTTCGAGTGGGTAATGTTCATATGCAATTATTTGCTCGTACAGAGTGGACGTGTTGAAGCCTGTATAGAGAAATACTGAAAAAAAAAAAAAAAATATGAGTTCGTGCATATGCTCTTATAAAAATGGTTTCAACAGTTATGCTTTTGGATGTTCTTTATCTTTTTTCAATTTACCAAGTGATGGTAGAAGGTTGGTGTGGATAAAACATTCAGGCAATATCTTATTGGAAAAATTAGTAAATATAAGAACGCAGATTAAATTCTGCGAAAAACATTTTTACACTTCCAATATGAGAGTAAGGGGTACATCAAAAATACTGAAACCTAATTCATATCGTAGTCGCAGTAGCTTAGTGGTTAGTGTGTTGGACTGCTATGCGGGGGTTCAAGGTTCGAATCCCGCAAAAACCCAAATTCCGCCTTTGTAGGGTTTTTTTCCGCTGCGCTACCTCTCGCGAACGTCTGACAAACATCCGAGAGTATAAATGTCTTGTAAGAGCTTCTCAATTAGCCGTTTGGAGTCGGCATAAAACTGTAGATCCCTTCCATTCGTTCCAAAAATGAAAAACTCACACAAAACGAATGGTTGTGAGAAGCTAGGCCTAGGGTCTCTCCGGGCCTGTTGCGCCAACTATTTATTTTAATTCATATCCCATTCCAATTGATGGTGCGTGCAATTGCGATGAGACTAATATAGATAACACTTGCAAACAACTCTTAAATGCTATGCTTACTATCCCCAAAAAGTCATACCCCAGCTCTAAGAAATGTAAAATTGCTACACAAAAAATCGATGTTCAAAGCTCAACCCCCAATATTTCTCCGTTTCTAGACGATGACCATCTTTCACTAGAAGGAAATCGTTCACCACCGGGCCCCACTTTAAGTGTATATTCGAATCCACTTCGGAATACTTCCTTCTCAAGTTTTACCGATGTTGCTGAAATTAATGAAGAACAATTTCCCGACTCTCACAATTTAAATAAATCGAACATAGCCACAAAAAAGTCTCGTGTCCCTCAATTTATTTTAAAATCTCCTAAAAAACGCAAGCCGACTACTATTGAGAATTTAGTCACTAACAGAATTAATACCATATTTGCTAATAAGAGTGATGCTGCACTGAAAAAAAAAGGTACACCATAGTAATGAAAAAGTTCATCAATGTGATGAAAAAATCAACAATTTTAGTCCAGTGAACTTTTTCATTGCTATGATGCAGCGTTGCCAGTTTGGGGGTTTTCCCCCCAGATCTAGGGGTTTTTTTGGTCGACGGGGGGAAATCTGGGGGGAGAAATTCTTTAGGGGGAAATCTGGGTTTTTTTTTTTTATAACTGCGTTCAATTTTTTTTTTTTTTTTTTTTTTTTTTCACCAAAAAGTATGGTAAGAGAACATTGAAAGCTATAACGCAACTGCAACAATACCACACCAAATCAATGTTCGAGTATATCCTCTGTAAAATCATTCCAACGCATTCCAATATTCATTGAGTAGTGTCAGCATATTAATCAACCCCTACCTAAAGCTACATGCATCACACACTATTGCATTTGCGAAAAGTTCACGATCAGAGCAACACTTTCTTTGTATTTTTTCTCTTTCTAAATGTCCCAACCAATTTGTGATTGCTCCTGTTTATGTTGTCTGTGTTCGCTTGCTGCAGTTGAATTGTTTTGTGTTTAATATTGGTTCTAAAGTGAAATTATAAACTGTTAGTGGACATAATCAAATATGCCAAAAGAAAATAGTAAAGGTAACGGGTGATTTTTTAAGAGGTTTAGAACTTTTTTAAATAAAAAAAACACAAAAAATTCGAAAAAATGAATGAAATATTTATTTGAATCGATAGTTTGAACCTTGCAATTTAATGTTTAAAGATAATTTCATGCAAATGTTGACCGCGGCTGCGTCTCAGGTAGTCCATCCGCTGAGTCCAATTTTGGCATACTCTTTCACACATATCGGCCGGTATCTCACGAATGAATGCATGGATGTTGGCTTCCAGTGCGTCAATCGAAGCGGGCTTGTCCCTATACACATTAGCCTTGACATACCCCCACAAAAAATAATCTAATGGTGTCAAATCGCACGATCTAGGCGGCCAATTGACCGGCCCGAAACGTGAAATTAACTGTTCACCAAACTCGCCTCGCAATTGCGCCATTGTTTCGCGTGCTGTGTGGCATGTGGCACCGTCTTGTTGAAACCACATATCATGCAAGTCAAGAACTTCCATTTCGGGCAAAAAAAAGTTTGTTTGCGATTCGCATCATCTTTGAAGAAATATGGCCCAATAATGCCGCCGGCCCATAAACCGCACCAAACAGTGGCTTTTTCGGGATGCATTGGTAGCTGTTGTAATGCTTCTGGCTGATCTTCACTCCAAATGCGGCAATTTTGCTTATTTACGTACCCATTCAACCAAAAATGAGCCTCATCGCTGAACACAATTTTTCGATAAAAAAGCGGATCCTCGGCCAGCTTTCCAAGAGCCCATTCACCAAAAATTCGGCGTTGTGGTAGGTCGCCTGGCTTTAGTTCTTGCACAAGCTGTATCTTAAAAGGCTTTACGCACAAATCCTTCCGCAAAATTTTCCACGTAGTGCTGTAACAAAGGCCTAACTGCTGGGAACGGCGCCGAATCGATATTTCGCGGTCTTCTGTCACACTAGCTGATACGGCCGCAATATTTTCTTCACTACGCACAGTACGTAAACGTGTTGGTGGTTTAATGTCCAACAAAGTAAATTTGGTGCGAAATTTGGTCACAATCTTCCGAATAGACTGCTCAGAAGGTCGAGAATGCCGATCATAAAATGGAAGCAGCGCGCGATGAACATTTCGAACCGAGCACGAATTTTGATAGTAAAATTCAATAATTTGCAAGCGTTGTTCATTTGTAAGACGATCCATGGTTAAATTGCAAACCAAACTGAAGCTGTTTGACAGTGACACAAGGTACTAAACACACGTCAGCTGTCAAAACCAGTGTTGCCAAAACCAAACCAGCTAAAAAATCACCCGTTAGTTACATATTTGCAAAAATATAAAAAACAGTGGGAAAAAGAATTAATATTTAAAGGTAAGAACAATAAATTTAGAGAAATTATCATTCGATACTTATGTATCTATCTACACTACATCCACACCACGTTATACTGTCGAAGAAACACATTTTTTACACCATAAACACTCGTCCGCTCTAAATACCTACATAAGTTTGCTGAACACGTGTAGGTGAAATGCACTTATCATAAACATATTGTCTATTCCATGTTTTAGATTGGTTAGCGGAAGTGCCTGGACCAGAAATCGAGTCTAAAGCTTATTGTAAGTACTGCAAATGTGTCCTTAAAGCACATAAGAAAGACCTTTCTGCCCATAAAGACACCAAAAAGCATAGGGATTCTGTTCAATGCAGCGCAATAGTATCTCATATTCAGCCAATAACTAATTTTAGAAGACCAACAATCAGCAGTAAAAGAAAAATTGTAGAACTTAAATTGGCTGTATTTGCTGCAGAACGTACATCAATTAGCACTATAGACCACCTGGGCAGTTTAATTGGCGGATTGAATTAAGATTCAAATGTTTTAGGAGAATTTTGCATCCATTGTACAAAATGCACTGTGCTAATTAAAAATATCATTGCATCATGTTTTTTAAAGGATTTAATAGCTGATGTTGGAGATAAATATTTTTTTTTAGTTATTGACGAAAGTACCTCTTTTTTCTGAAAATTGATTACCTATTTTAACTATGGCTTAGTTTTTCTTATTCTTTTATTGAAACCTGAATTCTTAATTTAAAATACATTAAACAAAAAATTCTTGAAATTCTTGTCTTTTCAATACCTACACTTGAATTTACTTTTTGCTTTTATATACTATATAATTTAAAAAAAGAAAAAAAAAACACAAAAAATTTAGGGTTTTTTTTTAGAAAAGAGCTAAATCTGGGGGTTTTTCAGATTTGTCTGGGGGGAAATATTTTAACCGTCTGGCAACGCTGCTATGATGAAACCGATTTCGTCAATGTGATGTTGTTCATCATTTATCAACTTTGTTCATCAATATTATGAAAAATTCATCAATATGATGAACCGAAAAAAAAATGTTGATTTCAGAACAATGTCCTTGAAAAGAACACACGTATTTATGTTTGTAATGACATAACACAGCAATCTAGCTATTCGATTTTGTTAAAAAATCATCCCTTTTGTAAGAAAGTCAATCCCCTTCTCAATTTTTCGGGAATAAGACAACCACACAGAAATCGATACAAAAAGGTACAAAACATATATATATACCTATATTCATTTCCTGCGCCTCAAATTCCGATCGAGTTCAATTTGATTGAGTGGAGTGGTTTCTGTTAGCACTCACTCTCTCTACACAAATTTAATTTTGTCGAATATGGTACTGGTAGCGACATCTATTACGAGAGTTGGAAAACCAACATGATTCCTCTATGTGTATAAACTCAATGCTGGTAGTACCTATGTATGTGTAAGGTTTGCTTGCAAATAAAAGGTCATCATTTAGACTGTGCGCATGCTCACTCTCAAATGGTTACCATCTTATTGGAATGGAGTTTATCGACACAAAACCGAGTCAAATATACCGTGTGGTGACTACAATTTAAAGTAAATTTGGAAAAGAGTCACAAATTTTTACTTGGGTATGTCACACCCAATTGGGACATCGGGACAAGTCCTGAATTTTGATCGTTGAAAATGGGACATAAGTCCCGAATGAATAATGTTCATAAGTTGATAAGAAAAACTTAATTAACGAAAAAAAAGTCAAAACAAATTAAACAAACATTTTCAATAAAACGTCAAAACTCGATGTTTTTGAGAATTATCAGTACATATGTCTATTTCTGAAATTTCACTACTATCTACTGGCTTCACTTTCCATATTTTATTTTTAATTTTTTTTTTTTTTTTTTATATTTGTTCACTTACTTTGTCACGGTGCAAACTAGACCGACAAAGAATAATACAAAATTGCAGGACTTGCATTCCCTACGGCTTGTACCTAACTATATTTCTTTTTTAAAGTAAAAAAGATTGTTTGATGAACACCAAGGTCTTCACCAACACCAACCTAAACACAAAAATTGTTAACTTGTGAATTTTGAAATGTTTACCTGAAATGGTTAGGAAAGTTTTTATTTTCTGGACATTTGAAAGTGGGGGTTCTGTGTTAAAATTATCATTTAAAAAAGTATTAGGTACTTAGCCAAAAAGTCACGCGTAAAACAAAATAATTGCTTGAAGTTATTATCGTCCCCAATTATTGTTATTTTTTTATATACTGTTTTTTAACAGCATGAACGTTAACAAAAGGTAAAACAGGTTTAATGTAAAAAACTTATCGCATCTATGTTCCATCGAACATCGAAAATTCACAATACTTTTCGTGGTATTCGTTTGGGCTTCTTCAGATTTGCTCTGAGATTTCAGATTTCGTGTGGCTTACTTACTTACTTAAGGTGGCGCTACAGTCCGGGGTGGACCTGGGTCTCAACCAACAAGCGTCTCCGGCCAGCGCAATCTTTAGCTAGCTGTCTCCAGTTTCGCACGCTAAGTTGGTTAAGGTCCCCTTCCACTTGCGTGCACCACCTGAGTCGCGGCCTTCCTCTTCTGCGCCTTCCCTCGGGTGTGGATTCGAAGATCTTCCGGGCCGGAGCGTTCGTGTCCATACGCCTTACATGACCCAGCCACCTCAGTCGTTGGACCTCCACTCTTCTGACTAGGTCGATGTCGCTGTACAGCCCGTACAGTTCGTCGTTGAATATTCTCCTCTATTCACCGTCAATGCAGACGGGACCAAAAATCACTCAACGAATTTTCGTCTCGAAACAACCTAGAGTTACCTCATCCGCTTTTGAAAGAGTCCATTCCTCTGCGCTATATAGCAGGACTGGGACGATTAGGGTCTTATAAAGGGTCACTTTAGTTGTTCGAGAGAGAGCTTTGCTACTCAATTGCTTTCTTAGCCCAAAGAAACAGCGGTTGGCAAGAGTTATTCTTCGTTTAATTTCAGCGCTGGTGTCATTGTCTGAGTTCATAGCGGAGCCTAGGTAGACGAAGTCCCTTACCACCTCAAAGTTATATCTGTCTATTGTGACGTTCTGTCCGAGCCGTCGGTATTGGGTGTCCTTTTTAGCTGACAGCATATACTTCGTCTCGCCCTCATTAACCGCCAGACCCATCTTCGCCGCCTCAGTCTCAATACTCACAAACGCGCCATTTACATCACGCTGCGTTCTGCCGATTATATCAACGTCATCGGCGTACGAGAGTAATTGGACGGACTTTTGAAAGATCGTGCCTCTGGTGTTGGCGTTTCAGTTTTGCACTATTCTTTCAAGAACGATGGTCAAAAAATTAACTTGACAGCGCATCGCCTTGTCTAAATCCTTTTTTGACATCAAAGGTCTCAGTGAGTTCTTTACCGACCTTGATGGAGCAGCGTGCATTCTCCATCGTCATCCTGCACAAACGGACGAGTTTGGCAGGGATGCCAAAACAAGACATCGCTCTGTATAGCTCGTCCCTATAAATGATCTCATAGGCGGCCTTAAAATCGATGAAAAGGTGATGGGTATCGATTTGAAGTTCCTGAGTTTTCTCCAAGATCTGCCGCAGTGTGAATATTTGGTCGATGGTTGACTTTCCTGGCCTGAAGCCACACTGATATAGACCAATCAGGTTGTTTACGAAAGGCTTCAGACGTTCACACAAAACGGCAGATAAGATCTTGTAGGCGATGTTAAGAATACTTATACCTCTGTAGTTGGCGCAGTTCAGAGGATCTCCTTTCTTGAGGATCGGGCAAACAATGCTGAAGTTCCGTTCATCGGGCATACTTTCCTCCGAACATATTTTACAGATGAGTTGGTGCATGCTCCTAACCAAGTCATCGCCTGCCGCTTTGAACAGCTCGGCGGCTAGGCCATCTGCTACAGCGGCTTTGTTGGACTTAAGCTCAGATATGGCTATCTTCACTTCGTCCAGGTCGGGTGGACGGAATTGTTGGTCTTCATCGTCCAGGTTGAATGGTTCATTCTGCCTGACAGCGGGATTTTGTTCGTCATCGCCGTTAAACAGTCTGCAGAAGTTGTTCTTCCATTCCCTCAGCATCGACTGCGATTCTACTAAGATGTTCCCTTGTTCGTCCTTGCAGGCTTCGGGCTCTATAGCCTTGTGAGGTTCTTTTTACACTTTGGTAAAACTTCCGAACCTCATTCCTGCAGTAACATCTCTCTATTTCCTCGATCGCACGCTTCTCATGCTCTTTCTTTTTCCTCCTCAGAAGCCGGTGTTCGCCTCTTCTCTTCTGCGCGTAGAGCTCACGAGCAGCTCTTGTCCTTCTTTGCAGCACCGCTCTGTATGCCTCTTGTTTCGCTGCATGTGCTTGCCGGCACTCGTCGTCGAACTAGGGCGGCGTCTCTGATGGCTTTTTGGCAATGCTGCCACTGGTCTTCAATACATGATGCTGGCTGCATAGGACCTCTCTAGAGATTGAGAGAGACTCGATCGGAACAGGATCTGGTGATCTCTTGCGATTGTAGCCGTCCGACGTCAAACTTCCTCACAGTATTTACTTGTCTTAGCGGTGTTCGGGATATCCGGAGTCGTACCTTGGCTACAACAAGGTAGTGGTCCGAGTCAATGTTCGCCCCTCGGAACGTTCGGACATCCATAATACTGGGAGGAGTGCTTTGCGTCGATCGCAATATGGTCAATCTGGTTGACGGTTGATTGGTCAGGAGATCTCAATGTGCCTTTGTGAATATCGAGATGCGGGAACCGTGTGCTAGCCAAGACAACATTTCGCCCCGCCGCGAAATCGATCAGCCAAAGTCCGTTGTCGGATGTGGTGTAGATACTTTCCGACAGTATTACCAAAGATGCCCTCTCTTCCTAACTTTGCGTTAAAATCGCCTAAGACAATTTTAATGGCATAGCTAGGGCACTGCTCGTAAGTTTTTTCCAAGAGCTCGTAGAACCTATCTTTGGTGTCGTCGTCTTTCTCCTCCGTGGGGGCATGCGCGCATATTAGGCTAATGTTGGCGAAATTGGCCTTGATGCGGATCGTCGTGAGGCGCTCGTTCACATGGTTGAAACTTAAGACTTCTTGCCTAAGTTTGGCGCCAACGACGAATTCACATCCGAATAAGCGCTGTTTTTTTTTTGCCGATAGCAGTCGCCGTAGTTTTTCATCCTCTTTTTGCCCGGGCCATCCCATCGCACTTCTTGGATGGCGGTTAGATCTGCTTTATAGTGGTTCAGGGCCTCCGCTAGTTGTTCGGCTGCACGCGGTCTGTTAAGGGACCTAACATTCCACGTACAGGTCCGAAATTCGTTGTCCTTATATCGTTTGCCAGGTTCGTCAACAGTAAAATCATCCGTATCCGAGGCTTGTTGCTGGTTCGTAACTAGAAAAGTTTTACGTAGTCGGGCAGTTACCCCGGCGTACAACCCCCAACCTGGAGGGCCAGGCCCTTTGTTGGACCCCTTGGGCAAAAGGGGCCGGATCTTCCGGTGTCAGTAACCCACTTCGGGGATGTGAGAGCTGCCGTTGGCCCATAAAGGGTTCATCCGCCACCATCTCTTTTTCAGTACCCTGACTAGTCCTGAAAATTCCTCACTGACCTCAGCTCCAAATATGTCGGAGTAACTCAAGTAAGGTATCTGCCAAATGACTGTTGACAACACCGTTGATTCAATCCAGTGAATTCATGCGCCATATGTCCTCTTTCTGAGGGGCTCAAGTTAGACTTTTGAGACTCGTTCAGTCAGTCATTCCGACAGAGCATTATAGTGTTGTTATTTTTTTCGTGTTCAACACTCGCGCTTATAAGTTTAGCAAGTCATGTCCGGAAGGACAAGACCAGTACCCAACCACCGTGTGGCTAATCGAACATAAAAACGTCACTTCCTCTTTTTTGTGATAATATTCGTGAAATTCCATTACGTGTAGCATTCAACACTTTTCAAAGCGTTTTCCATTCACTGGCTAAATTTTAAATTAAAACATTCGAAATTTGCGACCCGATTGATTCTTAAATATTTATACATAATTAATTTATAAAAATAGATTCACCCGATGCAATGCCTTTCTTTGCTTTAGAACAAATTCACGAAAACCTAAACGCCCTCCAACAGTTGTCAAACTCAAGCGCACTTGTATTGGTAAATCTGAGAAAATATCTAGATTCGGAAAAGTGCTCTGAAATCTGAAAAAGATTGTTTTTTTTTTTTTTTTTTTTTGTACCAAACGAACATAAAAACTGCTCTGAGAGCGCCCAATCGAATACCACATTAGAATGTTTTATGTAAAAAAAATGCGAACCAAATATTTAGCAAAGGGTCTGAGTCAACTAAATAGTATCTTCCGAATTTGCATAGCCTTTGCTTTTTCTGCTAAATTTTATTCATACCGATCTGAGTAAGAGCTCAGTGCCGCTGCTTTTTGAAAATGTCAAAAGTTGGAACTAACTCAAATTGCTATTTATTCATACGAAACTTAGCCAATGCTTCGATTTTGACATTTCTCTTGAATTTGTCTTGAGCAATTGCTACGTTTTATTCATACGGCCCATTAACTACAAATAAATACTTTTCCTCTTAGGCCCACGCTACATGTAACTGTGTAGTACTGTACAATTTGTGTCTGTTCTATAGATAATGAGTAACCTACTTATAGTTACACAGACTAATTTAGCATGCAACTGAAAAAAAAATAATAGATATAAATCTATAATAATGACTATTAACCCAAATACCGTAACACCCATACAAAACTGTACCTATTCGCAATTTTAAATTGACTGTCGCATTAACTAAATATCACCTGCCATTAGTGTAAACGACTTCATACATAAAACTCTACTCGTTCATCAAATTCTCGTTGTTGCACCATGTAAGTGTAAGATGTAACTTAAACTTAAATCTTTTCATACTATAGGCGGGCCACCTTCGGACGGCAACTTTCGCTTTTACTTGCTTTTGTGATTTTCCTGAACGTTGTGCTTATCAGAGTCCGCTGCTTTGTGTCTACAATGTCAAGTTATTGCCCATTTATCTGCTTCCTCGATTCGCAAGGCTTAGGTTTCACAGTATATAACAGTTGCATTAATGGCAATACTATACAAGCACAATGGCCCACTTGAGATCGGTTCATTTTTAAGGTATTTTCATCTCAACTCAGGCTCCGTCATCTGCTGCATTGCATAAGCGCACCGTGATGCCGATTATACTGAAAGTGAATTCCGGGCTGCGATGCGTCAATGTTTGCACGCGATCTTGAGATGAAAATGTAGTAGGTAACAGCAACTGGATATCGTTCGTAACTATCTGACAGAATGAATGTATATATGCACTTTAGACATTTGTCCATGTTCTTTGTTTTTGAGTTTTTTAATAAGGAAAAAAAGTGACATTTTAATTTACTATAAAACATGACCAAATACAGAAGTGTTAATTTTTATCTAATTATGGTTCAATTGTTTTGTTGACTACCCAATTAACCAGAATTGGCATGACTTCGACAGATTTTGAGTATCAACAGTGGTGGAAACCGAATAAGAAACACAAACTGTCTTAACGAAAAGTTGGGTACCTTAATTTATATACACAAATAATAGAAACATCATTACCAATTATTAACGGAAACATACTTCTATTTGCATTGAAAAAAAGAAAAAATGAATTATACCATAAATAGAAATATATTAAAAAAAAAAAGAAAGTTTAATCCATTCTTGGTAGGAATTTTAATTAGAAACAGCAAATTAAGAAACAATAACAATTCAAAATAAAATAACAGGAAATTCGATTTTACAGTTCAGATACCGTTTTTGAAAAAATAAACACTAGTATTTTGTCGGGTATCCCTTGTTAGCAATAACAGCTAAACAGCGTTTTGGCATACTAGCTACCAAGTCTTGACATCGGGGGATGTTTCTCCAAGCTTGTTCGATGTTTTTGATTAGCTCAGTAGAATTTTTTGAGGTTTTTGAGCCCAAACTTCTCTCAACATCAGCCCACAAGTTCTCAATGGGATTGAGATCGGGACTTTGCGCTGGCCAGTTTAGAACGCTTATTTTTTACTCCTCAAACCAACACTTCACTAGGCGTGAAGTGTGCTTAGGATCGTTGTCCTGCTGAAAAATGTAGGTAACTGGCAAATGGTCAAAAGCGTATGGCTCCATTGCATTTATTAATATGTCTTTATACATATGCTGATCCATTCGGCCATCGATGCGCACAGTAGGACCAACACCGTACCAGGAAAAGGCTCCCCAAACCATGACGTTACCACCACCATGCTTGATGACTTTGATGGGTTACTTGGGATCGAGTTCTTTATTTATTGGTCTCCTTACGTATTTTTTACCATCAGATCCAAACATGTTGAATTTGGATTCATCGCTCCAGAATATTTTTTTCCAAGATGCGAAGGGTTTTTCTGCATGCTCCCTGGCAAATTCCATTCGACGTTTTAATTTTTTTTTCGAAACATGTGGCTTTTTGCGTGCAATGCACCCCCGTAAACTTGCTTCTAGCAGTCTGTTCCTGATGGTCCTAGGTGTAACTTGTGCGTTTAGCTGACAAGACACAGATGAGTGAATGTCCTTGCTGGTGAAAAAAGGATTTGCCTTACTCAGTCTACAAATTAGCCTGTCCTCTTTGGCAGTTGTTTTTCTCGCCCGTTGTTTTCTTTTGGGGTTTCCTGTACTTCCTGTGTCCCTATAAACTTTGATCGCACCATACACCATCTTTTTGGAGCACAGCAGATCCTTGGCGATTGTGTCCATAGGAGCCTTCTCCTGGTAGTACTTTGGATGATTAGCTTTCTAAATTCTGGTGTGCAGCTCTTCTTTTTTCCCATTTTGTGAAACTAAATAGTAAAGCTAAGATATTTAAACGGACCAAGTATGAAGCTCTAAGGGATTACCGTAAAATAACTGTACTTCTTCAATATTTTTTCACTGTTTCTAATTTATTTTCCACGAAATTCCAAATTAGATCTCAACGACACCAATTTCTTTTGAGAAATATTCTTCTGTGAATACATTCCAGTGATCGAAATAAAAAAAAAAAAAACAAAGCGCAATGGTAGACGCAAGAAAACGGCAATTTACCGGTGCATATATCTCGTGTTAAAAGTGTGTAAACAAGGATTAAAAAAAAAAACTATGGTTATTATTTTCATTGTTTCTAATTCGGTTTCCACCACGAGAAGTTTAAGGAGAAATGTCCTTTTGCAAGGACCCCGGGGAAAAATTGTACGTATTATCCGATTCGATTGGATTTGAGTTTTGAGACTAAGGCCCCAGTTTTAGCCATACGTAAAACGAAACCGTAAAAAATTTCTTTTGCTTTTTGTTTACCACTTAAACTTGTTGGTCGAACTCAATCTTGGTCTTACAATGTTGCTTTTGAATTAAAAAGTTAGTTTATCGAAAAAAATTAGCAAATTACCTTTAACTTCTCTAAAATAATAAGAATTTATGAATTTTTCCGCACGAAAAACTTTGTCCGATCACGAAAAAAATTGATAAATTCTTTTTCTATAAAATTTAAAGATTATTTCTCATTTTTTGATAATTTTTTGATAACTAATTTTATAATTCATAAGCAACATTTTAAGACCAAGATTGAGTTCAGCCGACAAGTTTAAGTGGTCAAAAAAAGCAAAAGAACATTTTTACGGTTTCGTTTTACGTATGGCTATAACTGGGGCCTAATGCGAGAAACAGATTAACACAGCGACATCAACAGCAACTTTGACAACTTTTTAGAACCAATGTATTTTAATTACTTTGAAGGCATAAGCACAGCAACATCGACAGCGACATCAATGTTGCTGTCAAAGTCGCTGTGTTAATTTGTTTCTCGCATAATACCTCAAATGGATGTAGGTGTAGCCAACCCACTAATGTCGATAACATTAAACGCAAATAAATAAATCAGCTTATTAACAGGTAAACACGCTTTGTTTGTTATAGCATTAAATGTGAGTACATACCAGTATTCAGTATACTTACTGTACATTCCAATGACTATACAATACAACATACATATTCTGATATTATCTTTACTGTGCGGCAGGTAAACATGTTACCTGTTCACATTACATTCCTTTTAATTTTGTGTGGGAACGGAAAAACTTACAATGCACAATATATAATTACACAAAAAAAAAAACTTCAACAATTTCCAATTGTCCATATGGAACTCCAAGCCAACAATGTGGACAGCACGGAAATGCAATATGGCGCACTTTTGATATAATTGTGGCAAGGCAAGTTAAACATTTCAACAAGTTGCTTAATTATGTTTTTGCGCTCGAACTAAAAAAAGGAAGTCAGACATATGATTGATGTTAATACATTTAATACATATACATGTCACACCCAACGTAGTCAAGATTTTTCAAGACATTTATATTATTGGGTGGTATAATTGGTATATTAGTGCATAAAGGTTAAACGGCTACACCTTGTATAATTACATGCAATATACTGACAGGTGGTTGTGTGGGGTTCCCATAGTTATTAAAGCGTGCTATTTTTGTTTGCTTGTAGGTAATTTGTTAATTTCAAATTAAGCCATCTTGTTAACGTGGTAGGAATTATATGTTGATATTTTTAAAGCGATGTTTAACGAAATTCCGCATTCCTATAAAACGAAATGGCTTCTGAAAGTGATGAATTGTTGATTTAATTTATTGCAACTAATTAACACTCTCATTTCACATGTTTAAATCGGAAATAAATAGAAATGTTTTAATGTGATAGCAGAAATGTTGGTCACCAGAACTTGTGTTTATTCCCGCCTTACGTATTCAAACCGTCAACCAAATTGATCACGTTGCGATCGACGCAAGGCACTCCTCCAGTATTCTAGGTGTCCGAACTTTCCGAGCGGCCAACATAGACTCGGACCACTACCTTGTTGTAGCCAAGGTACGGATGCGGATATCCCAGACGCCACAACAGCGAGAAAATACTGTGAGGAGATTTAACGTTGGACGGCTACAAACGCAACAAACCGCCAGAACCTTTTCCGATCGCGTATCCCTCAACCTCTTGAGAAGTCCTATACTGCCAGCATCAAGTGCCGAAGACCAGTGGCGCAAGCACATGCAGCAAAACAAAGTGCATACGAAGCGTCGCTGCATAGAAGGACGAGAGCAGCTCGTCAGATCTACGAGCAAAAAAGGAGGGAAGAACATCGGCTTCTCCGGAGAAAAAAGAGAGAGCATGAGAAGCGCGCGATCGAGGATATAGAGAGGTGTTACTCCAGGAACAATGTTCGGAAGTTTTACCAAAAGGTAAAAAGAACGCGTCATGCCAACAAGACCCGAACGGAGACCTGTAGAGACGAACAAGGAAACCTTGTAGTAGAGTCACAGTCGGTGCTGTGGACATGGAAAAACCATTTCTACAAACTGTTAAACGGCGAAGACGACACAAATTCCGCTGTTAGGCAGAACGAACCATTCAACCTGGACGATGACAGCCAAGATTTCCGTCCACCTGACCAAAATGAAGTGAGGATAGCAATATCTAAGTTTAAATCCAACAAGGCTGCTGGTCCAATCGGCTTACCTGCCGAGCTCTTCAAGGCAGCCGGAGATAACTTGGTAGAGTGCATACACCAACTCATCTCCAAGATTTGGTTAGAGGAAAGTATGCCTGATGAATGGAACCTCAGCATTGTTTGCCCGATCCACAAGAAAGGAGACCCTCTAAACTGCGCCAACTACAGAGGCATCAGTCTCCTGAACACTGCGTATAAGATCATGTCTGCTGTATTGTGTGAACGCCTGAAACCATTCGTCAACGATCTGATAGGTCCCTATCAGTGCGGTTTTAGGCCCGGTTAGTCCACGACCGATCAAATATTCACACTCACCATCTTTTTATCGATTTTAAGGCCGCATATGACAGCGTTTATAGAGACGAGCTATACAGAGCCATGTCTAGTTTTAGCATCCCTGCCAAACTTGTCAGATTGTACAGAATGACGATGGAGAACGCTCGCTGCTCCGTAAAGGTCGGAAACAATCTCACCGAGACCTTTGATGTCAAAAAAGGATTTAGACAAGGTGATGCGCTGTCATGTGACTTCTTCAACATCATTCTTGAGAAGATTGTGCGAAACTCACAAGCCAACACCAGAGGCACAATTTACTATAAGTCTGTGCAACTGCTTGCATACGCTGACGACATTGACATTGTTGGCAGAACCCAGCGAGCTGTCACTGGTGCGTTTGCAAGTATTAGTACAGAAGCGGCAAAAATGGGTTAAGTGGTGAATGAGGGTAAAACAAAATATATGCTGTCAACAAGAAGGGACACACAACATCGACGAATCGGGCAGAACGTCACGATAGACAGCTATAACTTTGAGGTAGTTAGGGACTTTGTCTACCTCGGCTCCGCTATAAACTCTGATAACGACATCACATCAGAAATCAAACGAAGAATCACACTTGCCAACCGCTGTTTCTTTGGCCTAAGACGGCAACTGATAAGTAAGCCCTTGTCGAGAAATACTAAGGAAACTCTGTATAAGACCCTCATCATCCCAGTCCTGCTTTATGGTGCAGAAGCATGGGCGCTATCAAAGGCGGATGAAGATCTCCTTGGTCGTTTCGAACGCAAAATTCTTCGAGTGATTTTTGGTCCCGTTTGCGTTGACGGGCTTTGGAGGAGAAGATTTAACAGCGAACTCTACGAGCTGTACAGCGACATCGACCTAGTCAGAAAAGTACGCATCAGTCGTCTAAGATGGCTGGGACATGTAGAGCGAATGGACACCAACGCTCCGGCCCGAAGAGTCTTCGATTCTAACCCGGAGGGACAACGCAGTAGAGGAAGACCTCGCCTTAGGTGGCGCGCGCAAGTGGAAGGGGACCTCAACCAACTTGGAGTGCGCAACTGGAGGCAGTTAGCGTTAGAACGTTTGGTTTTTGTCAAGGCTTGGATTAAAATAAAAAAAATTGCAAAACACATTTCGAAATAGCGAGCTCTTGCATTACAGTAAAATTCATGAACTCACATATCCCTACTAGAAAAGAAATGAGCATATGTGGGTGATTTCATTAGTTTTGCGGGAAAACAGCTTGTAGGGTGCCGCCTTTCCACTGGAAAGTTAGTATTCCATTATCTTTGACTGACTGGACCCAGTGCCAGTGGTCCCAGATTGAAAGGAAAAGCGCCAATTTTTTGGATGAATGAATTGTTCATATTAAACATGAAAGAAAACAGCCCATCGCACGTCTATGTAGGACATTAAATGTACCTGAATGCATGCACTCGGAAAAAGGGGATTTTTTTCTTGGAATTTAGGGGGAAACTAAAGCTTTTGCTGATAAAAAAAAAGAGGAAAACAGTCTTCAAAGTCTGGGACCACTGGATAGACCTCATCTCAATTTATTCAATGTTTTTTAGGACCGTTACTCTCACCTTTAATAGAATGGCGTGTACCTCATTCTATACATCTGTCAGTGGATCTACAAAACCGACCGATGGGACAGATTTTATTGATTCAGTTCATTTCACCGTACGTTATTCATACGTTTATTGTATTATTTGTGTAAATAATTAAAACACTCTAATTTGAAGTACTAATTATTGTTCTTTATTTGTAAATTCAACTTTTCAATTTAGCACTCAAAAAATTTAAGTGTTCTCGCCAATCTCTGCTTTCTTCTTCTCTACGATTGTAGCAAGAATTAATTTCTAAGCTAAAATTGTCTTTAAAAATTAATAGCAAACTCAGTTTTTGTCTATATATATATTTTTTTTCATTTTTGAAAAAAATCATTTTGTAAAAATTTAGTTTTCGTATGTTTACCTAAAAACGGCAATAACGATTTTGACCAAAATGCAAACTTACAGTAAAATTGATGTTTTCAAAATTATTTCGTCTTTAGTTTTCAATTCGCATCACTGAAAACGCTAATTTTAAGATTTCCTCATATCTCGAAAACCCCATTATCGATTTTGATAAAACTTTAAAAACCAGTAATGCTTACATTTTTACTCAGTTTTTAGCTAAATAATTAAGCAATAGTATTTTCCAAACTAAACATTTCAATATTTGGTACTGTTTTGTCTGCCAAATTTTACAAAAACCCCTCTAACGATTTTGAACAAAATGCTTACTGAAGATAATATCTGTATTTTAAATAAGATCCCGTACTTAGTTTTTCTCAAAAAATTCGAATAAATACGTTTTCAATTATTTCTCCAAAATGAATACCCCAAAAGCCGATCTGTGCTAATATAATATTTTTAAAACTCAATACCGCACTTGCAAAAACCATTAGGAGTGCAATAACAGCAACGCAAAACTTTTTCTTAGCAAATATGACCCGCTTCTTCTATTTTTCAACCATATTGAGTATGCACCTTAAAATAATTCGAACCACTTGGTGCTTACACAATCAGAAAATCTCGCATCATTTGCACACGCTTCCAACGTGATTATGTGATATTCAGTCTTCTATAACTACTGCTAATGTAATTAAAAAAAATAAATGTTTGCATTCTTACATATACAGAATAGTATGATTATGCATTCGAATATCTACATTAGCCAAACTTTGGTCCCTTACGCTAAACTTGGGTAGAAGTGAACGAAGACTAATGTATCGATCTATCGCGAACACCACTTGCAATCATTGACAACTTAAACCAGAGTCATTAATCTAGGTAATCCTCTCAAGAAGAAAATCATTCCCTAAAAGATCAAATATCAGAAACTCCTACTACACGTCTTGTTCTCGTACTCAAAACTCCTGTAAAGTGTAAGAGCTCACACTGTTAATTAATGTACATAGCAGATGAATAGCCCAAACGTAAATTTTATTTAACAGTATTCCTTTTTACCCGACTGGACACAGGGAGGGTTATGTGTTTCGCGCGTATCCTATGTACGTTCCTACGTGACGCCTTGACGGCTTGGTCGATTTTGAAGAGTGAGGTGTCATTAAATCGGTATTCTTTCCCGAAGTGTCATAGGCTAAACATATATATATAAAAATATAAGTTTCAAAAAGTCGATTTGTTTTTTTTTTATATTTTAATTATTCTATATTTTATGAATCGTTCCTTTCATTTAGCATTGCTTCTCAGACCTTTACCTATCTTAAAACAAGAAAACAACCAACCAAACATTTGATGAACGACAAAGTTTTGTTCGACCCCGCCGTGCACTTTACTTCTGATCATATTGCAGAGCCGCAAAATGCTTTCTGTACTTTATTTTCCAATATGTTGTGTATAAGCCAGGTCAATAGAATGGCAGAATTTCTACCACTAGAAGAACTCTAGTTGTATTAATATGACAACGAAAATTTGGAAATGTATACAATAACTTATCAGAGGTGTAAATAGATCATTTTTTATTATATTTGTGTTTTATACGATGTAGGCATTGGACCTTAGGACCTTAACAATAACCATTTTTAGTTTTTTTTTCATTTTCCATACAAATTTCGCAATTGTGAGCTGCCGTAAACTTAAAGTCGAGACTTTAATTTGTTATTAGCCCTGCGTATAAGGAAAGAAATACTGAGCGATAGACTTGTAAAAAAATAAATTAATCACAAAAGTAATATATTATCAGGTAAATAAATAAACGAATACAAAGCTTAATCTTAAAATGTTGTAAAAGTCAGATTCCATTGTGAATATTTTAAATGGTGCTTACAATCTGGCAGAAGTGAATGGCCATAATTTTATGAATAACTATAAATAGACTATTCGATACTAATTGGAATGTCAAAATGTAATGCATATATCTTCTTCAGGTATATTTTAACATTTTTGATGCTAGAAAATAAATAGGTGAGGCATTATATAATAATTCATAAAAAATGTATCTAATCTTTTTGGTATTCGTTCTTTATCTAACATCTTTAAGAGAGGGAACACACGTATGTAGATATGAGTTTTTTTTTTTAACCAACAACTTTATGTCATTTCCAAACGCCTGGACTTAGAAGTCTTACTTGGGTCAGTTACCTATATACTTTTAGTGGCCCAATCGAAAAGAAATGTTAGGCATAATTTATATTTCTTGGTTGTTGAACCAGGTTGCCCACATGCAAATACATGGCTTTAAATATACGAACAAAGAAATTTATAGTTTCTGGTTTTATTCGGTTTATGAAGCATTAGTTTCGTAATTATCACCTCTTGATTTGATTGATTAGCTACGTATTAATTTAATTATATCAGAATGAGCGATAGGCGGTACATAGAATAAACTTTATCTGTAAGATGTTGTAGCGTTTAGATTGATATTGATGCTAACTGCTAAATTTAATCCAAGCTTGTGCGTCGTTTATTCAAACGGGGAATGTGGAAATCTTCTTCATGACGCTGATGGCTGTCATAGCTTCGGAGATTTTAACTCAGTAAAAACACCCAGATAAACATTATTATAAGCTTTTATTTACTATAAGGATTACAAATTTGTCATACTCATCACATTATTAGATACATGTTTCTTTTCTATTATTACATTGTTATTAGAAGTATTTATATGTCATTATTTAATTTCTAAAAGGGGAGAGGGGGTCACCTTAGGACACTTTTTACAAAAATCGCTCTAGATCCATTAAAAAGCGAAGTATCCCTTCGGGTCTTGAAAATTATTATTACATGTTGTTAGAAAGATATTCAATCTTATATCCAAATAAATATGTATAGTTATGATTTATATATTTTTTATTTATTTTAATAATCTCTTTAAAGTGTCCCATTCCCAACCATGGGGCAGTTTTGGACATTTCTAAAAAAACGCTCATAAGGAGCGGTTTCCTTCTTTTTCTTGTAATTTCTGACCATTAGTGCAGAGATAAACCTAAACAAATAAAACCAAAAACAATCATTCTATACAAATCACTGAAATAGATTGTTCAAAGTGATAAAAGGGGGCAGATTAGGACATGTCGAAAAGCTCCCCTCGCGCATTGTCCAAAAGAGGGATAAAAAACTAAAAAGTTTATATTTTTTTAGAAACAATGTAAATTGTAAATATTTTGGTTGAAAAACATCGCTACACATATAAACATTATAATTGAACACTTTTAATTTGTAAATTGAGCATAATTTTAGAATGATATGCTTACGGGCTACATGAAATTTGGGGCTCCATGAAATTATGCCCCAATGAAAAATGGCCCCAAAATATTATATAGTAAACAACAACAACGTTTGATAGTCTGATTGGGGTCTTTTTTCATTATTTTGGGGCCTTTTTTCATTGATAATTTGGGGTGAAGTTACATTTTCGTTTGTGAAATAATACTCTTACTAGAAATAAATAATTTGCAATAGATGAAATATCACCCCAAAGTAATGAAATATGGCCCCAAATTCAATGTAAAGAGCCCAAATTACAACAAATATTCAATAAAAAGAAACAAATTGTTTGTAAGGTTTTTTATTATTTTAAATAAAAGCTTAAATTGTATTTTAAATGTCTGCAATAGCGACACTTACAGATTTGACTGTTATCGCGCGAATTTTTCACTTTTATTTTCTCAAATTTTCTAAAGTTAAGATTCAGCTCAGGTTTTCAAATAACTTTTAATTTTAACTTTAGAAAATTTGAGAAAATAAAATTGAACAATTTGCGCGACTTCTCAAATTTTCTAAAGTTAAAATTAAAAAATTTAGGAAAACCTTAGCTGACTTTAAGAGTTAGAAAATTAAAAAAAAATTAAGATTCAGCTCAGAATTTGAAATAAAAGTTTCCGACTTAAAATTAATGGCCGAAGCAGTAGCGATGGATAACAGTCAAATCTGTAAGTGTCGCTATTGCAGACATTTAAAATACAATTTAAGCTTTTATTTAAAATAATAAAAAACCTTACAAACAATTTGTTTCTTTTTATTGAATATTTGTTGTAATTTGGGCTCTTTACATTGAATTTGGGGCCATATTTCATTACTTTGGGGTGATATTTCATCTATTGCAAATTATTTATTTCTAGTAAGAGTATTATTTCACAAACGAAAATGTAACTTCACCCCAAATTATCAATGAAAAAAGGCCCCAAAATAATGAAAAAAGACCCCAATCAGACTATCAAACGTTGTTGTTGTTTACTATATAATATTTTGGGGCCATTTTTCATTGGGGCATAATTTCATGGAGCCCCAAATTTCATGTAGCCCGTAAGCATATCATTCTAAAATTATGCTCAATTTACAAATTAAAAGTGTTCAATTATAATGTTTATATGTGTAGCGATGTTTTTCAACCAAAATATTTACAATTTACATTGTTTCTAAAAAAATATAAACTTTTTAGTTTTTTATCCCTCTTTTGGACAATGCGCGAGGGGAGCTTTTCGACATGTCCTAATCTGCCCCCTTTTATCACTTTGAACAATCTATTTCAGTGATTTGTATAGAATGATTGTTTTTGGTTTTATTTGTTTAGGTTTATCTCTGCACTAATGGTCAGAAATTACAAGAAAAAGAAGGAAACCGCTCCTTATGAGCGTTTTTTTAGAAATGTCCAAAACTGCCCCATGGTTGGGAATGGGACACTTTAAAGAGATTATTAAAATAAATAAAAAATATATAAATCATAACTATACATATTTATTTGGATATAAGATTGAATATCTTTCTAACAACATGTAATAATAATTTTCAAGACCCGAAGGGATACTTCGCTTTTTAATGGATCTAGAGCGATTTTTGTAAAAAGTGTCCTAAGGTGACCCCCTCTCCCCTTTTAGAAATTAAATAATGACATATAAATACTTCTAATAACAATGTAATAATAGAAAAGAAACATGTATCTAATAATGTGATGAGTATGACAAATTTGTAATCCTTATAGTAAATAAAAGCTTATAATAATGTTTATCTGGGTGTTTTTACTGAGTTAAAATCTCCGAAGCTATGACAGCCATCAGCGTCATGAAGAAGATTTCCACATTCCCCGTTTGAATAAACGACGCACAAGCTTGGATTAAATTTAGCAGTTAGCATCAATATCAATCTAAACGCTACAACATCTTACAGATAAAGTTTATTCTATGTACCGCCTATCGCTCATTCTGATATAATTAAATTAATACGTAGCTAATCAATCAAATCAAGAGGTGATAATTACGAAACTAATGCTTCATAAACCGAATAAAACCAGAAACTATAAATTTCTTTGTTCGTATATTTAAAGCCATGTATTTGCATGTGGGCAACCTGGTTCAACAACCAAGAAATATAAATTATGCCTAACATTTCTTTTCGATTGGGCCACTAAAAGTATATAGGTAACTGACCCAAGTAAGACTTCTAAGTCCAGGCGTTTGGAAATGACATAAAGTTGTTGGTTAAAAAAAAAAACTCATATCTACATACGTGTGTTCCCTCTCTTAAAGATGTTAGATAAAGAACGAATACCAAAAAGATTAGATACATTTTTTATGAATTATTATATAATGCCTCACCTATTTATTTTCTAGCATCAAAAATGTTAAAATATACCTGAAGAAGATATATGCATTACATTTTGACATTCCAATTAGTATCGAATAGTCTATTTATAGTTATTCATAAAATTATGGCCATTCACTTCTGCCAGATTGTAAGCACCATTTAAAATATTCACAATGGAATCTGACTTTTACAACATTTTAAGATTAAGCTTTGTATTCGTTTATTTATTTACCTGATAATATATTACTTTTGTGATTAATTTATTTTTTTACAAGTCTATCGCTCAGTATTTCTTTCCTTATACGCAGGGCTAATAACAAATTAAAGTCTCGACTTTAAGTTTACGGCAGCTCACAATTGCGAAATTTGTATGGAAAATGAAAAAAAAACTAAAAATGGTTATTGTTAAGGTCCTAAGGTCCAATGCCTACATCGTATAAAACACAAATATAATAAAAAATGATCTATTTACACCTCTGATAAGTTATTGTATACATTTCCAAATTTTCGTTGTCATATTAATACAACTAGAGTTCTTCTAGTGGTAGAAATTCTGCCATTCTATTGACCTGGCTTATACACAACATATTGGAAAATAAAGTACAGAAAGCATTTTGCGGCTCTGCAATATGATCAGAAGTAAAGTGCACGGCGGGGTCGAACAAAACTTTGTCGTTCATCAAATGTTTGGTTGGTTGTTTTCTTGTTTTAAGATAGGTAAAGGTCTGAGAAGCAATGCTAAATGAAAGGAACGATTCATAAAATATAGAATAATTAAAATATAAAAAAAAAACAAATCGACTTTTTGAAACTTATATTTTTATATATATATGTTTAGCCTATGACACTTCGGGAAAGAATACCGATTTAATGACACCTCACTCTTCAAAATCGACCAAGCCGTCAAGGCGTCACGTAGGAACGTACATAGGATACGCGCGAAACACATAACCCTCCCTGTGTCCAGTCGGGTAAAAAGGAATACTGTTAAATAAAATTTACGTTTGGGCTATTCATCTGCTATGTCAGCTTAAAGTCAGCTAAGGTTTTCCTAAATTTTTTAATTTTAACTTTAGAAAATTTGAGAAGTCGCGCAAATTGTTCAATTTTATTTTCTCAAATTTTCTAAAGTTAAAATTAAAAGTTATTTGAAAACCTGAGCTGAATCTTAACTTTAGAAAATTTGAGAAAATAAAAGTTAAAAATTCGCGCGAATTTTTCACTTTTATTTTCTCAAATTTTCTAAAGTTAAAATTAAAAGTTATTTGAAAACCTGAGCTGAATCTTAACTTTAGAAAATTTGAGAAAATAAAAGTGAAAAATTCGCGCGAATTTTTAGCTTTTATTTTCTCAAATTTTCTAAAGTTAAAATTAAAAGTTATTTGAAAACCTGAGCTGAATCTTAACTTTAGAAAATTTGAGAAAATAAAAGTGAAAAATTCGCGCGAATTTTTAACTTTTATTTTCTCAAATTTTCTAAAGTTAAAATTAAAAGTTATTTGAAAACCTGAGCTGAATCTTAACTTTAGAAAATTTGAGAAAATAAAAGTGAAAAATTCGCGCGAATTTTTAACTTTTATTTTGAAAACCTGAGCTGAATCTTAACTTTAGAAAATTTGAGAAAATAAAAGTGAAAAATTCGCGCGAATTTTTAACTTTTATTTTCTCAAATTTTCTAAAGTTAAAATTAAAAGTTATTTGAAAACCTGAGCTGAATCCTAACTTTAGAAAAAGTTAAAATAAATTTTCAAAATCTTTTTTTGTCAACACGTTATGATCACCAGATGATCACTGCACCTTCGTCACTAAACTGATCGTTTTCTACTCACAAATTCAATTCTCACTAAGTTATTTTGTCTTTGAAACGAGTGCCGCAGTTTTAAGAACGGTATACTTCGCGCTTCTTCTAGTAGAATTTTGTTTCGATAACAAAATAAGAAAATTAAAAATTGCCCCAAAACGATGCAAAAACACCCCAAAACAATGAAAATACTCCCCAATTTCGTAACCATATTTGTTGTTGCCTGTCATGCATTATTTTGGGGCAATTTTTCATTTCTTATGCTAAAAAATTGGGGCCATTCTGCATTCATTTGGGGCAATATTGCATAAATGGAATGGGGTCATTTTGCATTATGAAATATTACCCCATTTTTTGGGGCCTTCTTTCATTTTTGTTTGGGGCCATATTTCATTGGGGCATAATTTCATGGAGCCGAAATTTGGCCCCAATGAAAAATTGCCCCAAAATTGGGGCGTTTTTTCATAATGAAAAATGGCCCCAATTTCAAACTGGAAATATCACCCCAAACAAAATGAAAAAAGGCCCCAAAATATAAAAATTACGAATCCAAAAATGAAAAATAGCCCCAAACTGCATTATATAGCTTGAATATTAGATTTTATTGGAAAATAATTTATGAATACACTTCAATAGTATCGTCAACATCTTGTCTACAAAAAGGACAACTATAACTGACATTTCCTTTTCCTATTGCATCTCCAATAAGCTTTAACTGGCACTCTTTGCATAGTTTTAAATGTCTACAAGGCAAGAAGACTATGGTAGGTCGTAAATATTGGCATACAACACAGAAGAAGCCTATTTTGTCATAAGGTAAGGAAACACTTCTTATTCCAGGGATGCATGGTGCAAGGAACCTATTTTGTCATCAGTGAGATTATGATTGATCGTGAGTCGGCATGTAGACTCTAAGAACCTAAAGGCGTAGCAAAAAAAAATTACCCAATGGAGGATCGATTTGGGGTGAGAAAATTAAAAATTCGCGCGAATTGGTTCTTTGCACCATGCATCCCCGGAGTAAGAAGTGTTTCCTTACCTTATGACAAAATAGCTTCCTTCTGTGTTGTATGCCAATATTTACGACCTACCATAGTCTTCTTGCCTTGTAGACATTTAAAACTATGCTGCTTAAAGTTGGAATAGCCTCGGAGTGCCATTTAAAGCTTATTGGAGATGCAATAGAATAATAAAAAAAATCTTAATTTAACATTTAAGACTGCGGGGACTACAACATTCGGTTTGTTTAGATATACGATTAGACGGTATCAATTTAAATATGAATTCGAAAATGAAAAATGACCCCAAAAAGTTGGGGGAATTTTTCATAATGAAAAATCACCCCAAAATTGAAAATGAAAAATGGCCCCAAAATATGAAATATCACCCCAATAAACACAAATTTTACTAATTCATTATTGTTGTTGGTTTTCATATAAATTTTTGGGGCAATTTTTCATTTTTGTTTTGGGGCCATTTTTCATTGGGGCCAAATTTCATGTAGCCGATATGCTTACGTCTAGGAATAAAAAAAATTACATTCGTCGTCTGGAAACACACTTTTCTTTTTATTTTTATTTTTAAAGCTGGTATCGTTTCAATATCCATCAGATGTTTGTTTGAAGTGGATTTGCCACTGTAAAATTTTATTAAGGTATTAAAAAAGTTTTTGTTGTAGTACTTTTTCTTAAGTTGTCCTAAACCTCCCCCGTCCTAAACTGCCCCCCTCTCCCCTACATAAAATAAATTTTTTCATATTTTGGCAAAGTCTAAGCATTGTTTTCAGAATTAGTTGCAATAGTATAAGCCTCCCCCATAATTGTCCATAAATCTCTATTTTTTGTATTATGAACCAATAGCTATTAAATTGGTTAATATCGTCAACCCATTTTGTTCGTGGTCGTCCGGTTGGTCTTGTCGCTGGTGGTGTCCATTTGATCAGAAGTTTTGTCCATCTATTATCTGTAATTCTTCATATGTGTCCTGCCCAGTTCCATTTAAGTTGTTTCGTCCTTTTTATTACATCGATGATGTCCGTTTGTCTTCTTATTTCTTCGTTCCGCACTCTTTGTATTAGTCTTATATCGAGAAGTTTCCTCTCCATTTTTGTCTGACAGATCCTTAATTTCTCGGTTAGATTTACCATTAAGCCCAATGTTTGAAGTCCGTATGTCAGAACTGGTAAAGCTGCTGAATCCATTAGATATTTTTTTTTTGTGTCTTTGTTTAGTTTTGCTTTGAGTATCTCCTTCATGTTCCAGAATTGTCGCCCCGCATTTGATGTTCGTCTATCTATTTCCTTTTCTTCTTGATTTTTAAATGATTTTAACTGTCCCAAATAAATATAGTCCTCAACTCCTCTATAGGTATTTTTAATATTATGATCGTTAGATAGGCAAGTTCCCGACGAGAAATCTACCCAGCTTATCAGTTTTCAGGAATTTAGTATATTTAGTATTTTAATTAGTCAGTTTTCTTGGGTGTTGATGGGGACACACGCATAGGGAATTTCTCCTCCTAAATAACACTTTAAATCACATAAAATCTAAGTTTTATTGTTTTTATTTTATTGTGTTAATTTCATTTGTCTGTTAAGTACAAATACTAAAAAAATGAAGTGCGGCTTATGTTATTTAAAAGTCGATAGACATGAACTCAAGATTCAGTGTATAAATTGTAAAGAATATTACCACGGAAAATGCGCGAAATTAGAAAAAAGAGACATCGATTTCTGTGAGAAAAGTAGTCAAGGCTTTAAGTGCGATAGCTGTATTACTCAGCGGAGAAAGTCTATATTGATAGATTCTCCTATTAACTCTGCGAACCTGGTTTCTTCTAAGTGTAATTAGGGTTGCCAGTTCGAAATAAATACATATCTGGACATTATGTTGAAATTCCGGGACTCGTCTGGACATTTCAAATTTTGACTATTTTTTTTTTTTTTATTAATGAAAAAAGGGAAATAATTTGTTTTATTAATGTGCAAATAAGCGTATTTATTTCAATAAAAAAACAGAAAAGAATTACAAAAACAAAAACAAACAAAGATTTCAATCACATTTCTCTTCATATTCATATAATGTTATAGTCAAACAACGAAGTTCAGTCGCTCATAGGGTCTAAAAATACATCAGCCAAAGGCCGAAATAAAACCCAATTTCGACCTTTGACCAAAGTATTTTTAATCAAACCTAGCGCCTGAGCTTCGGCCTTTGACAACAACATATTCTTTCTACATATATAATTCTTTCGGGGTGTAACTCGATGATCATGTAACTCGATAACCCCTGGGACGATTTTCATAATTATTTTTTTGTTTTGTTCGTATTGCTGTATATCAGGTTTTTATTTACTTTTTGTCGCGAAAACAAAACGTGGAGAGGATGAAAGAGGTTATGAAAGTTTGTATGGGGAAATACACTTAAAAAAAAAAAAAACTGGATAGAAATCGAGTAGTGACACTTCAAATAAAAAAAAAACAAATATTTTAAATTTTAAAAGCAATTGTTGTTGTCAATTATTTTAATTATTTTCCAAGCAAATTGTTGTTGTCTACAATTTTGAAGTTTTTTTTTTTTAATATACCTAAAAAGTTTGTTCTTATAAATTATGTTTACTATGTTACATTAAGTAACTTTTGGAAATGAAGTAGATACTTTGATTATACAAAGATGATATCGCCGATGATATTTTGCATCGAATTCGTACTGTGACATCGGATAATGAACTGGAGATGTCAGATGAAATGCGCAACAAAGCTTTGATATTGATCGAGGATATGTGTCTGCTCATGAGCGGCAATTTGTTGTGCAAATTGGGGATACCACCGCCAAATCATTCAATGCAAGACGCATTTAATCGAGAATTGGAGCGAGAAATGGACTTCGATCGAATCGCATTGAGTCAAGCTGTTCGAACAAATGTGCCAATGTTTGAAAGTGATTGCAATTTCGTGGAGTGGATGAGTTCAGTCAAATTCTTACATTTTTTCTAAATTGAAAGTATTTCACAGTGATTTTTTATTTTGTAATTTTATGAAATTGGAAATACATACACTTTTTTCAATAAATCATGGAATTTGAAAAATAAGTTTCGCCGGGACTTTTGACTGGACAATTCATTTTTCACCGGGACTCTGGACACCGCTTAGAATATCTGGACAATCCCGGCGAGTCCCGGTCGTCTGGCAACCTTAAGTGTAATACATCTGGTACTGCTTCTGGATGCAGTTTTGGCAGCAACAACTCCACTACGACTACAACAGCTTTAATCTCTTCTCTCGCAACCCATGACGACAACAATGCAGGTCAACAGACAGTAACACTCCAAATGCTGTACGCTGATATTATTGAATTAAAGCAAGTCAATACAGACAGAATGATGACCACGGCAACAACAGCAGCAGTAGCAATAATAAGATTTACATCAATGACTGCCTCACTGGCTACACAAGATCTTTATTGAAAAAGGCAAATGATCTTAAACTCAAAAACAAATGCAAATTTTTCTGGGTTCGAGATTCAAATGTTCTCATCAGAAAAAAAGAAGTTGACAGAGTTATTAAGGTTAAATCATTTGAGGACATTACTAAACTTGAACTTTAAGTAATTATATATCTTTTGTTTTGTTTAATTCATGAATAATAATTATATAAATAATCCTCTAAATGATTCAAGTTTTTAAAATAGTTTTTCTTCAATACTTTCTGATAATATTAAATGTTTATGTGTAGACCATCCTAGTAATGAGCATTCTTCAGGGGGTTCAATCATTCATCAAAATATTCGTAGCATGCGATTAAATTTTAATACTTTTTTATCTCACCTTTGGATCATCTACCAGATATAATTTTCCTTTCTGAAATTTGGATATTTAGTGATGAGAAGTCTGAATTTGATTTAATTCCGGATTTTAGATTTGAAGCATCTTGTAATGATTCTTATGCAGCCGGTGGCGTCGCGGTATTCTATAGAAGTAATTTAATAGGATGTGAAATTGATAAGTATAATATGGAAAGTGCTGATATTATCAGTGTCAATTGCGAAATTTCTGGTGTTTGCTATTGTTTTATCTGTGTTTATAGTTTTTGGATGAATTCTCGGGATATTTGGTCAATCAAAAGTGTAAAAATGTGGTACTGTTAGGTGATTTTAATATAAACATACTGAGTGATTCACCCGATGCTGATAATTTTCTATCTACATTGTCTACCTTTGGTTTTGGGTCTGTGTTAAGTCAACCTACTTGATTTAATTCTTGTTTGGATAATTTATTTATAAGGTTTCACAGGAACAATCCTTTAAGCTATAAAACAATGGTATATGATTAACAAATAACTGACCATAGTGTGACAGGTATTCAACTTAATTGTAATGTTTCCAGAATAAAACAACCTGATATGAAAGTTTTTCAAAAAACTGATTTTGTCGCTTTACAATCATACTTCAATTTAGAGTTTTGGGATGATGTATATAGGTACTGCAGTTGATCCATCCTTAGCGTTTGATTTGTTTCTTAACAAATTACAATTTTATATAACGAACTGTAAACAGAGAATATCTAAAAATAACAACAAATCAAAATGTCTTAAGCCTTGGATGACTACTGGGTTATTACGGAAAATTAAAAAGAAAAAACAGCTCTGTTTACTGGTTAGGAAACATCCCAACAACGTTAGACTAAAGAAATATTATGAAAAGATATGTCGAGAGTTAAATTGAAATACCGCTTTGTAGAAATTTGTATTATAAAAATAAATTAGCTCAAAACGTGGGTAGCTCTAAAAAGGAATGGCAGGTTGTTAACGAAATACTTAACAAAAACAGACCTAACTTCGATATTATTATAAACAATGACAACTCGACTACATCTGATCCTTTGGAAGTTGGTAATTTATACAATAATTTTTTCTAACAAAGGATTGTCGCATAATAATAACCTCAATTCTACCTTTCATTGTGACAGCAGTTTCAAATGTCAAGTTTTTACTATGAGGAGTTTAATTCACTAGAAATCCATAAAATTATAATGTCACTAAAAACGTCTAATTCTTCCTCTTTGGATAATATTTCAAGTCATGTGTTGAAAAACATTTCTTTTCAAATTTCAGACGTTTTATGTTTTATTTTTAACTTTTGTGTACGTGAAGATGTTTTTCCAGAAACTCTGAAAACAGCAGTAGTTATGCCACTTCACAAAAAGGGTGATAATATGGTATTAAATAATTACCGTCCTATTTCCCTTTTATCAGTTTTTTCAAAAGTTTTTGAAAGGGTTATCATGTGTAGAATATTATCTTTCCTTGATAGAACTAGTTTTTTTAGTGGATTTCAGTTTGGGTTTAGAAGTGGTTTATCTACTGAGAGTGCATTGTTAAAGCTGATTGGGGAAATATGTAGTAGTCTAAATTCTTCCCAAATTCCTTCGACCCTCTTTATTGACATCACAAAGGCTTTTGATATGGTAAATCATACCTTACTCTAAATAAATTATTTAATGCGGGTTTCAGAGGCTTTACGTACGCCTGGTTTGTTTCGTATTTAAATAACCGTAAGCAGGTAGTAAAAATAAAAAATGTTATTAGCTCCCAAAATCAGATAAATGTAGGTGTTCCTCAAGGTTCTGTCTTGGGTCCGATCCTGTTTCTGGTATATGTTAATTCACTGTTTATTCGACGTTTTAAGGGCAAAATTACAGCATTTGCTGACGCTACTGCCCTTTCTTATTCGAACAAGTGTTATCTTAGTTTATTCTCGGATGTAAATAATGTCTTGGACATACTACGGAGATGGTTCAAGCAACATAAATTAATAATGAGTGATAAAACAAAGTTTATCATATTTAATATCAAGGGTGTGATATGTGACAAATTGCCTCTTTTTTATCACTCCACAGATTGCTTACGATTTTGTCTAGTGGATGCCCATTCTAATGGTGCTAAAACCTTTAATGAAAACGCAAGTTGCCATAACAACTGTTTTAAAATTGAGCGTGTTGAATATTTTAAGTATTCAGGTGTCATATTGGACCATAAACTCAACTAGTCTAATCATACGCTTTACTTAAAGCAATATTTGAATATGGTTGTAAGGCAGCTATATCATCTCAGTCTCTACTGTAATTTACCAATTCTAAAGTTGGTTTATAACGGTTTATTGAAATCAAAATTGCAATATGGAATTTCGTGTTGGGGCGGAACTTATTTCAGTAAAATAGAATCAAACAAAAGCATGCAATTCGGATTATTTGTAAAGTTAATCGTAGAACACCCAGTTTTGAATTGTTCAAATATCTCGAGATACTTCCTCTAAGACATCTTTATTGCTATAAAGTTTTAAAAATATTCTTTGATAATTCCGGTTATTGTGATGTTAGACTTCATGAAAATTATAATTTACGAGTCAACAGCAGAAATTTCGTTACTGTACCAACAATCCACAAAACACACTTCTCTCGTTTTTATTTTGTAACCGCGCCTCGTTTGTTTAATATACTACCTGAAGACCTTAGGTGTGAGAGAATAAAATCAGTATTTTGAAACAAGATCAAAACATGGCTTTTTTCCTGTAATTATTCTCAAATAGATTCTCTCTTGATTCCAATGGTATAATATAGTAAATGAATATAAATGATTATTGTCTACTCGATGTATATTTTTTGATTTTTTTTAAATTTCAATTTATATAATTTGTTTCCCCATCAATAGTTTATTACTTTTTCCTTTTATTTCAAAATGAAAGTACTTTCGCCTCTTGTCATTTTGACAACAGAATGTACTATGCTATTTCTTGCTAAAACTAAAATTGTCTTCAGTAAGTTTGTATGTAAGTAAAAAAACAAAAGAAATATTGTAACTCTTAGTTTAGTTTTTGGAAAGAAATAAAGAAATTTAAATAATAGTAATAATAAATAAATAAATAATAATAATAATAATATGTTTGGAACACATGTTGTGGACATTAAATGACAATTACCAGAAAATATTGTTGTTCATTTCGATGTTTGAAAGCGTTTTCAATTCCCTGTTATGGATTTTCATCCATAAAATTACATTAAAATACATCACTACATAGTATAAAACAAAGTCGCTTTCTCTGTCCCTATGTCCCTATGTATGCTTAAATCTTTAAAACTACGCAACGGATTTTGATGCGGTTTTTTTTTAATAGATAGAGTGATTGAAGAGGAAGGTTTATATGTATAATAACATCCATTAAAAAGTGTAGAAATACTGTTATTTTTTAGGTTTCTAATGTGATGTCGTAAATAATTACATTTTTTCCGCTTACATTGCAAACGCAGGCTGAACCCTACGTGCGAAGCCGGGCGGGTCGCTAGTATACTTATATATTACTTTTAATTTCTTCTTAATTAATTCCAAAATAATTTGTCTTCTTTTTTCTTACTTCGGCCTTGAGTTTTATGATTACATTTTATACCATGCATTTCTTAAGTGAGTGTTGTAAACATAGAAAATTACAACAAAACTTTTATAAAATACTATATTGAAATTGACTGAGTGAATAAGTTTTAAATGGCTTAACCCATCCGCGGAAGAACATATGGCGATCAAAGCGTTCGGATATGTGAGCGATGTCGTCCCATACCTAGAGCTTGTAATTTGCATTTGCAACCGAAATATCTGATAGTCAGTTGTACCAACAATCGCAGATCGACTTAATTATGTGTTTGATACCCGGCGAATATCGATAACGAAGATGAATCGAAAGGGGGAAAGGAAAACGCAAACCAACAACGATCAGAAATTTTCGATATATGAATTTTATTTTCCCAGAGTGGTTACGCTATGTCCGAGATCAAAGTGCCCGAGACAAACTTTTAGCAGCGATGTAGCAAGAAAAACTTAACTGTACACAATAGAGATAGACAAAGTTAACGTGACATATGGGAGTATGAATTACTGTAGGTTTAAATACATAAGAAACATAGGGTAAATCATGATTTAACATTATGCAACAAATAAACAAAAAAACATAACGAAACTAATTAGCACTAACAAAAAAATAAACAAAGTATAATAGAATAAATTTGTATTGAAATTATATAAATGTAAGTACAAGTTCCTAAGCAATATGTATTTGTGTTAGTTTTGAGAGCCAAAATGATAAAGAACGCTCGCTGTTCCATTAAAGTCGGAAACAACCTTAGCGCAACTTTTGTTCTCAAAAATGGACTTAGGCGAAGTGTTGCGTTTTTATTATGTAACTTCATTCTTGAAGTATTTGTACGAAACTTGTAAGCCAACACAAGCCAGGGCATGATTCTTCGAAATTTTGTACAACAACTTGCATACATACACATTGGTAGAACATAACGAACTGTCACTGGCGCATTTGCAAACGGCGCAGGGAAATTACTTCACATGGGAAACTGTTTCACCTCTAGTGGGAACAAATTTTTTTGGAGAATTTGAAAGCCCATTTTTTTAAATGATTTACGGTCCCCTCTAGGCGCAGTGGTTAAGTGGTTAGTGTATTGAGCGAAGGGTCGAGGCTCGTATCCCGCAAAAACCCAAATCCCAACTTAGGGGTTTTTCCACTACAACACCTCTCGCGAACGAACGTCAGACAAGCATCCCAGAGTATAACTGTCTTGAAAGAGCTTCACAATTAGCCGTTTGAAGTCGGCATAAAATTGTAGATCCCTTCCATATTCGTTCCAAAAATGAAAAACTCAGCTAGGCCTAGGGTCCCTCCGGACCTGTTGCGCCAATCTTTTTTTTTTGTTACGGTCCCGTGACTCCCGTCCACAACAATAGCGATCTGGGAGGCAGATTCCGTATAACAATAATCGTCTGGACGATATTGTTTTTGAAAGGTTGATGTCTATAATAAGTTATGTTCTACTCTAATTTTGTTGACTATTATTAAAGACCAGGCAACCGGATGAATGTTGCGTAAATTTATATTGCTCTGACGACCATGAATTCAAATATGCCCGTCTGGCATCACGTAATGGCAGCTAAGGGGTGTAACTGCATATTAAAAATCCGTTATAATGCAAAACAATAATAATTTGTGCAACTTGAATCTACTGGCAAATGATAGAGTATGACCGCTCAGTGCATGATATACTCGTTTGTCTTAAAAAATTGACGCAACCACACAAAATCTTTCCTCAACATAGATTGAAACATCACAAACATATCTACATAACTCCAAGACGTTTCATTTGTTTTTCACTAATCGCGTAAATTTTTCAAGGTTCAGTTGCCAGTTTTTTGTGTGTAAATAGGGCATTTTAAACGGTTCTCAATCTTTTGAACGCGTCTCATTCCAAATTGACATTTTGTCAATATTTTGACTTCGTCTGGCAAGCCTTTTCAAGAAGTCTGACCTTTATATTTGTATTTAGATTGTGATATCCTACGTTTTAGAATAAATTGGTGCGGTTGCAATAATTATTCAAAATTGAAGTTCTTAACGCACTTCCGCCGCGTCTTGCAAGGTTTTGGCGACACCTAAACTGTCTTGGATACACATATTTGCACTGAAGGGGTCATAATCTACTAATTTGCAGTAAAATCTACATACGTTTAAACACTTAAACAAATAACCTTCGTTTAGTAGTCCAACACACTCTTTACTAGGTCACTATGGACAGGGACACTCGGTGGATATATTTTGAACTGTTTATTTTATAATCAAGAGTACCTGTACCTTACAAAAGCTTGCAGTTTTCACTCTTGTCAGAACTAAATTCAGGTAAATTTTAAAATTATTGAGGATGGGCATTTTTTGTTTTAAGGGAGAACATTATGTTTTCAAAACAAATCATTTACATTTTGCATGTCAACTATCCTTGAACGTTAGTTTATATAATTAATGTTTAGTGACCCAAAGTTGCACAGAAATGTACACGACTTGCGTTTTATTAGAAGAAATGCATCCTGAAGCTTGGTTACATTTTAAGTTGTCGATATCCTGTACAAATAGATGAAATTGAGTTCAATATTGCTGGCAATATAATTTATTTTTAAAATTCTTCGGATAATACAAATTTTAGATATTTGCGTATTTTTCTAGTTGACATTTTTTTTAGAAGACTCCAATTACTAATTAAGGTTGGTACGTAGTTCGCGTGAAATCCAATTTTTCATACAAATGTTTTCACTGCGAAATGCTAAAATGAAGTTTCCATATGAAAATTTCACTAGGCAGTACGCAGTTCGAGTGGAATATAGTGCTTCAAAAACTGAGTTGTAGGTGGCGATACTAAAATCTCTCCACATCTATTTTACTTGGCTTTTATTGTGAGTCGGATTCATTTTTTTTACATTTTCTAGTGTGAATAATATTGGGAGGAAGGCGATTTAGAAATTTATTCAAATTTCAGATGTTTCTTAAAGAGAATGTGTACTATGTACTTTTTTGGAACTTATAACATTACTTTTCCCCTGTATGTATATAGTACGATAAAGCTAGGTGAACAAGAATTTGGTGGCGTTGATAACTTTTTTGATAAGCAGGTTGCCTCAAGATGAATTCACGCATCTTTAAAAATTTGTATAATTTTCAAGCACTGTTAATTTATTACATTATAAATCAGACATTTTTTACCAAATTGAAAACTATTAAAATGGTCATGAACAGAAAATAAAGCTTTTTTTTTCCTGGAGGTTCTTTGGAAGGGAAAATCATCAAAAGGCATTCCAGAGCCTCCCAAAGGCACTGACTTTTGTCATACCAAATGCGATTGCACCTAGCCGTTCATATAATCGGCAATTTATTTATGAATTATTTGAAAAATCTTAAAAGAAAAATCCCTCGTTTGCCGAATTTCGGAACTTTTTTTTTTAGAAAATATATCGAAATTTCTTTGCCTTAGATTTTATCAAGCTTAATCTTTTGATTACATTGTCTTTATTTAATAATTCGGTTATTTCTAAGCTAATGTGGTTGAGAAGCCTACTTATGAGCATTTAAGTATCTTGTTAAACTTTTTGTTTCAACCATTTCAATACTTAGATCTCTATCACTGCACTTTTTGGAGGCGCAGGGTCATAAGTCCACAGGCCAAAAGTCCACAAATTGTGGCGATTCCTTGTCTTAAGCAATGGGTTAGCTACGTGTTCCGGGGAAGTTTAAAATAAAAATAAAAAATATGAAATAGTTTTTTTTTAAACTATAAAAAAAATCCATTTAAATTCCATTGTGAAATTCCTCACTTTCTTTCAGCTCTTTCAAAAACTCCTTTTGTACCTGTTGGCTGTACAGAGTCTGTGTTTTCATAGAAAAACAGTCAATTCGTTCTTTAATTCAGTGAATTCAAATATGTTCGGGTAGCTTTCAATTACATTTTTAATTAATTCTTCAGGAAAATTGTTTTTTTGGCGATAGTTACTAAATGGTTTCCCGTTCAGTAAATAGAAATATTTCAGTTTTTCCAGCTAACCATGCGTAAAGGGAATACTGATTTTCATTAAAGTGTCTATTATACTCTCTATTACGATCCTTATGCGTTGATTTTAAACCTGATAGCTTTGGGCACGATCGACGATCGCGTTCCAAATGGTTTCTCTAATACCAAAAGAGATCACCATATTGGATGATGCTCTTATTTTTGCAAATGGCCGCCAATGTCAAATCTGTTTTGACATTTGTGGACTAGACAGATGTAGAATACAAGTGAACAAGCCATACGATGCACTCCCCAAGAACGCGGAATAATTTCGAATTTTCGATTTTTCGACCAAAATCATAATGAGCGATGAGGCTCATTTCCACCTCACCGGGTACGTGAACAAGCAAAACTATCGCTTCTGCCATTACACCCGCTCAAAGTTACTGCATGGTGCATGGGGCCATTTTTTTTTCGAGAACGCACCTGGTCAAACGACAACAGTGGACGGCGCGCGCTATAGGGCCATGTTATAAGAGTTTTTTCTGCCGCAATTGGACGAATTAGGACTGGAGGACATGTGGTTCCAACAGGACGGAGCTACGGCACACACTGCGCAAGCCACAACCGATATTCTAAAGGCGGCGTTCCCGGGTCGCCCCATCTCTCGTTTTGGCGATTTGCACTGGCCCGCAATATCGTTCGATTTAACCGTTCCATACTTCTTTTTTTTGTGGGGTTTTTTGAAGTCCCGTGTTTACGTGAACAAGCCCGAGACCCTAGAAGCCCTTAAGGACAACATTCGACACGAGTGCGAGAATCTGACGGCCGATATAATCTTCTCGACTTGACCAATAAAACTCGAAAGGTTCAAACAAACATAATCGATGTTTTATTTAGAAAAAAAAAATGAGAGCCAAACAATATCGGATGACTTCTTTTGGCCCACCTTGTAGATCTTCAATTATGGATTTTGTTTTAGCAGTTATTGTTGCAGATTCCATTTTATGTCTAACCTATTATTTATCTTAATAATTAGGTACATGTTCCTATTCAAATAATATGAAACAAGCAAATAAAAACATAGCATTTGCTTAGAAATATGAGAAAGTAATTTTCCCTTATTTATCGACAAAATTTTGTACCTATGGAATGAAACAAAACTAATGTCAATCTTACAATAACTATCACATTAGCCGTTGGGGACTTTTTGCACAAAACAAAGTTATGAATATTTCACTATGATCTATATAAAATTACTCTTCTCCTTTGCATTACTTCCATCTCACTTCTCACAAAAAAAAAAAAAAAAAAAAAAAACAAGAAAGCACCACAAATATATTATTTACTCACATTTATAATCCACGCAAATAGGTAGGTATAAAATAATAAATTACAAAATTTCGCACTTAACTTTTAAGATTCTTAGCTTACTGCAATTTCCCTAGAAAGAGAAACATACGAAAGTACAACAAAAAAAGAAGAAAAAATGTGCTTGCTTGCTTACACAATACACATTTACAATACAATACAATCCACTTTCGATTTAGCGCAATTGTTTGCGCTATCCCTTCTGCTTATTTAACTGGGCTTTTCTTCGACTGGTAGTCAAGCACCCTCATATAGATTGTATGAAATTTGGTAGCGCAATTTCTTGCGCTAAAATCCTACAAGCGGGAGACATTTTTTAAGGGAGTTTTGGATTGTGCGTGTGCACTGTGTGTGTGTATGCAGGGACAGGGAATATGGTAGGTATCGCAAATTTTAACGCTAAAGAAAATTTTAAGAGAACATTTTTGTATGGGAGAATGTGTTGTGTGTTTGGGTAGGAAAATATGATTTGGAAATAATGTAGATAGTTTTATTATTTAGTATATTCCATTGTTTGTTGCAATTATTAATCTTCAAAATAATTTTAACTTCGTCATTTGTTGTATTTTGCGTATAAAATGTATTTCAAAGAATTTATTTTCTTGGCATATTTTCTTGGTTTAGCGCCGCTAAACTAGCTAACTGAGAGGAATCGCCACTGTCCACAATGGACTTTTGACCCACCTATGTGAGCCAAAAGTTCACAATAATTTGGGTTATAGGTTCACAATCTTAAAATGAAAGTATGCCATAAGTCCATAATTATCCATATGACTATAGAAAATAAATAAAATAAAATAAATAAAAAACAACTCAAAAAGTATGGGAATGTTTTATAATTTAATGGCGCACGCGAATTGCTACCATTGTATTATGAAATGTGTATGGGGGGGCATGCTGCCCCCTGCTTGGGTTTCTTTTGGATTACGGGCTGGGTGCGCGGTCTTTTGCTTGTAGTTTGTGTTTAATTTTCAAATTGCAAATACCACAAATGAGGTCATTACTAGAATTTTGAGCCATAAGACCACAATCAGTGAGTCAAAAGTCCACAAGAATTTTGTGTGAACTTTTGGCTCACCTGGGTGGGTCAAAAGACCATTGTGGACTTTTTGGAGACGAGCGAAAAGTTCACTTCACTCGAACAGTGTACCAGCCTTTGCCCAAAAAAAAGTAAAACTTTTTAGAATTTAGATCGACTGCACTTCATCGTTCAGGCGAAAGAAAAGTTAAAAATAAAAAAAAAATAAAACAATCCGAATTCGTATCCAAAGTTTTTCTCAAATCGACTTCGTCGAATAAGGCCTGTTTATTTTCTGTGTAACGCCTGCAATCACTTAGCAGATCATATCCGAAATCCAAGCATTCAATAAGTGGTCATTCCAGATGACCAAAGACGTCATTGGCCGATAGATTCTGACTTCTTTTTTTTTAGAACTAACGAGATATGGTAATGATAAAGATACGCAGTTCCAATTTCATAATTTTTAACTATGTGGGGGTGGGAGGCGCACATAAACGCTCCAAGTGTTTTAATTTTTAACACTCTCCTCTTTAGGTGGAGTAAATGGTAAACTCACCTTTAAGATTATGAATTTTCGCCTCACAGTTTTTTGTTTGAAAAATTAACACGTTTTTTTTTTTATTAATTAACTCCAATTAATTAATTTTTACTTATAATCACTTTCTGTATAATTTTTGTTTGCAGATAATTTTTCTTTTTAATTTTAAGAAAAATAAAAACTTCTTTTAACACTTTTAGACAAGCTACAATTCGATCATACAATCGTTGATTTGCACATTTACCAACAAATGCGATATCACTGCGTCCACTTTGAACGATAAAAAATAACTGTCAGTACTATGCGCAGGGACTTGCACCGCCTTTCGAAAAATGAAATGTCTCAGACGAAGTAACAGCGGGAACTGAAGTCAAATCTCCAAGGGTTTGTGATCATATAGAAGATACAAATATTTTCCCCAGCACATAGTGCGATGCTGATCGGTTAAAATTCCTGATACAGCATACAGTAACTACACAGTAACTACAAAGTCGTTATTAACCCCACGGTAGGTGGACGGATTTCTGTTACAGCCGCAGGTGGGTTTAGATTTTAAAGTAATGTGTAAAGTGTAATACGTGCCTGGTGCCTCTCCCTTGTCAATTACATACGTTCTCTTTATTCTCTCTCTTAGGCTTAGTGTTTTGCTTTCTGCTAATGATAATGCTAAATGATTTTGTCCACTCGTCGTTGTTAGCTCTCACGTCTCACTTTTAGTGAGCAGAGACTATCTATACCATTTTGTATTAAGTTTGGAAGCACAACGGGCAAAGTTGCTGCTAGAAAGAAGCTGTGTGTTTCGCTACATAGGTTAGTACCTGGGCTAACCGGATTTTAATTGGATCTGTAGCGCAAAAAGAAAAGAACTGTTTCTGTTTGGAACTTCTTGCATTTGTATATTGGACTTACGAAATATTCTGCGATGGCGTATCATAATCAGCCGTAAGTTGTCTATTAAATTTTCAACAGCTAAGTGCTTATAATATTGTCCATGGGAATAGATATACTAGTTTGCACCAAATACCCCTTTCAAATAAAGCCTAAGATTTGGGTATGAATATTTTGAATATTGTGCTAATTTGTTAGGTGCGGTGTAGTATTTGCCCAATTCTTCTTAGAACGTTTATTTTTGCAGTCTGGCTGTTTTGGTTGTTTATTTGCAAAAGGTTAGTTTTCATGTTTCAAATTAACATATTTTATACGAGTTCTATTTACTGAAGCTATTTATATAGATGTTTCCTGATACTTTCGATGTCAGATAAATCGCATTCATCTTTGTAGAAGCTCATGTGTTTTTTTATTTGCAAAAAGTCGTTCCTAATTGAATTGGGTATAATTGTTAACCTTGAGTTGAGATGTTTATGCCATTATCAAAACCGATATTTATTTAAATTATATATCATATCGAAGATATTTTATACGAGTTTTGTTTACTATACATTTTATTTCGGATTTGCATGATTTTATTCTCGAAGGATTTAATGTCAGTCCAATCACATTCATCTCAACAGAAGTGGTGGTTTAATACTCGTATATTTGCGAAAGTCACTGATATTTGAGTCAGGTATATAAATGGATAATATATTAAAGCTATACAGGGGAATCCATACTTGTTTGAAGGTATTTAGTTTAGTAACAGTTCGGGGTGGAGTGTATTTAATAAGTCGGTTATTTCTAAGCTAACGTGGTTGAGAAGCCTACTTATGTGCATTTGAGTAGGTATCTTGTTAAACTCGACCTCTATGTAGAGTGTTGAATTTGTATATGTGCCTACCAAGGTGCATTGATTACTTTGTAATATATTTTGAAAGGACTCAATTTTTTCGAAACTCGTGGAAATTGGCGTGGTCATGCCCGCAACTGGTGCGGGTATGTAAAGTAAAGGTTGTTCATTTTAATTTTTTTAAATATTTAATATACTTAGAGCTTCTTTCTAGAAATTTGGATTTTCTATCGAATTAATTGGCCACGATGTTTTTCTTTAATTTCATACGGGACCCTTTTACAAAGTCAGGGACATCGTTTCGGGCGCTTTCCAAACATTTTCGACGGCAACAGCGACAAGATGTCATTCGTTTGTTGATATGTTTCTTTTGAAACTTTTGCTTGAAAAAAATACGCTTTTTTGTTTACGTTACTATGGAAATTTAAACTTAACGGCGGCATGTGTTTCTTTGCTAATCCGCTGTGAAACACTAGCGCCTGTGCTGTTTTGGAACATATTTTCCCGCAGAAGTACCTACCTATATGAAAACTAGCGTGCCCGGCGAACTTCGTCCCGCCCAAAATTGACTTTTTGAATAAAATGACACTATTTCACCTGAAATTTATCTAGATTAAAATTAAAAAAAAAACTCCCCGTACAAAACTTTGGCTGAAATTTTGTACACAAAAAATTTATTTAAAAAAAATGTTGTTATGACTTTGTGGTAGAAAAAGGCTGTTTAAAACTTCACAATAGCGCAATGTACAAACTTTAAGGTAGGTACATTATATATTTTTAAATATAACCTGTTTATTGATTTAAACATGAATATGTGATTTTAAAATTAATAACTAGAGTAAAGTAGGGTAATATGGACCACCATTCACATTTTTGCTAATAAAACACAAACGGTGTGAGTTTTATTAAAGATGTTTATTCAAAAAAAAAAAAGGATCAGTATATTTATGTTAAACAAATAGCAACAAAACATTAATTCACTTCATATAAAATTAATAAAAAACAAAAACTAAAGTAACTCAAAAACGGCAAAAAAAGAAAAGTGGCGGGTAATATGGACCACATGGTCCATACATATTCCACAAGCTAATTTTAAAACGTATTTGGAAAAACTGGTCTACGACCTAACTTAAAATTTACCAGTGTCGAACTCTTAGTACTTTCAATTTTGAACATTCTTAGGGGTAGTTTTTGGTACATTATTTAATTTTGAAGCTTTTAAATAGCCACAAAAACTTGTCCTCACCATTTAATTAGCGTTTTTCAAATCGTCCGGACTACATGACTTGCGCTTTTTTTGCTTTGGTGTTTAATCCATCCATGGCCTTAAGGTGAAAAAAAATCAATTTCGGACTCCTTTTAATAAAACGGCATAAGTCCATATTACCCTCTGCTATCGTGGTCCATATTACCCGAAACACGTTTTTTTTTTAAAGAAAATTACTTTGCAACAAAACGTGATTTGTTACAATAATTTTACTAATATGAACTTAAGAACACATATTCACTTCTTATATTTATAAAAGGAATGGATAAAAAAAATGTATTTAACTAATGAAAAAAGGAAAAACACTTACGAAAAAAAAATGATCACTGCCTTCGATTTTGTTTTATTTATCACAACTCAGAGAATCATTCCTTCTGACTGCTGAAACTACCCTAAAGTAAGTTTAAGGAGGTCGCGGACAATCGTGAGCAATACTCGCCACAATTGCATTTGTGAGAGGTGAGCAAAGCTGGTGGTCCATATTAGCCGAGTGGTCCACATTACCCGACTTTACTCTACTTAGTTATGTAAGTTTTGTTTTTTGTTTTTTATTAGTATTTCATAATAATGACTGAATTTAATGCGTTCCTGTTTTTTTTTTTTTTATTTGCTTCATTCTAAGATATTTAAATAAAACATAAAATGTTAAAATTAAACTTAAATAAATGTTTCTGTTTTTGGGGAAAAAAAAGGGATTTTTATTTTTGAAAAAGGGGAAAAAATCTCGTTTTGGCGTTAAAAATGGGGGATTTTTTTTATATTAATCTGGATTCTCTGGGTAAGATGTGGAAAAGCTGTCAGTCACCTTACAATTAACAGCTGATTTGAAATTTGTTGTCCCATTTCTTGCGCATTAAAATGGTATCAACAGGCGGAAAAATAAAATTGAATGTTCTCCTCGAGACTCTTTCGAAAGTGGCGACGAAATTCTTCCTCGCTGGAATAAGGAAAAATCATGTCCATGCAATTCTTCATGCAGTGTCGTTTTTCCTCTTCGCGAATGCTTGTAGTTCAATCGGTACAAACTCTTCCATATACTCGAATTCATCAAAAAGAAGTTCGTTTAATTCCAGATCACTTTCATCGTTGGGTATATGGTACATATACATAACTGATTTTCTTAGTAAATTAATAATTTCCTCGAGTTTATCAGACATTTTAACGACTTTTCGTACTACTTTTTTTTTTAATATTTAATTTATGTATCTGTCATTTTTCATAGATTACTACAAAAGCGTTCCCTTACTTTTTCGTAAGTGGCTCTCTTCGTGAGAGACTTTATCCCCACCACTGACATTTTGACAGTCTTTTCCATTCTTACTACAATAGTAAAGGAACAGACCTCATGTGAAAAACATGGGAATTCAAGATTGATGCCACAAATGCACAAATATCCAGCGAAAAAAATTATTTGTCAGAATGAATGCGAGATGCACGGGAAATTCAAGACGCTTAGATACGAATCGTTCAATGTTTGCCTTTGAATTTTATCCTCAAAACCTTCGCTGGCATTTAATTTAATTTGAGATCCTTCACCATCAAATCAAACGCGTTCCGTTAAAAAGTTTCGGTGTATTGAGGTTGCGCAACAATCGGAACATCCAAAGAATTCAAAAATTCAATTAATCCGCATAAAGTTTTGTTTTCACGACAAAAAGTAGCATAAACGATCTTCTTTGGGCCCATGCGAATTTAAAACAAAAATCATAAAAATCGAACGATCTGTTCCCGAGTTATGAGTGCACATACGTACGTCAGTCACTTTTATATGTAGCTGTACCCACCCGGCATTGCCCGTACCTTATATATTAATATATTTAATTATATATTAATCACATCACATCACATTATTTTATTTTATTATTTTTATTATTTACCTATATAGAGAATTAATGTTTGTTTGTGGGAGGTAATCTCTGGAACTACCGAACCAATTTCAAAAATTCGTTTACTAATAGAAAGCTACGGGATAGAATATGGCGATAGGCTACTTAATTTTTTAATTTTTCCATTTAAGATTTTTTTGATTTTATTTATTTTGACTTTTTTATATCAAAATGTGGGGATTTTATTTTTATTTTTTTTTTTTTCAAAAAGTAGATTGATAAAATCGAGATAAATTTAATGTATTATACGTTGGTCAACAGTGATGGTTTGTTTTTGATTTTGTGCATCGCTCCAACAGTTTCATTTCATATAACATATACAGTTGATGAGGTAAAAATTAAATGTAAAAAGTTTAAACGCAGACAAAATAGTTATTGCAAAGCAAATTTCAGCGATTTTTAAAAAATGCCAAGACGAATGCGCACAAATATTGGCCGACGAACAAGGCAAGCAAGTCAACAACAAAATAATATCAACAAAGCCAAACTACAGAAGAAAGCGAAAAGTGGGACATCGCATGACATAAGACCAGATCAACAGTCAAGAAAATTGAGAGTGCAAGTAATGAGAACTGCGTCAAATCCTACTGTTGCTGGGATGGGAACAATTTCAAACCGGAGTGGCAAAATGCGTGCCGTTGCTGACATTCGAACGACTGGCATTTCAGTAGAACGAACAGAAAACTATGTCGGTGATGCGATTTTCGATATTGGAGCGATGACTGTAATTGTGTAAAACATCAAAAAACTGCTGTGCGAGTGGCAAAGTGAAATTAGCACCTGCGGAGCCATTTGAATCGGAGGATTTTCTAAAGAACATTTGACAGTACAACTACTATTTTCGTATGACTTCATTGGGAACAAAAATCAATTCAAAAAAATAGAATGGATAGGAAACGGGTAGTAGATAGATATATTCTTTATTTTCATGTTCTGTGAATTTACAGTCATTGTGCCATATAAGTTATGCTATACAGCTTGGCTTATTAGCCGTCTGCCGTTTAAACCTTAAATAAATTAGCATTATAGAAACAACAAAGAGAGAATAGAGTTAATACAAATTATTTCAAATCTATGCTCGTGACATAACAAATTGAGCAAAGTAAAAGTAAAGAAAAAGTTACTACAAGTGTGCTATTACCTTAAATAAAAAGAAAACTTATTTTAAGTTATCAAAATAGAATATGCATTTTGTCTATTGAAAATAAAAGGATTGCAACTAAACAACAAATAGATTGAGAGGTAACAGAAGTCTTGTAAATGTATATAAATAGACTTTTGGTTTAGCTAAAACAAAAATAAAGCGGGATTTACATTGCTGCAAAAGAATTTCGATAATTCATAGCATTGATAACAAATCGAGTAAGCAATCTCCACCCACTACATCCATTAAGGATTTGAACACTTTCTTCAAACGATAAATAGCTTTTGTCAAAGTCAACGGGTAGTGTCACTTCCAAGTTCCAATACAAAAAAAATTATTTAAAATTTTAAATTACCGCTTCACAATTTGAAATTAAAAGTCTCAGTTATCATTTTGTTGAGCAACCTTAGGGCCGGTCTGTTCACTGCTGGTTAAGGCCTTGGTTAGGTTACCACAGATTTAGGTTAACCCATGATTATAAATCAGGGATAACCAATGAGTTTCTGTTGATCGCTTTTTCACTTCGGTCACCAAACCATAGCTTTGCAACAAATCTTTCCATTTTTCCAGTTTATTTGTCATTTAGGGCCGGTCTGTTCAAAGCTGGTTAAAGCCTTGGTTAGGTTACCACAGATTTAGGTTAACCTATGATTATAAATCAGTGATTACCAATGAGTGTCTGTTGATCGTTTTTTCACTTCGGTCACCAAACCATAGCTTTGCAACAAATCGTTCCATTTTTCCAGTTTATCTGTCATTTAGTGATTGACCGAATCCATGGTTATATTTTTTGTTTTTCGGGTCCGTTTGTTTTTGATAAGTAATAATTTATTTAGGTAGGTATTTTATTAATGTATTTATTTTTAGTAAAATTAATAAACACAAACACAAAACCGAAAAATAGCCAAAATCAATCAAATTTATTACAAATTAACAGGCCTCATGTTAATTTATTCAACGACAATCGCAATTTTCTCGTTCTCTTAATATTTTCCTAACGCGTGTCTCAATTTATGAGAACTGTCATCGGCCAAAAAAATGTTGAAAATAATCTTAGTTTATCCTTTGCATCCATTATTTTGGCGTGTTGTGTATTAAATATATATGTGTCAGTTGAAAACCTCAACGAAACCGATGTGAAAGATTTTATTGGTTCACTCCATCTTGCGTTATATATTCCTTCGTTCTATCATTTGCATTTTTCTTTTTGTTCAAAAGTTTTTGTATATCAGCTACGTCAAAATGAATACCTACGTAGTCCTTAAAAAATCTTGAACAAACGAAATGGCAGAAAATCAGTGGTTAAATCTCATTAACCGCTCAAAATCGGCTGGTTATCGATTTCACTGGTAAACTAACCAAACTACCGATTTTCTGGTTAATATTTTGCTGAACAAACACATTCGATTGTTACCAGCTGAAATAACGGATGATTAAAGATAACCAAGATTGAACAAACCGGGCCTTAATGCATCGAAACCTTGTATCGGATCGCGTTTGATATGATTGTGAAGAATCTCAAATCAAATGTCATGCAAGGACGATTTTGAGTTAAAAAGGCAAACATTGTCATATTGCGGGCTCCGCTTACTCAGAACGATTTGGCATTTAAACGTCTATGACAAATAATAAGTCGCAAGGATAATCGCTGGATATTTGTAGCATCAATCTTGAATTCACATGTTTTTCACATGGTCCAATTATATGGGCGTGCTCACCTGTGGGCAAACCACTGTAGTACAAAAGCGGAAGGTTGGCCGGCACGTCAATCACTGCGGTTTTATTGAAATACATCGATATTGCTATACTTCAGTTATTTCTATTGTATTTTATATAAATTTTGAATAAAGAATTTGAATTGACGGAATTACATAAAGTAGCATGCGCTGTGCATGCTTGGAAATATTATTTTCATTACATTTATGAATTTGGGCGGAACGGAGTTCGCCGGGTCAGCTAGTGATGTATAAATATATTAATATACTAATAATTTTAATTATACAACTTTAGAAATATCGTTTGATTTTATTTTACAATGTCACAACCCATTTTCCTATCCCGCCTATGTTTTGTAAAGTACCAACAATAGGGTCCATAGTTATCCTATCTTTTAAACTTGAAGCAAACCCATCCCAAAAATTTCAATAGACTCAATAAAACTATTTCGGAAATCGACAATAGTGCCACTTATCGGGTCGAAAAGTATCCTAACTTTCAAGCTGGAACCAACCATATACATCCACAAAATTTCATTGAACGGTTTCGGAAATCGACGACAGCGCCACCTATCGGGTCCAAAATAGTGCTTTCTTTTAAGACTGCCTAATCCTGAAATACAACAATACGAACAAAATAAAAGAAGAACCATGAAAATTTGCTCAGTGGTTATCGAGTTATATCTTCATCGAATTCCACGACGAAAGAATTGTAGGCATAGTAATTATATAGAAGATTTCTATTGAAGATAATTGAATTTTACTGAAAAACGAAATGTACGCCTACAGCGCCACATGTTGATAATTTTCCGATATTTCTTTTTTCCTAAACCATTCCTGATTCAAGACGAACAAAACAAAACAAAAATAATTCAAATCAGTCGAGCCGTTCTGGAGCCTTTACCCGACTAACGCACGCACAGCAATTGATTTTTACATATATAAAAAAAATTGTATTTCTCTAGCAGTCCATATTTAGTATGTCTATGCATACGCGTCAGAGTGCTGCCAGTTTAGCGCCTTTTGAGCTAGATCTGGCAAATTTTTTAACAGTTTTAGCGCGCATTAAAAAATTTTAGCTCCTAGCGAAATTCCTAGCGCTTTTAATTTGATAATTTATTTCAATATATATTGGTTGGTGTTACACTTTGACCTAGCATCGTCGTAGAATTCATCTGAAACTCTGGTTAGGGTGCAAATTTTTGTAGCTTTTGCAAAAAAGAAAAAATATTTGTAAAAAGACGAACAAACTGCATTTCCCTACGATACGTTCAATAGATGTAGGTATCGTAGTCCTGATATAGACGCACTGTTTGATTGATTTGTTACCAAGGCCAAATATATAAATTTTGAGAGTTGTGTCTTTTAATATTTCCTAATATAATAAATAGCCTATCAAAATATGTCAGAATATCAGTACTGGTGCTAAATTTACCTCTTAATTTTCAATGAAATTTTTTTTTTGCATAATCTAGCGCAATTTAGCGCTTTTCGTTCAGGTTTTTTTCTCCCTGTGGTTAAAAAGACCTGGCAGCACTGCGCGGCACTCCAGTGATTTATAGTTTCGGTGAACTTGACAGTAATTACAATCAGTTCCAGCGATAAATAATAACAACTTTTTAGGTCAGTATAATTTTGTTAACAAGTCGTAAGAAAAATGCAAATTGCGACTTGTAACTTTGTGAAATATGTAAACATAGATACACTTGGTGCTGTCGAAGTTTGAAAATTCGAAACTAGACAAACTGGGTTTGCTATTATTTATGCTGGGAAAGTTGTATTGTATTAGAAATTTATGTTCTCTGTAATGCGTGAACCGATTTTGATTTTGTGAAGTCACCATTCTCGTGAAAGTAAATACCTTAATTTGTGCAATATGGTATATATATATTAGTGTTGTGGATCTCCGAAACCACACAAAAGATTTCAATGAAATTTTGTGGAGGTGTATGTTGCGGTTGCTACTTGAAAAATAGTTTTGGAAATAATAGCTGGCATTTTTGCCAGGAGAGAAACATTTTTCTTAAATCTTTTAACTTAATTTTTGAAGTGATTCTATTGCCACGAAAATTGTGATGTAGCGAGGCAACGGAAGTTAATTCTCAACCTCGCCTTAGGTGGCGCGCGCAAGTGGAAGGGGACCTCAACCAACTTGGAGTGCGCAACTGGAGGCAGTTAGCCAAAGATCGCGCTAACTGGAGAGGCGTATTGGTTGAGGCCCAGGTCCACCCCGGACTGTAGCGCCACCTTAAGTGTAAGTAAGTAAGTAAGTAAGTTCAATTGATGTAGAATATTACGTAGATACTTTTGATATTTCCAAAAATGGCATTCAATTTCATTCTACAGATTCTCAATCGGGTTGAGATCGGGCGACTGAGCTGGCCATTTTAAAACTTTTACATAGTAACTTTATAAGCACAATTTTACCGATCGAGAACTTTGGGATAGCTGTCGTGCATAAAGCGCCAAGTTACGGGCAAATTGTTTGATCTTCTATGATGCCCTTGTACATTTTGGTATCGATTTTAACAACTGGCCCCACACCATTCCAAAGAAAAGGATCCCCACACTATTACATTTCCGCCTCCATGTTTTATAGTTTTGAGTGTGTTGTTGATTCGCAGGACGCCACACGCATTTTTTCAATCCGACCCGAATCTACAGGCATTCGACTCATCACTCCAGAACATATTTTTCCAAAATTTATGGGTTTTCGCTGATTTTTTTTTGCAAACTTCAGTCAATGGTTTTTTATGGGCTATGCAGCCTCTGCTTAGATGTCTTGAAGGAGTCTGCAGTATCACTAATGATAATTCATAACCATTCGCCTAAGCTGGCAAATCCTGGGGATATTGCTATGGTGAGACCAATGATCAAGTATGGAACTATTACTTGGGCAAAAAGAACCAGTCTATCCACCACAAGAAAGACACTCAATAAAGTTCAAAGACTGGCATGCCTGTATTACAGGGGCCATGAGAACTTGCCCAACCACAGCTATGAAAGTGCTATTGGAAGTAACTCCGTTGCTCCTCTTGGTTGAGGAATGTGCAAGTAAAACGATTCTAAGAATGGCCAAAGAAGGAGTAGGAAGAGGAAAATGCATTCCAATGAGCCTTATTCAAAAAAACAACCATTATTGGCCTTTCCTAGAGACGATATCATCAAAAGATATGATTTCCAAAAGAATTTTGTTGCTAAGCTCAGCAATAAGAAGAACTGGAGCAGCGAATCCACAATTCACAAACTGAGCAGTCACACAACAAAGTGGTACACAGATGGGTCGAGAACTGATGAGGGAACTGGAGCAGCAATATTTTGGCCACATTTTCTAAACCGATGAGCAAAAGTACCAGCATCTTCCAGGATGAAATATATGCCATAGACAGATAAGTCCAAATCAACCTCGACAGAAATAAAGTCAACTGTGATATAGCTTTAATATCAGACAGCCAGGCTGCTATTATGTCACTTAAGTCCTACATCATTATATACAAACTTGTATGGGAATGCCTATAAAAACTTAATGAACTGGGTAGGAGAACCAAAACAACTCTCTGCTGGGTGCCTGATGGCCACATAGGAATAAAGGGTAAGGAAATGGCCGAATGCCTAGCAAGAAAGGAAGCATCAGAAACTTTCATAGGTCCTGAACTATTTTGCGGGATAGGAGATCAAACCCTCAAAGAAGAATTTAGGAAAATAGAGAAAGAAAAGAGGGGAAGAACCTGGCATAGCACTCAGGGCATGAAACTTCTGGGGCAATTCACCCGGAAAAGAATCCAAGCATACATCGGCTTAGCAAAAACAACCTCCATATCCTGACGGGGTTCCTAAGGGGGTACTGTATACTCAAGAAACATCTTAGGAAACTGCGTATATCTGAGGAAGGTCTCTGCAGATTCTCCAAGAACCCTTGCTGGGATCATTTGGGGTACTGACCCACAAAAATTGAAATACTTGAGCAAGTACCAACTATCTGATGAGGAAAAACGGTCACTGGAGCCAGCTCTCATTATAAGATTCTTAAAGGATACTGGACTGGAGATAAGGTTGCCAGACGACCGGGACTCGCCGGGATTGTCCAGATATTCTAAGCGGTGTCCAGAGTCCCGGTGAAAAATTAATTGTCCAGTCACAAGCCCCGGCGAAACTTATTTTTCAAATTCCATGATTTATTGAAAAAAGTGTAAGTATTTCCAATTTCATAAAATTACAAAATAATCACTTTCAAACATTGGCACATTTGTTCGAACAGGTTGACTCAATACGATTCGATCGAAGTCCATTTCTCGCTCCAATTCTCGATTAAATGCGTCTTGCATTGAATGATTTGGCTGTGGCATCCCCAATTTGCACAACAAATTGCCACTCATGAGCAGACACATATCCTCGATCAATATCAAAGCTTTGCTGCGCATTTCATCTGACATCTCCAGTTCATTATCCGATGTCACAGTGCGAATTCGATGCAAAATATCATCGGCCATATCATCTTTGTATAATCAAAGTATCTTCTTCATTTCAAAAAGTTACTTAATGTAACATAGTAAACATAATTTATTAGAACAAACTTTTAAGGTACCTATAATTAAAAAAAAAAAACAAAAAACTTCAAAATTGTGGACAACAAAATAATTAAAATAATTGACAACAACAATTGCTTTTGAAATTTAAAATATTTTTTTTTTATTTGAAGTGTCACTACTCGATTTCTATCCAGTTTCTTTTTTTTCAAAGTGTATTTCCCCATACAAACTTTCATAACCTCTTTCATCCCCTCCAAGTTTTGTTTTCGCGACAAAAAGTAAATAAAAACCTGATATACAGCAATACGAACAAAACAAAAAAATAATTATGAAAATCGTCCCAGGGGTTATCGAGTTACATGATCATCGAGTTACCCCGAAAGAATTTTCATTATATTAATACGTGAACATCCGAGCTTTCCGTACGCTTTTTTCGTATTTAATATGAAATGAGTAGAATGAAACTTATGTTATTTTAAAGGTACTGTGCCGTGGATGTGCACAAATCCAAAATCGTGGGTATATGTCGCCATTAAGCCTGGTAAAATTAAGTTATGAATTCCCCATACAAAACAGGTAATTGACATAATATACATAGATATGTTGTAGTCAAAGGCCGAAGCTCAGGCGCTAGGTTTGATTAAAAATACTTCGGTCAAAGGTCGAAATTAGGTTTAATTTCGGCCTTTGGCTGATGTATTTTTAGACCCTAGGAGCGACTGAACTTCGTTGTTTGACTATATAATTATATGAATATGAAGAGAAATGTGATTGAAATCTTTGTTTGTTTTTGTTTTTGTAATTCTTTTTTTGTTTTTTTTTTTATTGAAATAAATACGCTTATTTGCACATTAATAAAACAAATTATTTCCCTTTTTTAATTTATAAACAAAAATAAAATAGTCGAAATTTGAAATGTCCAGACGAGTCCCGGAATTTCAACATAATGTCCAGATATGTACTGATTTCGAACTGGCAACCCTAACTGGAGATAGAGCTATAAGACAGATTTCTTCCGCCAAGGAGAAAGAAGAGTACAAGAACCTCTAACATGATTCCGGAAGGTATTATACTGTGCTGTGAGGGGAACTCTTATGAGGGAATATACCTCTCTGAGGCGTAAGCAGGGGTGCAATAGACCGCAGTACAACAACCCACAATAATAATAATACACCAAACTAGAAATTCCGTTACCTTAAGATAAGACATCGTGTTTGTATGGAATTCAACAAACGAGATGGAAAGTGTGTGTGCTATTTATGTGTATATATAGATGTATTATTGACTTGAATTGAACTTGAATTTTCTTTCATTTTAATTTTTTTTAATTTCCCCTCCCGTCGAAACGGTGGGAGATAGATAAATTATTGAAATTAAATGAATGTCATGTCTCGAATCAATTTTTTTAATTACCTTTGAGGGATCGATATCAACTAGGTATACGACTATACCTAATTGCAAGATTTAAGAATGCGGTAGTTTATTCCAATCAATTGTTACCTAGTAATTCTGTACATTTATGTATTTGCATTAAAAAGTAAACTTGACTCCTACAAAAATATGACTACTGGCAAAAGTAGTTTGAGCAGGAATGCAACACATGCATATGACTCATTTATGTATATATTATCTCTTGAGAGAAGCAGAATGCAATGCACGATACAAAACCTTCACAAAATAATTATATATACAAACAAAAATAAAATACCTGAGAATATAAAGTGACGACTAGAACTTGTATAAAAGTGACAAACAGTCCAGGAAGGACTTCATGAAAACATTTTCAGCGCGTTTAATAACACGAAGGTAAATTTAATGAACTGTAGGTATCTAAGATTATTGGTTATCCTTAAAATTCATGGATTTAATAACAGTGATGGCAGTAGATAGTAAATGTAGTTTTTTGTTATAAATCAGGCTTTAGATTTAGTCAATCATGCGATACTTTCTGAAAAAAACCTGGTATCCTTGAAAAATTGGTCTTCTGCATATCTTCAAGGAGTAAATGTTGGCAAACCTCAAGGATCGCTTAAAACTCTATTTCCAAAATAAATTTAAAAGCTATCCAAAGAAAACAACAATTAACTCCAAACAAGAGACGTGCCTTCATCGGCTAAAGAAAGAGCGTAAGAAAGAGAATGGTGAATATCCTGGAATTACGTTCGGAGATGTTATCAAAAGATTAAAACAAGAACAGGAAATAGAAATATTATATTCACCGACACCAGCTGCAGATATTACAAAAAAAAAAAAAAAAAAAACACTTAAAAAAGAGTACTAAGTTACAAGTAACATTAACCCTACAACTACAACTCTAGCCAGGTGGCCTCTCGCAGTTGTCAGAAAAAAAACGTTCCTTGGAAAAACGAAATGCAAAGTTTATTTCCTGCCATAGGAAACAGAAATGCTTTTCTGAAGATTTTCATTCAAGATTCGAGAGAGATATACCCCGAAACTTACAATTGCTGTTTTGTGACAGTGTTAGACATTATACCTATATGAGATTTGGTTTTCAATTGTTGCTTTTTTTTACATCTGACAACATCTACTGTTCTCGCTAGATTACTTAATATAAAAAAATACTTAAAAACGACCACCAAAGCCTAACAACAGTATTAATTTAATCGAATATACTAAAATATTTATTGGATTCCCTCAGTGGCGTAGCAAGAGGGGGGGGGGGGATTAGGCCCCTGGCGGCACTTTGCCAAGGGCGACAATTTAGAGCGGTTAATTTTGTTTCTTTTTTTAATTTGTAAAAAATTATAAAATTGACAAAACGGATACTGCTTCACAGTAAGTAATCAGACATTCCTTGTGTTGCTTAACAACAAAATGCTATGAACGTTGCTCCTTAGTATGCAACTAATTTTTTCAGAAATTTTAAACACAAATTAAACACTGTGTGCAAAAAGAGAGAGCAGAACGAGCCATTCAACCTGGAAGATGACAGCCAAGATTTCCGTCTACCTGACCAAAATGAAGTGAGGATAGCAATATCTAAGCTTAAATCCAACAAGGCTGCTGGTCCAGACGGCTTACCTGCCGAGCTCTTCAAGGCAGCCGGAGATGACCTGGTAGAGTGCATACACCAACTCATCTCCAAGATTTGGTTAGAGGAAAGTATGCCTGATGAATGGAACCTCAGCATCGTTTGCCCGATCCACAAGAAAGGAGACTCTCTAAACTGCGCCAACTATAGAGGCATCAGTCTCCTTAACACTGCGTATAAGATCATGTCTGCTGTACTATGTGAACGCCTGAAACCTTTCGTCAACGATCTGATGGGTCCCTATCAGTGCGGTTTTAGGCCCGGTAAGTCCACGACCGATCAAATATTCACACTACGGCAGATCCTGGAGAAAACCCAAGAAGTCCAGATCGATACTCACCATCTTTTTATCGATTTTAAGGCCGCATATGACAGCATTTATAGAGACGAGCTATACAGAGCCATGTCTAGTTTTGGCATCCCTGCCAAACTTGTCAGATTGTGCAGAATGACGATGGAGAACGCTCGCTGCTCCGTAAAGGTCGGAAACAATCTCACCGAGACCTTTGATGTCAAAAAAGGATTTAGACAAGGTGACGCGCTGTCATGTGACTTCTTCAACATCATTCTCGAGAAAATTGTGCGAAACTCACAAGCCAACACCAGAGGCACAATTTTCCATAAGTCTGTGCAACTACTTGCATACGCTGACGACATTGACATTGTTGGCAGAACACAGCGAGCTGTTACTGGAGCGTTTGCTAGTATTAGTACAGAAGCGGCAAAAATGGGTTTAGTGGTGAATGAGGGTAAAACAAAATATATGCTGTCAACAAGAAGGGACACACAACATCGACGAATCGAACAGAACGTCACGATAGACAGCTATAACTTTGAGGTAGTTAGGGACTTTGTCTACCTCGGATCCGCTATTAACTCTGAAAATGACATCACCTCAGAAATCAAGCGAAGAATCACACTTGCCAACCGCTGTTTCTTTGGCCTAAGACGGCAATTGATTAGTAAGTCCTTGTCAAGAAGCACTAAGGAGATTCTATATAAGACTCTCATCATACCTGTCCTGCTCTATGGCGCAGAAGCATGGACCCTAGCAAAAACGGATGAGGATCTTCTTGGTCGCTTCGAACGCAAAATTCTTCGAGTAATTTTTGGTCCCGTTTGCGTTGACGGGATTTGGAGGAGAAGATTTAACAGCGAACTCTACGAGCTGTACAGCGACATCGACCTAGTCAGAAAAGTACGCATCAGTCGTCTAAGATGGCTGGGACATGTAGAGCGAATGGACACCAACGCTCCGGCCCGAAGAGTCTTCGATTCTAACCCGGAGGGACAACGCAGTAGAGGAAGACCTCGCCTTAGGTGGCGCGCGCAAGTGGAAGGGGACCTCAACCAACTTGGAGTGCGCAACTGGAGGCAGTTAGCCAAAGATCGCGCTAACTGGAGAGGCGTATTGGTTGAGGCCCAGGTCCACCCCGGACTGTAGCGCCACCTTAAGTAAGTAAGTAAGCAAAACACCCTCGCACTAATAAAGTCAAATAATGAAGTAATGGCGCAGTAAATGGTGTATACTGGACTGGAATTTTTGCTCATGCAATTCTTCGAGAAAAATACTGATAGCTTAGTGTGTGGGTAAATGTAAGTAGTAGCAGAAGGTATAGTAGGTACAATTTTCAATTTAATGATGGAAAATAAATATTATTAGCAAATCGCTTTGTTAAAAGGTGGTAGATTTCGAGTTCAGGTTGGTAGAATTTCCGAAAGTGTAAAAAGTGATTGAAATACCACTTAAGTGTTAGAAGTCCCATCACTGATATGGCAAAGTTGGCGTAAATGTCACACTTAATCACTTAAAGTTCGGTGGGGACGCGTTTCGTGATTTATAAATCACTTCGGCTAAATCACGTTGGTGGGAACATGGTATAAGCGATGTTTTGCTGGAAACTGGAGTTAGTGCGTAGAGTTAAGTAATTATAATTTTGCTTTTGTTGGTATTAGAGGTATCTAATATAATTAGTTCAGCACTCTCTCTACACACCCACACACACAACATTGCAGGTATACTTTAAGACCTCTGAGTTTAATGGAGTTCTGAGCGAAACATTAGCATCGATCACTCGGGTTTGCGAATCGTGCCGTGCATGCTAGTCGCACTCGGTTTACTAATACATACAATCATGATGATGATGAAAACAAAATACGACGACATGTGCATTTTGTTCAGAAAGACTTATCATATCGGCAACAAAAGAAAAAAAGAAATATTTTCGCTGTGATTCACTTCCCTCACAATTTTACGCACATTCAATTATTTACCTTGCAAAACTGGACTCGTAGTCACAATCTTGTTTTAAAACTACAAAAGACGAAGTGCGTGTTCACGTAGCATACCGTTGACCCATGTATTAAAGAAGACCCACCGGTTATATCCAAGGACATGTTGGTAGTTTCATTAGCCTCTGCATCTTTCCAGTTAAATTAAGTCTGTACCTACATACAAGCAAAGTCATGGAAATGATATAACGATTGTAAGGACTTAACTTGGATCTATAGAAGTTAAGAAAAAAAAAAAACGTTTATAGTAATCGTTTTATTACACAATTTTTTTATTATTATTTATTATTATAACAAATTATAGCACTAGTTACCAGGGGGTCGATTCTGGTTCTGTGAAAAAGTGAAACGAAAATGTTTTCACTCTTTCACGCGCAATTTTGATTCTCGTTCTATGAAAATGTGAAACCAAACGTCCAAATTTTTCATATGAATAATTTCTTTTCACGGCCCCATTTGCAAGTGAATGTTTTAAGTGAAAGTTTGAAAATTAACAACCCTCTTTCGTGCAACACAGTGTGCGGTATTGAATTCACCACGATATTTTCACTTATTGAACCAGAATCGCATTTTAGTACAAAGTGAATCGAAAAAATGAAAGCAATGGGTAAAAGCGAATGTGAAAACGATTTATTCGATTCACTCTTTCACAGAACCAGAATCGACCCCCAGGGCTTTAGGATGTAAATTATAATATATTAACGTGCTTATATTGGTGTAGTTGCCTGTAGTGTACCTACGTTGCTAGTAAAAGAAGTTGACATGTCTGTGCGGTTAGTACAACAATGCTCATTATTTCGTAATGCCAGTTCTGCTGAGGACATTTTATAAATATTTCTTGTGATTACATAGTAAGGCAGGCGTGCGCAACCCGCAAAAAACCTTCCACTGCGCCACCTCTCGCGAACGTCTGACAAACATCGGAAAGTATAACTCTCTTGAAAAAGCTTCTCAATTAGCCGTTTGGAATCGGCATAAAATTGTAGATCCCTTCCATGTCCCAAAAACGAAAAACTCACACAAAACGAATGGTTGTGAAAAGCTAGGTCTAGGGCAAGGTATATAGAACTACAAGGTATGATATTCCGCGATTAATTTTTCGCTTGTTCTGCGCATCTACGTCACATGACGACAACTATTTTGACGTTTCTCTGAAAATGTATTCATATACGGGTGGTTTTCTGTTTGAAAGTTTTATTTTTTATAATAAAAGTATTTTGTGTGCTGTTTTCAAGTGTAATATTGTACAAATTATGTATATAATTGCTTATGAATCATTAATTCAATGTGCATAAAAGCTTTTGTCATGTGGGTAGTCCACATTAATATATCGAAACCTATGAACGTCGCAAAAAAGATATTTTTGTCGGTGAAACTATTTTGTGCATTTCAATGAAAACTTTTAAAGCAACTCGCTAGGTCGCTACATCTTTTGCGCCAGTATTAAAGAAGACAGAAGAATGCTGAAGTCCTTCAGAAAGATTAATGAAAATCTTGCCGATCTAGAATCGGCAAGAAAAGCTGCAAAATGTTACCTAAACTCAATGGAAGGTAATAACATCATTTTTTGTTTTGTTTGTATCTAATATACAATTCGATATTTTTATATCCCTAAAGGTGGAAATAGCATTACCAGAAAATCACTGGTCAGCCTTTTGATGCGCATGAGAATGGCCAGCAGGAGCAATAGCAGCAAAGATGACAGAATTCCTCAGAATTTCCCATAGCAACTTCCTATTCTAATCAACGGGCACGACGACGGCTAGGTAGCCGAAATGTTATCTGCTAGAACCTATTGGAAAACAAAGGAGTTTAATAAAAAATGATTTTAGTTTCATTTTATTAACGTGTTTAGTTTTCGTTTATTCGTGTTTACATTTTCGTGTATTTGTGAATTAAAAATTTTAATTTTAAAAAACATTTTACATCGAAAAAACTGTTTCTTTATTTATTTTTCCAAGGTACTATTTTTAGAAAGCAAAATTAACTGATTGATGTAATTAGAGCAACATTTAAGTGAGGTAGAATTGTACATATTGAATATTTTATCAAGAGTCTCTAGTTTTTGTACGAATTCCTGATTTGATTGCTGAAGCCCTCCTTCTGAAACTAAGTTCGTCCAACAACATGAACTTGTATTGTTAGCATCCGAATATTTTTGCATTATTTCTGGCATTTTCAGTTTAAATCTATACATAATATATCCAGCTACACGCTCAAGTGCATCATATTGAAGATCCCCCATATCTTGAGCAGCATCTGGGATACTCGTGTTGTGGTTTTCTTCAGTGAAATCTGAGAACAATGTGGAAGTTATGACACTACCGGGACAATCTTCAGATATCATTATATAAAGCTCATCTTCTTCATTAACGCAGTCCGGTGAAATTTTTACCTTAAATTTGTCTTTACGACCGCACTTATGTACCACTTTTTTCGAGGTTTGTATCTTTTGGAAACCGGAAGAATTTAAGTTTTTCAATTTTTTCTGTCTTATTTCGACTTAATTTTTTGTTATTGTTGCTTTTGCAACCAAACACTGCATATTGTACCAATTTCAAACCACTAATATTTACCTTCTTTTATTTATAAATAATTATTTTTCGAGCTAAGTAGAAAACACAACGCTTTTACAAAAAATTTCACCGAAATGTCAAATGTGTTGTCGTCGAGTGACGTAACAGTGTAAGAAAGAGATGCAAGAAGACATGCGCAATATCATACCATGTAGTTTTAACCTTGGGTCTAGGGTCCCTCCGGATCTGTTGTGCCAACTATTTATTTATTTATTTTATTATAAACCATATATTAACATTTTGCATAGTGACGCTTTTGAAAGTGACACTATCAGCTTTATTAGCATTTGGCATAATGTCGCTTAGGTAAAGTGTCATAAGGCCAAACTAATTTGTGACATTAGGCCAAATAATAAAGGAACTTTGAATATATTCAGCCTCGCACCCATCCCGTGGTAAACCCAAGCAGGGGGATTGTTGGTGACAATTCGCGCGCTGTAGGTGCTGTTGTCCAAGAAATCTGTTGATATTGCTGCTCAGAACGGTAAATGAGTCGTATATAATATGTATCAGGTAAGCAAAACCTCATATGCAATCGGAAGTGTCAGCCAAATTGACCTTAGGACGCTTTCTCAAAGGAACAGGATTGCAGATTGATATTTCAGCAGTCCCTCACAAGCCTTTTTATTGTGGTTTTAAGTAGTTTTCGATTTGGCAAAAAGATACATTTTTTATCGAGATCCGACAGTAATGAGCTTTTTGTGTTCGATTCTGGACTTTATATGATTGGTTAAATTGTTCCATAGTTTGACAACATAAATGAAAAATTGCCTGCGTGATGTTAAGCAGGTTTAGGTTTGTGGTAGGTCGCAATACTAAATATCGATTAGACGAGAACAAAATAATTTTATTAAATAAATAGTTTGGTTCTTTCTTGTGGATGAGTTTAAAAAGTAATGAACAGCAACGCTACTTGAAAAAAAAAAAAAAAACATCCATCTCTTTCCATAAATATCTCTCTAAGAATTTTTTTTTTGTTCTTCCTTAATATAAGCAGCTCCTTTGGTTTAGAGTTTTGCGTTGTCTGTCAGGTAGCGCAAGATTTTATGTAGTTAGTTATGTCCTCCGACATTCCCAGCGAAAACAAGGTACTGCGTCCACGACTAAATGATTTTTGAATTCCTTGGTGGCCATTGGGAATGTTTTTCCAGCATGCCTTACTACAATTTTTTTTTTCGGCTTTTATTAAATTTTCGTCAACCAGACCAAGTCTCTAAAAGTCCAATAGGGCTCGCCATTGGCCGTGACTTGAGAGAATTTCTATGGCGATCCTTCTCGTACTTATTTGACGATATATTACAGCTCTGGATCTGTATTTGTTTACTTTTTAGAAGAATACGCGTTTCTTCAGAAGTTTGTGTTAAGGAGTTTATTTGAAGTTCTTCTTCTCGCAGTTCGAATCATCGCGCGTTTGATGGTTGCAATCCTGACTTAGTTCATCGGCCGCCTTATCTCCTTTGCTATTTTGTAAAATAATTTCGATAAATACGGCATTACTCGTACTTCGAATAAAAATCTTTGTAATCGGCTCAGGGCTCATTGTAAAGGTTTTATTGAAAATTGACTCCAAGGGTTTGTAGTCCGTTTCCACCAAAAGACGTGACAAAATGTCTTGCTTGCAAAATGTATGGCTATAGCGATTACTTCTCAATCCGGAGACATGAATTCCGATCGATGTCAGGAGATGGTTCAGACATTTCACTGAGGTGACACATTTTTCTATAATCTGTTGCAGTCCCGCAAGTGAAATTATTGAGATAACTTTTTAGGATTCAAATTCTTTTGTTGACACGGCGTGTATTAAAACGTAATCGATGAACACTTCAAAAATTCCGGCTCACCTACCCACTTGCAACTTGCATAATGCCACTTCCGCTGTGGGCAAAGTTCCTGGAATTTTATCCGTTAAATTTGAAAATATTTGTTACGTCGTTACAGATGTTTCAGCACGATCAGCTTATCCTCACCATAACAGAAAAAGCAAACTATTCATCGTATTTCGTATTCGTAGAATTTGATTTTCCATACATTTTTTACTGGGAATCTTTTCTTTTGTTTTTAATTTCAATCGTAATATACAGTGAGATCGTGTTCGTCAAAAGTTCTGTTTGATTTTCATGATTCCGGAAATTTTTCTCTATGGAAACCATTTCTTGCGCTAATTTGCAATGGATTTTCGGTAATTTGTGAAACGTTTATTATTTTTTTTTATACATATCTCCAGTATGCAAATATTATTAGCGGCAACAACAAAGTGTATCAACGTAACCTCGAGTTTTTGAAAACATTGAAAACGCTTTTTGTCGGCACTCATGGTAGCTAAAATTCTGCACTGTCAAAACAAAGGACTTTGCTAAATGTGAGCGGCACCTTAGCTAGTAGTTATACAAAATTGAATCAAAGGTATGAAAATATGTAAACATGAAAAAAACTGTACATAAAAGGACTTAAGACTTAACTTGGATACTAAAGTTATTACAAATATGGACGTTATGGACAAATACGAACGAAATAACGACTCACCTAATTAAATGTAAGACAACCGAATTAAAAGACAAAATATACGAAAAATAGAATGTACCTATATATATAAAAGTTAAGTAAATTGTTATAATTTTTTCTGTAAAGAGCAGTAGTTTCCTGTCTATATGTGAATTTTGTTGGTGGAATGTGACTTGGTGATAATTGTTGTAGCCTTCGTATCTTCGTTTATGTATTTACGCGTTATATTAGCATTCCGCCTGACTTCTGGACTGCTATTTGTTGGTGACGTAATATTTATGTATCGACTTCTAACCATAGACAAAGCATACTGAGACCACCAACTTCGGCCGATTTTCCGTTGCCTACAAGCTATATATTTACGGGGTGGCAAATGCTAGGTGCGCTAGGACTAGGATTGTTGCATAGAAATTCGTATTGACAAATGTCAGTCACATAACTTGAAAAATTCCGGCCATTCGCTTGTATAATGTATAATGCCACTACCGCTGTTGGCAAAGTTACTGTCAGCGTTCATAAAATTTTATCCGTTAAATTTGAAACTATATTCGTTACGTTTGGATAATATTTTTTTTTTAGGAATTAAGTGTACTTTTGCTATATACTATTTACTATTACTACCTATTTATGAAAAATGTTGAATGCAGAATGGTTGTAGGAAAATAAAAACATTTTGGGCAAACTTTCATCAGTTATTTAAGGAACATCTATAAATGAAATCGAAGTCAATGATAGCTCTTTTTTTTATTATCAGCGTGATCTGATCCGGATCAGAACACGACAGATACCTTATATAAATGTATGAGTATGGCAAACTTCATATTGCCACCACCCATATTGAAAACATTCGGTGCAACTTGACGTCACAATATAATGTCAATGGACATGACATTTCACTTGCTTGTCGAAGGTGTTACTATTTGAGTCAAATTTGCGTAGTTTTGATTTTCGATATTGTTTTTTAAAAGCGGCGGCAAATTTTTCTTGGCATATTAAGCTGTATCCAGACCAGCGAAATATTTGTTTAAATGTTTATGAAATGTTGTCGATTGCTTCAGAAACATTACATAAACATTTTTCAAACACTTCTGAAATGTTTATTTATTTATTTATTTATTTATTTATTTATTTATTTAAGTCCACCATTTTACAATTTACAGACTATATAATTACATAATTTAAAAAAAACTCTTAAAGTAAGAGAAAAATTTAATATTAAGATTAAGTTTATGAAATGTTTTTAATTATTATCCCGGCCAGAGGCTCAAAAACAATAACACCGCTCCCGAAATATGGTGCGTTTTTTTTTTTCTAAAAGGAAGTGGAAATCAGTTCGAAATGTAATGAAATTCTTACCGCAGTTTGCACCTCTGGTCCGCAATTGGAATTCTTACAAATAAATGACAAAACGCAAAAACCCAGAAGAAAAAAAACTTATGTTAGTTATAAAAAACTCGCGAAAACAGATGCAATTACATTTCTTTTTACTATTTGTGATAAAAAATAAATGTGTTTCCAAATAAATTAGCCTTCTAGTTTCCATTTTTCATTATTCCAAGATTTTCTGGACATTTGTATTTTATGTTAAAAAAAATATAGGTATAGGTATCCAAAAGCAGTAAATACACAACCATGTTTGTCCTAATATGTACAGTAGGGGAAGGTGGCCTAAAATGGCACCCTGAGAAATTGCTCGATATCTATGCCATAAAGTGAAATGCACTTCAAGCTGCATATTCATAGAATAGAATAACCAATTGCCCGCAAATACTTTTATATTAACAAATTTAAAATATTTCCAAAAAGAATTTAAAATAATTAATTTTCAAAATGTCCGTTCCACATATCAAAGGTCACTTATTTTTTCGTTAAACCAAAGTAGAAAAAATCCTATTTAAACTGCTTTAAAAAAACTTTATTTAAGAAAATTTTTTAAAAAATAATCAATAAAATACAAGACATGACAAGACATGTCGGTGTTGCTCGTTCGCCTACGTACACGTAGTGAACTTTTCGGAACAGCAAATATACCTATTTGATGGCACACAGGCCTTAGGCCTTAGGCCTCAGTTATAGGCCCCAGTTATAGCCATACGTAAAACCAAACCGTAAAAATTTTCTTTTGCTTTTTTTGACCACTTAAACTTGATAGTTTAACTCAATCTTGGTCTTAAAATGTTGCTTATGAATTATAAAGTTAGATTAGCAAAAAAAAAAGTATGTAAATGATCTTTAAATTTTCTAGAAAAATGAATTATTTATTTCTACGTACGAAAAACTTTTACTGATCAACTTCTCAGTCAATTCCACAAAAGAAAACCAAATCATTCCACTGAAGTATTTTATTTCTTTACTGAAAAATTAAGAAATGCTTTTTCTATAAATTTAAAATTTTTAAGATTGAGTTCAACCGTCAAGTTTAAGGAGAACGAGATTGGCGCTAGCCGCCTTACTGTGGTGAAGACTTTGTTGTACTATCTTCATCACGAGTTGTCGGTTGCTCTCCCTTGTCTTTAATCGCTAACAGCCGGAGTTTGCATCGCGTTATGCCTACGCGGACTTTGAACTCTTGCTTACGGAGTAGCGGCAACGATTTGTGACTCAATAGTATCGTCACATCCATACTGTTCTGGGTATATTCACCCGTTTTCAGGACCTTCATTCCCTGCTTTGTAATTCCGGGTTGAGGAATTGCAGGTTCCGTTCTATCCTTTCCACAGGTAAATAAGGCCCTCTCATATGGATAATTCCTTTCGGTTTGGTCATTTGCAGGACTTCTTTCCTATCAACAACGCGCAGGTCAGCATTTGACCAAGGTGCGTTCATGTTGGCGATGAAACCCTTCAACCAGTCTAGTGTTTTTTTATTGTCACACTCTATCGTCTTGAAACCTTTGAAGGTAGACAGCTGGCCAAATAATGGAGGCCTGCTTTCTGCCTTCACGATAGCGTCGTTGACACCATTAAGGATTCGTTGTTCTAAAAGATCCCATTGGTTAGATGAGAGCTTCCGTTCTGTGTTGCCATAGTCGATAATAGCGACGCGTAGACTTTCTTTCACCTTTTCGGCGAATTTCAGCCTTTTTGCCTGCCTGCCTACTACCGGGGAGATGGTGTCGTCATTGCGACCTCTTTTGGAGACTACCGGTGCATTCCCAGGTTTAGACGAATCCTTACCTGAGACAGCCCCAGGACACTTTGGATCAGTCGCAGGCGGGGTGAAAGGCAATCAGCATTTCGCCCCCACTACGGCCAATCTCATGTCGGCTCCTCCAGAAGTCCGCTACCTACCTAACTTCCTACCAGGCAGAACCTTGTTTGAGCAACCGGGTGTCTGCTCAGCCTTAGATGAATCTTTAGCCAGGCCGGCACCCGATTTTCCGGGTTTTGACCTTTCCAAGGCGGTAATCAATAGGCATTCCTCCCTTGGTCCCGACAACTTCCCTTGTCAGTCGGGTTTTGCCTCCTCTCTATTAGGCTGCTGCGCCGCACATCTTCGGTTGACTTAATCGTCTCCCAGGCCCTAGCTAGCTGCGCCGCTTCCCTTTCCGTTAAGGAACTGGGGTTACGGTTTTTAAACCTTTTTAATAAGCGGCGCGCATTTTTCCTCTACACCAGTCACTTTATTTTGTGTTTTTGTATTTGATTTGTCTATTTAGGACCCACGAGTATGGGGGATGGAAAGGTCATTCTGTCCTCACCCCCTGTACCTATACAGAAAAGGGGAATTTGGATTGAAACTAGAGGTCCCCAGGTATCTGGAGTTCGCCGCTAAAAGACACATAACGTTGTGCCATACATCCCATGGGCGCGGTAGTTAACCCGGGATTACGGGTTTTATAGAGTTATTCCCCTCTAGATCCGTTATATTCAGTCGAAAGCAGTGGCACCTCGTGCAGGGTGTAGTTTTTCACCACGTATAACGGTCTTGGGCGGTCCCTTTCGGAACAACCCCTGGTTTCCTTACGGAGAACCTCACCACAGTTGTGCTAAGTCATAACAATATTGCTATAACTTAAGCGGCTCTCCCACTGAGGCAACAAGCAATACGCAACTTTTATTTTAACCTATTCTCACATTGAAGCAACAGTATTTCTAGCGACCTCTCACTCACTACTCGCAAATATAGATACAACGACGCGATTATATCGCTGTTCAACATGCGCTGTGTATCGCCAGCAATAATATTGCCGCAATCAGCAACATTTTTCGTTCAGCCGATATTGAGTTGCTTTAGGGAGCTTCTACACCAGATGGAACAAAACGCCTTAGACGAACAAAACTGTTTTTCTGCGTGTTTCTGAAATATAAATACACACATTTAAATACGCGCGACCACACTGAATAAGGGAAAACAAAGGAAGAAATTAAAATGAGGCGTTTTGTTCCATCCGGTGTGGAAGCTCCCTTAATGTGAGACGTATAATTTGATTCAATGTAAAATAACTGTTAGCGATAATATCGCATGTTTCCTATTGCCAGTTGCTTGTTGCTTGTTGCTTGTTGCTTCGGGAGAGCCGCCTTAGACAAAAAACTCAGTGTGCCATACTCATATTAAGCCACCAACTTAAAAAAAAAAAACAAAAAAAAAGCGAACGTTTTTGATCACAAAAAATTGAATACAATTTTGCATCCACTTCTTTACAGTAGTTTACACCAGAAAAAATACTGAGACCCCCAGACCGTGTTATAAATATATGTTATAAATATAGTTGTTTTTTTTTTTAGATAAAAAAAGCAAAACAGAGATATATAACTAGCACTTCTCAAACGCTTGCATAATGTCAGACTGACTTGGAGGAGGTGACCACTAGTTGTTGTACTTTACTTTCGCTGAGATAGGATGTTTGTTTTAAGTTCTACAGTCCTACAACAAAAACAAATAAAATGGACCAATCTTCAAGTTTATAATTCTGTCAGTGTAGCGGTTGGAATCTTTAAAAAAGCTGTTGGAATCGAAAAAAAACGGGGCGTCCAATAAAAATAAAAAAAAAATAAAAACTCCGGATCAACGAAAGTTTTATCGTGTCCACCAGGAAAATAGTGAAAAACCTGACGAATTTCATTTATATTATCATCAATGTCATTAAACATACCCACTTTTTTAGAAATATGTCTATCATCCGCTAGAGCTCCTATGCCTACAAGCCAACTGTCACTAGTCAGCTGTTTAAGGGCGAGATAGAGATAGCAATATGCAAAAAAGTGTGTGCACGCGTTGCAAAGTTAAATTTGTTGATTTTTGTTTTTTAGTTTTATTTTAGAAGCTTTCAAAATCTATGATTCCTGTTACCCACCACCAATTCCCGCAGATTACAACAGTACGAACAAACAAGGGAACTCGAATCTTTGGAAAAGTTTACCTGGTGACCAAAAATCGCAACTGAGACCCCCAGACCGTGTTATAAATATATGTTATAAATATAGTTGTTTTTTTTTTTAGATAAAAAAAGCAAAACAGAGATATATAACTAGCACTTCTCAAACGCTTGCATAATGTCAGACTGACTTGGAGGAGGTGACCACTAGTTGTTGTACTTTACTTTCGCTGAGATAGGATGTTTGTTTTAAGTTCTACAGTCCTACAACAAAAACAAATAAAATGGACCAATCTTCAAGTTTATAATTCTGTCAGTGTAGCGGTTGGAATCTTTAAAAAAGCTGTTGGAATCGAAAAAAAACGGGGCGTCCAATAAAAATAAAAAAAAAAATAAAAACTCCGGATCAACGAAAGTTTTATCGTGTCCACCAGGAAAATAGTGAAAAACCTGACGAATTTCATTTATATTATCATCAATGTCATTAAACATACCCACTTTTTTAGAAATATGTCTATCATCCGCTAGAGCTCCTATGCCTACAAGCCAACTGTCACTAGTCAGCTGTTTAAGGGCGAGATAGAGATAGCAATATGCAAAAAAGTGTGTGCACGCGTTGCAAAGTTAAATTTGTTGATTTTTGTTTTTTAGTTTTATTTTAGAAGCTTTCAAAATCTATGATTCCTGTTACCCACCACCAATTCCCGCAGATTACAACAGTACGAACAAACAAGGGAACTCGAATCTTTGGAAAAGTTTACTTGGTGACCAAAAATCGCAACTTTATGGTAGGTGAAGTGCTAAAAAGTGAATTGTCATATCGAATATTATATAATTAATGTTTTGTGATCATCATTTATTGTGATTTTAGCTGCGTTTTTCCCAACAATTAAGCTTTCATTGAATCGTTCTCTATATCGACATCAAGTACCTATCTACATTCGAAAAATTGAACTACCATGAATTGTAGCTGACGAAATAAGTAATACCTAGATGATTGTCACTATGGGGCATATTGACGACGATGGGAAGAATTCCCCAACAAATAGTATTCAAACACAAAGTGTTATATCCTTCGATTGGCATGAATTTGCTTGTGGCTGTGGTGCTGCATTTGTCAATCTCGGATTAACCTACCCCATTTATAAAGTAATATTTCGCCAAATGCTCCATGGAGTTCGAATAACCTCAGCGTTTGGTCAACTACGACACGAAGGATTTACTTATCTATACCGAGGTATTTTCCCACCTTTAGCACAAAAAACTGTATCGATGGCAATAATGTTTGGAGTGTATGATGGCACAAGGCACAGTTTAGTTGATGTGTTTCACATGAATAACTATTTAGCAAAAATAATAGCTGGATTAATGGCGGGAACATTCGAGGGGGCGTTACTGCCATTCGAAAGAGTTCAAACTTTGTTGGCAGATTCGAAATTTCATCAGCATTTCAAGAATACACCGGGCGCATTTCGGTATGATATACAAATGATATTTCTATTTCGTTGGAAATCAATTTTATTCTGTTTAAGATATGTGCTGGCGAATCACGGATTTTTAGAGTTATATCGAGGAATGCTTCCTGTTCTATGCCGGAATGGACCTTCCAATGCAATGTTCTTTGTTTTGCGCGAAGAGGCTAACATACGGATACCTGAAGACGTAAGCTTATAGTTATTTAATGTTATTTTTATTCTGTACGTCAGTCAGTCAGTATCCATCTTTCAAAGTTCAGTTTACGACTTTATCCCGACGCAAAGCTCCATATTTACAGCAGTGAATCCTTAGCCATTCTCTGGGAACACATGATATATTTTTTCTAACCATTTGTTTATATCACTTAAGATAACAGTTCGGGCAAACAACGGCAGCCAGCAGGCAGCAGCCTTGTTTAAGCTTGGACATCGCTATCTTCTCTTCTTTTTGGTTGGTTGGACGGACATGGTGTCTATCATCATTTAGGTTGAATGCCTGTCAGCGAACTGTTGTCATTGTGGAAAATCCCTCAAAGATTGAGTCTGGAACTCTTCGTTCAGTAGTCTCCCACACTAATCACCAATCTATTGTGCAAAAGTTAATATTCTTTCAATATCCATGAGTAACTCGTGAAGTTAATTTAAAAGACAAATGTAGATCGTACATACTTCAAATCGTATATTGCAGCGGGTGAAATTTCAATTCTTGTATTGGTTCCTTATTTTCTTCCTAGATATTATTATTTATTGCTAAGAGAAACTAAACTTCATACTTATACTCACAACAAAATAACTACCATAACTATATTTTGTATACTTCAATTTCAGGCTTCTCTGGCTTCCCGTACAATTCAGGAGTTTATAGCTGGTGCAGTCATTGGTGCATCTATTAGTACACTGTTCTACCCACTAAATGTAATAAAGGTATCAATGCAGAGTGATATGGGACATAAAAACGAGAAAATGTGGGCCGCATGCCAAAGGATATACCACGAACGTGGTAGTCGGATTTCGTACTTTTATCGTGGTTGTGGTTTTAATACGTTTCGATCGTTTATGAGTTGGGGCATCATGAACACTGCGTACGAAAAAATCAAGGAGCTGATTACATGAGTGCCGAGCTAAATAGTGTGATCAAAATTCGGGTGCATTTTTGTTTATCAGGGAGACCTTAAATTTTGGGGGCGAATTGCTTTGCCATCATGGGTTCAGTTTGAAGTTTGGCACAAAGTTTGCAACATAGATCAGCATCGAAAGACCTAGATGTAGACGCAGTTCGCATTGCTACGGCTGTTTGGTTTTTACTACTTGCTGAGCCCTTGTGTTTATGCTAAAAAGGTTTTATTAATTTATTAATTAATAGTGCTAGCGCCTAGTTTGATGGTCTGTTAGCACAAAAAAAATGTTCAGCATAGCATATTAGTGGCAGCTAATACAGGCTGGTTGTGCCACCCCTCAACTGCATAAAAAACTGTATCTGTATTTACTTCTCTGCTGAAAAGGCTTATGATCAAGAATTTTAGCTTAGTACTGTTTTGTTCATTAGGCTTTGCCTCGTGTTCATGTTGTGGTACTTTCTGTCCTATCTATTGTGAGATACTCAACGAAAGTACCTGTTTTCTAACTTTAGAACTTACAAAGTATGTTCAACGCTAAAAAGAGCAAACCCTCAAATTTAAGGTTTTCCGATAATGTAAAATGCAACCAATATTCGCAAGTGTATTATTTAGAATAGTTCTGAGAAGAAATAAGTTTTGGCACACATTTATCTCAAGCCATTTTCATCCCTAGAACTAGAATTATAGGGGAGTGTATAAACCAATGTATGTATTTATTTTAGATATTGTTGTGTTGTTTTAATGCCGTTGCCAGAGTCCGAAGAAACAGAATGTTCAAGAACTTGATTGTTGTATAATCAGCTAAGGCTTACAAGTAGATTTTGACGTTGCATTTATATGTAATATAATTTCTCCCTATACCACTAGTTGTTAATGTTCTTATTCGGATAATATTCATCATGTTAGCTCTTATCCTATTTTTTCTGACTGAATGATTTTTTTTATAAACGTAAATAACAAATGCTTGAAAATTGTAATAAAGACGACAATATAAACTAGAACTATCGTTTTTTTATTTAAGATGGTATTTTCAGATAACAGCTTATGAATATGGGTATGTTCGGAAAAACAAAAATTTCATCTAAAGTTAGTTTTCACAAGATTTTCACTGTACCACATCTCCCTGCCAATCGTTAAAAAAAAAAAAAAAAATTGGTCCCCTCGTACCTATACATAACGATAACGGGCTATGGTTCGTATGGGCCTGTAATGTAGTGCTACCATTTTTTTTAACCTAAAGCTAGGCTTCAGATTACTCCTGGGGCCTATATAACATAATACAACAAGTGCTTGTTAAACAAGTAAAATTCAACTGTTGAAAACAACTAACCAGTCTGGTTAGCAGAGGAGTACCTATATAGTTTAAGCTAAATTTAAACAGACTCAGTAAAAGTAATGTCCACAAATGCACAATAAAACAAACAGTTCACAGGCACTAAACTGTAATATTCCGATGTGTTGTTTCAACTTTAACTTTGATTTAATATCTTAAACTTTCCTATTCTCCTCTCGCTGAAAGTGAAAAGCGTTGAAAACAGTCTAACCGATGCAAATTTGATTATCTACAAATTTTTTAAGAAAACGATTTTTTGAAGACTAGCTATTGGCTCTGTAAGAACCTACAGTACTAATGTCGTTTTACCTCGGCAGCGGGACCACCAGAAATCTTTTTCTGGATCTCAGATTTTACACGGCTCATGGAACATGCGTCATTGCATTGATCTGCTTATGGAAATATACCGATTATTGCGTTATTTTGCGGCAAAATCAGCTGTTCGAATTCTATTCGTTTTTGGAAAAATCACAAATGAATATTGACTTGTAATGTGTTTCTCCCGTTTCTCAATTTCCTTTTTGTGTGTTGACCTTGTGCTGACGATATTATTGTTGTACAACATGTACTGCTATGGGTTTTTGGATTCGTTATGTTATTGTAATTATTGTAATTTTTTGTCATTCATTAGTTCCATGGTTCCTGTTTTTAAAGCCATGTGTGTACAAACAGGAGAATTATAACACTGAATTCCAATTGATAACGTGAAATAAGAAAAATCTTTGTTTTAGATTGGAGGTTGGTGAACTTCTATTTCAAACACTCCCAATAGTCAGGAAATAAGCAAAAAACCACTGAACTTCTGTGTATTTTTTTCATTTTAAACATTTTCGCAAATCCCATGCAAAAGAAAATATGAAGAAATTAGCATATCATATAAAAATTTGTTTTCCGATACGGTGGTATGTATACCAAAAATGTTATCGAGAATATTATTTAACGCAAATGCATTTGCTTGTAAGAAAGCATTTTTTTTTTAGTTTCAGTCTTGGTAGGTATTGTAAAGGGTTATTCAATAAGATAAGTTATTGTGAAAGGATATGGTCCTGTATGCGTGCTCGTTGTGTTCATTTGGATGATGTAGATGTTTTTCATTATTAACGGCATACCTTCCTCTTTATTATGAAATAAGAAATAAACATCCAATCATTTATCTCAAAAAATGTCATTTTTCTTTGAATACAAAAATAACACCCTTTATTACTCACGAAACAAAAAAAAATTTATATGATTTACAAATGGAATCTTGCAGAAAACTCGTAACGAATTTTGTTTGTTAAAATAATGTTGATTCAAAGAATGCATAAAATAACATTAAATATTTACAAAAATACAAATAAAAAAAATATATAGGTATACATAGATATAATAAAAATAAAACAACAAAATTAACTCAGGCTTATTAAAAAAAAAAAGAAGAGATTGTAGGTCTATTCCTTTACAAAAATCTTACGAATTTTTACTAATTCTTACGAATTCTTACGAATTTTTAATCAGTGCCGTTCCTTGACTCGAAAAATTCGTAAAAGAGAGCGTCATCGAGAGAGCAAGATATTACCCCTCCAGTGAGAATCTTACGAATTTTTACTCAACAAATTTCTTGGTGTAAGAAGCAGCGTTGCCAGACTTTTAGCATGTGGATTCCCTTTTTTTTCATCCAAAATTATTTTGTTTCCCTTTTTTGATACCGATTTTTCCCGTTTTTATTCCCTTTTTTTTTGTTCTCAGAAAGAAGAAAAAAAACTATTTTTTAAACATAAGAAAAAGTTTATTCATCAAAACAAAAATAGCGATACACATCACATTCATTTTAATATATAAGACTAGCCTAGACTCATTAGATTAGACTAGACTAATCCAAGACTAGGTCATCTTTGTGCATACAACATACTACTTGTATGTAATCGCAAACATTCTCTGTCTATTTCTAATTCCATATATCCATACAATTGTGGTCTTTTCTCAATAATAAATAAATTTAGCAAGTAAAATAAAACAACACAAACGGGACTCGATTTTTTTCCACCCCACCCAGCACACAGTGAAACAGCCACAATTCCACAAATGACAAATCTGTCAAACTCAAACACCCACTACCCATGGCCATACGCATACCCAGTGTAAAAATTAATGTCGTTTTCCATTGGGACAGAAAAAAACACTTTTTTCAGATTCAGAGCAATTTTGCGAATCTCGATATCCGAGCGAGGTTTACACCTATTTGCACTAACACCAAAACATTTGTCAAACTTTAAAGTGTGTTTTCTTACGTTTTTAGACTAGAAGTCTGTGAAAAATAGAGAAAAATGACATTTTGCCGCTGAAATGGACATTAGCATAAATTGAATGGATTCTGATAAACACAAATTACAATTTAAAAACAGCTGACTTTTAAAACACGCACCACCACAAATTCAAAGGAAGAAAAATCTCGTTTTATGTTCCATTGGGCACAAAAAATCTGAAATCTGAGAGCGAAATGTGAAAATCCCAATTGAAAACAACATAAGTTTGAAGCGCATGGCAAGACTAAGGGCTATGTTCATAAAGTGTTTTTTTTTATTGAATTTATCGTGTCTGTTTTCTGAACGATGAAAGTAGTTTGGGCATTAAAACGTGAAAGTTTTTGGAGTGACTATTATTCCCGTTTTCTGGGTTAGTTTTCCCTTTTTCCCTTTGGGGTCAAAAAATCCCGAAAAACGGGAAAAATCCCTCAATCTGGCATCCCTGGTAAGAAGTGAAAAAGCTGTCAGTCACCTTACAAATAACAGCTGATTTGAAGTTTGTTGTCTCATTTGGCATATGCGTGGATTATTTTTTGATTTTCTGCGTATTAAAATGGTATCAACAGGCAGCAAAATACAATTGAATGTTCTCCTCAGATTCTTTCGAAAGTGGCGACGAAATTCTTCCCCACTGGAATAAGGAACAATCACTTCCATGCAATTCTTTATGCAGTGTCGATTTTTCCTCTTTTTCGAATGCTTGTATAGCTCAATCAGTACAAACTCTTCCACATACTCGGATTCATCAAAAAGAAGTTCGTTTAATTCCAGATCACTTTTATCGCTGGGTAGATGATATAACTAATTTTCTTAGTAAATTAATAATTTCCTCTAGTTTATCAAACATTTTAACGACTTTTCGTACCACTTTTTTGAATATTTAAATTATGTATCTGTCATTTTTCATAGATTACTACAAAAGCGTTCCCTAACTTTTTCGTAAGTGACTCTCTTTGTGAGAGAATTTATCCCCACCACTGACATTTTGACAGTCTTTTCCATTCTTACTAAAAAAGTAAAGGAACAGACCTTGTGCCTTCTACCGGACATTATAAGAAAAAACGTTGTTATTAATTCCGTGGCAAATCCTGCCAGTTCTCATATCGTCGGCTTTCTTTCAAAAACTCGTAAGTCGAAAATGGAAAATTTCTGAGAAGGCGCAAAAAACCGATTTAAAAAATTGAAAAAGGAAACTGTTAGGCGGCTCTCCCACTGAAGCAACAAGCAACAAGCAACTGGCAATAGGAAGCATGCGATATTATCGCTAACAGTTATTTTACATTGAATCAAATTAGACGTCTCACACATTAAAGCAACTCAATATCGGTTGAACGAAAAATGTTGCTGATTGCGGCAACATTATTGCTGGCGATACACAGCGCATGTTGAAAAGCGATATATATCGCGTCGTTGTATCAATATTTGCGAGTAGTGAGTGCAGTGATAGTACATGTAGGTAAAAATCCCTGCACATAGGGATTTTCGATCTAAAATTGACGCCGTAGGCAAAAAGCGACAGATTTGTAACGTAGGTATTTTTTTCGGATGAAAAATTTTCATCTGATTTGTAAGTTAATTGATTTGCTCAGTCAAAAAACGTTTATTATTTTTGTTTATCTATTATATTTTGCTCTTACATTCGTCGATATTACCTAAGGAATGAAATGGGATGACATAACTTGAAGAGTCAAAAAATAGGAAAAATTCATTTGTGGTTGAAATTGAGTATGAGAAGTTTGATTCGATTTTATTCATGTATGATAAAATAGTTATGTAGAGAGTTTGTATTAAAAATTATTCGACGGCGTAGGGAAAAGTAGGGATTTTCTTTGTGTACTGTAAGGATTTTTCCTGTGTTTTCTGTACTATTACTGAGTGAGTGACAGGTCGCTAGAAATACTGTTGCTTCAATGTGAGAATAGGTTCAGATAAAAGTTGCGTATTGCTTATTGCTTATTGCTAGTTGTTTATTGCTTGTTGCCTCAGTGGGTGAGCCGCCTATAAGTGAGACGTGCGAGGGACATACGAGCTTTTAAATGGAAATTTTAGACTTAGGAGGTTTTGAAACTCGTTGATAGAGGCAAAAGGAATTATGATGGAGCTACGAGGTATTGATATTTAAATTCAGTAATTTTTTTTCCTCAGGATTCCATTAAATGTAATTTTTTTCATAAAATTCAGACTTACGAGGTTTTGAAAGAAAGCCGACGATATGTTCATTAAATGTTCTAGTCCCTTGTCATTAGCGTTTTTTGTTTTAAATTTTTGCATCAATTTGTTGGCGTTTTTGCTGGTCCAAATACAAATTGTTTTCTTAAGAACACAAGGACCATAAAAGAAAGTACTTTCAAATGGTGCTCACCATAAATTGGGTTCTTAAATCGTTCGAAAGAAAAAACAACTCTGTTTCTGTAATGCACATAATTATGTAGATACTATTTGCGATTTGATGTTAATAACATCTGGGCTATTGTTGTATATGTTTTCGTTTAAAGTTTGCAAATTTCCAAAAGTGTATTTGATGCTGGATATAATTTTGCAAAGTCAGATTCTAAATTAAGGTATGGCTTGTGATGAATAAGAAATTCCGAATTTTCAGTTTGCGCCTTATAATTTTTAATCTTCCATCGCAGTAGTTACAAATCCGTCAATTCTGTCCTTAAAGTTATTATAATGTTATGTTTTCTTCGATAGAAATTTCGTCGAAAATTACTAGGTAGGTACTAAATTCTTTATTATATCAGGCAGTTTGTCAACTTTTCTTTGATTTTCGTTAGAACTTCTTCATGGAAACCCGTTGACAATTCTTTTATTTCCATCCAAAGAAGTGGTGTGAGGGAGATGGAAGTCAAGAGTTTCTCTCATAAAATAATATAACGCGGCATTTCTAAAAAATGAATTTTGTGAAATCCATTTTTCTTTTTAAGAGTAGGTTTCATTTTTTGTTAAAAGCGTCCCGGTAAAAATATTTGCATTTTCCAACAGGGAATGAATCGATTAAATCAACGACATTTTTTAGGCTGTCTTTTTATTTGTTTTAAATTATTTGATTTGCACATTTGTCGAACAGTCTTTTCCAAATCATAAGTTTTTTTTTTTTAATTTCAAGATTTCTGATTTATAATCTTGAATATTTGTAACGTTCTCAGAATTTTCAGAACATGCTTGTTGTTGAAACAGAGCCTTTCTTAAGTTTCTGAATCATAACTAAATCTTTTTCAAAATGTATTTCTCTCTTGCTGGGAATTTAAAAAAAAACTTCTGCTAAAATTTGCTTGCCGCTGGGCGCGACAACAGTTTATGCAACATTGAATACGGTACACATATTCTAAAGTTTTAAGCATTATTTCGTTCATATAGCTGAAAAAAGTGCAAAAAAGGTAAAAGCCAAGCGCATCCACAACCATACGTTCTCAGAACAAAATAATAACAAAATTTGGACTCCATGACTGAATGAAACCGAAGTGAAAAAGCCCGTTTGACGGTACCTAGTTAATGATTTATTCACCAGAAACCCGGATAATTTGATACAGAATCAGACCCTAAGGACACGATTCACGAGATTTCCCCCCAAATTGAGATAAAAAAGCAAAACAGAGAGATATCTAACTAGCACTAATGCCCAATTCACAATGTCGCGTTGACGCGTGCGTGCGTTGACAGATTATGTAGAAACAAAGCGTTCATATGGTGCCACACAAAATGCAGCTTCAGGCGTTGAGTCGACTTTAGACCGTAAATATCGTAAAGTTCAACGCGACGCGTGAGTAGAGCTACTTTCTACTATCACGCGCGTTTGACAACTTTAGAATTTTGAATTGTTCGATTTGAAGTTATAGAATGTACCGCTTATAGTTGGAGTGGCACAGATTCGCTAATGTTTATTATACACAACATTTAAAAAGCTATATGATGGTTTTTCAAAGCATAATTAATTAATTCAGTGTGTGGGAATGAGGAATAACATTTTTTTTTGTAGGGCAACTACTAATTTCTTTAGATTTTTTGTAGGACAAATATTAATCAAGGGTCTTGTATCCGTATTAAGGTTGTTGTGTGCTTTGATATATTGTTAAATATGATTTTCTTGTATTTTGGAGAATCGTTTTTCAATTCGTGCATACAAATTACAGCTCCAAAAAAAAATAGGGAGTAGACTTGAAATTTTAATTCTGCTCTGAATTTGTATTATTTAGCCAAAAAACAAACAGAACTTTTAGTTTGTCAAAGTTTTCCCTGTTAACGCGTATTCGCTTCAAAGCAGCATTTTGTTTTACAAAATTGTTGCTCGCGCGCTTTGGCATTTAAAATCGTAAAATTTCGATAAAGCGTGTTAAAGCGCGCCGACGCACGCACGCGTGCAACGCCGAATTGTGAATTGGGCATAACTTGTAACAACGCTTGCATAATGTCAACAATGTTAGTACTATACTTTCGCTGAGATAGGATGTTTGTTTTAAGTCCTACAACAAAAATGGGCCAATCTTCAGAATTTGATATTTCTGTCCGTGTAGCGGTTGGATCTTTATTTTTTCATGGATCGTAGTGGAAAAACCCGGGGCGTCCAATAAAAAAAAAAAAAAAATTTCCGATTAACGTAATTCGTGTCCACCGGGAAATGGTTCAAACCGAATTGAAATTTTCAATTTACTATTGTGAATGCACTTATCACAGATAAACACCGGAAACAACTTTCTATGTTGGCTAACCTGATCGGTTATGAAATGTCAAAAATATGTAACCGGAGCCAACTTCAGATTTCTTTCTTTTTGACGTGCACTTTGTAAAAAGCGGTGTGTAGTGTGTATATTTCTGTAGAAAATCGCAAAAATTCTTAAACATCCATTAATTTAACATAAAAATCGTTCAATCATCTAATCCAATAAATTTGTAGCAATGTGAAACGTTAAACATTTTTTCACTGATTGTCTAGGAATTTTGCGATATTCAATTTGTGAAATTTGTTGACATTTGCAATTATTGTGTCTTATCTCTGTTCCAGCTTCAATATGACTATCCGACCAGCATACAGGCCAAAAATTATTAAGAAGCGCACAAAGCACTTCCACCGCCATCAATCGGATCGATATGCCAAGCTTTCTGTGAGTTAAAATGTTTGGTGCGACCAGTGTTCTGATTCTAATCGAGTTTGTCTTCCCTCAATCATTTAAGGCAAAATGGCGTAAACCAAAAGGTATCGACAACAGAGTTCGTCGTCGTTTCAAGGGCCAATACTTGATGCCAAACATTGGTTATGGTTCCAACAAACGTACCCTCCATATGCTACCAACCGGCTTCAAAAAGTTCGTTGTCCACAATGTCAAGGAATTGGAAGTTCTGATGATGCAGAATCGCGTATACTGCGGCGAGATCGCTCATGGAGTATCGTCCAAGAAGCGCAAGGAAATTGTTGAACGTGCTAAGCAACTGGCGATTCGTCTAACAAATCCAAATGGACGTCTGCGTTCACAAGAGAATGAATAAGCTAATAAGTAGATTTCTGTTTTTATATTTAAATAATATCAGTACTTGTGCACACAATTGCTATCATCGAACGCCAATACATGATGAAACTAAAATTTGAAAAAAAAACAACAATTTGCTAGTGTTTTGCTTTTATCTGCGAAGGAAGTTGCTCATGATTTGATAGTACTATAAGTGGGGTGATCACCCGGAAAAAAATTTTGTATTGAAATGAATTTCGCGGGAAAAATCGGGGACAAGATACGTGTAGTGGATATTGCGGTATTTAAGTCAGGGGTCGAACTATCGCATCCGTGAGCGAGCAATACTACAAAGTTTTGGGAATTTTACAAGAAAAACAATACAAAATTCAGTCACGGCGGTGTAGGTACTCGATCACGGATGCGGTTATTGATTTCCGTTCAATCTTTGTCTGAGTAAACTTTCGACTAGTTCTTTAGAGAGGTTTTGTTGCTTGAACCATGTATATAATCTAAACTGATAAACAGTACGATATGGGCAATAACTTTTGTGCGAATTGAAGCTACCACCCTTTTTCGATAGCTCGAAGGTCTTGTTCAAAGATAATGGAATTCATCAAAGAGGATCCTCTATGGAATTCATGCTTAATGCTTATTTTGACATTCGAACGAATAGCCAATTCTAACGAATGTCTCTATTCGTTCGAATGAACTCTATGTATTTTGATAGACATTCGTTCGAATGTCAAAATAAGCATGATTTATATATGGATAATTCCGTTATCTTTGGTCTTGTTGCTGTAAAGGTGCAGAGATCCATCTAACGCTTTTGAAAAAGCATGAACTGAACAGCCATAGGGCTTCCTTCCCGGGGCAATTAGCAATTCATGCTGTCATTGCGCTTGCAACCCTGGCTCTAGTCAGCTTTATTTTTTCAAATTCGAAAAAATTTAAGTTTCACTTGTTAACCGCAGGACACATGAACATCGACATTTTGAACGCATATCGCAGTCTATGCTGAAGAATATCCAAATATCCAACCATCTGTATCATATTTGTCCATGCTGTTATAGGTATGTACTTTAATTAAATTTGAAGTGCTGCCTGGGCTACAAAATGGTTGAGGGTCGTGAGACTTATGCTAAGTAGAAAGTTCTTTCTAGCAATCGAGATTTACTTTTTCGTATTTTTCTTCCTTTGCATTTGTGGTGGTGCGTGTTTTAAAAGTCAGCTGTTCTTAAATTGTAATTTTTGTTTATAAGAATCCATTCAATTTGTGCTAATATCCATTGCAGGTACCAAATTCTATTTTTAACAGACTTCTCGTCTAAAAACGTAAGTAAACACACTTTAAAGTTTGACAAATTACAAATGTGTTGGTGTTAGTGCAAATAGGCGTAAATCTACTCAGAAATCTAGATTCGCAATATTGCTGACTTTAAAAAAAAGTGCTACATTTTTTAATTGCCGCCCATTTAGAAGAAACCTTTAAACCGTACGATGGTCGGGCGGTTCACGACAGTGTTATTGCGGCGGAATTACTATCCGACGATTTAATACTCACAAGTGCAACGCTAAGGGAACTAAAACGTGAAATTGAATCCCTAAAACCTAAGAAAGCTCCTGGTTATGATTTGATCACGGGAGAAGTTCTCAAAGTTCTACCAAGAAAAGCATTAATTAAGCTTCTTCATATAATAAATGCCGCGCTCAGACTAAAACACGTACCGAGCCAATGGAAAGTTGCGGAGGTCATAATGGTTTTAAAACCAGGAAAACCGCCAAATGAAGTAAAGTCGTATAGACCAATTTCCCTTCTTCCAGTCGTATCCAAAGTTTTCGAGAGAATCTTACTAACGCGCCTACAACCGGTTATAGAAAACAATAATCTTATCCCTGACCACCAGTTTGGGTTCAGAACCAAGCATTCCACGATTGACCAAGTGCATAGAATTACTGACGTAATTGAGAAAGCATTTGAAGAAAAAAAGATATGCTCAAGTGTATTCCTTGACGTCTCACAAGCCTTTGACAAGGTGTGGCATGACGGTTTAAAATTTAAATTACGACAAGTTCTTCCCGTACGCCTATATTATATTTTAGAATCATATCTCGGGAATAGACTCTTCCGTGTTAGACATGGAAACGAATACTCTCAACTTAAGGAAATTTCAGCCGGCGTGCCGCAAGGAAGTGTCCTTGGGCCCCTTCTCTATTTGTTATATACTCGCGATATACCAAGAGAAGATGGCACTACTCTCGCTACGTTCGCCGACGACACCGCTATCCTAGCAATAGGTAATACAATTGAAGAAACGACTGCAAAACTTCAAATCGCACTGAATAAGGTAAATGAATGGACGAGGGACTGGCGGATCGCCCTCAACGAAACTAAATCTGTTCACGTGAATTTCACGTATAAGAAAACTTATGACTTGCCAATTTTCCTAAACTTGGCCCGAATACCCTTTGCAAATGAGGCCAAATACCTGGGAATGACACTCGACGCAAAGCTGAAATGGAATTCGCACGTGAAAATGAAACGTAAAGAACTCGATATCAAATATAGAGAAATGTACTGGTTACTCGGAAAACATTCCCAGCTCAGTACCGAAAACAAACTGCTTCTATACAAGCAAGTGCTAAAGCCGGTGTGGACCTACGGTATACAACTCTGGGGTTGTACCAAGAAAACAAATGTCAATATTCTACAAACTTTTCAAAATAAAGTGCTTAGAGAAATTGTACAAGCACCATGGTATATTAGAAACGACGATATCCACAGAGATCTCGGAATTCCAACAATTGAAGCTGAAACTAGAAGCTTCGCGAGAAAGCATAGAAACCGACTAATCGGACATGTCAACAATACAGTCCGACAAATTTTGGACGAGAACAATTTATTGCGCCGGCTTCAAAGAACGAAACCGTTCGACTTGGCAAGATAGGATTAACCGCGTCTAAATTGCGGAACATGCAGGATCTTTCATTGGAAAGAAGCCTGTCAAAAGTTGTTATTTCGTTATAGAAAAATTGCTTGATAAGTTATATCTTAGTTGCAGTATCTAACAATCTTTCGAAGGGTGGTGTTTTTAGTCAGTAAAAATCTGACACTACTATGAGCACGCGCTTGCTATTCTCATAGTGTCTTTGGAAGATTTTCACCTACCCTCGTAAAAAAAAAAAAAAAAAAAAAAAAAAAAAAAAAAAATTTTAATTCGTTTGAAATCTCCTGACGCAAGGTACCTACCGTAAAAAATTTTAGGTATGTATGTATAATAATTTTGTTTGAATTTCTATTGAAAATTAATGCTTAAATTGTTGGCTTTGTTGCATAACTGCATTTACACTATCACGCACGCGCATTTTTGCACGAGACGGGACAGAGAGATCCCTTTGTCCGCAGTTAATGCTCATAAAGGCGTAGGAATGAGATCACAAGTCAGACGCCTAGATGTCATGGATATACTACCCATAATTATAGATACGGAAAGCGGAAGTTCCGGCAACCAACATTTCTGCAATCATATGAAAACATTTCTATTTCCGATTTAAAATATGTGAAATGAGAGTGTTAATAAGTTTCAGTAAGTTAAACCAACAATTCATCAATCATTTATACGAAATAAATAAATAATTGTACGTTTGGTTTATCCCTTCCGGAAGCCATTTTGTTTTATAGGAAAACGAAATTTCGTAAGCCATCGCTATAAAAATATCAACATGCATAGCTTTCCCATAATTCCTACCACGTAAACAAGATGGCCGACCAAAAAACGTATCACGTTTTTTTGCGTCTTAGGTAATGCTGTCCCTTTCAGTCAGACGGCTGTTTAGTATTGGGCATCCCTTTAATTTTCCGTGATAGGAATGTGTGACCGTGTAAATGCCTCATTAGGCGTTTTTTATTTGGATCCATATGATCATTGATTTTCATGGTTTACAACAACAGTTGGATCTCGTATTATTTTTTAAAAAACAATGAAAATCACAGGCAGGCTTCAGCGACAACCTCGTAGCTCTTTCCCAAATCGAGCTGGCTTTCGACGGAATTGCTTCGCTAAACCAAACCGTGGTCACAGATCTGTAACAATAAAGTAAATATATCTCACATATACTTACAAAATACAAAACAAACAAGTTATAATCAGCCCTATTGCGAAGATCAACTATCAATCGGTTGACGATTGACAAATTTAACAATTAAAATTGATGTTGGTATTGCGAAAAATAATTGATAAATATATAACCTGTGAACATTACGCCAAAAATAAAGTTTTTGTGAATGAAAACTCAACTTTGACAGTTCTAAAATATTTTTGATTTGAAGAGTGATCGTTAAGGATTTTGCAAACAATTTAATTAAACAATAATTACGAGTGTTACAAATCTGTGAAAATTTATTGAAAAATATGTCATCAGTGGAGTTTTCGAATGGCAAAATGTATATAGGTATACATAATAGCCCTTAAGAAATAACACCAATAACAAATAAAAACGATGATGTTCAACATTTTCGTTTGAGCCGTCCTTATCAACCCCGAAATTGCGATTGATAGAAAATCTGACAACCACCAATAAAATTGTTCGAGATTGACATTCACAATACCGATTTGTCAACCGACAATTGCTGCACGTTTACAGTCAATTGATAGTTGATCTTCGCAATAGGGGTGAATTATTGCTTTTATTCTGTAAAATCCCTTTCTGTTATTGTATCGAACTGCATGAGTATTGCAACTCTGCGGTCGATGTAGGTATTGAGAGAGGATATAAAACTTAACGAAAGACCGAGAAGGTTCTAATGATTGTATGACGAAAGTCAGATAGACAGCAGGAACCAATGTGAGAGGAACAACATTACTGAGACGGAATAAATACAAGTGGTTTTTTATAACATTTTTCCACTATAATTACCTTGTGTTTTATTTATTCTGACGCGTGTTATTTTTGTGCCGATCTGTTTTCTATTTTTTCCACTAATTTCTCTGAGCTACGATACAGTTATAAACCTAAAACAAATGCCTGGTTTCAGGTGAGGGAGGTGTAATGGCGACGTGCATACCACCAACGCAACCAATAACTCTGGGAAATAAAAACTTTTGGTAAAAGTGAACTTTGAATTCATGCTTTTTGTCTTCACCCATTATAAAATGTATTCATTTAGGACAAAGTTTGACTTCCAACGGATATACCACCACTTTTATGCTTTTCGAAACAGATGACTGCGACATCCTTTGTCCTTTCCTATGCCAAATTGATAGTCACCTTCTGCAATAACTCTCAATGTTGTCGCCAGCATTACGATTGGAGGTATGGACATTCATGTTCCTCCACGCACTTCAGTTAGCAGTTCGTCCAATACATATCGAAATGCATTTTTGTTTAATCTAAAATTCCAAACAAACATTCGAAGAATAAATGGATTAACGTTTGAACAAAAGTCTCTCAACTCCTCTCAGCTAGCGACCTCAACATATGGCCAAGGGAATATAACAGCTGTCTATCAATTCAAACTGGTCGTCTAACAAACCTTGTTTGTACTGTGACACTCCTAGCAATCTGCCGCATAATTATACGCGTAGTACATTTATTATAAATACATATATGACGGACGAATACACTTGTTACACTGGAAAATGATTTTCAAACAACTGTAATTGCTAAGCTATAAAGAGACAAGAACGTCATACACAAAATTATAAACAAGAAAAAAGTGAAACTTTATTTCAATTGTTCTGGTTTAAACTTTTCACGAGGGCCATTCCAGGATGTTTAACAGGCTGACTTACTATAAGATTTATTGCAATTCGATATTTTTCAAAGAAGAGGCAATAGTACTACAATTACTGTTTATGAAACACCAGTAGGCCGAGTATGTTTACAAACAAAATCGGTAGTCTTTGAAATTGTTTGTACTTTTGACGGCCTACTTCATGTGCAACCGATTGTTTTCAAAAAGTTCCGTTGCGTGTGTAGAATATACCTAAATGCATACAGAAAACTATTAATTTTTAATAAATTTATACGAATATCAAAATACCTATGAAGTAATAGGTTCAGTCAGCTGAAGAAATGACATGGTGCTCCTCAACCATATGCAAGTCCAAATTATGCTGTGTGACAAACAAATTGTCGCATATAATACAGGGCAACTTTGCTATTTGTTTCTTCTTCTGTGAGGACTTGTTTTTATGTATTGATTCCGAGTCAACGTTGTGAGTTTTCAAATGCACTTTGAGGGTGTACTTTTCAGTGAACATTTTTGCACACAATTCACAAGGATACCTAGGTCGATCCTCCTGATGTGTCACCATATGGTGTTTGTACGTTCTCATCGATTTGAATGTCTGGTCACATTTATCGCAAACCAGCGGCTTCTCTTCGGCATCATGAATCAGCCTATGATTATATAGCAGGTTCGGTTTAGAGAATCTTAGGCCGCATTTTTCACATTGGAATTTCTTTTCGTCCGAATGCGTGTGCATATGTCGAATAACGTGCGAGCGTCGAGTATACTTCTTGGGGCAATATCTACACTCGTTCTCGGCTTTACCATTATGAACGTTCATATGTAGCTCCAGATATTGCTCATCTTGGCGTATAACTCCACAAATGTAACACCTCCTAGCATGGGAATTCAGGTGCTTTCGTAAACAATATTTTGAACTCAAGTTTTTACCACATATTGAGCACAAATATGAAGCTTTTGGAGGATTCGATGAGGAATCCATTGATTCATCCATTGTATCATTATTTTCATTATCAACGTTGATATCGTTATAACTTTGTGTAACTTCATCATTGTTCGACACAGATTCGGATTTTACATTTTCCACTTTGAAAACAATTTGGTTAGTTTCAGTCAAGCCATCTGTGATAGTCATTGAACTTTTTAACAGCTTTGTGAGTTCTTTTTGGTGCTTGAGCAATTTAATCATTACCATATCATATTCAACCAGTTTTTCATAGCACAGATCGCAGGTGTAGGTTGAGTTTGCATCTGTAAATTTGACTGTCATTTCAATACATTTGGCGAGGTGATATAGAACGTCTTTAAGAGATTTCTTGGACATGTTGACAATTGTTGTATTTATGTCCTTAAAATCAGAAATGGAATCGCTTTTTCGGTGGCACAATATGCACCTTGTTGTGATAGGAAGGCACTCCTCCATATTTTAAAAAGTAATTTAAAGAGTTTTATTTCCCTTATTAGTTATACGCCTTGAGGAATTTATGTTTGAACAATATCTAAATACAAAAAAAAATATAATCCAATGATCTACAAATACAAACGAAAAATGCTTATTTTTATAGGTTTCTGGTTTGACGCTGTCAAAGCTAACACCGCAGCCTACCAAAAAAAAAGAGATGTGGATTTACGTTTACGTACTGCGTTCAGAAAGTACATACCAAAGATCAACGATAATGGAATACAGAGATTGATATCTTTCCAGTGGAAAGGCTGCTGCCTACAAGCTGTTTTCCAGAAAAATTCATGGAGTCACGTATCATGCTTATTTCTATGATAGAATAAGAGAGTTTGTGAATTCACCCGGAAGATGGCGGAAAGTTGGTGAATTCACCACGAAAATTCATAAAATTTTCAAATATCCTGGAAAACTGGTAAATGTAAAATGGGTAAGGTTTTAGTCAAGTAGTAATCTTTCAAGGCTGCATTTGAAATGTTTTTATTGTCTATTATTTATTTTTTTTTTTCAAACCTCAGTACTTCGTTTTTTTTTTACATTTCAGTACTGCACGTAGAAATAAATTATAGTTTTTTTTGGTTAAATATCACAATTTGTAATGTTTCTTATCAATTATCTTTTATAATTTTAAACCTAGTACACCAACCACTCCTTAAAATATATAAATCAACCCTGTATAAAATTAAATATGGTCAATAAATAATTTAACATATTATCTAATGTGTCGCCGTGTATGGTGAATAAAAAAATAAGGGTGAAAAACATTAAGGGCCGGTCTGTTAAAAGCCTTGGTTAGGTTAACACAGATATAGGTTAACCAATGATTATAAATCAGTGATAACCAATGAGTGTCTGTTGACCGTTTTTTTTTACTTCGGTCGTGAAACCATAGCTTTGCAACAAATCGTTCCATTTTCCCAGTTTATTTGTCATAAAAGTGATTGACCGAATCTATGGTTATATATATATATATTTTTTTTTTTCGGGTTCGTTTGTTTTTGATAAGTAATTTATTAAGGTAGGTATTTTATTAATGTTTTTATTTTTAGTAAAATTAATTAACACAAAAATTAATGTCATAACCAAATCACAAAGGAACTTTTTAAGAACTAAAGAATAAAACTTGGTATTTGTTAGTCTTTTGTTGATTTTTTGAGAACAAAACCGAAAAAAATGCCATAATCAATAAAATTTATTACAAATTAACAGGCCTCATGTTAATTTATTCAACGACAATCGCAATTTTCTCGTTCTCTCAATATTTTTCCTAACGCGTGTGCCTTAATCTCAATTCATGAGAATTGTTTCGCTGATGATAGCACACTCAGTTTTTCATATTCGTTCCCTGACTCACGTCCCTGCTCTTCGGCCGTGGATCTGGAACGGCGACGTATGCTAAACACATTAAATTCCGATCTTGACAGCATTATAAAATGGGGTACAATCAATAGAGTGGAATTTAATGCTTCCAAAACGCAATGCTGCCTTCTATCATTAAAGCGAAACCTAAACCCTAACCCATTATCCATGAATGGGACTTGCATCGACGAAACCGAACGACTTTCCATACTTGGTATATGTCAATATGTGTCAACGACAAACTCCGTTGGAATGACCACAAATACGAAGTCGCCAAAAACGCAGCGAAATGTCTAGGTTTCTTAAATCGATGTAAGAAGGACTTTACCCCCTCCGACTTAGCTACAATATACAAGGCCTTCATTCGGCCTAAGCTTGAGTACAACGCTCATATCTGGTCAGGTGCACCAAAAACTTCATTGCACCTACTAGACAGAATTCAAAAGCGCGCGATAAAACTTATGGGTGATAGAAATATAGCGGAGTCCATTGACCCGCTCGAACATCGCAGAAATGTTTCTTGCCTTTCTTTATTTTATCGATATTTTCACCATCGATGCTCTGATGAAATAGCTAACTGGATTCCGCCCCTTCAACAATTCTCTCGCAACACCCGTCACACATCGAATGCACATCAGTTCACCCTTAAGCCTACCTTCGGACGTACTGTAAAATATAGAGATTCTTTTGTGAGTCGAACAACACGCATGTGGAATGCATTGCCTCACACGGTTTTCCCCTCTCATTACAGCCCACAATTGTTTAAGACCAATGTGTCCAGTACCTCTTCTCTATCCTCCCTATTAACCCTTCCACTCGTGCTGTGCATTAGCATTATAAGGGAAACAAAACCCCTTGAGCACTAGTGAATTATATATAAAAAAAAATATATGTTTTGGCGTGTTGTGTATTCAATACATATGTGTCAGTTGAAAACCTCAACGAAACCGAAGTGAAAGATTTTATTGGTTCACTCCATCTTGCGTTATATATATTCCTTCGTTCTATTATTTGCATTTTTCTTTTTGTTCAAAAGTTTTTGTATATCAGCTACGTCAAAATGAATACCTACGTAGTCCTTAAAAAATCTTGAACAAACGAAATTGCAGAAAATCAGTGGTTAAATCTCATTAACCGCTCAAAATCGGCTGGTTATCGATTTCACTGGTTAACTAACCAAACTACCGATTCTCTGGTTAATATTATGCTGAACAAACACATTTGATGGTTACCGTCCAAGGTATATAGAATAACATGGTAAAACATTGCGCATGTCCGCATCCTATCTCACTCGCACACTGTTACGTCACGTGTATCACACTGTTTTGACATTTCAGTGCAAGTTCGACGTTCTCTTAAGGTTTTTGTGGAATATTTTTTAAACAAATAAAAATAAAATGGTTATTTGTGCGATATTCGGCTGTATTAATAACAACGACAAGAAACGAAAGCAAAACAAGGTTCCCGGGCGCGAAAAATTGTCGTTTTTCAGATTTCCCAAGGATGAATCTATGAAAAAAGTGTGGTAGATTAGACAAGTTTAATGCAAATAATGCATTTGTTTGCTCGAAACACTTTAACAGTGACCAATATGCGCGAAACTTGAAACATGAGCTGCTAAACTATTCACCCAAAAACAGTAGGAATTGCCTTTCACTTCCAAGGACTCTGACAATAAGCGCCAGGAGAATTATGAAAGGCGGAATACAAAACAAAAAATTGTGCGCGAAATTTTGTGAGTTTTAAGTGTGAACAAATTATAAATATGTACGTAATTAGTACCTAATTTAAAATTTGTATTTTCAAAGGAAAACCCTTCCAAGTGAGCAAGTTACCCAGGACACCAATGAACCTACTGCAAAATTATGCTGAAGAACAACCGACCGGATCCTTCACATGGACAGATCAAGTCAGCGAAGGTGGACTTCGAAAACCCAACACTATATTTATCGAAAAAATACGACTTCTTGAAAGTATTTTTAATGAATATAACTCGACTGGTCTAAAAACTGGACAAAATTACATAAAAACATTGTTAGACCTTGCCGAACCTATTGATTTAGATCGCGCGATCAAAAAGTTGTTTTTCCGGTGCAAAATGTTCTTTAAGATTCGAATTCTTATCAAAACACTAATTACGAATATCACTGCAAAAAAAAGAAAAATGAATAAAACGCTTAACTAAATGTAAAACTGATATGTACTTGTTTTTATTTCTAATATTTTCGCAGATTATAATGGACTTTTTATACATTAACATTATGGTTATGAGGTTTGATTGAAAGAATAAAACTGCGAATAACAGCTGCCAACATTAGATTTCTTTGTTGTATTGCTGTGGAAACAAGTGGTATCGTACCACCATCAGCTCACTTTAAAACAATTTCGCCACTATATCTTGCAAATCACATTTTTATTAATTAAAAATCCACAACCCTAATATAAAGCACATGAATGTGAACTAATTTGTTCTGAAGTGTCAAAATATGTGATACACGTGACGTACATGCGCAGAACTGAACCAATATTTTCCTCCGGAATATCATACCATGTATTCTATATACCTTGGTTACCGTCCATTTGTGCAGTTTGTATACATGCACTTTTCAGTGAAAACCAGTGTTACCAACTGTATGAGAATTATGCTACATGTATGATAATTTCAGGTCTTTTATGATGTATGATAGCAACCCATTATCATACGCAAAATGTATGATAATTTGCACATTCTTTAAAAATTGTAGCATAATTGCTTTTATTCTCACCAAAAATCTATTGTCTCATTAAGGGTCAATAAAAGTGAAACTTGTCATCACTTACCAACCTAGTACTTAGCACACTGCGGCACTGGACTGACTTGTTGCCTGAATTCTGAATACCTGTCCTCTGTGTAGGAGCAACACAATACACAAGCCCCATGGTACCTACCTAACCGTATCATAAAGTAACTAGGTATCACGTATCACTACTACTCATACTCGTCTTACAGTGTTGCCCCCTCAACTGGTTGAAAATATTATAACGTGAGGATTTAAAGTGTAGTAAAACAATAGGCGTGTATTATTGGAAATCTATCGTAGCAAGGTAAAATAAAGTAGAATCTTCAACCCGCAATTACAACAACTACGGAAGTGTCAAGTAGAGTGTAGTTGTAATTGCGTATGTAATAACATAGGTTTGTCACACTATAATTAGGTATATTTCCTTATAGAACCTGGAAATTGAATTTGACATTGGAATTGTGGAAATAGAATGTTCTGCATTTTTTTTTTTTTTTTTTTTCCAGTAAGTGAGGGCCAAATGTATTTTTTTTTCTCTATTTTTCACAGACTTCGAAACGTAAGTAAAACCACTTTAAAGTTTGACAAGTGTCAAATGTTTTGGGGTTAGTGCAAAAAGGTGTCAATCTCGCTCAGATATCGAGATTCGCAAAATTGCTCTGACTCTTTTTGCTTTTTTTGCGGCCAATGGAACATGAAATCTGACAGCCAGCTGATTTCGAGAGCAGAAAAACTGCTCTGAATCTGAAAAAGCTTTTTCTGTCCCAATGGAAAACGACATTACTTCATCCTTCCTATCCTATCGATGGTAAAAAAAAAAATATCGATGTTTAAGAACACTAGTTATTGGCCTTTACCTAGGTAGTATCTCCATGAGCAATATTTCATAGGTCATAGCTTGATATCTGTCAAATTTGATAGAAAGAAAGAATGATAGTATGCAATAAAATGTAGGGTGGGCATTTCATAGCATACTATTTCATTCGTTCAAATGCCGCTGAGCAGAGCATGTCGTTGCATTCTCGCATTAGATGCCTTAATACACCGTCCATTCGCTACTCAGCCATCGTAAAAAAAGGGATACAAGTGTCAAACTGCACAGAAATGACAGCTCATATCATACTATCGATATCATTCTATGAGCTGAGCAATATATTTCAAGAAATTTTTTATATCATACTATTTGTGGTCTCCACTGGCAATTTTCATAGTATGATATATTGCAAGATATGAAATATTGCTCGTGGAGACACTAGGTTAGCATTATAAGGGAACAAAAACCCCTTGAGCACTAGTGAATTATAAAAAAAAAAATATATATTTTTGTGTTGTGTATTCAATATATATGTGTCAGTTGAAAACCTCAACGAAACCGAAGTGAAAGATTTTATTGGTTCACTCCATCTTGCATTATATATTCCTTCGTTCTATTATTTGCATTTTTCTACTTCGAAACGTAAGTAAAACCACTTAAAAGTTTGACAAGTGTCAAATGTTTTGGGGTTAGTGCAAATAGGTGTCAATCTCGCTCAGAGTCAGATATCGAGATTCGCAGAATTGCTCTGACTCTTTTTGCTTTTTTTGCGGTCAATGAAACATGAAATCTGACAGCCAGCTGATTTCGAGAGCAGAAAAACTGCTCTGAATCTGAAAAAGCTTTTTCTGTCCAAATGGAAAACAACATTACCTACCTACTTCATCCTTTATCGAATATAATTATAGGTATACGATAGTATCCCATCCATCAATAGTAAAAAAAACTATCGATGTTTAAGGAACACAAGTTATAGGCCTTTACCTAGTGTCTCCATGAGCAATTTTTCATAGCTTGATATCTGTCAAATTTGATAGAAAGAAAGAATGATAGTATGCAATAAAATGTAGGGTGGGCATTTCATAGCATACTATTTCATTCGTTCAAATGCCGCTGAGCAGAGCAGAGAGAACGGGGAGACACTGGTTAACCTAGTGTCTCCATGAGCAATATTTCATATCTTGCAATATATCATACTATGAAAATTGCCAGTGAAATAATCACGCTAATTCTGAGATTCGATCGAATGAATTCCCCACATTCTAAGTTTCGAGGGAAAGGAATTCATTATCGAATGATTTCACTGGATGAATTTGATTTTCGAAATCAGCTGTTTGAAGTTTTAGCTGTCAGATTGTAAATTGTTGTAAATTGTTGTTGCTGCTGAAACCCTTTGCAATATCCGGATTTATCTCCATTAGCTTAATCAACATTTCAAATTGCCCGTGGTTCGTCCATTTGGATTGCGACCTGCGATTAATACAAATAAATAATTCTTTTTTATATAAGAAACAATTGTTGCTTCCAAGTTCATAATATGCGTTTTATATACATTTTGTGATAAAAGTAGCCATATTTGTTTCAATTTATTAAAAAACAATTCAATTTACATTTTTAAATACAGCTTTCGTTCAGAAATTTTCGCTCGAATAGAATTTGACATTTAATTCAATGCAATCGAAACTGAGAAGGCGGGGAGAAATGAACAAAAAATGAATCTCTATCGAAATCGAAAGTAGGAATGTCAGTTGGAGGAAATCGAATAACTTTCTATCATTGACATACTATATATGGACTGCTAGTGAAATGTCATTTCCATAGACTTCTGCGAGAAAATATGTTCCAAAACAGCACAAGCGCTACTGTTTTACAGCGGATTAGCAGCGAAACACAAGCCGCCGTCAAGTTTAAATTTCCATAGTAACGTAAACAAAACAGCGGCGTTTTTTTCAAAAAAAGTTCGTTGCCATAGAAACATGTAAACAAAAGAGCGACATCTTGTGGGAAGGGATCAATTTCCAAAGTAAAGTGCAGACTAAAGAGCGCCATCTATTCAAAAGATGCAAAGCTTCAAAGAGTTATTTCAAATTAATTCTTTAATGCTTATTATTTTGAAATATACAACGAAAATAACAATACATTTGTTAACTTATTGTCCCATGAACTGGACAATTTTTGTAAATTCATTTTCCACAAATAACCATATGCAGATTGGTTCAAAATGTTTAGCACAAAATACATACAGCATTTTTTCAATGGTCCTCATCAACTTCCTGATCATTCAATGCTTTTGAAGCAACTATCCAATCTTTATTAAGATTTTCTCTACGAAATATTCTGAAGTATGTATTAATAAACGAAATATTTTCATTTTGCATAAACCGACCTATACCTACTTAAGCTCCAGTTATCCAGTTGTACAATTTTTTTTTTTTTTTTTTTTTTTTTTTTTTTTTTTTCTTTTGGTGGTTGGGTGTTGTATGAATAGGGTAGGCACTGATTGGCGTCAACTTGGCGATGCCCAGTCGTTGTAACTGTTCATACACATCAATTGTGCTTATTTTACCTCCGCGTGGTAGCCACCGGGTACTGGTCTTGTCCTTCCGGGCATGACTTGCTAAACTTATAAGCGCGAGTGTTGAACACGAAGAAAATAGCAACACTATAATGCTCTGTCGGAATGACTGCCTGATCGAGTCTCAGAGGTCTTACATGAGCCCCTCAGAAAGAGGACGTACGGCGGATGAATTCACATGGCTGAATCAACGGTGGCGTCAACAGTCAACATGGCAGATACCTCAATGAGCTACTTCGACGTATTTGGAGCTGAGGTCATTGAGGATTTTTCAGCACTAGTCAGGATGTTGAAATAGAGATGGTGGCGGAAGAGCCCTTAATGGGTCAACGGCAGCTCTCACATCCCCGCAGCGGGTTACTGACTCCGGAATATTCCGGCTCCTTTTGCCCAAGGGGTTACAGAAAGGGCCTGGTCCTCCAGGTTGGGGGTTGTGCGTGGGGTTAACGACCCTACCACGGAAAAAAAAGAATTGTTGCGAAGCAACCAAAAGCCTCGGATAAGGACGGATTCACTGTTGACGACCCTGCAAAACGAAAAAAGGACAATGACGTTCGGATCTGCACGTGGAATGTTCGAACTCTGAACAGACCGCGTGCAGCCGAACAACTAGCGGAGGCCCTAGACTGCTACAAAGCAGGTATCACCGCCATCCAGGAAGTGCGGTGGGATGGGCCGGGCAAAAGGAGGATGAAAAACTGTGACATTTACTACGGTGACTGCTACAGAGAACAAAAGCAGCGTCTATTTGGATGCGGATTTGTTGTAAGCGGCAGACTTAGGCAAGAAGTCTTGAGCTTTCGACACGTTAGTGAACGCCTTACAACTATCCGCATCAAGGCTAAATTCGCCAACATCAGCCTGATATGCGCTCACGCCCCCACAGAAGAAAAAGACGATGCTACCAAAGAGTGTTTCTACGAGCTCCTCGACAAAACATATGAGCAATGTCCTAAGCATGACGTTAAAATCGTCTTGGGTGATTTTAACGCCAAAATAGGAAAGGAGGACATCTTTGGTAGCACAATCGGAAAACACAGCCTACACGACACCACGTCTGGAAACGGACTTAGGCTGATTGATTTTGCTGCGGGACGTAATGTTACCATAGCTAGTTCACGGTTTCCTCACCTCAATATACACAAAGGAACATGGCGGTCACCTGATCATCAAACCGTCAACCAAATTGATCACGTTGCGATCGACGCAAGGCACTCCTCCAGTATTCTAGATGTCCGAACTTTCCGAGCGGCCAACATAGACTCGGACCACTACCTTGTTGTAGCCAAGGTACGGATGCGGATATCCAAGACGCCACAACAACGAGAAAATACTGTGAGGAGACTTAACGTTGGACGACTACAAACGCAACAAACCGCCAGAACCTTTGCCGATCGCGTATCCCTCAACCTCTCGAGAAGTCCTATGCTGCCAGCATCAAGTGCCGAAGACCAGTGGCGCCGATGCCAAGAAGCCATCAAAAACGCCGCAACTGATGTGCTCGGTTTCACCAGCCCACCCCCCCGAAACCCCTGGTTTGACGAAGAGTGCCGGCAAGCACATGCAGCAAAACAAAGTGCCTACGAAGCGTCGCTGCATAGAAGGACGAGAGCAGCTCGTCAGCTCTACGAGCAAAAAAGGAGGGAAGAACATCGGCTTCTCCGGAGAAAAAAGAGAGAGCATGAGAAGCGCGCGATCGAGGATATAGAGAGGTGTTACTCCAGGAACAATGTTCGGAAGTTTTACCAAAAGGTAAAAAGAACGTGTCATGGCAACAAGACCCGAACGGAGACCTGTAGAGACGAGCAAGGAAACCTTGTAGTAGAGTCACAGTCGGTGCTGAGGACATGGAAAAACCATTTCTGCAGACTGCTAAACGGCGAAGACGACACAAATTCCGCTGTTAGGCAGAACGATCCATTCAACCTGGACGATGACAGCCAAGATTTCCGTCCACCTGACCAAAATGAAGTGAGGATAGCAATATCTAAGCTTAAATCCAACAAGGCTGCTGGTCCAGACGGCTTACCTGCCGAGCTCTTCAAGGCAGCCGGAGATGACTTGGTAGAGTGCATACACCAACTCATCTCCAAGATTTGGTTAGAGGAAAGTATGCCTGATGAATGGAACCTCAGCATTGTTTGCCCGATCCACAAGAAAGGAGACCCTCTAAACTGCGCCAACTACAGAGGCATCAGTCTCCTGAACACTGCGTATAAGATCATGTCTGCTGTATTGTGTGAACGCCTGAAACCATTCGTCAACGATCTGATAGGTCCCTATCAGTGCGGTTTTAGGCCCGGTAAGTCCACGACCGATCAAATATTCACACTACGGCAGATCCTGGAAAAAACCCAAGAATACCAGATCGATACTCACCATCTTTTTATCGATTTTAAGGCCGCATATGACAGCGTTTATAGAGACGAGCTATACAGAGCCATGTCTAGTTTTGGCATCCCTGCCAAACTTGTCAGACTGTGCAGAATGACGATGGAGAACGCTCGCTGCTCCGTAAAGGTCGGAAACAATCTCACCGAGACCTTTGATGTCAAAAAAGGATTTAGACAAGGTGATGCGCTGTCATGTGACTTTTTCAACATCATTCTTGAGAAGATTGTGCGAAACTCACAAGCCAACACCAGAGGCACAATTTTCTATAAGTCTGTGCAACTGCTTGCATACGCTGACGACATTGACATTGTTGGTACAACACAGCGAGCTGTCACTGGTGCGTTTGCAAGTATTAGTACAGAAGCGGCAAAAATGGGTTTAGTGGTGAATGAGGGTAAAACAAAATATATGCTGTCAACAAGAAGGGACACACGACATCGACGAATCGGGCAGAACGTCACGATAGACAGCTATAACTTTGAGGTAGTTAGGGACTTTGTCTACCTCGGCTCCGCTATAAACTCTGATAACGACATCACATCAGAAATCAAACGAAGAATCACACTTGCCAACCGCTGTTTCTTTGGCCTAAGACGGCAATTGATTAGTAAGGCCTTGTCAAGAAGCACTAAGGAGATTCTATATAAGACTCTCATCATCCCTGTCCTGCTCTATGGCGCAGAAGCATGGACCCTAGCAAAAACGGATGAGGATCTTCTTGGTCGCTTCGAACGCAAAATTCTTCGAGTGATTTTTGGTCCCGTTTGCGTTGACGGGCTTTGGAGGAGAAGATTTAACAGCGAACTCTACGAGCTGTACAGCGACATCGACCTAGTCAGAAAAGTACGCATCAGTCGTCTAAGATGGCTGGGACATGTAGAGCGAATGGACACCAACGCTCCGGCCCGAAGAGTCTTCGATTCTAACCCGGAGGGACAACGCAGTAGAGGAAGACCTCACCTTAGGTGGCGCGCGCAAGTGGAAGGGGACCTCAACCAACTTGGAGTGCGCAACTGGAGGCAGTTAGCCAAAGATCGCGCTAACTGGAGAGGCGTATTGGTTGAGGCCCAGGTCCACCCCGGACTGTAGCGCCACCTAAGTAAGTAAGTAAGTAAGTACAATTTTTCTTTTGCTTTTTTTGCCCACTTAAACTTGATGGTTGAATTCAATCTTGGTCTTAAAATGTTGCTTATGATTTATTGAATTAGTTTATCAAAAAAAAAAATATGCAAATTATCATTAAATTTTCTAGAAAAAGAATTTATTCATTTGTCCGTGAACGGAAAAAAAAATTTTCTTAAGGAAAAATTTTTAAATTTTTATTTTAGAAAATTTAAAGATAATTTTCTTATTTTTTTTTTTTTTTTTGATTAACTAACTCTATAATTTGTAAGCAACATTTTAACACCAAGATTGGGTTTAACTATCAAGTTTAAGTGGTAAAAAAAGCAAAAGAAAATGTGTAGGGTTTCGTTTTAAGTATGGCTATAACTATTACTTACCTACTTGTGAAATGAGAGTATTTCTTTTGATGTGCCTAGTTGCCTATAATGGGAATCACAACCCACAATACAACACTTCATTTTAAAATACTTAAATGTATTTGTTTTTTAACTTTATAAACCAAAAACCACTGAATATTTGCACTGCCGAATATAATATTACGCTTACTTTGTATTCCGCTGTAAAACAGTAGCGCGTCGAGCGCCTCAGCATTTTTGGAACATGCGTGAAGTTGGCTACTAGCAGTCCATATATAATAAGTCAATGCTTTCTATTCAATTCGAATCTCAGAATAGAGGTGAATATAAAAAATTTCTTGATATATTTTGCTCAGCTCATAGAATGATATCGATAGTATGATATGAGCTGTCATTTCTGTGCAGTTTGACACTTGTATCCCTTTTTTTACGATGGCTGAGTAGCGAATGGACGGTGTATTAAGGCAACTAATGCGAGAATGCAACGACATGCTCTGCTCAGCGGCATTTGAACGAATGAAATAGTATGCTATGAACATTGACTTACTATATATGGACTGCTAGTGAAATGTCAGTTCCATACAAGCCCTGCCCAAAAAATGACGCCAACATAACTAGCGCTCTTGGTTCACAGCGAATAAAAAGTGTAACAAAATTCCAACCATCTTGGATTTCTCCATAGAAAACTAGGGACACCTATTGGGTGTTAGCGGATTTGCTAACTAAAACGGCTGAAATTCAAATTGTTGCGGAATGTTTAACAATAGATGTCGGACTGAAAATATGGTAGTTCAAGTTGTAAATAAATAGATGGAACCAAACAAATTTGAATTAAGAATCGTATTTTAATGTATTTACTGCCCCATAAAATGCACAGCTTTGGTATATTTATGTCGAATGAGTTTTTTATTGTTTACATTTTAAACATTTGATTGTTTAAGTTATTTTGTGATCTACAAATGCACTTGTATGTTATATTTGTATTTTTAAGACGATGCAGTCAAATATTGGTATTGTCACAAGAAATGCAGTTTGCTTCAGCAGACGAACGAACTTCATTAATCATTATGAATAAGTAATCGTTTATAAGCTAAAGCAAGCTGTTGGATTATTATTAAAACCACCCCTAGATCTTATGCTCGAAAGCAAAAGTTCTAAGTGATCTTGCCTTGGGGCAATTATGTTGAAATCCGTTTTTCTGTTTCAGTCTAACAAAAATAAAAAAATAAATTTGTTGAGTATGTCAGTTCCATACTGAAAATAACGGAATGTAGGTTTTAGTAATCGCATTTGAGAAGTAACGACCAATAAGCCCAAAACAAGACACCTTACCTATGAAAATAGATTTTTTTCTTCATATTCAGAGCATATGGAATATAACAAATTAAAAATCTTTTAAATTGCGATAATAGAACACCGTTTCTGCACAGCCGACTTAAAAGAAATCAAAACAAATTGAGAGTTTCTAACAAAGGAAATAAACATTCCTACTTACATACATACGTATGAAGAACAGCTATTTCGTGGAAATTTCGCAAAAACTGCTCTCTCACTCACGCACACATTTCTTTTTTAGGAAGTTGGTGAGTTTTACTTAATTCTCGGAATTCGGTATTCCGTTGTGTATAAACATTTCTTTCCAATTTCGATTTCTGCATCTCAGGTTTCCAATTTATTCCGCTGTGAACCAAGAGCGCTAGCGCTTATGTTGGAACCAACGTGAAGTTGACTACTAGCAGTCCATATATAATAGGTCTATGGCTATGAAATGCCCACCCTACACTTTATTGCATACTATCGTTCTTTCTTTCTATCAAATATGACAGATATCAAGCTTGCTCGTGGAGACACTAGGTTAAACAAATACCCTAGCCGAACGTTTTGATAAAGGAACGCGCCTATATTGAGATAAATTTTTGTAAACATTGAAATTTTTTTCGTGGAGTTCTCCACACCAAATGATTTATTTCTTAAAATTCTTAAGCAGTCTTGTGAATTCGTAAAATTATTTTAAAGAAATATGGCGGAGGACTATAAACTCGTAGACAATAAAAACAGATGCATATTATGCCAACAAAAATACATCAAACAAACTAATTTCAAAAATATCAAATCAACAAATATGCACACATCTAACAAGTCAATTAAAGAAATTCTTGCTCATCTTGGCAAATGTATAAAATCAAAGGTTAAAATAGTTCTGCCAGATAATGCTGGCACCTGTCGTTCATGTTATGAAATACTGGCTGAATACGATAAGCTAATGCTTACATTGCTTTCGCATCAAAAACGTCTTTCAAGCATGCTAGAGACTTCAATGAAAATTAACACGCAGTACGAGAGTGAAAGCGATGAATCCATGAAATGCACATCTGATATAAAGAAGGAGTTTGATGACAGCTACAGCAATAAAGACTCGAATCATAGCCATGGTGATGAGTTTAATGATAACCACAATGACAATGAAGAGTTCAATGATAACCATGACAGAGATGAATCCAGTAGCGACGCTTCAGACTCCGATGCTCCCGCATCGTCTGCTTATTATTGCGCAGCCTGTGATATGAATCTGAGCTCAAAATTAGCTCTAAAGCAACACGCAGAGAGTCATGCTAAGTCCTACATGTGTAAGATATGTGGAGTTGAACGTAAAAACGAAGAATACCTTGAATTGCATATGAATGTCCATGAAGGTAAATCGGAGTATGAGTGCCGATATTGCACGAAAAAGTACCGTCAACGTGGAAGCGTCATCCGGCACATGCACCTGCACTGGGACAAAAGAAAATTCCAATGTGAAAAATGTGGACTAAGATTCTCTCAAAGAAACCTATTGGACAATCATATGATGCATCACGATGCAGAGGAAAAACCATTGATTTGTAATTTGTGTAGCCAGACATTTAAGTCAATAAAAACTTTCAAGCGTCATTTGGTCACACATCAAGAAAATCGGCCAATGTACCCATGTGAGGTATGCGGAAAGAAGTTCACAGAAAAGTACACCCTTAAGGTGCATTTAAAAACCCACAGTGCTGCTGTTGATGAAGTTTCGCACGAAGCTAAAGGGTGTTCTTCGAGCCGAAAAAAGAGTGCAACTCAGAAAGAGGTTCAATGCATCATTTGCCAAGCCGTGTTTACTGCAAAGGAAATTTTGGAGAAACACATGTCTGCAGAACATGATGTTATTGGTCCAATTTTTATTTAAACCAGGTACTTTCATAATATTGTAAATCTATTTTGTTCATTCATTGCCCAGCGTATTCAATATTAAAATACTCGTTTAAATTGTAAGAGTACATAGAATTTGTATTTTTGATATCTTTGACGCGGCTTTTGTTTCAGAAAACCATAGAGAAAAGCTGAAAGAGGCACCATCCAACTTGTTGATCATTTCACCTGCTTTGGATCAATGAAGACCGCATATAAACAAAGCTAAGTCTAACAGATTCACTTGGCAAACGTTCAAGCAACGTTCCTTTTGGGTGAGTTTTTCTTAATTTTCGGTGTAGCACCAACGTTGAAATACTTCACTTTTATAGAGGACGGGACATCTAATAGCCGTGTTTTATATTTGATGTAAATATACAATATACTGCCGAAACTCCTAACTGCAAAATTATATGCAGTTTAAAATAATTTTATTTCTCCATTACAACCAAGATCTTTTCAACTGTTCAGACCTGTGTTGAGGTTCACACAGATCTTACTCAGTTGCTTTACTTTAGAGTTTATGTAAACAAAGACCCCTCTTGTGTTTATCGGTAATTATCAATCCAAAAATCCTTGGGAGCTTCCGAGCTCCACAGCTCCAGATGGACGCCATAGACAGCTCAAATTAGAGTAGCTGTTTATTGTGTTACTCTACGATTTGTCAACGAATTTCTGCAAATTTGGTTTTATTTTTTTGACTCTTCACTTTCTATACTCAAAAACGCACCAGTAATTTCTCGCCTTATGTAAGTATATAATGGATGTACAGTTAATTAATAAATTAGGTTATAAATTCGATACACATAAGTATTAGTTTCTAAATAAGCTAAAATGTAAGTACATACTTGCGTTGGAAAATAAAAACTCATCGTTCAATGTGCGATTACTCTTCAGGTCCTTGTTTAGATACTGATTTAAATTTTATTCGGCAGTACAGTTTGGAGTAAACAAGACCCTGACTAAGAAGCCTCCCCAGTTAGCCCGGCATTCAGTAAACTGGAAAACACGCAGTGCGACTTCGGTTACTTAGTTCTAAAACAGATAGTATACAGTTCCGGTAAGTATCAGCAAGGCTCTATCTTCAGCAGATATGATATGTTGTAGGTGCTGACATCGGTCACTTTAAAAGGCCTTCAAAAAGTTAAAAGATAAATCTGGTTGGTTTTGAAGTAAAAGAGTCACAGACAATCTTCAGTTATCGGACAACGTAACGTCAATTCTACGAATGATACCCTTGTGAAGATTCGGCATGATATATTGACCGGGAAGTCCACAACTCTTTTTATTTTTTAAAGCAAATGGGTTTAAAACATTCTCAAAATGTTTTGTTTGTCAGTTCTGTTCTATTTATCGTAGTGCTGGACGAAAGGCTGGGTTCATCCCAAAAAAAAAAAATCTTCGACGGAATTTTGGTCCTGTGTGCGAGGAGAGCAAATGGGGAAAAAGATACAACCGCGATCTCTATAAGCTGTACCAACATGTGGATATAGTGCAAAATTTAGAGTAGAATAGTCCCGACCAATTTGGATTTTATATGATTGAAGGACAAATGTGTTTTGGCTTTTTGGTCAAATAGTGCAAAAATCCAAAATATGTGAACTACATTAGTTATGTAGAGAAGAGAATCTTTGATTATTAGCTTCGGGGTGGAGACGACATACCTAATATGCGCAACGATACCGTTACCGTGTTTAATGTGCTTTTATAAAATCGGCGACAAATACAAAGGCAGTGCAAGCTCCAAGAGAATTATTTACAAAAGAAAATTCAGAATACATAGATGCAAATGATATTCAACAACTTTATTGTGAGAAAGAAATTTGTTTTCAATTCCATTTGTACGTAGGTATGTGTTTATTCCATTGTATTCATAAATACGTCCACATACTTTTAAATATTTACAAAAATAATATACAGCTAATTCAAATAAAAACTTTAATTTGACCAATAACATCGTGTTCTTCGGCCATGTGTGCTTCCAAAATATCTCTGGCACCATATACTCCATCGCATATGATGCAAGGATACTCCTGTGTTTGTTTCTCTTTCTTTATTTGTGTTGAATGAAGTCTTTGTATCGCTTCAGAATCCTCTTCATAAAGCCCTTTGTGGGTTTTCGCATGTATCTTGAGCGTATACTTCTCGGTGAACTTTTTGCCGCACATGTCACATGGATACATAGGTCGATCCTCCAGATGCGTGATCATATGATGACTAAAAGTTTTCTTTGTTTTAAATGTCTGGCCACATTTATTGCAAACTAAGGGCGTTTCCTCCGCTTCGTGATGCATCTTATGGTTGTAAAACAGATTAGCTTGCGAAAATCTTAGACCGCATTTTTCACATTGATATTTCTTCTTGTCCCAATGCAGATGCATATGCCGAATAACATTAGATCGCCGAGAATACCTTTTGGGACAGTATCGACATTCATTTTCTGACTTGCCTTCATGAACATTCATATGCAATTCCAGGTACTCCTCATCTCTCCGAAAGACGCCACAAATGTTACATTTTTTGGCTTTAGCATGCGCATCCAGATGGGCACTTAGAGAAGATTTTGAACTTAGTTTCCTTTGACATATTGAGCATTGGTATGAAGTAACTGAAGAATTTGTTGAAAACTCTTGTGTAGTGTTTTGCCAGGGCTCTTCATTACTATCATCATGATCATCGTCGTCAGATACACCTCGCATTGATAAATCGCTCTCGTCCTCCTCTTTCTTGACAAAATCGTCAAGCGTATTTATTGAAGTTTCTAGCATACTTGAAAGTTTTCTTTGATGCATTAGCAGTTGAAGCATGATTTGATCGTATTCAATCAGCTTTTCGAAACACGAGCCGCAGACGTATGAGTTGTCCTCAAGAAGAACTTCCGTTTTGATACATTTGGTTAGGTGCAGGAGAACGTCTTTAATGGACTTTTTAGATGAGTGAACATTTGTTGATTTGATGTTCTTGAAGTTAGCATTTGCATCGTATTTTTGGCGGCATAGTAAACACCTAAATGTAAACAGATAGTCCTCTGTCATTGCCATATCTGTTAAATGATATTTCACTTTATTTTCGAAAGATTTGAACATTTGAACTACTCTATACGTACCACAGAAAAATTAAATCTCGATTTGTTTAATGTCCAAAATAATGTTTATGAATTATGACAGTTTCTATGGTCCACAGAGGGGCAACTAACAGAGATAAATAACTTTCAGGTGTAATTTTCTTTGGCTAAAGAAAAAACGCACCCAAACCAAAGATAATGAAAGGCAGAGATGGATATCTTTCCAGTGGAAAAGCGGCTGCTTACAAGCTGTTTTCCAGAAAAATTCATGAAGTCACGCATTCATGCTTATTTCTATGATAGGATAATTGCGTTAGTGAATTCACCCGCAAGTTAGCGGAAAGTTGGTGAACTCACCACGGAAATTCATAAAATTTTCAAATATCCTGGAAAACTGGGGCCAGATTCTGTAAAAAACGAAACGAAAAACGATTTCGCTTTTCAAGAAACGATAGAAATCACGCGATAGCGAAAATTTGCTTCATGTAACTCCTTACGTTTTTTTCTTCACATTCGTTTAGGTTTGAGAAACTGTGTGACAGCAAAATTATAGTTTGGCAGTCTCAGTATGTCGTTTTATTTTCGTTAAGTTGTTTTGACAACGAACAGCTGACAATTGAAAATATTTTTAAAGTGGAATTTGATTGTTTACGAAGCGGATCCTCCTCCAGCCAGTACTTCTAATGTTGCGGAAAGTTTTAAAATAGGAGGCACGTTTGTCGTTCGTGTACCTGTATGCAAATTAATATTGTACAGCACATACTTAAAGGCGGCTTTGTTCAATGAAAACGTTGCACAAAACTAAATAGAAAAACGAACTTTTTAACTAACTTATTAACTAACTTTTTAATCAAAATAAACCAACCTTTTGTCAGGTAATGTGAGAGGATTTGAACAATCCCGCAAACTTTTCCTAATTTTTCTTAAGTTCACATGTTCAATTTCAACTTCACTTTCTTCGCTGTCGCTGGTCACAAAATAATAATTTGCTAACATATCTAATAAAACATTCAGCACAATCTTAAAACCACCAAATTCAATAAGAATAAAAACGAAAATGATAAACGTCAACAAAATAGCTGTCGTTTGTTTTCTTTCGTGGAGACGATAAAATCTGTTCGTTTTTAGGGTTACATGAAGCAAGAAAAGCGAAAACGTCAAAAAAAAAAAAAAAATGTGTTCGTTTGTTTTTTTTCGCGGCCACGAGGATTTCTTTCGTTTTTGATGTTACATGAAGCAAACCGTTCGTGCGCACGAAAACGTGTAGACGTTTTCGCCTTACAGAATGCCGGCAAAGATTATAGAATTAAAAGAGATGGATATCTTTCGTACGTCTATCCCCCCAAAACCCATTTGTTTATATTGTTGTTTTTGTAATTTCAATCCCTGTCTGTGAATACGTGTGAGCTTTGAGCTACAAGAAAAAAAAAATCGACCAATGACCGGCCACCATTCAAAATTCAGTGTGGTGAGTTATATTTGAATAATATTCAAATATATTAAGGCCCGGATTATTCAATCTTGGGCATCTTTTTAATTAACCACTGATTTTCTGCAATTTCGTTTGTTCAAGATTTTTTAAGGACTACGTAGGTATTCATTTTGACGTAGCTGATATACAAAAACTTTTTGTATAATATGGTGCCAACAAAAATAAAAATGCAAATAAAAGAATGAAGGAATGTATAACGCAAGATGGAGTGAACCAATAAAATCTTTCACATCGGTTTCTTTGACGTTTTCAACTGGCACATAAGTATAGAATACACAACACGCCAAAATAATGGAAGCAAAGGATGAAGTAAAATTATTTTCAACATTTTTTGGAATATGACAGTTCTAATAGATTGGGATAAAGCACACGAGTTAGGAAAAATATTGTAAGAACGAGAAAATTGCGATTGCCGTTGATTAAACCAACATGTGGCCTGTTAATTTGTAATATATTTTATTGGTTTTGGCTTTATTTCGGTTTTGTTCACAAAAAAATTGCTTATTGACTCACAAATACAAAGTTCCATTCTTTAGTTCTAAAAAAATGCCTGTATTATTTGGTTATGACATTAATTTTTGTGTTTTTTTAAGTTTACAAAAAAATAAATACATTAATAAAATACTTACCTAAATAAATTACTTATCAAAAACAAACAGACCCGAAGAAAAAAACCAAAAAAAATATATATGTATATAACCGTGGATTCGGTCAATGACTAAATGGAAAAATGGAACGATTTGTTGCAAAGATATGGTTTGATGACCGAAGTAAAAAAACGGTCAACAGATACCCATTGGTTATCACTGATTTATAATCATGGGTTAACCTAAATCCGTGGTAACTAACCTAACCAAGGCTCTAACCAGCTGTGAATAGACCGGCCCTTGATGTTGTATTCACCATACGCGGTGCCACGTCATATAGGTCTGTTCGTAAGATATACGAATTTTCGTATATCTCCATTGTATTAGTCCGACTGGAAGGAACAACTGCTTTTATATGTGAAATTATTTTATTGAAAATACTTAATTTTTTATAAGAATGGATTTATATATATTTTAAGGAGTGGTTGGTGTACTAGGGTTAAAATTATAAAAACTTTGATAAGAAACATTACAAATTGTGATTTCTAAACCAAAAAAGTTATAATTTATTTCTACGTGCTGTACTAAAATGTAGAAAAACGAAGTATTGAGGTTTTGAAATAATAAATAATAAACAATAAAAACATTTCATGCCGAATTAAAGGCATTGAAAGATTACTACTTGACTAAAACGTAATCCATTTTGCATTTAAAATTTATATGAAAATTAATTGAATTTTAATTTACTTGTGCTCAATTTTACGAGAAACTTCTTTAATTGCTCTGTTAATAAAAATGGAATTTGAATCCTTTTTCGCAACTATATTGACCATGCTTGATAAAAGGCAGTGCTAAAGTGTAAGAAACGTATTAATTATATATTCACTGCAAGCAACTAACTGCCAACAGTCAAAATTCAAATTTTCCTTGTGAACATGTCCAAACCAGTTTTCCAGGATATTTGAAAATTTTATGAATTTCGGTGGTGAGTTCACCAACTTTCCGCCATCTTGCGGGTGAATTCACGAACTCACTTATACTATCATAGAAATGAGCATGTATGCGTGACTTTATGAATTTTTCTGGAAAACAGCTTGTAGGCAGCCGCCTTTCCACTGGAAAGTTATCCATCTCTTTTAAATTCCATTATCTTTGATGCCGGCCCTGGTTTGGGCATGTTCACTAGGAAAATTTGAATTTTGACGGTTGGCAGTGAATTAATAATTAATACGTTTCTAAAGCTAAGATTAGACTGTATGCCAATTATGCATAGGAATGCCAACAGGCAAATGACCAGATTAACTGTCAAATGACCAAAATGCCAGGATTATCAAAACTGTATATTAGACTATATGACCAAAATTACCAATGTGGTCATATTTGCCTTGGTGGTCATTTAAGGCATTTTTCCTATTTTTTCATTTCATATTTTTTATTTTTCCAGAAAAAAGAGAACGAAAATGAAAATAAAACACAATCCCACGAACTAAAACACCGATGACAACAAAATAATTCTTGTTCCATTAAAAATGCCAGCAATGCCACAACGAAATTTCAATAAAGTGCATATGGGCATATAGGGTTTATGCTGGCATTCGTGCTTATTGTCCGATTACACTATATGCTATTTGGGCATTTTTATCTGTCAAAATCAGCGTGGTCATATATATATGCTCACATTACACTGTATGACCATATTTTGACAGGAGAACTGTCAGAAATTGGCATTTTATGACCACTTGGCATACCGTCTAATCTTACCTTAACACTTTGACACTGCCTTTTATCAAGCATGGTCAACACAGTTATAGATAACAGTTCAAATTACATTTTTATTTACAGAGTAAATAAACGTTTCTCATAAAATTGAGCACAACCAAATGCAAATTCAATTAATTTGCATATAAATTTTAAATGCAAACTGGATAACGTTTTAGTCAAGCAGTAATCTTTCAAGGCTGCTTTAATTCGGCATGAAATGTTTTTATTGTTTATTATTTATTACTTCAAAATCTCAATACGTTTTTCTACATGTTAGTACTGCACGTAGAAATAAATTATAACTTTTTTGGGTTAAATATCGCAATTTGTAATGTTTCTTATCAAAGTTTTTACAATTTTAACCCTTGTACACCAACCACTCCTTAAAATATAATATGTAAATCCATTCCTGTAAAAAATTAAATATTTTCAATAAATTTCACATATAAAAACAGTTGTTCCTTCCAGTTGGACTAATACAATAGAGTAGTTCACGACAACGTCAGTGTCAAATGAGAAAAAAAAAGTGACAGCTGAGCAACTTGTAGAAAAACAAACGAAATTTCATATGGCGGGAGATAGGAATAAATTTGAAATTTAATAAAAATTCACGTAAATGCTCTGAAATCGGAAAAGGATTGTTGCTTTTAAGTAGCAATCAAACAAGAAGTCCATCGAATACCACATCAGTGTTAATTAAAAGTGTTAAAAGTAACTTAAATCTAGTATTTCTCTACTTGGTTTTCTGGCAATGCGTTGTTTGTGTCGCTGGAGTCTTAAAGATGATGGAGATGAGTTAAATTTACCGGCGTACCCCAGGTGGAGGCTTGGAACCCAATCTTGATTCAAATCGTCCGACAGTTTGACACATTTACCTAAATATAATATTTGTTATAATGGTTACATAAATGTTAATATGTCAACATACCTGAAATAAAATGCCTGGAACAAACACGAGCTATTTTAGTAGTAATTTTCTTTAAATTTATAGCAGGGGCCTGTTTCATAGATCATACATCACATACATCACATACAACATACATTAAAATTTTGTTTATACATCACATACAATTTTCTGTTTCATAAATTTCACTGGAAGTAATGTATGAAATATTATTTTGTTGTATGTGATGTATTATTTTGACACATCATATTAATGAGTTTTTATTCGCATTAAAGCGAATTTATTTTTGAAATTGAAAAAAATAAAAAAACTTGAAATAGTTATAAATATATATTAAATAATATCTGAAAATGGATGTAATTTTTGGTGAAGATGATTTATTAATTAAAGCTTTATTGACAGAATAATAAATTATACTGTTAATAATAGGGTTAATAGCACTAGCTACCAGGGCTTTCGGCTAAAAGTGAAGATGATTTACTTTTTGGTGGTGTGGAATATCGTAGAGTAGTTGTTAGACGTCCAAGAACATTTTTTGAACGAGTAAATTTTAACTTGAATGATCCTTATTTCGTGGAGAAATTTAGGATGCCCCCGACGTGTGTTCAATTTTTATTAGAGCGTTTGGGTACCTTTATTGCACATCCAACAAATTCCAATGAAGCTTTAACACCATTGCACCAAATTTTGGTCACACTTCATTGGCTTGGCAACGGGTGTCAATATCATGGTATCGGCAGGATGCATGGGGTTTCAAAAGCAACTATTTGTCGTTGTGTTAATAGAGTTTGTTCACTCATTTCACAAAATTTATTAGGTAAATAGTTTCAACATTTAATTAGTAATATAAAAATATAACAATTAGTACTGTTTTTAGGCGAAGAAGTGGTTTGACCTGAAAATACTAACGCTGTAGCTGAAACATTTTTCCGCATAGCGGGAATGCCACGTATTGCTGGAGTTATTGACGGTACTTTAATTCCTATTCCTATTGATCCGTTAATGAACAAGCGTTTGTTGATCGAAAAGGTTGTCATTCAATCAACGTAATGCTAGTTGCTGGTGCTGATTATCGCTTCTATGCTATCAACAGTAACTACCCTGGTTCAGTACATGATAGCCGTGTTTTACAGTGCAGTCAATTTTATGAACAATGGAACAATGAAAAGTGGCGTCCATTCCCTGGTGCGATTATTATTGGCGATTCGGCCTATCCATTGAGAAAGTGGCTTTTTAATCTCAACGTTCCAGTTAGCATTGAAGAAGGAAGAGCTAAAAACCGTTTTCTATGCAAGCTTAAGAAAACACGACAGGTTGTAGAATGCAGTCTAGGTCAATTGAAGGAAATATTTCCTTGTTTGAACGGACTACGTTTAAAATCGGCACTTAGTTGTGCAAAAGTTGTAAATGCTTGCGTAACATTATACAACATACGAAAGAGAATGACTTACAGCAAAACCGATTGCTGTATGAAATGTATGAAAAATTTAAATTTTGTTGTATCAGAACAATGTATGATAAAGTTCTATGAAACAGAATCATACATTATTCTAATACTTCCAGTCGATTCTCCTCATATACATTGATGTATGACTGTTGATCATACAACATTTCTATGAAACAGAAATAATACATCAGAAATGACTAAATCATACATTGTATGTAATGTATGATCTATGAAATAGGCCCCAGGTGGTCATCGTTTGCGCCTCTCCTTAGACAGATTTCGAATTTCAGGTTTTGTTCTTAATTGTGGAAATATATAAAAACGTATATCTTCATTTTTCACTGCGTTGTTCGTACAGTTTTTGATGCAGCAACTTGTCGGCATTTTTTCTTATTTTATTATGTTCATTGCCGCCAACACTTTTAGCAAACACAATATTAATCCTGCAATGTTTTAAGATAGTATTTTGCACTTTATCATACATTTTTAATCATTCAAAAAACAACCTATTTTATTATGTTTATTGCCGCCGCCACAATAAGCGCGATAATGTATCTACCGCTCGCAAACAATGTGACAGGCGCTGCTGTTTCCCCGTCACAATGGACCAATAACGGTCCGCACCGATCAAAACACTGATCCCTTCCTCAACAGCGAAGTTGGCGACGACACAATCAGCCAGATTTAAACCGCGAGAAGATTTACAGAGTGGATTTGGTGCACTTAGTACATCGGCACATATTTCGGGAACTACGACTACCTCAATTTCGATTGTTGTCTTCGCGTATCGGCTTTGCATTCGCAACTTAATTTTCTTAAAAGATTAAATTGCGCTTTCTGCCCAAGTCCGAAAGGAATTACTGATATTTGCACGGTTTTATATTGTTCTAGAAGATTTAATTTTTGTACCACACTTTCCTTCACGAAACTCAATTGACCTACAAGCTGTTTTCCGTGTTGCTATATGCGAAAGTAGTTGTGCCATGTTAAAGTAGATTAGACAAACGCATACACTTGCACATAGCAACCTGACAGATGACTGACAATTCATTCTGTGGCGACATTGGAAAAAATTCAAATAATTGGCCGTTATCGGGACGTGTTAAGAAAATGGTGGCAATGTGGTGAATTTAGTCCCAATTTATATTTCTTCATTAAAACGAATATTATAAGGCCTGCTTTTATATTACCTATAGGTAATCCATACAGTACATTTTACATTGTGGTTGTGAACAATGGAAATCGATGACCTATAGGGATCATTTGAAAAAATAAAATAAAATCAGTATCTACAAATAATTAATGATAGCTACACATTTTTCTTTCTGTTCTTTCCCATACAGTTTAAAAAAAAATAAATTCATTTTCGTTGGTTGTAGCTATAAGACATCGTTTTTATTTAAGGCAAAGAAAATTTAGAAAAAAAAAAAAAAAAATTATTTAAGAAGTTGCCAGAAATATTTTTTTGTAATACGATGAATTGATTTTCAACTATAAATTGGTTGGTCATCAGAATTTTTACAATTTTTTTTGTCATATCCTATTAATTGTTAAAGTTGTACCTATATCATTTTGGAAGATAAATTTCGAAAATAAGTCTGCACCAAAATAGTATAAAAAACAACAGACCGAATTCAATGGATAGAACAAAAAAGTTATTTTCTAAATAAACATTATTTATAGTTATTTTCGGCTGACTCCATTGTTTTCATTAATTCCTTTAGTTTGAAATTCTTTTCTATATCAAATAGATTCAAATTTTGTAATGAAATAATAAAAGTAATAATTTTAATTTCTTTGTTTTTTATTTAATATTGTTTTCTGTTATTACACGCAAGAAACTTCATGAAAAAATTATAACTCAAAAATCGTACCCACTCAGAAATGTTCATAAATTCCTTAATTATTCCCTTCGAATTCGTTGCCTTTTTCCTGTCGACATACACTGGCGGAATAATTTTTCGACCAAAAAAAAACAACAAACAAACGAAAGACACAATAATTGTAGGAACAAAATTGTCTTATTTTATTTCAACGAAGAAATATTTCACAGTTTTTTACTTTATTTATATGTTGTTTACATTAGTTAATAACCATTTTGCAAAATATATGTTTTCGTGGTGAAATAACAAAAAAAAAAAACTCTCAGAACGCATCCATCAGCTGATAGAAATTTTGATGCTTTATGGGGCATTTACACGGTCACACATTCCTATCACGGAAAATTAAAGGGATGCCCAATACTAAACAGCCGTCTGACTGAAAGGGACAGTATTACCTAACACGCAAAAAAACGTGATACGTTTTTTGGTCGGCCATCTTGTTTGCGTGGTAGGAATTATGGGAAAGCTATGCATGTTGATATTTTTATAGCGATGGCTTACGAAATTTCGTTTTCCTATAAAACAAAATGGCTTCCGGAAGGGATGAACGTACAATTATTTATTTATTTCGTATAAATGATTGATGAATTGTTGTTTTAACTTCCTGAAACTAATTAACACTCTCATTTCACATATTTTAAATCGGAAATAGAGATGTTTTCATGTGATTGCAGACATGTTGGTTGCCGGAACTTCCGCTTTACGTATCTATAATTATGGGTAGAACATCCATGACACCTCAGGCGTCTGATTTGTGATCTCATTCCTACGCCTTTATTAGCGTTGACTGCGGACAAACGGATCTCTCTGTCCCGTCTCGTGCAAAAATGCGCGTGCGTGATAGTGTAAATGCGGTTTTAAACTGCATTTACACTATCACTACGGTGACCATACGTCCCGTATTTCCCGGGACAGTCCCGTATTTCAATAGTCTGTCCCATTTTTTTTTAAAGATTTTTTTAAGAAATACGGGACATACATCCCAACATTACATACAATTTGTTGTTATTTTTTGGAAATTTGTGTGCTGTTATACATTTTCACTTTTTCTGTCCCGGCTCTGGCTCTTAAAAATATGGTCACCGTAACTATCACGCACGCACATTTTTGCACGAGATGGGACAGAGAGATCCGTTTGTCCGCAGTCAATGCTAATAAAGGCGTAGGAATGAGATCACAAATCAGACGCCTAAGGTGTCATGGATGTACTAACCATAATTTTAGATACGTAAAGCGGAAGTTCCGGCAACCAACATTTCTGCAATCACATGAAAACATTTCTATTTCCGATTTAAAATATGTGAAATGGGAGTGTTAATTAGTTTCAGTAAGTTAAACCAACAATTCATCAATCATTTATACGAAATAAATAAATAATTGTACGTTCATAACTTCCGGAAGCCATTTTGTTTTATAGGAAAACGAAATTTCGTAAGCCATCGCTATAAAAATATCAACATGCATAGCTTTCCCATAATTCCTACCACGTTAACAAGATGGCCGACCAAAAAACGTATCACGTTTTTTTGCGTGTTAGGCAATGCTGTCCCTTTCAGTCAGACGGCTGTTTAGTATTGGGCATCCCTTTAATTTTCCGTGATAGGAATGTGTGACCATGTAAATGCACTATTATTCCTGTTTTGCACGTACGGTTTTTCGGCCATCAAAATTTCTAGAAAAAGGTAGAAATACCACGATGTATGATGACTGCTGAGTGTCATTATTTTATTGTACCCCCTCCACTTAGAATTCTTTTTCTGCTTCACACGTATTCACGGATAGGAAATTTATGAGGGAATTTGGTAGTAGGGATGCCAGACGTCCCCCTTTAGCCCCTTTAGGGGGGACAGTCCCCCTTTTTCATACAAAAATGCTGTTTGTCCCCCCTTGTACAAACCACTGTCCCCCTTGTTAAGTTAAAATTAAAAACTTTGAAAATACTTTCTTTTAATATTTTTAACAAGATTATCGGTTGACACATCAATTTAAAAGTGCAAGAAAACTTTCAAAGCTGAATGCATCCACTCACGAACTACATACATCTCACTTCACGTGCTAAAGTTGTTCTCTTGTAAGTTTTTGTTTTGTACTGTCATCTGTCTCTCTTTCAGTTTTTGTTTTGAAATCAAAATTTACTTTGATAAAATGTGCGAACCGAAAGAAAAAACTAACATGAAAATATTTTTCCCCCCTAGAAAACTCACGATGTCCCCCTTTTCGTATTTTTGAATCTGGCAATGGCAACCGTACCTGGTAGGCAGGCAGCAATATCAACAGATTTCTTGGACAACAGCACCAACCGCTCGCGAATCGTTACCCTTTCAACCCCCTGCTTGGGTTTAATGTTGTATTACGGGGTGGGTGCGAGTTTGGGTATATCAAAAATGGTGAAGTACTTTATTATAAGTGTTGCCGTTGTTTTTAAAATATATTTCTTTTCATTTTAAGTAGGTATTTTTGTTTAAATGATCACTCCTGCCAAACGGTGCGAGATAGACCCCCCCCCCCCTCCTCCCATAGTAAAAAATGGTAATAGTTGACTCCTCTACAAAAACCGTTATCAATTTTTGGCGCCAAAATTATCGTATACGTGCCAGTTAAGCACACTAACCAAAACCACTGAGCCACTTCAATTTGCACACAGTAGGAAGTTAAATAAATAAATAGTTGGCGCAACAGGTTCGGAGGGACCGCCTAGCTTCTCGCAACCATTCGTTTTGTGTGAGTTTTTTTTTTTTGAACGAAGGGAAGGGATTTACAATTTTATGCCGACTCCAAACGGCTAATTGAGAAGCTCTTTCAAGACAGTTGTACTCTCGGATGTATCTCAGACGTTCGCGAGAGGTGGCACAGTGAAAAAACCCTAAGTTGGAATTTGGGCTTTTGCGGGTTTCGAACCTCGAACCCTCGCTTAGTAGTCGAACACACTAACCACTAAGCCACTGCGCCTGCAAGTACGAAGTTACCTCTTATTTAATTCATCCAGTACAAATTGATAAGAAAAACTAAATTTCCATGAATATTAACAAGAAAATTTAACTTAATTAAACAATTCAATCATGGGAATGGGAATAACACTCGAAGCTCTATCTGATGCAAGGAAGACATAGTTCCAATTTTTTACTAGAACAGTTAAAACTTCACAAAGAAATAATGTTCATTCATGGAATTAATTTGGGAATGACCACATACCTACAGAATATCACAAAATGAAGCTCCACAAAGTTGTGTTATCTATTTGAAACAAAGAGCTAGTTTAGTTCGAAGTATAGGGTCTTCACAAAGCACACTTGATTATAAAGAAATCATCATCTTTCCAAAAAAAAAAATTGTTACAGGCAGTGCCGTTACCAGGATCTTGTTTCCGGGGGTGGGGCTTGCTTCCAAATCTTACGAGGAATTCTTTAAACAACAAAAAACTACATAAAAGTAAATATTATTTTCAAAGCAGAAGATGTCTTGATTTTTGTTTGACATAATCACCTTATCTGGATCCACATGTTAGCTTTTCCAGTTCGTTCACTCGCTCAAATGCAGGAAAAACTGGGAGAAGAGCTTGAAACGATGGTAGAGCGGCTTCGTTGACCATGAATCTGTCAGTAAGATTTTGTATTAACGAATCTATGCAAGGAATCAGTATAGACACTCTAAAATAGACTTCAGTAGAAGAGGTTTCTGGATTGGAATGCGTTGTTTGTTTCAATAAAGTCTGGAGCTCTTAATTCAACTTCAGGTAAGTCCTCGCTCCTCGGCAAGTTGAGATGCGGATCGAAAAGTCTCTCTAAAAAACCCGTCGCATTTTCTCTGATGTTCTTAAGAGAATATACAGAACTTGTTTTGTGCGCTCGATAACAGAAACGAAATCTAAGTATTTGTTCTGTAGGGAAATTGATAAGGGCAGAGAATAGTTTTTCGCATGTGTGTATGCTGCAAAGTGTACGCTGCTAGAAGTGTTGATGTTTTCAAAGAGACTTATTGTGATGCATTTGAAGAGCTCTACCAACGAAATAATATTGTCATGCCTTTCAATAAATCTTGTTTCACAAAAGCGAAGAAGTCGAGTTTTTCGGCTCTCTACGTGTTTTTTAATAAAATTTTTGAAAGTTATATTTGCATTTGAATGGTTGCGGAAGAAATTAGCTATTTCACTAACTTTACAATGCAATTTCGAATTTGCAGGAGTTGACATGCAATTAGACAGAGCCAGGTTCAAGCGATGGCTTGCACAGTTTACTTACCTAGCATTTAGATACTGTTCCTTAATCCTGAACTGTACCCCACCTAAGCGACCTGCCATATTTGCGGCTCCGTTATAGCCTTGGCCACACAATTCTTTAAATCAGGATTTAGTTCTTCACAACGTTGCAGTATGATTTTTGTCATGTTTTTAGTTGTTCAACAGGAACAAAACCTACAAAATCTGCCGAAGCATACAACTTTTGATCTGTTAAATAGTCGACATATCGAAGGCATACCAGTAACATCCTTTATTTCGTCAGCTAGGATACTGAAACAACTTCAACTTACACCCCTGGCTACGTGCCTGGTTACAGGATACATGAACTTTTTTTAACCTACTTCCTGGATATATAATTTTAGAAGACTACAACTTCAACAATTCAAGTGTAGAACTAAGACCTACCTGTAAACCTCTCGGGCGGTTTATTTTTTCATTTTATTTTTTCATGAAAGAGTTTTGTTTTAAGCCAAGATGACACCGCTTATTTGTAGTGGTGGCGAATCTCTTATAATGATGGCCCCGTCGGCCGGTGCTCGAACCTACTCCGCCCGGGTCACAATCACTCAATCCACAACATCATGAGCACCGTCTTCGCTAACAGAAAATCTGTTTTTATAAATTCAAACGAATTCTGATGTAATCATCATTGAATTTTCAAAAAGTAATAAAAACACCTTGATGGGAACCGTTCCATCCCCGGACAAATCACAAATTGATTGTCAATTGAATCAGAGCATCTCAATTCTAATTTCCGACCAACCGTACAATTAACTTAATCTATACGTTCATCGCAGCACATTTCCCTCACCTGTGAACAAGAGAGCTAATACCATTTGTGCGTGTGGCAAACATGCGCAAAAAGAACATTCCCTTGTCAAAGTGCCTAAATAATGTTTACGGGTTTTATAGGCAACATCTCATCTCACGAGGATTGTATCTGAAAGCAAAATCCTATATCAGTTTTGTGTTTGGATTCCTGATATCAGTTGATTATTTACACTCGACGATTCGGGCCGGTGTTCGCATGTTGGCGCGCTGCATCTTTGAGGGCATATATCCTGCAAGTGATTGATATAAATAATAAATAAATTAATGGCCACATTAATAATAAAGACAAGTTTGCAGAATGTTGTATACAAAATAATTTGTGAGTTCATGGCATGGTATACTGGTGTTAGTGGTAATTTCTTCACAGTTCACATACCCCTTTCCATTCAATTGTACAACTAGACATTCGCAACTAGACGGTCTGCGTGTTTATTTATGACCCGTTTCTGGGCCGAAGGACTTATCATTTGGTTGCTATAAATACCCATACGAGTATAGCTCTATCGAGTTGTGCAAATGTGCAGAGATTACCAGCAAATGCCTCTAGTTAACTTGTTGATACTACATGGATAGGAGCTGCTGGCACGCTCGCGATACTATTAACGATGGAGAAGAACAAGTGATTTTTTGTGTGCTTATTGGAATTTAAGTCAATGGCATAATTACCGCTATTAGTTAAGTGACTCCATTTCAGTGGCGCGGCCTCGTCGTATCAAATGAAATTATTTTGTGGACAATTCGATCAATACGAAGAGGGGGAAATTTTTGTTCGAAGCTGTATCCCTGCGGTTAGGGACGAATGCTTGCTGCTCGTTTCAATAGGCAGTAAGGACTTTTGAAGAACACGCTGGTGGAGTTAATGCAATCACTGAGGTAGGTTCTATTATAAAGTTATGTCTGAACACAGAGCTTCTTTTATTACATTTACTGAGTGTGTCGGTAATGGAAAGTTGTGGTACTTTGGAAGTGATAAGATTAACTTGGCTTTCATTACTATACACACGTCACTGTTGTTTTAGTTAATTATGAGCTAACGTCGCTTTTACTGTTAACTATAATGTATTTGGGGGATGGTGGGACTTGATAAACTTCTGCGCTAAGAGTGTCCCTTGGGTATTGCCTTTTCTTCAAAGATAAACTTATAATTTGTATAATAAATTACATTTAAAGAATAAACACAACCGGAACCCTCAATAAGGATAAGTTTGAATGTGAATATGAGTATCAAACAATTTGCACTTGGAATATTAAGAGGTACATACAAATTTTGCATTCGGTATACTGGGCGTATACTTGCCTTTTTTATAAAATATTTATTTTATGTGCGTACATTATACTCGCACAAGAATTCTAATCAATATGAGTTTTCACTCTTTACTCACTTACGATGAAACCAATAGCTTTGCAGTAAAACAATTATGTTGTTAATTGTTTTTTTTTTTGAAGTGAAACTTCTTATGCGACTTCTAACTCAAGGTCGCGTTAAACGTTTAACGCTAATAATTGGATACTCAAAGGTGTGAGCGAGGGTGAGGGTGGCGCACATTGCAAAGCACAAGCACGTTCATATGAAAAAAAAATGAGTGGTGTTTTCTTCAACAAAAGGGAAACGAAAGAGAAGTATGCGAGGTGAATGTGTATGCGCAGATGGCTGTTGACGTGCGCTGATGGACTTATGGTGGTGTATATAGAAATTGAGTTCAAGGTTTTTGTTTTAATGGTTGTTATAATACATACCTACATACGTTGATACCTACAGTAAAGAATTCAAGAAGTAAAGACGATATAGGTGAATTATGTTGTTTGATTTATTGAAGTGAAACTTCTTAAATGCTTAATGCTACTATAAGCATTGCATACTCAAAGGTGTGAGGGTACCGCTCACGCTTCAGAGTATGCAATGGTGAGTGAGTTTATTGGCACCAAATGCTGGGAGAAGAATATTCTGTGGTGAAGATTAATTTCCAAAAATAATGACTAAATTGGCAATTAATGTCTTATTGAAGTGAAACTTCTAATGCGACTTCCAACTCTTCTGGGGAGGGGGAATAGAAGGAGACAGAGCGAGAATGAATGCGTGACACTCGAACACATTCGCGTATTATACCTGTTGCAGGCCAACGCGAGCGTTAGCAACGAGTAGCGTCCTCATTATTTCATTTACTTATTTTAGTTTGATTTGATACACATACCTATAATTTAATAGGGTAGTATTTTTGAAGTGAAACTTCTAATGCGACTTCCAACATATCGTATCTTACTTTAGTTGTCATTATCCCATTGTAAATGTTATGGATTTGGATATTTCATTTCTCCACTCGAAAATGATAATTAAAAGATGCGATCAATTGTGAATTGTAAGCAATGTTAATAAAGTTTGTCTTAAAGCCTAGTATCCTGCTTGCACTAAATCTACTAATCTCCCATACAAAAATGGCTACAAAGATAAAATTGAGCGAGGCAGTTTAGCAAAGCATCAGTATCCTGTTCGCACGCTAAATACTTACCTTCATATAGATGGGCCGATGAAAAGGCTCCACTCATTTAGCTCGCGAAATAAATGTCCTGTGCATTAAATCGAAGATAAATTTTGACATAAAAAAACGGAGGAAAGTGTTTGTGTTGTGTTTGCAATGATTTTTTATTTTTTTGGCGGAAAACGCAGATAATGTTTGCGTGGTAAATACAAGAAAATGCAAAGCCAAACAACAGAGCCAAAACAGAGATAGGTACATATAAATATAAAAGCGAATCGATTTTCAGGGGGACTTATGCTCTCATTTGGCGTCGTCTTTTGGGTAATAACAAGTGTTCCACTATGGTAAGGAGATTGTGGAAAGTTTGAGGACACATGTCGAACTTCTTCTTATAATTTCTAGGTTTCTTACGTCTTTCAAGTTTGAAATTCGAAAATTCTATTAAAATTACGTTTACTGATATCTGTCATGTGTCATGGTATATCATGTTTAATAATAATTAAGCGACCATTTATCTTTGCTGTGGAGAAACGAAGTGGAGACTAGGGGCGCTAAAATTTAGCGCGAGCAGGATACTAGACTTAAAGAAACAATATGATTTCACTAAAAATCAATTTCTACCCCTTCCTATTTTCATTTCCACATTACGAAGTTTCACTTCTTCCGCGCGGAGGGACTCCACGCACTATTTTTTTTTTTTGGGATGCCTTCGACAATTTGATTTTGCGGTCTGAGGATTTTTGGAATAAGTTTCGTTAACACAACAAATTTTACAAGTTGAGGATACGTAAGAAAAAAAACAAAGAGTGTGCTTGTGACCACCAGATGTGAAACTTCTCTCGCCAAATGTGGATGATAAATTGATATATTTTGTAGTTCAATTGTAGACATAAAGAAATTTTATTTAAAAACCAATACCTTTTAATATTATAATTTTAATTCAGCGCAGTAGATAGTATTCATTCATTTAAAAAGTGGTTTAGAAGATCGCCAACAGCGCCACCTATCGGGCGCAGAACTAAAAGCGATCCCTAACTTTTTCGTAAGTGTTTCTCTCTGTGAGAGAATTATTTATCCCCACCACGGCCATTTTGATAGAATTTTCATTTCTTACTACAAAAGTAAAGGAATTATCCTGATGTGAACTTAATAAACAAACATTTTCATGAATTGAAAGGGAAATTCGAAAAAGTAAAAACACTTGTCTTACTTTCCGGTTTGCGAAAAGACTTTCCATAGCTCGAGATGTCAAAAATAGCAAACAGAGCTGCATTTGACAGAAATGAAAAATTAGACGTCAAAAATGGAAAAATGGCTCTCTCTCTCTTTCTCGTGAAACGTCATCCTTCCTCGAATGAACAATCTCGGGATTGGGATTCATGTCGGTGGAAACGAAGCATAAGAGTTATTTTTTTTTTCCTAAAGTCATTCCGGTTTTTCAAAAAAGTGCACAACATTTTTCCTTTTAGTATCTAATTATCAGTGGCGATTCCTCTCAGTTAGCTAGTTTAGCGGCGCTAAACCAAGAAAATATGCCAAGAAAATAAATTCTTTGAAATACATTTTATACGCAAAATACAACAAATGACGAAGTTAAAATTATTATGAAGATTAATAATTGCAACAAACAATGGAATACTAAAAAATAAAACTATCTACCTTATTTCCAAATCATATTTTCCTGCCCAAACACACAACGCATTCTCCCATACAAAAATGTTCTCTTAAAATTTTCTTTAGCGTTAAAATTTGCGATACCAGATACCATATTCCCTGCATGCACACACACAGTGCATACGCACAATCCAAAACTCTCTTAAAAAATACCTCCCGCTTGTAGGATTTTAGCGCAAGAAATTGCGCTACCAAATTTCATACAATCTATATGAGAGTGTTTGACTACCAGACGAAGCAAAGCCCAGTTAAATAAGCAGAAGGGATAGCGCAAACATTTGCGATAAACCGAAAGTGGATTGTATTGTATTGTAATGTGTATTGTGTAAGCAAGCACATTGTTTGCGTTCTCTTTTCTTCTTTTTTTTTTTCGTACTTTCGTATGTTTCTCTTTCTAGGGAAATTGCAGTAACCTAAGAATCTTAAAAGTTAAGTGCGAAATTTTGTAATTTATTATTTTATACCTATTTGCGTGGATTATAAATGTGAGTAAATAATATATTTGTGGTGCTTTCTTGTTTTTTTTTTTTTTTTTTTTTTTGTGAGAAGTGAGATGGAAGTAATGCAAAGGGAGAAGAGTAAAGGGTCTCGGGCTTGTGCACTGCACGTAAACACGGGACTTCAAAAAACCCCACAAAAAATAGAAGTATGGAACGGTTAAATCGGGCGATATTGCGGGCCAGTGCAAATCAATAAAACGAGAGATGAGGCGACCCGGGAGCCGGGAACGCCGCCTTTAGAATATCGGTTCCGGTTGTGGGTTGCGCAGTGTGTGCCGTAGCTCCGTCCTGTTGGAACCACATGTCCTCCAGGCTCCAGTCCTAATTCGTCCAATTGCGGCAGAAAAAACTCAGTTAACATGGCCCTATAGCGCGCAACGTCCAGTGTTGTCGTTTGACCAGCGGCGTTCTCGAAAATAAAAATGGCCCGATGACTCCTCCAGCGTGAACAGTGAACAGCGAACCATGCAGTAACGTTGAGCGGGTGTAATGGCTCCTCGTGCATTACTCGTGGGTTTTTTGGTGCCCCAGAAGCGATAGTTTTTCTTGTTCACGTACATTATGATTTTCCGAAAAATCGAAAATTCGAAATTATTCCGCGTTCTTGGGGAGTGCATCGCATGGCTTGTTCACTTGTATTCTACATCTGTCTAGTCCACAAATGTCAAAACAGATTTGACAATGGCGGCCATTTGCAAAAATAAGAGCATCTTCCAATAGGGTGATCTCTTTTGGTATTAGAGAAACCATTTGGAACGCGATCGTCGATCGTGCCCAAAGCTATAAGGTTTAAAATCAACGCATAAGGACCGTAATAGAGAGTATAATAGAAACTTTAATGAAAACCAGCATTCCTTTTACGCTAACCATTAGCTGGAAAAACTGAAATATTTCTATTAACTGAACGGGAAACAATTTAGTAACTATCGCCAAAAAAACAAATTTCCTGAAGAATTAATTAAAAATGTAATTGAAAGCTACCCGAACATATTTGAATTCACTGAATTAAAGAACGAATTGACTGTTTTTTTTTTATGAAAACACAGACGCTGTACAGCCAACAGGTACAAAAGGAGTTTTTGAAAGAGCTGAAAGAAAGTGAGGAATTTTACAATGGAATTTAAATGGATTTTTTTTATAGTTGTTAGTAAAATTAAAAAAAAAAAACTATTTATATATTTTTTTTTTATTTTAAACTTCCCTGGAACACGTAGCTAACCCATTGCTTAAGAGAAGGAATCGCCACTGCTAATTATAACGGAAAGTTTGCTCAATCGTGAGCACGCCACTTAAGCTGCGATTACACGGCCATTTTTGTGTGTCATATAAATGGCGCTCTGACGTCAGGAAAAAAATGTCGCATTAGAGAGACATTTAAGCTACGATTCGTCATTTGTCATTTGCAAAAAAAGGCGATCACACGAAATGACTATCATCATCATTTTTATCCCAAAATCAAATGACGGACACTGCGCGTCATTTAAAATTTTCATTTGGGATGCCATTAAATGTCGAGCGAAAAAATGGCGATCACACGGTAATGACATGCCTCATCAAAATGGCAAATGTCACCTTTCCTATTATTTCAATTTCGCGTCACTTATTTGCTTTGCGATCAGACGGCAATGACCAATGACAAAAATATAGCTACTGCCATTTGGTGTTTTTCTCTCGGCGAAGACGCGTACGTGTGCTAGACTTTATTAAATTAAATAGCAGTGAAAAAAAAAAAAAAAAAAAAATATATAATAAATACAAAATGTCGAAAAGGAATAAAGGAATTTTGCGATGATGGTGGAAATTGCGGAAACGGCGTATTTGGCAGCGTGTATACTGGAAAGCAGTGATGACGATCTTGATTACGAGCCAACGCGACGAAAGCGGAGTATTTGGCAAAAGAGGTGGTTGAGCCGTCGCGAGAAGAGTGGATTTTGTGCTGAATTACTGCTCGAATTGCGCGAAGAAGAACCTGAACTATATCGCAATGTCCTTCGTATGTCAGCCAATCAATTCGATTATTTGTTGAGGTTGGTGAAGCCACACATCGAAAAACAGAACACAAATATGCGAGAGAGTGAGTGTTTCAGCGGAAGCACGACTGGTGATCAGGATCACACTGCCCTACCTGGCCACTGGTGAAAGTTTTCGATCGCTGCGATTTCTTTTCTGCGTATCGCAGCCAACGATAACGTGCATCATTCTGGAAGTTCTCAACGCTATTTACAAATATGATTCGACTCTAATCTAGAGATAATCATATTTATTCGAATAAAATTGTATTCTTTTCTTTAGGCGCCCTGCCAGCACCAAAAGCACTGCCTGACATACTGAAGTTTGTATTCTGGAACTGAGCTCCTGTTACTTTTGCACCGTCATAATCAAACGCGATTCCTCTTCGTCGATCCACGAGTGCCTACTTTACCTATCCTGATTCAATCCTATTTTCTGCGTTTTAGGTACCTAATTTTTTCGACTTTGTTGTACATTGTGTATTCAAACTCACAACACAGTTGATTGATTAACAGTTTGTTAATTATTTAATCGTCCTTTCGCCACGAGAAATACACCAAATGAAAGCATAGATATCGTATTAAATGCTGCGTCATTTGTCATTTACATAGAAAAATGGCAGGGCATGAATTTCGTGCCTAGCTGACATTTAAATGGCGCATCATCCGAAAAGTTCTGTCATTTGTCCTAAGTGCCGTTTAAGAGTGATCACATGGCCATTTTTTTCTGCCATTTAAATGGCACAAAATTCATGCCATTTGCTCCGCCATTTTCCTAGTCATTTAAATGACGCCAAAAATGTCGTCCCAAAAATGGCGATCACACGGAACGACATTTAAATGACGGCTTTGTGACGCGATTTTTACGTCAGAGCGCCATTTAAATTGTAATATAAGTGAGACACGAGTTAATGTTCTCTTTGAATGTTCTTTATTAACTGACCTTAGGATCTAGCTTAGCTTATGGATTAACTCTATGTATTATATTAGTATATACGTGTAAGTGAGAAGGCGAGAAGAGACCGTTGTCATATATAACTAATTGTGTCAGCTAACAAGTCAACCATAGGGTGACACTTTATTATGACAACCACCTCTTACACCTCCCCCTTTAAGTTTATAACAAAAATAGTTTATAATAATTGCAATGAATCCATTTCTTTATTGTATGCTCATTCAAACTCAAACAAGTTTACTTTTTACTATAATTCATTATTAACATAAAAATAGTTCAAAATAATTGCAATAAATCCATTTCTTTATTGTGTGCTAATTCAAATTCAAACAAGTTTACTTTACTTCATTATTAACAACCAGAGTTACTTAAGCTAATTCACTAGTTGTGGTTGACTGAATGCGTGGTCTAGGTCGAAGAAGGTACGGTGATCGACTTTTACTTGTAACTACTTCGTTTTCATTGTTTTTACTTCCAGCATTGTTTTGCACGTAAGGCAACTCAGGAATTGTATCATAAGCAATCCTGGAACACTTCAAGTGTCTGCTAGTTCGGCGAAACGTCTCTTCTGTTCTAAGCTTAACTAAATAAGATCTAGGCGTTTTAAGTTTTCTTATAATTCGCCCTTCAACCCACTCATCTTTATGCCTTACCAACACTTCTTCTCCTTCCTTAAATTCTTTCTTTTCTTTTGTGTGCTTGTCATAATATTTTTTATTTTGTGAATTTTGTCTGTCTATTTTGTTTGCTACAAATGTAATCACTTTCGGCTTTAGAAGCTCTTCTGAAACTGGTATAGTGGTTCGGGTCACCCGTGAGAGCAAAAGCTGCGCAGGTGATGCATTCATTCCCTTTACCGGAGTATTCCGATATTCTAACAATGCCAAGTGGATATCTGTGCCACTATCAGCACACTTCTTCAACAAAGTTTTAGCAATTTGAACACCCTTTTCGGCAAATGCTCTACTCTGCGGATAATTCGGAGAGCAAAACGTTGTGCTAAACTCATATTCATGACTGAACTTCTTGAATTCAAAGCTGTTAAACGGTACGTTATCTGAAACGAAATCCTGTGGTATGCCATAAGATGCAAACAATGGTTTTAGTACCGAAATTACTTCAAACGCTGATTTGTTTTTGAGTTTCAAGATTTCAATCCACTTGGAATATGAATCAACAACTATTAAAAATTCTTTCCCTGCAAAGGACGCTATGTCAGCAAAAACTCGTTCAAAAGGAAAGCTAGGTGTCTTATGGTGAAGAAGTGGCTCCTTTTGCGACACATTGGAATACTTTTGACATATTTTACAGCTTGAAACAAAATTATCTATATCATTATCTATGCACACCCAATAAAAAAGCATACGCGCTCTGTTTTTCATTTTCTCACTTCCTGAATGTGAAATATGAAGCCAACGTAAAACTTCATTTTGCAAGGACTTCGGAACTATGACTTTCTCGCCTAACAAAACTAAACCATCTTCACAAACAATTTCATTTCTAAATTTATTCATATATTTAAGACAAGGCGTTAGACTATTCTTTACTTTCGGCCAACCATTCCTATAGAATTTCAGAATTGCTTTTAGATCTTCATCCTCAACTGTAGCCTGCTTAAACTTATCCCGCTTTTCATCTGACATATTAATCGCATGCACACAACCATCTAGGTTTATTTCCTCACTCTTGTCATAACTATCATCACCATAACGTGACATTACATCTGCAAGAAGCAGATACTTACCGGGTATATAGCAAAGATTTAGTTTATATTTCTCCAGCTTAAGCCACATTCTTTGAAGTCTCACGGATGTAATTTTGTTAATACTTTTTTCGAACAGAGGAACCAAAGGCTTGTGATCAGTCTCAACTAAAACCTCACGGCCATATAAGTAAAAATGAAATTTTCGACATGCAAATAAAATTGCCAAAAGCTCCTTTTCTATTTGCCCATAGTTCTTTTCTACATCACTTAGTCCCCGTGAAGCCCATGATATGGGTTTCTTATTTTGTAAAATGCATGCACCAAGGCCATGTGAACTTGCGTCGGTCTGTATGACGATGTTCTTTTTGGGATCAAAATTTTGCAGAGACGTTGCATTTGCTAAAAGTGCTTTTATTTTGTCCAAACATGCAGAGTGTTTTTGAAGCCAACTATATACCACATTCTTTTTTAAAAGCTCTCGTAGTGGTTCAGTCTCTTTAGCTAGATTAGGCAAAAAATCTCTCAAGTAGTTAATCATCCCTAGTATTTTCTGTAGTCCTACTTTTGATTCTGGGTCTTTCAACTTAATAATTGACTCAACTCTTGTCTCATCGACCGATAAGCCACTACTTGACAATATAAAACCCATATACTTAACCCTCACAGACCTAAATTGTACTTTTTCTTTATTGAATTTTACATTATGTAGAATAGCAGCAGCGATCACTTTTTCTACAATAGCATCATGTTCCTCATATGTTCTTGCATAAATTAAAATATCATCAAAGTACACGAAAGTACCAGCTATTCCACCGAAAACACGGAACGTATATCTTTGAAAGATCATTGGGGACGGTTTTAACCCGAAAGGTAGTCTCAAGTACCTGTATGTGCCATGAGGTGTACTAAATGTGCACATATAACTTGATTTTTTATCTAACTGAACATGAAAAAAACCATCTTTTAAATCAAACACGGAAAATACTGTCATGTCCGCTAACTGTGCTCTGAGCTCCTCTAGAGTGGGAATTTTGCACTGTTCTACCACTAACACACTATTCAAACATTTTGGATCAAGACAAACACGAATTGATTTATTTGGCTTCTCCACTATAACTATGTTGGAGGTCCATTCTACCGGTTCCATAACTTTTGTAATTATTTCCATTTTTTCTAGACGATTTAGCTCACACTTTAAAGGCTGTAATAAATTTAGCGCTACTCTACGCGCTGGCTTAGCGATTGGTACAGCCCCACTTATAATTTTAAGGGAATACTCTTCAGAAAACTTCCCAACACCACTAAATGCTTCTTTGTGTTTGTTTACAAACTCAGAAATCGACTTATCTACCTTAGTTTTGTTTATTTCTCCAATATTACTTATTCTTTTGATAAACTTTAATTCCTCGCAAGCCACTCTACCTAACAACGGAACAACGCCTACTGTGTCTTTCACTACAATAAACTTGTATGATTTGACTATGCTATTTGCTTCACATGTCAAATAAATTTCTCCCGCTACTTTTATTTCCGAACCACCAAACGCTTTCAATGTCACACAGGTTTTGCTAACCCTTTTTTCCATATTAAGTTGCTTTACGTTATTAACCGAGAGAACATTTTCATCTGCGCCCGTGTCTAATTTTAGTCTAATGCGTTTACCCGCTATTTTTACTTCACCGTACCACGCTCTCACTCCACCACCAACACTAGCAATTACATCTGTATAATAAATACGATCATCATCATCAGATGCATAACTGTCACTCTTATTTACTTCAACTGCATTTACTTTTTTGTCTCTACGATTTCTGCAAGCAGCACCAAAGTGGTTTGATTTTTTGCAAATGTAACAGATTTTGTTAAAAGCTGGACACTTATGCTTCGGGTGACGTGTTAGACATTTTTGACAATTAACTAGATTTTGATCGTTATTTGAATTGTTAGTGTTATAATTGTTGTTGTTAGTTTTGTAACTGTTGTTTTTGTTTTTGTAATACTTATTGTTGTTTTGTACACCGTTCTGTGAATTATTTGATGTACCCTTCCAAGTCTTTTTTACTAAGTTTATTGTACTTCTGTTGTCACTTGTTGATGGACCATCCTGGATGACCTTCGTTTGTTCCTTGTTAACCTCAAACAGCTTGCACAACTCCACTGCCTTTGCTAGTGACAGCTCACGATCAGCCAACAACTTTTCCTGTAGTTTTTTGTCGTATATTCCCATCACAATACGGTCTCTGAGAATAGATTCCTCTGCTGCTCCATAATCACACGACTTTGACAGATGACGTAAATCCTTCAGAAACATCTCAAAGGACTCCCCATGTTTTTGTAGACGCGAGTTAAACACGTAACGCTCAAAAATCACATTTTTCTTTGGGATGCAATAGTCATCAAACTTTTTGAGTATTGTCTCCAAAGATTTTTCTTCAGCCGTTGAGAGACCCAACACGTTAAAGATCTCCATTCCACTTTCACCCACTAGCAGTTTGAGAATCGCCACTTGCGACTCAGGCGTTGATTGTGTGATGCCAGTTGCCAAGACATATATTTGGAAGTTTTGTTTGAACTTCTTCCAATTATCAGCTAGATTGCCATCTATGTTAAGTGGACTTGGAGTAGGCAAATTTGACGGCATCATATTTGTAGAACTTTCAGTGACTATCATTGAGACTTTTTTTTCTTCTACTGATTTTATTACACTTGTACTATCTTCTGCCATGCGATTTAATTTTTTGTCCGCAGCGCCATGTAATATAAGTGAGACACGAGTTAATGTTCTCTTTGAATGTTCTTTATTAACTGACCTTAGGATCTAGCTTAGCTTATGGATTAACTCTATGTATTATATTAGTATATACGTGTAAGTGAGAAGGCGAGAAGAGACCGTTGTCATATATAACTAATTGTGTCAGCTAACAAGTCAACCATAGGGTGACACTTTATTATGACAACCACCTCTTACATAAATGACACACAAAAATGGCCGTGTAATCGCAGCTTTAGAATTTACCATGTGAGAAACATGAGAATTCAAGATTCATGCGACAAATATCCAGCGATTATCCTGAGACTTATTATTTGACATAGTAAAAGCGAGAAGCATGGTGAATTGAAATTATATAAATACCAAATGGCAAATAGTTCTGAATAAGAGGAATCCGCGAAATGAGAATGTTTCCCTTTTCATTTTCCGCTTAAATAGTCGCTTGCATGACATTTGTTTGGAGATTCTTCACAAGTAAATTAAACACGATCCATTACAAATTTTCGGTGCATTGAGGTTGCGCAACAAAATTATAACTGAGTCGACTTTCAATTTCAAATTGTGTAGCTGTAAGCCCGGAACATCCAAAGAATTTAAAAAATTGCAAATTTGAAGTAATGTCGTTTTCCATTGGGACAGAAAAAACAATTTTTTTTTCAGATTCAGAGCAGTTTTTGTGCTCTGGAAATCAGCTTGCTGTCAGATTTAATGTTCCAATGGCCGCAAAAAACGATTTTTTTGAGAGTCAGAACAATTTTTCAAATCTCGATATTTGAGCGAAATTTACACCTATTTGCACTAACGCCAAAAGATTTGTCATTTGTCAAACTTTAAAGTGCGTTTACTTACGTTTTCAGACAAGAAGTCTGTGAAAAATAGAGAAAAATTTACATTTGGCCGCTGCAATTGGTATTAGCATAAATTGAATGGATTAATGAATGAATTATAAACACAAATTACAATTTAACAGCTGACTTTTAAAACATGCACCACCACAGATGCAAAGGAAAAAAAATCTCGTTTTATGTTCCATTGGGCACGAAATATCTGAAATCTGAGAGCAAAATCTGAAAATCCCAATGGAAAACGATATAATTTTTTGTGCGGTTTTGACTGAGTTAAATTTCTAAATCGCCGCTTTAAACATCACAATCAAAGCGTTGTTTGCATTAACTTGTTGCAATTGTGAATGACGTTTTTTGTCACTATGTACCGCCTATCGACTTGATTATCCTCCGATGATATGAAATACACGTGCAGATATTTTGGTGTACGTCTTCTTTTACTGGCAATAATGCACCCATCCCATGGTAAATTTGGCCTTAAGTCTGTTAATCCGAATTATGCTGTGTAGAGCCCGTGCCATTGTTGAGACCCCCAAAACGCAATCATCTTGCCCCTGGTCCACTCAATTTTTTTTTTCAAATTCGCCATTTTGTTTTCCTATCGGTGTTATGTCTATTTAGAATCCGTGTGACATGCAAAAACACACAAAAAATATAAAATAAATGCTACCAACCATAAACTACCGGCCATATTATTCACTCCGGGTGTAATTCAGGTTTAAGTTAAGTTTACACCCGACCATTAATCCGCATTTTGTAGACCCGACAATTTAAACTTATGTCCATATTATTCACTGAAAAGCATGCATTAAGCCCGCTGGATTAAAGATGTGTTTAAATACGGATTTAAAATACTTTAAACTGTTTTTAGTCCGTTTTTAATCCGTTTTAAACCTAAGTAATGTCAAATTTCACAAAAATTGACATTGGTTTTTTGTTGTTTGTCACATTTTATAGGAAATTGGGAACGTTCGGATTCATAGTTAAGTAAGTCTGACAGCTGTCTGACTAGATGTATTTTCCTTTTTATTGGCCCAGAGTGGTCACGTGATTAGTTTTTGCAGTTGACGTTTATGGAGGGGAAGCCGACATATCTAGTCAAGAAAATCCTGCCTGCATACTCAGCTGACATTTCGAAGAGTCAATTTTAAAATAAACAGAGTGGCCGTGGCAGAATTCTGAAGAGTCAAAAAAAGGACCGGTGAGAGAAAAAGGTGTCACATCTAAAGCTACTCTGCAAATTTCGAATTTTCGCACAATATTTAACAACCATTAGTTCGCATAATTGTGTAATAGTGTTGTGATTGGCAACCGTGTTACATTTTAAATGTACTTATATGAAAATAACAATTTTTGAAAAAATTATGAAGTGACTTTTCGGAATAAAAAAGGGCAACACAGTGTCGGCAAGGTGAACGATGAGGACTACCAGAGACAATACTGAGACCCCCATCTTCGGCCGATTTTCCGTGACTTGCCTACAAGCTATATTTCTATGGGGTGTTACACGCTAAGTGCGTTAGTATTGTTACATAAAAATTCGTATTGACAAATGTCACGTAACTTCACTGACCAACACACTCGCACCTTGCATGTCCCACTTCCGCTGTCGGCAAAGTTTCTGCCAGCGTTCATAGAATTTTGTCCGTTAAATTTGAAATTATTTGTTACGTGTAAATAGTATTTTATTTTAGGAATAGGTGCACTTTTGCTGAAAATATTTATAAAATATAAACAATGTAGATCGTTTGTAAGAAAATAATAACATTTTGAGCAATTTTTCTTCAGTTATTTAAGAAAAATGTACACATGAAATCTAAGTTAATGATATTCGAAAGCGGGAAATACACAACAATGTTTGTCCTAATATGTTTCTAGTATATAAAACAACTCATTTAGATAGTATTATTAACTAAACATATTGTATTGTATAATAATCAACCAATAGCATTCAGTTATTTTAAAATGTCGCATTCCCGAACTCTATCACATTCCCCCATGGTTGGTAGCGGTTGGCAGCATTGATTTTATATTTTTTGTATGTTTTTACATGTCACATGGATTCTAAATTGACATAACACCGATAGCAAAACAAAATGGCGAATTTGAAAAAAAAACTGAGGGGACCAGCGGCAAGAGGAATGTGAGTTGGGGGTCTCAGTATTGTCTCTGAGGACTACAGCAGCAGTGATCGCGAAAATGAAAATCTGTCACCCGTCGACGATGAAGCAGAAGAAGAAGAAGACGAATGAATGAGATTTTTATTTTTCCTTTTTTAATAAATTAATAATAACTAGTTTCGCTTGTGGTCGATAATCGACCATACCTTTTATAAGGATGCTGTTCGCAGCAGCAACAAAAATGACTATGTATTTGAGTTAAAGCCTAAAGCACTTTACAACAATCTCCTAAAATACATAATGTAAAATGAAATATAAAAAGCTAAAAATTGTTATAAGATAACACTTTCATTGTTACGCTTTCTATGTAAAAAAAACTTGAAACATAAGCTAAAGAACTGTTTACAATCACTTTTGTCGCGATCACAGACAAAAATAAAGACCATTCTTCGTTCGCTTTTTTTTTCTTTGCTTGTTAGGTGGTGCCAACCAGAACCTCCTCGAAACAGATGTAGCACTGGAAAACGTAACACAATTTTTGATTATGTTTCTTTTTTTTTATAAGCAAAAAAGAGACATCAATAGGGAACATAAAAAAATGTTCCCCTTTAAAAATAGTTTAACTCATATTTAAAATTTTAAGATGTCACAACATGTCACAATAAAAATTTAGAGCAAAAAAGTTTTATCGAAAAATGTTCGCTTCCATAGTACTTCATTCAAACCAACCGTCACGTCGTCAACACCTCGTAGATACGACCCACACGCAAAATAGTTGGTCCACCCACTTTCTTGCACTTGGAAACTTCTTTATTATTAGTTTAACATACATACATATTTAGTTTTAAAAAAAATAAAAAAACTTTTCATAGAAAATTATACTCTCTGATTGAATTACCGACACAAATAAGCAATATCACAAAAAATACCGTTAAAACTGTGTGCTTTCTCATTTGTTAATGAGTGCAAAATAGTTGGTCTACGTCATTCGTGATGCAAAAGAGTTGGTCTACTCCACATCATCGTATGATTAAGTTAACCGTTAGGAAAAATTAAGCAAAAACAAGCGTGTTCTTGCTTTGGCAGGTTATAAGTGTACCTGTGCAATAAGTTGAAATTCATTTGTTGAGTTATCATGGCACGTGGTGTTCCCTTATCTAAAGATCTTAGGGAATCAATTATAAAAGCTTTTGAAAATGGCTTTTAAAACTACAAAATTGCAACAAATTTCAATCTCCCTCGTTCATCAGTACAGAATATTATTTCGTTCTTTACTAAGATGGGTAACATTAAAACCCGAAAGAAAAGTGGGCGGCAAATGATAGCTAGAGTCCGCGATTGTAGGGTATTAAAAAAAATAATTAAGGAAAATCGTCGTCAAACTGCTGCTGGGGTAACTGTAGAGTGGAAAAGCTGCATCAAAAAAGAAATATCCGTCGACACTTGTAAGCGCAACATGAAGAAAATGAATATAAATTTTACAAGGTTTGTTTAAAAATCTTTTCTTTGTTTTGCATTGCGATTTTTTCAACCCATATTAATAGACGAAAGAAAAGCCTCTTCTTACGCCAAGGCAAAAGAAGAGGCGACTTGAATGGGCTAAAGAGCACACAAATTGAACCTTACATCACTGGCGGCGGCGGGAAGTAATTTGGAGCGATGAATCCAGATTTGAGGTTTGTGTTGGCGATGAGCGAAAGCGTGTACTTCGCACCTCCAAAGAAGCTTTCCATAAAGACTGTCTGAAACGAACGATAAAATTTCCAGCATCGCAAATGATATGGGGGTGCATGTTTGGGCGTGGTGTTGGTAGATTATGTTTTGTTGACGGCCTTGTGAATTCTGCGAAATATCGCAACATCTTGGAAGATCATCTGCTTCCATCAATAACACAACTTCAGTCAACCGAGGGAGTCTACGTATTTCAGCAAGACGGTGCATATTGCCATACGGCAAAGGCAACTAAAGCCTGGTTATCTACTGAAGCCATTCCTTTAGTGGAATGGCCATTCAACAGCCCTGATCTTTCGCCAATCGAAACTCTATGGCACAAAATGAAACAAAAGTTAAGACAGCAACTAGCAAGGACCCGCACAGATCTACGACAGACTATCAATGATATTTGGCAATCATTTACAATCCATGATTGCCAAAAACTTGTGGACACAATGCCACAACGAATTCAAGCAGTGATAGCAAAGAAAGGTGATGTAACGCAGTGGTAAAAACACATTTTTAATTCTTAGACCAACTATTTTGCACTCAAACAAAAGATGAACAAAATATTACTTATGTTTATTCAGTTATAACTTCAAGTGTAACAACTTGTTGATTAAACTTTTGTTTTATTTGTAACAAAAATATAAATAAAAATTTATTTTCGTAAACAAAACTTTTTATTTTAAGAAACAAAACAAGTTTGAATTTCTAAACAGAATATATTCGTAATGAAATAGCATAGACCAACTATTTTGCGTTTGGGCTCGTATAATGCCCCTGAATTGCAATAAAGTAGGTACACAATCGCTTACTTTTAGGGGTAAGCAAATTGCATTCCTTCGAAAAAAGGTTCTAATCTAAGATGATATAGGTATATTTTAATAAAAATTACGGAAACTTCGGATATTCACGCATTAATATAATGTGAATTGGGCACAATGCCCCTGAATTAATTTCTTGCAATTTCTTACTCTTAGGGGCAGGTAAATTGCGTACCTTTATGGGTAAATGTTTCTCTCCAACGGTTTTCATAAGCGAAAGGAGCGTCATCTAGATATCGAAAACATATGTAAATGAACTCTTCCATCGGAAACAGGTTCTAATCTACAAGGAAAGGACTTATATTTGAATACGTTACTATGGTAATTTATGGCAGCGACAAATTGATTGTCACCAAAATTATTTCAATTACCTGTTTTTTATGGGGAATTCAGAACTTAGTTTTACCAGGCTTAATGGTGACCTATACCCACGATTTTGGGTTTGTGCACATATACGGCACAGTACCTTTAAAATAACATAAGTTTCGTTCTCCTCATTTCATATTGAATACTTAAAAAGCGTACGGAAAGCTCGGATGTTCACGTATTAATATTATAATAATGATGATGATGATGACGATTAATTAACTCAAAAAGCTATTAAATTAAAAGATGAACAAAAACGCGACATATTTTTTACTATTTTCATTATATTATCCTCTGACGACTAAGACATCAACATTTCGTCAATATCACGAATGAAATTCATTTTTTCCGCGTCTTGATACTTTTTTTTATTATTTTATTTCAATTTTTATTTCCTGCCTCCTGCAAGCGAAGAAATGTCCAAAATGTGACCTAAACAAAAAGAGTGAATATTATCAAATTGAGTTTAAGCCCGAGTTAAAGTACTTAAACTGGTCTCCGGAGTGCAAATGGTTTATGTTTGGGTTTAACTACTGAATATTATGGACTTGGGGTTATTTGTTGGGTTAAACTCACTTAAAGCCGGGTGTAAACTTTGACCAGGATTAAAGTGAGTGAATAATAGAGTTTGACATAGCCGCTATTTATGTAGCAGGCAGTGGAACGCGGGCATTGGAAATGAAATTAATAGATTGGGATATTAAGCTCTACAATCATTGCAATGGGTATGTGTTATGGCTTATGGCCTAATGGAATACCTTATAATTTCTGATTCTAAATTGACACAAAGCAAACGAAAATTATTTATCAAGATTCCAATAGATGGCGATCAATACAACTTCCCTAATATTTCTTCATTGTTCATCCCTGTTCGTGTAGTTACATTTTGTGTGTAGTAATTGGTATGTGCTCTGTTCTGTGGTAAAAGACATGGTTGTACCCAAGATTTGATGTAATGGATAGTGTACCTATCTGGAATAACTTTACTCATGGGCTTCAACGGAATTGCACAATAGTTTGGTTCTTATTTTTTAAATGATTTTGATTTGATTTGATTTGATGATTAATTCGCAGAAAACGATCCACTAAAAAGTTAAAGTGCATAATTAAGACGAACTTTTTATTGTTATGGAAGTTTCATGCGGTTTTGCAATTCATTTTTGCTCAGCGGAATGAATATTCTTGTATTGTTTATAACATGAAAAATCGAATTATTTGCCGTAAATTGGAGTGTCGTAGTACCTACATTTTGATTTCCTTCTCAATAAATATTTTTGTTTTCGTTTATGACATGACAGCAAACCTATATTAATGGTATTATAGAATTGGGGTATCGTAGTGTGCATGTGTCGATGCGAACATTTGATTTCCTTATTCGCATATACTTATACTTAGATTCTGAGTCGTATTTTAGCAAAATACAACGTTGCGAAAGTCTTTGCCAGCTGTCGAGTTGATAATTGCAGCGGTTATTTTTTTCGACTGCCAACGCCTCCCAAAAGTTATAACAAGCTATAAATGCACAAGGCACAAAAATAAAATAATAAATTATTGACGTCAAAGATACTTATATAGCCTAGCCTAGATGTTTTATTGAACCTATATACATGAAGCAATTCGCCGCACATGTTTTTACAGGATAAATTAATACTTTGCTTTTGTTGTCAGTTTCAAAGTGAAGAAATACAATTATTTCCATTTGTATTTACTTAAGACTCATTTGAAGGACCAGCTTTATCCACAAGACCAGCACATAGTAAATAAAGGGTGGTTAAATTTTAAGGGCCGATGTTGAATGGAAGCCACACCAAGTCAAGTGTTTTTCTGCATTTCTTTTGACATTTCTCAATTTCAGACTAACTCAATGTGAACGATGGAAAGATACAAAATCGAGCAACGCGTTAAATTTGTTCAGGCTTATTATGAAAATGAGCGTTCAAATCAAAATGCATACCTTGCACTTCGTGATTTTTTCGGTCAATTTAATCGTCCAAGTGTGCGTACAATCGGAAAAATCGTGAAAAAATTTGAGCAAACCGGGTCTGTAGGAGATGTGAAAACACCTGTGCATGCTCGTACAGCTCGTACTGCAGAAAATATTGCTGCTGTTCGCGATGGTGTGGCTGAAGAGCCGTCCACCTCAACTCGTCGTCGTGCCCAACAATTGCACCTCTCACGCTCGTCGCTGATGCATAAAGACTTGCATTTACGCGTTTACAAGGTGCAATTGACTCAAGAACCTTCGTACATACGTAACGCTGATCTTCATAGAGATCTAAATATCGAAATGGTTGAAGACGAAATTAAAAAAAGTTGCTCAAATACACAGACGTAGGCTTCTCAACCACGTTAGCTTAGAAATAACCGAATTATTAAATACAGACCATGTAATCAGGAGATTAAGGCGAATAAAACCGCTTGATCTATAAAAATTAACTAAGAATAGAAATTAGGTTATACTTTCAACCAAAAAAGTTCAGAAATCCGACAACCGGCGGATTTCCTTTTAAATTCTTAAACAATTCAAAAATAAATTGCCGATTAGTTGAACAACTAGGTGCAATCACATTGGGGATGACGAAAGTCAGTCCCCCAGGGAGGTTTTTTAGATGGGTTTAAGTCCCTCACTATTGCAGAAGCATCCCTCGCGTTCTAGTTCTGCAATGTCTTTCGATGATTTGCCCTTCCAGCGAACCCCCATAAAAAAAATAAGAAATATAAATATTGGCACGAAATGGATCAATTTTCGAAGAAAATCATCTTCAGTGATGAGGCACATTTTCACCTCAGTGGATTCGTCAATAAGCAGAATTGCCGCATTTGGGCGAATGATAATCCAAGAGTGATTGTCGAAAATTCAATGCAGCCACAAAGAGTGACTGTTTGGTGCGGTTTATGGGCTGGCGGCATCATCGGGCCGTTTTTTTTTCAAAATGAGGCCGGTCAGGCAGTTACTATAAATGGTGTTCGCTATCGTGAGATGATAACGAACTTTTCATGGCCCGAATTGGAAGATATGGATGTGGACAATATGTGGTTTCAACAGGACGGTGCCACTTGCCACACAGCTAACGAAACAATGGCTCTTTTACGCAACAAATTCAATGGCCGTGTAATCTCACGTGGTGGCGATGTCAATTGGCCGCCAAGATCATGTGATTTGACACCGTTGGACTTCTTTCTTTGGGGTTATTTGAAAGAAAAGGTGTACGTCGATAAGTCAGCAACAATTCAAGAGCTGGATAAGATAATTCGCCACATTAACGGCATAGAACCTCAATTATGCCTCAGCGTCATCGAAAATTTGGATCATCGGATGGAGGTGAGCCGCCGAGGTCGCGGCGGCCATTTGGCCGATATTTTGTTCCATACATGATTGAACTATACCAATATTATCATGATAAAAACAAATGACAATTATTTCCTAAATAATTTGTGTTTTATTCAAAATCAACATCGGCCCTTAAAACTTAACCACCCTTTATAAGATATTCAAGCTTGCTTCTTTTGACTCACCTGGTAGTGGTGTTATGCAACTATGGTGTGCAATTGTTAGGAAAAAAATTATGAAGTTATTATAAATACATTGTGAGTTCGAACAATTCTGCTTGGACAATAGAAATGGTTATAAGTAGGGTTAGGATTTTCATGCACTAAATATCTCAAAATATGCGCTTAAAAATGCAAAATATGCATTTAAACTTAATTTCGGTTCAATTTTTAAACACATTTTTTTTTCAAAAATGCATTTGCATTGAAATCCGATCCCTAGTTAAAAGAATGGTGGGTTTACTTTTTTTTTACTAATATATAATATAGAGATTTAATACGATATCCCTTTTTGATATGCTTTTGCATGAATCCGGTTGCTTTAGTAATCGCTATTTATCGCAATATAACTACAACGCACTTATGATTTAAACCTTATTTCTAAAAGACAACATTACAAAATATGGATCCTTCAGAAATACAAACAAATTAAAACCGAATGGCAGCACCCCACATAATAAGTCGTTCTCAAAAGCAACAAAACCGAAAGTTTTTGACAAAATCCATAGGAAAACCCTTAAGAATATGCTCTCTTTGTTCAACTGGTAACACTCTTCTCATGTGCTTCAGTCACTCACACGCAACGTTGCCATATTTACAGTATAAACTGTAAATTAATTTTTTTTAGATAGGTTGACAGTTTTTAAGATTATCTCCTAGTACAAGTTACAGTTTTTTTTTTTAATTCCAGATTTGAAAGAATAAAGTAAAATGTTTTCGGCTTTTTCTTTAATTACAAATCGAATCGTATTCAAGCTAGTTATTTTATTTAAAATGAATTGCTTTTTGTTATTTTTGTTTAATACAATTTAAAAAAAGCGTAGTTTCACAAAAATCTTTTCGTTTTTGAAGCTTACAGTTTTTTGGGTTGAGAATACAGTTTTTTTTTTGGGAGTTTACAGTTTTTTGAAAAAAAAAAAAAAAAAAAAAAAAATATCTGGCAACGTGACACACTGCTTATTTTGGTTGATGATGATTGATAATAGCAAGCGAACACACAAGAAGATCATGCTCATTCTGCCCGCGGTTGTGGTTATGGTGGGCTACATGCCCAACAATTACAACAACTCCTTGGCATGTCAGTGGTTTGGTTTTTATTTCAGTGGCAATTCTTGTGTTTGAGTGCCGTGAGAGTATCTACACTACAGGCACCACTCGTAGAAAAAAAGCTCCTCATAAGGCCTGTACTGACAATTTTTGCTGGACAGAGTATAGTACATTATACAAGTCATACTAGCTTACTCAACTGAGTACAAATTTAATTATTGACTTCTCGTTTCTGGATTTATGACCCTGCGCCGGTTTCAACAGTTCCTGACTTATCTTATAAAGGTACATTTAGAGCAGGGTTTAACAGAATGTGATGAAATTAATGAAATACCGTAAAATGGGGTGACTAGCAACAATCTTCAGGAAAAAGTTAAATGTTAGGTACGATATGCTCAACATCATTCCACACTTGCACACAATTATGAGTTATATCGACAAAGGAGGTATTGGTGTAGCAAATTGGCAGCACTAGTAGGTACCAAGTATCAAATCTGCTTTCGTGCCAAATTGCCTTCAAGTACCGATGTATTTGTAAGTGTTTTTTATGCATGTTAAAACTTTATGTACTTCAGTGTTAAAAAGTAGAGTTTTGATACTGGAGTTGTGTTTGTGGCAAATCCTATTTGTTTATGAAAGAAATAAGACCGAAAGTAAGTGATTAACTCTATTAAGCAATGATTTTTGGTCAATAGTTTAAACTTATATATTTTTCTGATATAAATGGGGTGACAAGCGACGAGAGAGGGGTGACTAGCGACGGCAAAGGGGTGACTAGCAACAACACTAGGGTAAAGAAAATTGCAAACACGAAATAAAAGACAGGATTGTTCCGAGGTCTATGTGAAATGTGACTACTTGTTTTAACGATATGCCATAGTTGAAGTACCTATTTAGATTCTTATATACCTACTTATTCCGTATTGCACCCAAAAAGTTTCTGATATATTAATTTTTTAAATTTCTTTCAAGTTGAAACTTTTAATGTTACACTTGTTGTTTTTCTTTACCTTGGTGTAGTTGCTTGTCACCCCTTTATTGTCGCTAGTCACCCCAGTGGCTGGGTGACTCGGAAAATGGTGTATTTTGCTTGAAATAAATAAATAATAGAAATGCTTGTTGTACAGCATCGGGGTGACTAGCAACAACACTAGGGTAAAGCAAATTGCAACACCAATAAAAGACAGTATTGTTCCGAGGTCTAGGTGACTACTTGTTTCAATGATATGCCATAGTTGAAGTACCTATTTAGATTCTTCTTTTACCCTTTCTCGTCGCTAGTCACCTCAGTGGCTAGGTGACTCGCAACATGGTGTAGGTATTTTGCTTGAAATATAATAGAAATTCTTGTTGTATAGCATCGGGGAGACTAGCAATGAAAATAGGAGCCATGACTCATATTTAGGTTTACTCACATTGAACCTACAGTAAAAACTTCAGAAAATACAACCAAAAAAAGAAAGAAAAAAGTGTTGCTTGCCACCCCATTTTACGGTAGCGTTGAATGTGTGAAAATGTGATTTTATTAGTTACCTGATGGTTAAAGAGTTGTAAGCGCCTGCTGTAGATACTATTTTAAGATTATACAAGATTTTTGAGTACAAAGTTTCTGATTTTGTAATCTCTAAGTGGTTGGAATTATTCCAAGATGCCTTGAAAAAATATACAAGGATAGATCGGGATTTGGGTAGTCATTTTTGATAAAGAAGTAAAAAACGAATTTATTCGAATTTTTTGACAAAACCGAAGTACCTATGGGATCGTTATTAGAACTATTTTAGTATCCTAAATATGTATTTTGATCAAAATCGTTAGACCGATTTTTGTAAATTTATGCAAAAAACACAGTAACGAATTTTGCAACATTTAGTTTAATAAATAAGAGGTGTTAGTTGAAAAATATGGTCCTGTATGCGTGCTCGTGGTGGCCATTTGGCTGATGTTGTTTTTCATTATTAACGGCATACCTTTCTCTTTATTATGAAAACATCCGATCATTTATCACAAAAAATTGAATTTTTCTTTGAATACCAAAATAACACCTCTTATTGGAAAACCCTTTACCATTGCTTAAAACTGAGTAAACGATATTAATCGGGATGTAAGCATTACTTAATTCTTAAAGTTTTATCCAAATCGAAAATGGGGTTCTCGAGATATGAACTGTTTCTAAAATTAGCTTCCCCAGTGATTCGATTTCAAAATAAAGGACGCAATCATTTTTCAAACATCGATTTTTCTCTAAGTATTTCGGTCAAAATCGTTCCTTCCGTTTTCAGGTAAACTAAAGAAAACCAAATTTAAAAAAAGTCTATGAAATTCTAATACATATACAAACATATAGAAAAACTGAGTTTGCAATGAAGTTAGAAATGACCACATTACTTTAAAAATTAATTTTTGCTACAATCGTATAGACCGTTTTCGATATATCTATGTCCACATTTGAAAAGTACCGTCATTCGATTTTTTAGCGAAAAACTAAGTATACAGTCATGTTAATCTCAAATATCAAGTTTGGTTGAAATCGTTAGAGCCGTTTTCGAAGAAATGAAATGGTATGATGATCATACTTCTGCAAAAAAAAAAAAAACGGTTCGGAACTGTAAGCCCACAAACCACAATATCCAAATCCGAAGTTTGAACGAAATCCGAGCAGCCGTTTAGGCTGTAGGTCTGTGGAACGACGGACAGACCGGACAGAATTTGCGACCCACTTTTTTGAGTTCAGCTATCATCGTAATGTCAAAATTGACTAACATCTCGAGTTCGAAATTTCTCTTACTACGTAATGGAGAAAGTTAAAAAATATAGACATTGGATTTAAATTTAATTTCGGACGACGAATGAAGAAATTGTAAATTTTACTCATATTAATTTTTATAACAAAGCAACATTGCTGTACTTTTTCAATGGGGAAAGCAACAATATTATTTCAGCCTTCTTGAAATTGGAGCTCTGAATCGCTTTATGGCAGAACCGCTATCTATTTTATCCAGATTATTTTTACCGATTTCGTTATGTCCTTAGAATTCGAATTTATTTGACAATTAAATTTTTTTTATTAGCAGTATTGTCAAAATTAATATAATCTAAGGTTACTTATCCAGACCGAATTTCGAACTGTGTAAGGTGCAACCCAAAGTGGGAGAGAATCTATTTAATTGTTTAAGGGAAGCCAAATTTCGGATAAATTGCCCTTAGTCTGAATTCTGCATTTGTAACAATAAAACATTTACACCCTTTTAAAAAAGTAATGTTCTAAAGAGAGAAGTTGCCGTTAGTTTTTTCTTTCGAAAAAAGTGTACTGGATAGCCTCTGCCGCTTGCGAATTATAATGCAGTCTTTAATTTTTGGGCTTTTGTATTTCGGTCCTAACAGACATTCGCAAATACCCTCCTTGATACCAGACGATATAAAAGCCTACTGTCCATCTAACAGATGTATTAATCACAAATCATGTTATTTAAAATCACAACGCGGTTTATCAAACTATAAATTTTCTCATCCATACATTGACCGCATGTGTAAGTTCATATCCTCTTATAATAGTGAAATACTTTTTCGCCCTTGGGCTTGTACCATATCGACCATATCCCAGTTGGCCAAATTCTTCAAGCTAATTAAAATTCCGGCTAAAGAATTTCGTTGTGTCAGTTTATTTCGGTTCTTGCAGTGGGACGAATACCGCAAAACATATTTTGTTCGTACTGCCTACGCCTTACTCAATCCATAAGTGTAACAACCATGTTACAATGTATTCTTTCGTGGCCTCTAAGCGCCATACCAAATTCAATGTTTCAACTTTTTAAATTCAAACTTTCTTTTAAGTGTTTATTCTACTTTTCACTTCTGGCGATCATACGCTTTTTTGTTGAGGAACTTTTGTTCTACCTTTTTTGCTTAGGTCAAAATATTGTCTAAGGGATGCATCGGAAGACAGAGCCTTTTGTTCTTGTTATGCTTTCACTTTAAAACATTATTATAGTAGACACGGAATAATCTGCCTGAATGTCTGTGACAAGTGTTTTAAGGTCGATTACATCCTGAAAGACGTTGTCACGAATTTGAGTCCTGTATTCATTTATTGAGGAACTTAGTTTGTGAATTTGGACACTGAATTAGTTAATTGCAAATGTGCGTTTGTTTGTGTGGTCTTGTTGGGATGTAGGATGTCTATATCCAGATTTTCGACTACATCATTGGTTTTGTTAATTAACTCTACTCGGAGGAAATTGAATTCTCTACAAATCGAGTCTGATCAACGTTTTGCTTACGTTTGTTATAAAGGGTTTTCCGTCTAGTGGTTTATTTTTAAAGCATAGGTTATTTTGACATTGACAGCTGTTTCGCGCTCGAAATCTTGACAGAAAGTCAGTATACCTCCGCGGAAAGAAATGGTTGCAAAGATAAATGGCTGCTAAATTTTTTTAAATATGATGTAGATGGGACAAAAACCTTATGCTCAAGACAGATGTCGGTAAACGCGATCTTAATTATACATGCATAATTCAAACTTCAAAGACATCGCAATGTTTAAGTATCTGCAAAACAATGGATACAAGACAAATTTAAGAAGATGTTATCATTGATGCAGGAGCTGAAATAATTTCTATAGTAGCAAGTAGAAGACGACACTATCCTTCGTGTCGCGTACATCCATATTTGCAAAAAAGAGAAACAAAAGGCCGATTTGCAAAAGGCGTAGAATTATTTAAAGTTCAAAAACAGAATTTTCGATCACCAGAAATGTATTTATAATTCTTGGCTTTGGTAGCCAACCCTAGAAATTGCGAGCATAGGGAAAACTTCTATATGTGTCCTGAAACATGGTGGAACAATTATTATTACCCAAAAGACATTCGAGGCCAAACGAAAGCATAAGTCCTCCTGAAAAATTCGGTATTCTTCGATTTATTGTACCGGACATTTATTTCGCGAGCTAAATGAGTGGAGACTATTCATCGTCATCGATGAATAGTCTCCATGTAGACATTTTTGTATGGGAGATTAAATTAAGCGCGAGCAGGATACTAGGCTTGTGCTTGAACAACGTTGGAAAATATTTGAAAACTTATTTCCAAACAATCCGGAAACGATTCAAGCACTTAAGCCTAGTATCTTGCTCGCGCTAAATTGTATCTCCCATACAAAAATGTCTACAAAGATAAAATTTAGCGAGGCAGTTTAGCAAAGCAGTATCCTGTTCGCACGCTAAATCCTTAACTTCATATAGATGGGCCGATGACAAGTCTCCACTCATTTAGCTCGCGAAATAAATGTCCGGTACATTAAATCGGAGATAAATTCTGACATACAAAACGGAGGAAAGAGTTTGTCTTGTGTTTGCTATGATTTTTTTGGCGGAAAACGGAGTTAATGTTTGTGTAGTAAATAAAAGAAAACGCAAAGCCAAACAAAAGAGCCAAAACAGATATATAAACATAAATAATGCGAATCGCATTTCAGGGGGGCTTATGCTTTCTATTGGCCTCGTCTTTTGGGTAATAACAAGTGTTCCACTATGGTAAGGAGATTGTGTTAAGTTTGAGGACACGATATGTCGAAGTTCTTCTTATAATTTCTAGGTTTTTTACGTCTTTCAAGTTTGTCATTCGAAAATTCTATTAAAATTACGTTTACTGATATCTGTTATGGTACTCATGCTTCATAAACATATGGGTTTTGTCCCATCTATATCATGTTTAATAATAATTTTAATTTATTGGATTTTTAAAAAGAAACTTGTATTTGGCCAGCCTTGTACTTTGACAAACCCACTCATATTCATAATCCTTTGTCGTATAAGATTCAAGTTTAAACCAAAACATTGCTGGAAGATTTTTGTGCAAATTGTGCTTTAATCCCTGTCCTCCCAAGTGGAATCCATGAAAATGGTGTTAACTACCCGCTCAGTTTCTAAAGGAATTAAGTAGGGTTTATTTCACCTTTATTTGAGAATATAATAAACAAAAGGATCCATATATTCACGGGATATAAAAAAGCTTTTATGTTCTGCATCCCTAATTCATATTATACACCCATGCGAATTTTTTGTGGACGGTATCACACTGACTACTGTTGCTTGGTGTGTACGACAGAGAAAGAGGGTAGGTATAGGGCTGTGTAAACTTATCAACAGGTTTTCTTTTTATAACATTTTCGCTACGGGAGAAGGACACAATCTTCTTAGTTACTTAGTTTTTAAACATTTATTTTATAAATTGGATTGTGGGTATCATAAATAAAATGTGTAGGTAGTCTGCGGTCATCGTAGTTGGTCAGGTATTATTCTACTGAAAAATAGGATTTATGTAAGATTCTTTAGCCGCAACGAGAATTAACGGCTTAGTTTATCAGTAATACACTACGAGAAAACTAATTTAAAAAATAAATTAATAGTTGGCGCAACAGGTCCGTAGGGGATTCGAACCTGGGAACCCTCGCTTAGTAGTCTTCTATAACACTAACCACTAAGCCAGTGCGCCGACAAATTTGTGTTATTTTGAAGTTTTTACATCATCGTTTTAAAAAGTTAAATCGAAATTCGTGAAGGTTATTATGATAAGTTTAGTCATAGCGATGTATGATGTATCCATCGGAACGGAAAATTCTCCGCAACGCAGACTGCTTCAGATCTGCTAAAAGCATTCGGGGTTTCCGTTTTCGGATGCAATATTTTTTTTATTGCTTATAATTATCAAAATTTTACTGCAAATCTTAAACGTGAAGCTGTTAAAAATGTTAAGTGAAAAAGCCGTTCCGTTATATATTATACTAGCTGATCCGGCGAACTTCGTTCCACCCAAATTCATTAATGTAGGTAATGAAATTAATAATTCCGAGCTTTCGCTTCATTTTGCTTCATGTAATTCGGTCAATTCAACATTTCTTTATTTAAAAGTTAAGATTTTTAGTTTCAAATTGTATGGCGGCAAGCCCGAAACATCGAAAAAATTAAAAAATTCCGTGGGATAGTTGGTGGCTTCGTTTTCATCCATCACGAAGTCGACTGATTTGTATGAATGCAAATCACCAGCGATTTGGTTTTGAATGGCGAAATTCAAATGATGGACATTCTTGTTTTTCGCAGCTAAAATCGCTCTTACACTGAGCCAGTCATGGTCAACATAATTCTGAGCGATATTCGGGAAAACATTCATCATTCATTCATTCAACATTCTTCCGCTGTCGTTGTAAAGTTGCAAAAATTTTGTGGAAATTGAATCAGGTCGGCGTCTAAGTTTGCTGGAATCACACCATTGCCAGTAGCCAACAAATGCATGGAGAACTCTGTAGCGGACTGGTGATTTTGTAAAGGAACTCGCATGTTTGTTGTCAAATGAAATTTCTTCATGTATCGCCATAAAGCAGACGCCTTCAGGCAAGCATTCAATTCACCTTCCGGAGTTGATCTCGAAATTACAGGCAAAGTTTGACGAAAATCGCCTGATAGCAATATCATTGCTCCACCGAAAGGTCGTTTATCATTATGTAAACCCTTCAAAGTACGATTCAGGGTCTCCAATGCGCGTTTGTGAGCCATTGTGCATTCGTCCCATATGATAATCCTACATTGCTGCAGTACTTTCGCCATCGCAGTGTTCTTTGAAATGTTGCATGTAGGTTCTTCATCCACTTGCATATTCAATGGCAATTTCAATAGAAAATTTGAAAACAACGAAAAACCAATAGAAACGTACCACTTCTTACAGACAAATCCCAATGGCCAACTAGAGACAATACTGAGAACCCCATCTTCGGCCGATTTTCCTTTACTTGCCTTTTTTTTTTTAAACCCGTACTGAGAAAATACCTTTCCAACAAAGTCTAAATCATCAAAATCGGTTCGGCCAATCTCGAGTTATGGGATTACATCGCTTCGGACACTTTCTTTTATATATAGACTAGCAAACCCATACCCGCTTCGCTGAGCATATTTCCGAGTGGGTGTTCCCTTAAAAAAAAAAGAGTTTAATTTAGAGGCGTTACATGCGTTCAATTCTTCGGGCTTCAGAAATGCTGAAACCTAAGAGAACAGTAAGAAAACTTTGAATAAAGTTCGTTTTTAAACTCATACATTTTATTCTAATATGCTTTCTTATAAACAACTTTTTTGGTTTTTTCATCTTTTACATAAATAAAGTGTAGACCGGTAGTTTGGAACGATCGGATAAAAGTGAAAAAGTCGTTCCGCCTCATCGTATAGCTAAATCTGAAATATAAGAAGAAATAAAAATGTATTTTGCTGGATTTGTTCGATAAAAAAAAGTATGGTTAATCCAAATTATGTTACCGATAGAGTTATCACTAATTTTAAGTGGCTATTTATCCCAATCTGTCAAATATGCAAAAATAATAAAATATCCAAAATATAGAAAAAAAATTAAAAAAAATAATTACAAACCAAAATCTTTGCCGCTTCTATCGTTTCGGGGTGACGATGATACCTGTTATATTCTTCTTTTTTTGATTTTAATGCTTCCAAAGCAACATTATTTGCTGATTGTTGTTCACCATTTTTCTTTCCATTGTCGCATTAATAGTCCATTTTGAACTAATTGACATGGACAAAATTCACTTCAAATATTTGAACATAATGTTTCAAAAATCTTAAATCTAACCGTGAATGATGTTCGCCAAAAAAGCACAAAACGCCAAATTTGGCAACCCTGAATACGTCCATAGCAGAGATACTGACTATACCAATGTGTGGAAACTCCACATAAGAACGTCATTTGCTCTTTTTCGTGTTGATGTTGGTGCGATTCGAATATGTATAGTCTTCGACACTTTCCAAAGCGTTTTCCATTCCAATGCCTTTCTCTGCGGTAGAAGAAGTTTACGAAAACGTAAACAAACTCCGCTGGTTGTTGTCAAACTCAAACGCACTTGTATTGCTAAATCTGAAGAAAATCTACAAAAAAATCTAGATTCGCAAAAGTTGCTCTGAGAGCAGAAAAAGTGCTCTGAGAGCTCCCAAATCAAATAAAAATAAATAAATAGTTGGCGCAACAGGTCCGGAGGGACCCTAGGCCTAGCTTCTCACAACCATTCGTTTTGTGTGAGTTTTTTCATTTTTGGAACCAATGGAAGGGATCTACAATTTTATGCCGACTCCAAACGGCTATTTGAGAAGCTCTTTCAAGACATTTATACTCTCGGATGTTTGTCAGACGTTCGCGAGAGGTAGCGCAGTGGAAAAAACCCTAAGTTGGAATTTGGGTTTTTGCGGGATTCGAACCTGAGACCCCTCGCTTAGTAGTCCAACACACTAAGCCACTGCGACTACACACAATATAAATAATAAAAGAAAAAAACAAATATATAAATCAGAATTTTAATAAAATTAAGTGCACGACTGGGTCGAACAAAAACCGCCTCGTTCAGCAAAATTTTGGTTGGTGGTTTTCTTATTTTATTGAATAGAGAGATAAGAAATAAGAAATGGTTCATAAAATATGAGAAAATTAAAAATGTTAAATAAAATTCTGGGTTATTCATCTAATATGGCAGTACATATCAAATAACAATGTCAGTTTTTAAATATTGATGCTCTGAGTAACAGGGAATTGTCGCAAGTTCTGGTTAGAGTGTTATAAGCGCCTACTGTACTATTTTATAAGTTCTTAAACTTTACAAGATTTTTGAGTACGAGGACAAGCGTTGTAGGAGTTTCTAATTTTTGATATGTTGGGGCATGGTTTTGTTTTTGACTGGAATAGATTAATGAAACTGGCTTAAGTTGTCAGTGATTGCAAGTAGTGTTCGTAAAAGATAAATATTTTTAAATTCGGAAATTTATTTTTGAATTCGCATAAGCAGTTATAAGCTGAATATCGCAATAGACGTGTGTTGCGTGCAAATAAAGTGGGAGCTTGTGATGGTGCAGGGAAATAAGTCCCCAGGAACTAAGTCCACTGAGGGACTTAGTTCCCACCTAATGGGAAATAAAACCACTTTCGTGAAGTGGACTAAGTTCCTATGTAAGGTGGGAAATAAATTCCGAAAACTCTGAGTGGTTTTATTTCCCTTTTAATGTGAAGTAAATTCCCACTGTCGACTAAGTGCAAAGTAAAATTAAAGAGTCAAGTTGGTACTTTGCACTTTTTATTAACTAAAGAGAAATTACATTTTAACTGAGGCAGAACAATTTATGTAAAAAATTTCAAAAACGAAATTCGGTTTGCAGGACTATCAAAGTAATCAAAGAAAAGTCGACGCTCACCATGAACGATCGTGCGAATTTTTTACTTTTATTTTCTCAAATTTTCGAAGGCTAAAAATGACAATCTATTTTCTCAAACAACTTTTTTGTTTTAGCTTTCGAAAATTTAAAAAAATAAAAGTAATAAATTCGCGCGAATTTTTTATTTTTATTTTCTCAAATTTTTGAAGGCTAAAAATGCCAATTTATTTTCTCAAACAACTTTTTTGTTTTAGCCTTCGAAAATTTGAGAAAATAAAAGTAAAAAATTCGCTATGTCCCTGCACCAAAAATCACCGCAATTTTTCTTTGATTATTTTCAGAGTCTTGCTAACTGAATTTCGAAGAGAGTATTTTGTTATACAGAATAAAACTTAAAAAATTCGGCTTGCAAGACTCTGAAAATAGTAAAAAAAAAATCGCCGTGATTATTTAAACAAAAGTGTATCCAATTCTAAATGTTGGAAGTTAGTTCCCTCTTCTTGTTTTTGAATGTGTACTAAGTTCCTATAAGAAAGTGAATTTAGTTCCCACCTTACATGGGAACTAAGTCCACTTCACGAAAGTGGTTTTACTTCCCACTAAGTGGGACCTAAGTCCCTCAGTGGACTTAGTTCCCGGGGACTTATTTCCCTGCACCGCTTGTGATTTTGTAAACTCATTAGTGGTTGGAATAATTTTAAGGTACATAATTCAATATGGTTGAAAACAAGAAGAAGTGGGTAATATTTGCTAAAAATAAGTTTTGCGTCGCTGATATTTTATTTTTAATGAGTTTTGAAAAAAAGTATGAACACGGATCGGCTTTTGGATAGTGTTTTCGGGGAAACAATTTAAAAAAACGATTTATTCGAATTAACACGTATTTTGATCAAAATCATTTGAGCGGTTTTTGTAAAATTTGATAGACAAAAAGTACCAAATATTATTAAAATATTAATCAGAATAGAAAATGGGGTTTTCGAGATATGAGCAGTTTTTAAAATTCATGCTTTCGTTGATTCTAATTGATGATCATCAATTTTACTCTACGTATGCATTTTGGTCAAAATCGATTTTGCTGTTTTTAGGGAAACTAAAGAAATTACGTTTTTCAAAAATCCATTGTACGATAACATAAGGAAAAACTGAGCTTGCAATTAAGTCAGATAGGACCATTTTACTTGATAAATGAGTTTTTGTTACAATCGTATGGACCGTTTTCGAGTCCACATTTCAAAAGTACCGTTATTCGATTTTTTGTTTTGCGAAAAACTAAGTAAACAAATTTTATTTTGGAAATACCATTCATTTTGAGATTACCTTGAACATTTTGGAAAATTCGCGCGAATTTTCCAAAAACTAAACATCCTTCACTTAAATAATTTGATTCTTTATCAAAGTATTTCGACTTACAATTTGAAAAAAATTATAAAGTTATACCTACTGAAAATTTCGCGCGGAGTTTTCCAAATACAAAAAAATTTATAAATTTTTCAAAAAACTAAACATCTTTAACTTAAATAATTTGATTCGTTATAAAGTTATATTGAAAAATTCGCGCGGAACATTAAATTTAAAAAAAATGTTATCGCACATTGTCTAAGCTTGATTGTGCACATGAAATCCTATTATAGTTGCCTCTTAAGATTATTATTTTCAACCGCTTCAGTTGTACTTCATTTGTGCACTGTTTTTGATTACTCAATATTGTTGGATTTTTGTTATTGGTAACATCCTGCCCGGCAACCAGTGTATATTTGTTGCGTGGTGTGTTATGCGTAGGATTCATATATCGTCATATACGTATAACTATATAAGTAAACCACTTTGATTAAAGAAGAAGAACTCTCTAACAGGTTTATTTACGGAGACCAATTTCTTCATCTTGAAAAATTATTCAAAAAAGGATACTCATACGACATACACCGTGGAGTTAACATATTTTGGACATGGATTCGAATGCACACGTCCTATATTTAATATCGATCTGAGCCTTAGCTGAGCAATGATGTTATTGCTAACAAATCGAGTTCCACTCCAGTGCATGTGTCTTTAATATTTAGGTTGGTACCTAATCGAGTAGAACAATCGGTATAAGATTCTCTTTATCTTCTCACTGGTGGGAGTGATGCCATTTTCTTACATTTTCGAAGACTTGAAAGCATTTTTTTTAAAAACAAAAATGCTAGATGCTGTTTTAGCATTTTTTATTTTATTTTAGTCCTAAACCTCTATGTTTTTAACAAAGTCAGCCGTGAAAAATACAGAGATCTAAAAGTCCACCAAGTTCTTACTTTATTGAGGTTTAATACGAAATATTCAAAGTAGAAAAATAAAAATAAACATTTTGTATGTAGGTACAGTTCTCTTAGGAAGGACATCACACATTTGTGCACCTTTGGTTATAAGAAGTTCACTTCATTTCATTATTTCACACAGACAAATTACTTTGAAAATATGGTTTCGTTGGCTTTATTTGAAAATCTTTCATTTGGAATTCAACAATAAAATTCAATAAGATATAGAGATATTCAGAGAAGTCGAAATTCCTTACTTAAGAGAGAGTTACATTTTATATTATATAGATAGGCAAAAAAAAAAATACATTCAGATTCAGATTCTCCGCGCCGGAGCGTTGATGTCCATTCGCTCTACATGTCCTAGCCATCTTAGTCGGCTGATGCGCACTTTTCTGACCAGGTCGATGTCGCTGTACAGCTCGTAGAGTTCGCTGTTAAATCTCCTTCTCCAAATCCCGTCAACGCAAACGGGACCGAAAATCACCCGAAGAATTTGCATTTAAAACGATCTAACAATTCTTCGAAGGGTGGGGTTTTTAGTCAGTAAAAATCTGCCACTACTATGAGCACGCGCTTGCTATTCTCATAGTGTCTTTGGAAGATTTTCACCTACCCTCGGTAAAAAAAAAAAAAAAAAAAAAAATTAAAACGACCGAGGAGATCTTCATCCGCCTTTGATAGCGTCCATGCTTCTGCGCCATAGAGTAGGACTGGGATGATGAGGGTCTTATATAGAGTCTCCTTAGTGTTTTTTGACAAGGCCTTATTTCTCAGTTGCCTTCTTAGGCCAAAGAAACAGCGGTTGACAAGTGTAATTCTTCGCTTGATTTCTGATGTGATGTCGTTGTCAGAATTTATAGCGGAGCCGAGGTAGACAAAGTCCCTAACTACCTCAAAATTATAACTGTCTATCGTGACGTTCTGTCCGATTCGTCGATGTTGTGTGTGTGTCCCTTCTTGTTGCCCTCATTCACTACTAAACCCATTTTGCCGCTTCTGTACTAATAGTTGCAAACAGCTCGCTGTGTTCTGCCAATGATGTCGATGTCGTCCGCGTATGCAAGTAGTGGCACAGGCTTTTGGAAGATTGTGCCTCTGGTGTTAGCTTGCGAGTTTCGCACAATCTTCTCAAGAATGATGTAAGAAAAGTCACATGACAGCGCGTCACCTTGTCTAAGTCCTTTTTTGACATCAAAGGTCTCGGTGAGATTGTTTCCGACCTTTATGGAGCAGCGAGTGTTCTCCATCGTCATTCTGCACAATCTGACTAGTTTGGCAGGGATGTCAAAACTAGACATGGCTCTATATAGCTCGTCTCTATAAATGCTCTCATATGCGGCCTTAAAATCGATAAACAGGTGGTGGATATCGACTTGGACTTCTTGGGTTTTTTCCAGGATCTGCCGTTGTATGAATATTTGGTCGGTTGTGAACTTACCGGGCCTAAAACCGCACTGATAGGGTCCAATCAGTTCGTTGTCATATGGTTTCAGGCGTTCGCACAGTACGACAGATTGGATTTTATATGCGATGTTAAGGAGACTGATGCCTCTATATTTGGCGCAGTTTAGAGGGTCTCCTTTCTTGTGGATCGGGCAAACAATGCTGAGGTTCCATTCATCAGGCATACTTTCCTCTAACCAAATCTTGGAGATGAGTTGGTGTATGCACTCTACCAAGTCATCTCCGGCTGCCTTGAAGAGCTCGGCAGGTAAGCCGCCTGGACCAGCAGCCTTGTTGGATTTAAGCCTAGATATTGCTATCCTCACTTCATTTTGGTCAGGTGGACGGAAGTCTTGGCTTTCATCACCCAGGTTGAATGGTTCATTCTGCCTGACAGCGGAATTTATGTCATCTTCGCCGTTTAACTCTGCAGAAGTGGTTTTTCCATGTCCTCAGCACCAACTATGTTCCCACTACAAGGTTTCCTTGTTCGTCTCTACAGGTTTCTGCTCGGGTCTTGTTGCCATGACACGTTCTTTTTACCTTTTGGTAAAACTTCCGAACAATGTTCCTGGAGTAATTCCTCTCTATTTCCTCGATCGCGCGCTTCCCATGCTCTTTCTTTTTCTTCCGGAGAAGCCGATGCTCTTCCCTTCTCTTTTGCTCGTAGAGCTCACGAGCAGCTCTCATTCTTCTATGCAGCGCCGCTTTGTATGCGATTTGCTTTGCTGCATGTGCTTGCCGGCACTCTTCATCAAACCGGGGGTTTCGTGGTGGTGGTCGGGTGAAACCCAGCACATCAGTTGCGGCGTTCCTGATGGCTTCTTGGCATCTATGCCACTGGTCTTCGGCGCTTGATGCTGGCTGCATACGACTTCTCGAAAGGTTGAGGGATACGCTATCGGCAAAGGTTCTGGCGATTTGTTGCAATTGTAGTCGTTATTCGTTACAACGTTAAATCTTCTCACAGTATTTCCCCGTTGTTGTGGCGTCTGAGATATCCGCATTCGCACCTTGGCTACAACAAGGTAGTGGTCCCAGTCTATGTTGGCCGCTCGGAAAGTTCGGACATCTAGAATACTGGAGGAGTGCCTTACGTTGATCGCAACATGATCAATTTGATTGACGGTTTGATGATCTGGCGACCGCCATGTTCCTTTGTGGATATTGAGGTGAGGAAACCGTGTGCTAGCTATAGTAACTTTACGTCCCGCAGCAAAGTCAATCAGCTTAAGTCCGTTTCCAGACGTGATGTCGCGTAGGTTGTGCTTCCCGATTGTGCTACCAAAGATATCCTACTTTTCTATTTTGCCGTTAAAATCACCTAGGACAATCTTAACGTCATACTTAGGGCATTGCTCATATGTTTTGTCGAGGAGCTCATAGAAACACTCTTTGGTAGCATCGTCTTTTTCTTCTGTGGGGGCGTGAGCGCATATTAGGCTGATGTTGGCGAATTCATCTTTTATGCGAATTGTTGTAAGGCGTTCACTTATAAGAAATCCGCATCTAAATAGACGCTGCGTTTGTTCCCTATAGCAATCACCGTAGTAAATGTCACAGTATTTCATCCTTCTTTTGCCCGGCCCATCCCACCGCACTTCCTGGATGGTGGTGATATCTGTTTTGTACCAGTCTAGGGCCTCCGCTAATTGTTCGGCTGCACGCGGTCTATTCAGGGTTCGAACATTCCACGTGCAGATCCGAACGTCATTGTCCTTTTTTCGTTTTGCAGGGTCGTCAACAGTAAATCCATCCATATCCGAGGCTCTTGATTTCTTCGCAACAGTGTTGTTTTTCCGTGGTTGGGTAGATAGCCCCACGCACAACCTCCAACTTGGAGGACCAGGCCCTAAATTGACCCTAGGACAGCGGGTCGAATATTCCGTTGTCAGTAACTCACTTCGGGGATATGAGTGCTGCCGTTGACCCATAAAGGGTTCATCCCCCACCATCTCTATTTCAGCACCCTGACTAGTGCTGAAAAATCATTACTGACCTTAGCTCCAAATATGTCAGAGTAGCTCACGCAAGGTATCTGCCATTTTGACTGTTGACACCACCGTTGATCCAATCTTGTGGATTCATTCGCTGTATGTCCTCTTTCTGAGGGGCTCATGTAAGACCTCTGAGACTCGATCAGGCAGTCATTCCGGCAGAGCATTATAGTGTTGCTATTTTCTTCGTGTTCAACACTCACGCTTATAAGTTTCCGGGTGGCCGAGACCAGTACCCGGTGGTTACCACGGGGAGGTAAAATAAGCACAATTGATGTGTATGAACCAGTTGCAACAACTGGGCATCGCCAAGTTGATGCCTATCAGTTTCTACCCTATTCATACAACACCCAACCACCAGTTTATTTAAAAAATATAAAATAAAAAATAAAAGTTTATTTTGTCTAGCATTTTTATTTTTTGGCTTCATACATTCTAGTTTTTTTTTGCAGTCTATAGCATTTCCTTTTTTGAAATTCTGGCAATACTTTGTCCTGGCCTTGGATATTTGTATACAACAAATGTGGCATGCGCATGGGTCAGCGATTTTAGACCCATTATGATTCTTGTGAATGACAGAACACAAAAGAAATATTCGAAAAGCTAAATTTGTCTTAAATTCGACAGAGTTTACTCGGTGTGTGGCACAGACGAGGATGGGCCATTTTCTTGAGCAAGTGCTTTGCATAAATAAATACATAATTTAGCCTTGTCGATGACAACGTTGACGTTGCTGAAGTCTATACCATACGACGAACGATGTGGGGAATAAATGGTACACATCAGTGAAAATATTAACACTTCATGACACTCTTCAAGTCAACGCTCGACCCCGTAGAATCGGCTCGTTCAAATTTTACCTGCAAGGCCAAGGACTTACGGCAGGCGATGTTTGTATATATATTTTTTTATTATTCGCCCTTTAAATTCTCATTTGCCTTCCATTACGTGAATTTATTTCAGAAAAATTTATTTGACGCATGAGTTTACTTATTTCAATTCGAAGTGTATCTGTATATACTCGTATATAGAGAAATTCGCTTTAAAGTGAATAATTGGAATGGAAGTACAAATGTGTTGTGCAAAGTCATGCGTTTCTAACACATGTGACAACTTTCTTGGAAGTTATGCAGAAACGCAAAATGAACAGTCGTTCCTAATTGGATTACGCTTGCACAATGCACAAGGCGTCGAATGATACTTATAGTTTCAATTTGAACTACTCACCTAAGGAAGTACAAGTTACTATACTCTGTTCAATTTATATTTTCAGTACAGGGAAGATAGGCTATTTGCCTTTCACCCTTACTATTATGGATTTTAATAAGCTGTCTCCATTTTAAAGCTCTCACATGGTTGCCATAGTGAGCACTATAAATTGGCATAATTCTCTCACAAATATCGGTAGGGTTACCAAATACCAACCCTTTATTAAGAAAAAATGGTTTAACTGCATGTAAACAGATCCTTCAGAAATACAAAATAATTAAAGGAGTACCTAAAAACTGTATGGCAACATCCCACATAATCAAATTCATTTATTCGCTCTCAAAAGCTTTAAAAAGCACCAAAACCGAAAGTTCTTTGACAACATTCAAAGAAAAACCCTTAATGATATGCTAAAATTGACATATGGTAACATTTCTCTGATGTGCTTCAGTCACTCACCTCACACTGCTTATGCTTATTTTGGTGGATGATAATAGCAAGCGAACGCAAGACGATCGTGCTCATTCTCGCCGCGGCTGTATGGCAGACTGGTTGTGGTGGGATGTATGCGAATTTCAGGAAAATTACAACAACAAAATTCTTTGGAATGCCAGTGGTTTCGTTATTATTTCAGTGGCAAATCTTGTATTTGAGTGCCGTGAGAGTATCTACAGGCACCACTGGTAGAAAAAAGAGCTTCCCATAAGGCCTGTACTGAAAATATAAATTGAACAGAGTATAGTTAGAAATTTATATCTATATAATTCTTTTTGGTAGACCCGTTGGAAAAGTTAACTTTGTGATGCAAATTGTTGTGATATCGAAGTTGATTGAGAACTCTTTCCTCTTTTTGGCGCAATCTTGTCCTTTGTGCGAGGAGACTGGGTTAGGTCCTTTTAGCGTCTAGTTTTGGCCAGATTGGATATGACGCAGGTATTTATGCTGTTCCACGTATCAGCTACAACGCACACAAAACATGAAATGAAACAACAGTAACCAACAACAGCGTAGGTTCATGGTTCAAAAGTTTTCACTTCTTGTCATCTAAGTTGTAATTATTAACATATTGAAGCTGTCAGAGAACATGTTTTGATGCATTATTATGAGTGATGGTAGGGAACATGTATTATTTTCGATTTTCGTTAACAAATATTAAAATTTGTATTTTAGACATAAGTATATCTACACCGCCCCTAAATTCAACATTTCGGGGAAAAAATTTCGAAATCGAATTTTGCGTTCCCAATGATACTTCTTCTACATTTCAAATGACAGCTATACTCTGTCCAAGAAAAATTGTCAGTACAGGGAAGATAGGATGTTTGTCTCTCAGTCTGGTTGCAATGACTCACATAAATCGGTCCATTCTTAAAGCTCTCACAGGATTGCCGTAGTGTGTATGATAATTCGCCATAACTCAGAGAGCAATACTGTTAGGGTTACCATCTTACAATTTAAAATAAAAATATTGCTGAACGAAATAAATCCCGTTTATATTTTTCCTTTTCCGGTAAGATAAAGCTAAGCGCGTTTTTTTTATACCTAAACAGATGGTAAAGCAGTGAACATGCACTTGTGCAGCTGTACAGGCATTTTTGAATATAGACATAGATAGATTAAATATTTGTTAAAAAATGATTACCCGTCAATGCAGAACTTCGCGGAAACAGTAGCAAAAAAAGGATCATAAAATCCTTTCAAGCCATTATCTTTACTGGGGACGAGTGACCGGATTTGGTAAAACCCAACGACCAAACCTTCTTGTCATTTTGATATTTTAGTGTGAAAAACTATTAGATGAAAAAATAGGCCAATAGGTATGTAAAAATATAACAAAAATTCGAAAATATGCCAAAAATATGCTCTACAAAGTGAAATATGCAGTGGTTGGGTGTTGATGAATAGGGTAGACACTGATTGGCGTCAACTTGGCGATGCCCAGTTGTTGCAACTGTTCAGATACACCAGTTGTGCTTATTTTACCTCCAAGTGGTCACCACCGGGTACTGGTCTATATCCATCCGGAATTGACTTGCTGAACTTATAAGTGCGAGTGTTGAACACGTAGAAAATAGCAACACTATAATCAGAGACAATCCTGAGACCCCCAACTCACAATCCTCTTGCCGCTGGCCCCCTCTGTTTTTTTTTTTTTTCAAATTCGCCATTTTGTTTTCCTATCGGTGTTATGTCTATTTAGAATCCGTGTGACTTGTAAAAACATACAAAAAATATAAATTCAATGCTGCCAACCGCTACCAACCATGGGGGAATATGATAGAGTTTGAGAATAACACATTTTAAGATAACTTAATGCTATTGGTTGGTTATTATACATTTTTAAAAAACGATAAATATAATTTGTTTAGTTAATAATGCGATCTAAATGAGATGTTTTATATACTAGAAATATATTATGACAAATATTGTTGTGTATTTTCCGCTTTTGAATATCATTAACTTCGATTTCATGTGTTCATGAAGAAAAATTCCTACAACCATTCTGCAGTAATCAGTTTTCATAATTTTTTTCAGCAAAAGTGCACTTATTGCTAAAATAAAATACTATTTACACGAAACGAATAATTTCAAATTTAACTGACAAAATTCTATGAACGCTGGCAGCAACTTTGACGACAGCGGAAGTGAGACACGCAAGGTGCGAGTGTGTTGGTGAGTGAAGTTACGTGACATTTGTCAATACGAATTTCTATGTAACAATACTAACGCACTTAGCGTGTACCACCCCATAGAAATATAGGTTGTAGGCAAGTAACGGAAAATCGGCCGAAGTTGGGGGTCTCAGTATTGTCTCAGACTATAATGCTCTGTTGGAGTTGACTGTCTGCTCGAGTCTCAGAAGTCTTACATGAGCCCCTCAGAAAGAGGACGTACGGCGGTAATTCACATGGTTGAATCAACGGTGGCGTCAACAGTCAATATGGCAGATACCTCAATGAGCTACTTCGACGTATTTGGAGCTGAGGTCATTGAGGATTTTCAACACTAGTCAGGGTGTTGAAATAGAGATGGTGGTGGAAGAGCACTTAATGGGTCAACGGCAGTTCTCACATCCCCGCAGCGGGTTACTGACTCCGGAATATTCCGGCTCCTTTTGCCCAAGGGGTCGCAGAAAGGGCCTGGTCCTCCAGGTTGGGGGTTGTGCGTGGGGCTAACTACCCTACCACGGAAAACAATATATGTTGCGAAGCAACCAATAGCCTCGGATAAGGACGGATTCACTATTGACGACCCTGCAAAACGAAAAAAGGACAATGACGTTCGGATCTGCACGTGGAATGTTCGAACTCTGAACAGACCGCGTGCAGCCGAACAACTAGCGGAGGCCCTAGACTGCTATAAAGCAGGTATCACCGCCATCCAGGAAGTGCGGTGGGATGGGCCGGGCAAAAGAAGGATGAAAAACTGTGACATTTACTACGGTGACTGCTATAGGGAACAAAAGCAGCGTCTATTTGGATGCGGATTTGTTGTAAGCGGCAGACTTAGGCAAGAAGTCTTGAGCTTTCGACACGTAAGTGAACGCCTTACAACAATTCGCATAAAGGCTAAATTCGCCAACATTAGCCTAATATGCGCTCACGCCCCCACAGAAGAAAAATACGATCCTACCAAAGAGTGTTTCTACGAGCTCCTCGACAAAACATATGAGCAATGTCCTAAGCATGACGTTAAAATCGTCTTGGGTGATTTTAACGCCAAAATAGGAAAGGAGGACATCTTTGGTAACACAATCGGAAAACACAGCCTACACGACACCACGTCTGGAAACGGACTTAGGCTGATTGATTTTGCTGCGGGACGTAATGTTACCATAGCTAGCTCACGGTTTCCTCACCTCAATATCCACAAAGGAACATGGCGGTCACCTGATCATCAAACCGTCAACCAAATTGATCACGTTGCGATCGACGCGAGGCACTCCTCCAGTATTCTAGATGTCCGAACTTTCCGAGCGGCCAACATAGACTCGGACCACTACTTTGTTGTAGCCAAGGTACGGATGCGGATATCCCAGACACCACAACAACGAGAAAATAACGTCGGACGACTACAAACGCAACAAACCGCCAGAACCTATGCCGATCGCGGATCCCTCAACCTCTCGAGAAGTCCTATGCTGCCAGCATCAAGTGCCGAAGACCAGTGGCGCCGATGCCAAGAAGCCATCAAAAACGCCGCAACTGATGTGCTCGGTTTCACAAGCCCACCCCCCCCCCCCCCCGAAACCCCTGGTTTGACGAAGAGTGCCGGCAAGCACATGCAGCAAAACAAAGTGCCTACGAAGCGTCGCTGCATAGAAGGACGAGAGCAGCTCGTCAGCTCTACGAGCAAAAGAGGAGGGTAGAACATCGGCTTCTCCGGAGAAAAAAGAGAGAGCATGAGAAGCACGCGATCGAAGTTCGAAGATCGATTCGGAAGTTTTACCAAAAGGTAAAAAGAACGTGTCATGCCAACAAGACCCGAACGGAGACGAACAAGGAAACCTTGTAGTAGAGTCACAGTCGGTGCTGAGGACATGGAAAAACCCATTTCTGCAGACTGCTAAACGGCGAAGACGACACAAATTCCGCTGTCGGGCAGAACGAACCATTCAACCTGGACGATGAAAGCCAAGACTTCCGCCACCTGACCAAAATGAAGTGAGGATAGCAATATCCAAGCTGAAGTCCAACAAGGCTGCTGGACCAGACGGCTTACCTGCCGAGCTCTTCAAGGCAGCCGGAGATGACTTGGTAGAGTGCATACATCAACTAGTCTCCAAAATTTGGTTAGAGGAATAGAGGAAAGTATGCCTGATGAATGGAACCTCAGCATCGGTTGCCCGATCCACAAGAAAGGAGACTCTCTAAACTGCGCCAACTATAGAGGCATCAATCTCCTTAACACTGCGTATAAGATCATGTCTGCTGTACTATGTGAACGCCTGAAACCTTTCGTCAACGATCTGATAGGTCCCTATAAGTGCGGTTTTAGGCCCGGTAAGTCCACGACCGATCAAATATTCACACTACGGCAGATCCTGGAGAAAACCCAAGAAGTCCAGATCGATACCCACCATCTTTTTATCGATTTTAAGGCCGCATATGACAGCATTTATAGAGACGAGCTATAAAGAGCCATGTCTAGTTTTGGCATCCCTGCCAAACTTGTCAGATTGTGCAGAATGACGATGGAGAACGCTCACTGCTCCGTAAAGGTCGGAAACAATCTCACCGAGACCTTTGATGTCAAAAAGGGATTTAGACAAGGCGACGCGCTGTCATGTGACTTCTTCAACATCATTCTTGCGAAAATTGTGCGAAACTCGCAAGCTAACACCAGAGGCACAATCTTCCAAAAGTCTGTGCAACTACTTGCATACGCGGACGACATCGACATCATTGGCAGAACATAGCGAGCTGTCACTGGTGCGTTTGCAACTATTAGTACAGAAGCGGCAAAAATGGGTTTAGTGGTGAATGAGGGTAAAACAAAATATATGCTGTCAACAAGAAGGGACACACAACATCGACGAATCGGATAGAACGTCATGATAGACAGCTATAACTTTGAGGTAGTAAGGGACTTTGTCTACCTCGACTCCGCTATAAACTCTGATAATGACATCACCTCAGAAATCAAGCGAAGAATCACACTTGCCAACCGCTGTTTCTTTGGCCTAAGGCGGCAATTGATAAGTAAGGCCTTGTCAAGAAGCACTAAGGAGATTCTATATAAGACTCTCATCATCCCTGTCCTGCTCTATGGCGCAGAAGCATGGACCCTAGCAAAAACGAGGATCTTCTTGGTCGCTTCGAACGCAAAATTCTTCGAGTGATTTTTGGTCCCGTTTGCGTTGACGGGATTTGGAGGAGAAGATTTAACAGCGAACTCTACGAGCTGTACAACGAAATCGACCTAGTCAGAAAAGTACGCCCCAGTCGTCTAAGATGGCTGGGACATGTAGAGCGAATGGACACCAAATTGCCCGAAGAGTCTTCGATTCCAACCCGGAGGGACAACGCAGTAAAGGAAGACCTCGCCTTAGGTGGCGCGCGTAAGTGGAAGGGGACCTCAACCAACTCGGAGTGCGCAACTGGAGGCAGTTAGCCAAAGATCGCGCTAACTGGAGAGGCGAATTGGTTGAGTCCCAGGTCCACCCCGAACTGTAGCGCCACCTAAGTAAGTAGTATTTTCGAACGCAAAGCGTTACAAAGAAAAATGCGAAATGAAATGAAAAAAACAAATTACTCTTGTTCAATTTTTTCGGAATTTATAGAGGTATAGCATTGAAACAAATTGGAGATTGTAGGCCTAGGTATCCTCTATAAGCCTGCAATGCACCAGATTATATTTAGCAGTTTCTAAGATTTTGGCATTTAAAGACATGCAGTCAAATTCAATTTTAGTCGAACAGAACTACACCAATTTTATTTATATGACATTCTCAATATGAATTATGTTCTCAAACATTTTATCTTTGATGTGTGTCAGCTACAGCGGTAGTACACCCCCGACCATTTACTACTAAGCAGGTATTATGTTTCTGATTTCCCATTTTCAAAATGGGTTGACAGACACCCAATTTTTTTTTAATTCTGTCTGATAAGAGCATGTGGGGCAGGTGACATCTAATTAACCAACTTTGACCGCCTCGCTGTCTACGTCAATGAAGATATCCCTTTGTGGTAAACTATCCTGTGTATGCACTCTACCATCAGCTATACCATTGCCTAAGGAGGAGATGACTAGAACTTCAATTTGTACAGTGTATACGGACTTTCCCACCCGTAAACAACCTTTGAGTTATCGCTAATTGCTATATCAGAGCTGACTTTACGCTGCCAGGCACAATGCTAAAAGTATAATTAGTTTCGTTTCGGATAGATTATCCTGGATAATCGTAACATTACCTCTACAAGTCTTATCGGACTGTGTCCACATAATAAACGTGCAGCTGAACATCCAGAACGGCAGATGACCAGACCAGTTGGGTGAATTTCATCGTCTTATAGTTTTCTTCAATATAATTTCTATAGCGGTGGACAATAAAACAGCAAACGAATAGAAAACAAACTTCTATCTGTTTATCTCTGACATGTGTGGTGTGTGATGCTCATAGATAAGCCATACTCAACCTTTTTTAAATCGCGGCCATTAAATTTCATGGTTTATTTATTGTTTTAAAAAAATCTTAGCAAAGATTCTTTTGTTTTGATGGGAACTCTGAAGTTGTGAAAACTTTTTCAAAACTTTCCCAAGATGGCTGGCTTGTTACTGCATGCCAACCTTATTCAGATGGGAGTCCGAAACTTTGTTTCTGTTCACATGTTTTGCGTATTTCATTTGCGAAAACGACAATCCGCAAACCCATGTAGATCCAAACAATGTTAGGTACCTATAATATGATTTGGGCACTCTTTCAATGTTTTCATATTTTTGAGTGACAATGCTTATTCAATGCTGGCGTGTACTAAGGGTATAGTTTACCCACACATTCTCTGGAGGTCTGGATCCGCGCGAAATTTGAAATGTTTCAGCGGAAATTATTTAACTGTGTCAGTTGGGCCAGTTCTAAAAGCTTGGCGGGCCGCAGGTTGAGTATAGCTGTCATAGATAAAACTAGAAACGACCAACTGATTGAAGAAACCTATATTTCACATAACCTAGCAGAGCTGTCGTTTCGGCTTCGCTCAGATTACAGACTTGGGAAGACACTCTGAGCAGACACATGCATGCATATATACGATATATACAACAAAATGCATTTTCAGTGCAAACATTTAGAATAAGAGCAGCTACAAGATTTACGACAAGTTCTTTTATGCATTTTTTCGAAATTTTTTTGAAAGAATTTTTGGACGCGTCTTAGATACGTTTTGAGACACGCTTTCGACGCGTTTTTGTCGCCGTTTTTTCGTTCTTGAACATGTTCTAGTCGACATTCGCTAATATGAAACAATATCAAACTTCTCTACTTCCATATAAGCATATACGCGCTATAGCAACACTTTCGCACCACCTCAAAGTTACACCCTACTTCATAAGGGCCATAATTCTAAATCGACAGTACATAGGCAGAGAACCTACACAGTCATAATAAAGGTAATTTGGAGTTAGATATCGGCAATTCCGAGGGCGAAAAAAATCCCCCCCAAACCTTTTTTTGTTCCCTGATGGAGAATATTCCTCCTATAGCGAATCTCTACCTATCGGAATTTATTTCCCCAGGAATTTTTCGAAAATATTTGTTTTAAACAAATTAATTGAATGTTTGAATGTTTTTTTTTTTTTTTTTTGAATGTTTCGTTAATTTAAGTAATTGCAAAGACAACGAATTGATATGTATTTTAGTAAAGAAATTGATCGATTTGGTAAAATAGGAAATGATTAAAAAGAATAGCAAGAGGTGGTTACCAGACCGGAGTTGGAAAGGATCATGAGATTGAATTAGCACAGTTGTTATTCTCAGAAGTCCTTTCAAACATAGGTACTAAGAGTAGGTATTTAAAACAAAATTGTGTCCTTTTTTTCATCAAATAAACTTAAAAGACTTCAAACTCCCATAGAAACTGCTCACGTTTGGAATTTCCACCTACAAAACTTACGAAGGAAATATTGCGGGAGGAATCCAATCAAATTCCGTGGGGAATTTTTGTTCACGATACCTATTTATTCCGCGGGGATTTTTTTTTTCCCCCTTTTCGAAATTCATTGCCTATTCAATTTAATTCAATCATATTTTTGAAAAAAGGGGAAATATTTCGGGGGGAATTTCGGTTTTGATAGCCCCGACTAAATTCCTTTCATCATTTTTGGCAACTTCCCTTGATGTAAACAATGACGTTTCAAACAAAAAGTTAGATCACAATATTTTATTGTGCCGATTATTTTGTGACGGTTTATATTATGTTGTCAGCAAAAGACGAACATCATCTAAGTGATGTGGTATCGATCCCGGTTAGGAACGTTCATTAAAAGTCTTATCCGCGGAGCTGGAAAAGAAAGAACACTAGTCTCAGGAACAATGTTTGTGCAAAGCATAAAGCTGGGCCTAAGGTATCACATGAACCTGCCTGGGAAATGTTTATTTATTATATTACCTTTTGTTGATAGTTGTTCACAAATTTTTATTCAAATAAACAAGTAGGTAGTTATAAAAAAAATTTCCAGACGTATGACAACAGCTTGCTGGAAACATTAAGCAATGGCAAGACTTTTGGCAAATATCCTGTGGAGCTGAGCGTTATACAGCCCACGAGCGTACGACGTACGATCTCTATACAGGGCCAATCCGCACCTAGTACGCTTAGGTCATGGATGGCTCATGGCACTCCAAAACTGAGGCGACACGCTGGATTTTTAAAAAATTCATTGGATTTACCTATTAGAGTTTAGATCTCCAAATTAGAAGATTAGAAATAAGAAATAGGAAACTAGTCGCATGTCTGAAATGGCTATAAGAAGTCACATTTATTGGGATGATGCTAAACAAAATTACGTCGGTACGATTGACTTCGGCACTAATTTCAACTCCACCGAAGATTTACCTCCCGCGAAAGAAGTATTAGTTTATTTATTAGTTGGATTGAACGATGCATGGAAGCTACCGATAGACTGAAAAAAAAAGGTACATCATAGTAGTGAAAAAGTTCATCAATGTGATGAAAAAATCAACAATTTTAGTCCAGTGAACTTTTTCATTACTATAATGAAACCGATTTCGTCAATATGATGAACTCCAAAAATTATAAAATGTGTTCGTCATTCATCAATTTTGTTCATCAATATTATGAAAACTTCATAATATGATGAACCGAAATTCCCCTTTCATTTCATAATGGGATGAATGTATTTATCATATTGACAAATTTGTTCATCAAAATGATGCACACTTTCTGTGCTCTCAAATTTGTTTTTATGTAGTTGTAAGACTGTTCCCACAAATAAAAACATGAAATAAAAATACTAGCGCCAATATAAATTGTAAAGATATAGCCTTCCCACTTTCATGAGGCTACTAAAATACCTAAACGAGCATAATGTCATGAAAATGGTAATGATAATATTATGTGAATTTAACAATTGAATTTCTTCGCAAATATTCAAACGAAAATCAGTTTTACCACGAATGTCAATAAGTTGTAGTGGCAAAAACTCACGCGCTCAAGAAATATAGGGGATTTATAAAAATAAATTTTATTTCTTAGTTAGTTTTATCAATATCTGGGTGACCGAGCTTTGCTCGGTTATTACTATCCGAAAACCCCCATATACCAAATTTCAGTGAAATTGTTAGAGCCGTTTCCGAGATCACAGAAATATATATACAAATGTATATACATACATACATACAAGAATTGCTCGTTTAAAGGTATAAGATAAAAATTAAAGAAAATATATATAAACTTGACCATATAAAAAAATTTAAGTCTCCTGAATGCCGGTAGATGCCTTTTACTATGACGCCGACTTATTACTTACTTATGCGACTTCCAACGCTAATAAAAGCATTGGATACTCAAAGGTGCGAGGGTACCGCTCACGTTTCAGAGTTCAGAGTATGCATATATACATACAAGATTTGCTCGTTTAAAGGTATAAGATTAAAACAAAAACCTTGAACTCAATTTCTATATACAGCACCTCCACCCAGCGATGCCAACCTAGGCTTTTTATGCCTTTTAGGCATTATTTCATTAGCTTAGGCTTTAAGGCTTTTTTGTTTCCAAAAACGCATCTTTTTTCTATTTCAAATATTTATTTACCTATTTTTTGATCTGAAGGACTAAAACTGTGTTTGTTTTGTTCAATGCTATTTACCTACCTACTCATGAAACTAAAGTCATGAATTTTGTTCCTATTTCTTCTGTGATTTATACATAATTTAAGTTTTTTTTTTGGAAATAAAAATTGTTGTTGTTAATTTTGTTATATTTGTGTTTAATTTTTGATTTATTGTTCCAATTTACATAAAAAAATTTTTTAGGCATTATTTTATTGAAAAAGGCATCTTTTTTTCTCAAGTTAGGCTTTTTTTCGTCAAAATTGGTTGGCAACGCTGCTCCACCATCCGTCCATCACCACACCACACGTCATCATCCATCTGCGCATTTCCTCAGAAAGACATTGTCGCTGTTTTTTTTTTCATATGAACGTGCTTGTGCGATGTGCGCCACAAAACCACCCCAAAGCAGAACAACGATCAAGAACCGCGGCTGCTGATAATATTCGATTTGAGAAAATAAATTTATTTTTTTCGTGTTAGATTTTAGGTTGTAGCTCAGCTTCTAGAGGACATAGAAAGCTGATTGATGGCTTGAAATAACTATTAAAGTGTTGGCTCTCCTACGTATTTTTTTTGTTTGCATTGATTAAGAATTGTTTGTGTAATGGCGAGTAAAAGGCAGTAAAGTCAGAAAAATAAGCTCAAAACGCATGAAAACTCGAAAACACGCGTTTTCCCAAACATAAGACTAATCTAGATCAATTGCTTACCCCCGAAAACCCCCATATACCAAATTTCAGCGAAATCGTTAGAGCCGTTTCCGAGATCACAGAAATAAATTTATATAAATACAAGATTAGCTCGTTTAAAGGTATAAGATTCCTGGGACTTTTTTTTTCATAATGGATCCCAATGAGGATCAGAGAACGGACATTTGCCTGCCATATGCATTTCTTTAGGTAGAGTCACAGGGTGCATGTGCATACATTTGTGTTTGAAGTGTGTTTTTGCGTTTTTTGTTATTTAGTTATAATTTATTCTGTTGAATTTTATAATGTTAAGGCGTGAGAGAACAATGTATGAAAAAAGTTTGGTTAAAAAACAACATTACATTGATTTTGAAAATATTCTTAAAAGGTAAATATATATTTACATTTATATGTGCAATGAAATCACAACGTTATAATTATATAGCGAGCAATTTTTTTAACATAGGAAAATCGTTTTAGAAAATGATGATAATTCTAGCTTTATTTCAATGATATATTCATTTAATGTTAGTCTCGCTTGTGGTCGAAAATCGACCCTACTGCTAAGTTTCCACCGGAGAATAACTGCGAGATTTAGAAACATTTCCGTAAATCCCGCATAAATCTCGGGATTTATCATACAAAAGTAATCTCATAAAAAGGGAGATTAGAAATAAAACAAACACACTTTCCACAGCTCGAGATGTCAAAAGTACAAAGCAAACAGAACTGCTTCTGACAGAAATGAAAGAAAAGACATCAAAAATGGAAAAATCCCTCCCTCTCTCCCTCTCTCTCTCTCTCTCGTGAAATGTCATCTTCTCTCGAATGGACATAGCCAGAGTTAATCGTCAAGTTAATCTTCTTTTATTTGATGGAAACACTTCAGGATTAATTCTAAACCTCTTGTACTTAATCTTAGGATTTGTGTTCGGTAGAAACGTAGCTTAACCTACCTTTTAGATATATATACTAAAACACGTACAACACTTTTCGATATTTACGTTTTACTTTTTACAAATGAAAAAGCTATATCAAGATATCGGAAAAATACGCCCCTTTGAAAATTATATAGTCGTACTCATGATTAAGCTGTTAAAACGTCGCTATGAAAATTTATAGCAATTTAGCAACAATTTATGTCGAAAAACGTTTGTTTACATAGTAAAATCATTGAAACGAAATCGGTTGGTCAACACATCCCAGATATATATATTCAACTGAATTAAAGTTATACATTAATTGCATACCTTTAATTAAGGGTAGGTAAATTGCATTCTTTTTTGGGTAAATGAGGCGCTCCATCGAAGATATAGGTTCAAACCTTAAATTATATATATTTGAATACCTACATAATTATAATAATATTGCGGCGACAAATTGAATGCTACCAAAATACTTTCAATTAAGTGATAAGCACAGTACCTTTCTAATTATATAAGTTTCATTCTACTGATAAGATAATAAATAGGTACCTAAAATATATTAATGTATTAATGTTATTTATGCACAATTTATAACATTTTATATAATGTGAATAATCGAAGTTAAACTATAGCTTTTTTATATTTCCACCATTTTTACACTAATATTGAATTTTTCACACTTCATTAATTGTTTCCAATTATTACTGCAGTTTATTTAGCAAAACCAGTCACCCGTAGTAAAATCAAAAATAAAAAAGTTTGTTCATCGGAAAGCAATTGTTAGTAGGTACAATGTTTAAAATGGAAATGGATACTTTTGGGGGAACATTAATTAAACGATAAACATTCGTTATATGAAGAAACCGATGAAAGAAGTTCATCAATATGATGAATATAACGGTGAATTTAATTTTTTTCATCAATATAACGAATAAGTTCATCTATTATGATGAAGGCTTACATCAACGTTCTCCTTAATAAAAATGAATGTCTGTTTTTTGACGAACGCGGTCATCAGTATAATAAAAGCCGTCATCAAAACGATGAACGTCGTTATCAATATGATAAAAATTCAAAACCTGGCAATCGTATTTGAATATGATGATTCCATTCATCAATAAGACGAATAAATCATCAACTGGATGAACAAATGACTAAATTCACCAAAATAAGTGTTTTCCTCATATTGATGAAATGTTTTGATGAAATAATGAACGTAGTTCATAAGAACATACGGTAAATTCTCTTCAGAATCCTGTTGAAAAAATTGATGAATTCACTTTCATCATATTGAAAAACGGTTCATCAATTGTCAAAAAATTTTCATGAATTTGTTCAACATATTTATGAAAAGAACGTCATATCAATGAATATCATGTTGATGAACGCCATTCATCAATACGACGCCGACTTTTCTTTTCAGTGAGGGTATTTTTAACTTTCTCCATTACGTGGTAAGAGATTGATTTTGTATTCCTAAAAAAATTCGACCTCGATAATCAATTCTGACATTACGGTGATATTATGAACTCAAAATCGTGGGCCACAAAATTCTTCCTGGTGTCTCCAAAATGATTGCGTCCTTAATTTTCAATTCGAATCACCGAACACGGTAATTTTAAAAGCAGTTCATATGTCAAATCTCGAAAACCAAGTAGTGATTACATCCTGGACAATAGCTTGTACCTTTTTGAGTTATATACTTAAGCAATAGCGTTGTTTTGCAGTTAAAAAAAAACATTACCAACGATTTCCTATATATTTTTTGTATTTTTCTCTAAACTTGTAAACTTATATACTACATTCAACATCATATTAAATTCACCATAATGGCCTATGCACCACGCTCTCTTTATGTAATGCCTGTTTGTTGCCGTTGTTTTTATGCAAAGCATTGCATTAGAAAATGTAAATTGCTCTCTTTGCTGTTGACCAAGATCTAGCACAGATCTCCCTTTACAACAAAACTGAAATTACAACGTGGTTTGATATCAATGATTTTTTTATTTCCTACGACTCGCTAAACATTTCAATATTTGGTACTGTTTTTTCTGCGTAATTTTACAAAAACCGCTCTAACGATTTTTATCAAAATACAAATTTAGGATAGATAATAGGATAATTCTAATTAACTAAGCTTTTCTCAAAAATTTCGAATAGATCCGTTTTTTTAATTATTTCTCAAAAATAACTTCCCCCAATCTGTCTTCGAATATTTTTTTAAAACTCAATACCGCACTTCCTTTAACAACAGCGACGTAAAACTTTTATTTAGCGAATATAACCCACTTCTCCTTTTTGCAACCATATTCCTTAAAATAATGTCAACCACTAGGATGACTGTAATGCTAAACAAAAAACGTGAATGCGATAGGAATACAAGTCAATCAACCCGGACTTGAACACCCTGAGGTCAACCCGGGCAAAGATGCATACTACGAGTATGTATCCGAGAAAATAACCACAATATATGTAAAATAGACAACTATTGTATACCGTTGGGCGCCTGTTGTTGAGCCAACACCTTTAAATATTTACTATTCACCACCATTTGCTACCCAGCCTAAATCAAATTGTATGTACAAAAAGTTTAATAAAAGCAAATAATGTAATCAGGAATACAAGCTGCAAGTAAGTCGTGCGCAAAGATTGAAGTATATCCAGGAATCAGATAAGATAAGATAACAAATAAGATCTGTGTCCTTTCATTTGACGAAATGAAGGTCAGGGAGAAAATATCGCATGATAACCGGAGGGATGAAACTTTACCCGGTGTCTCGATGAACAATATTTTATAGCTTATGATATATCATACTAAGAAAATTGCCAATGGAGACCAGAAATAGTATGCTATAAACAATTCCTTTCTATATATTGCTCAGCTCATAGCATGCTATCGATAGTATGATATGGGCTGTCATTTTAGAGGGTGAAACTGTTTTTTTCCCGCGATGGCTGAGTGTCGAATGGAAGATGTTCTTATAAGTTGAATATAAAAGTTTGCGCCTTAAAATAAAAATGCATGGTTGCAATTGTCCAAAGAAAGTGGGAAAGATATTGAAGAGCTCAAAAATTAAAAACCTACGAACAGCTTACGTTGTGGAGAAAAAAAAGTGGACGATATAAAAAAATCTGGTACCTACATCGGTCAAGACAGTGCATCAGCCGCATCTTTTTTACTACGATGACCTCCGATTTCTGGATTTGATGCGCTTTTGCAACATGAATTTAATTCAAAAAAGGATATAGTTAGTACCTACGTTGATACCTACAGTAAAGAATTATCGAAGAATTCAAGAAATAAAGACGATATACCTAGGTGAATTATGTTGTTTTATTTATTGAAGTGAAACTTCTAATGTGACTTCCAACAAGGTTGCGTTAAACGTTCAACGCTCCTGGGGAGGGGGAATAGAAAGAGACAGAGCGAGAGTGAATACGTGGCACTCGAACGCATGGGCGTAGTATACCTGTTACAGGCCAGCGCGACCGTTAGCAACGAGTAGCGTCTCCATTATTTCATTTACTTGTTTTAGTTTGATTTGATACACATATAATTTAATAGGGTAGTATTTTTGAAGTCAAACTTCTTATGCGACTTCCAACATTTCGTATCTTACTTTATTTATCAGTACCTGGGCGACCGAGCTTTGCTCGGTTATTAGTATTAATTGTAATTTTAAAAACAATGCAAATTAAACAAAATAAATTATATATATATATGAACTTGAACATATAAAAAAAAAACAAAAGTAAGTCACCGAGTGGGATTCGAACCCGTAACACTCGTTTCTTGCCGTCCGCGTCATTGTAAAAGGAAAAGAGTAAGACATCTACCGACATTTAGGAGACTTAAATTTTTTTATATGTTCAAGTTTATATATATATTTTTTTAATTTGTATTGTTTTTAAAATTACAATAAATAGTAACCCAGATATTATATTTTTAAATGCCTTAATAAAAAAAAAATTGAAACCAAAAAATGCTGTGGACATAGACAACCTAGTTACCTATTAATTATACTTAACAACCGATTCTCATACCTTCCAAATACACACAACAATTTTCATAAAAATCGATCCAGCTGTTTCGGAGGAGTACGGCTACAAACAGTGATACGAGATTTTTTATATTAGATTATTGTCATTGCTTTATTTCTCCAAATTTACAAAATTAAATATTCAAGCTACTAAGTATAATTAAGAGAAATAATTGACATTAGGCCTAGGTATAGCATAAAACGTACCGTTCATAAGCCAATAGTCTCTCCTCAGATTCAGTGAATTAGGGAGCGATTTAGTTACGATAATATAAACAAAATTGACTAAAATCCATAATCGAGTATCCCTGCCGACAAAATTCAAGCTTAGCAATATATCTAGGTACCTTGCAGAACTGTACTCTCTAAATGAATATATTCCAATTTGTTGATTTATCTTTGAGGAAATGTAATCTCGACTACAGGTAGGTGTATTTGTTACTGATTGCTGAATTATCTGACTTGATGCCATGAAGCTTCTTCCGCTATGTATTTGCTATTGAAGTATCATATTTAATTTATATCACTTTTAATGATGTTCGTACTATACACATTTCCATGGAGGAATATGTAAATGACCAGTGCGTATTGCTTCTCATTCTATCGCATTGTATATCAGCATATACACTTACACAGGCTGCCCCCATGGGCTCTGATACTTTATTTTCCTTCTAAGTTGTAGCCCAACAAAAAAAAAAAAAACAATACATTACGTAGGGGGTAAGCGGGAGACTTGATCCACTTTTTGTTAAATCGTTTTTTAAATATACATTTAACTATTTTATGGTTAGAAATAAAAACTTTATATAGACGCAAAGGATTTTTGCCACGTGCACAATGTTTGGGAACAGATTTTTGGCTCAAGTCTCCCGCTCAGACTTGACCACCCCCTTGGGGAGAAGTGTAAACATAATCCTCTTCTTCACCTTTGGCAAATTGGAGAATTGCTTCAATCGCACTATCGAACTTGTTGCTTGAATTAGCCGTTTTTATTTTTTTATTTTACCCGATTTCTATGTTGATGGTGATGGTGATGCCGCCGACAAACAGGGGCTTGATTGGAACACAGATAAAGGGGATCGTAGTTCCACCAAAGATGCATCTTCCATGCAAACGGAATCATTGAGATCCGTCTCCAGTGCTTCCGTAGCACACTCCACAATGTCATCCTGCAAAAATATATATAAATACATGTATGAATACGGAAAAAATTGTTTTTATTTTAATTGCTTTTTGTTCTTCGCTGACTGTTTTCAGTGAATCCAGAAATCGGAGGTCATCAACATCATAGTAAAGTAAAGATGCGGCTGAAGGACTGTCTTTGTACCAAGTACCAGTTTTTTTTATACCATCCAGTCAACTTGTTTTTTCTCGACAACAATTGTTCGTTTTTAATTTTTTTTAAGCTCTTCAATATCTTTCCCACTTTCTTTGGACAATTGCATCCATGCATTTTTATTTTAAGGTGCAAACTTTAATATTCAGCGCTATTGAAATTCGATATTCGATTAACACTTGAATTTTTGATAATTATTATTAAACTTAAGAACTTTTTCCATTCGACACTCAGCCATCGCGGAAAAAAAAGAAGTACTATCAAACTTAAAAAGGACAGCCCATAGCATACTATCTTATGTGATTTTCCATTGGGACGAAAAATCAATCTTTTTTTTGATCTAAATCACTTTTTGCGTTCCATTGGGACGAAAAATCAATCTTTTTTTCGATTCGGATCACTTTTCGCAGATCTCGATATTTTTTCAGATTTACGCATACCAATATACTTTGTACAGCTGTTTAACGTCAGTTTAGGAAGTTTTATTTCGAGGCAAATGCGCAAAGTTTCGTGATAACCAAAATAACAAAATACATAAATAGCTATGGATACGATTTCGGAGGAATTATTATCTTCATTATCTCCCTCGTCATCTGAAGACTACAAACCACCAATAATACTTCATTTGTATCTACAAGAAGGAAAACATTTTCGAGGGCGATATCCATTTGTGATTTAGCCAAAAACGAATACCATTTGAACAGCTGTAATTGTTGTCAATTAACGCACTAATCCATTTACAAAGGCAGATCAATCCCGTTGCGCGTTCCATGAGCACAGTAAAATCTGAGATCTGAAAAAGATTTCTGGTGGTCCCAATGGAAAACCACATTATACTATCGACAGCATGTTATGAGTGCCGTGAAAGGGAAATGCGTTTAGGACTTAACATTTCTAAACACAGAGCATCTCTTTTCGTTCCGTCACCATCATCGGATGAAGAAGATGATTAACAAAAAATAAAATAGATCTAAAACCATATTTGAGTATTTTTTTATCTAAATATGTCAATTAGTTGAAATGGTGTAAATAAGTTCTTAGCGCCTCCACTGCATCTCCTTTGTCATTTTCATTTTCGTCTGCAATGTCTCCAACATCTTCATCTTCCACATTAAAATCATCATCCATTAAAAAAAAAATCGTTTTCTTTTACCATCTTTTTCCGAATGTTTTATAGTGTAACACAAGCATTAATAACATTCGCTCAACTAACAGCCGTCTTTAAACGAAGCCCATTTAAGCAAGGAAAAATATCCTTTAACTGTCCAATGCTACATTCAACAACTTGCCGTGTTTTCTTTAATTTAGATAGAACACGATTATTAGTTCGGCTTTCTGGAATACTATTAAGAACGTTACAAGTCAGTAACCACGTTCTTAATGGATAGGCAGAGTCATCAATAACAACAGCTCTTGGGAAAGGACGCCACCCTTCATTATTCCACTTGCTATAAAATCGACTGCACTGCATTACACGACTGTCATGTACAGATCCTGTAAAGTTGCTATTAATGGCATAGAAGCGATAATCTGCACCAGCCACTAGCATAACGTTTAATGAGTGATGTCCTTTGCGGTCGACAAATGCTTGCTCATTAATTGACTACTTGTCTCCTCACCTTGACTTCGAAAAACCATTCTCTTGCTACTTTCCGAGCAGGGAGGAAAGGAACACAGACGAACCCACAAAAGGTAAATCGATATCCATCTACACAGATGGATCTAAGATGGACTGTGGAGCAGGTGCTGGAATTTTCTCTGAGGAGTTAAATATACGCCACTCAATCAGGCTGCCTGATCACAGTAGTGTCTTTCAGGCGGAAGTTCTGGCAATCGCCGAAGCTGCCCACATGGTGTCAATGTTAGCAATACCAAATAATGATATTACCATATATTCATTGACAGCCAGGCGGCTATAAAAGCAGTGTCTGCTATCGAAATAAAATCGAAGCTAGTTCGCCGCTGTCGCGAAGAGCTCAAAATTCTCTGCTCGCAGCACACCATTCGCCTCTGCTGGATCCCTGGGGGTCTATTCTGGTTCTGTAAAAGAGTGAACCGAAAATGTTTTCACCCTTTCACGTGCAATTTTGATTCTCGTTCTATGAAAATGTGAAACCAAACGTCAACATTTTTCATATGAATAATTTCTTTTCACGGCCCCATTTGCAAGTGAATGTTTTTAGTGAAAGTTTGAAATTGCCAACCCTCTTTCATACAACAGAGTGTGCGGTATTGAATCCACCACGATATTTTCACTTATAGAACCAGAATCGCATTTTAGTACAAAGTGAATCGAAAAAATGAAAGCAATGGATAAAAGCGAATGTTAAAACGATTTATTCGATTTACTCTTTCACAGAACCAGAATCGACCCTCTGGACACGGGGACAAAACCGGCAATGAGATTGACGATGAACCAGCAAGAAATGGTTCTGCTATGGATCAAGATCGGGCGATTAAGTCCATCAAACAACCACTATGCAATTTCAGAGAGAGAGTGGAAAATAAGATCCGCATGAAAGCCAATAACAGGTGGAAAATCGGACTAGCAAGCTCATGCGGTTTGATAGAACCTCGATGTATAAACTGGTAGGGGCCCTAACAGGTCACAACTTCCTAAGAAACCACACAATGAAATTGAAACTCAAGAATGATGATATATGCAGGGGTTGCGGAGACGAGGAGGTACACGAGGACACACCTCACTTCCTTTGTCACTGCCCGAGTCTCTGTCACTTGAGGAACAGAACACTTGGAAGCTATTACTTCCATGACGTACGTGAACTTTCTGATGTCTCACTATCTGATCTTTACAGGTTTCTGAGGACATCGGGATGGCTGGACAAAGTCGAGTAACTGCGAAGGAACACGCATCACCGCCAACAACATCGGCTAACCCCCCTCAAGGGCATCACAATGGGTCCACATGGACCAAAGTGGGGTGCGGTAGGGCTCGCCATCCATGAACCTAACCTAACCTAGCCTACCAATATTTGTTGTAATGGTGATAAGGCGTCATTGCAATTTGTCGAATGTACAATTGATGCGCCTATACGCCCAAATTCAACACACATTCTGGGTATTCTAAATTTTTCCACAAAATATGGATCTTCCATATTAAAATTCACTCGCGCTAAAATTATTCTAGGCCGTCTTCGGACGTTTATATCAATTTCAAGTAAGTCCAGCACATCTTCACCATCATAAACTAACTCCATTGTCTATTATAAATATTCACATTTAAAAATATTTCTAAGAAATGACTTTATTTTATTTTATTTTTCTTATGTCTTGTTATTGATACTGAAAGTAATCGTAACCTAACAACGAAAATGTCAAAATTATCATACATTTCATACAACAACAGAAAATCAGCATAACGGTTGACCTAACAAATGTCACAACTCACCATTTAAAATCATTTTCCTCACTTAATTGATGGGTTGATTATTATTAAATGTGTAACCAAAAGTTGGTGGTCGGTGTGAATGCATTTTCGGGTTTTCGGTGCGGTGTGAATAGGGTATTAAAGTTCAATATTAATTTTGGTTGAAATTCTTGGTGCAAAAAAAAGTGTTCCCGAATTGTAAGCCCACAAACTCCAAATTAGAAGTTTGAAACGAATCCCTCTAGACGGACATGAAGGAGAGAATTGCTAGTCTAGTCCTACTTTTTTGTGGTCTTCTATCATCCTTATGTCAGAATTGATTAAAATCTAGACTTTGGAGTTTTGTAAAAATACATTCTAGTACGTAATCGAGAAAGTTAAAAAAAACTGCCCTAGTGGGCTGTACACTTTTATCATATACACTTAAAGCCCATGTACACATATACGAATGTTAAAATCGTGCCCATCCATTACCTTTAACTTTTCGATACCTCTCTATCTCACAGACTTAATTCCATTCTGAAACCTTATTGACATTACTCAGTTCAACTACCTACAAGCTAACTGAGGTATATTTCCCATCCTGCCACGCCGTTATTTCCCAATCCCATGTTTAGTATTTAACAACTTGAACTAGTTAGGGCAAGCACATACATCTGTGGATGCTGAAAGCACATATATGTCGCAAATTCTCGTACATACCTACTTTTCTTTGAGCTGAATAATGTCTAACCGAAATATACACGCATTTCATTTCAGGTAAACTAGGGTGGTGAGGTATTGAAATTAACACGTGTGACGAAATCCACACAAAAACGAAAAGGATACTGGTTGATAAATACAATAAACTGAGCGAATGTGATCCGTTTGCTTAAACAATACGTATATATATAAGCCTCATAAACCTGATACATAACCATCAATTCCGGACGAACATCATCAAATAATCTACCCGTAAAACTTTTGCCTAAGTACAATTCCCTGTTGATAATCTTTCGTGTCAGCTGTATCCAGCCTTCAAGCAAGAAATTGTCCATTCCTTTCGTTCAGTTTGGCATCTCTAGGAAAAGAAAAAAGGAATGGTCGTAGAGGGAAGTTAACTCAGGGAAAGGTAATTGCCGCCCGTTTATATAATACAATCGTGATGGAAACGTCATTTGTGTCAATTTAAAATAGGTATCTACACATAATACACATTTACAGGGCATCATTTAAGCTGGCGGCCAAATTGAGCGAGAGAACTGGGATGCCATTAAAATGGAGCAAATCGCTAACACAAAGTAAGTGATAAAATAACTGGTACGATTAAATTGTCATTTGGTTTTTGATTTCAATTTTTTTTTCCTAAATCCTGTAATGTATATCTTCTGTTGGTGTTTGGTGGTGAGGATAAAATGCGCGTCTTATTACGGCGGCTAGCCCCATGTCAACAAGGTTTATTTAAATCTTTTAATACCATTCGGTTTTGGTTATCGCGTGGACATCGTTAATGGGATTCGTTTTCTTTTTACCTGACTGGACAAAGGGAGGGTTATGTGTTTCACGCGTATCCTATGTAAGTTCCTACGTGACGCGTGTAGCCCAAATAGCTTGACCGATTTTGAAGAGTGAGGTGTCATTTAATTGGTATTAATTCCCGGAATGTCATAAAACTTACAAATGTCAGCGAGATTTTTTTTTACAGTCAGTCGGGTGTTTTGTTTTTTTTTTAAATTAATTACTATTATTTTGGTTCAAGTTGTATTATTTTAAATTGGACAGAATTTTTTCTCCAAATCCGACACATTTTTGGTTGTTTAAATGTGCTTAAGAAAAATCATACAGTGTGTGAGGTATGTAGAAACTTAATCTTTAGAGTTGTAATCCTAAGATAAAATCACATAAATAAAATTGGTGCACTCGTTGTTTTATTTGACTTATATTCATTTTGACTGCATATCTTTAAGTGAAAAAATCATAAAAACTGCTGGTTTTATTTGTTACATTTTTCACGGGTCTATAAAGAATACCTAGAGCCATGACCCCAAGATCTCCGTTTCTAATCTCCATCTCTATAATATGATAGGAAGTATTTTTTTTTGTTAGTTTTATATTTTGTTATAGCGACCGGCTTAAAAAAAAAAATATATATATAGTTAGCGCATCAGGTCCGGAGGGACCCTACGCCTTAGCTTCTCACAGCCATTCGTTTTGTGTAAGTTTTTCATTTTTGGAACGAATAGAAGGGATCTACAATTTTATGGCGACTCCAAACGGCTAATTGAGAAGCTCTTTCAAGACAGTTATACTCTTGGATGTTTGTCAGAGGTTCGCGAGAGGTGGCGCTATATATATCTATATATATATATATAGATTTCGAGAGATATTCGAATCAGACCACCCTTGTCGGGTCTCTTTTCGTCTCTCTACCACTATAAACCTTACCCAGAGAGACTTTCTGGATTTCTCGAGAGTTCTTCCCTGAGTTCAATTCCAAGTGTTAACGCTAGCATCTGTTTATGGGAGATCTGTTTCATCGACTGATGTCCCAAGATCCTCATTCTTTTGCCAGTCAACGCCGGACATTGACACCGTATATGTGCCGCTGTCTCCGGTTCCTCCAGGCATAGTTTACAGGTATCATCCTCTCTAAGGCCCATCTTCCTCAAGTGATACCCGAAATTACCATGTCCTGTTAACAAGGCCACCACCCATTTCAATGTTCCTCGACTCATGCTTAGAACCCTTCTTTGAGTGGAGCAGGTCGGCCACTTAATTGCAATTTTAGCCTGTCTACATTGTTCCACGGTTGACCACCTTCTCAGGTGTTCTGCCGTCATCCATTTGTGAATCAGCTGTTCCACCATTCCTTTGCTGGTCCCAGCAACTTTTCAGTTAACCCCTGTTTTGCAAGGAAGTGCGCCTTTTCGTTGCCTTCGATCCCTATGTGTCCCCGTACCCAAGTCAGTGTTACTTCATTTTTAGATGAACACTTATTGAACTTAAGTACACATTTCAATGCCAATGATGTTGTGATGTTTGTTTGTTCCATGCATCTGATCACCGCCTGATTGTCCAGTGCTATAAGGATATTTCTTCCCTCCACCTGACTCTTAAGCAAGTAGTCCAACGCATGCAGCATCATTTCAGCCTGGTATACAGAAATGTATGTAGTCGCAGTAGCTTAGTGGTTAGTGTGTTGGACTGCTATGCGGGAGTCCCAGGTTCGAATCCCACAAAAACCCAATTCCGACTTAGGGTTTTTTTCCGCTGCGCTACCTCTCGCGAACGTCTGACGAACATCCGAGAGTATAAATGTCTTGTAAGAGCTTCTCAATTAGCCGTTTGGAGTCGGCATAAAACTGTAGATCCCTTCCATTCGTTCCAAAAATGAAATACTCACACAAAACGAATGGTTGTGAGAAGCTAGGCCTAGGGTCTCTCTAGACCGGTTGCGCCAACTATTTATTTATTTATTTATACAGAAATGTAATTCCCGAGGCTAACGTGACAGGCTAGTTCCAGCTCTGGTGAATAGTTACCGGCACCCGCTCCGTCATCCATCATGGATCCATCTGTGAAAATCACTATTTCACCACTCCTTTTTTCTGGAAGTAATCCGTTCTCAATACGAGTTTTGTGATTCCTTTCCATAATACGCACCCTTGTTATCCCATCCATAGGCATGTTCAGCTCCCTAATCTCGTTTTTGACAAGTTCCAGGATCTTCCTATGTCTATAGATGGTACCACGATCGTGCCATTTCGCATCTCTATGCAAAAGAAGTAATGATGTAGTACCCTTTTTGCCTTCCTGACCTTCTGCTCAACATGGTGGCTCCAAGTAAGTCTAGTATCTAGATAGACTCCGAGATACTTAACCTTCTTGGCCATTTTTAGTTCCGATCCGAAAAGTCTTAAGGGTCGAAATTCCAGATTTTTCATCTTCCTTGGGAAGATTATTAGATCTGTTTTCTCCGCATTAATGGAAAGCCCTTTGTTCCAGACACCACCGTTATACCACTTTGAGCGCATTCCTCGTGATATCTGCGGTGACGTCTATGAAACTGCCTCTGGCCATTATTGCTAAGTCGTCGGCATATCCCAGTGAATGCCAGTCGCCTCAAGTCTGTCGAGAAGAGGGTCCACAGTGATATTCCACAGTGTAGGTGAGAGAACACCTCCTTGTGGGCAACCTCTGCTAACCCTTCCTCTGAGTTTTGAGGTTCCCATCTGAATATTTATCGCCCTTGTGTTCAACATATTGTCCACCTTTCTTACCACCAATGGGTTAACCCTACGTTTTTCCAAGGCTTGTTTCAGACTTTCAAAGCATATATTATCGAAGGCACCTTCAATGTCCATTATGGTGTTCATCGCAATGCCCCTGGTATTTCGCTCTTCTTCTTCAACGCGTAGTACTTGTCTTCTTTTTAAAAGATACATCTTAAGCGCATTACTCTCCATATAGTCCACCACCACCCTTTCCATTGTTTTCAACAGAAATGTAGCCTATTGCTAAGCATGCAACGTATATATTCCTGAGCCTTGGTGCAATTACGTCAACTCCCCGTTGCATTAGACCTGGAAATATACCATCCGGCCCCGCGGTTTTGAAGGGTGAAAATGTTACTATCGCACCCTTGACCGCTTCTGGTGTTACGATCCGTTCTGCTTCCGTCCTATCCATCCATCATTATTTTTTTTTTTTTTATTATTTTTTTTACCATCATCGAGGACACACAAAACACTACGTTCTCTAAGTGTGACCTCTCAGTATCGCTTTACACAACTGTTGTTTGTTGCGCGACTAAGCGTCATCTACCGATTTTCAATCTTATAGACTACTTCAAATATTAAATTAACTTCGCTCCTGGAAAGTGTACCTCCATTAGGACCTCATTTGTCTGATCCAGTGTTTCCAACATCTCCCCATCCCTATTACGAATAAGTCCGACCTTGGAAACTGGATCCCTGGAGACAATCTTTTGTAGTCGACTGACTTCAGACGTACTCCTCATACTCGAGCAAAAGTCCCTCCATGACTCCCTTTTACGTTGTCGCATCTCTTTCTTTTTCACCTTATACTCATCCCATGCTTCGGGTTCTCCCCTCCTCATGGCGTGATTGAAGGCCTTCCTCACATCCTTTATTAGCTTTTCAAGTTCCCTACACCACTAAGGCGCTGGACCTTGTTTTTCCACTAAGGTAGGTGTGCAAGCCACTCGATACGCATCTTCAACAGCTGATGGCAGATGCTTAAGCTGTGATTCTACATGCGGCATGTAACATGCCAAGTGTTTTTCGGTATTCCCAATCCTGTTACATTCAGTTTTTCCTCCAATACTTCAAGGTATTTAGTCCTATCCGTATTCTTCGGAATTCTGATGTATTTCCGATCTTTTTTTCTTTTAGACCCGTAGCAAACATCAAATGAAATGGCTCTGTGATCCGACAATATAGCCTGATCCCTTACCCTCCAATTTGATATTCTTTCAATTATCTGGCTACTGCACAGGGAAACATCGATCACTTCCTTCCGCCTCACATCCACGAAGGTTGGCTCTGTTTAATATAGCCAGATCCTTGCATGATACAAATTCGAATAATGCTTATCCTCTGTAATTATCGTTGGTGCTGCCCCACACTGTGTTTATGCATTGGCATCACAACCAATTATTAAGTCCTCATTCCTGTTCCTGTATGCATTCACCAAAGACTCCAACTCTCTTGTCGGAGGAGGATCCGGAGAATCATACGGCAGGTATGCAGATGCTACAACAAAAGTTCCCGCACTTGAACCTACTCGTACTGCTGCAAGGTCTGGGGCACACAGATCTGGCAATTTATATGCTTGAACTCCGCGCTTCACCAGGATACAGGACCTTATTCTTTCGCTGGTTTGCGCATAATGCAGTTCAGCCATGCTATTTGGGAGTCCTCTAATCTTTCCTCTAAACATCCAAGGCTCCAGTATGAGGGCTATATCAAACGAATCCTCATCAAAGCATTAAGTCATAATTGCTGATGCTGCTTTGCTGTGATGAAGGTTCAATTGAATAAGCCTTAGCTTTTCCCGGTACGGGAGTGTTAGTGTATCCATGAATATAGAGATGCGTTTTATTGTTTAGGATGAAATTTGGATGTCGAAGAACTTGGTGTGCATCGGAGAGGTTGAATGTTATGTAATCGCTGTATGTTGGTCTTAGGACGATGTTGAGTTTCTCATAGGCTTGTTTTGTCTATATACCTCAATTACCCGTAGTAAAAGCGTAAAGTTGCTTCCTCGGGACTTGTTATTGCGAATACCAACTGGCTAGAGAGGAATGCCAAACAACAATTAAATACTGAATGCATTTTTAGACCAAGTGCATAGTGTGTTGAGATATTGACGGGAAAACTTGGACTGTTCATTTTTATAGCAATGAGCGAGTCTTATGTAGGTAGTTGGATGTACTGGCTGTCCAAACTGGTTGCCATTTTATATGCATACCTACCACTACTGTAATAATTTGGTAAATTGCAAGATTAACTTTTTTCCTATAGGTAATTTTAATTTGGGATCGGGTGTTCCTGTCCTGAAATTTGCACTTGTCTTCATATGAAAAACTTAAAAACTATAACCGTTTTTATTAACAGGCTATAATAGGCCTACATATTATACAATAATTATAATTTTCTTTTCTATTAGACATAATGGGCCAAGTTGAAATTTCAAAACTTATCATTAACAGGTTAATGTCCATCTGTACCTACGCTCTTCCAACAAGTCATAAGCAAGAATTTAAAATGTTCCACAACAGCAATTCACTTGCCCTTACATGTAGAACCACCACCTCACAAACTCAATTAAGTCGGACTGCAATTTTAAAATACTCAGCAACTAGCACCGATTTGTATGTATCATCAGAAACACACATCCGCAACAATTGTTGCTGACGGCGTTCGGCCACCAAGCCATGCGTGGCCGTAGTAAATCGTTAAGGCCCGTTTTCTACTACTCACAGCGATTTAAGTTATACTTAAATAGCTTATGGTAGGGTCTCCATATACCTCAAACGAAAAAAGAGGACATATTTTACAAACCCCTATCCTCCTCAACGGATTTTTACCGGTCTAACAATCAGTTGCTTTGTTGTAGTGATCGGGATACGAGGTTATTTTTTAATAATAATGAATCCTAAACGAGTTGTTGCTATGTGGTTATTGCATCGCCGTATTAAATGCCGTAGGATTGAGCGCAAGTATTGGAGTCACCCTATCAATTAAAGCAGAGAACACACTGGAATATTCTACACCCTTTTTGAAGAACTAAGGCGTGATGGTAGAAAGTTTTTCAACTTCTTCAGAATGTCTATTGTATTCTAAAGAATACTAAAATGGGAAATTCTATTCCTTCATTAGAAAGGCTTGCTCTAACACTGAGGTAAGTAGTAAGTCAATATAAAATAACTCATTGCTTTCTATCAATAAAATATAGACCTTTTTATTGATGTACCCAATGTACTAAATATTACTAAATAAATATAGCCACAAGATGCTTACCACAATAAAACAGGAAGTCCAAACAATTCTGATATTTTTTCAAACCATTTTCATTTTATTGTACATTTTACCTTAAAAATGTAAACATGAAATGTGCAAAAAAATGAATGCAAGCAAATGTTTGCAATATTCTTTGTCATGTGAATGCAAATTTAACCAACTTAAAATTAAGAAAAGTCATTTAAATACTCAGATCCCGGTGGTGATGGAAAGGTCTCTGGAGATGTGTATAATAAAGTTGGGCCAAAATCTTGATAATATTGTGCAGTAGTTTGTTCTTGTCGATGTTTGAATTGGTGGGTTTGGCGATTAGGGGACTGATAGGTTTGGGGCTGTTGTGGTTGGAAGCTGTTAATTGCGCTGAATTGATTGGAATAAGACATTTGTGATGTGGGAAATGATTGATGTTGCGGGACGGGATAGTTGTTGGGATATAGGGAATGTGTTTGCAGTGGAAGGAGTTTAAGTTGTACAGTGCTACGTTTTTTCTTTATTTTAGAAATTACTTCCAAAACACCCATTTGTAATTCAAGAATTTCACTTTCGTCAAACTCGTTCAAGTGTGGCAAAAGCCCTTGAAAAAAAGAAATATGAGAACTAAATGGTGGTTGTTCCAATGCTTTTATCATTTTTAGCTCACCTCATCAGGCTGGCGACGTCTTTTGTTGTTTGGTTTGGGGTTCTCACGGATAGTCTCCTTGGGGGGTGGTGGGGCTTCGGGTAAATTATCAAGATCTTCGTCTTCAATGCAGTCTGTTCTACCTTCTAAGCTTTCTGCAACTTCCCTCGTCTGGAACAATCTATTTAAAAATTGCATTTGGTCAGTGTAGACATAATGTTATGTGCACCAGATCCACTTTTCTTACACTCTTTCAGCTTCCTCTTCGACTTTGAGAACACATCCCGAAGATTGCCACATCTCTTTATTACTTCTTTCCCTGAAACAATTATATCAAATTAGTGTTTTAAATTGTAAGCCTCTTCATAAGGCATAATACTGATACTAAGCAATTTTTTGTCCAGATATCTTGCTAGTGGGTGCACTTTTACCGACCTACATTACTCCTTCAGAGTTGGGATTTCTACTGCAAGAATAATTGTAAAAGAAGTATGCCAAGCCATCTGGTTAGTTATGAAGAATGAGTGTATACGTGAACTCTCTAAAGATTATCTTGAAACCATTGCTTCTGATTTTGAAAAAAATTCCAATTTTCCACATTGCATAGGTGCTGTTGATGGCAAGCACGTTCAAATAAATTACCCGATAGGAAGTTGTTCCGTGTTTTTTAATTACAAAGACTATTACTCTATAGTATTAATGGCAGTAGCTGATTCAAAATATTGTTTTGAGTATGTTAATGTTGGAAGCTTTGGCAAAGATTGTGATTCCTCCATTTTCAAGCAATCTACTCTTTGGCAATCAATTCTGACAAACTCATTACAATTACCTGAAGAAAAGTGCCTGCCGGGGACAGAATCTCCTAAAGTTCCTTACTACTTTGTTGGAGGTGAAGCATTTGGTCTTCACACACATTTAATGAGGCCCTACGGTGAAATACACCTAACGCTTGAAAAGAGAATATTTAACTATCGTTTGTGTAGGGCTCGGCGTTATGTCGAGTGTGCTTTTGGGATATTGAGCAAAAACTGACGCATCTTTCACAGGCCTTTAAACGCTGAACCGGATTTTGCAGTTGACATTGTAAAGCGTGCATTGTTCTCCACAATTTTGTTCGGGACCGGGACGGTTATTTGCCAGAAGATACAACAACAATAATTGACTTGGAAAATTCGCCAAGAGATGCAACAGCACGGGGTGGTCTACAAGCTAACAACGTTCGAAAAATATTAAGTAAATATTTTGTAACAGATATCGGGGCAGCTCTCTGGCAAATGAGTAAGATATGAGTGATGAAAAGGTGTGATAAGTTTGAATTTATTTATTTATTTATTTCATCAATTAGAGCTACAAACTCAATTAGACAACTTAAAAACTATTATAATTATGAACTTGAGACTATTTCTGTGATTCAACATTTAAAATATTAATTGTTGTGATAGAGAACAGACATTATATGATTCTTAAAAGAATTTCTAGAATAATTTCCAAAAACATCAATGCGATCAATAACTACATTTAATTCACTGGTGCAACGCCTAATCGGTTCATTACTGCCATAATTTGTTCTGTGAAACCGACCTCGAAGATGAAATTTCATACGCAAATTCCTTTCAGGAAAAAAAAAAGTTAATTCGCTCAAGTAAACAGGGGCATTTAATGTGGTAATTAATTACATCTCTAATAAACATTATACAGAAACACTTGCGTCTATTTTAAAGAGTGAGTATGTTAAAAAGAAGGCATCTAGTTAAGTAGGGTGGAGTTTCTATATTCCACCTAAGCTTTTTAAAAACAAACCTAGTGAAACATTTTTGCACCCTTTCTATCCTGTATGACTGGATTTGGTAGTAAGGGTTCCAGATTATACTACAGTAATCTAATACCGATCTTACTAATGCAAAGTATAGAGCCTTAAGTGCGTAAGGATCAGAGAATTCGTTCGTATTACGCCTAATAAAACCAAGCATTCTATAAGCATTACTCACAATGTAGTCGACATGAGGCTTAAAGGTGAGTTGTGAGTCCAACACAACTCCAAGATCTTTTTTTTGATATACTTTTTCAAGCTGGACATTATTGATTTAGTAATGGAAGGATATTGGACTTAAGCATCTTGCACAAGTAAGTGTTTGACATTTAGATACGTTTAAATCTAGAAAGTTGTGTTGACACCAACTAGCGAGACTGTTAAGATCATCTTGAAGAAGCAAGCAATCTTCAGCAGTTTAAATGCAGCGAACAATTTTTAAGTCATCAGCAAACAAAAGACAGGTGGAATTACGAATACGAGACGGAATATCTTTAACAAAGAGGACGAAAAGTAATGGTCCAATGTGACTTCCTTGCGGAACACTTGATGTTGCAAGGATAGGCTCTGAAAGATAACCACCAATCTTAACATATTGAATTCGATCTCTTAGGTATGACGATATCCAATCTAACAGAGGGGAGCCGAACCCAATACATCTTAATTTTTGGACCAGCACATTATGGTTTACATGGTCAAAAGCCTTAGCAAAGTCGGTGAAAATTATGTCGGTCTGAAAAACGCGTTCAAAGTTAGTTACAATTTGTTCGCACAGGATTGCTAGGTTAGTGGCTGTGGATCTGCCTTGAACAAAGCCGTGTTGAGAATCGGATATGATTTCCTTAACAAAGAAATTTAATTTATTACACACAATCTTTTCCAAAATCTTGGAAATGACTGATAGCTTACATATGGGCCTATAGTTAGTGACTTCACGCTTGGATCCGGCCTTAAAAATAGGTGATATGTAAGACACTTTCCACTCCTCAAGAAAATTTCCAGTCCTAAGGGATATATTAAAAATAGTGCATAACGGTAAAGCAAGTGATGAGGCACATCCTTTCAGAAAAATGGGAGAGATCCCATCTGGACCGACACCCTTTTTTACATCCAAACCTGTCAAGGCACTAAAAACGTCCGCTGGGCTTAACTGCAGATTTCCTACAGAGACCTGATTTAAAGAAATGAAATCATCACGAATAACTCGAGATGATGGGCAATACACGGATTTGAAGTAATTTGCAAAAAATGAGCAAATGGTGGCAGTATCGCTCGATTCCTCTTCAAGATAATGTATACAGTTTGGGAGGCCAATGCATTTTCGCTTATTGTTTTTAAAGGTCCAAAAATGTTTACTATTATCTTTGACTTTGGCCTCAGCTGACAATACATAACTACTGTAGATAAATTTATTAAGATAATCAAACTCTTTCAGAGACTGCAAGTATTTCAGCTGCAGAAATGAGTTCTTTTCGTCACGTTTATATAATTTATATGCCTTAATCTTTCGATTTTTTAAATTAGATAATCTTTTATTAAACCAAGGAGGGTTAGAATTTGACTTTATTCGCTTTTTTGGAACAAACTGCTCCAGTGCACATTTTACACGGCGACTAAAAACTTTGTATGCATCTTCGATGTTTATTTCTGTAAGCAAGTTATTCCACGGTATAGCAGTAAAAAACCTATTAATTACATTAAAATTAGCGCGTTTAAAAGCAAATGTTTGAGTACTTGATTCTTCTACATTTTTGATATAATAAAAAAATGTTACTTCTAGAAAAACACTTTTGTGATGAATTGTGTTATCAATGACTGGAATGTTTACAAGATCAATAGAAGTATCAAATTCTCTATCAACAAATACCAAATCTAGTTGGCGATTTAGGCTATTACAAAAATTATTAATTTGGACAAGATTAGATTGACTAATAAGATAGATCTATGACCGCAATTTCTATATTTGACCTGACATTGAAAGGAACTAGATATTTATCATATAAGTCAAGTTTCCATTTAATATCTCACCCAAGCAAATAATATGATCGCTTCTATTCAAATTACTCGAAAAAGATCCCAAATTGGATAAATATAAATTATAAATCTCTATAAATCTGTAGCACACAATTATATATAAATCCGCATGACTGATTGAAGATAATTTGATAATTAGAAGATCAACATCAAAAGTAGGCAGATTAATCTTAAACGGAATTTCAATAGCGGTTATATGGGTTCCAACAGCAACAAGAAATCCACCTCCTCTAGAAAGACCAGTTTTGATATGACAGCGATCCTTACGGAAGACTTCGTAATACTTTTCGTTAAACATTTCTAAATTCTTATGATCATCATTAACCCAAGTTTCAGTGAGAACTGTAATATCATAATCGCGCGCAGAAAAATAGGAATATAATTTATCCAATCTGGTTCTTATACCCTCAGTATTTTGATAATATATACTCAAGTTACTATGTTTTGAGTCGGAAGCAGCTCCGACAACATCAGAGTCAACAGCATGATAATCACAGTTTGAAGCAGCATCAGCAACAGGAACAGTCCAGGTAGGTGTAGCATCAGGAGAAACGAAGAAGGGAGCAAGAGTGGTTGCGGTATGGACTATGGTCTCGGTGTGCTCCGAACGCTCTCTTCGTTTTTTGGCCAGAATTGGTAACTTCGCACACGAATTCCCTTCATCCAAACATTTAAGTTCAGAAAAAAAACAATTATTTCCTCAGGTACACCGAGTTTCAAATTAATATGCGTTAAAGAATCCAAGTCGGCATCAGTTTTTACTAATTTGTGACAAGCGAGCATTGATATGTCAACATTAAATGCCGATGACACATAATCAAGAAAATGGTCACAGCTTGTAGTAGGTTTGAAAGAAGACAGGTGGAGCCATTTAAACTTGTCGATTACATCCAATTTTATGCCATCAGTAGTGCTAGTGTTTGATCCAATTATTGAACTTCCCTTTTTTTTCGTTTTGGAGAAGTAGTTATCCTTGATTCACAATTTGCAGCAGCAGCATCAGCGGAGTCACTCGAATTGATAATAGAGTGCATATTATTAACAGTGTTTATATCATAAACAAATCATACTGAGACCCCCAACTCACAATCCTATTGCCGCTGGCCCCGCAAATGGAATCCGCCATTTTGTTGTCCTATCCGTGTACGCCAATTCCTATCCGTTTTGCTTTGCCCACAGTGAAATGTAAAAAGATTAGGTGCGAATGTGTTGGTTGAGAGGATTTTTGACATTTGTCAATACGAATTTCTATGCAACAATACTAGCGCACCTAAACTTTTTGGGAGCGTAAAATTTAGCTTGTAGGCAAATAACTGTTAATCGGTCGAAGTTGGGGGTCTCAGTATTGTCTCTGGTTTATATGCTCATCGGCAGCAGCACACATTATTATGATTATGCAGAGCAGTAGAGGCAACAACAACAACAGCAGCGACAGCATTGTCCGAATGATCGCCATTTGGTTTCAGTAGTGGCTGAGAGGCAGTGTGAGTAATGTTAGGTGTCAGCATTGTAGTCAGCCCAGCATGTTTGTTGCGGGGAGTATTTTGTGCGTCATTTAGTGCGTTTAGGCATTGTATATAGAGACTATAGAGTCTCTATATACAATGGTTAAGGTGCTCATCAGCAGCAACCGTCAACACACTATTTTGATTTTGTAAAACAGTGGTGGCAGCAACAACAAAAGCGGCGACCGCATCGTCCGAATGCTCGCCACTTCTTTTCGATGGCTGAGAGGCAGTAAGAGTAATGTTAGGCGACGGCCCGGCAAGTTTGTTGCGGGGTGTATGCGAGTCATTTAGAGACAGCTGTTTCGCAGCAGTTTTTTTCAGTGCACTCGAAGTAATAGCTAGCGACGGCGAACCACGAGTGGGTATATTGACCCTGGATACCGATTTCGAACGTGTAACAATGTTTGATTTCCTCGAAGAAGATGGATGAGGGATGCGCTAAGAGTTCTTTAAATCGAGTATCTCACTATGCAATAAATCGAGTTTGGAGTTAATAGCATTCGTGTCGAGCAAAGGTTGATTACAATTAGTATACATACAGCAAGATCCATTTAGAAAATCGTAATAATAGCGATTTAAAGTTAAAAGCAAATTAGAAAATAGAGAGAACAACGAAAGCACATCAGTTAGCGACGATTGCTTGACTTGCACTGAATTTGTTGAGATTCTTGGGTACATTTTCAGCGTATTCTTTAATATTCTTTGACATGCTATTAATATTTAATGTGTTTAATAAGCCGTGTATTGTAATTTGTAAACAAGAACAAGAGATCAGAACGAATAAAACATGACACACGGGCAGTGGTCCCAGATTAGGGGGAAAGTTGGCAATTTTGCCGACTTTTTATAACATAAGGGGAAAAAAGGGGGAGAGATTTTTTTGGGGGAAAACAATCTAAATGGGGGAAAAAAACATTTAACATACATTTTATTTAAAAAAAGTCTTCGAAAGACTACACTATTTTTAAAACTCATTCAATTATCATAATCTTAAATGGGCCTATGTAACGTCTCACTTACAAGTCCACGTTGTCTTAAGAAAAGAAATGTTCATTCACTTTGCGAATTGCCTAAATATTTCGGACATATTTTTTCTTCTTCAAATTGGGTTGAAATTGATAGGGAGTATAGACTACTAAGAAATTTAATCATCGAAAATATTTCAACTGACAATGTTCAAGAATTTTGGAGGGAAATATTAAAAACAAGTCTTGAAGAAGACGATATTAGGTTGCCGAACATACAAAAAAAGTATGGATCTTATTTCTTGTCTTCCTCACAGCGGTGACAGTTCTGAAAGATTTTTTTCAGCAATAAATTTAAATAAAAGAAAATCACGAAACAAACTGTCTAATTCCACTTTGGCTGGAATTTTGTACACAAAAATTTATTAAAAAAAGAAAAACATTGTTACGACTTTCTGGTAGAAAAAGGCTGCTTAAAACTTCACAATTGCGCAATACACAATACACTTTAAGGTTTTTTTTTTGTTTGCTTAGTTCTAAGATATTTAAATAAAACATAAAATGTTAAAATTAAACTTAAATAAGTGTTTTTGTTTTTTGGGGAAAAAAAGGGATTTTTATTTTTGAAAAAGGGGAACAAATTTCGTTTTGGCGTTAAAAATGGGGGATTTTCTTTATATTAATCTGGGATCCCTGCATACGGGAAACTACTTACCAAATGCGTTTTTTCCTTATCCTCCAAAACCTCAAAATCGTTTTTGAGAGCGCAGCAAACTTCCCTCAATGCATCCCTGGTAAGATTCCTGTCTTCAAATATATCCAAGGTCTTAATCCCATAAAACAGGTCTTGCCTCCACTAATGAAATAAGGACATTATTGTCAATTAAATCTCCCATTGTAAGGGGGACGAGAATAATCTCACTTGCCTGACGGGACGCCTAGCGTAGTGACAATTCTTTCCGCTTACGATGTTGAAAGTCTGCCTAGCGGAACGCTTAGCGAGACTATGGTGATGACTTTTCTTCGGCTGCAATCGTCGCCCTGTGGAAGAAAAGTGATTAATGCAAAATAAACTTGCACACGTTGAGTGTATTTGTCAAAAAATGAACTTGGTACAATTAGAACATAAATCATACAATTTTGCCTCTCGCCTTACGTAATTTTCAGCACTTGAAGAGTGTGAATCCTAAATGAATGCAAAAGGTAAACTTTTGATTCTAAAATATTCGTTAAATTTAAATTTCAAAAATAATTATTTTACAGTACCTATACCCTAAGGCGGTATGAGTTTACAATTATTGGTAAAGTATACTTTATAGTATACTGTAGTCGCTGTAGCTTAGTGGTTAGTGTATTGGACTGCTATGCGGGGGTCCCAGGTTCGAATCCCGCAAAAACCCAATTCCGACTTAGGGTTTTTTTTCCGCTGCGCTACCTCTCGCGAACGTCTGACAAACATCCGAGAGTATAAATGTCTTGAAAGAGCTTCTCAATTAGCCGTTTGGAGTCGGCATAAAATTGTAGATCCCTTCCATTCGTTCCAAAAATGAGAAACTCACACAAAACGAATGGTTGTGAGAAGCTAGGCCTAGGGTCTCTCCGGTCCTGTTGCGCCAACTATTTATTTATTTTTATAGTATACTCTTAGGGTGACAAATTATATAAAGTTATGCATAATATAATGCAAGGCGGAGTGCCCTTATGGTGGTTTGTTGATTAAAACGCACTATCAAAACTAGTTGTAAGCGTAGTATGCACCTACAATTTCAAACACTGAATGAAGCGAGAGCAGTCGAAAAATCGGTGCGTGTGCAAGCGTGTATTTAATCAAGTAGGTCACTACTTCCCGATACTGCCGGCGATACAGTGGCAGTGGACGGCTGCTCACCGGCATACAATTGGAATTTGGACGACCAGTATAAAATCGACCGTTCAAAATCGGTGTGTATGCAATTAGCCTTAGTCTTACCTTGGGAACAAACAATTATTTTAGCAAAAAGCTATCAGTTTTGAAAATTAACTTGACTTTTAAAATTCTAACAAAATTGATAGAGCTAAACTCCAGACCGCATTTAAATCCCAGGTGTCCACTATGCAACCTTGATCAAGACGAGAATGTTTTTTACTTCCTTCCGTTATGCCCAATTCTTTAGGAAATCACTATATTTTGACAAAAGCTTTTTACCGTTTGAAGAAAGTGCTCAAATCCTTAATGAATGTAGTGGGTGGAGATTGCTTACTCGATTTGTCGACTTTTGTCACTTCTCAATCTATTTTCTATTTAGTTGCAATCCTTTCCTTTTAAATAATAAATTCGATACCTTTCCGGAAGAATGCATTAACCGACATTTTTTAAATTTTACAGGAAACAAATAAAACTTCCTTAAACATTGAAATTTGTCTATGAAGCTATTTGTTCTAGTATTGTTTTAACGCACGCTTCCGGAAATACCGAAATTCCACAAATTTGTCCACCAGATTTCTCTTCTCATGTAAAACTCGCATTGAAAAAAGTTAAAATCCATACCACAGTGTCTTAAGTCAATGAACACAGCACTCATGCCATTCACTGTCTCCAAATGTATCCAATTTATAAGTCCATGTTGAGCATCGTTGAATGTAAATATTGATAGCTGTTTGCAAAATCCCCATTAGCTATTATCGTAAAATTTTTGAAAAATCTCCCCAAAAAACATCTTTTGCTCCACCCTAAAGCAAAAGGAATCATAAAAGTCACCCTCCGTAAATACATACAACACAAATATATGCATGGCATATAGTGCTAAAAATTCTGAAAAATGTATTTGAATATTACCTTGAGGAAATTCTGGATAATGGATATGGAATACGGGGATACCTAAAGACATAAGTACCGCTGCCGTCACAGTCAGGGGTTAATTATTAAAACCGAAAGTTGTATCGATTTTATATCAATCACAGAATGTTTTTTTTAGATTGGTGATGACGACAACATCAAAAAAAGGCACAAAAAAGCGGCTTATCTTTATGTGTGAATCCGGGGTACCGGATGAGTAAGTGAAAGACGCAGGGAAATTTTATTTAATAATAATTATATTAAAATGTATCCTAGCCCGAATGGATCATTTCGCGGTCGAATATCGAAAGCAAGGCCCGTTAAATAATTCTTGTACATTTTGCAGCAATACTGTAAATTATTGTTTACCGATTATGGACTATGTCCAAAATAAAACAATCTTTTTCGAAGTCTAACAGAAGACTGTTTTTTATTGTACACGATATTTTCATGGGAATTAAACGCTGACGTTCAGGGCCGGCCCAACCATATGTGCAAGGTGTGCAAATGCACAAGGCGCCAGGTTCTTGGGGCGCATTGCTAGGAAAGAAAAACTAATTTTAAATTGTGTGAACAAATACTGCCATTTGCATTTAAAAAAAAAAAATCTTGTTCAAATAAGGAAAAAATAACAACATCCATTGTACCTAATGCTCAATTCTTTCTTGCACATTAACTCAGATCACTTCAAGGAGAATCTAACTCAAAATACCTATCACAAAATAAAAAACATCACTAGACCTATGCACGTTCATTTCTTAATTACACCAAATCTCAAAATATTCCACCCTGGTCATTTATTGGTTTTTGTATATTTCTTGCACATCCCTTTACATTTTCAATCAAGAGAATCAAGTTCAAAAATCACAAGACAAAAAAAAAGTCCCACCTCCACCTCGTATGTGCAAGTTTTATTCTTGCACATTCACTCGCAAAATTTTTCATAGGAAAAAAGTAAAAAAAAAAAATCATTCCTACGTCGTTCCTACGTCATTCCGAATCGTTTGTGTTGAATTTGAACGTGCAGGTTTTTGACTTATGTATGGAATAGGATTGGCTTGGGATTGGGATTTCTTAATTTCTCTTTTCTCATCTACGAAAAAGAGTATAAAAAGTCCCTCTTACAGTTGCAAAGAGAACAAGTAGCTCTGTATTGTATCAGGGTTGCCATAATTTAGTTCGCTTTAAGCGCGGAAAACTTAAAAAAAATGTAGCCCAATATCGTTGCCCAGAATCCTCAAGTATTTTTTTCTATTTTTCCCACTTTCCCATTTCAGTGCGCGTTTTTTCGATCTTCTGCAATTGACATTTTGTGGCTTGTTCGAGGTTACTTGACTACAAGAGTGCTGCCAAGTTTTAAAAGTGCGGGTTTGTCCGAAAATATTTCTTTTTTTAGTTTTGTGAAAGAATAGAACAAACAAAATTAACACACAATTTGTAAAACCATATACAGCCCAAAATTGTGTTGGGCGCTCATGGAAGAAATTTCTGTCGTTTTTTTAAGTAAAAAGATAGCCCAAAATACGACAAAGCGCCCAATCTGGCAACCGTGTATTGTATATGAAAACATAGTATTCTCTTGTACTGCAGTGCCTTTGAATTAAAATTCTATTGTCAAAAAAGGAAAGCTTTGAGCTATGAGGGATGAACGCATAGTGGAATTCTTTTTTCGCAGGCGGCTCTGCATAAGGAATCCCTGAATTTTGACTAATGGATTATACTTTGTGCAGATTGAAGTGAAAGTGTTTTTTTATTTTCTAAATTTCGTTTTTCTTTTCCTTCTTCCAATATGAAAAAAAAAAGTACGGGGGGAAGGCTGTTGATGAATCCGATATTATAAAATAAAGCAAAATGTCCTTAATTTTTTAAAACGAAGCGAGGAACATGCAGATGAAAAAAGGGCGCTTTTTGTAAATCTTGCACGGGGCGCTAATTTGGCTGGAGCCGCCACTGCTGACGCTGCACTGCATTCGTTGCGTATGGCTTAGACGCTGACGCTGCAGTGCATCGGAAGCGTGTAACAATTTTATTGTTTTGTTTATTTATTGTTACACGATACTTGTGACTTATAATGAACTTGAAAATGAAATCATGAGGATTAAACGCTGACGCTGCACTGCATTCGTTGCGCATGGCTTAGAATCAGACGCTGACTCTGCAGTGCATCGGAAGCGTGTATAACAAAAAAATATGAGGAGATGTTTCCTGTGTTAACTTGTATTCATTCAATTGACGGATCCCGTAGAAGTATATATAAGCTTTTGAGTGAAATGGCAGCACCACCGGAGAGAATTTTAATGAACAATGGGGCATTGCAAAATTGCAGATAACCTCGGCAAGAGAGAAAATCTGCATCAGATGGCTTTAAGTTTGGACAGGGACAGGTCGCCGAGCGCATTTCACTCAATGTCTGGAGACCGCACCGGTTTTATTGATGCAGTATGTGGAACAGTACAATCTAGGTAAAACCTATCCCATCAATAATGCATTGGTAGTATCAGTATATGTGGTGGCAATACTATCAAATGCGTAACAGTAAAATATATTTATTACAGTCTGTTTATTGACTGTGAGCTGCATAGAAAACTCGGAGAACAATTGAACGTATTAAAGGTGTCCATTGAAATTAACAATAAAATAGCTTCCATTCGTTCCAAAAATGAACTCACACAAAACGAATGGTTGTGATAAGATAGGGTCCCTCCGGACCTGTTGTGCCAACTACCTATTTATATTTATGTTTATTTTATTGAAATAAACCATGCAATCTATGTCTTTTTGTGTATTTGTAGACTGCATATGTCTTTTAGGGAATGTAAAATAAAAAAAAATGTCATTGTATTGGGAGATTTCAATATTAACATTTCGGAAAAAAATTTCGAGAAATTGTTTCGAGCTCTTTCTGATTGTTAGCTTTTCATGGTCTAGAAAACTTCATTAATGAGCATACTAGAGTTGTCTCAGGTAGTTTTTTATTCGATTTGCTCTTCGGGGGCTTTCTAGGAATGATCCCTTAATTTTACCACCCTATCAAGACCACCTCAAACTCATTAACCTCAATACCCTTGAGGAACGCAGAGACGTAGCAGACTTTCTCTTCATTCACCCTCTACTCTCAGGCTCCATCGACTGTACGTCTCTTTTAAACTCTATCTCGCCTTTAAAATTAACCCTCGGAATCTTAGTTGTCCTCGTCTCTTCTATTTACCAATTCACCGCACCTTTTATGGGTCAAACGAATCAATCTCCCGTATGCTGTTGAAGGTTAATTCAAATCAAACTGTTTTTGACTTCAACCGCAGTAGTCCCTCCCTTAAATTTGACCTCCTTCTAGTTGTAGTCATTGGAATATCAAATAAATGGGGGTTTTTGCCCTCACCAAAATTGAAAAAATGAAGACCACATTTATGAACGCCTTAAAAATTATTCGTTCAATAATAAATATAAGAAATGCGTCCTTGACCTGGTGATTTCTGATCACTCTGTGATTGGTTTACTGTTTAATATTTCCCAAATTTTGCATAGTCTATGTTCTGTATCTGTTGACACTGCAACTAAAATTGACTAGCTATAGACAGCTCAAACACAATCTTACTTATGAGTTTTGGGAAGATGTATATCTATGGGATGCATTTCAGTTTAAGTTTATTTGGCGTATAAGCACGGAGGTGTAAAAAAAACATAATAAAACAAAATAATCACACCCGCAAAAGTATACTTTTTGAGTTTTTTGTGAAGTGTTGTACTCATTCAATTAAGATATTTCTTTCGAATTACTGGTTTTAATGTCTAAGTTTATTTATATAAATTTCAATATTTAATAGTTTAGTTGTGCAAAATAAAGTGCTAAAATGTATTATTTATAAAAAAAAGTGTAGAATGTACCTTGGACCTGAAAAGGTAAAATGGCTTAAGTCGATTTTTCACATTCAGGAGAGCAATTTTAAATTCAAAAAACATCTTCTAAAAAACTATTTTGAGTATCTAAACGGCTGCAATTTTATTCATATGGCACCCAAGGGACTCTCTTTTCAAATCTTATTCTTTTTGTTTAAAATCTGTTCGGATTTAGAATTTATTAATAAAAAACTAACTTAAACCGTTTTGACTTTAATTCACTTAAGCCGTTTTTGCGATTTTGTTTCTATGTTTTATATGTAAAGGGTGGTTAAAGGGCCGATGTTGAATGTGAACCACACCTAAAAGTCAAGTTTTTTTCTTGACATTTCTCAATTAAATTAAAAATTTCTCAGACTAACTCAATATGAAAAATGGAAAGATACACAATCGAGCAACGCGTTAAAGTTATTCAGGCTTATTATGAAAATGCGTTAAAATCAAAATGCATATCGTGCACTTCATGATTTTTTCAGTCATTTTAATCGTCCAAATGTGCGTACAATCGGAAAAATCGTGCAAAAATTTGAGCAAACCGGGTCTGTAGGAGATGTGAAAACACCAGTGCATGCTCGTACAGCTCGTACTGCAGAAATATTGCTGCTGTTCGCGATAATGTGGCTGAAGAGCCGTCCACCTCAATTGCACAATTGCACCTCTCACGGGAGATGATAACGAACTTTTTATGGCCTGAATTGGAAGATATGGATGTGGACGATATGTGGTTTCAACAGGACGGGGCCACTTCCCACACAGCTAACGAAACAATGGCTCTTTTGCGCGACAAATTCAATGGCCGTGTTATCTCACGTGATGGCGATGTCAATTGGCCGCCAAGATCATGTGATTTGACACCGTTGGACTTCTTTCTTTGGTTGGGGTTATTTGAAAGAAAAGGTGTACGTCGATAAGCCAGCAACAATTCAAGAGCTAAAGGATGAGATAATTCGGCACATTAACGGCATAGAACCTCAATTATGCCAGTAACAGTACAGTAATTTGATAAATAATTTGTGTTTTATTCAAAATAAACATCGGCCCTTAACCACCCTTTACATAAGCCACTTTTCTTTAAATTAAATTATAACATAACAAGACTTAGTTCTCTTTTCTTTCTTTATTAACAAAAGGAATTCAATACTGATATCATAAAAAATAATAGTTTTATCAAAATATATTCGATACTGACACATAATGACTTTTAAAGATCGTCATCTTCAGCTTCTTCGGTTAAGTCAGGATGAAAATCTGGCTTAGCTTCTGTAGAAAGGTTCCTGTAAAAGTCGTGGAACTGCTTATCGATCAAAGGAAGTAGAAGTCTTGTTTTTTTGCTTCACTTATTTTATTTGGTCCATCGTAGAGCAACTCAAGACAATCTTCATTTATGGTTACATCCTCGTTTCCGAAAGTTAAGAATTTTATAGGGTTCTTTGTCATCCAATGAATTCTTGTAGTAAATTATAAATGGAGTTTCTCTTGAAAATCAGAGCCATCTTAATTTTATCCAATTGACCATATTATTTTTGTCATCAACTTTGCGAAAAATAAATTTGTTTTTTACTGTTGACCCATAGTTCAAGAAAGTTGTTTGAGTCATCTCCTTTACCAATAAGTTTTATTTTTTTTTTGATCCCACTCCCCTTATGAATTGGTACCAATCTCTTGGGTGGTGAATTTTGAAAGCAGATTTTTTTTTTTCTCTCAATAATAGAATGGCCAATGTCACATTCCAAGTGTGTGACCAGGCACGAGAAATATGAGGTCTATGTCCTTCAGGTTGTAGCTAAACACTCGTATAAGCATCATCACTGCAACCATCTTGTTTTTGTTTTGCCCGAAACAATTGTCGCTGTAAAACCTGATAATATGCTCAGCAGTTGGCGATAAACCTGATAAAAAATTAAGGTATTGGGACAAGCAAGATGCAACTTCATTGCCTCCTTTATTTACTACGCCTTCCACATAATAGTGTGGGGTTGCTTCGACACAATCATATAAGTACTGTTAAATTGAATGTGTACAACTGTCTTTTATAAAAAAAATAGATGATTGGAGATAGGGTGCTGAAAGGCACTGTTGCAGATCAAAGGTAAATACCTTCAAAGTTGGTAGATTTTTTTGCAGACTCAATATCTCTTTTCTTTGACTCATATGCAGAATCTGCTTCTTCGTGGTGTTGTTTCTGATCCATTTGAATGGTAAGTAGGTCAGTTCCTGTGGCTACTGATTTTCGTATAGCCAGTGTATCACATTTTGTGCAGGTATCTAGCTTTGGCTTCTTAAATTTAATTTACGTTTACAATCAATAAGGGATTTCATTGTTCTTGCGGCAATCTCTTTCCCAGTTTTAGTTATGTATTTTTTTACCTAAATTTCTTTTTTGGGTCCTTCGTTTTCTTGTTTCTTTTGCTGGGATGCTTTCTGAATAATTATTATTGCTTTCTTCGTTCCTATTTTCAGAAGAAATATTTTGTTCTATCTGGATGGCCAATTCCTCAATTTCAGATTCCGAAAAGTTGTCTTCGGACGACCCATCATGTATTTTAAAATCGGGGTCCTTAACGCTATCATCGCTGATTTCATAGAAAGATTCGTCCGACATAATATTTCATTCTGCTGCATTCTTCAGGTTACGGACGGTTATTTTAGGAAAACTTGAACATTATTTGTCAGCAACAATCGGCATATATATTTCATGTCCTGAATCTATTATTATCTCAAATTAAAATACAATTTTACTATAAAAATTTGTGTAATTTACACACAAACTCCCTATGCAAAGTAGTCTCGATTCCTTTTTTTAGAGCAGCTTGCAGTTAATATATTTCCATCATCTGGAGTAAAATCTTGTTGGTTTATTATTATAACTTCATATATCCAGCATTTTACCAAAGCAGACATGCCTCCTGCTTGTTTGCAAAAATCATATTTTAATAAAATTGTAAGCTTTATATAAATATGTATGTTATAATAGTAATTTCATATTAATATTTATAATGCATTCTAATTTTAAGAAATAGTAGTAGTTTTAGTTTTAGTGGGGCAATACTCCTATATATTTGGCTTAATACAAGTAATAGTAATATCACGAAATGGTAAAATTGCAGAGATAAAATAATTGTATGTAAAAACTACACATGAAGTGGATTTAACTGTAACTTTATCCTCATTTTTCTGATCCAGAACATCGTTTTGAACACTTTTCAACAGCCCAAGCTTCAGCATTTGCCTTGCTCTGTTCATATTGTTATTTAATTTTAATATTAATGACTACAGAATTATTTTTATAATTTTGTATTGTTTTTTTTTTTTTTTTTTTCTGAGAAGTGTATTTTTAATAGTATTTCTTCACTGGAAAACTCACTAATTTAACACAAACACCAAAGTTTAAAAATAGCTGTGTGTATTTAATTTTAAAATAACTTCCTTCGTTTTTTTGTTTTGTCTATACAACATCACTACCAAGTCTTAACACATAACAGTTATCAGTTTTAAGTAAATATTTAATTCAAATAATTTTCACACTGTTGAATAAACGCATATAAATATTTTTTTAATTTGGAATACTGGCTCATGTCGAGATAATTCAAATAAAAAGGATTATTTTAGCTTTGAAAAATGCTGTATTGTAATGTATTTTGGAAAAGCGATTTAATTAAACTTGTTTTTTATTTATTTTTTTTTTTTCAAGAAATTGCGTTTCTATGAAAAAGTAGATTTAGGTTAGGTTAGGTTAGGTTGAAATGGCTGTCGGCTAACTGGTTAGGTAAGTCGACACACTTAGACCATTATAAGGTCCCTTGTGATACCACGTGAATCTATAATAATTCATTCCTCCTACTCGTTGAACCAATCGGAGCTTCTAATGAAGCGTAGTAGATTTCGGATGTCTATGTTTTTTAGATCGTTCAGATCACTAAAGTAGAACGCTCCAAAGTGGAGTTTTCGTCTTTGTGAGAGAGCCGGACAAGTACAGGGAAGATGGAGAACAGTCTCCTCCTCCTCCTCGTGAAAACAGCTTCTGCAAAAATCGTTAGAGAATACGCCAAGCTTTTTGCATGCCTGCCGATAAGACAGTGTCCCGTGATGACACCTATTGTAGCACTAATATGCTTCCTATCGAGGGAGATCAGATGCCTAGAACGTTTTAGATCCAGCTTTGGCCAGATCTGCTTTGTCGCTAGACAAGTCGAGCCGGTTGACCACCTAAGATTTGTTCTTTCGATAGCGCCCAGCTTTATTTTGAGTTTGCAAGTAGCGAGTGGAATACCTAAGGAATCCTTAATTGGGAGCAGAGGTATCGTAGTTCCGTGTTTGGCGAGTTGATCAGACCTGCAGTTACCTGGAATGTCCCTATGCCCCGGCACCCAGCAAAGGCGAATGTTGAACTGCTCCGCCATCTCCCTGAGAGACGAACGACTTGGGCTGTTATGGAATTCGTGGAGACTGATTCCAGGCACTTGATAGCGGCTTGACTATCAGAGAAGATACGGATATCTTTAGCAGATATCACGTTTTCCCTTAGCCAAGATAAGACCTCTTTTATCGCCATTATTTCCGCCTGAAAAACGCTACAGTGATCAGGAAGACGGAAGGAGAGACTAAGATTAAGTCTATTAGAGAAGACACCGCCATCAACACCGTCCACAGTTTTCGAACCATCTGTGTAGAAATGGATCGATTCATCATCCACGGATGCTTCATCCCCCCAGAATGATCTAGTAGGAATGGAGACCTGGAAGTTTTTATCAAATTGTAGTTCTGGTGTGGTGTAGTCGATGTTTTCTGGAAGGTTCCTAATGTTGTTGAGGATAGCGGCATGGCCAAAAAAAAGAAAGTAGATTTAGATATAAATGAATTGCAGTGCAATAATACTTCAGCACTAAGACGTTATTCCAAATGCAATGTTTTTGCTTTCATTAAGTTAAGTCGTTGTTGTAACAAAAGAAAAAAACTGTTTTCCAGGGTAGATAGAAACAAGGTGATTAAACCAAACTCAAATATTAAAAAAAAAAACTGTTTTTGGCTTAAATCGACTTAAGCCACTTTACCTTTTGAGTAAAGATTTGGTTAAGAGTTCTGTTTTCCATTTTCTTGAAGAAAAATGTCAAGGAGCAAGTCAGGAAAAATAAAGTGAAATAAATTAAAATAAAAAACAATTTGGTTTATCTGAATTACAGGTACCCTTCATCTTTAGAAAGCTAAAACGAACAACCGGCGGCCAGCCAGCAAAGCAAAAGGCAAAGGACTTTCTCGCCAAGGATATGCTGATGATTCAAATGTGGAACATGATGATTTCGACGTCGAAAGTGACATACTTCCTTACATTTTAATTTCAATAATTTTTCTTCATTTGGATTTTACATTTTCTTAATGGAAAAAAATACACAAATATACATTGTAATGAACACAATTGATTTCGGTCCAAGGTACATTCACTGTATGTACATCGGACCGTTCGAGGTTTGCTTACGAAGTAGGATTTTCCAGGAATACGTTAACTTCTTTAGAAATAATTTTAACACCAACTTATATCCATATAAAATCGTGAAATCCGGTCCAAGGTACATGACTTTCTCCTATCCTGGAAATCTAAGTCTTAAAAGCAACTACGAAAAACTGTGCACTGAACTAAAAAAGGAAATTCCAATTTGTAGAGATCATTCTTACCGCTCTAAATTCAATTGTGCTAGAGGTAACGTACAAAATGAATGGCAAGTAGTTAAACAGTAGGTATCTTAAACAAAAACTCTGTTTAAAAAAAACGTCTGTCATTTGTGTCAATGACTGTGTTGTATCGCACAAACTTGGCACTGCAAAGGCTTTTAACGGCTATTTCACTATAAAGTATCCACCAGTCTACAACCATGTCCTATCCAACCTTTTTGTCGAAATTGCTCGACTACTGGTTGCTTTGCTGAACCATATTTTTGTAATAGTTTTAATTTTAAACCCATAACTCCGCTTGAGGTTTTTAAAATAATCGGTCCCCTTAAAAAAAATAGCAATTCATGTGGTGTTGATGGAATTTCAAATATATTGCTCAAAAATGTTGCTTGTTTTGTAATGGATGTGCTGTCACACATTTTCAATCAGTGTAGGAAGGAAGAGCTCAAGTATGCAGTTGTAGTTCCATTGCCTAAAAGGGTTCTTCTGTAGATATATGTAATTGTAGGCCTATCTCACTTCTTCCAGTAATAAGTAAAGTATTTGAAAAGCGTGTGAAAAACAGTGCAGTGAGATACCTCACGAAAATAAATTGTTTGAAGCAACACAATTTGGTTTTCAAAAGGGTAAATCTACCGAAGATGCACTTCTACAGTGTTGTAGCAATATAATGTCAGTTGTTATAATCCAACGTTGCATACATTTACTTTACAAAGTAAGGATGAAAATAAGACACATTAATTTCATAACAATGAAAAGTTTGTTTACGAGTATAAATATTTCTCTTCGATTATGAGAAACTGGGAATTCGCGCGAATTTTCTTTAATCCTCAGAAACAAAATCTCGGCGAATATGAGACAAGCGAAAGAGAGGACAATAAGATTTTAGATTTTGAGAAAATAGAGAGCGAAGTGTTATTTTAACAACATTTAAATTTTGTAAGCCATATACCAGAGAGCTAAGAGTCTGGCATCTCTGCTTTTACGTTCAGTAACATATAAAAACCGCTTTAATTTGTTTTTATTATGCTCTGGAACATCTAACATATTGTATCTTAATACATTATGTAGGTTTCAATGTGCAACAGGTACAGCATTTCTTTAAAAACAAAACATGTTAGATGGGACGTAATTCCATGCAGATTTGCTAGATTTCCCACCGAAGGGGGACATAAGTCCATAATCAAAAAGGTAACGTTTCTTTTATCTTGCAATGCTTCTCAGACCTTTACCTACTTATCTAATAATAATAATAAAAAAAAAAAAACTAAACTTTTGATGAACGAGAAAGTTTTGTTCCACCCAGTCGTGCACTATATTTTTTTAGCTTCAAAGCGTATGAATAAAAACTAGCATTTGCTTCAAGTAAAAGGTTTCAGCAAAGTAAAAGCCCTTAGCAATTGCTTTGAATCGGTATGAATAAAAACCTAGTTTGCTAAAGTAAGTTCGAAAATTCGAACATAGCTTTTACTTCGCTGCACGTGTACTTGCCTTGCAATTTCTGTCAAACCTGACCAGTAATTTTGAATTTTCCTTGAGATTCTAACGACTTTTGTGGAAATTGAAATTTAAAAAAATGAAATTCAGAAATATGATTGCAATCTGTAGCTCAAATTGCACCTGGAAATATGATTTTTGTTTGCCAAATAGGTTGTTGATGTTTTATTTTTTCTTAAGGTGCCCATGACAAGAAATAATTGATTTTTTCACAGGTATTTTGATGATTTTCCTGCACGAACAAAACTTCATTTAACTATTTATTGACAAACCATCAAAAATTTAAATTGCTTACTTTTTTTTCTGTAAAAAATGTGCTTACAAAATATTTAGCAAAAGGTCTGAGTCAACTAAATAGCACTCAGAATTTGCATAGCATTTGCTTTGTTTATTCATACCGATCTGAGTAAAAGGTCAGTGCCGCCGCTTTTTGAACATTTCAAAAGTTGGAACTAACTCAAATTGGTTTTTGTTCATACGAAACGTAGCAAATGCTTCGACTTTGACATTTCTCTTGAGTAAAAGCAATTGCTTCGCTTTATTCATACGACCCATGTTTTCCTTTAATCGTTCTTGCGATTAACAATTTTAAAAATGCCTGTTTTCTGGAACTTTGGAAACTTGGAACAGCACATTGATCACGAAATAGAATTATCGAGATCCAGTTATAGCCATACGAAAAACGAAACCGTAAATTTTTTTTTTTCCTTTTTGTGATCACTTAAACTTGATGGTTGAACTCAATAATTGAACTCAAAAATTATAAATTCTTAAAAAAAAAAATAGTTTTAGCCCAATGCCTGGCATATATGTGGCTGAGGTTAAAAAAGGCATTAAGAATAGATTAGACTTATTTATTTCATAAATTTCTATATGAGTTCGAGTATATATAATTCAATAATGCAATAGAACATTGATTAAAATTAATATATGAAATTCATTTGGCATACTGTATTTACTATACTATACGTATATATAAAAAAGTAATAATTACACTTTAAACTTTAAACTTAATGCATTTCAAAAAGTTATTTTATGTGGGTGGGGTTACCCGTAAAAAGACAAAGAACAAATTACATATATATATATATTATTAAACAAGATTAAGTAGACAAAATGAAGTTACATTTAAAGCATCCAAATCAATCTAGACCAAGATATTTTTTCTTGATTTACATCAGATAGTCAGAAAGAACAGACTCTATGCCAGTGAAATTAAAATTGAAAAAAAAAAAACTTTTTTTACAAGTTTGAGGAACATTCAAGGCATAGAGATAGACCTGAACGACTGAGGAAGTTTATTGAAAAGACAAACAGACGATATATATTATGTATAATAAAAATTACGATAAGCAGTGGTATGGAATTGGGGAACGAATACTGAATATGAGAAGTTTCCACGTAAACGATAGGTAGAGATCAATTGGAAGTTTCGTTAACCAGATTTCATAAAGAATTTACAACTAATGACGGACTGGGAGAGTTTTTAAGTCACAGAACAAATGGTAAGTAGGACGCCTATCAGGTTTTCGGCATAATTTTCGTATAATGTATTTCTGTATTGTCAACAGTGACTGTATTTTATTTAAATCAGAACTTCCCCAGCAAGTAGTTCCATACTGTAGTTTTGAATAAACAATACCATAGTAAATAGTTTTTAATAATGTAATTGAACAAATACTGCGAAAATAGGAAAAATGTCTAAGCGTGCAACGAAGATATTTCCTCAAAGCCTCTACATGATTCGAGAAGCTCAATCTAGAAACTATTGTGATACCCAAGTATTTGAATTCATTAACATTCCTAATAAGGAAACATTTATCACTGCAGCTCTGGTTACTATAAAAAGTAGGAGGAGAAGTACCAGACCGACAATTGCAACAAGCAAGTTTGAATCTTTGGCACTCAGGTGAGTAAAAATAAATATTCACATTAAAATCAAGTAGAGATGACCAATAAAATAGTGGACTTAAATTACGGACTTATGTCCCTGCGCCGAAAGAAACGGGTCATCCATCTGATATGCCAGTACATGTCGAATAACAATTGTCAAAACTCCCAAGTTCTGGTTAGAGATTTATAAAGCCTACTGAATGTACCTACTATTTTATAAGCTCTTACACTTTACAACATTTTTGAGTACGAGGACATGCGAAGTAGGAGTTTCTGTTTTTTGATTTGTTAGGGCCTGATTTGATTTTTTACTGGAATAGATTAATACATCTGATTTATGTTGCCAATGATTGAAAGTATTGTTTGATAGATCGATATCTTTAAGAATTCAGAGATTTGATTTTGAATTTGTATAAGCTAGCAGTTATAAAGTGAATATCCCTACGGACTTGTGTGGGGGTGCAAATCGAGGAGTTAAATATGAACACAGATCGGCTTTTGGGTAGTCACTTTTGAGAAATAATTAAAAAACTGATGTATTCGATTTTTTTGAGAAAAACTAAGTAGGTGATCTTACTTAAAATACTGATATTATCTTCAATATGTATTTTGATCAAAATCTTTAGAGCGTTTTTTTTTTTAACTACGCAGACAAAACCGTACAAAATTTTGCAATGTTTAGTTTTAAGAATACTATTGCTTAACTATTTACCCGAAAACTGACTTCCTATAAGTTATTGTTCCGGATGAAATCAATAGTTGGTTTTTTAAATTTTATCGAAGTCGAAAATGGGGTTTTCGAGATATGGGAAGTTTTTTAAATTAGCGTTTTCGGTGATTCGAATTGAAAATTAAGGACGCAGTAATTTTGAGAATAACAATTTTACTCTAAGTTTATGCTTTGGTCAAATCGTTATTGCCGTTTTAAGGTAAACTACAGAAAACTAAATTTTTAAAAATTGTGTTTTTTTTTAATTCATTTTACGATACCATGTTATCTTAGAAATAAGTATTTCTTACAATCGTATAGACCGTTTTCGAGATATGTCGAAATTTCAAAAGTGCCGAATTTTTAGCCAAAAACTAAGTATTCAGTAATGGTAACCTCACCTACATACTTAGGATTAAATATCAAACTGGTATGAAAATGTTATATGGGAAGTACCATTCATATGGAAGGACGGACGGACAGACAGACAGTGAGTCGTTGCTGTTCCATGAGCCGCGTAAAATTTGAGATCTGACTTTCAGACATCACTACACTGCATTATTAGGATTAGGAAAATTAGTTTTCACCTCAAGGATAAATATGTACTCTATCTATAGACTATAGTTGTTAGTTTTATCCGAAACAGTATACATACATTATATCCTCAAGGATCTCCTTTACCCTAGTTCAAAAATAAAAATACTGTATCGCTATTGAGGCAAAGGACGATTAATTAGTTGTCCTGCAATTTCACGATTATTATATAATTAACTAGATATAAGCGACAGCCGAGAGATTGTGAAGCAATGGATCCCGCCAGACCTGACAGTCCTTAACATCCATTACAAGACTCGAGTGTTCTACAAAATGAATCATAAGCTTTTCGTTCGATGAAGTTATAACTTTTTGTCATTTATAGAGTTTACAAAAAGACGTCATCAAACTCTGCCCTTACCCTTTATATGGGTAGCAGAGATCTAATATCCATCGACGGAGTCGTTGCTCCTCTAAGGGGAGTAATAGTCGTAGATCCAAAGTTCCTTTGTAGCCAGAAGATTTATGGACAATTGACTCTTACTTTTCGGTAATGATTTTTGTCATTTAGTCTATTGAAATATCTGTACCTATAATTATTTCCGTTTTCTTTTATCGCTATCCATATTATAGTTATGGTAGAGAGGACGAAGAGATAATGGGACTGAAGTTTTGTAATGAAGTTGCTGTGGCATTGAAACAAATTTGGCCAAGATTGAATTACGACGGAGAAATGACGCTACTACAGGTGAGTTTGAGGATTGGTGTTATTCAACTAAGTCCTGTTGATTGAATGACTCATTTTTTCAGCAAGCCTTAGTGGATAGATTAGGTGCGGGTGCACATCCTTTTCAAATTGAAATTGGAAGTGTAGCAGCAGCCAGTGTGCAACTACTTCCAGCGAAAAAATACAGTGGAGACCCGATTGGGACGAGTTATGATGTTAGAATTTTTATGAGTAAATTTCTGATAAAAAAAAATGGTGAACACTACAAACAGTTTTTTCATAACAATTTTTTTTTTTAGCCGATTTGATAGACGAAAAGCTACAGGGAAAAATGACAGTGAGGTTGGGAATTCGGGTCATATACAAAATTCCATCCAACTTCCAATCAATTCAACAATCCAGCTTAAGCTGTACATCAGTGCCGAAGAGCGGCTTTCGTACACGCCTATCACCGAAAATTTGTAGACTGCACATTAGAAATAAGCATCAGGATGAGAGAAGTAAAAGTACCACAGCTATAAATGCTGTTTCCAATCCAACGACATCAGTAAATGTGGAGGCTGTGGATGAACGACTCAAATCGAAATTTTCTCAGATGGAAGAAGAGGTAACTATGTTTGAGTTTGTTGTGTTGTTTTGTTGGTATTTTATGGTTATCGTTTTTGCTGTTCATTTGAACTCAGGGATGTGATTGGTAAGCTTATTTGCTAAAATGCCTTCTGTCCTCTGATTAGACAATTGATGGACCACCTTATCGGGGACCTAAAAAGAAACATTTTTCGTGATTGGAAATGGGGTAATGTTGCCATCAGAGATGTGTAGTCCTATATTACCTATAAAAATAAATAAATAAATAGTTGGCGCAACAGGTCCGGAGGGACCCTAGGCCTAGCTTCTCACAACCATTCGTTTATTATTTACCTATGCAATAGGCAATTATATTGGCTGAATCTATAGAACTATTCGAAGTCATCATATCGTTATTTTAAGAAAATGTGTTGTAGCTTTGCTAGGCGGTGATCAATTTTAAGCTTTGACAATGTTTTGCAATAACAAATTTCAGAATCTTGCTAGACATCTTTCTTCTGGTCATTAGAATCTGTTGCTTTTGAATGTATTGGCCAAAGTAGGGCAACTCACTATCAAAGTTTAGCGCCTTAGAAAATTTGATTTTTAAAATTGCAGTTTTTTTTTCGAAAATCGTTTTGAGAAACGCACAGGCCACAACACACAGTCAACGAAATAAGACTGATGGCTGGAAGCTTCTCTTTAAAGTGGTGTCAGTGGTCCTGGTCAGTTTGTTTAGCAACTACTGAGCCATATAGATTCTTCCCCGTATAAAGATACAGTACACCTTATTAAAGGGCACGATGTGCCCAGCCAAGTTCTGGCACTGACTACACCCTTTTTCTAGGAACAAACTCTAGAGATTTTCGAACCCCCTCTATCTTCAGTACCAATGAAGTCAGAAACTTCAAATTCGGAATATTTGCTAAGCTGATCAAGCGCAGGCGCTGTAGCAAAATGTTCAACTATAATTTAAACTTTTTGTAAGTAGGTATATTTCTAAAAATGAGCGCTGTACACACCCCAAATTATGTTTTGAACCGCAATACTCCTAAGTTGGGAATAGAACTGCAAAAATTAACAGGGGAATTCCGTAATATTTTTATTTCGGAAGACATTCCCATTTACGTCGATCAAAAGAAGTTGGAAACGGGAATAATGACAATATTGTGTGGAACGGAATCCTAGCGACTAGTGGAAGTGATTCTTTACAATCAAAACCTTAACACTGGATACGCTTTTAATGAATCACTGAATGGGTACATTTAAGCAAAGCGAACAACATTTTCAGATATTGATACAAAGGCCAAAGATCTGACTGCCTAGAATATCAGCAGGAGACTTCTACACGAAGAAAACAAAATACAAAATACGACCAATATAACAGCTCATCCACACTTGACGACTTTCATGAAACTCAAACTCCACAACGTTATGAAATTCATTTTCACCATTAACCTGGTTAAAAACAATTTGTCCAGTTAAAAGCTCAAGAACATATTTTTTTTTTCAAATTCCTTAAACAGTGAAATGTTTTTAATGTGGTATTCGATTGGGCGCTCTCAGAGCCCTTTTTGCGCTCTCAGTGCAGTTTTTATGTTCGTTTGGTACAAAAAAAGCAATCTTTTTCAGATTTCAGAGCACTTTTGCGAGTCTAGATATTTTCTCAGATTTACCAACACAAGTGCGTTTGAGTTTGACAACTGGTGGAGTGCGTTTAGGTTTTCGTGAATTTGTTCTAAAGCAAAGAAAGGCATTGCATCGGATGAATCCATTTTTGTAAATTATTTATGTATAAATATTTAAAAATCAATCGGGACGCAAATTTCGAATTTTTGAATTTAAAATTTAACCAGTGAATGGAAAACGCTTTGAAAAGTGTTGAAGGCTATACGTATTCGAATCGCACGAATATTATCACAAAAAAGAGCAAGTGACGTTTTTATGTTCGTGTTATATTCAGGCTGGGATTCGAGAAGATAAAAAACTATTCTGTTTAACTTTTCCAATAAAATCACTTTATTTACACTTTGTAATTATTCACTTATTTAGTACCAAAACAATATCACTAAAATCAATTCTTAAACGTTTCAATCCAATCGCTTTATTCACTGTATTACTTCACACTTATTTATCTCACAACCGATTACTCTTTCGAACTTTACCAATCGCTGTTTAAAAATCAACTGTGTCTACCTCTTCTCAAACATGCCTTTTTATATCCGCTCTGCCACCTAGGTGTTAGGTATTCCAACTATTCTGGATGGTTCTACAATGAGCTATAGAGAGAGTGTTTCTAGAATAAACTAGAAAGTTCACTTATTTGACAAATTCGAGCTTCCAATTGGAATTGGAAGTGGAACTTGGAAGGTGACTAAGTGACCGTTTCACCAATTTAGGTTCGACACTCCACACCACAATATCCTCCTCTTAAACTTGTTCGTCCCGAACAAACTCGCTAACATTTTAGCCATTATAGCGATGAAGGGTATCCACATGAACGACTTTCAGCTTGCCTCCTCCTCGTTGGATGCGATAGACAACGTCGTTGATGCGCTTCACGATTTTATAGGGCCCTTCCCAGTCTTGTTGCAATTTAGGGGATAAGACTTTTCTTCGATGAGGATTATATAGCCATACCAGATCTCCTTTCTGGAATCCTGTATTTGTCGTTTTAGTATCGTACCTGGTTTTCGTGCAGTCACTGGCTATCTTAATCTTTTCCCTAGTCCCTCGATGCACGTCCCTGATGTCTGCAACATAGTCTTCCTTATTCTTGGGTTCTTCGCATGGGGATCGAAACATCAACTCGCTTGGCAGGTGGACTGTTCGACCAAATAGGACTTCAGATAGAGTATGCCCTGTGGTGTTATGTACTGCATTTCGATAGGCCAATAAAAACAAGGGAATCTGCTTATCCCAATCCCTTTGGTCATCGGCAACGATCTTGGAGAGGTGTTCATTTAGGGTTCTGTTGAAGCGCTCTACCATCCCATCTGATTGTGGATGAAGGGGTGTTGTCCTTGTCTTATGAATCCCGAGTAACTGGCACATTCCTTGGAAAATCTTGGACTCGAAGTTTTGTCCCTGGTCCGAATGCAGTTCCATCGGTACACCGAATCTGCTTACCCAGTTGTAGACAATTTTCTCCACCACAGTCTTAGCTTCTTGGTTAGGGATAGCAAAAGCTTCAGGCCACTTACTGAAGTAATCCATAACAACAAAATGTAACGATTTCCATTTTTCGTTTTAGGAAACGGTCCCGCAATATCAATTGCTATCCTTTTAAAGGGGGCTCCCACGTTGTATTGATGCATCTGGCCTCGGACTTTCACTCTCGGGCCTTTGCTGGCCGTACATGTTACGCACTTCCTGCACCAACTTTCAACATCCTCCCTTGAATGGACCAAGTAATAGCGTTCTCGCACCTTATCGAGTGTTTTCTTAATTCCCAAGTGACCTCCAGACACTCCATCATGCAATTCCCTTAGCACTACACTTACTGCTGCATTACGAACGACGCGACGTTCCATCCGAGCTTTCCCATCTTCTTTAGAATGCCGTCCCGTACATGAAGGAAGTCCCACTGCGCCCAGTATGCCTTCAGCTCGGGGCTCCTATTGGATATCTCCTGCCAGTCTGGTTTTCCCTCATGCTCCTTCCAGGCGAGAATCGGTTCGATATCCGGATCTTCTCTTTGAGCCTCCCGGATTTCACGCGCACTCCAGCCACCGTTGGGCATAGCTCTCACCCTTTGAACGGACACGACATCTTTTTCCTCATATCGTAAGAAATGTTTGCAATCTGCTTTGCACGGTCGACGTGAGAGAGCGTCTGCATTGGAGACTTCCCTTTCAATGTTGAATTTCGTAGTCGTACATCTGCAGCCGTTCGATCCACCTCGCGACTTGTCCTTCAGGATTCTTAAAATGCAGCAGCCATTTTAAAGACGCATGGTCTGTGCGAAGGATGAATTTCCGCCCATAAAGGTACTTGTGGAAATGTTTTGTTGCCAATACCAGAGCAAGAAGTTCGCGCCTGGTAAAACAGTAGTTCCTTTCTGGCCTTGAGAGAACTTTGCTGAAATACGAAACTACTTTCTCTTGGCCATCATGCACCTGGGAAAGCACGGCTCCAATTCCCACATTACTAGCGTCTGCATCCACAGTAAATGTTTTCCCAGGAATGTGGTACGCTAATATGGGGGCATCGCACAACTCACACACTCACCTGACCATTTGAACTGTCTGCCTTTTTCTGTCAGCTGATGCAAACTCTTTGCGATCCCGGCAAAGTCCTTTACAAATCGTCTGTAATAGGTCGCAAGTCCCAGGAAGCTTCTCAGTTGATGTTTGTCTTTGGGAAATAGAGCACACTTCTTCGGGTTAAGTTTCAATTGCGCACTTCGTAGCCTTTGGAACACTTCCTTTAAGTTATTTCGATGTTCGTGGAACGTTTTTCCTACCACGATGACATCGTCCAGGTAGACCAAACAGGTTTTCGAAGTTAGTCTCAGCAACACGAGCTCCATTAGACGTTCAAAAGTTGCTGGAGCATTGCACAGCCCAAATGGCATTACTGTAAACTGCCAAAGCCCGTTTCCTGCTGTGAATACTGTTTTCTCTCGATCTTCTGGATGGATCTGCACTTGCCAGTAGCCACTCTTCAGATCAAGAGTCGAAAACCATTTCGATCCAGATAATGCGTCCAGGGTATCGTCAATTCTTGGCAGGGGGTAGCTGTCCTTCTTGGTGACGTTGTTTAGCTGGCGATAATCAACGCAAAATCTCTCACTTCCGTCTTTCTTCTTAACTAGGACGACCGGCGATGCTCAAGGACTTTTTGAGCTTTCAATCAATCCCTCCTTTTCCATCGTTGACACCATTTCTGCAACCTCTGTCTGCTTAGCCAATGGTAGTCGTCTATTGGTCTCGCATCCTCGGTGTCGATTCGGTGTTGTACGAGATGTGTTCGGCCATACTCGCCATTCTGGGAAGCATATATATCAGTGAACTCGTTGATTAGACTCCCTATTCTTTTTCATTTCCGATACCTCCGTAGGTCTAACTGGTTTCGATCGTTTCCCCTTTCTTTAGTTTCACGCTTTTGTGTTCCACATTTAAGCCTAGTACGCTGCTCAAGTGAAGTGAAATTTTCACTGCTCTCCAAAAAATGCTGTGAAAACGAAAGTGAAATATTTTTTTGTAGATTTTCGTGGAGAAATTAATGCAGGGTGACTGAGCTGAAAAAAAATGTTTTTTCTGGAAATTCCATAAGATTAAAGATAGCTATAGTATATTTTGTTCACTCTTATTTTACTTAAAATGAAAACAGATGGAGGAAAGAAATTGCGAACTTTGTTTTATTGTAGTTCATAGATTCTAGTAGTGTTTAATTTTGGCAATAATATCTGATCTGTACATAAGACCAGTGTAACACATTTTAAAAATCAATCAATTTTGAAAGATCCGTGAACTATATTCATGTGATTACTGAACCTCATTGTAGTAGAAAATTCGAATACTGCTGTATTCTTATTTGCAAAAGTTTCTTATGTGGTATTCCATTATGCTTCTTCAGATTCGCTCTCAGATTTCAGATTTCGTGTGGCTAATCGAACATAACAAAATCACTTGCCCTTTTTTCTGTTAACATTCGTGTGATTGGAATATGTGTAGTCTTCAACACTTTTCAAAGCGTTTTCCATTCACTGGTTAAATTTTATATTCAAACATTCTAAATAAGCGTCCCGATTGATTTCTAAGTATTTATACATAAATAAATTACACAAATAGATTCACCCGATGCAATTACTTTCTTTGCTGTAGAGAAAAAAAAACAAACTCAAACGCACTTGTAACTATTGACAAATCTGAGAAAAAATAGGGATTCGCAAAAGCGCTGAAATCTGGAAAATATTGTTTTTTTTTTTTCTTGTACCAAACGCACATAAAAAGTGCTCTGAGAGCTCCCAATCGAATACCACAATAATATTTAAGGATTTATTATTAATTAAAGTAACTCTCATTCATTCAATAATAGTAATAAAAATGCATAAAAAGAGTATCGTGTTCAATTTCATAACGCAATTGCAGCAGCCGCCATAACGCCTTTACAAAAGGGAACTGCGAGGTGCGAACAAATCATTTTTTGTATGAGAACACTAAATTGCCATTTTAGTATCCATAAAGCATTTTATGTAATTGATCTGACCGCCGATTAAAAATCTGTATGTTTATCTTGAGCAAAACAGTGTATAACAATTTACTGAGGCACCCTGCTCATCAAAAAGGTCATCCATGCCACCAACTTTTTGTACACCTAACTTTATGGTACTATATTCAATGCAAAAATGGTAAAAGAAGTTCGAAAAATGCAGTACTCTCTTTAAGAAACATCTGAAATTGAAATTAATTTCTTAACCGTCGTCCTACGAATCATTTTTCACGCCGAAATTTCAAAAATTTAATGCGACGGACAATAAAAACCAAATGAAATAGCTGTGGAGAGATTTTAGTATCGCCACCTACAGCTGAGTTTTTGAAGCGCAATTTAGCTGCGTACTGCCAAGTGAAATTTCCCTGTGGAAAGTAGATTTTGACATTTCGCGGTGAAAAATTTGTATGAAAAACTGGATTTCACTTGAGCAGCGTACTAGCCTTTAGGATACGAACGGGAACCAAGTTGTTTTTTGGTTCAACAAGAATCTTTCCCACGATATAGTTCTGATAATGGTTTTCTGGATCTGGCTCGATTAGGTAGAATCGGTGGCTCCCATGATCATCTTCCAGCTTTGTCCATATGACTGTCTCTGACGAAGGTGGTAATATTTCGTCCTCACTTACAACTGTCCTTAGAGCTGTGACGTTCTCGTTCCCGTAAACCATTGGAATCTCGATGTTCCTATACTTTAGAACTTGCAAACCGATGTCGAGTACTACATCATGCGCCTTCATAAAGTCGATTCCGTTGATGCAATCGTCACATATATCAGCCACTAAGAATGCATGGGAGAAGACTATTCCTGCAAGATCTATCGTCAAGAGTACCTCACCATACACCTTTGTAGTTGCTCCAGTTGCAGTTTTCAGACAGTAGCTACTGGTGTTGTGCAGCCATGATTGGCGAACGATGTCCCTTCTGATTATGGAAGCGGTGGCACCTGTATCGATTGTGGCCACATACTTTTCCTGGCCGATATTTGCTTCCCTATGTCAAGCTCCTGTTACATCGTTTGGTCTGGGAAACCTGAATTGTGGTCCTGGGGGCGTCGATTCCAGAAACCAGCTTTTGCCCCGCGAAGTTGGTTCTTACTCGTTTCCCGACTGATGGCTTTGTGATGTTCCATCCGCCGAATGTTCAGATGCCCCCTCGTTACGACTCCTAATTCTGCAATGTGGACAACTGCCTTGTCTACGGTCAGCGACATAACTACCGAAACAATAAATGATTGGTCTCTTAAGAAACAATTTTCTGTTGTTTCACTTAGCCGGCTACCGGTTACCGGGCCGGTTAGCCGGTTTTCTCAAAAAATAAGTATGTTTTCACACACACCCGGCAACCGGCACATAGTAATGTGAATTTTGTTCCATTCGTGGCGGACACTATGTTTCCATCCATCACTTCAAAGTTTTATTGAATTACGTAACGATTTCTTCCCACGCATTTTTTTTTTGTGGGATTTCGGTCTTTATACAACTGTAAGCTTTTGTCCCAAATCACGGGCCTTGCTTTGACCAAGCTGATCAATTGTTCGATGTCAATATCCAATTCAAACAAAAAGAAGGTAACTAGTATTACCAAATTCGCAAAAAGAAAACAATTTACACCAAAAAAAAAAAAACAAATCCCTATCTTGTCCACAGCAGATGTAAAACTGAAAACCGACTACGGTAACCGGGCGTATGTGAAGGCGCAATTTGATTTAATGTATTCACTAATGATTTGAGAACCGTTTACCCGGTTTCGGCAGCCGGCTGTGGCAGTGAGCAAATCCGGAAAAATTCCGGGGACGGTTTCGGTTTACAGGTGTGAACGCGAACATAAGAATGTATTCGCAACGAACAGGTAGCCGGTACCGGCTATGACTCTTTGTTTTTTTTTATACATTCAAACGTTGATTTCATTTGGATGAAAACGCCTCGTATACAGTATATCAAATTAGTTTTTATTTATATAGTACACAACCGAATGTGAAATCATTAAAATATGTTCGTCTTCAGTATCCTTCATCCGAGATTTCAATATCATAGTCGGTGTATTGTGTTTTTAAAATATTCCTCGATTCTGCATGGTCAGCTTTTCCAAATCCCTTAAAATTAATTACTTCGCTTATTAAACTAAATCGTTCGTGATCAAATTTGTTTTACCTGTGAGTAACCATACACCTTGATAAGTTTTGCTCCGGGATTATGTTCAATGCGTCCGCCACCTAAACATTCTGTACCTAAACCAAGTCCTTTGCATGATTCACTTGCTCTATCGTAGATATCCGCTACGAAAGGAAAGAACCAAACGAAAAGACCATTTTATTTAGTAGTAATACATAGATGGATTTTTTCTTATTTCCTATGAACAGGGACCTGAAAGTTTTATTGAGAAACCATTCTTGTGGACCGAGGGAAATGTTAGTCTTAAATCATCACTGGACAAATGTGCGTACAAGCACGGGGAAGTTGTAAGCGTTAAAGTTCAAATAAGGAATAGCAGCCGTAAAGTGGTGCGGAAAATCCGGGTAATAATAAAAATATCTACTTGCATCCTGTTAAAAAAATGGTATTTTTGTTGTTTTGTATAGATATTTGCTGTGCAACATGTGGACGTTTGCATGTTTAGCAATGGAAAATTTAAGAATATTGTTGGGGAAATTGTGGATACGCATCATATCAAAGCGAATGATACATTCAGCAACACGTATAAGATTGTGCCGACAATTGGTGAGTGTTTTAGTAATTACCTTTTACCAATTCATCTCCCAAAGCAGTTATAGAGTCAACGATGAATTCCTGTCCCTTAACAGAAAGAATGAATGATGGCCCTCGATGCAGACAGGTTAATCTCATTTATCTTAACCTTCCCTCGACTTTTACTGTTTATATACTTTCAAATTAGCATTCAATTAGCATTTTTCCATTCTAGGTTCCACCAAAAATTGGATTGCAGTTGAAGCGATATCTCCTCATGCACACCAATCAGATCGCCCTGCCACAAATAACTATAAACTCGCATCCAGCACTTTTCAAGAGACTCAAACGAAGGAACGAAATGTCTTCGCAATTTATGTGACCTATTATATTAAGATAAAGCTAACATTAAGTGCTCTAGGCGGTGATATGTCTCTGAAGTTACCATTCATTCTGGGCCATGTAGGAGAAAATTCAACTGAAAGTCGAAGAAACTCTTCGAAACTCCTTGATGATTTCGTTTCGAGACATACTCCGACAAGTAGAAGGAATTCTAAAGTAAACAATGATATAACAGCTACTGATAGCCGTGCATGTGCAAGCAGGCCTAAGGACATTGAAGATGGAGCTACTTCAATACACTCTACCTCTATTAAAGTGGATATTCACAGGGATAATTAGTAAATTAGATGAACGAATAATATAAAATGATAATGTGTACCTAATATTGCTGTTAATTATTTTCAAATTCATAAGACTGTTGTTAGAAGCAGTAAATCACTTGTCTAACTTATGCAGGTATCAATTGTCTTTAAATAAATTAACTCTTAATAAATACATTTATACCTATAATAAATAAAATGTGTTATTAATTTTACTTACAATGCCACTCAGCATCCGAGTACCCACGGACGATTTTTTTACTTGGCTCACTTCCATCGGCCTGTTCTTTGCCGTATACTTTTATGAGGACATATTTAAAAATACCTTCATCTATTTCAACAAGTGGCACAGCTTCCAATTTGCCATCAACCATTTTACATAGAGTACGAGTTGCTGGAAAGGAAATTAATTATTTCTTCAATATATTAATCTTAAAAAATGTGCAGGGCTCACGGAAAAATATTCGTCGCTCACAGGAATATAATATGCACACAGCTGATTTGAGCATTATGAATTGTACTAGATTTGACATTACCTCGAGTTCGTGATGCCATGCCTGGCTTCCTATCATTTGCTTTTGCTACACTTTATGGGGCATTTACACGGTCACACATTCCTATCACGGAAAATTAAAGGGATGCCCAATACTAAACAGTCGTCTGACTGAAAGGGACAGCATTACCTAACACGCAAAAAAACGTGATACGTTTTTTGGTCGGCCATCTTGTTTGCGTGGTAGGAATTATGGGAAAGCTATGCATGTTGATATTTTTATAGCGATGGCTTACGAAATTTCGTTTTCCTATAAAACAAAATGGCTTCCGGAAGTTATGAACGTACAATTATTTATTTATTTCGTATAAATGATTGATGAATTGTTGGTTTAATTTACTGAAACTAATTAACACTCTCATTTCACATACATATTTTAAATAGGAAATAGAAATGTTTTCACGTAATTGCAGAAATGTTGGTCGCCGGAACTTCGAGGCCGGAACGAGACGGGACAGAGAGATCCGTTTGTCTGCAGTCAATGCTAATAAAGGCGAAGGAATGAGATCACAAATCAGACGCCTAATGTGTCATGGATGTACTACTCATAATTATAGATACGTAAAGCGGAAGTTCCGGCGACCAACATTTCTGCAATCACATGAAAACATTTTTGTTTTCGATTTAAAATATGTGAAATGAGAGTGTTAATTAGTTTCAGTAAATTAAACCAACAATTCATTAATCATTTATACGAAATTAATAAATAAATGTACCTTCATCCCTTCGTAAGCCATCGCTATAAAAATATCAACATGCATAGCTTTCCCATAATTCCTACCACGCAAACAAGATGGCCGACCAAAAAACGTATCACGTTTTTTTGCGTGTTAGGTAATGCTGTCCCTTTCAGTCAGACGGCTGTTTAGTATTGGGCATCCCTTTATTTTTCCGTGATAGGAATGTGTGACCGTGTAAATGCCCCATTAATGTCAAGTGAAAGTGAGTGTATCAAAAATGATACAGTTTATGATACATTTTTCTAGCACGAAAAAATAAAAGGATGCCATCATGCCCAATAGGTACTAAATAGGCGTCTGACTGAGACTATTATTATAACGCATAAATATTTGACACAAATGTTTATATGGATATAAGTATGTATACGTTAATTCTACACTCACTGCAACACTGCAATATTTCTCTATTTGAAATTTACAGTATTTTGCATCACATTAAATTAATTGTTGGTTAGATTAATACCCACTGCATTTACATCATCATGCACGTGCATTTTTGCACGAGACGGGAAAGAGCGATTGGTGTGAGTAAAAATATATGTAGATCTGTGAAAAAATCGAGATTTCTCAAAAGTGCCGCAGATAAAGAAAAGTTTTTTTTTTTTTTTTTAGCAAATCGAACATGAAAAGCAATCTCGATCAAAAAAAAATATATATTTTTTCGCGGAACAATTGATCTTTTTGCCAAATCGAAAACAACATAAGTAATTTTTCGTTCATCATTTCCAGAAGCTATTTTCTTTTATAGAAACGCCGAATTTCATTAGCCATCGCTATAAAAAAAATTAAAATGCGGAACTTTCCTATAATTCCTACCCTATAAACAAGAAGCCCGACCAAAATAAAACTGCAATTACACTATCACGCACGCGCATTTTTGCGCGAGACGGGACAGAGAGATCCGTTTGTCCGCAGTCAATGCTATCAAAAGCTTAGGAATGAGATCACAAATCAGACGCCTAAGGTGTCATACGTAAAGCGGAAGTTCCGGCAACCAACATTTCTGCAATCATATGAAAACATTTTTGTTTTCGATTTAAAATATGTGAAATGAGAGTGTTAGTTAGTTTCAGTAAATAAAACACACAATTCATCAATCATTTATACAAAATAAATAAGTAATTGTACGTTCATAACCAGTTCATAACTTCCGGAAGCCATTTTGTTTTATAGGAAAACCAAATTTCGTAAGCTATCGCTATAAAAATATCAACATGAATAGCTTTCCCATAATTCCTACCACGTAAACAAGATGGCCGACCAAAAAAAACGAATCACGTATCTGGTGTTGCGAAATCAAAATATTAGGAATAATAATTGTTGGCAGAAACGATGCCAGCGATACAGTAATAAACAAAATGACAAGTAGTTAGAAAAATAGACGTCAACAAAACAAAAAGACTACCTGTCACAGCAGGGTTGATGTCGAGGGAATAGGACAAATTGTTATACGGCGAAAACCGACCTGAGTTGAAAGCTCGTAAAAGAGAATCATTTTGAGAACCAAAGTAAAGCGGTTATTTTGAATAAAAATGAGAAAGGGAATGTTTGAAAATTGAACTTCTTTGTTTGACGCTGGAGCAGAGAAACACAAAGAAAGAAACCATTTGAAATTCAAAAAGCGCCAGTAGCAGACGGGAGTTAAGCAGCTCATAATTATTCCAAGCAAAGTATAAAAGTGCTGTATAAAATACCAGTTAGCCGTTAAATTAAACAGTCAAGGAAATTTTCCTTTTTTTTATTTAAGAAAGTGGATAGTGTAATACAAAAAGTCAAGTTGTGAAATAAGAAAATTATACAGCAAAGGTACGTTATTAGTGTATTTTAGGTATCGAAAATAACGACATTTTATTTTATATATAGGAAGTAGAGTGCCATAGGAGCAAAGTGGATTGCGAGACGGCGCAACGAAAAAAGCGTTGGCCGTCGAGAATACCTAGGCGAAGGTTCCTTAGAAACTGTCCGAATTATTATCCATATTCGGGACAAAAAAAAAAGCGAATCCACACATAGGATAAAAAGAAGCAGTTCCTGCAGCACAAAAGCGGTAGTTTTATACCGCAAACAAAAACCGCTCAGTGGTGCAAGTGGTAGCGGTGACGGTAAATCGTCGATACATGCTGCAATCGTGGGTTCTATCCCTGGCCACAACTACATATCTTTTTATTTTTTTTGTATATACATTTTTGTCGATTTTGATGCCAACTAAAAGTTGCTTGAAGTTAATTACCTTTTTACGGACAACTAATGTTTAAATTTTGGTTAAATCCTTAAATCCACGTAAAATACGTATTGCCAGTAGAGTAAAGAAGATAGGGATAGTGTATAAGAAATTTCTTATTGTATAGTTAAGAGTGAAGAAGCCCAAAGTGATACAGGTACAACAACAACGAAGTACAACACAACCTGGATGCTGTGGCCACAACGTCGCCAGTTGCTGAAGTAAAGGGTGAGTCTTTTTGGACATAATTTACGTAGCTATATAAAGAGAAATTTCGAAGGGAGGGGGACCAGTGAAAATTAAATAATATATAACCGAATTAAAAGGAAAAGACGGTAAAGAAGCCCACTAGGATAGTGAATACTTAGTTTACGCGAATATAAGGATTTATTTATTTTAATTAGAAACACAAAATAACGTAAGACAACAACAGTGGAGACTATAAAATTAGAATAACAATATGCTGCAAATAAAATTGTTTTGAGAATGAAACGTAAACCAATGATGGCGTTTAACTAAGAGGGGTATAAGAGGATGAGGTGAAGGTTGGGAAGGGAAGATGGACACAGGGTAAACGGAAGGAGAAGATGCCATATAACGGGGCTGTTAAGGCGAGTACAACAGCCATGGTAGGGTGGGTTGAGACAAGTAATTCTCGCATGCGTGATTAGACCTGACGCGAAGTCTGGCATGATTTTTTTTTGTGACGTGCCTGGGTCAAGCTCCCACGCCCTCCGGCGAGCTAAGAGAGCGGGTGCAAGCATGCCAGCAAAGACCCTGGACAAGGCAAACAGCACGTTACAATATGGCGCCCAACGTGTAAGCTGAAAAGACCGATGCCCCAGCTACGAAATGGCATCTTCAGTTTGCATTTAGCTATCTTATAATAGTATAGTTTTTATTTTTTTGAGCATTCATTAGTTTTCTTTGATTTTTATATTTTTTTTGTTTTTATTTTGATTTTACTTAGACTCCCTGGTTTTATCGAACATAAGTCCCGATGACTGAGTGGCTAACACTCTGTATCGCGTTGCGATGAATAGTATGAAACCATGGGAAACCATAAATGTGTTCAAGCGTGTTTGAGTCTGGTGAGAATTCACACAGTGAGTCACATCTGTCCGGATACGCAAGGACACAATTAAAATATTTTTTTTTATACATCCTTAATGTATAATGAGACTCGAAGATAACGATGAACGTCTTGTTGCAGATCCGTTATGCAAGTTGGGATGGAGTCCTATTCCTGAGTCGTTAGCAATCATGCTATTTGATTGTTCATGTCCTGGAATGAAAATTTAGTAGAGTAGATTTATACAAACAGTTTTTTTTTACATGTTACCGGTTTTAGTTTAGTAGATGTTTACATTTTCTTGCAGTTTTTTTTTTTGCTCATAGAACTTTGGCATCTTCTTCTTTCTTCAGTGTAAGTCTTCCTCAGCCGTAAATCTCATCCTCAACCTGTTGCGAATTCAGATTTTTTTGTAGTATTCTTACATTTTTTTTTATACCTTTTAGAATAGGCATATTATTTTTATTACCTGTATCAATTCATTAAGTAGGTCTATTTATTGTTGATTATTAATTACTTAGAAACATTATTTATTTGGCATTTTGGGTTGTTGGTTTATTTTTTTTATTTCTGCATTCCTGTGGGAGAAAACAATTTCCTTTCTCGTTTGCGTTTATACTAAAGTTGGTTGGTTTCGCCGTTGTGAAATTCTTAGTCAAGTGTTGGGTGGTGTGAAAATTAGCGGTTGGTACGTTAATTAGTGATGAATGGTAACGGACAAGAAGTTCCTCAAGACGACGACCAGAATAGATTTTTCACCACAACAGAATCAAGCTTTGAGAGGTTTATTGGTCGCTTCAACAACACAATTGACCGCTTCAATTTCGACAATTCCTTGAATTACTCGCAAGAGTTAAATTCCACTGTGCCCAACTCTTCTGCTATAATGTCGGAAGAGGAGCAGCAATTGCCGCCCACCAATAATAGGGAGGACGTGCCTGCTCCCTCACATGCTTCTGCTTCGGCTCCTATTAGCAATGATGTTAACAGTTTGGCGGATAGGATTGATCGTACCTTAACGATTAATCAAGTTCATTTTTTTCAGCAGATGGATGTGTTTATGAGCAGAGTCTTGAAAAGCCTAGAAAAGTCGGGAAGCAACGCCCCAGGACAAAATACTGCTCCACAGCAAAATGTTTATCATTCCGCACCTTTTGTAGATCCTGCAATCTACAACGCAATTCCACCGATCCAGCAAGTCAGCGTAATTTCCCCTTCGCCTTCCAATGTACGAGGAGGGTCTAGCGTCAACTCGGCGGAAACTTGTAGACTGGATAGATGGAATATAAAATATGACGGTACAGAAAATATATCGGATTTCATATTCAAAGTCGATCGCCTGCAAACTTCGTCGTCGTACAGCGACGAACAAATGATGACAAACGTCCACACGCTGCTCGTAGGAAAAGCTAATTCTTGGTTTTGGTCATTCCTGCGAAAGAATCCTAACACGAGGTTTGCAGACGTGAAGACGGCGATGAAAAAAGAGTTCGGCCGCCAAGAGAACGATGTTGATGTATTCATGCGGTTGCTTACGAGAAAGCAGGGATACAAAGAGTCATTTGACGATTTTTATGGAGCGGTCATGAATCTTAATGATCGACTCAACGAGCCATTCGACGCAAAAAAACTGATCGACGTCATTCGCGCCAATTCAAAAGACAAACTCGGCGAAGTGCTTTTGGCAGCTGATATAAAAACCTTAGAACAGCTCAGAAGTAAGGCAAGAGAAGCAGAGCGGTTTCTGGCAAAAAGATCGTTTCAGAGACAAGTGCACGAAATAAGTGCAGAAGATCCTGATTTTTTGGGCTCTGAAAGGGAGGAGGTTGCTGCCATAACACCAGGCAGAAGAAGGGTTTCATTCTCAGCCCTTTTGTGCTGGAACTGTGACCAGTCTGGCCACACGTTCTACCAGTGCCCATCCCATGTTAGGAATCTTTTCTGTTTCCTGTGCGGATGTAAAGGTGTTAGTACTCCTGAGTGTTCAAAACATTCGGGAAACTATCAGGGGAACGAGGCAAGAGGCGGGGAGAGTCGTTCCGGAATGAACAACCCCGGCCCATCTCACCAGTAAGTACAACCTTGTCGAATCAGGAGCCTTGCTCGCAAGTAACTCCTACACAAATTTTAAAGAGATCAGCAGATATTTCAGACAGTCACCCAATAAACACCTTTGCTTTAAAGTCCCTTCATGAACGCAAGCTGAATTATTATAAGATTCGTTCTCAGATAATGGGAACTAATAGTAATTCAGCGAGCGAACATATACGTAAGTGTAGACATCGGTTCCGGAACCGAAAACAATTTCGCAAAAAGATCGTGGAGTCCATTATCTGTTCAGATACAGACGGTAGGATGTATGCTCATGTTCAGCTCGGCACTGAGCAAGTTTTCGGCTTGCTGGATAGTGGGGCATCTATCTCTGTACTAGGTAGTGAGTGTTGGGAGTTGGTAGAACGAAATGGATTTGAAGTAAAACCCTATAAAAGCCTCGTGCGCACCGCAGACGGGAAGTCTCACGATATTGTGGGGTATTGCGAGGTTGAAACTACGCTTAATGGTATCACAAAGCCCATTTCCTTTTACTTAATTCCCAACTTGACTCAAAAGTTGTACCTAGGAATGGATTTCTGGAGAGAGTTCCACTTAATTCCACAGATCAGCGAAATCCGGACCGATGTCCAGTTAGAAGAAGAAGGGGTGAACTTCAAAGAGCACGCGGATTTGATAGATCTAACTGCGGAACAAAAGATCCGTCTGAATACCACAAAAAAACTGTTTCCGAATTTCGTCGACCTGGGCCTTGGTAGAACACTTCTCGAGACTCACTCGATTGATGTTGGTAGCGCAGCGCCAATAAAATCTCGGCACTACCCGTTGTCTCCGGTTCGTCAGGAGGAAGTTTTCAAAGAACTGGACCGCATGTTGGGACTTGGAGTTATCGAGGAAAGTAATTCTCCGTGGTGTTCGCCAACCGTATTAGTCAGAAAGCCTGGGAAAGTGCGGCTTTGTTTAGATTTTCGCAAAGTTAATGCAGTAACGGTGAAAGATGCGTATCCGCTGCCTCATATTGACGGTCTTCTAAGTAGATTACAAGACACATTCTTCATCACGGGACTTGATCTCAAAGATGCATTTTGGCAGATCCCGCTTGATGAAGAGTCTAAAAGCAAAACGGCATTTGCAGTACCTGGTCGGCCACTGTATCAATTTACAGTTATGCCTTTTGGGTTATGCAACGCCGCACAGAGGATGTGTCGTCTTATGGATCGAGTGATTCCCTCGCGTCTACGAGAGCATGTCTTCGTATACTTGGACGACTTGTTAATATGTTCGGCGGATTTCGATTCTCACATCCGCGTACTGACCGAGGTGGCTGGTTGTTTACGGAGGGCGAATTTGACCATAAATATCGATAAAAGCAAGTTCTGTATGCGAGAGATAAAGTATCTTGGATACATTGTCGGTCAGGGTATTTTGAAAACCAATCCTGACAAAATAGAGGCAATGGTGCAGTTTCCTGTTCCCAAGACCCCAAAACAGATTCGTAGGTTTTTAGGCTTAACCGGTTGGTACAGGCGGTTCATTAAGAACTATGCAGATCTCGCAGCTCCTTTGTCTGATTGTTTGAAAAAGAAGAAAAATTTCTCACTAACACCCGAAGCGATTGAAGGCTTCAACAAATTAAAATTAGCTTTGACATCTGCGCCGGTGCTATCACAACCCGATTTCGGTAAACCGTTTACCATCCAGTGCGATGCGTCCTCTGAAGGAGTAGGTGGTGTTCTCTTTCAGCTTGATGAGGGTCAAAATGAAACCCCGATTGCCTTTATGTCAAAGAAACTCAATAACGCCCAAAAGAATTATACCGTCACGGAGTTGGAATGTCTTGCCGCTGTCCTAAGTGTACGAAGGTTTAGAGCCTATGTTGAGGGACTTCCTTTCCGAATAGTCACCGACCATTCAAGCCTGAAGTGGCTTATGGCGCAAAAAGAGTTGAGTGGAAGATTAGCCAGGTGGAGTTTAGAACTCCAGAGATTCGACTTCGTAATCGAACATCGGAAGGGAGCTCTCAACGTAGTACCTGACGCCTTGTCACGTGGCGACATGGAAGAAATTTCAGCGACGACGATAGGTATCGAGGTTGACTTGGCATCGGAGGAATTTGACTCGGAGCAATATTCCAAGCTGAGAGAGCACGTTACTGCGAATCAGTCTGCCCTTCCCGACCTCGTTGTTTCGGGAAAATACATCTACAAAAGAGTGAGGTTCAGGACTAGTGAAGTGGGAGACGAAGACTCTTTGTGGCGTCTTTGGTTGCCCGAAGCATTGTCTCAAACTGCAATTGAAATGGCCCATAATACAAGGTTATCTTGTCACAGTGGTTTCGCCAAAACTTACGCTCGTGTACGAGAAAAATATTATTGGCCTAAAATGGTCAAGGAAATAAAACAGTTTGTAGATCAGTGTGAACTTTGCAAATCGGTGAAGGCACCAAACAGCACACTCCGTCCTCCAATCACTAGGCAGATTGTTTCAGAGAGGCCAATGCAACGGCTCTATGTTGATTTTCTGGGTCCATATCCCCGAACGAAGAGAGGCAACGTTTATATTTTTATTGTAGTTGATCACTTCACTAAATTCACTTTCTTGAAAGCCCTACCAAAAGCGACATCAACACGGATTACGCAGTATTTAGAATGTGACATATTTCACACCTTCGGTACCCCTGAAGTAATCCATTCTGATAATGGACGGCAGTTCATATCAAAAGATTTTAAAGAGTTTTTGGCAGAGTACGGGGTGAGGCACGTGCGCACTGCCGTATATTCGCCGCAAGCCAACATTTCCGAAAGGGTCAATCGCAGTGTCCTTAGTAAGCTGAGAGTATTGATAGACGAAGAACAAAACTCATGGGATATGCATTTGTCCAGCGTCGCGTGTGCTTTACGATCGGACACACACGATTCAATTGGCTGTCAACCATATTATGCGTTGTTCCAACAAAATATGATTAACCATGCTTCGTCGTATCGAATACTCAGAGACTTAAAGGCACTGTCGGACCCGGAAATTGTTGTCACACCAAACGAAGCGAAAACGATATTTAAACGACAAAAAGTGTCAAATAACTTGAGAACAGCCTTTGAAAAATCAAAAAATACTTACAATTCGCGTTCAAGACAGCGAAGCTTTAGAGAAGGGCAAGAAGTTTTCCATCGCAATTTTACGCAAAGCAATTTCGTCCAAGGCAAAAACGCAAAACTGTTGCCAAAATTTCTGAAGTCCAGAGTACGTAAAGTTGTGGGGAACTGCATGTATCACCTCGAAACACGGAATGGAAAATCTATTGGTATTTTCCACGCCAAAGATATCCGGCAGTAAGCTAAAATAAACAAAGAAATATTTCACAAAGTATCACTTTCACAAAAACGAATATACACAAACACTTATCTGACATTGCCCGGCTGTTTAGAGTGAGTTCGGCCCCACGTATTAATAAAAAGCCTAAGCAAAGTAAACTACAAATTCGAAAAGAACACAAGCGTGGGTTCTCGTTTGCAATAATTGACTTTACAAGAAAAATTCAATAAATGCAAAGCCCTGTGTTGCGAAATCAAAATATTAGGAATAATAATTGTTGGCAGAAACGATGCCAGCGATACAGTAATAAACAAAATGACAAGTAGTTAGAAAAATAGACGTCAACAAAACAAAAAGACTACCTGTCACAGCAGGGTTGATGTCGAGGGAATAGGACAAATTGTTATACGGCGAAAACCGACCTGAGTTGAAAGCTCGTAAAAGAGAATCATTTTGAGAACCAAAGTAAAGCGGTTATTTTGAATAAAAATGAGAAAGGGAATGTTTGAAAATTGAACTTCTTTGTTTGACGCTGGAGCAGAGAAACACAAAGAAAGAAACCATTTGAAATTCAAAAAGCGCCAGTAGCAGACGGGAGTTAAGCAGCTCATAATTATTCCAAGCAAAGTATAAAAGTGCTGTATAAAATACCAGTTAGCCGTTAAATTAAACAGTCAAGGAAATTTTCCTTTTTTTTATTTAAGAAAGTGGATAGTGTAATACAAAAAGTCAAGTTGTGAAATAAGAAAATTATACAGCAAAGGTACGTTATTAGTGTATTTTAGGTATCGAAAATAACGACATTTTATTTTATATATAGGAAGTAGAGTGCCATAGGAGCAAAGTGGATTGCGAGACGGCGCAACGAAAAAAGCGTTGGCCGTCGAGAATACCTAGGCGAAGGTTCCTTAGAAACTGTCCGAATTATTATCCATATTCGGGACAAAAAAAAAAGCGAATCCACACATAGGATAAAAAGAAGCAGTTCCTGCAGCACAAAAGCGGTAGTTTTATACCGCAAACAAAAACCGCTCAGTGGTGCAAGTGGTAGCGGTGACGGTAAATCGTCGATACATGCTGCAATCGTGGGTTCTATCCCTGGCCACAACTACATATCTTTTTATTTTTTTTGTATATACATTTTTGTCGATTTTGATGCCAACTAAAAGTTGCTTGAAGTTAATTACCTTTTTACGGACAACTAATGTTTAAATTTTGGTTAAATCCTTAAATCCACGTAAAATACGTATTGCCAGTAGAGTAAAGAAGATAGGGATAGTGTATAAGAAATTTCTTATTGTATAGTTAAGAGTGAAGAAGCCCAAAGTGATACAGGTACAACAACAACGAAGTACAACACAACCTGGATGCTGTGGCCACAACGTCGCCAGTTGCTGAAGTAAAGGGTGAGTCTTTTTGGACATAATTTACGTAGCTATATAAAAAGAAATTTCGAAGGGAGGGGGACCAGTGAAAATTAAATAATATATAACCGAATTAAAAGGAAAAGACGGTAAAGAAGCCCACTAGGATAGTGAATACTTAGTTTACGCGAATATAAGGATTTATTTATTTTAATTAGAAACACAAAATAACGTAAGACAACAACAGTGGAGACTATAAAATTAGAATAACAATATGCTGCAAATAAAATTGTTTTGAGAATGAAACGTAAACCAATGATGGCGTTTAACTAAGAGGGGTATAAGAGGATGAGGTGAAGGTTGGGAAGGGAAGATGGACACAGGGTAAACGGAAGGAGAAGATGCCATATAACGGGGCTGTTAAGGCGAGTACAACAGCCATGGTAGGGTGGGTTGAGACAAGTAATTCTCGCATGCGTGATTAGACCTGACGCGAAGTCTGGCATGATTTTTTTTTGTGACGTGCCTGGGTCAAGCTCCCACGCCCTCCGGCGAGCTAAGAGAGCGGGTGCAAGCATGCCAGCAAAGACCCTGGACAAGGCAAACAGCACGTTACAATATGGCGCCCAACGTGTAAGCTGAAAAGACCGATGCCCCAGCTACGAAATGGCATCTTCAGTTTGCATTTAGCTATCTTATAATAGTATAGTTTTTATTTTTTTGAGCATTCATTAGTTTTCTTTGATTTTTATATTTTTTTTGTTTTTATTTTGATTTTACTTAGACTCCCTGGTTTTATCGAACATAAGTCCCGATGACTGAGTGGCTAACACTCTGTATCGCGTTGCGATGAATAGTATGAAACCATGGGAAACCATAAATGTGTTCAAGCGTGTTTGAGTCTGGTGAGAATTCACACAGTGAGTCACATCTGTCCGGATACGCAAGGACACAATTAAAATATTTTTTTTTATACATCCTTAATGTATAATGAGACTCGAAGATAACGATGAACGTCTTGTTGCAGATCCGTTATGCAAGTTGGGATGGAGTCCTATTCCTGAGTCGTTAGCAATCATGCTATTTGATTGTTCATGTCCTGGAATGAAAATTTAGTAGAGTAGATTTATACAAACAGTTTTTTTTTACATGTTACCGGTTTTAGTTTAGTAGATGTTTACATTTTCTTGCAGTTTTTTTTTTTGCTCATAGAACTTTGGCATCTTCTTCTTTCTTCAGTGTAAGTCTTCCTCAGCCGTAAATCTCATCCTCAACCTGTTGCGAATTCAGATTTTTTTGTAGTATTCTTACATTTTTTTTTATACCTTTTAGAATAGGCATATTATTTTTATTACCTGTATCAATTCATTAAGTAGGTCTATTTATTGTTGATTATTAATTACTTAGAAACATTATTTATTTGGCATTTTGGGTTGTTGGTTTATTTTTTTTATTTCTGCATTCCTGTGGGAGAAAACAATTTCCTTTCTCGTTTGCGTTTATACTAAAGTTGGTTGGTTTCGCCGTTGTGAAATTCTTAGTCAAGTGTTGGGTGGTGTGAAAATTAGCGGTTGGTACGTTAATTAGTGATGAATGGTAACGGACAAGAAGTTCCTCAAGACGACGACCAGAATAGATTTTTCACCACAACAGAATCAAGCTTTGAGAGGTTTATTGGTCGCTTCAACAACACAATTGACCGCTTCAATTTCGACAATTCCTTGAATTACTCGCAAGAGTTAAATTCCACTGTGCCCAACTCTTCTGCTATAATGTCGGAAGAGGAGCAGCAATTGCCGCCCACCAATAATAGGGAGGACGTGCCTGCTCCCTCACATGCTTCTGCTTCGGCTCCTATTAGCAATGATGTTAACAGTTTGGCGGATAGGATTGATCGTACCTTAACGATTAATCAAGTTCATTTTTTTCAGCAGATGGATGTGTTTATGAGCAGAGTCTTGAAAAGCCTAGAAAAGTCGGGAAGCAACGCCCCAGGACAAAATACTGCTCCACAGCAAAATGTTTATCATTCCGCACCTTTTGTAGATCCTGCAATCTACAACGCAATTCCACCGATCCAGCAAGTCAGCGTAATTTCCCCTTCGCCTTCCAATGTACGAGGAGGGTCTAGCGTCAACTCGGCGGAAACTTGTAGACTGGATAGATGGAATATAAAATATGACGGTACAGAAAATATATCGGATTTCATATTCAAAGTCGATCGCCTGCAAACTTCGTCGTCGTACAGCGACGAACAAATGATGACAAACGTCCACACGCTGCTCGTAGGAAAAGCTAATTCTTGGTTTTGGTCATTCCTGCGAAAGAATCCTAACACGAGGTTTGCAGACGTGAAGACGGCGATGAAAAAAGAGTTCGGCCGCCAAGAGAACGATGTTGATGTATTCATGCGGTTGCTTACGAGAAAGCAGGGATACAAAGAGTCATTTGACGATTTTTATGGAGCGGTCATGAATCTTAATGATCGACTCAACGAGCCATTCGACGCAAAAAAACTGATCGACGTCATTCGCGCCAATTCAAAAGACAAACTCGGCGAAGTGCTTTTGGCAGCTGATATAAAAACCTTAGAACAGCTCAGAAGTAAGGCAAGAGAAGCAGAGCGGTTTCTGGCAAAAAGATCGTTTCAGAGACAAGTGCACGAAATAAGTGCAGAAGATCCTGATTTTTTGGGCTCTGAAAGGGAGGAGGTTGCTGCCATAACACCAGGCAGAAGAAGGGTTTCATTCTCAGCCCTTTTGTGCTGGAACTGTGACCAGTCTGGCCACACGTTCTACCAGTGCCCATCCCATGTTAGGAATCTTTTCTGTTTCCTGTGCGGATGTAAAGGTGTTAGTACTCCTGAGTGTTCAAAACATTCGGGAAACTATCAGGGGAACGAGGCAAGAGGCGGGGAGAGTCGTTCCGGAATGAACAATCCCGGCCCATCTCACCAGTAAGTACAACCTTGTCGAATCAGGAGCCTTGCTCGCAAGTAACTCCTACACAAATTTTAAAGAGATCAGCAGATATTTCAGACAGTCACCCAATAAACACCTTTGCTTTAAAGTCCCTTCATGAACGCAAGCTGAATTATTATAAGATTCGTTCTCAGATAATGGGAACTAATAGTAATTCAGCGAGCGAACATATACGTAAGTGTAGACATCGGTTCCGGAACCGAAAACAATTTCGCAAAAAGATCGTGGAGTCCATTATCTGTTCAGATACAGACGGTAGGATGTATGCTCATGTTCAGCTCGGCACTGAGCAAGTTTTCGGCTTGCTGGATAGTGGGGCATCTATCTCTGTACTAGGTAGTGAGTGTTGGGAGTTGGTAGAACGAAATGGATTTGAAGTAAAACCCTATAAAAGCCTCGTGCGCACCGCAGACGGGAAGTCTCACGATATTGTGGGGTATTGCGAGGTTGAAACTACGCTTAATGGTATCACAAAGCCCATTTCCTTTTACTTAATTCCCAACTTGACTCAAAAGTTGTACCTAGGAATGGATTTCTGGAGAGAGTTCCACTTAATTCCACAGATCAGCGAAATCCGGACCGATGTCCAGTTAGAAGAAGAAGGGGTGAACTTCAAAGAGCACGCGGATTTGATAGATCTAACTGCGGAACAAAAGATCCGTCTGAATACCACAAAAAAACTGTTTCCGAATTTCGTCGACCTGGGCCTTGGTAGAACACTTCTCGAGACTCACTCGATTGATGTTGGTAGCGCAGCGCCAATAAAATCTCGGCACTACCCGTTGTCTCCGGTTCGTCAGGAGGAAGTTTTCAAAGAACTGGACCGCATGTTGGGACTTGGAGTTATCGAGGAAAGTAATTCTCCGTGGTGTTCGCCAACCGTATTAGTCAGAAAGCCTGGGAAAGTGCGGCTTTGTTTAGATTTTCGCAAAGTTAATGCAGTAACGGTGAAAGATGCGTATCCGCTGCCTCATATTGACGGTCTTCTAAGTAGATTACAAGACACATTCTTCATCACGGGACTTGATCTCAAAGATGCATTTTGGCAGATCCCGCTTGATGAAGAGTCTAAAAGCAAAACGGCATTTGCAGTACCTGGTCGGCCACTGTATCAATTTACAGTTATGCCTTTTGGGTTATGCAACGCCGCACAGAGGATGTGTCGTCTTATGGATCGAGTGATTCCCTCGCGTCTACGAGAGCATGTCTTCGTATACTTGGACGACTTGTTAATATGTTCGGCGGATTTCGATTCTCACATCCGCGTACTGACCGAGGTGGCTGGTTGTTTACGGAGGGCGAATTTGACCATAAATATCGATAAAAGCAAGTTCTGTATGCGAGAGATAAAGTATCTTGGATACATTGTCGGTCAGGGTATTTTGAAAACCAATCCTGACAAAATAGAGGCAATGGTGCAGTTTCCTGTTCCCAAGACCCCAAAACAGATTCGTAGGTTTTTAGGCTTAACCGGTTGGTACAGGCGGTTCATTAAGAACTATGCAGATCTCGCAGCTCCTTTGTCTGATTGTTTGAAAAAGAAGAAAAATTTCTCACTAACACCCGAAGCGATTGAAGGCTTCAACAAATTAAAATTAGCTTTGACATCTGCGCCGGTGCTATCACAACCCGATTTCGGTAAACCGTTTACCATCCAGTGCGATGCGTCCTCTGAAGGAGTAGGTGGTGTTCTCTTTCAGCTTGATGAGGGTCAAAATGAAACCCCGATTGCCTTTATGTCAAAGAAACTCAATAACGCCCAAAAGAATTATACCGTCACGGAGTTGGAATGTCTTGCCGCTGTCCTAAGTGTACGAAGGTTTAGAGCCTATGTTGAGGGACTTCCTTTCCGAATAGTCACCGACCATTCAAGCCTGAAGTGGCTTATGGCGCAAAAAGAGTTGAGTGGAAGATTAGCCAGGTGGAGTTTAGAACTCCAGAGATTCGACTTCGTAATCGAACATCGGAAGGGAGCTCTCAACGTAGTACCTGACGCCTTGTCACGTGGCGACATGGAAGAAATTTCAGCGACGACGATAGGTATCGAGGTTGACTTGGCATCGGAGGAATTTGACTCGGAGCAATATTCCAAGCTGAGAGAGCACGTTACTGCGAATCAGTCTGCCCTTCCCGACCTCGTTGTTTCGGGAAAATACATCTACAAAAGAGTGAGGTTCAGGACTAGTGAAGTGGGAGACGAAGACTCTTTGTGGCGTCTTTGGTTGCCCGAAGCATTGTCTCAAACTGCAATTGAAATGGCCCATAATACAAGGTTATCTTGTCACAGTGGTTTCGCCAAAACTTACGCTCGTGTACGAGAAAAATATTATTGGCCTAAAATGGTCAAGGAAATAAAACAGTTTGTAGATCAGTGTGAACTTTGCAAATCGGTGAAGGCACCAAACAGCACACTCCGTCCTCCAATCACTAGGCAGATTGTTTCAGAGAGGCCAATGCAACGGCTCTATGTTGATTTTCTGGGTCCATATCCCCGAACGAAGAGAGGCAACGTTTATATTTTTATTGTAGTTGATCACTTCACTAAATTCACTTTCTTGAAAGCCCTACCAAAAGCGACATCAACACGGATTACGCAGTATTTAGAATGTGACATATTTCACACCTTCGGTACCCCTGAAGTAATCCATTCTGATAATGGACGGCAGTTCATATCAAAAGATTTTAAAGAGTTTTTGGCAGAGTACGGGGTGAGGCACGTGCGCACTGCCGTATATTCGCCGCAAGCCAACATTTCCGAAAGGGTCAATCGCAGTGTCCTTAGTAAGCTGAGAGTATTGATAGACGAAGAACAAAACTCATGGGATATGCATTTGTCCAGCGTCGCGTGTGCTTTACGATCGGACACACACGATTCAATTGGCTGTCAACCATATTATGCGTTGTTCCAACAAAATATGATTAACCATGCTTCGTCGTATCGAATACTCAGAGACTTAAAGGCACTGTCGGACCCGGAAATTGTTGTCACACCAAACGAAGCGAAAACGATATTTAAACGACAAAAAGTGTCAAATAACTTGAGAACAGCCTTTGAAAAATCAAAAAATACTTACAATTCGCGTTCAAGACAGCGAAGCTTTAGAGAAGGGCAAGAAGTTTTCCATCGCAATTTTACGCAAAGCAATTTCGTCCAAGGCAAAAACGCAAAACTGTTGCCAAAATTTCTGAAGTCCAGAGTACGTAAAGTTGTGGGGAACTGCATGTATCACCTCGAAACACGGAATGGAAAATCTATTGGTATTTTCCACGCCAAAGATATCCGGCAGTAAGCTAAAATAAACAAAGAAATATTTCACAAAGTATCACTTTCACAAAAACGAATATACACAAACACTTATCTGACATTGCCCGGCTGTTTAGAGTGAGTTCGGCCCCACGTATTAATAAAAAGCCTAAGCAAAGTAAACTACAAATTCGAAAAGAACACAAGCGTGGGTTCTCGTTTGCAATAATTGACTTTACAAGAAAAATTCAATAAATGCAAAGCCCTGTGTTGCGAAATCAAAATATTAGGAATAATAATTGTTGGCAGAAACGATGCCAGCGATACAGTAATAAACAAAATGACAAGTAGTTAGAAAAATAGACGTCAACAAAACAAAAAGACTACCTGTCACAGCAGGGTTGATGTCGAGGGAATAGGACAAATTGTTATACGGCGAAAACCGACCTGAGTTGAAAGCTCGTAAAAGAGAATCATTTTGAGAACCAAAGTAAAGCGGTTATTTTGAATAAAAATGAGAAAGGGAATGTTTGAAAATTGAACTTCTTTGTTTGACGCTGGAGCAGAGAAACACAAAGAAAGAAACCATTTGAAATTCAAAAAGCGCCAGTAGCAGACGGGAGTTAAGCAGCTCATAATTATTCCAAGCAAAGTATAAAAGTGCTGTATAAAATACCAGTTAGCCGTTAAATTAAACAGTCAAGGAAATTTTCCTTTTTTTTATTTAAGAAAGTGGATAGTGTAATACAAAAAGTCAAGTTGTGAAATAAGAAAATTATACAGCAAAGGTACGTTATTAGTGTATTTTAGGTATCGAAAATAACGACATTTTATTTTATATATAGGAAGTAGAGTGCCATAGGAGCAAAGTGGATTGCGAGACGGCGCAACGAAAAAAGCGTTGGCCGTCGAGAATACCTAGGCGAAGGTTCCTTAGAAACTGTCCGAATTATTATCCATATTCGGGACAAAAAAAAAAGCGAATCCACACATAGGATAAAAAGAAGCAGTTCCTGCAGCACAAAAGCGGTAGTTTTATACCGCAAACAAAAACCGCTCAGTGGTGCAAGTGGTAGCGGTGACGGTAAATCGTCGATACATGCTGCAATCGTGGGTTCTATCCCTGGCCACAACTACATATCTTTTTATTTTTTTTGTATATACATTTTTGTCGATTTTGATGCCAACTAAAAGTTGCTTGAAGTTAATTACCTTTTTACGGACAACTAATGTTTAAATTTTGGTTAAATCCTTAAATCCACGTAAAATACGTATTGCCAGTAGAGTAAAGAAGATAGGGATAGTGTATAAGAAATTTCTTATTGTATAGTTAAGAGTGAAGAAGCCCAAAGTGATACAGGTACAACAACAACGAAGTACAACACAACCTGGATGCTGTGGCCACAACGTCGCCAGTTGCTGAAGTAAAGGGTGAGTCTTTTTGGACATAATTTACGTAGCTATATAAAAAGAAATTTCGAAGGGAGGGGGACCAGTGAAAATTAAATAATATATAACCGAATTAAAAGGAAAAGACGGTAAAGAAGCCCACTAGGATAGTGAATACTTAGTTTACGCGAATATAAGGATTTATTTATTTTAATTAGAAACACAAAATAACGTAAGACAACAACAGTGGAGACTATAAAATTAGAATAACAATATGCTGCAAATAAAATTGTTTTGAGAATGAAACGTAAACCAATGATGGCGTTTAACTAAGAGGGGTATAAGAGGATGAGGTGAAGGTTGGGAAGGGAAGATGGACACAGGGTAAACGGAAGGAGAAGATGCCATATAACGGGGCTGTTAAGGCGAGTACAACAGCCATGGTAGGGTGGGTTGAGACAAGTAATTCTCGCATGCGTGATTAGACCTGACGCGAAGTCTGGCATGATTTTTTTTTGTGACGTGCCTGGGTCAAGCTCCCACGCCCTCCGGCGAGCTAAGAGAGCGGGTGCAAGCATGCCAGCAAAGACCCTGGACAAGGCAAACAGCACGTTACACTGGTTTTATGTTACATTGGGCACGAAAAATCTTAAATCTGAGAGCAAAATCTGTAAATCCCAATGGGTAACGACATTAGAATGGTAGAAAGGGAAAAATTACCAGTGCCTTGATTTTGTGCGGTTTTTGTCGCAATTGCGCTAGGGAACGTTCCGAATCGGATTTGAATGTGTGAGTGCACCGCGCGCTGGACCAGCGTGACCGTTGTGCAAAAATTTTACACTTTTTTTGAGGATTCTAATACAATTTGTTGGTACTTTTTCTTTTTTTTAGTTGCAAAAGGAACTTCGCAAATTCTTTAAACAACTGTGATTTCCAAATAAATATTCTTAAAATGTAAGGCGGTTGAGTATCACAATACTGTTATAACGTCAAGCGAGCCTAAACTTGTTAAATATCGTGCGAAAATTCTAAATTTACTGAGTAGCTCTAGGCCCCAGTTATAGTCGTACGTAAAACGGAACCGTATGAATTTACTTTTGTTTTTTTTTGACCCCCTTAAACCTGATGGTTGACCTCAATCGTGGTCTTAAAATGTTGCTAATAAACTATAAAGTCAGTTTATCAAAAAAAAAAAAAAAAAAAAAGAAGCTAATCGTCTTTAAATGTTCCAGAAATAGAACAGAAAATATTGGAAGCTGCCTTTCCGCAACCGCAATTGCGACAAAAACCGCACAAAATCAAGGCACAGATTTTGTGTGGCTAAAAAACGTCACTTGCCCTTTTTGGTGTTGATATATGTGTAGCCATCAACACTTTTCCGATTGATTTCTAAATATTTACAAAAATAGATAAACTTCACGAAATCGTAAATAGACTCCAACAGTTGTTGTCAAACTCAAACTTGTACTTGTATTGGTAAAAATATAGCTTTTTTGTATCAACCGAATATAAAAAGTGCTCTGAGAGCGGCCAATCGAATACAATGATACCCATCTTGTTATATACACCCCTATCAAGGTGTCCGTTCGGAAAAGATCTGGTACGAAAGTCAAATCTGATCGGAGCTTAAATTGCGTTCGAAGTATCCGTTTCGGATGAAATGAGGCATTTAAAAACGAATTCATTACACATTAAAATATTCCGCAGCAATTTGTCGTCGTAGAGCTTCGGAAAAAATGTGCCGTATACGTATAGCTGTCAAAAGTAAATGTTATAACGCGGTTCCACGCAATGCGACTAAGTGCGCTATATGTCATCGGAGAATTTTGCCGCAAGTTGTATCATGTCGTTTTCCATTGGGACAGAGCAATTTTTCTGCTCTCGAAATCAACTAGCTGTCAGATTTCATGTTCCATTGGCCGCAAAAAAGCACACATTTACATTTGGCCGCTGCAATGTATATTAGCATAAATTGAATGGATTTTTACAAACGCAAATAATAATTTAAGAACAGCTGACTTTTAAAACACGCACCACCACAGGTGCAAAGGAAGAAAAATCTCGTTCTATGTTCTATTGGGCACGAAAAATCTGAAATCTGAAAGCAAAATCTGAAAATCCCAATGGAAAACGACATCAGAATTCAGAACCGATATATCGAATGGAATTTCTTCGATTTCGCACAAATCGGATAAAATTTCGTTCCGAACGGATACCTCGATAGGGGTGAGTGTTTTAGAATACATTCCGTCAATTGCGGATTAAAACGCATTCACTTGCTTGGATTTAAATGTTCTACGTATGATTTTCGGTCGAATATGTCTCTTGTCAAGAAGAATTGTAGGTTTAGAAAACATGGATCATACTTCATACAGATTATTTCATTGTCATTCTCATTATCTATATTCGTGTTTCATACAGTTCAAAAAATCGGCCGAATCTTTGAGATACCTGCAGTTGCTGGGCGATACCAAACCAATAAACAAAAATACGATTTATTGTTATTTTCCATTTTTTTTTGTCATTAATTCTATTTGCTTTTGTTTTCGTTTTCTTTTTTTAATTTAAAAATAATAAAATTGTATATATAATATTTTAAGTTTTGTCCATTTTTGTTTTATTTTGACTTAAAAAAATATCAATGTATATATAAATAAATAAAAAGATGTATTTTTATTTCATTTCTTTCATCTTGTTTTTCTTATACTTCACGACACAGTTTCATGTATATAATATATATTTTTATTTATATGTTAATAATAGTAGTATAATAATAATAATAATAAAATTAATTAAATTTTGTTTCGGTTAGAAAGTAAAATTTAAACATATTGTTAATTATAATAAAATAACATTAATATTTCTTTTTTATCATTTCATTGTTTTAATTAATTATAATTACGTTTTGATTATTTCTCAAAATGAATATCATTTTGTTAACATTATTGGACTTCAATATTATTAACAAAACTTATTGCAGGCAGTCCGTCTTGCTCATACATTTACTATAAAATGAAACAGAACAAACAAAATTAATAAATAATAGAGACGACGTAGTTAAAATGACAAGAAAAAAATAAAATAAAATAAATAATAAAAAAAACTTTTATTTTGTTGTTTTAAGATGCGCTTTGCGAGGAAAATTGTTAAACACATAATTTAGCACCATTTACCATAGATTTATTTGACGCTGTTTACAAGTTTAAATCGGTGAATTATAGTAGAAAGTAGAGCGGGTTAGTTGATTTTCGACAGTGAATGTTTCAATATTTTGTTTATTTGATTTCCATTTAGTGATCACTTCGACTTGTTTAAGTAAAATTTACAAATTATTTGGGATCATCCTGCGGCGAAAAACTTAATTCTAATCGCATTTAACATTCATATATGAAAATCGTAGTCTTAATAATTAGCGGCATGTCAACAAAATTCCCGTGCAAGGAGATCTACCAGAGAACTTTCGAATTTTTCAATCTAGCGAGTAATTCTGCACTACAAACAAACCAAATGGGATTGCTCATTTATGGACTTTCAAATCATCACACTACTTTGCATAGAGAATAAACACTGCTGCGTTAAAGACAATCCGTAGTATGAACCTACGGATTGGAGTTATTTTTTACTAACATTTAAAGTAACTTCACAATTTGATTGATGGTTTCGTTTTAACCCAAGAAAGGACATAATGCTAGATTTTGTCACGAAAACAAAACTTTAAGGAGACGAAAGAGGGGATGTTAGTTTGTATGAGGAAATGCACTTTGAATAAAATAAGCTTGATAGAAATCGAGGAGGGTCACGTCATATACAAAAACAATTATTTTTTTTTAATCATATTATTTATTAATTTCAATATGGCCAATGTTATGTGGCTTTCTCATGTTTCGGCAAACATCCCGCTTTCTAAGTGTACGCGCCCGAGAATAGAACGAAAAATGTACCATAAAGAAATTTAACGATAAAGCGGAATGTTGGTCGACATGTCAATCATTGCGGTTTGATTGAAACACATCGACAATGTTAATTTTTGAAAAAAGAACTTGAACTTAAACTTGAATTGACCGAATTACATGAAGCAAAATGTGCATGCTCAAAATTATTGTTTCCCTTACATTAGCGAATTTGGCCGAAAAAAAGTTCGCCGAGACAGCTAGTTCATTATAGTTCTAAATAAATTCTATTACCATCTTCATTGACAGTCGGGCGGCTATAAAAGCAGTTTCTGCTAATGAAATAAAATCCAAACTAGTTCACCGCTGCCGCGAAGAGCTCAAGGTTCTGCTTGCAGCACACCACCAATCTCTGCTGGGTCCCTGGACACAGAGACAAAACCGGCAATGAGATGGCAGATGAACTAGCGAAAAAGGGGTCCGCAATGGATCTTGATAGAGCGCTTCAATCAATCAAACCACCACTCTGCAATCTCAGAGAGCGAGTGGAGAACAAAATTCGAATGAAAACCAACAACAGGTGGAAAGAACTCACTACCTGTGAAATATCACGGAAGCTTTGGCCAGAATATAACAGAAACCGGACCAACAAACTATTACAGTTTGACAGGTCATCGCTGTTTAAGTTAGTAGGGGCTCTAACTGGTCATAACTTCCTTAGAAACCATGCAATGAAACTAAATCTCAAAGATGACGACATATGTAGAGGCTGCGGAGACGAGGAGGTTCACGAGGACACACCTCACTTCCTTTGTCATTACCCGAGTCTCTGTCACTTGAGGAACAGAACACTTGGAAGCTATTACTTCCATGACGTACATGAACTTTCTGATGTCTCACTGTCTGATCTTTACAGGTTTCTGAGGACATCGGGATGGCTAGACAGTGTCAGGTAACCGCAAGAGGAGGAGGAATGGAGACCACCGATAACACCAACGGTTAACCCCAAAAAAGGGCATCACAATGGGTCCACTACGACCTGAGTGAGGTATTGCAGGGCCCACCCCGCTCTACCTACCCGTCTACCTAACCTAACCTAACCTAAATAAATTCTTAATTTGAAAGAATAGGAAAAATAATTTGAGCCAATACCCTGACACACGGTAAAGTAACAATAGCGTTAATTTGTCTCAAACTGATCTTTCAGAGTGTGATATAAAACTCATCTGGTCTATTCCATATTTCTTATGAATTTTTGTATCAGGAAAGAGATAAAGATATCGTTGGGAAAACCGAATCGTAGTCAATGTAGTCATAAGTCATTGGCACAGTCACAGGCCGCATTTTTACATGCAACAATTGAATCGATTGAATCGCCTTAACAATTCGTAATTCTTGTTTCGACTTTAAGGTTACCGAAGCTCACAATTGCGAAGTTTAAATGGAATGCAATAGAACTCCTTAAAATTAAAGTTACGGCCCCATCGCGATCTGTGGAAAAATACAAATTACATCGCCACCTCGTGCGAATGCCTGACAAACATTTGAGACTATTACTGTCATGAAAATGATTCTCAATTCTGCCTGTTCGGACGCGAAATAAAATCCCTTCCGTCCCTTCCGTTCGTCTTAAAAATTAGAGAATTTGATGGAGAGTTAACATGGGCTAGCGGATAACTAGGATTTAGATTAAAGTTAAATGATACGCGATTACGTTGAGGCTTAGGTAACTTTGAGTATGAGAAGTGGTTGGTTGAGAAGAGTTTGTACCTTGTAAGAAGAGTTTGTGATTGAGGGTGTAATAGAGGTAATTACTTGGCTTACTACTAGGCTTATTGTTATTACTAAGCTACACCTCTCCTGTATTGTTCAATTTTCTGATAGTCATTTTTCCCAAGCTGAAGACATCGGTTGTGGAGTTCGAAAAAAGACAGGAGTATTTTGAAGGTAAGTCAAGCTTAAATCGGTTATTTTTTGAGTTAGTTGGAGAGATTATCTGACAGTAACGAATGGAGATGACAAATTTCTGCAGGAAAAAGTTATTCATACAAGAGACATCTGCATGCTGAGGAGCTCTATTTATTATAAAGGAATTATACTCGCAGGCAGTGCTGTGTAATTTTTCGAGCTTTTTAATCCAGTCGGCGGGTGTCCGAAGTGCGCAATATCGGTTTAAGGGCATTGAAGCACTTTATGGCAGAGTGCCTGATTCAGTTGATGTTGAGGTCGGGGTGGGTGTGGGCATTGCTGCAGTTTTAGTGGTTGTTGTAGTCGTCGTTGATGTTGTTGTCGGGGTGGGTGTGGGCATTGCAGTTGTAGTATGAAGATAAGCGACAGAATCACAAAGTTCAGACAAAATTGAAGCATGAAAAATGGTTTTGGTTAACAAAGTGTCAATTTTGCTCGCTACTGACTTCAGCTCATCGACTGTGCCTTAGACCGTTTGCCGGGTTGCAGACAGGCTACCGCTGGCAACATCGATTTTATCAAGCTCTACATTGATAATTGGCGAAAAGTCAGGAACGGAGTAATAAAACGATTACAAATGGTCGCTTCGTAAAGAAACGTTTGTGTGTTAGAATTCCGAAAAGTCACGATTAGGTCATTTTTGAGCTCTTATTGTTGATTGGGGAAGCATCTTTATAGTTCATTGAGACCTTTATCTGTTTTCTGATGCTAAAGAGTTTTGATTTGTAGAACGCGTCTGATGAGTCAATCGTACTATTGAGTTCATCAACACTTTTAACGATTAAGTCGAACTCCGACATTTGATCTACCATTTCTTTGGTTTTGCATGTCAATGTCTTGGAATGTCGCATTCATGGACTCACTAAGGCATTTGATGGCAATCATAATATGCCAGAGGGATATTATGCTTACACTCATCAGACAAATATTGGAAAACACCCGTATATTCCGTAAGGTATGTCACGGATCGCTTTTTTTTAACCCGATGCAAGTTGGGTGAAGAGAATTAGAGCAAATTCAACTGCAGGTGACCCAATCGGTTTCATCGGAAACACAATTTACGTAACACTTAAACATAGTTATAGTAGGTCGGCAAAAAAAGTGCAAGTAATCACAACACAGAGAAAAATTTCGCAAAGGTAGGGTATAAATTGCGTAAGTCTATGATACCGGCGATTTTTCGGAAAAGGTGAGTAATAAATAAAGCACAACTTAACTGGCTGGAGGTTGAATTACAACTATAAGGAAGGCCACACTTATAAACTTCATATATAACAGGCTAATGTTACCCTATAACGTTTTTTGCATAAGCTGGATTTTCATTAACAACAATACCATATATATATACCACATATATGGGCACATAATCACAGCATTGAAATATTTTTACTAAGCGTCAAAAGTGTACACCGACTAAATGATCGCATAAACCATATATAAGTTTCTAAATCGACCGTTTAACTTATGGATACTGAATTAATACCTAACAAAAATAGTAAAGTTCATTAATGGGTTAATTCTCAAAATAGTGTTCTGTGCAACTTTCCTCAACAAAATCGCTTACAAGCTACTGAGTTAGTTTTCATTTCTTAATTTCTCTATTTTTCCATTTGAAATTTAGATTTCTAAGCATAGTACGTTGTTCGTGCAGATCAATAGTCCACTTGTTCTCCAATTGTTATCGGTTAAGATTGGTTAGGTAGTGTGTCAAATACATTTAATACTTATTCGAGAATTACTGCAATGCTACGCGAGTACTCGGTGAAAGCTACAAGTATTTTTTACTTCCAAACGTCAAGAAAATAGGCAGCAGCAGTTTGCTAACAATGATTGTGTTTCAAACATTTTTTTTTTTACTATTAATAAAGGTGTTAACCTGAAATTTTGGTATAGCTTCATTGAACAGGGAAATCCCTCCTGCTCAAAGGTATGATAGTATTAGTATAGGACTGCACAATGCAGCTCGTCAAGTGGGTCAGACGTATTGAGTTAAGATCGCAGTTCGTATCTGACTTTCAAGGGCGCTTGACGAGTTCGCGCAGTGCACTATAAATCCTGTTTATAAAGGGGTGGAACTGAACTTTTGTGTCACTGAGGATATTTAATTTTATTTAAACTGGGGAAAGCCCCTGACAATTTCCGTTCGGAAATTATTAAATAATTAACTTCAGTTAATTATAGCTGAAAAAAAAAACAGCAACATTTATCTTAAACAAGAATTTACTGACTGTAACGATGTTTCTTATTGCTCTCTCACAATCAACTAATTGAAAAAATGCGTTCCTGTGAGCCTAGACTGTTCTTGTAATAAGTATTTTCTTCGTTTGAAGCAGAAGCAAGCTTGTAACTTCCGTTTAACAAGAGACAATAATCGTCTGGAAAATATCGTTTTTGAATCTTTGGTGACCATAATATGGCAGACTCCAGAGTTTTTAACACTAATCGTCAGCTTTCATTGCATTTGTAGAAAATAAACTGGATAAAGCAATCAAATTTGCAATTTTTCCACTTAGTTGCTAGTTTTTGAGGACGATAGACGAAATTGACGATAGTTGTCGCAAAAGTTACGGAATGAGTGCCCCGAAGAGCGAAATAAAACGACATTCCGACATTCTTCTTTTTTTTTTGGGACACGCTTTTGTAACTTATTTCATTCTTTCACGTGGACGTATACGAAATTGCATTCTGTCCTGCATTTATAAGGGCTGCGTTCGATTAACTCGTATGCTAGGTAGTGGGTTGAAGAATAAAAGATTATTCTGAACAATCCGTTTGGCTTTCGAGTGGGAATACCAGTAGAAACTGATTAAAATTATTCAAAAGCCCACTTAAGACTCACAGCCCATGCAACAAGGCACAATCTTTCGAAAGTCGGTTCAATTATTTGCATACGACATTTGATAGTAAAGATGCGAATAAAGGCTTTACGGGATAAAGAGAGCAAAACCATTAAGAAGGTTCACCCGACATCAACTATTTAACTTTATTATACCGTATAAATGCTGATTTTTAGAAAGATATCTTTCCAATCGCTGTTTCTTTGTACAAAGAGGGAGTAGAATAGTAAAAGAGCCTTATCCCGAATAACTAAGGACTTTCTATTCGTTTCTATTCAATGCTTTATGACGCTGAAAATTAGACTCTATCTAAAGCGGATGTAAAATTTCTAGTGCGATTTAAGAAAACAAAATTGTGTATAAGCAGCACCATCGATCTTGTCCAGAAATTGTCACTCAGTTTAATTTGGCTAGGACCATAGTGCAGATGAACAGAAATGACCTAGCGTGTAGATAGATCGAGGAAGAGTTCACAAAGAGTAGCACCAAAGTAACCAAAGTTACTTGTTGGAAGTTAAAACCTATAAAATACACTGACATATGAGATCTGCAAAGAAGTACGTGAAACAAAAGGAAATATGTGTCTAAGAGACATACCTCGGTCACCCCTATCGAGGTATCCGTTCGGAAAGGAATTTTCTCCGATTTGTACAAAATCGAAGCAATTCCATTCGAGATATCCGTTCCGATAAAATTTTCGGGAAAATTCTCCGATGACATAAATATAGCGCACTTTGTCGCATTGCGTGGAATCGCGTTATAATGTAATTTTCCATTGGCCAAAAGGAAGTGCCCGAGAGAGTCCGGAATCGAAAAAAATCACTTCTGAAAACGTTCCATTGGTACAAAAAATAGTCTTCTGGTGATTCTGAGAAGAGAATGTCGCTTCTCGATTTGAAGTCAGAATCCACTCAAGCAATACTCATACAAGTGTAATTTATGTATTTTATACAAGTCAGCTGTCAGCTGCCGAAGTTTTTTTTTTTTTTTTGGCATTTCACCAATACTTTTGTCTTGTTCCATTGGATTACAGAATGAGTGGATCCACGAATTGAACCAATGGAAAACGACACAGTACTTTCTTTTGACAGCTACACTGAACATTTTTTCCATTTATATGCTTCTTTTTTTTCCGAAACGGATACTTCGAACGAATGCTGAGGCTCTTTCCATTGGGACAGAACAAGCGTTTTTTTCAGATTCAGAGCAGTTTTTCTGGTATCGAAATCAGCTGGCTGACAGATTTCATGTTCCTTTCGCCGCAAAAAAAAAAAAAAAAAAACAATTTTGCGAATCTCGATTTTAAAGCAAGATTTAAACCTACTTACGCACTAACACCAACACATTTGATATTTGTCAATCTTTAAAGTGTGTTATTTCTTCCGTTTTAGACAATCATGTCTGTGAAAAATAGAGAAAAAATTACATTTGGCCGCCGCAATGGATATAAATATAAATTGAATGGATTTTTATAAAAATAAAGAACAACTGACTTTTAAAACACGCATCACCACAAATGCAAAGAAAGAAAAATCTCGTTTTATGTTCCTGAAATCTGAGAACAAAATCTGAAACTCCAAACGACATGAGTTCCAATCAGGGGTCCAATCGCCACTTCCGTGAACGAGCTACCCGTTCACGGAATTAAGTTGGTTTTACATGTGAAACCAAAACAAATTCCGTCAAGAAATGCTCGATCACGGAGGACGCGATTCGGCCCCAGATTTGACTTTCGTATCGGAATTTATTCCGAACGGATACCTTGATAGGGGTGATTGACTTTAATGATTATAGTGTCGCTTAAAGGAGTGTTATATTCAAGTAGTAGTTTTCTTTGAAATATCTACGAGTATTATTAGAATTGGTTGTTGTTTTCCCCAGAATAATCAGGCCGATCATTGAATCCGCCGGATGCTCTGCGGACGGATTCAATCCGATCCGCAGTTGATCACTTCACAAGTGAAAACCTATCATTGAAAACGGCGGATGGACTACATTATCGGTCCGCAAAACCGCATTACCGATTGCTTGTAGTCCAGCGAGTTAGCTGTCAAATGAAAATCTTTTCTTATTCGATTTTGTTTTTATAAAGTGTAGGAACATGGATAGCATTGTATTTTTCTTAAATTTAGAAGAAATTGCTAGTAATAGTGATACTAGGAGCATTAGAAGAGGTGTTAGAATGCGAGGAAAAGATGTCTGGATGTTTTTTCATAATTTTCACCATTGGCTGGAACTGAGGACGGGTTGTTTGTTTTCTAAATCGGAAAGATCAATTAACTGTTCGTAAACTTTTTAAATTTATCCTTGTTTTTTCGAAAAATAAAACTTTTATTGCGTGTATGTGTGTTATATGTGTGGTAAAACAAAATATATGCTGTCAACAAGAAGGGACACACGACATCGACGAATCGGGCAGAACGTCACGATAGACAGCTATAACTTTGAGGTAGTTAGGGACTTTGTCTACCTCGGCTCCGCTATAAACTCTGATAACGACATCACATCAGAAATCAAACGAAGAATCACACTTGCCAACCGCTGTTTCTTTGGCCTAAGACGGCAATTGATTAGTAAGGCCTTGTCAAGAAGCACTAAGGAGATTCTATATAAGACTCTCATCATCCCTGTCCTGCTCTATGGCGCAGAAGCATGGACCCTAGCAAAAACGGATGAGGATCTTCTTGGTCGCTTCGAACGCAAAATTCTTCGAGTGATTTTTGGTCCCGTTTGCGTTGACGGGCTTTGGAGGAGAAGATTTAACAGCGAACTCTACGAGCTGTACAGCGACATCGACCTAGTCAGAAAAGTACGCATCAGTCGTCTAAGATGGCTGGGACATGTAGAGCGAATGGACACCAACGCTCCGGCCCGAAGAGTCTTCGATTCTAACCCGGAGGGACAACGCAGTAGAGGAAGACCTCGCCTTAGGTGGCGCGCGCAAGTGGAAGGGGACCTCAACCAACTTGGAGTGCGCAACTGGAGGCAGTTAGCCAAAGATCGCGCTAACTGGAGAGGCGTATTGGTTGAGGCCCAGGTCCACCCCGGACTGTAGCGCCACCTAAGTAAGTAAGTAAGTGTTATCTCTTAGAGATCCGCATCGATTTTGATGCGGATTGAAAACAACAACATTTGTATGAACCGCGGATCGGTTGCGTTTTCAATGATAGGCATGAAATGTGAAATTCGCTACCGACATCCGCTCACTTACCTACCGGCGTTTTCAATGATAGGGGAAATGTTCAAAACAGGTACTACTCCCTCCGCAGAGCATCCGTCGGATTCAATGATTGGGGTGAATTACTATTAGTTAACGAAATAGACACGCACAGTATTAATGTTTTGCACACAATTGATGGGGGTGTAAGTTTTCTAGCTTAAATATTTCCTGTAAAGCTTTCAACTGGCGGACATTCTTTGCACTCTTCAACTGAAGTATGTGCTTACTTTTACAAATGGAGGAATTTACGTCTACCACGAACAGCGTACTAGGCTTTAGTGCCAAAACATTTCAAAAATAAATTACATTGTGTGTGTTTCCGTTTTTTTGTTTGCAAAAATATTTGCAATGCTTTTCTCTGTTTGTTTTATCTAAATAAGTGTGTGTTTGCTTTTGCTTCGTGTATATTGTTTATACTTGCTTTTTTTTATTTTGTTTTTTTTGTTAATTTGCTGCTTATCAGTTACAAAACGTTTTAGTATTTTTTGTTGTTTCGTTTTCTCTTTTTTGTTTGTTTTATTTGTGGCTTTGTTTTCGTTTTTGTTATAAAATTTAAAAAATACAACTTTTTACAATTCTTCATATTAATAATTTGTTTATCACTAAATATTATTTTATTGATTTTTTTTTTGTTTTTGTTATTTGCGATCGGTTTTGTATTATTTTTGTTAATATAGAAATTGCATGCTTTTTAGCTGTTAAATTAATTTGTGTTTTGTTTGTTGTTTTTTGTTTTCTTGGTATTTCTTTATAATTTATGTGTAAAAAAAAAACTGACTAAAAGAAACTTAATATCTAATCGGATGGCTTGACCAGACCCATCACTTTGCCTTCGAACAAAGGCAATATATCCGAGTCATTAACTATTTCCTCCTGGATAACTGGACTATCGGGATCCTCGCAATGGGTTTTAAAAAAGAATCTAAAAATATTGACCAATATAAAAATAAAGATGGTAGGGGCAAGTGTTTGGTAGATGCGTTAACGAACCTAAAATTCCCCTTTTTCGGCAGATAGTCCTTAAACTGTTTCAATGTTGGCTGAGTACCAGGAATTTTCGATCGGTATGGATATTCCTCATCACAGAATGAGAAAACAACAGTAGTCGTTTCCTGTGGTTTAGCTGGCAACGGTGGTGGTGGTGGATGATGTATACTGCTACTGCCACTACTACTGCTGCTCATCGATTGAGCCTGCATAGCTGGCAAAGGATGTTGTTGTGAGTAACGACGAGACCGACGGGTCTCGTCTTCCAGTCTTCTTTTTGCCTCTTCTAATTGTGAGGCGGTACTTGAACCAGATCTCCCGCTGCGTAAAATTTTACAATCAAATTTATCGGTAGAACACATGGATAGGGTGTGTGCCCACTTACCTGGCATCTTTGTACTTCATAAGAGTATCGGCTGAGATTAGACTAATTCCACTATCAGTGTATATGGAAGGCCATTTATTGGTTAGCTTCCTTGAGGAGGAACTATGATCGGGCATTGACTTTGAGTGTTTCATTGAATGCCCACCTTAAAAGTAGGAAAGGAAAATAACAGTCATTATGAATGCAGATATACGGGGTACATACTTAAACTAATGGCACCATCGCTTAGCATTCCTGAATCGTGAGTTGTGCGCCTTCGCGTTGGCAATGGAGGGCACGGTGACATTGTACCTGGTGATCGATGTGGCGTTTGATCTTTCCATACACGTGAGACATGCTGATCGAGAATGTCCTGATCGTTGTCTTCGTCGAGAGCGAATTTTTCGCATATCGCTTGTGCAAATGCACGATCACTGGCAAGCCTTTCACTCGATGGAATGGGTTCATCTGAAAAACGCTAAAATAAACGATCGTTTAATTAAAGTGACAGTAAATCTTTGTTTATATTCAAGTCGAACAAAGCCGAATAATAACAGGACAGCCTACACCTTAAAAAAAAAAAACAAATTAAATAAAAGGAGATTGGCCTACAACAAAACACTAACCCCTAAGCCCTACGCAAATAGACCTCCACAACTTTTAATTTTGGCACGGTTATTCCTTTTTTGTACACTAATCGGCAAAGGTATTTTGTCGTTAGAAATGCAAGTCGCATTTTAAAGGCAAATAATTCCTAACGGCTATGGAACTGTCTACAGTTTTTACTCAATAATTGCATATGGTGTAGCTTATGATTATGTGTGTAAATAAGATCATTTGAGACCCATGGCTGGATAGTTCGGCCTGTTTGTGCGATTTTTTGACTGGCAAAAGTATTTTGACAAATTAATTTTTCAAGGTTTGTTTGGCGAAGATACTGTTATCGCTTCAATTTCAATTAAATATGAAAGCTTTATTGTGTACAGGTCGATTTTGATTCAAATATGGGGAAAACGACAGAGTTAAATATTGAAGATTGCGGTCTTTCTGTTAAAAAATAGGGGAAGAATTTAATTCGTCGAAGGAAACTGTATAATATCCAAATCAATAATCACAACCGAACGATCTCTGAATAAAATGTACCTCCCTCGGGTAAAAAAGGAAAAAATTATAACGAAGACGGTAGAAGGATAGAAGATATAATCTTGGGGAAGTTTGTTAAAAATCCAAATTATACTGCTTAAGTTCTCGCAAAAAAAAAAAAAAAAAAAAAATTGGATTATCCAAAGGATAATAATTCAAAGGCGCCTTGCTGAACTCGATTTGGATATATTATATCCTGTAAGAAAAATACCGTAAATAACTACGTAAACAAAATAAAGAGGCTACAATTCGCCCAAGAGTTTTAAAATAAACCCAATTAGTGTGGAACCGGGTTTTATGAACGGGAGAGAGTTCATTTGAGCCTCGTGGATCACCGCTAAGAAGATTTGTTTGGATGCTGAAATTATCTCGTGAAAAATAAGCACCAGCTCAGATAGCATGGTGGCGGGTTTGTAATGTTTTAGGGTCGATACCGTTCACCGGTTGTGCAGATTTGCTTCCAACCGATTGAACGATGATTCCGCACAAACTTTAAACAATTACGCAATCCAACTCAGCGATAGACTAATCGGGCAGTCATTTATTCACATAACGCTCCTTGTCACAGATTTCCATTGGTGATTTAATTTTAAGAGATATTCAACCAAAAATTCACAACTAGCCACCCAGAGGTGAGGATATAGGTAGTACAAGATGTTGATTGCAGCTTGCATGCTTCTCTGTTCATTTCGTGAAGAGAACTAGAATATTAACAGATTAAGGCAAAAACACGACAAGATGCATATAGGTACGCATATCGAAAAGAAACTTGTAAAGTCATAAGACCTCTGAGCTGAAAATATATAGAAAAAGGGATAAGCAGCAGTTGAGGGCGTGCTACTTTTTGTCTCCACTGTAATTGTGCATCGTCACCACATTAGTTGTTCGCGCTCGGTTATCATTTTTGTGGGTTACATACAGTACAAATGAAGGTGTAATTTTTATATCACGACGCTTCTCTTATATTACGACCCATGCTTTTGAAGTAATAATAAACATCATGCGCCTAAGTGGGACAACTCCAAAACTCTCTAGATTTTGTAAGAATTTCTTTAGCTTTTTTCTGGGCTCCGGGTCAAATTGCAGTTTGCTCGGAATAGATGAGAAGAAGTTTGCTCAGTACCTTAACCCGAGTTGGTATCAAACGTCATTCAAGTTTCCGTTGATGAAAGGTTGGAATACCGACACAATTTCCAATGGAATGACTCTTGGACCGGCGCATATACCAATATTACCGAAACGTCTTTTTAGTTACCACAAAAACTCGGGAAAATTGCATATTTAGAAAGTCTGCAATTATGGCTTACTTCACAATTTTTTTTTCTATTTAATTAACAATAACAAAAAAAGAGCTGAATACCAGAAAATCATAGTGAAAAGTAAGTGTGCAAAAAATGTTGAAATTATTTTTTAAAAAGAGCAAAATTTATTACTTATTAAAATTTATGCATGCGAATGCAGATAACATCTGAAGATTTCTGGTTGTTAAAAATCTTCAGCTAGGTTAAAAGTCTGCAAAATGCAGCCAAATCTGCACTTATGGCAACGCTGGCTGGGAGTTGGCTCATAGAATGAATAGACGTTAGTGAGAAGAGGGACACCGCAGTAGAGGACAATATATAGCAAACAACGGATTATGCTTGCTGAATAGATATGTTGTATGTTCGCCGGGACTATAACGCCATCAAATATGGCTTCCATTTATTATTATTCACCCCTATTACAGAATCCGATGAATGGTCTGCGGATGGCTTCCGGCAACTTTTTTCAGTTTTTGCTGTTATAGAATCCGCTGTAAAAAGTGAACGGATGTCGGTTACGTAGTTTGGTTTTGTTTAGATTATGAAATACGCAGCCCATCCGCACTCCATATAACTTTGAACGTTTTAAATCCGCACCAAAATCATTGCGGATGCAACATAAACAAAAAATGAAAAGCACCAATTTAAGTTTTTGAATATGATTTTTAGTTTTATGCAGAGTGCAATTTGAGAAGGTGGGTGAGGCAATGAAGAGAGAGAGCCGGTTATTGTGAAAATTTTGAATTTTAAATAAAAAAACGCCGGATTTATTGAATTATTTGAATTCTTTGGGTTTCTTTCCGTTTCAAGAAGTCTCGGAATGGAAAAAAGGAAGTTTAAAAAAAATATTTATAAGTATACTAAAATAAATTGATTGATTCTGATTCACCACAAAAATGCTCTCGAGCAACTAAATGAAAGGAAATTGAATCCATTATTTTTCTATTCCTTATTTCGTTTAAAACCGTATTTACTTTAATACTTTTGCTGTATTTTGTTAAAAATTCTAAATTGTGTAATTTTTGGCATTAAGGGCGGTATTTATCAAGCGCTCTTAAATCGATTATTATGTGGTATTCGATTGGGCGCTCTCAGAGCAGTTTTTATGTTCGTTTGGTACAAACAAAAAAGGCAATCTTTTTCAAATTTCAGAGCACTTTTGCGAATTTTCTCAGATTCACCAATTCAAGTGCGCTTGAGTTTGACAACTAGTTTTCGTGAATTTGTTCTAAAGCAAAGAAAAGCATTGCATCGGGTGAACCTATTTGTATGAATTATTTATGTATAAATATTTAAAAATCAATCGGGACGCAAATTTCGAATGTCTTAATTTAAAATTTAACCAGTGAATACGAAGCTCTTAGTTTAATATTGGTCGATGAATACCGCCCTTAGTTTAATATTGGTCGGTGAATACCGCCCTAAATGCCAAAAACTAACAGCATCGATAAGATAGTTCGAAAATGATAAGTAAGTGTTACGGATCGGCAATGTTGTTCTTCCGGCGGATTTGATAATTACATTTATCGCGGATGTGAATAGGCCGTGGATCGAGTCAACTCCCCGGGAATACATTTTTGCGGATTCTATAATCGACATGATTATCTTTTCTCGCTTATCGGAACGAAATGTAGAAACAAGCTACAGCAGAGACCTACTGGTACTTAGGCCCCAGTTATAGCAATACGTAAAACCAAACCGTAAAAATGTACTTTTGCTTTTTGTTTACCACTTAAACTTGATGGTTGAACTCAATCTTGGTCTTAAAATGTTGCTTATGAATTATAAAGTTAGATTATCAAAACAACATAAATGCAAATTATCTTTTAGTTTTCTAGAAAATTAATTTATTCATTTTTCCGTACGTAAAACTTTTTCTGCTCAACTTCTCAGTCAATTCCACAAAAGAAAACTGGGGTGGGATTCTGTAAAAAACGAAACGAAAAACGCTTTCGTTTGCACGAAGAAATTTGCTTGTGTAACATAGGGTAAAATATTCCTGCGCACGAAAACGTTTGATCGTTTCGCCTTACAGAATCTGGCCCCTGAATCATTCCACTGAAATATTTCATTTCTTTACTGTTCCATCTTCCATCTGTCAGGATTTTTTTTCTGATGGAATCCAATAAGTGGGGTGTTTTGTTGTAATGTGTTTTAGGCCCGGTTTCTTCAATCTTGGTTATCTTTAATCCAAAACCATATAATGTGTTTGTTCAGCAAAATATTAACCAGAGAATCTATAGTTTGGTTAGTTAACCAGTGAAATCGATAACCAGCTGATTTTGAGCGGTTAATGAGATTTAACCACTGATTTTTTGTAATTTCGTTTGTTCAAGATTTTTTAAGGACTACGTAGGTATTTTGAAGTAGCTGATATACAAAAACTTTTGAACAAAAAGAAAAATGCAAATAATAGAACGAAGGAATATATAACGTAAGATGGAGTGAACCAATAAAATCTTTAACATCGGTTTCGTTGAGGTTTTCAACTGACACATATATATTGAATACACAACACGCCAAAGTAATGGATGCAAAGGATGAAGTAAGATTATTTTCAACATTTTTTGGGCGATGACAGTTTTCATAAATTGAGACACGCGTTAGGAAAAATATTGAGAGAACGATAAAATTGCGATTGTCGTTGAATAAATTAACATGAGGCCTGTTAATCCTTACTATAATAAAACTGTAACTTTTTTTCCGGCTGTAAACTGTTTGCTATGAATAGATTCAAAAAGTACTGCACCAAATTGATTCCGGTTTTCACAGTTGCATTGGAAATTGTCCAGATTAGGTTATAGGATATGTTTTACCATTATTCGCTGTCCGGAAGCGGAAATCTAAGCTGATATCTAAGAAAAGTTCTAATTCCCGAATGACTTCTAGCTCCTAGCTTTGGAATGACTCATCCAAATTAAATTGGATATTTTTTAATACAAAGTCTAATTATTTACAAAGATTTAAAGATATAAATCATCTTTGTACGTTATCCTGAAGTCGAACAATAAGCAATAAACTAAAAATTTTATACAATTTAAAAAAGTAAAATGTTTGATTGGAGTTAGATCGTTGGATTTTCCCGGAGTTCAGTGGAGGAAATTTTGTGTGTGTGTGTGTGTGCGGCAAAATCTGTTTTTCTCTTTGTACACTTTTTGCGGTACGCTTTTTCTTTCTCTTTTTGTCGGGCTTTGTGTTTTTTTTTTGCTCACGTTTTTAAATTATTAGTGAATAATGAGAATGACAATGAGTTGAGTAGTAAAGCGAATGTGGTGCATGGGATTGAGAGAGATAGGTATGTAGTTGAGGAGATTGAGGGAGTCACACTCAGTTGTAGGGTTGCCTATGTTGATCGCAGCTCGACGAGACAAATCGTATGAATATGGAAAAAATCCGGGATTTCTAAATTTCTCCCGGAACAAAAATAAAAAATAATTTTTATTCATTTGAATGTGTTAGGCAACCGTGTCACATTTTAAATGTACTTATTTCAGAATAAAAAAATTTGAAAATGTATGAAGAGACTTTTCTACATAAAAAAGGGCAAAATCACAGAAAGGTAACGCTGACCTCAAGAATATAAAAACAATTCAATTTGTATAGTCAACGCTTTCGGATACCTATACCTAGTCCCGACATATCTAGTTGAAGTTTTACAGAAACTAGGGATCCGAACGTCCCTATTCCTATATGCTAGGTGTGCTTGGTTTAAAATTTTAACAAGAATTTGTTAAGCCCGTATGATATGACATTTTTCTCTTATTTTTCCTTATTTTTTTTACATTAAATCAGGCTAAAAAGACAGCTGCGTGTAAAAGAGACTAAAGTGTAATAGAACAAATTTTCAAACGAATTTATTTTCAAATCTTGAAATGCCAACAAAAAAAAAAGCTGCCAGCTGATATGTTTACGTTACTAAGGTTGGGGTGCACGCACTCGCTCCATATCGGGAATTTTTGTTGTCGTTTCTCGTACTGCTCCTGTTTAATTTTAAAAGTCTGCAAAATGTAATAAAATATGTTTGCAGTATTTTTTTTCTATAAATTTTAGTCGCAACCCGGGACAAAATCTGTCCCGGTGGGATAACCAAAATTCTGTCTTAAATGCGGGACGTCCCGGGCAAAACCGGGACGTCTGGCAACGTTACTCAGTTGTGAATTGTGATATTTAAAATGCGCTATAGTGATTCTGATCTTATTAACGATAGTGATTCATGTGCATGCTAAAACCTGTTTGTGCAATTGCAGCTTTTTTTTTTCCTCTTTTTTTAATTTGAGCTTGGGGATGTTTGTGTTTGAGTAGTAAGTGAGCGAGTGTGGCACATATGGGTTATGGAATTAAGATGGGTATAAAATTAACAACTTACAAGTGGAATGTAAATGAGATTGAGAGGGAATAATAGAAGTTAGCATACCTAGGTATTTGTTTGGATTGTTTTACTGGCAGTTTTTCTATTCTTTTTTCGGGTAAGCTACATTGTAGAGCGCTAATTATTTTGTTTTAAATTTTAGAAGTGGAACTCTGGCGAAGCAAGGCGAGCACGGGTCAGCTAGTTTGTAATAAATTTGATTGGTTTTGACTTTAGTTCGGTTTTGTTCTCAAAAAAGCATTGACTAACAAATACAAAGTTTCTTTCTTAAGTTCTAAAAAAAATCCTTTTTCGTTTTTGTGTTTATTAAGTTTACTAAAAATAAATACATTACCTACCTAAATAAATTACTTATCAAAAATAAACGGACCCGAAAAACAAAAAATATAACCATGGATTCGGTCAATCACTAAATGACAAATAAACTGGAAAAATGGAGAGATTTGCTGCAAAGCTAAGCTTTGGCGACCGACGTGATAAAACGGTCAACAGACACTCATTGGTTATCACTGATTTATAATAATGGGTTAACCTAAATCTGTGGTAACGGAACCAAGGGTTTAACCAGTTGTGAACCGACCGGCCCTTAGTGAGGAAACTTTTTTCTGACGGATTAACAAAAAAAAAAAAAAACTCATTTTCATACTGTTCCAACTGTTTCGGTTGCATTTCACGTATGGCTATATCTGGGGCCTTAGTAAATTTGCGAATGCAGACAACATCTGAAGATTTCGGGTTGTTAAAAATCTTCAGCTAGGTTAAAAGTCTGCAAAATGCAGACAAATCTGCACATCTCTTTTCTCGTTTATCGCAACGAAATGTAGAAACAAGCTACAGCTGAGACCTACTGGTACTTAGTAAAAATGACAAACAAATGAAGAAATTTGTTGGAATTAAAATGTACTCTCAAAAATATTGTTATATTTTTTTAAGAAAATGTCCTTTCAAATAAATTTAGAGAATTAGAATCGTAACTATAGTTAGTATTAGGTCTGTTCCCTTACGACAATGCATTCGAATACGTTCGAATACATTAGTAAAACTTTGTTCACCTTTACCCAACTTTTGTGTAAGGGAACGAAGTTTGACTTATGTATTCGAATGCATTGTCCTAAGGGAACATACCTATTATAGACAATTAAACCGCTTACTTCTAGTCGTGTACGATCTTCCAAGTCTTGCTTTCGTTTCACCTCCTCTAATTTTGGAATTAGCAATGCAACCAGTTCCGATGTCTTCAGTGGACGATGTTCATTCGAATGCAGTCGTTGTGTTCGCGGGATAACCTAGTAAGTCCATCAAACCGAATAAGTAAAGGGAAAATTCAAACAAATTGTAAACCATACTTGAAAAGTATTTGTTTCCTTATTGGCTAAAGCGCTTTGCCGTATTGCTTTACTTTCGGAAGAGTTGTGTCTTCTCTGAATATAAGGACGACCATCCCTATAAAAATATAAACAAATAGAAACATAGATCAATGTGAAGTTTACAAACAATTCAAACAGTATTTTACACTTTACTTTCTACGTAAACATCTATTCTAAAAAAAAAAAAATAAAAAAAATTTCAATGTGCAAGAATACTTACATCGAACAACTGGAGAGCGACATCGTATCGGAATCTGTTCGTCCGCCGGAACTTACACTTGCTCTTTCCGAGTCTACCCTCGAGTTGGGCATGTATGAGGTGCTTGGATTTGCTGTATACACATAACCATGGGCTCTACATGCAGGAAATATTTTTGATCGGGATATTTTTTTTTGTTTTTTTTTTTTTGTTTTGGAGAGGATTGAGTGGATGAATTTGTCCATGCATTTCCAAATATATATAAATAAACGTAGGTATATATATTCATATTTTTTGACACACAAAAAACAACAATACACGGCAAATTGCATTCAGTTATACATTATATTCAGGTGTGTGATATGATGTGAATGTTGTGCAGAAAATATTGCAGTTTGCAGTAAACGCATATATTTAATTGTTTTTGTTTTCGTGTACAGACATAAAAAACATAAAAAAAGGAAAGAGAAAAAATGTAAATAAATTAAAATAAACAAAATCAGTAGAAAAAAGAGATTATAAAGGTAACGAAAATGATATTTTTACAGAAATTGCAAATGCTGTTTTAGATATTCACACAACTATTGTACAACAACGATTTATGCGACTATAACATATAAATAAATTATTTTTGAAGCTATATGATGATATGATATGAACAAAAATTTCATAAGGAACTTCCAAAGTCCATGCGAAGACAAGAAGCCAGCCTCCCCCGTCCACAGATTGCATTTATGGTAAGGTTGCGAATTATAATCAAGTAGTCTACTGATCTAAGAATCTTAATATGATATGAGTTATCGATTGCGATTGGTCGGGTAAACGCTGGTGAGTATCAGTGGGTTAAAAAAAAAAGTTAGTGATCAAGTTCTTGCTTTATTTTTGCTCAAATCACGATTCCAATTGTAATAACTTTGTTTGGACAAATAGCGATCGACTTTTGATTGAATGACATACAATAAAGAAACTTTGTACTGAAATTGAAAAAAACATTTGTGAACTACACGGCTACTAAGCTGATGGATTTCATCATGTTGATTTAAAGTTATATCCATCGTCTCCATGGCATAACATGAATGAATATTGCACCGAGTCGTACGACGTATTGGTCTCATAAACATGTTGCAATCATTACGCCGCTTCCGGGAAATGTCACGGGATTCAACACTTTCACCAACGATTACGATAGAAATTTCATTAATTGTTGGTGCATTAAATTGACGCCCAGTGAAATATTTAGGTTAGGTTAGGTTAGGTTGAAATGGCTGTCGGCTAACTGGTTAGGTTAGTCGACACACTTAGACCATTATAAGGTCCCTTGTGATACCACGTGAATCTATAATTCATTCCTCCTACTCGTTGAACCAATCGGAGCTTCTAATGAAGCGTAGTAGATTTCGGATGTCTATTTTTATTTTAGATCGTTCAGATCACTAAAGTAGAACGCTCCAAAGTGGAGTTTTCGTCTTTGTGAGAGAGCCGGACAAGTACAGGGAAGATGGAGAACAGTCTCCTCCTCCTCCTCGTCAAAACAGCTTCTGCAAAAATCGTTAGAGAATACGCCAAGCCTTTTTGCATGCCTGCCGATAAGACAGTGTCCCGTGATGACACCTATTGTAGCACTAATATGCTTCCTATCGAGGGAGATCAGATGCCTAGAACGTTTTAGATCCAGCTTTGGCCAGATCTGCTTTGTCGCTAGACAAGTCGAGCCGGTTGACCACCTAAGATTTGTTCTTTCGATAGCGTCCAGCTTTATTTTGAGTTTGCAAGTAGCGAGTGGAATACCTAAGGAATCCTTAATTGGGAGCAGAGGTATCGTAGTTCCGTGTTTGGCGAGTTCATCAGCCCTGCAGTTACCTGGAATGTCCCTATGCCCCGGCACCCAACAAAGGTGAATGTTGAACTGCTCCGCCATCTCCCTGAGAAGCGAACGACAGTCTTGGGCTGTTATGGAATTCGTGGAGACTGATTCCAGGCACTTGATAGCGACTTGACTATCAGAGAAGATACGGATATCTTTAGCAGATATCACGTTTTCCCTTAGCCAAGATAAGACCTCTTTTATCGCCATTATTTCCGACTGAAAAACGCTACAGTGATCAGGAAGACGGAAGGAGAGACTAAGATTAAGTCTATTAGAGAAGACACCGCCACCAACACCGTCCACAGTTTTCGAACCATCTGTGTGGAAATGGATCGATTCATCATCCACGGATGCTTCCTCCTCCCAGAATGATCTAGTAGGAATGGAGACCTGGAAGTTTTTATCAAATTGTAGTTCTGGTGTGGTGTAGTCGATGTTTTCTGGAAGGTTCCTAATGTTGTTGAGGATAGCGGCATGGCCAGTTGTTTTGCTTGTCCATTGTGAAATAGCTTTGAGGCGTACGGCTGCAGAAGCTGCCGTTTGCCTGCTGAAGATGTCAATGGGTGTCAGATGAAACAGGATGTCAAGTGCAGCGGAGGGGGTGCTGCGAAGAGCTCCGCCGATGCACAAGCAAGCCGTTCTTTGGACTTTTCTTAATTAATCGCGATTAATCGCTTTTTCTAAGGCAGTCCACCAGACAACCACACCGTACGTGAGTATAGGTCTTATTACCGAGACATATAGCCAGTGAGTGACGCGGGGCTGCAAGCCCTATTTGTTCCCTATGGCTTTTTTTGCAAGAGAAAAGTTCCACAGTGACCTTCTTAACTCTTTCTTGGATGTTAGGCTTCCAGGTTAACTTTCTATCAAAAATAAGGCCTAAGTATTCAGCTTCATTTGAGAACGTCAAGCTAGTGGCATTTATAGATGGAGGGTCAATGTGTGGAATCTTATATTTCCTAGAGAAGAGGACAAGTTCAGTTTTGTGAGGGTTTACGCCCAACCCACAACTGTTTGCCCATTTTATTAGCTTGTTAAGAGCGCGTTGTAGAACTTCTTTTAAAGTGTTAAGGTACCTTCCTGAGACGGCAATAGCAACGTCGTCCGCATAGGCAATCACATATTATTAACCCGCCCTAATTTTGTTTTGATAGTCGTCAGAAAATATATCTACCAATAATTGAAATTGAATAACCGATCGAAAGCGTTGTGTTCGTGAAGAATTTCTTCCAATTCTCCAACGATCTGTTGATATTTCAAGAACAACTGTAGGTGCATTGTTTTGCCGTTCATAAGTTTCTGCTGGTCGTTTGAAAACTTTTATGACAGTGATGGTCGGATGGCATCTATTTCAACTAAGTCGTTAACAGTTTGGATAAGCTCATTGTGTTCGTCTAACATTTGCTGCAATTGCTGGACTATTTCTATTTTCGTTGTGTTAAAGATAGCACAACGCTTATTTACTTCATTATGAGAATCTCAAATAAAGTATATTTCGATACAAAAACACATTCTTGATCTGTATGCGGCAACAGCGATCCAGCAAGATGGAAACTTTGGCAAAAATCTTTATAGTTGGAGGCAATTTCGTAACTTTTGTATTTCGTTAGCAAGATAAGTGTGTTTTGTCGTGATGTATCGCGATTAGTGTTGGTGTATGAGCATTCACCGCTCATTCATTCATTCATTTAAAATTTCATTTGAAAACAATCGTTGTACATCTTTATGTGTTGCAATAAAATGGTTCGAATTGAGAGATTCAATAACAAATATCATCCCTTTGTATAAACCGCCAACAAGGTTTTCACTAGTCAATATTTTACCTTTGATATAGCCAAAGCCAAAGAAATGCGGAAATCAAGTGGGAAATCAAGTGGAAAACCAAAACAAATCGATTACCGATCTATTCCAATGAAAATGGACAATGGAGCTTTGTTTTCGCCGACAAACAAAAACAATGAACTCACTTTTGTTGTGATGGAAATATTTATAATATTCATAATATCAATAATCAACAATCAATAAAAATATCATCAGAACCTACCTTCCTAAACCTACGCGTAGCAAATACGAACAAACCCGCAGAATGATGTATCCAATTTGACCTAGTCGTTTTCAACTTTTAACACGAACACACAACGATTCATTTTTTTTATAATTATGTCTTAGTTCCACATTCATAAAGAAATGCTGTCAAAGGAATTCGAGAGTTTAGAATACAACATAACTCAACTATTTATACTACATTGACGACGTTTTGACGAACCATTATATTAAATTTAAACAAGAAGGCTACGTTGTTACCAGTCCAAACTTGAATCAGTCCTGTTTATGAGAGCAGCGGTTGGAAATTCTGTGAAAAGCTTGATGGGGCCAGAATGTTCTAGGCCCGACATACTAGTGGGCATATTGCTCTCGTTGTGCCTGTGACTTTTGTCTTCTTTGTCTGAAAAACAATTCCTACGTCTCGTGTAGAGAGTTGGGGCAGTTTGACCTCAGATAGGGGAGGGGTGACCGAAACAGTCGTCCCCTCGCTTGTAATCCTCAGACAACTCCTTGAAGGGAGAGATTGGGGATAACTAACTGGACGATATGTCTTCGGATACAAGCGCCGGGTAAACCGAAACAGTGTACCCTTCGCCTGTAATCCTATAACGTCTCGTCATGGTGGCGCAGCCGTGTGCGCCATTGGTGAAATCGGCCCTTTCATTGTGTCCCTTACTTTGGAGATTTGTTAAGGCTGGTCAAGGAGTAGGTGACCGGTCGACAGTATGCCCTCGGATAGTCGAGTGGTGACCGTATCAGTACAACCCTCGCTTGTGTCCTCTGGCAACTTATCGAATAGGGCGGATGCAGCAAAAAGCGCGGTATTTGTGGCGATTGTAGCAATCAGCCTACAGACGCATGCTGCGGGGTATTGCAGCTTGGTCAAAAGGTGTGTTTGACCGAGTGAGGGTTTGTTTCGGATGTTCGAAACGGGGTGACCGAAACAGTCTACCCCTCGGTAGCAATCCACAGACAGCCCGTCTAAGAGAGAATGGATGATAAGAGAGATCATTGAAGTCATTTGGTCTTTGTGATGTATTTGCTGATACAGCGTATGTCTGGGCTAATAAAGGGTAATTCAGTAAGGTGTTATTGTGAAAGGATATGGTCCTGTATGCGTGCTCGTGGTGGCCATTTGGCTGATGTTGTTTTTCATTATTAACGACATACCTTCCTCTTTATTACGAAATAAACATAATATCATTTATCCCAAAAAATTACATTTTTCTTTGAATACCAAAATAACACCTCTTATTGGAAAACTAGGTACAATCCTCTTCGATAGAGAAATGAGTGTAATCAAGTGAGAACTCAAGATTAGTTTTGATAATTAAAAAATAATCTTGCCTAATACATAGGATCTAACGAAGAAAACTGTGCTGTAATGTCTTATCTGGAACGCTAAACAGACTCAGCGTAAGACCTGACACTTTCAAGAGCCAGTTAATAGAATATTAAAGGCCGTGGGAGACGTATCGTAAAACAATATATGTATATATATATACCCCTATCGAGGTATCCGTTCGGAACGGAATTTTCTCCGATCTATACGAAATCGGAGAAATTCCATTCGAGGTATCCGTTCCGATACAACTTTCGGAAAAATTCTCCGATGGCATATAGCGCACCTTGTCGCATTGCGTGGAAAATCGTTATACCACTTATTTTTGACAGCCACACAGCAATTTTTTCCGAAGCTCTCCGACAACGAATTGCTGCGGAATATTTTCATGTGAAATAAACGCGTTTATATGCTACATTTATTTTGTTCCGAAACGGATACTTCGAACGCAATTTGAGTTCCGATCGGATTTTACTTTCGTATCGGAATTTTCTCCGAACGGATACCTCGATAGGGGTGATAGACGCAACACAACTTTAATGTGTTTCGGGACACTCCAATGGGAACTGCGATATATATTATAAAACCCTACTTCAAAACCTAACCTTCAAGCTCTGACAAAAGAAGAAAAACTTTTCCAGGGCACTGTATTAAAAGTACATTCGTAATAGATAAAACAAAATCGTCAATAAAATAAAATAAAATATATAAATCCTAACCAAAGGGAAGCCCCCGACTTGTCCGATACCCATAGAATTTGATTATTTCTGTATTTAACAAAGAAATCATTTTCCAAATGGTTATCACTTGAGACACATGACACAAATGTACATATTAGCATGATATTCACATAAAGAAACTTTATTTTAAGCAACATGAAAACTATTTACAAAATGGAATATGAAAAAAAAAAAAAAAACAATTCTATTCTCTAATGAAACACAAATTTTATAGCAGGTAGTTTAAATAAAAACTCACCCAGGAGGTCGAATTTCCAGTCTTCTTTTCTGTGTCGCCAATAGAAGGTCCCGTGTCAGCCGCATTGGCATATCGGCCGACATCCGCCCACCTTCGACACGTAGCTTTTCAAAGTCATCACTGATCGATAACTCTGAGTCCTCATGTAGCGTAGGAAGAGTTGAGCTGCGCGGTAAGGTATCAGTTGCACTTACAGAACCACTTGAGCTAGCGGAAGTGGAAGGCCCATATACACTACCGCTGGCACTGCAAGTACCAGCGGGTGCACCACTTGTGCCAGGGGCTAAAGCGGCCATTGGTATAAGGGTTGGATTTTTCGATGAAGCACCCCCAAATACTCCACCATTGCCATTTCCACCCCCGCTAGCGCTGCTGCTACTCCCACTGGTCGATGTAGCACCGCTGAAACGCTCTTGAGCTGCTGACATTTGCTGAATGTACTCAATGTACATTTCCGAACCCAAGAACGTAGGATAGATGCGTTCGTTAATTGTCCTCTCGACATCTTGCTGCAGGGGATCGTAGATCTTCGGGCTAAGTTGAATTTCATTTTTAAGACCCGCTTTAATGGTGCGTCGTAGGTCTTCCGAAATCGAGAGTTGACTCTTTCGGAGAAATCTATAAACGCGGATAGAGAAAAGTTTTCTTGATACGTTTTTGTAAGGTGTTACATGTGTTATAGCTCTAACCTGTATATAGCCCCAATGATTTGCTTCACCTTTTCCGGGTCTGATTGTTGTTTCAGACCTTCGCAGGCAAAGTAAAAGTTTAAATGATCATTGTAAGCGGGAGCCTCCTCTTCGACGTACTTTTTGAACAGTTCAACACCATCCCTATCTTCGAGAAGATACGACAGCCTTAGTGCCCAGTTCAGATATGATGGCGGGGAATTTTTTAAGCTTTCCGAGACCCCTTCGGTCATCTAAAAAAAAAATAAGGATGTGTAGTAATTTTTATTTTTATTTTTGTAAACATGCACAACGAACCTTTTTAACGCGACTTTCTTCTCCGGGAACAGGTGGTCTTGGCCCACTACACTCATTATCTTCATATTTCTTAAAACCTGGCGTATGGCTCATGCCAAATACTAGTTGGACAGATTCAGCTACACACACGTACAGCCCAATTCAATGATAGGTTGTATTAATGCCGATGTGTTGTCCTTATAAAAATGTCTTTGTGGAATAGGCTTTCGCTTTCAAAAGACGACTATTTGGAAATGATAGTTATTTAATCTAAGAAATGCATTTGCTTGTTTTCCAAATGTTGTTGTAGTTGTTTCTTTTACTAAACGTGTTTGTTGGTTTATAATTTAGTTTGTTTACTGCCTCGGGTTAACGTTATACATCGCTAATGGTCGTAGAATTATTAACTTTATGATATAGATTAATTACTTAGCTTAGAAACAAAATAATACGTTGTAAGTTCTTCTTCTCTTTTTTGATTGGACATTTATAAATATAAATATTAGCAACGATTTTTTTTTTCTAATTTACAATTAAAAAAATTGTGTCCAAAATTTTAAAAATTCTTGGACATGGAAGATTTTTTTCAAATATATTTACTTTATTTTGGAAGGCATACAGACAAGGCCTGAAAAGAAAGACAAAAACAAAAAAAAAATTCATTAGTAAATTAATATCAAAATGAGTTATCAATTACAACTATAAAAGTGACAATAAAAGACACGCCTGTCTGTCTGTTGGTTGTCTTTATACCCTTTCAGAACCTTTATCCGACCTGAAATCCAGGGACTTTTGACTATCGGTGGGGCTTGTGGGATTGTTCTTAGGACTGTACGAAGGGTTTTGGATTAAGGGGCATGCAACAAATGCACTAAAACAATTGGTACTTGCTGCAGCCATAGTTTGCAGTACTCGGTAAGTACATGGATGTATTTCGTTTGTGTGCGGAACTTTGTGGCGGTATTTAACAACGCGGTTTGGCGCTCCATACAACGTTATATATTGCTGAAGTACCTATACCAACCACTTTACGAAACGTATGCAGGATTGAAGATGTGGCAGGGAACCGTTGATAGATCAAAAATATTAAACTGGAAAAACATATACATATTATAAAATGAGGCGAAAAGAACAAGGTCAGAAGATTGGCATTGTTGCAAGAAAAAGCCTTAAGATCTATAAAATTGAATATAAAAGTGCGCAGACTTATTCCCCATAAAGTCGTTGCAACATTAAAGAAAACAATGGGGTTAGTGGATTAAGGAAGTTTCATCCCAAGTCTCCCTCTATGCTTAGAGAAGCGAGAAACGGGCACACAGTAAGGTTAAGAATCACTTCAGTTAAACAGACTTTGTCGTTTATGATTGAAGAAAAGAATTGAATTTTATTTTAAACGACCGAATCTAAAAGTGATCTTTCTTTCGGCCTTACAAATAATCAACTTTAGTCTGGCAGCTTCCGCAAAGACTCCACATTTTCCAAAATCCATGTACCAAAATAATATCAGCCCGTCAATTAAATGTGGAAAATAAATTTAAGTGAGTTGTGACATTTGTTCCGCAGCTGTTCTGCTGAACTTCTGAATATTGCAAAGGTGTGTTTGTTTCAACAACCCAACGATGGGAAGTTGGTTTCGTTGTGTTCGTGGAAAACGATTTTAACGGTCATATTATTCACTCACTTTAATCCGGGTAAAAGTTTAGACCCGGATTTACATGCGTTTAACCTAAAAAAGAAACCTAAGTCCACAGTATTCAGTCGTTAAACGCGAACGTTAACCCTGTTTTTTAAACGTGACGACGTATAATCCGACTGAATTTAAACTGCATACCGGAGACCTGTTTAAGTACTTGAACTCGCTCTTCTTCTTAGAGACGAATTTGTTGAAGAGCTGATGAAACAGCAGCTGATGGTAAATCAACGTCGTCCTTGTCGTCGAATATATCGAATGCACAATCAGGCTTGCGTCAACGATAACGATGTGGTAGCTTTTCGGAAATATTTCCGATTGAAAAAAGTAACATTTTGGAGGCTACATTCGATGATTCGACAGAAAATTTCTATTATAATTAATGCACCTAGAAAACAAATTTGGCCCACAATAAACAGCAATAAAAACAAATGACATTTTTTCTGAAATTTGACATTACTTAGGCTTAAAAAGGGTTAAAATCGGTTTAATCTATTTTAAGTCTGTTTTCGATGAAGTTTTCGAGTGTTTTCGCGAAAACCTGGTTTTCGGCTCGACGTGAATAGGGTATTAATGTTATTTTGAGGAGGAGTGTTGCCCAACCATTCAAAATGACGGTATTGAATTTTGTAATAGCAGCGAGTTTAAATACCCTGTTTATCCTTTGCGTTTGTAATTATTTTAAAATAATTTCAGTAAATTGTAAATGTTTCCGGATTTTTTTCGTTGAAATACAACAATGCAATTTAGCCAAACACAAATTTGTACAAAATCTTGCACGAAATTGAAAAGTATTGTATTTTTGTTTTATGTCTAAACTCTAAACTCATAAATATATTTATAATATATATTTATCTCTGTACCAGTGGCGACACGTCTTTTTGTTCATTTCTTTTATGAACGCCTAACTCTTAGTGAACGAAAAATGTGAACAATTAAAAAATGCTTTCACTTGTCGTATATGTCCTAGCTACAGTTTTTTTTTTTTTTTTATATACTTCTCCCGGGAAAGGCGAACCTATAACGCTTCAACAGCGCCCCGAGATGCCTGCAGATGTATGTTTTTTCTGCACTTAAATTGCTGCAAATTGTAGTCTTCTGGAAATATATCCCCAGGAAGCGAGTTCCAAAGTTTGCTTGTCCTGTAACAGAAGGAGTTTCGGATAGTTGATGTCCTCGCGGTTGTCAAGTGTACTGTATGGTCATGAGCATTAGCAGCCTGTCTTGTTGGGCGCCCAAAAGTTGCATTTCGAGGGATAATGTCTTTGAGTTCCTCAGAACATCTACCATGGAAGTACCTATAGAACAAGCATAGGTCAGCGACTTGTCTTCTGTGCAGCAACGGTTGTAGATTCGATGTGAGTGTAGGGTCTCCAATGAGTCGAACTGCTCGTCTCTGTATGCTATCAAGCAGGTTAAGTGAATGTTTTGGGGCCGAGCTCCATATATGGGAACAATATTCCAAGCCTGGTCTAACCTGTGCTTTGTAGAGAAGGAGAAGAGTCTTGGGGCTAAAGTACCTCTTTGCTCTAAATAGGTAACTCAACTTTGCGGACGCCGATCTTGCGATAAAGGATATGTGGTCCTGCCATGTGATTCCTGAATTGACTGTGACTCCTAGAAGGTGCATTGAGTCCTTGTGATGGATTGGATGGTCATACATTTGGATCTGAGGAACTGTTGATGCATTTTTTCTGGAAAATGTTGTGAACTGTGTCTTGTTTGCATTAAATACAACCAAGTTGTCATTTCCCCACTTCAATATTTTGTCCAGATCATCATTTAGTGAATTAATTTGTTCACATCTCTGACTGTGTGATGTAGCCGTATTCACAGGCCCATTGTTCGAGATGGAGGATATAAGAGTGCTATCATCTGCAAAGCTGTAGATATTATTATTTGTCGATCCAAGCAAATCGTTGATGTGGAGAAGAAATAGAGTTGGAGAAAGAATAGATCCTTGGGGCACTCCTGCATTTATAGCAAACGAATTGGATGATACACCATCTACAACAACTTGGATCGATCTTCCCAGAAGAAAATTTTGCATCCATCCGCATAGTTGTTGTGGTAATCCGTAAGACGCTAACTTGCCTAATAGGGCTCTATGCCAGACTCGGTCAAATGCCTTTGATATGTCCAAGGCTACGGCTCTGGATTAGCCGTGTTATTCAATTGATTGTGTCCATAAGTGCGTTGCGTAGCTTAACAGGTCACCAGTGGAACGACGGCTCCGAAATCCGTATTGCCTGTCGCTTATTAATCGATGGCCTTCTAGATATTTGATTATTTCGACATTTATTGCCTTTTCCATTACTTTAGAGAGCATTGAAATTAACGCTATTGGACGATAGTTTTGTGGCAGACATTTCTTCCCTTTCTTTGGAATAGGTTGAATGCGAGCGGTCTTCCAGCAAGAAGGAAAAGTCTTCTGGGAGTACGACATGCTAAACAGCTTACAGAGTACAGGTGCAAGTTCTGGTGCACAGTTCTTGAGTACTATAGCCGGGATTCCATCGGGTCCCGTTGCCTTATTGCAATCGAGTTCTTTAAGGATGCGTTGAATTATTCGAGGCCGAAATTTCATTTCTGCCATCGATGATTGTATCCTCGGGATATTTGGTGGCTCTAGTTGTGCAGAATCTAGGGTGGAATTCTTTGAAAACATGATAGCGAAAAGATCTGCCTTTTCTTTAGGTGTTGTTGACAATTAAAAAATGCTTTCACTTGTCGTATATGTCCTAACTACAGTTTAGTCCCCAGTCCCAACTCGTGCCTGTTATTTATATATAATACTTTGTTTCAAAAATACTTTGGGGCATTTTATTCACTATCCCTCAACTTGCCGTTAACTCCGAGGTTGACCAACTTCGGAGTTGATTTCAAAGACAGAGTTCAGCGGCAAGTTGAAAATTGCTTTTATTCACTACTTTAATTCTCAACTCCTCAGTTGAAATTCAAAAGTTGGCGTACTTGCTCAATACACACAATATGTCAGTTCAAATTTGGATTTGTATTTCCGCCGTCATTTTCTTGTTGAGTCTAAGACGGACTCTAAAATAAAACACTCGATTGTGGTCGTATGCACGTCTCTTTTTCAACTGCCGTCTGTGTATCGTCTTCGCCACCTTGTTGCCTCCGATCGTCACCAGTTTCCAGGTCAGCCACGCAAAATGATTCGTACCCTTGACACAGTGTATTTCATAGGAAATGCGACACATGGGTCCCAATTGGTTACCTCACGCTGCGGTGGGTCAGTATTGCTTATAGGTTTGCAATATATCGGTTACCTCACGCTGCGGTGGGTCAGTATTGCTTATAGGTTTGCAATATGACGCCGCAGTGTTTTGTGTTGCTTTTATTCCTCATACGTATAACGCAATTCAATAGACACTTGATCGTTTTACGATGCAATTCTATGAGTTAGCGTTCTAGGGCACAAGTGGCCACCATATGTCATGTGTGTCATGTGTTGTAGGGCGAGTAACTAGGGCGTGTGTGTGGTCTCTGTTTTGAGGGCACAACAGTCCTCCCCCCTTAAAATACGAAAGGCGTACGAGGTTACGAGTGAGGTCTTTCGGCATTGACGGTGTGGACGAGTACGATGCACAGTCTTTAGTTGTTACTTTATTGGAATATAATATTACTTTGTGTACATAAAAAAATTTTCATTTGATTAAATACATTTGTTTATACATATTTTTTTTTTGATATTAACATAGGATTTGGTTTTATTTAATTGTTGTTTTTGATTTATACATGAGTTGTTTCGTCATCTGGCGTTACATTTGCTGTATGTTCTTCTTTATTTACTGTACATTTAAATTTTACATATTTCTTTATTATTATGATCAAAGCTAATATTACACAAACACAAAAGATAAAGGAAATGGAAATTTTCGCCTCGTGACTTACGGAAAATAACATTTTGTTTTTATGAATAAGATCTTTAATGTTTACACTATATTTGTCTAAATCCAGTTTTTCTATGTGTATAACGTGGGGAGAAATTTGGGATAAATTGGATGGGATTTCTACGTTATCAGTTGTGAGTGCTTGTTGCAAAAAGTATGTTATTGGGGTTTTGTTGTAAACTTCGTTTGAAGCTTGAAGGTATACTTCGTTCGTCACTGCCTTGCAATATGGACTTATTTTGAGAATTCCACTATCGTGGAGTTTGATTGTTTGGGGTGCGTTACCGCACAAAATTCGTACGCTCGTTGGCTTAGGCATGACATAAATCCAAGAATTTTTGTTCCTTAGGTTGAACCAGATTTCGTGTTCTAGAACGAAGATTCTAGTGTCGCATGATTCAGGGGTTGGGTTTCCCGAGACAAGCTGTATTATACAGTTATTAATATTGTGGTTATGTATAACGAAATTTTGTTGGCACACAAAATGGTCTGACTCTATTTTTGTACATTTTTCTAGGTCTGCGTTGTTTAGGAATATGTATCGCCTATAGTTTTCGTTGATGGCAATGAATTCGCTGTCAACTGAAACATAGCGGTATGTGCTTTCTTTGTACCAAGTTGGAAGTGGTGTAATTTTTACTAAATGGAATTCTTCATTTACCAGTGGTATACTAACTTGAATCATAAGGTTATTATTAACGTATACGGGAGTTGTTGTAGTAATTGCATTTATCATGGGCAGATTCATTCGGGAGATTTTCAGTGGAAACCTTACGTTTTGTGGCAGTTCCAGTTGGATTTGTTGGAGGGTTGACATAAATATGTCTGAGTTTAGGAATCGGCTGTCTAGTTTGCCTATTTTGCTTGCTTGTAAAATGTCGAGTAATTGCGTTTGTTTTGTTAGGATTTGTGCAGAACATATTGATACTAGATTTGTAATTTCATCTAAATTGTGTAGTGACTTTTCGAAGTCTGTGAGATTTCTGAGTTTGATTGTGTTTTTCCTAATTTCTTCAGTAATCGAGGCGAAGTTTTTATTTACGTGGTTAGTGGTTTCGTTCAGTGCGTCGAAAACGTTTGATATAATTGTCACCTGGTTTTCAGTCATATGGTACAGCTTGTTTTGGTTTTCGGATAGAGACTGTAGTGCACTATCTATTTTAGATGCATCTTGTGAGTCCATTGTTCCAAAAAGGAATTTCTGAGCGATTCCTATACCGTTGAATAAGCCTTCGTTTACTATCGTCGTTTCCCTCTTGGTTATTCTTTGTTTTAGTAGTATACTGTCCAACATTCGGTTGTTGTTGTGTATTTCATTAAGGGAGTTTTTTATTATTTGTAATGTAATTTTGCAATGGTCTAATGGATATTCCTTGACGGTTGCGATACAGAGTTCGGATACGGTATTTACATTCTGTTCCAAGGTTTTGGTGTTGGTTTTTGTCAGTGTGTCGTTGACGTGAAAAAGAAAGGTCCATTTCGTAAAGGATTTTTCTAGGATGCCCATGGGTTCTAGGTATACCCCGGTCTTATTTAGTTGTTGCAATTCTACTTGTGCTGAGGTTACGTGCATGATAGCGTATGTCATGATGACGATGCTGAAAATGAGAGTACCACAATGTCGTTTTAGTATTTGTGCTTTTATGTGTCTTTAGTATTGTGTGTTCTTTGTGTATAGGGCTTTAGTAGGTTATTGTGTATTACCTTTTCTTTCCTACCTATTTTTATTTTGGAATTTTCAGCGGATAATATTTCTGCAATCTCGTACGGTCCTTCAAAGATTGGAGTGAGCTTTTTATTTGATCGATTCTTGATTTCTAATAACACCTTGTCTCCTACCTTAAAATTGACTTGTTTTGAGTTTTGATCGTAATATTGTTTTGATTTTTGCTTACTTTTTAGTTGGTTATTTCGAATTGTCTCGTAACCTCTCTGCAGCTTAAATTTTATTTCGGCAACATAATTGTCATAGTTGTAAACCGGTTGTGTATGTCTATTTAAAACAGATGGAATGGGTGCTTTCAGCCCGAAGAGTGCTTCGTATGGACTATAATTTGTGCTCGTATGTTCGGTAGTATTATAACAAAATATAGCGTACTCTATGTACTTGTCCCAGTTAGTCTGGTCCTTACTAGCGTAGTTTCTTAAGTATTCGCCTAGAGTTCTGTGCGTTCTTTCAAGCGCACCGTTCGACTGTGGATGGTATGGGCTTGTCTGTATTTTCTGAACCTTTAGAGTTTTGCAAATACCTTTAAAAAGATCACTAGTGAAGTTTGTTCCTTGGTCTGTTAGTATTGTGTGTGGTATACCAAACGTGCAAATTATTTTCTTCACAAGGGCTTCAGCAACCGTTCTGGCTTCTTGGTTGGGAATGGCTACTGCTTGCACGAATTTTGTTAAATCGTCTTGGAATGTTAGTATATATTTATTGTTGTCTTCTGTAATTGGGAGTGGTCCCACTATGTCTAGAGCTATCCTTTCGAATGGCACTTTCGCTGTCGTAGTGATGACCATTGGTAACTTGTTGCGTGTGTATAACTTATTCTTTTGACAAAGCTCGCATGAAGAAATGTATTTTTTGATGTCCCCATACATATTTTCCCAATTATATGTGTTTTTGATACGTTTGAGTGTTCGTTTGACTCCTTGGTGTCCGCCCAAAGGAGTGTCATGGAATTCGTATATAATTTGCTTGATTTGTTCTGGATCTATGACTTCAGTAATGTTTTGGTTTATTTTCCCTTCGTTCGGCGCAACCTTTTTATGGCTACGAGTTACCACTTTAACTTCAGCTACGTTTAAACGTGACAATGCGTCTGCATTTGTGTTTAAATGACCTGCTTTGTGAGAAACCGTAAAATCGTACTCTTCTAGTTTAATACGCCAGCGCATTATTCTTGATGAGGGATCTTTAAGGTTAAACATCCACACTAGGGGCTTGTGATCGGTAATTACTTCAAAGTGTCGCCCGTATACGTATGGTCTAAAGTGTGTCACTGCCCAAACAACGGCTAGAGCTTCTTTTTCTATTGTAGAATAGTTCTTTTCTGCTTTATTCAGTATTCTGCTGGCAAATGCTATAGGTAGATCATTTCCTTCTGCATTTCTTTGCGACAGAACAGCGCCTATAGCTTCATTGCTGGCGTCCGTTGTTAGGTAAAAAGTTTTTTCGAAGTTAGGATATTGTAAAATAGGGGGTTCAGTGATTGCTTGTTTCAATCGTTTAAAGGATTCGTCGCAGAATGCGTCCCATTTGAATGGCACGTCTTTGCGGAGGAGTTTGTTCAAAGGGTTAGCTATTTTTGAGAAATTTTTTATAAATTTTCTATAGTACCCTGCTAAGCCTAAAAAGGATTTTATTTGTTTTTGATTACGGGGAGGTTCGATTTTGTTAATGGCTGTAATTTTTTCGGGGTCTGGTTTTACACCCTCTGCTGTAATGATGTGCCCCAAATACATAACTTCTGTTTGTAAAAATTTGCATTTGGATAATTTGAGTTTAAGGTTGAACTTATCTAAGGCCTTCATAATTTCAATAAGCTTCTCGTTGTGATCTTTCAAATTCTTTCCATAGATCACAATGTCATCGAGGTAGACTAAACACATTATCCCCTGTAACCCAGACAGAACAACGTTCATAAGTCTTTGGAACGTAGGTGGTGCATTCCTTAGCCCGAATGGCATTCTGTTAAATTCGAAATGACCGTTTGCAGTACTAAATGCTGTCTTATGTTTATCCTCTTCAGTGATTTCGATTTGGTGAAAACCGTTTGCTAAGTCTAGGGTGGTAAAATACTTTGAGTCTCCAAGTTGTCCAAGAATGTCGTCGATATTGGGGATTGGGTATGCATCTGGAATTGTAGCCTCATTTAATTTTCGGTAGTCTATAACGACTCTCCATTTTTGGTCTCCCTTTTTGGGGACTACGAGTAGGGGTGCATTCCAGGGGCTATTGCTTGGTCTGATCACTCCGTCTTGCAACATTTGGTCAACTTGGTTTTTGATTTCCTGCTTGTGGATCTCCGCTAGGCGGTATGGTCGTATATTCGCGGGAATTGTGTTTTCGCTCGTCTTAATGGGGTGTTTTATTCCTGAAGTAGAAGACAATTTGTCTCCCTCTAGAAGGAACAAATGATTGAAATCCCTGCAAATATCTCTTATTGACTGCTTTTCCTCCGAGTTGAGGTGATTAAGATTTAGCTCGGCTTCTATTTTATTTAACCTGTTTTCTATAACCTGGTCAATTTTAGAGGTGCGTAAGTTATGGATGTAGTATTTATTTGAGTTGAGACACTTAAGGTTTAGATTTTCTATTTCGACTTCATCTTCATTTATGTTTAAAATGGATATGTACACGTAACCGTTCTTGGGCGACGTAATGGCCGCTGATGTGTAGACTTTCGGAGCTATTTCTTGTGAGAAATATATTTTTTCAGTTTGATGTGCTACTGGACCATATTTAATGAATTTTTCGGTCCTGCCCGGAATTGTTAGGATTTTTCGCTCATTGATAAAATCCACAGAAAATTGTCTGTCCTTAAAATGGTATTTAAAAACATTATTTCTGTAATCCACCATTGCGTCGAATCGTCTGAAGAAATCTTCTCCTATTATTCCATCTTGTGTGATTGGGAAACTATTTGGAATTACGTGGAATAGGTGTGTTATCCTCTGACCATTTATGAGTTCAAGATTTAGTTTAGTGGTGCCCAGCGTAGATGTAGGCCTGTCGCTTATTCCTGTTAATTTGGTGACTGTGTCCGTATTTACCCATATGTCTGGTTTAAGCGTTTTCAATTTAATTAGGCTTATAGCGGCACCAGTGTCTAAAAGCATTTGTGCGATTTGGGAGTTGAACTCTCTTGACGACAATTCGATCTGACTTTTGAAGTTCGAAGTCCTAGTAAAAGCGCTGAAATTTGCGATGGATTCGCGACGCTTTCCGATGCCAGTGCCCTTACAAGTTGTTTCAATTTTGCTCTTAGGACTCTGGGTATTGTCTACACAGCCGGTATTAACCGCGGGCTTGGAATGAGTGGCAATAGGTTGATTTTGATTTTTAAGAATCGGTGAAAAAGTCTTACTTGAAGATTTATTTAAAAATTCTTGTAAATTGTTTATTTGTTCAGGACTTCTATTTTGACGATGGTTTTGATTTAAGTTTGAGTTAATTTTCTCAATTTCTTGTTGTATTTCGTAAGGGTGCTTACTTTGATATCTTAAATTTGAACTAGTAATTTGGGGTATTCTGCCCCGACTTATTGATATGTGGATTTGACTCTTAGAGGTATTTTCTCGTTTTTGTTTCGGAAGTTTCGCTTCTTCATTCTTGAATGGGTTTATTTTCACCTTTGAAAAAGTGTACTCATGAGTCTGAGACAGTGGTTTTGGTGCCACCATTTGTTGAGAAATGTTCTCTAGAACAGAATCGCCTTTGGAATTAGAAGATTTGGAATTTGGAATTAATGATTGCGATTTCCGCTCTTGAGAATTGTTTTCTTGGTTTAGTAAACCTTTAATGTCTGGATACAGGACGTTTTCTTTTTTATTTTGAGACAGTGGATACAGTGGATTCAGGGAATTCGATTTTTCATTTTGGGACAGTGGATTCAGTGAATTTAATTTTTTATTTTGAGACAGTGGATACAGTGGATTCAGTGAATTCGATTTTTCATTTTGATACAGTGGATTCAGTGAATTTGATTTTTTATTTTGATACAGTGGATTCAGTGAATTTGCTTTTTTATTTTGATACAGTGGATTCAGTGAATTTGATTTTTTATTTTGATACAGTGGATTCAGTGAATTTGATTTTTTATTTTGATCTTGCAATGTTTTTATACACCTCAATTCATGTACCTTACCTGGCTCCGGGTGTTGGACGGGCCAGGTCTTTGGTAGTTTCCCGTATTTTGAGGAGAACGTTGAGATGGGTTTTCAACCCTTCCATTGTTGAATTGCCTTTTTCTGCACTGGTCTATTGTATGCCCCAGATTTTTGCAATATCGACACGATAGAGATAGAGTATTTTGTAAGTTATTAATTCCCGCATTCTGACCAGTATTGTTGGTTTGGCGGTTTACTCTGTAGCCATTAGGATTTCTGGTATAAGGGTCTTGTTGAAGACGACACTCGTTTGTGTTATGCGTCCTTGTTCGGCAGTTATGGCAATATTTGCTTACTTCTGACCTAGCAGAGACAAGAAGTTTCTCTTCTTCCATTGCTATGTCGATTGCCTCATCCAAATCTTTACATCTAGCACTTTTTACTAGTATTTTTATTTGGGGTATTAAGCCGTTACAAAAACTGTTAAGGATCATTCCACTATTTAAGTTTCTGATGGCTGTATTTGCAGTTTCATCATTGGTGTTTGCGTTTGCGTTGTTGAGTTCGTCAAAAAGCGCATTAGCTCTTTCCGCATAGGCACTTATTGGTTCTTTGTAGTTTTGTTTAAATTGGAAAACTTCGGTCTGTATCACCTGTATAGACCGGGTTTTCCTGAAATTTTTAACAAGAGCCTCCTTTAAATCCTTCCAGGTATCGTAATTGTTATATTTAATGATAACATTATATGCCCGGCAAGTTAATTTAGATTTGACGATATCAACGAGTTCGGCCTTTTCAAAATTAGAGGTAGTTTTGTTGCTTTGCAAGTCAACGAGTTGAATGAACCTGTCTAAATCTCGAGTAGTACCATCGAACTCAGGTATGAGCTTAATAGCCTGTGTAGAGTTAAATGGACTTATGGGGAAAAAAAAAAATTTCGGGGATATAAAAGTACATAAACGAATAAAAAGTTAATGACTTAAACTAGCTTACACGGCGAACATGATGATGATGGAGTGAGTTGAGTAGAGTTGAGTTGAGTTAAGTTGGGTTTCTTCCTTCCTTCCTTCCTTTTCTGTTGACCACAGGAATTTGGATACCTCTGTGGGTTGGCACTGAATTTAGACGTTAAGTTGGGTTTCTTCCTTCCTTCCTTCCTTTTCTGTTGACCACAGGAATTTGGATACCTCTGTGGGTTGGCACTGAATTTAGACGGCTTGTATATATTTTATTTTTTATTTTTATTTTGTTTGGTCTTTTTCTACACTTCACTTTTAACTTTTGGAGGATTTATTTATTATTATTTTTATTTGGGAGTTAAGCCAGATGCTTTAACTTAACAATCCCACCGCTGCCACCATTTGTTGAGTCTAAGACGGACTCTAAAATAAAACACTCGATTGTGGTCGTATGCACGTCTCTTTTTCAACTGCCGTCTGTGTATCGTCTTCGCCACCTTGTTGCCTCCGATCGTCACCAGTTTCCAGGTCAGCCACGCAAAATGATTCGTACCCTTGACACAGTGTATTTCATAGGAAATGCGACACATGGGTCCCAATTGGTTACCTCACGCTGCGGTGGGTCAGTATTGCTTATAGGTTTGCAATATATCGGTTACCTCACGCTGCGGTGGGTCAGTATTGCTTATAGGTTTGCAATATGACGCCGCAGTGTTTTGTGTTGCTTTTATTCCTCATACGTATAACGCAATTCAATAGACACTTGATCGTTTTACGATGCAATTCTATGAGTTAGCGTTCTAGGGCACAAGTGGCCACCATATGTCATGTGTGTCATGTGTTGTAGGGCGAGTAACTAGGGCGTGTGTGTGGTCTCTGTTTTGAGGGCACAACATTCTTCATAGAAAAAGCATACTTTATAATTTTCGTTTTAGGGAGTATCCATATCAAATTTTAATTTATTAAGCCCCATTTAGATGATCAGTTATCAGTTCAGTTATCAGTTCAGTTGTCAGTTCAGTTAAAAAAGGCATTAGACGTCAGTCCGGTATTCAGTTCAGCTTTCATTTTACTCGTGAGCAGTCAGAAGAAATATATTGCGTAATGGACGAAGAAAACCTAATTGCAATGGCTATAGCTTTGTCGCTTAATAAATCACAAAAAATAAGAAGCAAATGGAGCAAAGATTGGTATTTAAAAAGACGATCTCTATCGCACGTAAATTTAATGAGGGAATTGAGGTTTGAACATGGTGATTGGTCAAACTATTTACGTATGAGTGAAAGCGTATATCTGGAGCTACTGCAACTAGTGACGCCAATTATAAAAAAACAAGATACCAATATGAGAGAAGCCATATCACCTCACGAAAGACTAAGTGCAACTCTCAGATTTTTAGCAAGTGGAAATACTTACCAAAGCCTTAAATTTTCTACTGCAATATCGGCACCAAGCCTAAGTGCAATTATACCTGAAACTTGTAAAGCAATAATAAAAGTACTTAGGGATTTTATTAGGGTAAGTACTCGTATATTTGAAATATAAGGTAGGTAAGTGTATTTTTAAATATAAAACTATTAATTTATGCAAATTGTGAAAAGTAATTAGCAACGGTGGAGTCTTCAGATAATACTGTTGGTGTGGAGCTTTTCATTACGATCTGTGTTGTTGGTGGCGGTCTTTGAATTGCCACGAATCGACCTTCACTTGGTTGTGTCACAACTTTTGATGTCCTATTTAACGATTTAAGGTGACCTTCAAATATTGCATCATTTATAATTTTTTTTACGAAAGGCACCATTTCCGGTGACATATCATTTAACTCTTCCGCGATATGTTTTCCAAATGCCGCGTTTCTTCTTCTTCACAGTCAAAATTACTGTTCAATGTTGACTGACTTGCACGAGTCTGCTGTTGATCACTCAAAAATGAAAACAGCAAATTAAAGTACCACAGATTTGGTACGTGCACTTCATCCGTGCCTATTCCACTTTTGTTAGAGCCCTTTACTCTTTTTAGTTCTTTATTGTATGCAGAACGAATGCTGTTAATTTTTGCCTTGACCTTTGCCTTCGTCGCTTCTTTATCCACCTCTTTTAGTTTTTCCAGCAACATATTGTATGCTGCTTCTCTTTTCACCGTGTTGTGATATAAAGGGTCACTTTTCTTCCACAAACATGGATACGCGCGATAAATTTCAATAAAATCAAACAAATTATCACACCGTTTCGACATTTTGAAAAAATAATAATAAGAACTCAAAGACGTTAATTTACGGCCAACTGCAATTGAAATGACAACTAAACTGAAACGTATTTACACATCACTTTAACTGATAGCTGAACTGAAAACTTATGGGAATTCCATCAGTTTCAGTCTCAGTTTCAGTTTCAGTTAAACGCTTCAATTTTTGCATTTAAACATCAGTTTAACTGAATGCTTAACTGATAGCTCAACTGAAACTGAAACTGAAATGATCGTCTGAATGGGCCTTTAGAGGGAATTTCGCTCTTGCGAAAAAGTTGCTAGTTATTTGCAACAGCTTCCGCAAGATTGGCAACTCGTTTCAACAAACAATCCAAGCCAATTGAATAGATCCAAGTCCATAGCAGCGTAGCAATGATTATTAAGTGGTTATTGGTCGTAATTCACGCGACCTTATGAAGAAGCAAACCACGGAACTAAAAAATAAACAAAATATACAATAAATTAAAACTCTTTCACGATACACAATATGTTTTCCATACGCACGGCAACGAATTCATTATAAGATGATGCAACACAAATGAGAAATGAAGCCATGGTCGCCCCATTTTGCGAGACTATGGCCAATTTTCCCAAAATTAATAATACATAATTACTTCCATTCCATTACGTTATTTAAAGAGCTAACAATAAAAAATAAAAATAAATCGGAATATGTATAGTAGGTTTATACATACATACCTACATAAAATACCAAGTTTGCTTTCCTAACTTCTACCATTTCGGGGAGTTGAGCGGACCCCAAGTTGACCAACTTTCGGTTTTCTCAACTTCGGAATATCCAAAATTGAGCGAGTCAAATTTGAGTGAATAAAAGTAAATTCTCAAAATAAAAATCCCCAAGTTGTGTTCAACTTCGAGTGAATAAAACGGGCCTTAGGTATTATAAAATATCTGATTGTTTAAAAAATACGAGTATGTATCAGTTTTAAAATTTATTACTTTTTATTATTCATTCCCATTTTGTCTTTCTTAATAAAGACATCCTTCCAAATCTAATAAGACTGCGATTCTATTAGTGCCACTCTCTCGAGAACTTGAGCCAAATCGTAATTCATACGAAACGAAATACTACATGGTTGCCACTATTATTAAGAAAAAAATTCGCTGACTTTCCCTGACCAGTTCTGAAGTTTTCCCTGACCTAATTTTACAAATATAGCAAAAAAAAAAAAAAAAAACTCTTTTTAACACTAGTCCTTGAGATCAATATATTATATACATAAGGTCTGTTCCTTTACTTTTATATCTTACGAATTCTTACGAATTTTAACTCAGTGCCGTTCCTTAACTCGAAAAGTTCGTAAAAGAGAACGTCCTCGAAAGAGCAATATATTACCGCTCCACTGAGAATCTTACGAATTTTTACTCAACAAATTTCTGGGTGTAAGAAGTAGAAAATCAGTCAGTCGCCTTACAATTAACAGCTGATTTTAAATTTGTTACCGCATTTGGCATACGCGTGGATTATTTTTTGATTTCTGCGTATTAAAATGGTATCAACAAGCGGCAAAATAAAATTTAATATTCTCCTCGAAATTCTTTCGAAAGTGGCTACCAAATTCTTCCTCGCTGGAGCAAGGAACAATCTTCCATGTAATTCTTCATGCAGTGTCGCTTTTCCTCTTTTCGAATGCTCGTATATTTCAATCAGTAGGTACAAACTCTCCCACATACTCGGATTCATCAAAATAAATGCTATAACTAATTTTCTTACTAAATTAACAAATTCCTCGAGTTTATCAGACATTTTAACGACTTTTCGTACAATTTTTTGAATATTTTAAATTCGGGTGTATAACAGAATCCGTCGTATTCGGAATTTTGCTACGAACCCCAAAAGAACTGTTACAGAATCCGTAGTAGGGGAATTTTGAAATTCGTAGAAAGTGGTATCACTGAACATACCACGTTCTACGAATTTCGAAAGCAAAAAATGTACCCTACGACGGATTCTGTGATAGTTCTTTCGGGGTTCGTAGTAAAATTCCGAATACGACGGATTCTGTGATAGACCCGATTATGTATCTGTCATTTTTCATAAATTACTACAAAAGCGTTCCCTAGAGCGTTCTGTGAGAGAATTTATCCCCACCACTGCCATGTTCACAGTCTTTTCTATTCTAACTAAAAAAGTAAAGGACCTATATAGTTTATTTTTTTGTTTGAAACAAATCCCAATCAATAAATGTTGCGAGGTATAAAATTAATTGCCAGTCTCGGAAATACTTGACAGAACAGCTTTCATATTGCACGCATTGATTTTTATATTTTTGCGTAAATGTGGGTAGACTTCAGAGCTCGAGATAAATAATTATTTTAATATTAAAAAAAAAAAAAAAACTACAGACTGAATTTTCCCTGACTGTTCTCGAAATTCCCTGACATTCCCTGACAAAATTTTCGTTCCCTGACTTTCCAGTCTAGTGGCAACCATGTACTAACCTGGTACCTACCTTTAATGCTACATCATGTATGTAACATCAAAATTAAAAAATGTTCCAATATCCACTTATCCCCTAAGTCCTAACCAAACTTCAGTAAATTTCAGTGTTTAATATTTCCCCACTCGTGTCAGCCTCTTGTACATTTAAGCCCACTCGTAATTCATACCGAAATGAAAAACTACCCTGCTAGACTGCGACCAGTGGCTGCAACACGAGCAAAAACGACACTTTCCATTTCCACTCAACACGTTATGATGAGTTGGAAACGAAATGTACCCATCAAAACTACGCACGTTTTAACCACTATTTCGTTGAGCTCAAACTCAGTGTAGTTGTAAACAAAATCGACTATGGGCAGGATGAATGATTAAAAGAGATAGATATCTTTCGTACATCTATCCCCTAATGCGAGAAACAGATTAACACAGCAACAGCAACAGCAACTTTGACAGAACCTTTAGAACCAATCCTAAATTCGCTGTTGCTGTCGCTGTGTTAATCTGTTTCTCGCATAAAACCCATTTGCTTACATTGTTGTTTTTGTAATTTAAATTCCTGTCTGTGAATATGCGTGACTTAAAATGTTTGCTAATGGGAATGGCCTGCCACTGCCACCATTTCTTTTGCTTTTATGGGCATCGCGCTGTTCAATTGTTTTGCGTTTCGTATTGAACTTGTTTGGCGTTAAGGCTTCGTATAGCGAATTCTTGCATTAAAGTCCAATTCATGAACTCACATAGGTATTCTAAAAAAGAAATTAGCATATCTACGGTTAACTATGAGTTCCTCCTATGTCGCATTATGTAAACTTTACAGGAGACACAAAAAAATTGAATATTTTCTCAAAACAGAAACGCCCGATTATTATATTTGGCAATGTTTTATCTATTTTGAAATTATAGCATATGAATTAGTTTTAAATAACATATTATGATATACTCGTATAAAAATAATATAATAAACATATGTATTATGTTCGCGACTTCATGAATTTTTTGGGAAAACAGCTTGTAGGCAGCCGCCTTTCCACTGGAAATTTATCTATCTCTGTATTCCTTCTTGAATTCTTTACTGTAGGTATCAACGTAGGAACGTAGGTACTATAGCAACCATTAAAACAAAAACCTTGAACTCAATTTCTATATACACCACCATACGTCCATCAGCGCACGTTATCAGCCACCTGCGCATTTCCTCAGAAACACATTGTAGCTGTTGATTACATATGTACATATTCACGTCGCATACTTCTCTTTCGTTTCACTTAATTTGGAGAAAACACCATGCATTTTTTATTCATATGAACGTGCTTGTGCGATGTGCGCCACCCAACCACCCCAAAGCAAAACAACGATCAAGAACCGCGGCTGCTGATAATGTTCGATTTGAGAAAATAAATTTATTTTTTCCATGTTAGATTTTAGGTTGTAGCTCAGCTTCTAGAGGACATAGAAAGCTGATTGATGGCTTGGAATAACTAAAAAAGTGTTGGCTCTCCGAAGTATTTTCTTTTGTTTGCATTGATTAAGAATTGTTTGAGTAATGGGGAGGAAATGCAGTAAAATCAGAAAAAAAAAACACATTTTGATCAAAAACGCTCCAAAAAATAGGCATCGCAATGTAAGGAATAGCCTATGTCCTTCTCAGAATCTTAAGGAACATTTCAAAAAAAGTTTCATCGAAATCTGTGCAGTAGTTTTCACGCCATTAAGTAACAAAGAAAATGCCTACAGTTTTATTATATGTACAGATGTAAAGATTGCATGTTTAGGCAGTCTTAAAAGATACGATATTTTTTGGTCCCGATAAATGGTGCTGTCGTCGATCTCCGAAACCGCTCATTCAATTTCAATGAAATTTTGTGGATGTACATTGTTCGTTCATGGTTGAAGGATAGCAAACTTTGGGACCTGATAGGTGGCACTGTGATCGATTTCCGAAAAGCTCTACCAAGTTGATTGAAATTCTGTTTATGGATACGGTTGCTTCCAGTTTGAAAGATATAGGATACACGGAAGGAACTGAAAAATCATCAATTCGCTCTCTTTTTTGCCTATATATACTCTATAACTTTTGATACAGTTGACATATTTGGTTCAATCTTAAAACAGAATTTATTACAAATTTATTATATTTATTAATTCAATTTACAGTTCAGAAATCAGAAATTTACAAAACTACAAGCTTTAGAAGATAACCATGTTGAATTCACAAACAAAAAAATTTCAATTAACATCGAATATTTTATTACACCACACCGCCTGATGTAATAAAAGTTATTTCGGCCTAGATGCCTTCAGAAGGTTCCAATAGGCTAGCCTTCATAAGCGGGATGTGCACTTTTAACCCCGCCTTGAGCTACAAGCCTTAGAAAATTGCACTAAAAATTCAAAAATATCTAATTTTCCTGCAACATAGAATAATTTATTATACCACACCGCCTACTATAATAAAAGTTATTTCGGCTTAGATGCCTTCAGAAGGTTCCCTCGTGTGAAGGCTAGTCTATTGGAAGGCGGTGTGGTGAATAAATTATTCTATGTTGCAAGAAAATTAGATATCGAATGCCTGTGTTTTTAAGCGGTGGTAAAAATGCAAAAAGGCGTTTGTTTTAATAAGATAATGTTTTCTTAAGGAGGTGTGGTAAATAAGTACACAAGGTGACAGTGGCAATTTTCTAATGTCTGTATTTCAATGCAGGGATAAAAGTACACATCCATATGGTGAGTGTTTGTTTATTGGAATCTTCTGAGAGCATTTTAGTCAAAAAAAGTAATATTCAGGCCAATCATAGAATCCGCCGGATGCTCTGCGGACGGATTCAATCCGATCCGCAGTTGATCACTTCACAAGTGAAAACCTATCATTGAAAACGGCGGATGGACTACATTATCGGTCCGCAAAACCGCATTACCGATTGCTTGTAGTCCAGCGAGTCAGCTGTCAAATGAAAATCTTTTCTTATTCGATTTTGTTTTTATAAAGTGTTCGAACATGGATAGCATTGTATTTTTTTTAAATTTAGAAGAAATTGCTAGTAATAGTGACACTAGGAGCATTTGAAGAGGTGTTAGAATGCGAGGAAAAGATGTCTGGATGTTTTTTCATCATTTTCACCATTGCCTGGAACTGAGGACGGGTTGTTTGTTTTCTAAATCGGAAAGATCAATTACCTGTTCGTAAAATTTTTAACTTTATCCTTTTTTTTTCGAAAAATAAAACTTTTATTGCGTGTATGTGTGTTATCTCTTCGAGATCCGCGTCGATTTTGATGCGGATTGAAAACAACAACATTTGTATGAACCGCGGATCGGTTGCGTTTTCAATGATTGGCACGAAATGTGAACTTCGCTACCGACATCCGCTCACTTACCTACCGGCGTTTTCAATGATAGGGGAAATGTTCAAAACAGGTAATACTCCCTCCGCAGAGCATCCGTCGGATTCAATGATTGGGGTGATTATTTTAATTCTGGTTTAGGATTGAACCAAATATGTCAACTGCATTAAAAGTTATAGAGTAGTGGTGTGGGCTCAACTAAAACCTACACCAGCACGCGACAACTCGAGATCGGCAAGTGTAATAAAATCGGACTAATTGTAATACATAAATTGTAATAAATGTGTAAAAAATGATGTAAAATGTTTCGTTGCGGTGGGCTGCATTGGCTGGTGCAAGTTTAAGGCACTTAATATATCACTTTTTTCATGTTGACAACTACGGTCGCTGGCTTAATTATAACTTTTTCTTCAATGTAATTAATGCTCTTGTATATTATGTTCGTTAAGTGTGCAAGCTATTCGCTCATTAAGTTTTCACGCTTTCTTCGTATCTCTGATGCCTTATTGAATTGAACAGTTTTGTTTACCAACACTGAGCCTCGTCCCTCCGCAGACATCTCCCGCAAAGTCAGAGCTGTTCCACACATTCGCTGTTCTTTCTTTACGATTAATGGAACAGTCAGAATTTGTTTAACTCTTCAGATGGCTGCCGTGCAAATTAATTCTGTATCTCATTGTTTTATAATGCCTAACATGCTATTAGTGTAGCCATCCTTGGTTTACTACCAGATTTTTGATATAAAATTTGCATTAAATAGATCAGGCCATCCCACAACATATATGCTCTATTTACCAACAGAACTTTACCTTTATAATAGCTAAGCCAAATAGATATGTATATAAAAAAACGTTGATCTAATCCCAAACAATAATTCCTAATAATATATACCTACCTAACCAAAATAAATGTTAAAGAAAAATTATTATTAACTATAAATAACTCTTAATTACCGTTCTAGTTTATGAGATATTTTTCTGCATCATAACTGCAGCTACTACGCAGAATACCAATTTATAAATCAGAATGCATACAATGATATTTAAGTCATATTAAATATAAGGCTAATGCACACCCGCATCCGGAATGAAGACGTAACGAAAACGCCGGCAATTAATTTTCAATAAATTTCGATTTCTTCGCTTTTATCTTGACCGGCATAAAATCAATATAACCGTCGAATCATTAACAGAAGAAAAAAAAAACTCCTCGTCGAAATAATAATAATCCGAAAAACGTTTTCTTACAAACGGCAGCGCATAATTGAAAAATGTTCAACCACAAAGAAACAGACGAAGAGAACAAAATCGGCACACAAACAAAATATAACAATGCGCAAATAAGAAATCGAATCGCGGCCATTTTGAGATGCTTTTTGATTGGTTGATGAAATCGACCAATGTGATATCCTGTACATAGCAAAGAAGGACAATGCTCCATTTTGTGTGCACACACAAAAACGAAATATACCCACAAACGAACGAGCAAGGGGATAAGCAAAGCAACAAACATTGACGAACTAAAAATAATAAAAAAAAAAAACACCCTAGCCCACAACCAGCGTGACGTGACGACAACAATGATGACGAACGAAATAACAGAGAGGGCGCGTCTTTTACACACAAAAAAGGATGTAATGCAAATGCAAGTGAGTTTTTGATGTTCCTCGATGAGGATATCATCTCTCCTTCTGACGATTATACGTTTTGACGTAATAACCGACGAGCGGCTATTGTTGAAGTACAATAGACACAAAAATATGTTTTATACTTCTCAGGCATACAGTCATAGAAACAAATGCTGCAGGAAACTTCTGCCGCAGACAATGTATTATCTGTGTGCTGCCATAATGAAGGGAGACGTTGAGAGCGAGCAGTACAACACAAACAAGCTAAAGCCTTGAAAACAAACAAACCAAAGAACTGGGTATGTGCCCGATAGATATAGGAAAAAAGCTCCCTTAGCCATTCCCATTATGCACTTTAATTTAGAAAGCAACTAAGCCATTGTTTGGCCATTCGGCTGGCGGTAAATGATACGTTGCTTTCATTTTTCTATCTCTATTCTTGTGTTAACAGCTCTTTTCTTCCTTATTATGTATAAGCATAATGGCGTATGCTGTTAAACATTAGTTTTTAGGACTTAGCTTTCAGCTTGTATAGTTTCGTGGCATTTTGTAAAGGCGCTTTAGATAATGGGAAAGTCGTTTCATGTTGCGGCCACCGTTATCATAATGCTCGTAGCTAGGTGCATATTTATATATATTTGATCTAGTATTTTCTCTACAATGGAGAAGAGGGTGAATAGATAGACGAATTGTAGAAAGGTAGAGTAATCGATGAGGTATAGGAAAACAATTTAATAAGTCTGATCTGAACTTAATCACCCCTATTACAGAATCCGATGAATGGTCTGCGGATGGCTTCCGGCAACTTTTTTCAGTTTTTGCTGTTATAGAATCCGCTGTAAAAAGTGAACGGATGTCGGTTACGTAGTTTGGTTTTGTCTAGATTATGAAACACGCAGCCCATCCGCACTCCATATAACTTTGAACGTTTTAAATCCGCACCAAAATCATTGCGGATGCAACATAAATACTATACTAAAATAAATTGATTGATTCTGTAAATTTCGATATGTTTGGTTGGACTTTATAAGGCAATGAAGTAATTTAACCAACAACAAGCGATCGCTTTACGCGACGGGTGGTACAGCCAGCGAAGAGCAATTTTTTAGTCCACTGGAAGAAGATTGGTTAGTTTAAGAGATGCTGTTCATGGCATTCTCAAACGTTCGGAATCGCAAAAAAAAAAAAAAAAACGCGAAGCAACAACAATAGCTACCTCTGACCCGGGGAAGAATACGAATCTAGTGACACCTCACTCTTTAAAATCGGTCAAGCCGTTTAGGCTACAGGAGGTCACGTAGGAACGTACATAGGATACGCGCGAAACACATAACCCTCTTTAAAAAGATTAAAACAAGACACTTTCAAGTATAACTGATTGGCAGTCGGAGGCTACGCATATTTTTGACAGATTGTCTAGGTAGTCTCCGATTGTCAATCAGTTATACTTGAAAGTGTCTTGTTTTAATCTTTTTAAATTTACAGTCAGTCGGGTTTTTTTTTTTAGTTTAATATATTTAGAAGAATACACAAAAAAAGTTTCTTTTGTGAATGGTGTACAGTATATTTATTTGTCAGTGTCTTAGGATTGTAGCTATCTATTTCTTGCCGGTCTCAAATAGTGTTCGATATGTTTATGCAATAAAAATAATATTATTTCATTTAAAATAATTGAATTCATGACTGCAGACACTCTATGATAAATGACTATGTACCTATTTCCTTAATACGAAACGTAAGCCCATAACTCCAAATCCGAAGTTTGAACGAAATCCGGGCAGCCGCTACGTTTTTCGCAGTCTCAAAAACTATTCTCGCTAGTAATTTTTTGTGTTACAAACAGCGAAAATGAGGCCACAATGAGTCTCAACACTTTTTTTGATGCCCGACCCAATTTTGTAGATCACTGTAGTTCACTTTTTGTAGTACATATTTAAGGATTTATTCACCAGTAACCCGGATAATTTGACACAGAATCGAGCTCTAAGGACACGATTCACGATATTTCTCCCCAAAATGAGATAAAAAAACAAAACAGAGATATCAACTAGCACTTTATTAAACGCTTGCATGTCAGACTGACTTGGAGGAGGTGACACTAGTTATTGTATGTAGTTTACTTTCGCTGAGATAGGATGTTTGTTTTAAGTCCTACAACAAAAACAAACAAAAATGGACCAATCTGATATTTCTGTCGCTATGCGGTTGGAATCTTTATTTTTGCATGGACCGAAGTTGAAAAAACCGCCCCGGTCCAATAAAAATAAAAACTCCGGATTAACGTAAGTTTAATCGTCTTCACAGGAAAATGGTGAACACCCTGGCGAATCGGGCCTAACACTCCACAGAAAGTAATTTATTCCACAGTTCAGTGTATTCCATCAAAAAAAAAAAATAATTGTCACACAGTAAGAAATGTCAAGAAAATGTCTTACTGTGTGGCAATTATTTTTTTTTTATTTTTTTTTAAATTTATATTTTTATAATTATTTGTTTAGCCTATGACACTCCGGGGAAGAATACGAATCTAGTGACACCTCACTCTTTAAAATCGGTCAAGCCGTTTAGGCTACAGGAGGTCACGTAGGAACGTACACAGGATACGCGCGAAACACATAACCCTCTCTGTGTACAGTCGGGTAAAAATCATTTGGGACGCAAATATCGAATGTTTTAATTTAAAATTTAACCAGTGAATACGAAGCTCTTAGTTTAATATTCGTCGATGAATACCGCCCTAAATGCTAAAAACTAACAGCATCGATAAGATAGTTCGAAAATGATAAGTAAGTGGTAGGATCGACAATGTTGTTGCGGATTTGATAATTATATAGCGGGTGTGAATAGGCTGTGGATCGAGTCAACTCCCCGGGAATATATTTTTGCAGATTCTGTAATCGACATGAATATTTCGAAAATAAAAAAGCACCAACAAAGTTCGGAAATCTCTAAGTCCCTAGTGTGAAGTTTATTCTGCATTGTTTTCGACTTAATCGCCATCTCCCTGTACATTAATAAACCGATCAAGATTCACAGTAATTTTGAGCGTTGAATCGAACGATCTATGAGGACAATTCACGAGACCGCTACGTGAAACTATGCGATTACCAAACGTTTCCTTCAATAAATCAATTGTGGCACGAACTGTGTGACATTTTGCGCCGTCTTGTTGAAACCACAGCTCTTGCACATCATGGTTGTTCAATTGATGAATGATAAAGGCAGTAATCATGGCTCTATAGCGGTCACCATCGACTGTAACGTTCTGGCCAGCATCGTTTTTAAAGAAGTACGGACCAATTATGCCACCAACCCATAAAGCACACCAAACAGTCTGTTTTTGTGGATGTAACGGTGTCTCAACATACAATTGAGGATTATCATCACTCCAAATACGGCAATTTTGTTTATTGACGTATCCATTCATCCATAAGTGAGCTTCATCGCTAAACACCGTAGAACGGACGTAGTGCGCGAAACGTATTTCGAACCGAACCATGATTTGCAAAATAAATTTGCACAATTTGGAAGCGTTGTTCAGTAGGGTGTCCCGTCGTTGCAATGTTGTTACATTGCGAACTATGAAATGTGAAAATTGGGAGTTTTAAGTTCATAGCAGATGCGCTGAAAGGCATTATTTTAGTTTTATCGCTAATAACTAACTTGTTTAAACTGAACCAGTGTCTCAACATTTCTAGATCGTAGTTGATATCGGCTGTCAGATCTAAGAGGGAGCTGTTAGAATAGGAACAGCCTTTGTCATCGGCAAACCCTGTTAGTTTTCCTTTAGTGTTCAACGTGAAAATGGAGTTCATGTATATTAAAAACAGTATTGGTCCCAAAACAGAGCCCTGGGGAACACCAATTTTTATTTCACCGCACTTACTAAATGTTTTTCCTGTTCTAACCACTTGTTTCCTGTTAGTGATGTAGGATATAAACCATTTGAGAATAAAACCTCTGAACCCAGCTCTGTTTAACTTATTAAGCAAAATGGTATGAACAGTATCAAATGCTTTGGTAATGTCGATAAAAAGAGCAGCCGTAAACTTCTTGTTGTTGACGCTATCGTAAATTAAGCTGCAAAAACTTAGCAGTGCATCTTCAGTTGATCTGCCAGCTATGAAACCATACTGTTTATCGCTGAGAAATGAAATAGTTTCAAGGTATGACACAACTCGGGTTTTGATAAGTTTTTCAAAATTTTTAGAAAAAACAGGAAGCAGAGAGATAGGCCTATAATTATTTAACATTTTTTTATCACCTTTCTTGAAAATGGGTATGACCTCAGCATTTTTTAAGGCGTCGGGGAATATACCGCTGAAAACACTTATGTTAAAGATATAAGCAAGAATATCAGAAACATAGAAAGCGATATTCTTGACAAAAGCGTTAGAATACGAATTGCGGGTTGTGGAATTCGAGTTGTCTAATGACATTATAGTTTTATAAACCTCAAAAGAAGAGATAGATTCGTAGAAAAAGCTTTGAGCCTCCACCTCCTCCCTATCAAAACACCTCGTCATACATAGGTTAGAACAGGGGCTTATTCCTGCATCATTTATTGTTTTGACAGCAACGCTAGTAAAAAATGAGTTGAAGGTATTGCCTTTTGCTTATCAACACTTATCCTCTAAAAATACCCTTTCATTACTAGGCACTTTTTTTCATCAAATCAAAATCAAATTTATATAATGTCAAACAATTTTGTACTAGAAAATGTTATGAGATCTCTATTGTGATAGTTTGCATTTTTTCATTCTTGGGTATCTTCATTCTTAGCTTTTTAGAGTCATATATTTATGGAAGTTCATTTTAATAAGTTCTAGTATTTGATTGTGGCACACAATTGGAATTGAAGACCTCTTCAAAATCTGTTCGATATCTGCACTCACAATAATAAACAATTCGGAATTAGAGGGACTTTTTTCACCGTATTCTGTTTTAAGATTTCTTTGGATCAAAAGCATATACTTTATTACATTTCTTACAGACGGTAAATGATTTTTTTTTGTTTTTAATTCACTATAAAGGGATCGAAAAAAGGACAGCATAGCTCTCGGAGATGAGGTCCGGAATTCATTTTGCTTACAGGTTTTAATATTTAAATTAAGAAATTCGAATTTACTTATTTTCGTGAACATTAGAATTTTGTGGTTGAGACAAAAAAAAAAAAGTATTTTTTGAGATATCAAAATAACCTCTCAAGTGCTCAAATTCTACCAAAAACACATTTAATTTGGGAGAATATGCTATGACTTTATAAATTTAAGCATTATTAAAAAAATATTGAAAAAGAAAAATGTAGGGAAAACGTTTTTTTTTTTTTTTTCAAAACTTCAAGCGGTCGGTAGAGGCCCAAAAGTAGCCTGGAATACTTTTTATGTTATTTTTCTTGTAATGAGCTCTGCAATACCTACGCACATTTTGCGGGGCCTTTTGTTAAGATACAAAAAAAAAAAAAATTACGGGACACCCTATTGTTCAAACCAAACTAAAAATTAATCACTTGAAAGCTGACAAAATGGCCGTCAGTTAAAATAATGTTGCCAACTAGAGTTCTGTACCTCTAAAAAAACACCCTTTATATAACTATAAATAGAGCTGGGAATTTTAGGAGACGACCAGAGACATATCTACATAGATACACGGTTAAAAATATGGCGGTGTTTTTTAATACCTTAACAGTATTACAGATCAGTGCAATACAAGGAAGATTATTTTTCAATATATATTTCTAATTTATTAATATTTTCCGTAATATTTTTATATTCTAATTTTATATATTGCTTCATTAAAAGGTTTATTTTACGATAATTCATTCCAACACATTAGCCAAATGTAGTCAAACCTCATTCCTTTACTTTCTAAAAGTTGGGCAGAAGAGAGCCAAAAAGAGAAAACAAAACATTTCCCTTCCATAAGAAACCTGCAAATATTGACGAATGGAGACTAACCCCTGGCGGCAAATTTTCGCATCGGTAGGTTGCAATAGATGTTGACATCTGGTAGGTATGTATTACTATGAAAAACCAAGAAGTTATTGTGAGAAATTGTGTACTTAATTCAAAATATACATTTTTCTTGTATTAAATGTATATTTTGAATTAAGTACACAAAAAACTAATTTTATAACAGAAAAATACCTTAAAAGTGAGTGCGATAAGTGTTGATATGAAAGTAAATACTAACCCCGTATTAATAAACACTGTGTAAAAGTTATCAACTTGTTACTCAGCAGTTATGTCCAATTTGTGTATGCGTTCTTCAATGCAATTTATATCGTAAAGAGGGAATTACATTGTACCATCTTCCAAAAGAAGTTCGGAACTCCAAAGTTTTTTTGATTAAATGGGTTTTTTTTGCTTAGGATGGGGAAACATTTTTCCAAAATTTATATAGTCTTGACTTTAGAAGTAAAGACATTTTGCGACTAAATACACGGGATGGTTTTCATATAGGTATTTAAACCAAATGAGGATTTTCCAGCCTAAAACCTCCGAAATCAGCAATTCCATCGAAATCAGGCATTATAGTTTCAAGGCGGATACTATCACGTTCAGCTGCTTTTATGAGAAGAAGGTACTACAACCTACAAGTTGCTTCATTTCGTTTCCACTTTTATTTAATGATATACTTTTAATTTATCCTCTAGATCTAATCAAGAATAGGTATATGACACATCGACCCACAGCTTTGGCGGAGAATCGTACTGATACAGAAGAACCATCCAACAATTGTACTAAGTGTTCGTAGCATAGGGATTTTAAAGCTGGATAGTTCCACTTTAGATATCTTAGTAAGAGCCTCTGAAAAGATGCGAGGTGATGATAAAGCGTACATGCCAATGAGAGTTAATTATTGCACAGAGAGATATGGTGACAACCTTAGAAACTTCTAAGCTGACTGGATTCTCCATCATCAAAGCAAGCAAATCTGTAAAAATCATAATTAGCACACTTTGTATAAGATAAAAAGCAACCAAAATAAATAGACAAAAGCAAATTTATTATTTGCTTAATCAATACTACTTTGAACAGATTTTTGTGCTGGTTTTAGCTGGTGAATTGACTCACACTATAAAAATTTCGGACAAGTAGTACTTAGACTTGCAAATTAAGTTAGTTATTACCTACTATTACATTCGAAAAAGAAAGTAATTGACTGAATAATTAATGAGATAATTCGGGCATACATGACTTCTCCTTCATTCAAAGGTCTAGAAAAATATACCTACTAAAGGAAGCACAGCGGCAATATAGGACTATTTTTGAATGGGATAAAAGACCATGTGAATTTTCCTATGTTTGACAATTTTCTATATGTATTGTAATATTTAAAACCAATAAAAATTTTTATTAAAATAAAATAGTTTTGGTGTTGAAATATGTCCCATAGATATTTAAATCAAATCTAAGGAGCTATTAAAATATAATACGATTGCATTATATGTATGTATTTCAATAATTAAATTTGAGGTGAAAGCATTATATTTTAATCTGCAGTTTATTTAATTGGAATAGAAATGTATTAAAATTCTTTATTTTTTCAATATAAATGCGGGTTTAATTCAAATACTTTTGCAATATAACCCAACTCTATCTATGTATATTAAAATTTAATATTTAAAACATATTTTGTAATAAACGACATTATTTAAAATTAATAAATCTTTTATTAGTTGTTCAATTTGAATACATGCAAAATATTATATTTTTTATATTTTCTCGGCGTTAACTTATACAACCCCAAAAATATTAAATGTAACGCCAGGATTTTAGACCGTGTATGCTTTTGCGTTAGTCGACCAACTGCGTCTTGACCAAATTGATGAAACCGTTTCTAAAAAAAAAAAAAAATAGATGGCGCAACAGGTCCGAAGGGACCCTAGCCTAGCTTCTCACAACCATTCGTTTTGTGTGAGTTTTTCATTTTTGGAACGATGGATGGGATCTACAATTTTATGCCGACTCCAAATGGCTAATTGAGAAGCTCTTTCAAGACAGTTATACTCTCGGATGTTTGTCAGACGTTCGCGAGAGGTAGCGCAGTGGAAAAAAACCATAAGTTGGAATTTGGGTTTTTGCGGGATTCGAACCTGAAACCCCTCGCTTAGTCGTCCAACACACTTACACTAAGCCACTTCGACTACGAAACCGTTTCTGCGTTTACGAAATCGTCAAGACTTCTATGATTTATGGCATGATTAGGTGACCATAACCCACTGTCACCATACATGTATCCACGTGCATTAGTATATAAGACCCAATCACTGGGAATGATTGATATACGTTTTATCGGCGTCGATCGCAAGTGGATAATGGAAAAACATTAACGATGAAGGTGAGAGGAGCAAATGTTTTTATCGTAAATCTTGGAGAGTCATATCAATATTGAGATATGTTGGTCAATCAAATCAATCAAATATGTGAAAAAAAAAAAAAAGTGATTAAAAGCTCCTGATAAGTATGATTAGGTGACTCGCTATCAATTGGGCCGGTACTTGAACTACAACGAGGCTTTGTGACGGATGTTTTCGTTTTCAATCCACAAGCGTCACCCAACTGTCTTCAGTTTGGCATTTCAATTGGAAAATGGGCTACATTCCTGTTTAACGTCAGCCAATGCAACCCAGCGATCCGAGCGAGCACCTGCAACAACATTAACAAATTTGTTCGACACTTGTCGAGGGACAAGTTCGCTCGAACACTTTTTTATTCCGAAATGCCATATGCCACGCTCATCACGAACGTTTTCCCAAATATCGCTCAGAATCATGTTGACCATGATTTCCTGAATGCACCAGCTATTTTAGTTGAGAAAAACAAGGATGTCGTTTATTTGAGTTTCGTCATTCAAAACCATGTAAGAATTTTATGAGTTCTTTATTTATGTTCGGGGCTTCAAGCCACACAATTTGAAATTAAAAATCGGCGAAGATATTCTTCTTCTTCAATTTTCTGTGTGTCTCGCTTCCGCTAAACACATTGAAATTGTTATAATTTAGGTATTACTATTTTATTTAAAATAACTTTTGAATAAGGAAATTGAATTGAATTCACGAATTTGGGCTGACTCGCGGGGTCAGCTAGTAAATTATAAAATCAAATTGAGTCTAAGCTAAAATTTAAACATCTCTTTATTGACCCTGTAGTACTGTTGAAATCTAATTAACAACGAATATGTTAATATTATAAATATTAAGTAACTCTCATTACGCTATTTAATTTCTACTTATACAACGTCTCTTTGCCAAGGGTTTGGATATATCTCTAAAAAATGTTCGGATTAATCGTTGTTCTTTGTTTTTTCTTGCTTGGCTTGTTCCTCGACTAACAATCTAAATGAAAATATGTGCATATTAATATTGTACCAGTTTTTATGTCACTTCACTAACCACGAACATGAGTACCTATAAAAAAATTAGGATATATTGATAAAATTAACACAATTTTATAATTTAAGAAGAATACTGCCAAAATCTCCTCTTCAATAAGAATTGAATTGATTGACATATTGTCAACGCGTTCTAGCATAATTACAAAAAAAAAAAAAACAATTTTAGTCCCGGGGCAAAAAAAAAATTGGTGCGACTGTATCCAGTAGTCCCGAAATATTGTATGTGTAAACACCGTGCGTGCGGTATGTATGTGGCTTGATACACGTCATTGAGAAAAGAGGGAATTGTAATAACCGTATTCTTGATATTTTATGAAATAACAAAAACATGATTTATTTCACATCAACAAAAAGCTGAAATTAATATGCCCCAGCTCATAAATGTATGCAATGATAAAAACGTATGCAATGATAAAACACAGTGACGCATTCCCTGTCCCCGGAAGTTAAATGTGTGGAATTACTCCACCAGATTCCAAAAAATGTATGCAATGATAAAACACAGTGACGCATTTCCGTCCCAGCAAGTTAAATGTGTGGAATTACTCCACCAGATTCCAATAACGCGCGCTTAGATATTTACACATCAAAAATCGGATGAAGATTCACGATACGAGGAACATTTCCCAGGGAACAAAAAACGGTTTTGCACTCTTCTTCTATCGCAAAATCATCGCCTGCATCGAATTTACAACTGGTGTTACAGAGTCGAAATCATCACAAAAATAAACTGGATTTTCGGTCTTAAAGTAAGTATGTGTTCGCTTTCTTGAAAACGGCGAAATATTGTATGTTCGCCCGAAAATCACTAAAATCTGCATCTTGAGCAGATTTTTACGAGTCTACGGTCACTTTTCTTGTAGAAAAACTTTGAGAACCTCGATTGAACAATCGCCAGTGAGCGGAGTTTTGAACTACAGCTGCCAGTTTGGTTTATTCCACGGCTCTATAAATACAGATTAGTCTAAAACGATAACAACCTGTGGTCGAGCGCGTTACTCGCTGAATTTATTTTCGTTTCTAAAATCGCTTATTCCGTCAAAGTATAGTTCTTTTACAATTATGAGGCGATTCTGCTCCTGCTTCTTAATGCACCACCGGACTCTGCAAGATTTTTGTGACTAAAATGAGGACAATACAATGATGCATTGAAGCAGCGTGACCGTTGTGTGATTAAAGTTGCAATTTGGCACTGTTTTTTAAGAGCCTGACACAATTTTTCGCTATTTTAGAGCTTTTTTTAGTTGAAGAAAGCGCTTCAACATTTTTTCAAATGCTGTTATTTAAAAATAAAAACCATTAATTTAATGCCTACCACAACACTATTAATTATAGTGTTTAGCCTTTAGAGAGCCAATGCTTGTTAAATATCTTTTAAAAATAATAAATGTGCAGAATAGCTTCAGAAATTGCACCTTTTTTCTCTTTGGCCCTTTTCCAACGGCCACGTTGCCTAGAAGTCGTAAGAACGGCGAGAATATAGTCAAGGCTATAGTGAACAAAAATCCCTCCGAAATACATAATTCCCTCTTTGTTTCAAAAATAGCTTTCGGAAATGAATTTCGGAAAAGGCAAAAATTCCCCCCGGAATAAATTGATATCATGAACAAAAATTCCCTACGGAATTTGATGAGATTCTCCTCGGAATATTTCCTTCGAAAATTTGTAGGTGGAAATTCAAAACGTGAGCAGTTTCTATGGGAGTTTGAAGTCTTTTAGTTTTTTTTTTTATTATTTGGTTGGTTTGAACCCAGAAAAAAAAAGAAGTGGCATAGGATTGGTATATACAGGGTGCGGCAGAGAAACTTACTTATTTGAAAAAATTCCCGCGCGATGAGTTGGGCGGGTAGAGGGGCGAGAGGGGCGCATCTGGAGGGGGAAGTTCCCACATTTGTTGCTCCTACCAGTCAGTTGCCATCATGCTCTGGTCTAGAGAGCAGCGTGCCTTCGCAGTCGAGACCTTCTTTTCTACCGGTCGCTCAATTGTTGCTACGCATCGTGCCTTCCACGCTCGCTTTGAAATTCCTCGTCACAGATTCGTTCCTGGCCGTAATTCGATTCTGTCGTGGGTTAACTCATTTCGGGAGTGTGGAAGTGTCGCTAAACCCAGAAATGGACTTCAACGGACCATCAGAACTCCGGAAAATGTCGAAAGAGTGAGGCAGTCAGTTGTGCGTTCTCCCCGGCGTTCGGCTCGCAAACATGCAGCTGCTATGGGAATTTCTGAAACCACTGTTCGACGAATTCTCCATGAAGACCTTCACTTTCATCCCTATAAATTGGCTGTTGTGCAAGAATTAAATGAACGCGATTTTGTTGCCCGTCAAAATGCATGTCAAAAATCGACTTCATCAGTGTATACGCAATGGGGGTCGCCATTTACCCGATGTCATTTTCAAGACTGTATGAAAAAAAAAATGGGATATTGTATTCTCAAATAAAAATAAAAAATTAAAACAATAATTGAAGTACTTTTGTTTTTATTGACCTTTCAAATAAGTAAGTTTCTCTGGCGCACCCTGTACTTCAAGAAACAGAGAGCAACAAGTATTTTGTTTAAAGTCCGTTTTTCAAAATGAACTAAAATAAATTAATAAGAGTAGCTCAATTAATAAGAAACAATTGGAGATGATGGTAAATTAATTGGATGAAAATTGAGACATTGCTAACGATGGCAGGAATGGCGAATGGTTTTTTTATTGTTGACAGGTTGTCTGAGAGAAAATTCAGTAGATACCTGAACATTGGTTTGAAGGATACGAATGTGTAATAAGAACTATATTGCAGCTCTAATTTCTAGTTACAACGCCTGTGGTAACTCTAAGGTATTGGATTTATCTCTTAAAGTTCTTCTGTTCAGTTTCACTGAATTTTTTTTTCTTGTTGAATTTGTTCCTCGGCCAGCAATCTAAACGCTGCGCAGTCCATTTTCTAAGCTCCATATATTTTGTTTTCTATCTGACCAATTCGAACACTTTTTTTTTAAAAATACGGATAAATCCAATTCCCAATTGCTTAAATTAAAGAAATTAATTGGTTTCAAACAAATATTTTCAAAATATGACAATTGAATAAATCGCAATTGACATATGTCAATGGATTCGAATATATCTTTGAAAAATTCCCGGGGAAATAAATTCCGATGACGATTCGCGATAGGAGGAATATTTTCCAGGGAAGAACAAATTTTCGGGGGGAATTTGTTTCCATCAAAATAGCCGATAGCCCTGAGTACATAGGCCGACTGTCCAACATTGGTGGTTAAATTGAAGAATTGGGTAAACTATCCGCCAACACCCGCACGTCAAAGGATAGCGAGATCGGCAAAGTATATTGCCGTGGTCCGAGAAAGTGTATACCTAGGATAACCCGAGGTAATCAATTTCTAGACGTGCACAAGAAGTCGGCTTTTCGTCAGCTTTCAGTTTGACGAATTTTACGTCGGGAGTTGGCTTTTCGCCCGTTAAATATCCAAGTGACATCGACAACGCCGTTTGGTTCACTGACTGGGCTTCGGAGCTTTTATAATTAGCCCAAATTTTGGGAAAAATATTATCTTTAGATTTATAGATGAATTGTTAAGTCAATAAAGAAAATTTCCGTATATGGGATGATCCCAACCCATACGAGGTTTACAAGATGGCAATGCATCCTCAAAAAGTTACTGTTACTGGTGGCTTTCGAGCCGACGGCTTCATTGGTTCATACTTTTTAGAAAATGACGTTGATCCAGCTATCACCATAAACGGCGAGCGCTACAGAACTGGAGGTTCAGTTCCGTCAGCAGGACGGGGCTACGATCCACACAGCAGACGCCGCCACTTTTGGCCACAATTGGCCACCTATAGATCGTGCGATTTGACCCTGTTAGAATTATTTTTGTGGGGTTTCCTGAAATCGCGAGGCTATGCCAATAAGCTGCCATCGCCGAAACCTCGCCGAATCTATGCGGCAGCCATAAAAAATTGGAGCACTCTAATCCCTGCCACAGTGAGAAGCGCGGTGGACATTTGAACGATGTTATATTCCACATGGCATAAAAAGGGTATTTCATTAAGGACTTGGCAGCTTCTTTTTTAAATAAATCAAAAAAACAATCGTATTGGCTTGAATAAGGTTAGGTTAGGTTGAGTGGGGTTGTGAGATCATCACAAAAGACCAGACACCAAAGCGGGAACATCGCCATCTCCAGAGTTGTTGGCTTGAATTACTATCAAAACATTTATGAATGGAATTTGCCTTCTTTCATATGTCTACCACGGGAACCTATGCAGCGGTCGATAGGTTTAACCCAACAACGCAGTAGAGGAAGACCTCGCCTTAGGTGGCGCGCGCAAGTGGAAGGGGACCTCAACCAACTTGGAGTGCGCAACTGGAGGCAGTTAGCCAAAGATCGCGCTAACTGGAGAGGCGTATTGGTTGAGGCCCAGGTCCACCCCGGACTGTAGCGCCAACTTAGTAAGTAAGTAAGTAAGGGTGCACCTTGACTTATAAGAGGGTAAACCTTCATGCCAACTTAAGTTTCTCAATGCAAACCTTGTAAATCTTCTTTGAATGCTTTCGATCCTATCAGAAGAATTTTTATAAAAGGGAGACCATATAACACAGCAGTATTCCAGTATGGGTATAATTAAAGAATTGTAAATAGCTTTTAAGGTATAACTATCCTTAAAAATTAGAGTGCTTCGCTTTAAAAAAACAAGAAGTGAATTTCCCTTGGATACGATAAAATTTATGTGTGATGCAAAAGACAATTTGGAATCAAAAATAACGCCAAGATCCTTAATTTCACTAACAGTGGATAAAATTTCGTTCCCAAGTCTATAATTAAGAAACAGTCTATGTGTTGAACGAAAGGCTCTAAAGATTTTGCATTTAGAAATATTTAAATCGAGATGATTATATTTACACCACTGAAATAATTTATCAATTTCTTTTTGAAAAATCTCACAATCTTCAATTGTGGATATTTGATGGTATATTTTTAAATCGTCTGCAAACATTAGACAATTTGTTAACTCTAAGAGATCCGGAATATCATTAACGAAAAGGTTAAAAAGTAGGGGCCCCAGATGACTACATTGCGGAAGACCTGACAATGCATCAATAATAAAAGACTGATCATTACCAATTTTCACAATCTGCTTTCGATTCGATAAATAAGATTCCAGCCATTTAAGAAAATTAAGATTGAAACCCAGTTTCTCAAATTCTACGCACTCGAGTACAGGTGTAGACAAACTGCAATCTGGGAGCATAGAGCTGGCTGCAAAATGTGCAGCGAGCAGATTAGCTTTGTCTAAAGAGCTGACAGCTGGAGTGTCATTGTAAATGAGCGTTGGGATTGCTGACGAGGCCAAATTCTTAATTTTTTTTACAAATGACCAAAAGTTTCTACTACCCTTGGGACATTGTAGTATTTTTTGCCTCAACTTTCATATAAGAATTTGACACGCTTTATGAGGACATTGTAATCATTTCTGGCTCGTTTAAACTTCATTCGGTTTTTCCTCAGATGGGTTGGCTTTGTAAGACCGAAAACTCAACTCCCTTAATCTAATAGCCTCTTTACAGCTCAAGTCGTACCACGCATTTTCTTTTGGTTTGATACTCTTTAACCTGCATTTAAATGCTTTAACTTGGTCACACATGTTCGTAATAATGTGATATTTTCCTTGTTGTTTTAAATTTAAGTCAGATAAATGTATTGCTATATCTATCAAAGTTGAAAGTTAAATCCTGCAACCGTTCTGGATCACAAAACATGCTGTATTGTATTGTGTATTGGTCTTTAGTTATCAAAAACCGACATATTTCTTCTTTCAACTCCCAGAAGAGCAAGATAACTAACGTACGGATGTTTTTTTCACATAAAAAAAAGATTGTGTGTGAAAACCTAAAAACTTAGAATGAAAATTATAAACTTTACCTCCAAATTATAAACACCGTATTCGCAGTGGGCCGCGAGTTTGACAACCCTCCCTTGTCAGATTTAACAAATTAATATGATATTTATATTTGAACACATACAAACAACCAACAGTTTTCCTTTTTTTTTGTTTAGATTTAATTACCATATTACGTAAATTAAACCGCAACAGTCGATTGCAACTGCCCCGCAAACTCTGCTACCTTCTGTTCTTCTTTTAATTGAGAGCAACAAAAAAAAAATATTTCTAATAACAACATATACGCATCCTAAATCAACAACAGAAACTCGATATTGGAAACAACTGAAAACCAACTCAAATTCATCCCAAAGGCCAACACAAAACAAAAATTCTTTACAAAATAAAATTCTATCAATATTTCACGCTCCAATTGTAATCCTCTTATAATTGAGTTGCAAGACCAAGGATGAAGAAAGAAACGAACAAAAAATAATGCCGGCAGATGATTGACAGCAAAACTTCAATAGTTTCGCAGAACAACAAATCCTCAATTAACCAACACAAACAAGAAGTACTTGTGTGCACATCTCAGCCGTACAAAAAAAGGAAAACTGCAGCGCCAGCGGAAAATGATCCCTCACAAGGATCGCTTCTGCAGATTACCGCTCAAGTGTGCCAATATAGTGCACCTTATAATCTCTGGCATGGTTTTAATTGAAAAATAGGAGCACAGCACAAGTAATTGGCCATCTTGCATGCTTATATGACGACGCCCCGCTTTTGAGTGTGTGTGCAGAAGCAAAACAATTTGTATCTCATAAACCACTTAACCATGAACTTGCTCTAGCCTTACTTGCTCGAGCACGAGCCTAGAGGCGGCAAGATTACACTGCTGCTGGTAGGTGCACGGGCATAGATATATATAAATATTAAAAGTGCACAAGCACAGGCATTATGCAACACGTGAGTCTCACCTGAATACGATTAACCAACAGAGCACTCATCTTCTCCGCACCGCAACTTAAATGTACACGTGAGAACGGGGACCGTAGCACACAATACAACTGGTGACAAATTAATGAGAAATAAGCGAGCAGCCAAGAAGTCCTTGTCGATATGTATACCAGAAACCAGACGCACTGAATAGTAATGGGACAATGTTACTCACAGAAAACCGACGACATGCGACGCGTCACTTTGTCTATTGTACTAGGGATTGCCGAGGATTTTGCCGATCCTTCTAGATATTCGAGTGTTCGTGCTCACCGCAAAGGTTCTAAGGACTCAATGAGGACACAGGGTACCGACAATCGCAAATGACAAACGCCGAATGCGACTTTGGTGGTGACTGGTGACGCACATCACAAAGCTGAAAAGTCAATCCCTGTCCCATTCTGTCTGACGACGCGGTGGAGGTATATGTGGCTAGTTGTCACGTGCTATACAGCAGGATAGGATCTCCTTTTCTCCTTCATTCTGCTGGGTGCGCGCTGTTTCTCTGGACAAAGGACACAATTATCGTCGGCACAAGATGCAAATACTTGCAAAGAAAAACTTTCCTACCGGTATTTTGATTCTTTTGTGCGAAAAAGAGATAGACTCTCATTAAAGAGCGTTTTCAGGCTAAACAGCGCAAGTGCACTTTCACAAATGCACTAATGATTTTGGCATGTAAAACATACATATACGAAAAGTTTCGTCTATACGGATACACAGAGCCATCCCCTAGCTGTGTTCGTCATGTAGCGTTACATAGAGAGTTAATTTCATAAGGATGATGAAAGGATATGGACGACTGCTTGTCGTTATCCTGGCGGCTTGAGGGGTGGTGGCACTGATAGATGGTGGTGGTTTGGTGTGCCGTTTGATGTTGCAGAGGCATGGCTGCTGGGACAAAAACATATAGGTACAAGCAATGAAAAACGAGAAAGGAGTGATTTGGGTTTCGCTTTGAAGTACTACTCGTTTGGTGATTGTGCGGCGCCATTTTGCATGTCCTGTTGATTTAATGGGATTTGAATTACACTAATGGCTATGGTTGTTAGAGAAGAATGCTTTGTGAATTGCATCCATGGGTTGGCCTTTTTTCCTCTCTCACTCACGTCTTTCGTATTAATGAACGACACTTAGGCAAAATGAGAACCAGTACGTATATACCGAGCTTTTATAAAGTGGAATACAGCTCTTATGCATATATACGGACAGATTTCAGGTTTTATTTCAAACAACGATTGATTCTTACAGCCATAGTTTTCATTCTTGTGCAATAGGAAACGATTGAAACAGACGACGAAGCCTCAACTATATACCTACCCTATTCACTCCAGACGGCTGTGTGTCAGTTGAAAAGTTCTGCACTCCGGCCGGCACCTCGTTTTGAAATAAATTAAGGCCGTCTAGTCAGGGAAAATAAACTTGACCTATGAGTGGAAATGTTTTTGTTTAAAACTTTTCGTGTTATTATTATTTTTTTTTTTTCTTTATTTTTTTAATTCAATTTTTCTAAGGGGCCTTTCACGTGCGCTATGAAGGCGTATGCAAGAGAGAAAGTTAATAGGGACGATGAGCAGAGGCAACATTTTTATGTATAGTTGAATTGATGCGGGACTTGAAAACGAGAGTGTTTTAAAAGGCTCTGTGTTACTGTGAAACATTTATACATATACTGTGGTTAAAATGCGCTTAATCAAAAGGGAATTCTTTGACTCTTTTGAAGGGTTTCTCTTCTGTAGGGTAAAGTGTTGATGTGGCAGGACCTTTGCTGTTGCTTTTCTATATTCTATTTGAATTGCAAATTAGGTTTGGTCTGAAGGATAGCGTAGATGAAGAAATGGTTGCTTTTTCCGACATTATTTCCAAACTGCTTTCACATGATGTGTTCTGTTCCTTTCAATTGGGGTTCTCAACTCTATACCTACTCCTATTCAGCGCTTTTTCATTCCGTTCTCATTTAAGGTGGAAAATTATTAAAAACTATTTGGTTAAAAGTATGGTACTACTGCAGCATGCACCAACACCCGCGATTTTTCAAAAACCAATTTATCTGACTTTTTTGATAAAATTCTTAATAAATTATCATCTGAGTTGTGTGGTCTTACTAAAATATGATTTTTACAAGATTTGTAGGAAATTCTATTACACATATGTCCACATTTATGTGCTCCAGAGGAAATAAAAAAAAACAACAACTTTCAAAACAACTTACAAGACGGCGTTCTTGTATATGGACTGAAATACTAAAAAGACAATCTTTTCGGAGTTCACGGCTATTGAACACTAGTTATGAATTTTTGATTACAGATAATTTGGTACCGATACTAAAAGAAACCTTTATGTAATGCACAGAGCAATTCCAAAGTAATTTCGCGACCGTAAAGGGGGAGAATTCAGACCGTGGATATCGGCCTACTTGAGGGTAATCACTTGATTACGAACAGGCAGTTTTTTGTTTCAAATTTACGATATTTTTCAAAGCCTTCGCTTATCTGGGGAAAACTAATGCAAGATTTTGGAAATTTTTTTCATACACCAGTTCGCACTAAAACCCTTTTGTTTTTCAAGGAAAGGTAAAAAAAAATATTGTAGGTACTCCATTAATTAAATAATTTTTTCACTTTTCTCTCAATTTGTCTAAAAGTAAAACAGTTCATTTTTAATTTTGTTGTTTTCAATTTTTTATTATTACATGTTATTATTATTCACCCCTATCGAGGTATCCGTTCGGAGAAAATTCCGATACGAAAGGGAAATCCGATCGGAACTCAAATTGCGTTCGAAGTATCCGTTTCGGAACAAAATAAATGTAATGTAATGAATATGAAATGAAATGAATATTCCGCAGCAATTGGTTGTCGGAGAGCTTCGGACAAAATTGCCGTGTGGCTGTCAAAAATAAGTGGTATAACGAGGTTCCACGCAGTGCGACATATGCCATCGGAGAATTTTTCCGAAAGTTGTATCGGAACGAGTGCCTCGAATGGAATTTCTCCGATTTCGTATAGATCGGAGAAAATTCCGTTCCGAACGGATACCTCGATAGGGGTGATTATTTATTAACCAGTAACATAAACGCACAAGTTAATCTTCAAATAACATCGCATCGCAAACGGAATTAAAAATTTGTATTTCTAGTAGGTCTAGCTTACCTTTTTTCGACCATTTAGAGAAAAGCGATAAAATATTTAAAATTGTCTTAATGAGCTTACTGATCAGTGGCTTCCGGATTAAAATAATAAAATATGTATTTCATTCTTTTCCCTTTAATTGAAATTGGATGAACCTGTCCATGAATGATATTTGCAATCAAGATGAGAAGACAGAGTTAAATCAGCCTTCGGGAGGTTTTTCATATATCGGGTTCAAGTCCCTCACTATCGCAGAAGGCTCCCTCGCGTTATACCTCTGCAATATCTTTCGATTATTCTTCGTTCCAGCGATTATCAAACAAAAATTGAATTTTGTTCATCAACTGTTCTGAAACAACATTTTGCAAGGCGAAGCCGTTCGGGTACAGCTAAAAAAAAAAATAAAAAAATAGTTGGCGCAACATATTCATTCATATCCGGAGGGACCCTAGGCCTAGCTTCTCACAACCATTCGTTTTGTGTGAGTTTTTCATTTTTGAAACGAATGGAAGGGATATACAATTTTATGCCGACTCCAGAGGTGGCGCAGTGAAAAAAAACCCGAAGTTGGAATTTGGGTTTTTGCGGGGTTCGAACCTCGACCCCTCGCATAGTAGTCCAACACACTAACCACTAAGCTGTTGCGCCGGGTACAGCTAGTTACCTATAATTTTTCTTAATATGTATATAAAAAAAATTCGTATCACGTTTTTTGTCCGTGAAATTTTGTGGATGCGCATATGGTTGGTTCCCGCTTGAAAGATAGGCTGCTTTTGGACACGATAGGTGGCGCTGTTGGCGACTTCCGAAGCCAATTTTAAAGATAGGATAGCTGTGGCACCTGGTGGTTGGGTGTTGATGAATAGGGTAGACACTGATTGGTGTCAACTTGGCGATGCCCAGTTGTTGCAACTGTTCAGATACACCAATTGTGCTTATTTTACCTCCAAGTGGTCACCACCGGGTACTGGTCTATGTCCATCCATCATTGACTTGCTGAACTTATAAGTGCGAGTGTTGAACACGTAGAAAATAGCAACACTATAATGCTCTGTTGGAGTTGACTGTCTGCTTGAGTCTCAGAAGTCTTACATGAGCCCCTCAGAAAGAGAACGTACGGCGGATGAATTCACATGGTTGAATCAACGGTGGCGTCAACAGTCAACATGGCAGATACCTCAATGAGCTACTTCGACGTATTTGGAGCTGAGGTCATTGAGGATTTTTCAGCACTAGTCAGGGTGCTGAAATAGAGATGGTGGCGGAAGAGCCCTTAATGGGTCAACGGCAGCTCTCACATCCCCGCAGCGGGTTACTGACTCCGGAATTTTTCCGGCCCCTTTTGCCCAAGGGGTCGCAGAAAGGACCTGGTCCTCCAGGTTGGGGGTTGTGCGTGGGGTTAACTACCCTACCACGGAAAACCAAACATGTTGCGAAGCAAACCGCGTGCAGCCGAACAACTAGCGGAGGCCCTTGACTGCTACAGAGCAGGCATCACCGCCATCCAGGAAGTGCGGTGGGATGGGCCGGGCAAAAGAAGGATGAAAAACTGTGACATTTACTACGGTGACTGCTATAGGGAATAAAAGCAGCATCTATTTGGATGCGGATTTGTTGTAAGCGGCAGACTTAGGCAAGAAGTCTTGAGCTTTCGACACGTAAGTGAACGCCTTGCCACGATCCGCATAAAGGCTAAATTCGCCAACATCAGCCTAATATGCGCTCACGCCCCACAGAAGAAAAAGACGACGCTACCAAAGAGTGTTTCTACGAGCTCCTCGACAAAACATATGAGCAATATCCTAAGCATGACGTTAAAATCGTCTTGGGTGATTTTAACGTCAAAATAGGAAAGGAGGACATCTTTGGTAGCACAATCGGAAAACACAGCCTACACGACACCACGTCTGGAAACGGACATAGGCTGATTGATTTTGCTGCGGGACGTAATGTTACCATAGCTAGCTCACGGTTTCCTCACCTCAATATCCATAAAGGAACATGGCGGTCACCTGATCATCAAACCGTCAACCAAATTGATCACGTTGCGATCGACGCAAGGCACTCTTCCAGTATTCTAGATGTCCGAACTTTCCGAGCGGCCAACATAGACTCGGACTACTACCTTGTTGTAGCCAAGGTACGGATGCGGATATCCAAGACTCCACAACAACGAGAAAATACTGTGAGGAGATTTAACGTTGGACGACTACAAACGCAACAAACCGCCAGAACCTATGCCGATCGCGTATCCCTCAACCTCTCGAGAAGTCCTATGCTGCCAGCATCAAGTGCCGAAGACCAGTGGCGCCGATGCCAAGAAGCCATCAAAAACGCCGCAACTGATGTGCTCGGTTTCACCAGCCCACCCCCCCGAAACCCCTGGTTTGACGAAGAGTGCCGGCAAGCACATGCAGCAAAACAAAGTGCCTACGAAACGTCGCTGCATAGAAGGACGAGAGCAGCTCGTCAGCTCTACGAACAAAAAAGGAGGGAAGAACATCGGCTTCTCCGGAGAAAAAAGAGAGAGCATGAGAAGCGCGCGATCGTGGATATAGAGAGGTGTTACTCCTGGAACAATGTTCGGAAGTTTTACCAAAAGGTAAAAAGAACGTGTCATGCCAACAAGACCAGAACGGAGACCTGTAGAGACGAGCAAGAAAACCTTGTAGTAGAGTCACAGTCGGTGCTGAGGACATGGAAAAACCATTTCTGCAGACTGCTAAACGGCGAAGACGACACAAATTCCGCTGTCAGGCAGAACGAGCCATTCAACCTGGACGATGAAAGCCAAGATTTCCGTCCACCTGACCAAAATGAAGTGAGGATAGCAATATCTAAGCTTAAGTCCAACAAGGCTGCTGGACCGGACGGCTTAACTGCCGAGCTGTTTAAGGCAGCGGGAGATGACCTGGTAGAGAGCATACACCAACTCGTCTCCAAGATTTGGTCAGACGAAAGTATGGGTGTTTTCATAAACGTCTGCCTAACTAAGATCTGCGTAAGACGTGTTCGTAAAGTCAGATTTTTGATCGAACAAACGCAGATGAATTGCAGAAGATATGTTCGTAAACGTCATAAATGTAATCAGCGTCTGGCAGATTGTGCATCCATATTTTTTTGACTGCAGAAAGCGCGAGAGGTAAAAAATTGTAAAGTGCGAAAAAAGAGTTTTATGGGCAATTTTTTATGTGTTTTCACAATTGAATTTTAATTTTTTTGAGGGAAAAAGAAGCTGCGGCGTGGAATGTCACGAAAACCAAACTATTGTGATGATTTTTTTGATTTTTGTGTGACGTTTATGAACATTTAGTGACTACTTCAAATTGTACTAAAGCAGGCCTGCGCACGTGCTGCAGAATAAGTGTATTCATTAATGCAACAAAAAAGAAAGACGATTGTACTAGCGCAGATTTTCGACGTTTATGAAAACACCCTATGCCTGATGAATGGAACCTCAGCATCGTTTGCCCGATCCACAAGAAGGGAGACTCTCTAAACTGCGCCAACTATAGAGGCATCAGTCTCCTGAACACTGCGTATAAGATCATGTCTGCTGTACTGTGTGAACGCCTGAAACCATTCGTCAACGATCTGATAGGTCCCTATCAGTGCGGTTTTAGGCCCGGTAAGTCCACGACCGATCAAATATTCACACTACGGCAGATCCTGGAAAAAACCCAAGAAGTCCAGATCGATACTCACCATCTTGTTATCGATTTTAAGGCCGCATATGACAGCATTTATAGAGACGAGCTATACAGAGCCATGTCTAGTTTTGGCATCCCTGCCAAACTTGTCAGATTGTGCAGAATGACGATGGAGAACGCTCGCTGCTCCGTAAAGGTCGGAAACAATCTCACCGAGACCTTTGACTCAGAATATGAGTGCAGTATCGGGGGATTCCGAGTTTTGCAAACGTCTTTTAGATATCGGGAAGGTAAACGTCATGAAATTAAATATAACTATGACGTAGAGCTACCGGCTGATCTTTGCCAGGTTGTAGCAGATTTTAAGACTTTAATTGAAATTGGATGAAACTGTCCATGAATGATATTTGCAATCAAGATGAGAAGACAGAGTTGAATCAACCTTCGGCAGGTTTTTTATACATCGGGTTCAAGTCCCTCACTATCGCAGAAGGCTCCCTCGCGTTTTACATCTGCAATATCTTTCGATGATTTTTCCTTCCAGCGATTATCAAAAAAAAAAATGAACTTTTTTCATCAACTGTTCTGAAACAACATTTTGCAAGGCGAAGCCGTTCGGGTATAGCTTACTAACATACTTAAGGTGGCGCTAAAGTCCGGGATGGACCTGGGCCTCAACCAACAAGCTTCTCCAGCCAGCACGATCTTTGGCCAGCTGTCTCCAGTTTCGCACGCAAAGTTGGTTAAGGTCCCCTTCCACTTGCGCGCGCCACCTGAGTTCGGGTACAGCTAGATACCTATAATTTATCTTAATATGTATATAAAAAATTCGTGTCACGTTGTTTGTCCGCGAAATTTTGTGGATGTGCATATGGTTGGTTCCCGCTTGAAAGATAGGCTGCTTTTGGACCCGATAGGTGGCGCTGTTGGCGACTTCCGAAGCCTCCCAATAAAAAAAAAAAATCAAACGACCTTAGCCACAGCAACGCGTAGTAATCTTCTAATAAGATTACAAATTTTAAGTGTGAACTGGTGTTTGAAAAAAAAAAAAACCTAAAAAAATGTTGTAAAAGCAAATTGTCTTAAAAATTCTGTTGGGTTTATACTACAGGAAATAGCTGATTTCACGGGCAATTTCGCGTTCACGTCTAGAAAACGTTGGTAAACACTAGTGACCAATCAGGCGTTGCTTTTACAGTGACATTTTGACATCGTGGACAACATTTTGTGTCCTCTTACTCGTCTTAAAAGACATCTGCTTGATGTAACAATAAAAACTATAATGTGCCTATTTCATTGACATAATTTTGATAAAATTTTTTGGAATATTGCCCGCGTTTCATTGACCACTAGATTTAGATGACACATTAACCTTATGTCAACGGGCGGTTTTTATTATGCCCGCATGATTGATTTTCAAGGTTTACAATAACTCGATCTTGATCTCGTATTATTGTTGTAAACCATGGAAATCAATGATCTATATAAAACATGTGAGCATAATAACAAATATCAAATATATGGATACAATTTTTTTTATATAGACTTCGGCATAAAATGGACATTTCCACAGTTATAACTGCTAACCAGTTGTAAGATTGTATACTTTTAGTGTAATTTTTAAGCCTTAAGAACTACATGGAAACAAAATTTGAAAAAAGTACAAAAAAGTGGAATAAATCGATTATACTCTTCCATCGTTTATAGTAACTCTGTATATTTTTTCTCAATATACATTTTTCTCTTTGTGGAAAGCTCGAGCATGTTCAAGCGGTGGGGTGTGAAAAGTCTATTACGTGTTATTTGTGGAAAAGGTTTTTCCGTCGGATTTTAACAAAATTAATTATTCCCGACGTTCCGGCGGGGATTGCTGCCGCCTTCTTCAGGGTTTAATATATTAAAGAGAAATTTTACTATCTGTCTTTAAATAAACAATTCCTAATAGTTACTGATCGTATTCGGGGCAATGCTGGAACAAACATTAGTAGCTAATATTGTACTAAACTTTTTTAATGTTGAAATAAGATAGTAACTAAAATTAAAGAAAATGTAGGTAGGTAGGTACCTATTGCATTTTGTTTCATGTATTTTTATATTTTTTATTCAAGAATATTTTTAAGTTTTTGCTTAAATGCAATTGAAGTGGTTGCAGCTGAATTTGATGCTGCTGAAGTTGATGCCAGAAACTCGATTAAGTAAAGAGTAGTTGACTTTCGGTTGAAATCTTGAAAGACTAATCCCTTATTTCTTAAAAGAAAACCGCGAAAAAACAGCAATGAAAATATCTGCGCACAATTAAAGTCATATTTTCTCTTAGACTCATTTTTGATGAAATGAAATTGGTAATGCTTTTCTCACCTTTGTCATTTTTTACCATTCTTTATAAAAATAAATTGTAAGCACCCGCCAAATCTACCTGTTGTTGACTTCACTTGCGAAGAAAGGTTATTCCTTCAGAAATCTATTAAAATATGATTATACAAACGATTTCTGCTAACCCTTTTTAATAGTAGGTTCCTACCAACTCAATTCTCAATCAATTCTTATGACAAAACTCAAATGTTCATCCATAATCATTTGAGAAGTGCAAATTTTCCCAAATTTCCCTTTTCTCAGGGGTGGAAAAATTTACCTATTTTGCAAATCCTTTTTGGAAATTATAATATTTTTCGACCGATCTATGAGTGGCACGCTTCAAATTGGTAAAAGAATAAATGCAATTGGTTTTCATTTAGTAGGTTAAATATGTTCTGAAAGACTCGTGTCGGCGATTAATCTATTACATATAAATAAAATTGGTGTAGTTCTGTTCGACTAAAATTGAATTTGACTGCATGTTTTTAAATGCAAAAATCTTAGAAACTGCTAAATATATTCTGGTGCATTTTTCACAGGCTTATAGAGGATACTTAGGCCTACAATACCCACTTTGTTTTAACTCTATATCTCTATAAATTCCGGAAAAAATTGGACAAGAGTAATTCATTTTTTTCGTTTCGTTTCACTTTTTTCTTTGCAACGCTTTGAGTTTGAAAATACTGGGAGCATTTAAATATACTAAATACCATCTTATAGAGGACATCTACAGGTACAACTTAGGATATCCATTATCTCGATAACTTAAAAGGTTTTTAAATAAATAGGAAAAACTTGAAACATTTCTACGATTTTCGCCTGTGAGTGGATATGCACTTCATCCTCAAATCAAACATACTAGCCGCACGATATATTGACATCTCTTTTAACCTTAATTTACTCCTGTGACGGAGAGGGAGACAGTATACTGTTTGGTGTGCTTGGAAAAAAAGGAACACATAAAAGAAATGTTAAGTCAGTGTTAGTATATGTAGGGTAAAAGTCCCTACACGAAGGGATCTAAAAATGATACCGTAAGGAAAAAAGGACAGATTTCTATAACGTAGAATTTTTTTCGGACGAAACATTCACCCCTATTGCGAAGATCAACTATCAATTGATAGTTGATACTTATCAATATTTTTTTTTTCTTTTTTTTTTTATAATTTTACTCGCGCTCAAAGGGTTATGAATACCCTTATAATGCGGGCGCGGGGCACAGCGTGGCATTCAAGTTTTTTAGGAAGAGAAAGAGGTATAGGAAAGAGTTTGTGGCGCAGTGGATATTCTCCACGAGTGGCGTCCTAATAGCTAGGGGAGAATTATTGATATTTTGTGTTCGCTCATAATTGACTTAAACTTATTCGCAGCTTTTATTTGTGAAAAATGTTTCGTGGTACTGGCTCGGATTTGAACACGTAACCTCCCACTCAACAAGCGAACACTCTATCACTGCGCCACGGCCACCCAAATAAATAAATAAATAAATAAAAACAAATTAAATTAAACAAGAATAAATTTCTTTAAATGGTATTGCGACGATCAATTATCAATTAAGTGTTGATCGACACAATAACTTTATTTTGGCGTTATGTTCACAGGTTATATTTTTATCAATTGTTTTTCACAATACCAGCATCAATTTTAATTGATAAATTTGTCAATCGTCAACCGATTGATAGTTGATCTTCGCAATAGGGCTGATTTTCATCTTTGCTCAGTCAAGAAATATTTTTTTTTTTTTTTTTACTTTTTATATTTTGCTCTTACATTCGTCGATATTCGCTAAGGGATGAAATGAGATGACATGATTTGAAGAGTCTACAAAAAGGAAAAATTCATTTGTGATTGAGATTGCGTATGAGAAGTTTGATTCGATTTCATCGTGTATGTATGGATAAAATAGTTTTTTATGTACATAAACTTTGTCAAATATGTAGGAAAGGATTGTTTATCTCTGTTTTGCTCACAAAAAAAAAAAAAAATATCTATCAATATCTATGAAAGAATGTCAAATAGATATAGGTATGCATTTTATATTTAAAAAATTAAAAACATCCATTTTATTCACATTTCGTTCGATTAATACCTATAAAAGCGGAACACATGGAATACCCAGTGTGTGGTATTTAAAAGAATAGCCAAAGGGCAAATGCACTATGGCTAATAAATTACATATCAATAGAAGCGGTTAATAGGACTATGCAAGATATGCTAAATAAAAACAGATTTGTCGGTGGAGTTACATTTTTGTTCTCTGGTAATTTCAGACGAAGATTAATTGTTATCGGATGATTCTGATATTTGCAAACTTCTTTTTGAGATTGATTTCGTTGCAGAAAAAGGTTATTGGGGCGTTAATTTTAACTGGTTGTGGTAAAGGAGATACGGTTTATACCAAAAATACCAATAATTCCCAACAATAACCCATTTCAGTTTCAACGGATTCAATTTCGTTTTTTTTTTGACAATCAATGAGTCACAGGCTCAAATTTTAAGAAAAGCGGGATGCGGGAGTTGATTTAAGCAAGAATTGCTTCACGCACGGGCATTTATGTGTAGCGTGCAAGAGGATAAGCAATGCAGCAAATATCACAACTGTTATGAAACCACATTTTGCACGTGCGAAGCCGGGCGGGTACAGCTAGTATATAGATATAATAATATTCCATTTTTTGTTTCATGTAGGATGTAGCTGTACCGTTTAGTACCCGAATTTTTGCATATACTTAGAAGGTGGAGCAGACTCGTAATAAGTATCTTATTTTCCCTGCGAATTCAATAGAATTAAAGCTGAGTTAATTTCATTTGTTCATTCGCATAGAATAGTTTTAAAATGACAATCAACTATAAACAATGTTTTTGGTAATGCAAACCCTATTTGTGATAAATTGAAAAATTACAGTGTTATTGTATTTAAGTAGCTGAATGTATACAACAACTGTTGTCTTATGCAAATAAGATTTGCTTTTCAGTTCTGATTCTGACAGTTTTCACTAACTTTTGCCATTGTGTTCCTGTTTTTATTCATCTACAACACTTTAGAGTAATAAGGTATATCAAAAAATAATTAGAAATCATAAAAACTCAGAAAAATATGAGCAAACGGGTAACGCTCTGGCTAACCAGGCAGGCCTGCTTCTAAAAATATAAAAAGAAAAAATGCCATGGATCATAAAAATAAGAATTTTGAAACATCAAACAAGTGGAACCGCATGGATTCATACCAAATAATTTAAGGCGCCTATAACAAATCTATGATCCATTTTGTCTGACCATACTCTACAAAAGTTTCCTTATGTGCATAGTCTCATACTGGAAGCCAAATGCATTTACGAGTGTATTATAAGTCCTTGTCCTGCCTCAATTTCATTGTTACGAGTATAAGTGTAAGTGCCCACCCACAAACACCACGCGTATGGACCCTTGAAGCTGAAAAGCTTTTTCTTTTGATAAAGTTCACAGTGTGGAATACATTTCAGAACAATTTCATAACATTCGCACGAATTGTTTCGATTTCTCTTTGATCCGACAGAGCTTGTGAGTGAGTGTGGTTTCCCTTTGACACCATATTGCATATACGAATGCTTGAATGCCTCCCAAAAGAAGACATCAATGCATTCCTTCGAATGTGATAGGATCCATTCAGGCAGATAATTGAATTATTCCTAAACTGCACAAATAGTTTCTACAAATCAAATTTATCATCTTTGTTTCAAATCAAAAAATGTATGCAATAAGACAATCTGTACTCACCGTGAGAAAAAACAAATATTAATTGTGGACCGAAATGTGAGTTTATAACAACAAAAAACAACGGGATCAACAAATTAACTTCGATTTCTCCTTCTACTTCAACTACTGCTCCTTTTTTGTGTTTTTTTGATTATTTAAGTAAACGTATTAGTGTTCCTCTACGTATATGTATATAACAAACAAATTTAACGATATTTCATTTAAAGAATAACAAATAAAGCATCAAAAATTCCACTCGAAACGTATGCACATTTAACTTCTTTTGATTTAATGGTTAAAAATTAGTATTACAAAATAATCATTCGTTGACATTATTTATCGAACTATTATGTTTTATGTGAGTTTTTTTTTTTTTGCTATTTTACTAGACCTAGATAGAAGATTAATTAACAAGAACACATTCTTTTTTTATTTTTAAATTTACTATTTTTTTCTTAGCTTTTCTGTTCATGTTTTGATGTGTGGAATTATATTTTATTTTATTATTTCTCTTTCTTATGCTGGTTTGTTTTACGCGATTTTCGATGAGTTATTAAAAGATTTATTTAATGTTCAGAAAAGAGAACATTTTGTTGTGGTTGTTGTTGTTTTTTTTTTTTTTTTGTTATCCAAAAGGTAGATTCGTTGTCACGATGTGTTCTTCGTCTGGTTAATAACAATCTCTTCAATGCATTCTTTTGAAAATCTGAAAGGAAAAGATGAAAAGATCATTTTAATGTGGAACTTAATGAATTGGGTGGGCGGCTTCATTGATGACAAAAATATGTAAAAAATTATAATTCGCCTGTCGCTTGGATTAATGGTATATTAAATGTAAATTATTATCGAAAATTGAGCGCATCTGACAAGGATAAAAGAGAGTTCTTTCACATGTCGTGAAATTGCCAAGATGTCTCGGCCATACGGAAAATATTTCTAGCTAACAAGATAATTTATATGTTAATTTGTCGGTGCATAGTTTAGTTAAAGAATTTATAATGGACCATACATTTTCACGGTGCACATTGGCGGTATATATAATTAGAAACTATGATTGGGTAACACACAAAAACGAGACTAAGAGCCATGCATTGTAGATACCATTAGGAGCGACGGTAGCGGGTTTAAAGGTTATAATTGAAAGGTGTTGCCGTGTTTTATGTAAAGAAATTGATGAAGACCTTGAAAAGGTTGCAGGCACAGACTGTAATATCCTGGGGAATAACTTCAATACTCACTTCAAAATATAATGACACGAGTCAGTATTATACTCTGTCCAAGAAAAATTGTCAGTACAGGGAAGATAGGATGTTTGTCTCTCAGTCTGGTTGCAATGACTTACATAAATCGGTCCCTTTTTAAAGCTATCACAGGGTTGCCGTAGTGTGTATGATAATTCGCCATAACTCAGAGAGCAATACTGTTAGGGTTATCATCTTACAATTTGGCTAGGTATCATCAGTAAAATAAATCTTTCTTTTCTCTTCTCTATTTTTTTTTTACTTCGCGTAGATAGCTTCGTCTCCAAGAAATAATGTCACTTCTTTCCAACAACAAATTCTTTCGCTGACGTTTGACGAATTTAAGTCCGAGATCTTTTTGCAATATTATATGCAAAGTTGAGCTGCTTAGTTTTGTTATATTTCCACTTTTTTGTACTTCCAATAATATCTTGTCTAGCGTTGGAAGGTCATTATCCATAAAAAACTGATGGACTATCCGCCTAATCGCACATTTTTCCAAATCATCCACCTTGCTCTTGATACCGGAATTATTTTTCTTCTTTGGTGGTGAATTATGGCTTTCGATTGCTTTTTCCCTTAAAAGCCTGTATACAGTCTGTTCCGTAACAGGAAAAACAGTAGCCGTATTTCCTACGGCTTCCGATTTACTTTTAAAAAGGCCATAGAATTTTTCAGTTGCATTAACAATTTGTTGTTTCTTTTCTACACTTAGATCCTTTGAAGACTTTGTAGCCATGTTTCTGTTTATTCATATGCATAATAAAGTTAACCATTTGCTTAGATGCACTATCCGCTATTGAGATAACAACCATTGTTTCCGCCTTATAAACACAAACAGGCAATTAGAATACAAAATTATATAACCACGACACAATGTCATATACCTAAACAGATGGTAAAAGGAATGCACTTGTGCAGCTCTACATGCATTTTTTACATATAGACATATATACATAGATTACATATTTGTTAAAAAATTACTACCCGTCAATGCAGAACTTCGCGGAAACAGTAGCAAAAAAAGGGTCATAAAATCCTTTCAAGGCATTTGCTTTACTGTGACCGGATGTGGTTAAACCCAACGACCGAAAATAAACAGTATAGGTCTACCTGCTTCATCATTTTGATATTTCAGTGTGAAAAATATGCTCTACAAAGTGAAATATGAATTTATACCTACCAAAACATGCAGAAATATGCCCTAACGAATAAGGCTGAAAATTTGTACTTAGTTTTCTATAACAAAATATTTAATCAAATTTTATCCCTTAAAATACCATGCTTTTACATGAATCCGGTTGAGTTGCCTTAGTAATCACTATTAATTTATTGCAATATATCTCTGCAACGCACATATGATCACTTGTTGCGTTAGTGAAATGAATGTATTAAAACACCTCACGAATAATTTAGAATTATTTCTAAAAGACAACATTCAAAAATATGTTTTAACTGAATATTATTGGATCTTTCAGAAATACAAACAAATTAAAACCGAATGGCAGCACCCCAAATAATATGCCGCTCTCAAAAGCTCTAAAAAGCTCCAAAAAGCACCAAAACCGAAAGTTCTTTGACAAAATTCAAAGAAAAACCCTTAATGATATGCTAACATTTTCACATGGTAACACTTCTCTGATGTGCTTCAGTCACTCACACTGCTTATTTTGGTTGATGATAACAGCAAGCGAACACAAGCGATCGTGCTCATTCTGCCCGCAACTGTGTGGCAGAACGGTTGTGGAGGGATGTATGCGAATTTCAGGAAAATGACAACAACAAAATTCCTTGGAATGTCAGTGGTTTCGTTTTTATTTCAGTGGCAAATCTTGTGTTTGAGAGTACTACAGGCACTGGTAGAAAAAAGAGCTTCCCATAAGGCCTGTACTGACAATTTTTCTTGGACAGAGTATAGTTAAGAGGAACGGTCATTTGCTGTAGAAATGGTATAGCGTCGAGGCCGTCAGCAAACGTTGCTGATAGATTTCATAATGGTACTGTCGGGTATTATACGAGACCCCTACTATGAATCTCCCAGACCATTGCAGTTTGTTCCAAGTGGAAGTCATGGCAGTAACAAAAGCTGCCCGTGAGTATGCGATAAAGGTAATACCTCCGGAAGGTATCACCTTCTTTATCGATAGCCAGGCAGCCACAAGAGTCTTAACTGTTCCAGTAATAAAATCATGAATGGCTACCGTGAAAAGCTAAAAGCTCTTGGAAAACATCAGACGGTATTACTGTGCTGGGTCCCTGGACATGAATGCATTCCAGGCGATGAGAAAGCGAATGAACTAGCACGACAAGGTTCGGCTAATGCTCTAGAACAAACATCCCCCTCTGTGTATACCCCGCTCTGTACTCTAAAGCTAGAAGCGGGGAAGAAAGCCACAGGTGAGGCGAACGCTAGATGAATATCCATGGATACGTGCGCTACCACAAGGAAACTATGGCCATCTTTTTGTAAATTAAAAATAGAGAAAATTATGCGGAATAACCGGAAATGTGTCTCTACGCTTGTAGGTATCCTAACAGGACACAACTCCCTGCGATACCACATGATGAAAATGCGACTGACCCAAGAAGAACTTTACAGAGGCTGCGGTGACGATTGACTTATGGAGGACACAACCCATTTCTTATGTCACTGTCCAGGTCTTCAAATAATGAACTTTATAAAATACTCAAGATGGTTTACTGAAAAAAAAAAGTCATATTGATGAATGACTTTCATAAACATGATGTGCATTGATATGGCTTATTTTTTTATCAATATCATGAACCGTTTTTCAATATGATGAAAGTGCATTCATCAATTTTTTCGATAGGATTCTAAAGAGAATTTAGCGTATTTTCTTATGAACTGCGTTCATAATTTTTGCAAAACATTTCATCAATATGACGAAAACACTTCTTTTGATGAATTTAGTTATTTGTTCATCCAGTTGATGATTTATTCATCTTATTGATGAATGAAATCATCATATTCTAGTACGATTGCGAAGTTTTGAATTTTCATTATATTGATAACAGCATTCATTGTATTGATGACGGCTTTCATTATATATTGATGTCCGCGTTCATTAAAAAACAGACTTGCATTTTTATTAAGGAGAATGTTGATGTAAGCGTTCATCTTATAGATGAACGGATTCGTTATATTGATGAAAAGATAAAAAAATCAGTTATATTCGTCATATTGATGAATTTTGAAGGAACTACCCTTCATATCATTGGTAAAACTTAAGCTTTTAGTAAATGCTTGCTTTAAACTAAGATATGTTCCACATCACTGGAAGATAGCAATTATAGTTATAGCTAAACAAGGTAAACCTTTATCAGAAGTCGCCTCATACAAGCCAATCTCACTTTTACCAGTATTATTAAAACTTTTTGAGAAACTTCTTCTTAAAAGGCTAGATAGAATCGTTGAGTAAAGAAAGCTTATTCCCACCCACCAGTTCGGGTTTAGAAATAAGCACTCGACAATAGACCAAGTTCATCGTATAACTAATATTATAGTAAAATCGCTAGAAGAGAAACACGTTTTTCTACATTATTCTTAGACGTTGCACAAGCTTTTGATAAAGTCTGGCATAAGGGCTTAGAGTATAAACTTCATAGGGATCTATCTAGACAATACTATGAGATACTTAAATCTTATATTTCAAATAGATTCTTTAGAGTTCGCTATGGTTCAGCATATTCTGAACTAAAGAACTACAAGCAGGGAAGTGTTCTGGGACCAACCCTATACTAACTGTATACTAGTGATATTCCAAATACGACTTATACGACGATAGCTACATTCGTAGACGACCAGTATTTTTAATTTATGTTTTTATTTGCGTGACCAAACTTACAAATACATGCAAACAAAATTGACAGCACAGAAAGAGTGGATCATATTCATAAACAAATTTGTCAATATGATGAATTCATTCATCACATTGGGGACGTTCGGATTCCTAGTTAAGTAAGTCTGACAGCTGACTGACTAGATTTATATCAGTTTTTATTGTCCCAGAGTGGTCACGTGTATAGATTTTGCAGTTGACGTTTATGGAGGGGAAGCCGACAAATCTAGTCAAGAAAATCCTGCCTGCATACTCACTTGACTTTTCGATTTATATTTATATTTTGCACTACGAAGTGTGTATGTAGTGGGTCCGCTAGTGTCGCATATAAGATCCGATCTGACGTCAGTATTTCAAACGCTCATCGGCATGTACCAATAGATCGAACATTTATCCACTTTTCACGCTTATGAATGACAAAAAAAAAAAAAGACAGATTTATGGTACTTCGTAGGAACAGGGCAGAGGACAGCAATACCAACTATACCTACTGGAATTTCCAGTATTGGAAGATACTGAATTAGTTTCCATAGAGGATATTTTCAAGCATTCTCTCTTTCTTTCTTTCTTGTTTGAACACATTTGCTGAACGCACTCTTTTATCACATTTTATCACATATGAAATGCTTTGACCCCTATTTTCGTCGAAATTGGATTTACACCGACCGAACAGTAACTAGTTTCCAATTGACTTTCAATCAGCTGTGAGACACTAGTCGTGAAACTTCTGCGTAAACTATTTTATTTACAAATTTCGGACGCATTAATTAACAAATAAAATGAATTCAGAGCATTTAAAAATAATACTAGCCAATTGATGGGAAAATTATTTTATGTTGTGAGCAGAGGAATGATTAAAAGAGATGGATAACTTTCGTACGTCTTTGCCCCCAAAACCCATTTCTTTAAATTGTTGTTTCTGTAATTTCAATTTCCGCTAATGGCCGGGCGCCAATTGTCTGGCTTTTATGGGCATCATGGTGTTTAATGCCCAATTCAAAATGTCGCATTGCATTGCAAGCATTCATTTTGTTGCCACATAAAATAAAAATACAGCTTCAGGCGTTGGATAGACTTGATCTTAAATATCGCAAAGTTAAACGCGACGCCTGAATATACCTACTTTCTACTATCACGCGCGTTGACAGCTTTAAGGTGCCTGTCCATTTGAGAGTAAAACAGCTCTCAAGCAGCTCTCGGGAGCAAACTCGCAAGTGGACAAAGCCTAAAAAGTAGTTCGCGTAGAGTTAACTTTTACCGAGAGTAACTCTCGACAGGTTTACTAGCGTAACTACTCTCAAATGGACAGGCACCTTTAGAATTTCAAATTGTTCGATTCCAAAACATAGAACATGCCGTTCATAATGGAGTAGCACATATCCGCAAATGTTTATCACACACAACTTTTAAAGAGTTATTTGATGTTTTTTTTATGCAAATTAATTAATTCAGTGCGTGGAAATGACGAATACCATTTTTTTGCACAGCAACTTTTAATTTCTTTAGATTTTTTGGAGACAACTTATTAATCAAGGGTCTTGTACCCGTATTAAGGTTGTTTTTTGCTTTGATATTATGTTAAATATGATTTTTCTTATATTTTGGAGAATTGTTTTTCAATTCGTTTATAAAAATTATACAGATACAAGAAAAAAAAAGGAGTAGACTCGAAATTTTAATTCTGCTCTGAATCTGTGTTTTTTAGCTCAAAAACAAACCGAACTTTTAGTCTGTCATATACACTACCCTCTCAACGCGCATACGCTTCAAAGCAGCATTTCCTTTTACAAAATTCTAAGATTCTATCCAATGTTCTGTGTGAACGTTTTAAGCCGTTCTGCAACACAATAATCGGCATGAGCCAGTGTGGCTTCCGGCCCGGCAAAAATCGACGATACACCAAATTTTCACACTAAGGCAAATCCTAAAAAAGACCAACGAATTTCAAGTCGAGACTCACCACATTTTCATCAGCTTCAAAGCCGCATATGATAGCATTTATCGTCAGGAGCTCTATATGGCCATGCCCAATTTCGGAATCCCGACGAAACTGATCCAGTTGTGTCTCGTGGCACTGCAAAACACCCGCTGCAACGTGGTTTTGTAGCTCCTCCAAACTATTTCAAAGATGCACCGGTATTCGGCAAGGAGATGCGCTATTATGTGACTTCTTCAATCTCGTGCTGGAACAGATAGTGCGCAGATGTCAACACAGAAGGTACTGTCTTCAACATATCAGTCCAACTATACTGGGTTATACGGAAGATATCTACATGTAGTATTTATCCCCAAACCAGGCAACAAGTCTAGTGAATTACCTAAATCATACCGTCCCATAAGCTTAACATCGTTTTTCCTAAAAACAATGGAAAGAGTAATCGACGTTCATATTAGAGATTGCTTAACTCGTAGCATACCTCTACAGTCTACACCCCTATCAATATGCCTATCAGAAAGGCAAATCAACTGAAGGCGCACTTTGAAGCCTAACTAAACAGATAAAGGGTGCCTACAGTTGCAAAGAGATCGCGCTATGCGCGTTTCTTGACATAGAGGGTGCTTTTGACAATACAGGATATGACTCCATATCAAATGCTTTGCTTCCAAAAAATATAGATGAACCGATCATCAAATGGGTCACAGCGATGCTTGTACGCCGGAAAATAACGGCTTCGATAGGACCAATCACAGCATGTGTTACATCCGTAAAGGTCTGCCCACAGGGAGGCGTAGTTTCACCTCTACCGTGGTCCTTGGTTATAGATAACCTATTACGTAAGCTGAGCTTCTCAGGTTTCAATTTTATAGGCTACGCCGATGACTTAGTCATCATTGTTAGGAGTAAAGAATATGAATGAATGAATAGGAGTAAAAATGAAGTTACATCACTCATGCAAAGTGCTCTTAGGATAGCCCTAGATTGGTGCCGCAAAGAAAATCTTTCTATCAATCCCAATAAGGGTATCATAGTTCCCTGCACCAAGAGAAGAAATTTAAATCCAAACCAAATTTCAATCAATGACACACTCATTGAGTATTCCGACGAAGTCAAATACCTTGGAGTTGTCCTCGATAAACGGCTGAATTGGAACTCCCATATAAAGACTTAAATTACCAAAGATACTAATGCTTTATAGACCTGTCGCCGTATGAACGGTAGAACCTGGGGGATTACACCGAAGATCACACACTGGATATACACAGTCTTGATCAGACCCATTATAACATATGCTTCTATAGTATGGTGGAACAAAGTTATTCAAAAGAACATAATTTCAAAGCTGAACAAGTTACAACGCCTTGATAACCTGGGCCTTTCCTGTGCAATGCAAACTTGTCCTACAGCTGCTTTAGAAGCTTTAATATATGGGAAGAGATTAACTTTAGTGACCATCCGGATCTATTGACCCTTATCTCGGAACTTTCGGAAATTCACATGATCTGTGCGGTAGCTAACCGACTACCAAAAACTTTATGCTCCAACAGGAAATTCGCCACGGAGATCACTAAAAGAGAAGCATGGGTTAGCAATAACCCACCTAACTGCCAAAACGGCCTAGAGTGGTATACGGATGGTTCCAAAATGGACTCGGGTGTGGGAGCTGGCATACATGGGCCAAACCGTAATAGGTGGTAGACAGGGATGGGTCCACCTGTCGCCCGGTGAGATACCACAACATCATGCTATAGGCTCCGTGAAATAGTCTTGACTACGTTTCGGAGTTTGGCAGATGGGCCGGTGCAACACGGATGGGACACAAAAGCCATGATGCAACTTCCTGAGATAAAGAATTCCGGAGGTAAACTAGTCTCCCATTCGGATCTCCGGGGGGGACTATCTCAGGGGGTTCAACATGCAAATAATCACCCACAAGACTTGCATGACGTCAGACATCAACGAACACAAAGACAAAAGAGACTAAACACTAACAGAAGAAAGCTAGCAACAGATTTCTGCAACATTCGAGGTCTAGGACTCAACAATGTCAACGTCAGCTGTGTGCACCAGCATCTGCAAGAAAAAAAACCAGACGTCCTAGTTTTAACAGAGACTCAAATAAACTCAATAACTGATTACACATATCTTCAATGTCCAGAATACGAACTACATCCTCGTTTTCGATATAAGGGGGGACTATGTGTGTTTGCCCGAGAAGATCTGGCGTGTGTAAGAGAAGAAGTGATGGAACCTACAGATCTCAACATAATATGGCTAAAAGTCGTTCTACAAAGTTGTACCAAATTCGTTTGCTGCCTGTACCGCTCACCAAACGATAACGAACAATCTAAATTATTTCGTCATTTATCCGATAAGGTAGACTGGATACAAATTCATCATCCAACCGCTGAAGTTATTATACTTGGTGACTTCAATGCCCATAACATGGATTGGCTACGATATTCTAACCGAACGGACGAGGCAGGGAAACAAGCTGAAGACTTCGCGCCATTTGCTGCAATTTCACTCCGCTCGTTGATGAGCCCACGCGAATTCCAGACAATCCAACAAATTATGGAAACACTCTCGATCTGTTTCTCACAACAGAGCCAGATAATTATGAAATAAAAGTGTATGCTCCCTTAGGGAATTCGGATCATGCTCTAATATCTGCTATCCTCTCTATACCGATACCAATAGGACCAAAAAATGATCGTTATCGTTCGATTTGGAATTATAGTAAATCTAACTGGGACGAGCTGCGTAATTTCTTCGCTTCGTTGCCATGGGCTGATATGTGCTTTAGAGATACTGATGTCAATATGTGCGCAGAAAGCATTTGACAGAGTTTGGCACCAAGCTCTTTTGTCGAAAATGCGTGCCTATGGGATCGACGCGTCTCTTCTTCAATGGATTAGAAACTACCTTTCTGGCCGTTCAATTCAAGTTGTGTTGGACGGTTTCAAGTCTGCAATTCACCATATAAATGCTGGTGTTCCCCAAGGCTCTGTTTCGTCTCCGACACTCTTTCTCATATTCATCAATGATCTCTTGTCTGTTACTTCTAATCCAATACATTCTTTCGCTGATGATAGCACCCTCAGTTTTTCATATTCGTTCCCTGACTCACGTCCCTGCTCTTCGGACGTGGATCTGGAACGGCGACGTATGCTAAACACATTAAATTCCGATCTTGACAGCATTATAAAATGGGGTACAATCAATAGAGTGGAATTTAATGCTTCCAAAACACAATGCTGCCTTCTATCATTAAAGCGAAACCTGAACCCTAACCCATTATCCATGAATGGGACTTGCATCGACGAAACCGAACGACTTTCCATACTTGGTATATGTGTCAACGACAAACTCCGTTGGAATGACCACATATACGAAGTCGCCAAAAACGCTGCGAAATGTCTAGGTTTCTTAAATCGATGTAAGAAGTACTTTACACCCTTCGACTTAGCTACAATATACAAGGCCTTTATTCGGCCTAAGCTCGAGTTCAACGCTCATATCTGGTCAGGTGCACCAAAAACTTCATTGCACCTACTAGACAGAATTCAAAAGCGCGCGATAAAACTTATAGGTGATAGAAATATAGCGGAGTCTATTGACCCGCTCGAACATCGCAGAAATGTTTCTTGCCTTTCTTTATTTTATCGATATTTTCACCATCGATGCTCTGATAAAATAGCTAACTGCATTCCGCCCCTTCAACAATTCTCTCGCAACACCCGTCACACATCGAATGCACATCAGTTCACCCTTAAGCCTACCTTCGGACGTAGGTAGGTACTGTAAAATATAGAGATTCTTTTGTGAGTCGAACAACACGCATGTGGAATGCATTGCCTCACACGGTTTTCCTCTCTCATTACAACCCACAATTGTTTAAGACCAATGTGCACCAGTACCTCTTCTCTATCCTCCCTATCAACCCTTCCACTCGTGCTGTGCATTAGCATTATAAGGGAACGAAAACCCCTTGAGCACTAGTGAATTATAAAAAAAAAAAAAAAAAAAAAAGAAGCCGTAACCGAAATTATTTTACTCGGTATGGAACTTTATATTCCCCATTGCATCGAAAATTAGCTTCAAATAAACCGTGGTTTAACAAAGAATGCAAGCGAGCTACCGCAGCGAAAAACAAGGCTTTCCGTGAATGGCGGTCAAACCCTTCAGAACTAAAAAGATCTGAATTTACAATTCTTCGAAATAGATGCAACCTAATTATTGAATCGGCGAAGACAACTTACAGCGAAAGAGTCACTAACAAAGTGATTGGATGTCCTAGCGGCTCACGCGCATTCTGGTCCATGGCAAAGGCAATCAGTAACAACTTTAGTTGTTCTTCTTTTCCAACTCTAGTACCTAAAAGAATACGGCACGCTAGCAACAACACCTAAAGAAAAGGCAGATCTTTTCGCTAGCATGTTTTCAAAGAATTCCACCCTAGATTCTGCACAGCTAGAGCCACCAAATATCCCGAGGATACAATCATCGATGGCAGAAGTGAAATTTCGGCATCGAATAATTCAACGCATCCTTAAAGAACTAGATTGCAATAAGGCAACGGGACCCGATGGAATCCTGGCTATAGTACTCAAGAACTGTGCACCAGAACTTGCACCTGTACTCTGTAAGCTGTTTATCATGTCGTACTCCCAGAAGACGTTTCCTTCTTGCTGGAAGACCGCTCGCATTCAACCTATTCCAAAGAAAGGGAAGAAATGTCTGCCACAAAACTATCGTCCAATAGCGTTACTTTCAATGCTCTCTAAAGTAATGGAAAAGGCAATAAATGTCGAAATAATCAAATATCTAGAAGGCCATCGATTAATAAGCGACAGGCAATACGGATTTCGGAGCCGTCGTTCCACTGGTGACCTGTTAAGCTACGTAACGCACTTATGGACACAATCAATTGAACAACACGGCGAATCCAGAGCCGTGGCCTTGGACATATCAAAGGCATTTGACCGAGTCTGGCATAGAGCCCTATTAGGCAATTTAGCGTCTTACGGATTACCACAACAACTCTGCGGATGGATGCAAAATTTTCTTCTGGAAAGATCGATCCAAGTTGTTGTAGATGGTGTATCATCCAATTCGTTTGCTATAAATGCAGGAGTGCCCCAAGGATCTATTCTTTCTCCAACTCTATTTCTTCTCCACATCAACGATTTGCTTGGATCGACAAATAATAATATCTACAACTTTGCAGATGACAGCACTCTTATATCCTCCATCTCGAACAATGGGCCTGTGAATACGGCTACATCACAGTCAGAGATGTGAACAAATTAATTCTCTAAATGATGATCTGGACAAAATCTTGAAGTGGGTTAAGGACAACTTGGTTGTATTTAATGCAAACAAGACACAGCTCACAACATTTTCCAGAAAAAATGCATCAACAGTTCCTCAGAGATCGACTCATTGGAGACCCTACACTCACATCGAATCTACAACCGTTGGTGCACAGAAGACAAGTCGCTGACCTATGCTTGTTCTATAGGTACTTCCATGGTAGATGTTCTGAGGAACTCAAAGACATTATCCCTCGAAATGCAACTTTTGGGCGCCCAACAAGACAGGCTGCTAATGCTCATGACCATACAGTACACTTGACAACCGCGAGGACATCAACTTTCCGAAACTCCTTCTGTTACAGGACAAGCAAACTTTGGAACTCGCTTCCTGGGGATATATTTCCAGAAGACTACAATTTGCAGCAATTTAAGTGCAGAGCAAACATACATCTGCAGGCATCTCGGGGCGCTGTTGAAGCGTTATAGGTTCGCCTTTCCCGGGAGAAGTATATATAAAAAAAAAAAAAAAATATCTCCTGACCCAACCACATGTGCCAACTAGTATGACAGCTACACTCGAGCCTATTCGAACCTCTAGATTCCTCTAAATTTACAAGCGATCCTCCAGTTGTGGCAGACCTTTTCTGTTAAATTCACAGTTACGCACGAGTATGCTGTATGCATGTAGGTAATTAGAAACCTGGAAAAGCCATAAACATACCTATCCTGCTAGTGCTCTAAACAGAAGAAAAAAACAATTAGAACACATTAAAAACTAGTGATTACAAATATGAAAATCCGTTTATTACCTTGACATGCGATTGCCTGCTGATATTACCCCTTGTTTTTGTGTTTTCCTATTGCTTGGCTATTCGAAAAGCTCTCCTAGTTTCATTATTTTCCATTCAAAGAACTTGAATTTATCCATTTAGAATGATGATTCAAATAAACATTCGCTTATTTATAGCTCCAACAATGGATTTTCTTATTTCTCGAGGAGGCACTATGTATTTGCATCGAAAAATGAAAACGAGAAAAAAAAAAACTATTTTTATCCATTTTTCGAAGCTCATATTCATAACCTTGAAAAGGGAATTTTTGTTACCTTCTTGGTGAGAACCGGTAAGTGAACCTTAAATTTACACATACACTGAAATAATAGCAAACAGATTTTTTCCATCAGCTCGAAATTAGTAAAAGGAAACATTTAAATAAACAAACAAAAATATTCACCATGAGGCGAAAAAGATCAAAAGAAACATGGAATCAACTGCAACAGTATCGGCAACTCCCAGTCGAAATGGAAAAACAACAACGAAAATTCAGTAGGTAATAAAGTAAAAAATTAAAGGAAATTTAGCCTATACAAGGTACAACTGAAAGGAATGCACGAGCGCAACGCAAACTTTTTTAAGGTGTGTGTCATTGCATTGGAGTTGTTGTCGATTTCGATTTCAAATTGTATACAACTGTGCAATGCACATGTGTACCAGAGACAATTGTCTCTGATGTGTACTGCTACGGTGTACCTGCCTGTACTGGTAAATGGTAGTATGACAGACTGAACCAGACGGAACACCTCTCGAAGGACACCAATATTATGCTTACGGTGTTGGATGCAGGTGCGGAACCCTTTTTTTACTTTTTACTGTTGAAAACTCTCACTCACCTTTGATTATTTCTTTTTAACATTTCTCTCGATCTGTTTTTGTTGCTTCTTCGGTGATTTTCCCTTGGAAATTAAATTGAAAACATAAAATGCGGACGGGTAGGTTGCAAACATAAATAAATAATTCATTTTGATTCTTCTTCGCTGGGTTTAATCAACAACATTGCACTTTTGTTGGTTAACGACGACAAACTGCTGCCAATCATCATCAAACAAACGATATCATTCAATGATTCGCTGCTAAATTCCATTATAACTTTTTTACATTTTAATATAATGGTCGACACTGGCATATCGCGTAGATGATGAGATGATTTTCCAAAACAAGCCACTCGGAATGAGAGAGAGAAGACTGCGATGGCGATGATGATGATGTTGGTTGGGTGCTCGATGGAAGAAGGCAGCAGCAGCAGCAGAAGCACCAGCAGCCCTGCAAAGTCACTCAAACCATTTCACTTTTTTCCGGTGCAAAGGTTAATGCTTTGCATTTGTTAATACAAATAATTAATAAAATTTAATTTTCAATTAAGAAATATAAAACACAGTTGCACGGTTTTGTGGTTCACAATTTTATGTGTTCCCTTTTCTGCTTATTGCATTTCGCGTTCACGCACGCAGGTATAATCTTGTTGTTTGTGTTAGTTAGGACGTTTTATTCAGATATGCATTCGGTATTTTTTTTTTTTTTTTTTTTCTTCTTTTTTTTGGATATTAATTGTTTAGCGTTTCGATTTGAATTTTATTGTTCTTTTCTAAAGCAATGTATTACGGAATATATACGTTCACGGAAAACTAGACAAACGCGACACCTTAAATAATTTTCTTTTTCGTTTTTGAGTGTGTTGCACTTTGGGGTTATGTCAGTTTTTTTTTTCGAGGAATTTTATGACAGTGAAGTTGGATGCGATTAATCTAAAATTTGTTGCTCAAATTCCGAATTGAAGGTAGATACGCATTGTTTTTATGTCCAAATGTATAGAAATACATGTACAAATCTGAATATAGTAAATATTTCCCATGTAAATATGTTTTTCTGAATTTCCTGTTATATTCAAAGCTTATATAGAGATATTTTAGAATATATGCTTTCTCGAACTGAGCATATTCAATGTTAGTATCACTATGACTAAAGAGATGGCGCTCGTTGCATGCATCTGGGTGAAGAACCCCGCAGAAAGGAGCAGTGTACAAAATAAAATTGGTTGTGAATGAAATTATGGAAAATGTGTATATCTAGGGTGCCTTATGTTTGTATCAATAAGGCCCCGATTCGCTAGGGTTTTCACCATTTTCTGCGTGAATACGATAAAACTTACGTTAATCCGGAGTTGTTTTTTTTTTATTGGACGCCCCGGTTTTTTCCTCTTCGGTCCATGCAAAAATAAAGATTACAACCGCTACACCGACAGAAATATCAAATTCGGAAGATTGGTCCATTTTTTTTTTTTTTGTAAAAAAACATCCTATCTCAGCGAAAGTAAAGTACAACAACTAGTGTCACCTCCTCCAAGACAGTGTGACATTATGCAAGCGTTTGATAAGTGCTAGTTAGATATCTCTGTTTTGTTTTTTTTATCTCAATTTGGGGAGAAATCTCATGAATCGTGTCCTTAGGGCCCGATTCTGTGTCAAATTATCCGGGTTACTGGACTAGCCTATGTACTACAAAAAATGAACTACTGTATCTACAAAATTGGATCCCGCATCAAAAAAATGTTGAGTCTCATTCGCTGTATCGCTGTTTGTACAAGTAACTAATGTGGTATTCGTTCGGGCTTCTTCAGATTCGCTCTCAGATTTCAGATTTCGTGTGGCTAATCGAACATAAAAATATCACTTGCTCTTTTTTGTGATAATATTCGTGCGATTCGAATATGTGTACCCTTCAACACATTTCAAAACGTTTTCCATTCTATGATTAAATTTGAAATTTAAACATTCGAAATTTGCGTCTGGATTGATTTTTAAATATTTGTACATAACTAACTTAGTAAAATAAATTCACCCGATGCAATGCCTTTCTTTGCTGTAGAACAGAGTCACGAAAACCTAAACGCCCTCCACCAGTTGTCAAACTCAAACGCACTTGTGTTTGTAATCTGAGAAAATACCTATCTGGATTCGCAAAAGTGCTCTGCAATCTGAAAAAGATTGCTTTTTTGTACCAAACGAACATAAAAACTTCTTTGAGAGCAAAAAAGTGCTCTGAGAGCGCCCAATCGAATACCACATAAGATAACTCCGGCGGATTTGATAATTATATTTATCGCGGATTTGAATAGGCTGTGGAGTCAACTCCCCGGGAATAAATTTTTGCGAATTCTGTAATCGACATGAATAATAATAAATGGGTGCTTTATGTTCGTATGAACTTTATTTTGGCAGTATTTATTTATTAAGTACCTACCTAACTTTAGGTCTGTTTTAGGTTGTTTTTTTTTTTCGCTACAGTGAAGAGTATAAAGTAGGTACCTAATTCTTATTCTTATATACAATTACAAAAACGAACACTTCTTGATATTTCCAGCATTCTACCACAGAGTGAGAGGAAGTGACATAATAGCGGCTTGATTTTGATGGCTATGATTATTACCCTAGTGGTCGAAGATTTTGCCAATGATTTCCAGCAACGATTATAAAAATTCTCCTTTTTTTCACACGTCGTTGTTTAAAAGCCTCATTATATTATTAAGCGCCAAGTTAATACAATGGAACCCTAGGCCCAGCTATATACAACGAAGTTTTTTTGTGTTTGTTTGTGTTTGCCGAGGGTCAAAGCTGGGAACCCTCCTTAAATAGTCAGGTACAGTTACTTCCTCACGCCAAAAATTAAAAGCGCTGAAGGCAGAGACAATACTGAGATCTGAGACCCCCAAGCCCCAACTCGCAATTCTATTGCCGTTGGCCTACTCAAAAAAATTTTCTTTTTTCAAATTTGCCATTTTGTTTCCTATAGGTGTTATGTCAATTAATGTCGTTCCCCTTTGGCACAGAAAACACTTTTTTCAGATTGAAATCAGCAAACAAAGTGGTGAGGGCAATTTCGCGATTCCCGATTTCTGATCAAGATTTACACCGATTTGGACCAACACCACAATACTTGTCAATTGTCAAACTTTAAAGTGAGTTTACTTATGTTTTTAGACGAGAAGTCTGTGAAAAATATAGAAAAAATTTACATTTGGCCGCTGCAACGGTTATCATCATAAATTGAATGGATTTTTATAAACACAAATAACAATTTGGGAACAGCTGACTCTTAAAAAACGCACCACCAAAAATGCATAGAAAGAAAAATCTTGGGCATGAAAAATCTGAAATATGAAAATCACAATGAAAAATGACATTAAAATCCGTGTGACATACCAAAAATATAAAATAAATGCTGCCAACCGCTGCCAACCGCTGCCAACCGTGAGGGAATGTGACAGAGTTCGAGAATATCACATTTTAACATTACTGAATGCAGGTTAGTTATTAATATTTTTAAAAGGCGAATAATACCTATTATTATTATTATGTTTGGTTAATAATACTATTCATAAGTAACGAATAATTTCAAATTTAACGGATAAAATTCTATAGACGCTGACAGCAACTTTGCCGACATTGGAAGTGGCATATCCATATGCATATGGTGCGCGCGTGTTGGTGAGCCAGAATGTTTGAAGTTACTTGACATTTGTCAAAACGAATGTACACATTCAAGAATCTCTAGATTTGTTGGGACAAGATGTACCTAACCTGAACGCGAAAACTGGATTGGATGGGAACGTCACTTTCCTACGTCAGCCACTTATACGAACTGTAAACTAAGTACTCAGTCACGAATTTCTTGACTAGATTCGTCGGCTACCCCTCCATAAACGTCAACTGAAACAGCTGCTCATACCTATGGTAGCTGAGTATGCAGGCATGATTTTCTTGACTAGATTTGTGGGCTTCCCCTCCATAAACGTCAACTGCAAAAACTAATCACGTTACCACTCTGGGCCAATAAAAACTGAAATACATCTATAGACTTAGAATGTCCCCATTGGCTGAAAATATGTAGTTTACTAGTTGCTGTCAACAAGCCACTTTTACTTGGGATAAATACCTAGTGTGGATCTCGACAGTTTCAAGTAGTCTGATCCAGTTTTTATTATTGATTTTAGTGCGGCGCAGATTCCATTTTACTTTTTTTTTTTTTTTTTTGCTGATATAGATGTCCAGTAAAATAAGGCAATCCCTGTAGTTATCAATATTTTCAATACAACTACAACTAGAGTTGAAACGATAGGGCACATATTAAGTCAGTCCAGAGTCTACTGAGCGCCAGTTAGTGCAGAAACTCCTTTTAGCCGGCCACCACTGTAGATAATGAGGGGGAGGTATGTTAGGTTGCATTTACATTGCAGAAAGATCATCAACATCATGAAATCTCTTCCCTAGTGCACAGTGTCTGGTTTTTGCCGGGATTCTATTTCATTCTGATTTCTGTTAGCGTAGATATAAATTTCAGAGGTAAGAGAGACTGAGATGCCCATCTTCGACCGATTAACAGTTATTTGTCTACAAGCTAAATTTTACGCTCCCAAAAAGTTTAGGTGCGCTTGCATGTTGCATAGAAATTCGTATTGACAAATGTCAAAAATCCTCTCCACCAACACATTCGCACCTTATCTTTTTACCTTTCACTGTGGGCAAAGCAAAACGGATAGGAATTGGCGTACATGGATAGGACAACAAAATGGCGGATTCCTGGCAAAAATTGAGGGGGCCAGCGGCAAGAGGATTGTGAGTTGGGGGTCTCAGTATGATTTGTTTATGATAAATTTAGTCTGATGTATGCTGTTATATGCTTTTAGCAGTATGGATGGAGCAAGACACCTTATTGGGTCTGAGTACCCTTCTTTGTTTAAGTGAAAGTTTTATATCCAACGGTTAAGTATATTTTATAAATACTATCTACGGCACCAGGTGTGTCAAGACTGTCAAGGTCCATCACTGCTTTGATGTATAGTGTGATTGTTTCTTCTATTGTTAGCTATAATTATGTGGCTTGCTCAGGAGAAAGACAACTACAAATTAAAAAAAAACTAGGTTAGCCATTTTGTTTTGTTTTATTTTTAAATTATAAACACTTGACCGAAGTCGGGCAGGTCTACCAGTCACTCATATACTTCTGATCAAAGTTACCGCATTTAACCTAAAATCATGTAATAATTATTTAACACTACAGCTTTAAGTGAATTAAATATAATAATTATATTATTATATAGGGCTACCTATTAATTAATGTTTGTTAAAAAAATATACGAATAAAAAATACCTAGATGCAGTTTACCCTAATTTATTGTAGTTTTCATCTCCCAATGAACAAAAAATCCAAGCACAGTTCAAACTCAACTCAAGTCATCATGAATGACTTTTTTTGAGCTTGGTCTTCTCTTACGGATGTATGACAGATGACACGATTCGTGAACAGAACAACAACCCCAATCATATGAGTCAGTTAGGTAGGGTTAGCTTTTGTCAAACAAATTTTAATCAATAAAAAGCGGGATGGAGTTCGTCATTATAGTAGACCTTACTAAATGGAAAAAAAAAAAAAATTACGCGGCCGTTGTTTTTTTATCACTCTTTGTACCCGTAGCCGTACCCGTACATCATACAGACAAAAAATGGCTGTAGCTGTATCTGGTGCTGCGCTGGTCTGGTTTGTTATGGTTATCGTTGTTAGTAGTTGTTAGCTGTTTTGTTTCAAACTCGTGGAATTAGATTTTACAGACAGAGCGGTAGGTAGGTGCATCTCAACTCAATACTTTCCGTTCCGTGTAGCGGCAGTTGAGTTCGGTTTGTTTAATCGTTAAGTTGTGTTGCACGGTTACCAAAGCGTATGCCATCGATTGAAAATAAATGTGATTCAACTGCAATCGAAGTTATTGCATTAACCTATTACAATATAATGCACAAATATTCTGGCTGAATATTTTTCGAATCTGCATTCACAATCAAAATCCCACCAAAGGATAAAAGGAATATCTAAAATTAAAATGGCATCTATAATGAACAATGACACAGAGGTATGCGAAGATGAAGTACACATTAAAATGTTTTGTTATATTAAAAAAAAAATAATAATAATAATTGCTTGCAATTGTGTTCTGAATTCAAACGATAATGATAGCTTGATGGACGGATAAATATGTAAATTATTCTAGTGATAGTGTGTTCTGAATTTTTAATGTGAGAAAAAGAAGGATGTGGACTATGGAATACCACAAGCTGTTGATGGTACTTTAGGTATAGTTTCTGAGGATTGCGTCATAGGTATTCCTTGTATATGGAAAGCTCCTACATTTTTAGTACCTAATGCATTTCCGACTTCAAAACGAAATATCTTTTACAATTGCATGTAAAATATGCATTATGGGAAAAACTGCAGGAATATTTCTTTGACGTTAGGCAAAAAGGTCTTGAGTGAAAAAATGCACTTTGGGTTTTGTATTGGGCTTAACTCAATTTTTTTCTATTTATTTTGGTATTAACGACTTAAGTCCAGCACAAATTCTTCCCATCGTAATAATTTAGTCTCTAGGCAATAAGTCAGACTAAACTAACTAATTTAAGACTAAACTAAACTACTTTTAATTTGGTTTTACGAAAAACTGCAGTTTCTGACTTAAGACCTTTTTACCTAAAGTCAAAGATTTATGGCACGCATTGTGGCTCATTGTAGTCTATTCACACCGAGTCAAAAACCGGTGGTCAGATACTGCGTAAGGCGAAACGTTTTCGCAAACCATTCGTGCACACGAAAACGTTTGATTATTTCGCCTTATACGAATCGTTTCGTGGAAAACGACTTTCAATCGTTGGATTGTTGAAACAAAAACACTTTTTGCAATATTCATCGGCAAATTCATCGCAACAGGTGCCGAACAAATGTCACTCACAACTTATAATAATTTTCCACAGTTAATTGATGGGCTAATATTATTTTTAAATGCACTAAATTATATATATATATATATATATACTTTTTTACGGAGTGTACACAATTTAGTGCGCTAGTATTGATACATGATGTCAGCTAAAAAGGACACCCAACACCGACGTCTCGGACAGAACGTCACAATAGACAGATATAACTTTGAGGTGGTAAAGGACTTTGTCTACCTAGGCTCCGCTATGAACTCAAACAATGACACCAGCGCTGAGATTAAACGAAGAACAACTCTTGCCAACAGCTGTTTCTTTAGGCTAAGAAAGCAATTGAGTAGCAAAGCCCTCTCTTGAACAACTAAAGTGACCCTTTATAAGACCCTAATCGTCCCAGTCCTGCTATATGGCGCAGAGGCATGGACTCTATCAAAAGCGGATGAGGTAACTCTAGGTTGTTTCGAGAGGAAAATTCTTCGAGTGATTTTTAGTCCCGTCTGCATTGACGGTGAATGGAGGAGAAGATTCAACGACGAACTGTACGGGCTGTACAGCGACATCGACCTAGTCAGAAGAGTGAAGGTCCAACGACTGAAGTGGCTGGGTCATGTAGAGCGTATGGCCACGAACGCTCCGGCCCGGAAGATCTTCGAATCCACATTCCACACCCGAGGGAAGGCGCAGTAGAGGAAGGCCGCGACTCAGGTGGCGCACGCAGGTGGAAGGGGACCTTAACCAACTTAGCGTGCGAAACTGGAGACAGCTAGCTAAAGATCGCGCTGGCTGGAGACGCTTGTTGGTTGAGGCCCAGGTCCACCCCGGACTGTAGCGCCACCTTAAGTAAGTAAGTAAGTATTGATATATCGAGATTCTTATTGACAAATGTCACGAAATTTCAAAAATTCTGGCTCACCAACACATCCCCAAAAAATATCAACAACCTCCGGTGTCGGCTAAGTTGCTGTCAGCGTTCATAGAATTTTATCCGTTAAATTTTAAATTATTCGTTACGTGTGAATAGTATTTTATTTTAGGAATAAGTGTCAGATTGCAAAGATAGAAATCTCGTTTTATGTTCCATTGGTGGGCACGAAAAATCTGAAATCTGAGAGCAAAATCTGAAAATTCCATTGGAAACGACATTAATGTGGTTTTCCATTGGGACAAAAAATCAATCTTTTTTTTGATCTAAATCACTTTTTGCGTTCCATTGGGACGAAAAATCAATCTTTTTTTCGATTCGGACCACTTTTCGCAGATCTCGATATTTTTTCAGATCTACGCATACCAATATACTTTGTACAGCTGTTTAACGTCAGTTTAAGAAGTTTCATTTCGATGCAAATGCGCAAAGTTTCGTGAAAACCAAAATAACAAAATACATAAATAGCTATGGATACGATTTCGGAGGAATTATTATCTTCATTATCTCCCTCGTCATCTGAAGACTACAAACCACCAATAATACTTCATTTGTATCTACAAGAAGGAAAACATTTTTGAGGGCGATATCCATTTGTGATTTAGCCAAAAACGAATGCCATTTGAACAGCTGATATTGTTGTCAATTAACGCACTAATCCATTTACAAAAGCAGATCAATCTCGTTGCGCGTTCCATGAGCACAGTAAAATCTGAGATCTGAAAAAGATTTCTGGTGGTCCCAATGGAAAACCACATAAGTATCCTGAGGCCGAATTACCGCATCCGTGAACGAGCCCGTCACTGAATTTTGAGGATTTTACAAGCAAAACAATAACAAATTCAGTCACGTATTACTCGATGCCGTAATTACCTACTCCTGATCTGAACTTAATACGAATATCAAGTTTCTGTTCAACACTTTTGGGGGGTATATTTCTCATAAGAAGTATAGGGGCAAAAAACGTACTAGACTACTGAGCTAAGCATGTAGCTTCATAAATTAATACAAATAGAATATGTACATCATAGAACACAAAAATTCGGTTAAGACATGCCAAATCAATAATGTAATAAAAACGGATTTGAATTAAGTCACGTGCAGTATTACAATTCTCTGCCCATTCAGCAATTTACCCGTCACGGCGATATTGCTTTATTTCCGCCAAACTGCATAACTTTATTGCAAACAGCTTCAAAATGTGAAATCGACTTGAAATGAAATCTGAACAAGTTTGAATCGCAGCCAGTATACATAATTATATGATGACCTAGTGGCAGTGAGTATCATGATGCTATTTCAGATTCAGTGACCGCTTCGCCACAAAAAAAAAAAAAAAAAATTTAATTAGGTTTGTATTTGGACATTTCGGATTTTGCTAGGTTGTGTTTGTTGAATTGAGTATAACAAGCAGTATTTGGTGTTAGATTGTGTGCATTGATATCATAACAACGAAATTGTATCTACTGATAGGTATGCAATAATGAACAAAAGCAAGAAGTTTGCAACCTCTGCAAAAATAAGTAATTTGATTCAAATTTTACATAAATTACTAGACTATAAAGAGAGGCATGGCTCAACTGAAAAGTTGCAAACACATAACATATTCTACTATTGTATTTTGAACTCTTATACGATGCGCATATAGTTAGGTATATATTTCGTTATATAGAGTCTTGATCGACTAAATAGAAAATTTATTTATTTGCGAGTTCTTTGGAAGCAAAGTACCATCCAAAATATAATTCTAGAGTCCCATAGGTTAGGTTAACGGGTGGATACGGCAGAGTAAACCCTGCAGTACCCCACTTAGGTCCATGTGGACCCATTGTGATGCCCTTGTTGGGGGGTAGCCGATGTTGTTGGCGATGTTGTTAGTTCCTTCTAATTACTCGACCTTGTCCAGCCATCCTGATGTATTTATGAACCTGTAAAGATTAGATAAATTAACATCTGAAAGTTCTTGTATGTCATGGAAGTGGTATCTTCCAAGTGTTCTGTTCCTCAAGTGACACAGACTTGGGCAGTGACAGAGGAAGTGAGGTGTGTCCTCATGCACCTCCTCGTCTTCGCAGCCCCTGCATATATCGTCATTCTTGAGTTTTAATTTCATTGTGTGGTTTCTCAGGAAGTTGTGCCCTGTTAGGGCACCTACCAGTTTATGCAGCGACGTTCTATCAAACCGCATAAGCTTGCTGGTCCAACCTGCATTATACTCCGGCCATAGCTTCCGTGAAATTTCGCAGGTAGTTAATTCCTTCCACCTGTTGTTGGCTTTCATTTGAATCTTGTTTTCCACTCTCTCCCTGAGATTACAGAGCGGTGGATTGATCGATTTAATCGCCCGATCTTGATCCATAGCAGATCCATTTCTTGCCATTTTATCAGCCATCTCATTGCCGGCTTTGTCCCGGTGTCCAGGGACCCAGCAGAGGCGCGTGGTATGCTGCGAGCAGAGAACCTTAAGCTCTTCACGGCAGCGGCGAACTAGCTTCGATTTTATTTCAATAGCAGACACTGCTTTTATAGCCGCCTGGCTGTCAATAAATATGGTAATATCATCATTTGGTATTGCCATCATTGACACCATATGGGCAGCTTCGGCGATTGCCAGAACTTCCGCCTGAAAAACACTACTGTGATCAGGCAGTCTGATCGAGTGGTGTATATTTAGCTCTTCGGAGAAAATTCCAGCACCTGTACCACAGTCCATCTTAGATCCATCTGTGTAGATGGATATCGATTTCCTATTTGTGGGTTCGTCTGTGTTCCATTCCTCCCTGCTGGGGAAATAGCAAGAGAATGGTTTATCAAAGTCAAGGTTGGGAGACAAGTAGTCAGAAGTGACAGAGTCTCCCACGTATTTGTTCAGAATCTGTGCATGTCCCATTCTGTAGGGTTTCCAGCTTTTGGTTTGGCTGATCCTGAGGGCACTTTTGGCTGCAGATTCTTGCATGTGTAGGTCTAGGGGTACCAGGTTGAGGATTGCCTCCATTCCAGCAGTAGGTGTTGTCCTTATTACGCCGGTTGTACCTATACATGCTAGTCTTTGTATTTTGGTCATTAGTTTTAAGTTCGATGCTTTGTTTGTGGCTTGCCACTAAGAGTCCCTTACGGAGCTGAGTATAGAATATCACCTAAGTCAAGATCATTTTGGGCCACAAAAGGCGGAATTTTTTGAGCATCTAAGCAAAGTTTAGTAGAATATTTGGCACACAATGACAACAATTACATCCTACTTGACATTTTTGATATTTGCACTACGTATTTATCCCATGTGAATGTGACTTGACAGCAGCCGCTTATTTTGGAACCTTTCTGGTGACGTGTGTGGAAATTCCTAGTCAATTATTTATTAAATAGATCCATCCGATGTGTTGCGTTTCCTTGCAGTTGAAAGAGTTCACGAGAACGTTAACAAGCTCCACTAGTTGTCAAACTCCAATGCACTTGTAATGGTAAATCTGAGCCAACTCTGAGAAAAAAACCAGATTCGCATTGTTTTTTTTTTTCGTACCAATCGAACATACAAACCCAAATTCCAATTTAGGGTTTTTTCCACTGCACCACCTCTCGCGAACGTCTGACAAACATCCGAGAGTACAACTGTCTTGAAAGAGCTTCTCAATTAGCCGCTTTTGGAGTCGCCATAAAATTGTAGATCCCTTCCATTCGTTCCAAAATTGAAAAACTCACACAAAACGAATGGTTGTGAGAAGCTAGGCCCCTCCGGACCTGTTGCGTCAACTATTTTTCTTTTTTAATCGAACATAAAAAGTGAACTAGAGCAAAAAAAAACCTTTGTATGTACTCAACCTTGCACCCACCCCGTAGTCCAACAGTAGACCCAAGTAGCGTTGTTGCAGGGGGCAGCATGCCCCCCGATACGTATTCCATGTCGGAAGGGTAACAATTCGTACGCTGTAGGAGCTGTAGGGCTGTAGGAAATAAAGTCCCAAAAAATAGTTTTGGGATCTTACTTCAGTTTTATTAGGAAATAAGGCCCTAAGGGAGAAGGCAGGAAGGCAGAGCCGGAGATAATTACCAAAGCCAACTCATCACTTGGATTCGTTTAAAAATGGTCCAAAGAATTCTGCGACCCGTTTATGAACACACCTTTATACATTTCTTTTATTCGATCCCCCTCGAGTACGCTAGCGTGGTGTCCCTTTCAACAAGTCCATGTTACAATAATCGGGAGCATCCAACGTCGATTTCTTCGATTTCTCCTTCGTGGTGTTTCTTGGAATGATCTTACCTCCTTATCGCGACTGTGTCAAACTTATTAACCTCAATACAAGAAGAACGCAGAAACCCAGCAGATATTATTTTCATTCACCAACTACTATCAGAATCGGTGGATTGCACGTCTCTTTATAGCTCTATATCTAGGCTTTAATACTATCCCTCGTAGTCTACGTTGCCCCCGTCTCTTCTATCTTCCAACCCACCCCACCTCCAATGGCTTTAACGAACCAATATGTATCTCGTATACTGAGAAAGGGTAACTTAAACCTCACTGTTTTCAACTTCAATCGCAGCACTACTTCCCTAAAAATCGATCCTTAGCTTAGCTTCAAGTCCTAGCTATAAGTAAATTTATTTAAGTAGCTTCAAGTCATTGTTATAACTTGTATTAAGCCTAATAAATGGCGGTTCTTGCCTCCACCAAAATCAAAATAAAAAAAATAATACAAAACGAGTGGAGGTTACAAAACGGCGCATATAATTAGTGGTTCTTGGTTGTTTAAAAAACACTACACTAAGCTTCCAAGCTTCATGAGCTCATAAAGTTTGAAGATTACCGTCATTGACATATTGGGCCTTAACAATAAACATTTTTAGTCTCGAATTTAAATTTAAGTAGCACACAGTCCACCGTACTAATAACAAATTTTAGTCTCGACTTTAAATTTACGGAAGCTTACTATTGTGAAATTTGTATGGAAAATATAGCCAATTTAAAGTCGGGGCTAAAAATGCTTATTGGTAAGGCCCAGTGGCTATATTTTTCATACAATTTTTTCAATTGTGAGCTTTCGTAAATTTAAAGTCGAGAATAACAATTTTCTATTACGAGTAGTACCGCGCACTATATTTAAGCAAGCAAAATGTCAACCATCTTGGATTTCTTCATAGAATGCTAGAGACACCTATTGCGTGTTAATAGATTTACAAAGTAAAACGGTTCCAATTCAAACTTTTGCGTAATGTTTTTCAATAGATGTTGCATCGAAAATATATGTATGGTAGTTCAAACTGTTAATAATAGAACCAACAAAATTTTAACAAAAAGTTGTATTATAATGCATTGATTCTGTAACAGTTCTTTCGGGGTTCGTAGCAAAATTCCGAATACGACGGATTCTGTGATGGACCCGATTAATACATGAATAAAAAAAGTAACAATTTTAAGCTGCCATTTTAGCTTTCTTATTTAACTGTACTGAAAATGGAACAACCTCAAAATAGAACTGAATTTCCTTATAACATAATTTTTTTTTTACTTAACAACCGATTTTGTTCTTATTTCCAGATGAAGTCAATGGACGCAAACCGATATGCGACTAAAAAAACCATCGCCCAGGGCATGCTGGATATTGCCCTATTAACAGCAAATGCATCACAATTAAAATACATACTTCAAGTGGGAGAACAACACCAATTCTACAAACTGATGTTAATTTTAATAAGCCTTTCGATATTCTTGCAGGTAACTAACCTATGCTATTGCGTACAACAGTGGTTTGTTTCACAACAATATTACATACAATGTTATCAGTCCCATTCGCTGTAATAGATCTTGTGCAAGAAAGCATAATCAAATTATAACGACATTTGTTCCGCTTTGTGTTTTAAGAGCAAAATTCAGGGGCTACGAACTTGTAGAAATAACTAAAATTGTTATTTAAAAACTTTCGGGTCGGGTAGAGAACTATCCCGTCTTTCGCTAAAGTCTTGCAATTAGAGTAGGTATAATGTTGCATTTACATTATGTACATGACGAACGAAATGCAGATAGGAAAGAGATGTCCAAGATGTCTGCATTAAAGACTAAAGTGAAGTGGCTTCTACTCAAGACTTTTAAATTTATAATTTGGAAGCAAACACAATTTCCGACCGAAATCAATTTTGCATTCACTTGCAAACGTTTGCTTTACTGATTTAAAAAATGTGATATGAAAAGGGGGTAATAAGTTTAAGTATAAATTTTAAATTTAACGAAACGAAACATTTTATCATCGGTTGTGCTCTTCCGGAAGCCATTTTGTTTTGTAGGAATCCGAAATTCCAGAACTTTTACATAGGTACGTAATTCGTATCACGTATACAAAAGGCCGACCAAAATACTTATTACGACCGCACCGAAACCCGTGTTTTCGTCGAAAACTCAAAACTCCACTCACACCGAACAATAACTAGTTTTCGTTTGTTGTTTCAATCACTATTCGTGAAACTTCTGTGTATAAACAATTTTGTTTACAAATTTTGAACGCATTGATTAACAAATAATATTAGCCAATCAATTAAGTTTGGAAAATTATTTTTAAGTTGTGAGTTGAGACATTATTTGTTCGGTCAGCTCTTCTGCTGGTTTTGCTGAATGCTGCAAAAGGTGTGTTTGTTTTAACAACCCAACGATTGGAAGTCGTTTTCGTGGTGTTTTCGTGCAAAACGACTTTAAACGACTCGTTTTGAAAACTGAAATATGTATGGAAAAACTTCTGTTTCGAGTGCTTTCGCGAAATGATTATCAAACACCCAAAACGTGAGGACGTTCTGCTTAGAAATTGAAGTTTTACAAGCTTTCTATTTTGTACTATCATAATAGTCTGGAAATCAGATACTTAAGGATAATTTAGCACACTTTTAATTAATAGCTGATTTGAAATTTGACGTTCTATTTGACATAAATGCGTGCATTTATCTTGATTTGTCGTGTATTAAAACAGGCGGAAAAATAAAATCAAATGTTCTTCTCAAGATTCTTTTCGAAAGTGATGACAAAATTCTTCCTCGCTGTAAGAAGGAACACGGCCCTAGCGAGATATCCGTTGGAACGGAAAATTCTCGATTCGGAGGGTTTTTATGCGAGGTATTCGGTCCTAGCGAGGTATCCGGCGGAACGGAAAATTCTCCGATTTTATAAAATGCGGAACAAGTGTTCCGAGATTTGTTCCGACATTTTGTAACGCATATCGGCGAATTACGTTCAAATACGATGAATGCATTTTTTTCTTAAATTAATGTCTGCTAGGTTCCGCTTCCGATATCCTCTGACAGTGCGGTGCGGTGCGCCATCGCAATTGTTTATTTTTTTTTTTTTTTTCTGAAGTTGGACACCTCGAGTCAGTGATGCCAACTAAGGATAAATTATGCCTTTTAGCATAATTCCGATGCTTGAGGCATTGAGGAATAAGTTTTAAGAAAAAGGCATATTTTTGTATGTATTGTTTTTTATCATCAATTCATACAATTACTATTTGAATTTGTTAAATCTGGTACAGTCATTGATCGAAGTCGCATAATTAATTTTTATTAGCAACTGTGCGTCTACTTTTACTATTTTACTATTCTAATTCTCTATGCCTACTTGACTTAAGCTGCGATTACACGGTCTTTTTTTTTGTGTCATTTAAATGGCGCTCTGACGTCAGGAAAAAATGTCGCATTAGAGAGACATTTAAGCTACGATTCGTCATTTTCATTTGCGAAAAAATGGGGATCACACGAAATGACTATCATCGTCATTTTTTTCCCAAAATCAAATGACGGATATTGCGCGTCATTTAGAATTTTCCGTTGAATATGCCTCATCAAAATGGCAAATGTCACCTTTCCTATTATTCCAATTTCGCGTCATTTATCTGCTTTGCGATCAGACGGCAATGACCAATGACAAAAATATAGCTACTGCCATTTGGTGTTTTTCTCTTGGCGAAGACGCGTAGGATTACGAGCCAACGCGACGAAGCCGAGGATTTGGCAAAAGAGGTAGTTGAGCCGTCGCGAGAAGAGTGGATTTTGTGATGAATTACTGCACGATTTGCGCGAAGAAGAACCTGAACTATATCGCAATGTCCTTCGTATGTCAGCCAATCAATTCGATTATTTGTTGAGGTTGGTGAAGCCACACATCGAACAACAGAACACAAATATGCGAGAGAGTGAGTGTTTCAGCGGAAGCACGACTGGTGATCACTCTGGAATCATTCTCTGGTGATCATTCTGGAAGTTCTCAACGCTATTTACAAATATGATTCGACTCTAATGTAGAGATAATCATATTTATTCGAATAAAATTTTATTCTTTTCTTTAGGCGCCCTCCAGCACCAAAAGCACTGCCTGACATACTGAAGTTTGCATTCTGGAACTGAGCTCCCGTTGCTTTTGCACCGTCACAATCAAACGCGATTCCTCTTCGTCGATCTACCTATACGAATTCAATCCTATTTTCTGCGTTTTACCTAACTTGTTCGACTTTGTTGTACATTGTTTATTCAAACTCACAACACAGTTGAGGGAGTAGGTATTCCAAATTGTCCGAACAACATAACCACAACAAAACAAATAAAAAACAGTTTATTAATTATTTAATCGTCCTTTCGCCACGAGAAAAACACCAAATGAAAGCACAGATATCGTATTAAATGCTGCGTCATTTGTCATTTGCATAGAAAAATGGCAGGGCATGAATTTCGTGCCTGGTCATTTCTTGGAGGCTGACAATTAAATGGCGCACTATCCGAAAAGTTCTGTCATTTGTCCTAAGCGCCATTTAAGAGCGATCACACGGTCATTTTTTTCTGCCATTTAAATGGCACAATCATGTTATTTGGTCCGCCATTTTCCTAGTCATTTGAATGACGCTGAAAATATTATCCCAAAAATGGCGATCACACGGAACGACATTTAAATGACGGCTTTGTGACGCGATTTTTACGTCAGAGCGCCATTTAAATGACACAAAAAAATGACCGTGTAATCGCAGCTTTACTCAAAAAACCCAAGCTTTGGATTACCAGAGATCAAAAAAGGTTTAATTACCTATCGATCGACCAACATTCTGTTAACAAATTTTCATCACAATGTAAATTCGTTGTAAAATATTAAATTTTTATCCTTTTTACCAAAAAGAAATATTTTTTTTGAAAAAGGCATATTTTTTCGAGTTTTGGCATAAAAACTTCGATTCGGGTTGGCAACATTGCCTTGTAATGTGTCTTTTGTCTGGGCTGAGGTAAGCTCGCCGGCTTGCCAAGGTCCTTCCTAGAGAAACACAAAACTCTAGGTAACAAAACAAAGTCCTTTATTATGCCTTTCTAAATTATTACGTTACAGATTCAAGTTTACAATTCAATGGTTCAAATTTATCTAACTTTATATAATTCAAAACAGTTCTACGGTTCTCAACTTTTAATGATTACAAATGAACTTACAATCGGTATAATTATATAATTCAAAACAATTCTACGACTTATATAATTTCAGAACAATTCTACGATATAATTTTATGTACTGTCTCAACACAATTCTACGGTTTTCTACCATTTACACCTACACTTCCACGGCGGTGGTTCGGTCCTCGGTTGGCAGGAAGATCGGGGTTACGGCGGTTGTTCTGCTTCAAGTTTGGGTTTTTGCGGTCTAATGACCACGTTAGCTCTAAGCCTATCTTGCGACTAGCTCGGCGTTCCACGAGCCTATCTTGCGACTAGCTCGGCGTTCCACAAGCCTATCTTGCGACTAGCTTGGCGTTCCACAAGCCTATCTTGCGACTAGCTTGGCGTTCCACGAGCCTATCTTGCGACTAGCTCGGCGTTCCACGAGCCTATCTTGCGACTAGCTCGGCGTTCCACAAGCCTATCTTGCGACTAGCTTGGCGTTCCACAAGCCTATCTTGCGACTAGCTTGGCGTTCCACGAGCCTATCTTGCGACTAGCTCGGCGTTCCACGAGCCTATCTTGCGACTAGCTCGGCGTTCCACAAGCCTATCTTGCGACTAGCTTGGCGTTCCACAAGCCTATCTTGCGACTAGCTTGGCGTTCCACGAGCCTATCTTGCGACTAGCTCGGCGTTCCACGAGCCTATCTTGCGACTAGCTCGGCGTTCCACAAGCCTATCTTGCGACTAGCTTGGCGTTCCACAAGCCTATCTTGCGACTAGCTTGGCGTTCCACGAGCCTATCTTTCGACTAGCTCGGCGTTCCACGAGCCTATCTTGCGACTAGCTCGGCGTTCCACAAGCCTATCTTGCGACTAGCTTGGCGTTCCACAAGCCTATCTTGCGACTAGCTTGGCGTTCCACAAGCCTATCTTGCGACTAGCTTGGCGTTCCACGAGCCTATCTTTCGACTAGCTCGGCGTTCCACGAGCCTATCTTGCGACTAGCTCGGCGTTCCACAAGCCTATCTTGCGACTAGCTTGGCGTTCCACGAGCCTATCTTGCGACTAGCTCGGCGTTCCACAAGCCTATCTTGCGACTAGCTTGGCGTTCCACAAGCCTATCTTGCGACTAGCTTGGCGTTCCACGAGCCTATCTTTCGACTAGCTCGGCGTTCCACGAGCCTATCTTGCGACTAGCTCGGCGTTCCACAAGCCTATCTTGCGACTAGCTTGGCGTTCCACGAGCCTATCTTGCGACTAGCTCGGCGTTCCACAAGCCTATCTTGCGACTAGCTTGGCGTTCCACAAGCCTATCTTGCGACTAGCTTGGCGTTCCACGAGCCTATCTTTCGACTAGCTCGGCGTTCCACGAGCCTATCTTGCGACTAGCTCGGCGTTCCACAAGCCTATCTTGCGACTAGCTTGGCGTTCCACAAGCCTATCTTGCGACTAGCTTGGCGTTCCACGAGCCTATCTTGCGACTAGCTCGGCGTTCCACGAGCCTATCTTGCGACTAGCTCGGCGTTCCACAAGCCTATCTTGCGACTAGCTTGGCGTTCCACGAGCCTATCTTGCGACTAGCTCGGCGTTCCACGAGCCTATCTTGCGACTAGCTCGGCGTTCCACGAACCTATCTTGCGACTAGTTCGGCGTTCCACAAGCCTATCTTGCGACTAGCTTGGCGTTCCACGAGCCTATCTTGCGACTAGCTCGGCGTTCCACGAACCTATCTTGCGACTAGTTCGGCGTTCCACAAGCCTATCTTGCGACTAGCTTGGCGTTCCACGAGCCTATCTTGCGACTAGCTCGGCGTTCCACAAGTCTATCTTACGATTGACTTGGCACTTGCTAATGCCCAGCAGGCAATTAGCAACAAAACTTTTATCAAGTGTCTGCAGACCCCTTGAGGAACAATATCAGTAGTACACGAGATTGGTACTATTTCCACTCTGAATTTGCTCGATTTTCTGGGGCTATGGCTGGGGGTCTAATATAATTCATGCCAACGAGCTGGTGTGAATTCTAATGCCCCAGCTAAGCGTTGTCTTAGGAATTGTTGTTAGGCGTAGAATGTTGTTGCTGAGTGCAGCTATCATATGCCAGTGACAACAGCTCGCCCCCACTGGGTAGCGCGGGGGGGTCTCGTGTGTATCGGTGCGGTCGGAACAATAGATCATTGGTTTGTTTACGTTTTAGATTTGGTTACTGGTTTTTCGCTTGTGCTCTTCATGTTCTGTATAAGTACAGACAAGATGGAGCTGCGGGAGGGGTCCCGTGTGTATCGGTGCGGGCGGAACAATAGATCATTGGTTTGTTTATGTTTAGATTATGTTATTGGTTTTCGCTGTGTTCTTCAGGTTCTGTATGAGTACAGACAAGATGGAGCTGCGGGGGGGGGGGGGTCTCGTGTGTATCGGTGCGGGCGGAAATATTAGAGCATGGGTTTGTTTACATTTCCAATTTTGTTATTGAGGTGCTTTCGATATTCCGTGTAAGCCGTGATTGGTTTTGGCTAAGCAAACGAGATTATGTAACGATAGCATTGAATGCATCGTTACATTTCCCCTCTCCTTTCCCAGACGAGAACTCTCTCGTCGTTACCCGTCTTCGGTAAACCACATCGAAATTTCCAGAATTAACAGCAGCGAAAAGAAAAAAAAATTTTACGGTTTTTATAGTGGTACCATACGTTGCCGCTCTCCGCACTGTAGGACCACGGTGTTCTTCCGGGTGAACACAAGACGTATGCGGCCCCATGGTTTGGAGATTATGAGTGTACGTCGGCCCTTCTTGGCGAGTGTCTGGACGTCTATCCCTTCGAACGGGTCTTCCGGTACCTTAGCTTTTGCCGGTTTGGCCCTCTTCTTCCTTATTTTTCTTTTCCCTTCTTCGGTGGCTAGAGCTGGCTGGTTTTGCGGTATGGTTGCGGTCGGCGGTACGGTTGGTGTCGGCGGTACGGGCGGTGATAACATCGTCGGCGGTGTTGGCGGTACGATTGGTGTCGGCGGTACGGTTGGGGTCGGCGGTACGGTTTGTGTCGGCGGTATGGTTGCTGTCGGCGGTACGGTTGCTGTCGGCGGTACGGTTGGTGTCGGCGGTACGGTTGGTGTCGGCGGTACGGGCGGTGATAACATCGTCGGTGGTGTTGGCGGTACGGTTGGTGTCGGCGGTACGGGCGGTGATAACATCGTCGGTGGTGTTGGCGGTACGATTGGTGTCGGCGGTACGGTTGGGGTCGGCGGTACGGTTTGTGTCGGCGGTACGGTTGCTGTCGGCGGTGTGGGCGGTATTACTCTAGACGGTTGAGATCCTCGGAAAACATTTCTCGGTAGCCCTCTGATGGGCGCGTCGGGAGATGACCAGCTGTTCCATGGAAAGGGTCCCTCCCTGAGTAGGGCACACGAGTTGTTGGCTGGACTTGGGCGGAATACCTTCTTGTTCGTCAACGTCTGGCCGTCCAGCGTTACTTCGAACTTGGCTTTATCTAGCCAGTCCATGCCGAAGATCGCATCCTCAGCCAACGTCTTCATATACGTGAGCTCGCCCGTAAGGGTTTGGTTACCTACTTGCAGCTCCACGGTATAGTGCTCCCTGGTCGTGTGTGTGTCTCCGTTTGCCAGTTGTATCCTCTGGCACTGATATCGGACGGGCACGCGCATCCTGCGCAGAGTTTGTCGCATTTTTGGTCCGACAAACGATTTGGAGGCCCCGGTGTCCACAAGACACTGGAATGTCTGGCCCTGGATGGTTGTCGGAATAAAATACCGTGGGTCGGCCCGTCTGGCATTTGACACAGAGGCTGCTTGGTCTTGATGGCACCTGCAGTCTCGCGAATGGATGCCGTCTTCTCCGCAGTAGGAGCAGAAAAGTCGGTATGGCCGTCGACAATTCTGCTGCTGGTGGCCTCTCTGCTTGCAGCGCCAACAGTGAGTATCCCGATTGTAGGGGACGTTTGCTGACTGTGGTCTGGGCGCTGGGGTGGCGGCGGGGATTGGAGGGCGAATGTTGCGCTCTTCCCCCTTGACATGTTCAAACTCCTCTGCCAACTCCATGAGTTCGTCTAGGGTCTCAAAGTCTCGTCGTTTGATGTACAGCCGATATTCGGGTCGCATGCTGTCATAGATCCGGTCAACGCTGTCGGGGATGGTCATCCGAGGGTGTTGCCGGATCAGATATTGGGTGGCCCGGATGAAATCCTTGGCCTTCTCCCTGGGTCCTTGTCTCTTTCTCATGATTTCTTCCTCTAATTTATGGGCGTAGCGCGCCGGGAGGAAATGACGTAGGAAGGCTCGTCGGAACTGGTCCCAGTTCTGGAAATCATCCCGATTAATCCGGAGCCACTCCAATGCTGTCCCTCGCAAGACCTCGGGCAGCGGCCGGATCATATAATCCGTCGGGATATCGTAGCAGCGGGTGAGCTCTTCCATACGTTCCATGAACTCGAGCGCATTCCCTGAGCCATCGAACTTGAGTCCCCATTTCCGTACTGTGTCCATCACCTCGGCTTCATAGCTTAATGAGGGTCGGGGGTTCGCTCGGTTGGACGGGGTCGGGGTTAGTTGTTCGGTCGCCCTTCTAGACGACGCTGCGGCTGTACGGGATCCGTATTCCTCGGACGGTCTCGGTTGTGGGGCCCCGGTGACCAGGGGTTGGATGACGGTGGGCTGGTGGACGGCCACAGTGATGTCTTCGAACAGTGGTGTCTTTATGGTTCGTTCGGTCGTCGTGGATTTGCTGTCGTCCTCGGATGAGCTGTCCCTGTACTCCCGATTGGATATTTTTGCTTCTAAATCCTCGCAGAGGTTCTGTGTCGAGGATCTGGTGCGCGTGGCTTTCAAATATCCGCTCATCCGAGACCGCAAATCGGCCACTGTTCCGTCGGTCCTCAATCCCCTTTTCTCCATCACCTCCACTAGCTCGTCCTTCTTCAGCAGGTAGATCCACCCCACGGTCATGTCACCGGTTTGTTCTTCGGGAACGGTGAGCTGCTTCTCTCCGTTCATTTCGGCTTCTAGGTCCTCCAGTATTGCTGGTCCTTCGTCGGTATAATTTCGGGCTTCCTTTTGTTGAAGTCCCTGCTCGGGCGCCAATGTAATGTGTCTTTTGTCTGGGCTGAGGTAAGCTCGCCGGCTTGCCAAGGTCCTTCCTAGAGAAACACAAAACTCTAGGTAACAAAACAAAGTCCTTTATTATGCCTTTCTAAATTATTACGTTACAGATTCAAGTTTACAATTCAATGGTTCAAATTTATCTAACTTTATATAATTCAAAACAGTTCTACGGTTCTCAACTTTTAATGATTACAAATGAACTTACAATCGCTATAATTATATAATTCAAAACAATTCTACGACTTATATAATTTCAGAACAATTCTACGATATAATTTTATGTACTGTCTCAACACAATTCTACGGTTTTCTACCATTTACACCTACACTTCCACGGCGGTGGTTCGGTCCTCGGTTGGCAGGAAGATCGGGGTTACGGCGGTTGTTCTGCTTCAAGTTTGGGTTTTTGCGGTCTAATGACCACGTTAGCTCTAAGCCTATCTTGCGACTAGCTCGGCGTTCCACGAGCCTATCTTGCGACTAGCTCGGCGTTCCACAAGCCTATCTTGCGACTAGCTTGGCGTTCCACAAGCCTATCTTGCGACTAGCTTGGCGTTCCACGAGCCTATCTTGCGACTAGCTCGGCGTTCCACGAGCCTATCTTGCGACTAGCTCGGCGTTCCACAAGCCTATCTTGCGACTAGCTTGGCGTTCCACAAGCCTATCTTGCGACTAGCTTGGCATTCCACGAGCCTATCTTGCGACTAGCTCGGCGTTCCACGAGCCTATCTTGCGACTAGCTCGGCGTTCCACAAGCCTATCTTGCGACTAGCTTGGCGTTCCACAAGCCTATCTTGCGACTAGCTTGGCGTTCCACGAGCCTATCTTGCGACTAGCTCGGCGTTCCACGAGCCTATCTTGCGACTAGCTCGGCGTTCCACAAGCCTATCTTGCGACTAGCTTGGCGTTCCACAAGCCTATCTTGCGACTAGCTTGGCGTTCCACGAGCCTATCTTTCGACTAGCTCGGCGTTCCACGAGCCTATCTTGCGACTAGCTCGGCGTTCCACAAGCCTATCTTGCGACTAGCTTGGCGTTCCACAAGCCTATCTTGCGACTAGCTTGGCGTTCCACGAGCCTATCTTGCGACTAGCTCGGCGTTCCACGAGCCTATCTTGCGACTAGCTCGGCGTTCCACAAGCCTATCTTGCGACTAGCTTGGCGTTCCACGAGCCTATCTTGCGACTAGCTCGGCGTTCCACGAGCCTATCTTGCGACTAGCTCGGCGTTCCACGAACCTATCTTGCGACTAGTTCGGCGTTCCACAAGCCTATCTTGCGACTAGCTTGGCGTTCCACGAGCCTATCTTGCGACTAGCTCGGCGTTCCACGAACCTATCTTGCGACTAGTTCGGCGTTCCACAAGCCTATCTTGCGACTAGCTTGGCGTTCCACGAGCCTATCTTGCGACTAGCTCGGCGTTCCACAAGTCTATCTTACGATTGACTTGGCACTTGCTAATGCCCAGCAGGCAATTAGCAACAAAACTTTTATCAAGTGTCTGCAGACCCCTTGAGGAACAATATCAGTAGTACACGAGATTGGTACTATTTCCACTCTGAATTTGCTCGATTTTCTGGGGCTATGGCTGGGGGTCTAATATAATTCATGCCAACGAGCTGGTGTGAATTCTAATGCCCCAGCTAAGCGTTGTCTTAGGAATTGTTGTTAGGCGTAGAATGTTGTTGCTGAGTGCAGCTATCATATGCCAGTGACAACAGCTCGCCCCCACTGGGTAGCGCGGGGGGGTCTCGTGTGTATCGGTGCGGTCGGAACAATAGATCATTGGTTTGTTTACGTTTTAGATTTGGTTACTGGTTTTTCGCTTGTGCTCTTCATGTTCTGTATAAGTACAGACAAGATGGAGCTGCGGGAGGGGTCCCGTGTGTATCGGTGCGGGCGGAACAATAGATCATTGGTTTGTTTATGTTTAGATTATGTTATTGGTTTTCGCTGTGTTCTTCAGGTTCTGTATGAGTACAGACAAGATGGAGCTGCGGGGGGGGGTCTCGTGTGTATCGGTGCGGGCGGAAATATTAGAGCATGGGTTTGTTTACATTTCCAATTTTGTTATTGAGGTGCTTTCGATATTCCGTGTAAGCCGTGATTGGTTTTGGCTAAGCAAACGAGATTATGTAACGATAGCATTGAATACATCGTTACAGCCTCGAGTGGCATTTTCCGTTCCGACGGATACCTCGTTAGGGCCGACAATCTACATGTAATTCTTAATGCCGTATCGGTTTTTAATCTTCTCGAATGCTTGTAGTTAAATCGGTACCAACTCTTCCACATACTTGGATTCATCAAAAAGAAGTTCGATTAACTCCAGATCACTTTTATCGCTAGGTAGATGATAATAACTAAATTTCGTAGTAAATTAGCAAATTGCTCAAGTTTATCAGATATTTTAACGACTTTTCGTACCACTTTTTTGAATATTTGAATTATGTATCTGTCATGTTCATAGATTACTACAAAAACGTTCCCTAACTTTTTCGTAAGTATTTCTCTCTGTGAGAAAATTTATCGCCACCACTGCCATTTCGAGAGTCTTTTCCATTCTGCAAAAGTAAAGAAACACCCCTATTGTGATGCCAATGGGCGAGTATGTTGTTACTTTCCCATTCTAACCCTGTCTTTAAAATACTGTCATTAATTATTCACTGTGCTGTTGTAGCTTGTACGTCCACAATAGATAACTTTGTATGAAAAATGCTCCATTGCGAACTCCTTATTTTAACGGAAACACTAAAATTACCTACTATTAGTGCTGTGCTATATGAACTCGTATAAAATAGCATACGAAATAAACTGCGACACATAATTATATCGAACGTTACCTTGTATTTACCCATCATTATTATTAAACAAATATTAACAAATGAAAACATAGTCTAATTCAATTTTTATTGGTTCACAAAATAGATTGTATCTGGCGTTCTGAGTTTATCACTGAGCTTTATGCGTGATTGTCGAATGCATATCCCCGAATTTCATGCATCAGCTAATTTTCTTAATCATGTTCGAACTGTATTTGCATTTATTACTGCAATGCTAAATCTATTCATATCGGCTTTTGATTCACGTTTACCTCCCCCACAGGGAGATTTTTTAAATAATATCTAAAAACAATAGTTCAAAAATTGTATTTGTATATATGTATTGTAATAGTAATTATCGAAATTGTATTCAAATCATTTAAAATTAATTGTTCTTAATAAACAGTGTTTCAAATTTAATGTTGGAGTTTTTTTTTCTATTTTGAAATTTCTTTCATTACTTACAAAACATACTTATGTCGTATTCGTTTGGGCTTCTTCAGATTTGCGCTCAGATTTAGATTACGTTACGTGTGGCTAATCGAACATAAAAACGTCACTTGCTCTTTTTTGTGATAATATTCGTGCGATTCGAATATGTGTAGCCTTCAACACTTTTCAAAACGTTTTCCATTCACTGGTTAAATTTTAAATAAAAACATTCGAAATTTGCGTCTATATTGATTTTTAAATATTTATACACAACGAATTTACTAAAATAAATTCACCCGATGCAATGCCCTTTCTTTGCTGTAGAACAAATTCACGAAAACCTAAACGCCCTCCACCAGTTGTCAAACTCAAACGCACTTGTGTTGGTAAATCTGAGAAAATATCTAGATTCGCAAAAGTGCTCTGAAATCTGAAAAAGATTGCTTTTTTTGTACCAAACGAACATAAAAACTGCTCTGAGAGCAAAAAAAGTGCTATGAGAGCGCCCAATCGAATACCACATCAGAGTGCCCTTTTTTCTGTTATGAAACATAGAAAACATACAAAGAGCAATTCTAGATTTGATCTTTTGATAGAAAGAGCAATTCTTTTCTTCAATCGAAAACGCCATAATACGGCATTTCAAAATGCTGGATTTTATTGACCATTAATTGGACACAAATGAATATTTTACGCCGTCAGCAGGCTATCGAAGCAATTTAATTCGCTGTCTTGGAATGTGAACGCGTAAACATCTTCAAGCACGTTTCATTGATATGTGGAAAATATTAAATAACTTACACTAATATTTGTTAACTTTTGAATTCGTTTCTAAAACTCCTTCCATTCACTTGTTTTTAGCTTCTGGTCGGGATATTGTTTGTGATCATTGGAAGTTTAAACATCAATAAGAAGAAAGATCAAACAGCTGCAATAATACTGAATGATGTTATATTAGTTAAAATCTTTATAATATCTATTGTTAATGTGGTAATATCTGGTTTCGGAATAGAGTATTCATCGCAACCTTTAAGACTTCTCGACCGAGACAGCAAAGAGCCGTAGAATTTAGTACAATTATAAGTTAAAACTTACTTTTTTTTTTAGAAGGTATAACATTATGTTTGTGTGCACTGATTTTAAATGATATTACAAATAAAGTTCTCTAACAGAAAATAAAGCTGCGTTTTATTGTATACACAGGTGGTGACTGGATTCCTGATTACGGTCCAATCTTTAGTAAGCCTGCATAAATCTAAACATCAAAGAAACATAGCAAATTTGCTTAATCATCTTATTGTTGCAATGGTTTTTTTGACCGTTTTTTGTGATGTCATGAAGATGAACTTTGGACTTGATCCTGCTGTTGCTGTTTCAAGTGGGACTGCACCATAATACTTTTGTTTATATTTTATGTTTGAATGTTGTGTATTGTCAAAAAACACATGAAAGACTTTATTTTATATTCTTACAAACATTAAAAAGTAGATAACATAAAGTGAATTAATAACATCGCAATAGCGATGTTGCCATGTATACATTTATTTAATTTTAAATACTTAACATTAAAGAAACACCTTTAATAAATGAATATCTTTCAATATTTTAAAACGTCGTATACTTAGAATTTTAGTTTTTTCCATTTTACGAAATAATGTGAGTATTTGGTCAGTGGATAAAACAGGTAAGTAACAATACTGGACTGTCTTACAGTGTGGATGGCCCCAGACTCAGGTATCTTACTTACTTACTTAAGGTGGCGCTACAGTCCGGGGTGGACCTGGGCCTCAACCAATACGCCTCTCCAGTTAGCGCGATCTTTGGCTAACTGCCTCCAGTTGCGCACACCAAGTTGGTTGAGGTCCCCTTCCACTTGAGCGCGCCACCTAAGGCGAGGTCTTCCTCTACTGCGTTGTCCCTCCGGGTTGGAATCGAAGACTCTCCGGGCCGGAGCGTTGGTGTCCATTCGCTCTACATGTCCTAACCATCTTAGACGACTAATGCGTACTTTTCTGACCAGGTCGATGTCGCTGTATAGCTCGTAGAGTTCGCTGTTAAATCTTCTCCTCCAAATCCCGTCAACGCAAACGGGACCAAAAATCACTCGAAGAATTTTGCGTTCGAAGCGACCAAGAAGATCCTCATCTGTTTTTGCTAGGGTCCATGCTTCTGCGCCATAGAGCAGGACAGGGATGATGAGAGTCTTATAAAGAATCTCCTTAGTGCTTCTTAACAAGGCCTTACTAATCAATTGCCGTCTTAGGCCAAAAAAACAGCGGTTGGCAAGTGTGATTTTGTGTGTCCCTTCTTGTTGACAGCATATATTTTGTTTTAGCCTCATTCAACACTAAACCCATTTTTGCCGCTTCTGTACTAATACTAGCAAACGCTCCAGTAACAGCTCGCTGTGTTCTGCCAACAATGTCAATGTCGTCAGCGTATGCAAGTAGTTGCACAGACTTATGGAAAATTGTGCCTCTGGTGTTGGCTTGTGAGTTTCGCACAATTTTCTCAAGAATGATGATGAAGAAGTCGCTGTCATGTGACGTCGCCTTGTCTAAATCCTTTTTTGACATCAAAGGTCGACCTTTACGGAGCAGCGAGCGTTCTCCATCGTCATTCTGCACAATCTCTATAAATGCTCTCATATGCGGCCTTAAAATCATAAAAATATGGTGAGTATCGATCTGGACTTCTTGGGTTTTCTCCAAGATCTGCCGTAGTGTGAATATTTGATCGTTCGTGGACTTACCGGGCCTAAAACCGCACTGATAGGGACCTATCAGATCGTTGACGAATGGTTTCAGGCGTTCACACAGTACAGCAGACATGATCTTATACGCAGTGTTTAGGAGACTGATGCCTCTATAGTTGGCGCAGTTTAGAGAGTCTCCTTTCTTGTGGATCGGGCAAACGATGCTTAGGTTCCATTCATCAGGCATACTTTCGTCTGACCAAATCTTGGAGACGAGTTGGTTTATGCTCTCTACCAGGTCATCTCCCGCTGCCTTAAACAGCTCGGTAGTTAAGCTGTCCGGTCCAGCAGCCTTGTTGGACTTAAGCTTAGATATTGCTATCCTCACTTCATTTTGGTCAGGTGGACGGAAATCTTGGCTTTCATCGTCCAGGTTGAATGACTCGTTCTGCCTGACAGCGGAATTTGTGTCGTCTTCGCCGTTTAGCAGTCTGCAGAAATGTTTTTTCCATGTCCTCAGCACCGACTGTGACTCTACTACAAGGTTTCCTTGTTCGTCTCTACAGGTCTCCGTTCGGGTCTTGTTGGCATGACACGTTCTTTTTACCTTTTGGTAAAACTTCCGAACATTGTTCCTGGAGTAACACCTCTCTATATCCTCGATCGCGCGCTTCTCATGCTCTCTCTGTTTTCTCCGGAGAAGCCGATGTTATTCCCTCCTTTTTTGCTCGTAGAGCTGACGATCTGCTCTCGTCCTTCTATGCAGCGACGTTTCGTAGGCACTTTGTTTTGCTGCATGTGCTTGCCGGCACTCTTCGTCAAACCAGGGGTTTCGAGGGGGTGGGCTGGTGAAACCGAGCACATCAGTTGCGGCGGTTTTGATGGCTTCTTGGCATCGGCGCCACTGGTCTTCGGCACTTGATGCTGGCTATATAGGACTTCTCAAGAGGTTGCGGGATACGCGATCGGCATAGGTTCTGGCGGTTTGTTGCGTTTGTAGTCGTCCAACGTTAAATCTCCTCACAGTATTTTCTCGTTGTTGTGGCGTCTTGGATATCCGCATCCGTACCTTGGCTACAACAAGGTAGTGGTCCGAGTCTATGTTGGCCGCTCGGAAAGTTCGGACATCTAGAATACTGGAGGAGTGCCTTGCGTCGATCGCAACGTGATCAATTTGGTTGACGGTTTGATGTTCAGGTGACCGCCATGTTCCTTTGTGTATATTGAGGTGGAAACCGTGAGCTAGCTATGGTAACATTACGTCCCGCAGCAAAATCAATCAGCCTAAGTCCGTGTCCAGACGTGGTGTCGTGTAGGCTGTGTTTTCCGATTGTGCTACCAAAGATGTCCTCCTTTCCTATTTTGGCGTTAAAATCACCCAAGACGATTTTAACGTCATGCTTAGGACATTGCTCATATGTTTTGTCGAGGAGCTCGTAGAAACACTTCTTTGGTTGCATCGTCTTTCTCTTCTGTGGAGGCGTGAGCGTATATTAGGCTGATGTTGGCGAATTTAGCCTTTATGCGGATCGTTGTAAGGCGTTAACTTACGTGTCGAAAGCTCAAGACTTCTTGCCTAAGGCTGCCGCTTACAACAAATCCGCATCCAAATAGACGCTGCTTTTGTTCCCTATAGCAGTCACCGTAGTAAATGCCACAGTTTTTCATCCTTCTTTTGCCCGGCCCATCCCACCGCACTTCCTGGATGGCGGTGATGCCTGCTCTGTAGCAGTCAAGGGCCTCCGCTGGTTGTTCGGCTGCACGCGGTCTGTTCAGAATTCGAACATTCCACGTGCAGATCCGAACGTCATTGTCCTTTTTTCGTTTTGCAGGGTCGTCAACAGTGAATCCGTCCTTATCCGAGGCTATTGGTTGCTTCGCAACTTGTTTGGTTTTCCGTGGTAGGGTAGTTAACCCCACGCACAACCCCCAACCTGGAGGACCAGTCCCTTTCTGCGACCCCTTGAGGCCCAGGTATCTGCCCACAACCAATATGCCTCTGCCAAGTTGCTTGAGCTCATCTTCGCGTTGTTATTGCTCTATTACTTTTCCTTCGGGATGGAAGTCACCTACGTGAAGTTAGCCCGCACTTTTTCTATAATTTTCCATAATGAAAAACGGAGTTTGCAGTTCGATAGACATTCGTTTGTAGTTCAACCGTTAGAAAGTTAGAACCATTAGAAAAAAAAATTTTCAATTCCTTAAAACCATGTTACCTATCTCCGAAACCGTAGCAAGCAAAGTGATGACTTCGCCAATCTAATAAAATAAAAGTTATACCAATTGGCCTAACGGTTCATGATATATATGAAATTTAAGCAAAATTAAGGCCTATATCGAAAGGTCCATATAACTCAAAAACTACAAACGATGAAACTCTCCATAGCTGTTCTATGCACCATTTTTTACATGTGGTATAAAATAGAAGACAGCCCGCATTACTGGACACGTCTTATTCGCAATTTAAGGGGAGCCTTAAATGGTCTAAATTTGCTTATTTTTAAGCGATCCGATATTTCCATTGCTAGAAGCTATGAATGGTGGAATATATTTTTTTCCAATGAAACTACCCACCCCTTTCTAACAAACACATCGAAAATCGTTTTTCCATCACTGCAATGGAAATATCGGATCGCTTAAAAATGAGCAAATTTAGACCATTTTATTTCCAATGCTTCTAACTTTCTAACGGTGAAACTACAAACGAAAACAAATTCACCACAAACAAATGCAAACGAATGTCTATCGAACTGCATTTCACGTTTTTCATTCTAGAAAAAGTGCGGGCTTACTTCACGTAGGTCCGGGATTATCGTATTTGTTTGGGCTAGAATTGGAGAAATGGAACTTAGCAGAATGGCGCGCTATGGCCGCAGACTATCACTTCCGAGTTTAATTCAGGCTACAATGTTATGCTAACAAAATAACAATAATAACAAATACTTAGTTTATGCTAGTGTTGACTGTGGGCGGGGAGTGGGCTGTGATGTCTGGAATCTGGATGGAGTGTGGTTTTTATTTATGATAGAAGGGCGAAACCTTGCATGAGGTTGCATCAGGCGTTGTGGTGTAATAAATATTCCATGTTAATGGAAAATTCTGTGTTTTTTAATTTTACATGGGTATCTTCTAAAGCTTGTAGTTTTGTATTTTTGTAAATTTCAGATTTTTGAACTGTAAAATGAATTGGTGCATCCGTAATAAATTTGTAATAAATTCTGGTTTAAGATTGAACCAAATATCTCAACTGCATAGGTAGGTGTAGGTTCAATTAAAACCTACATGCACGCGATATCTCGAGATCGGCAAGTGTAATAAAATTGGGACTAACTGTAATAAATTGTAATAAATGTGTAAAAAATGATGTAAAATGTTTCGTTACGGTGGTCTGATTTGGCTGGTGCAAGTTAAATGCTCTAATTGAGAAGCTCTTTCAAGACAGTTATACTCTCGAATGTTTGTCAGACGTTCGCGAGAGGTGGCGCAGTGGAAAAAACCCTAAGTTGGAATTCGGGTTTTTGCGAGATTCTCAGATAGACCTAGGAACAAAATTGGCCTAGTGGGTTTGGACAGAAACTAATAACAATAAAGGTTCCGTTTTTCCCCCTTGGTTACGGAACCTTAGAAACGAATTCCGTCACTAGTACCTCTGCGGCCGCTGGCTTACAATTTAACCACAAATAAATCACACTCAACACTGTTAGGAATAAATAACTATATATTTGAAATTCGTCTTTTTCTTTCAATTAATTAATTTAATTGCATACAAAGTTAACCAAAATAGTTAAAAAAAAGAAACAAGAAAATTAAAAATAATTATGGAGTTTTTCCGCGTCTACAACTCTACTGGCTAGCAAAACTCCATTCAATATTCATTCGCAGTTATCATTATGAGTATTATGAATGCAAGTTACTAGGTTTCTAGCTTTACGTACAACGTTTCTCTTCGAAAGCAACGTACAATCATTAAGCTGTGCTATTGTGCGATCTTCGTTTGAGAATACTTTAAATGCGAAGGTGTGTTTAGTCGACTTTATTTTGTATTAATTAGGAAATGAAACATATATAAAATTTACTGTTTTATCCTTGGTCTACTATAATAATGCGAAATTCTCCAACTATCGTGACTAGGTCACAAAGGAAAGCTGACTTTTGATATACGAGTTGTAGTACCTAATTTGATTTTTTTCATTTTTGTGAATGGATGACGCACCTACGACTTGTCATTATAAATTTTACATTTCAGGTTTGAACGTCTAACACATTTATAGCAAAGTAAATAATGACAACAGAGGAATAAAGCAGACTGTAGTAATACGAACAAAAAAAAAATTAAATAAACTAAAAAGTCTTTCTATGCACAGCCCGTTGGCCCTCTTCTTCGTACTCCCGCTTTGAGATCCACATTTTCTTGAATGTATCTAGAGAAGCCAGAATAGAACCTCCCATCCATGTCGAGTAGAGACGTTCTTGGGGAGCAGCAATCTGAAATGAAATACGCAAATGACTTGAAGATATTCATAGGGAATGTTGAATGGAGAAGTGGCGGCCTACGCGAATTTTCAGATCCTTTGCTGTGTGTTTTTTCATCTCCATCAGCAGCCGATCACCAAAGCCTTTGAACAATGTTGAACCACCGGATAGAACGATATTCTGATAAAGCATCTTTCGCAAATCCATATCAGACTTTTCGATCGAATACAAAAGTACATCTTGAATGCCCTCGCACTCCTCACCCAGGAGGTCGGGTCTGAAGAGAACCTCTGGCGCTCTAAACCGTGCTGGGCCAATCTAAAAAAGAATGATTCAAATTCAGAAGGGAAACCCTAAAGTCAATTCAATATACCTCGAGTGTCTTTCCATCGGGTAATGTATAAGAAGCCTTTTCAGTTTCGATGTTTTCTTCCTTCTGCGGATTACTGGCCAAGTAACAGACTTTCTCCTTGATGGAACGCACGATTTCGAATTCCGCTGTTGAGCGGAAATTGAAGCCTTCCTTTCGGATCAATGTGCGGAGGTATCGTGTAACATCTCGACCTGCGATATCTACACGCATAATACTGTGAGGCATTGCGAATCCTTCGTAGATAGGAACAGCGTGCGTCACACCATCACCAGAGTCTAAAACCACGCCTGTTACGCGTCCAGTTGCATATCTGGAATGTTGCAGATCAAAATTTTATATTGCATTCAGAATGGGCGTATGATTTTGCGTACAAACTGAGGACCGCTTGCATGGAAACAAAAAGTGCTGGTGCATTGATACCCTCAAAGAAGAACTCGGCAGCTTTTTCGCGATTCCTCCGAGGGTTTAGGGGAGCCTCTGTAAGCAGCACGGGATGATCTTCTGTGAATGTTGCTAGTTGTTCCTGGAAGGAAATTTATTTTAAAATAAAGGTGGAATTGACCTGTGGGAGATGAACTAATACAGCCGGAGACTATGAACACTAAACATGTTTCCCATTTCTTCAATTGACAATAGAAATTTTTTGCGTGCTCTATAACAGCCCTCAGGTTGGAACAAAGATGTACTCAGACAATTAGTAGCCAGTATTCTGGGCCGCCAACTGTTAAAACCCTTTGATTGTGGTTTTCGACAGTTACAAAGAATGACCGACGGATCTGCATGGTTCGCTTTTTGTCCGGTTATGTGCAGACAAACAGTTTTTGGTGGGCATAAACTACTACTGACAACAGGAGCCTCAACACAGCTGGTTACAGGAATTTTTGACTTTCTGCAATTCCGGTCCTACACCCACTGTTGAGGTTCATAGCGTGTTCTTAGTCACACATGACTGGTGGTCGAACCCGCTTAACTGAAAAACCAGCTTATTTAAACTTTATAATTAATCCCCTTGTATTTAAAAAAAACCCGCTTAAGTGAAAAGCTCGGATATCTGAAACACAATTCCTTTAAAACGTTATTACTTTTCATAGAAAAAACTCCGCTTAAATGAAAGGAATGAAAATGTAAACACACCCACATGAATTGAAAAAAAAAGGCAAAAAGTAATCAGCAGGCGTTGAATGCATCCATTTTTTGCATTATTTAACTTCCACATTCCACATGACAGATGTAAATTATTTTTTGTATTATTAATATTACCAATTTGTTTTGATGAGGAACTTTATTGAAACTATTTTTCAGTTACCCGAGGTCCGCTTAACTGAAATTTTTGTCAGTTATCCGGGGTTCGCTTAACTGAAAAACCCTGTTAATTGAAACTGAAGTTAATGTTTTTGGTCATTTCACTCAAGCGGGCTTGACTGTACTACGCAAACTTTGGAATGGCTATTGATAACCTAACACCCCGAGGTCTCACAAGTGAAAAGAAATTAACTAACTTTGCTGTATATGTAGCTCCAAATACGCTCCATGTCATTCCAATCTGTAACAATTCCATGTTCCATCGGATATCGTATGCTTAGTAGTCCCCGGTGCTCTTCGGCTTTTGGTCCAACAAAAATATCACCTTCCAGAGCACCGGCCATCACCCGCACATGTTTTGGCCGACCAATGCTACAAAAGAAAAATCATAAGTACGCCACTCAACAATTGGTTATCATGAAAGCACTACCAGCTGTACTTACTAGTTTGGAAATCTGCATTTTGGAATATGCTCACCGGCAAAACCGGCCTTGATAACCCCAGAACCCTGTGAAAAATTCAATCAAATCGCACATAAATATTTCAGTCATACGCTCAAATTATCAAGCTTCGCATAAGTCATGAAAACCACAGCAATTCCTCAAGTGGACATGCTTCTCGTATCCAAAAGTTCACGTAATCAACGCAAGACAATTCTGGGATTCGCGCCAAAGATCGGTCTGTCCGTTGTTGACTACAAGCGAGACGAAGAAATAGACAACTTCTATATTTCCTGTCAAAATCAAAGAGACTACTATCGTGATCCGTACAGGAAGGTGCGAAGGAATCCAGACTTCCTTGTACAAGGCGCATGTGGACAAAGGGAGGATCGAAATACGACCATTTTGGGCCAGCCTTTCCGGTCGGTGATCGAACGTCATCCGATTATTTATCCGCTGGCCCAACAACCACTTGAATGTATGGAAACCATCAATCTGTCTGGAACATTTAACAAATTTTCTTGTCGCAAATATAAAAGGTAAATAATTTTACGCAATGTGCGGTGTTTTTATTGCGAGTTGGAAAAAAATATCCCGATCTTCTAAGCATTAAAGCTTTAGTGGCAGATGAAAGTAGAATAATTTAGTCATCTTTTTACAGGTAAAGCAACCATCATCGTTGGGGGAGACGCAGAGCGTATGATGTCATTTGCACTTTTTTATGTCTTGCAAGTTACACGACCGCACCTTGATTTTTGTTAATTTTTACATTGAATTTTATTATTTTTCGCAACTTACATTATCAATAACAACAGGCTGATTGACCACGACATCATAGGGTTCCATAATTGTTCACAAATTTATTATTTCCTTTCTAACAAATCGGTTCGAATTTAGTTCTTTTCTTCAATTATTGTACAGGAAAAAAAGCTTTCCCGAAACCACGGCCAATCAAAGAGTTGACAGCTTTCACTTTGACAGTCGTTCGGTTATGTCAAGGTATATAGAATAACATGGTAAAATATTGCGCATGTCCGCATCCTATCTCACTCGCACACTGTTACGTCACGTGTATCACACTGTTTTGACATTTCAGTGCAAGTTCGACGTTCTCTTAAGGTTTTTGTGGAATATTTTTTAAACAAATAAAAATAAAATGGTTATATGTGCGATATTCGGCTGTAATAATAATAAAGACAAGAATGGAAAGCAAAACAGATTTCCCAGGCGCGAAAAATTGTCGTTTTTCAGAATTCCCAAGGATGAATCTATGAAAAAAGTGTGGTAGAAAAGACAAGTTTAATGCAAATAATGCATTTGTTTGCTCGAAACACTTTAACAGTGACCAATATGCGCGAAACTTGAAACATGAGCTGCTAAACTATTCACCCAAAAACAGTAAGAATTGCCTTTCACTTCCAAGGACTCTGACAATAAGCGCCAGGAGAATTATGAAAGGCGGAACACAAAACAAAAAATTGTGCGCGAAATTTTGTGAGTTTTAAGTGTGAACAAATTATAAACACGTAATTAGTTAATTAATTATTAATTTAAAATTTGTATTTTCAAAGGAAAACCCTTCCAAGTGAGCAAGTTACCCAGGACACCAATGAACCTACTGCAAAATTATGCTGAAGAACAACCGACCGGATCCTTCACATGGACAGATCAAGTCAGTGAAGGTGGACTTCGAAAACCCAACACTATTTTTATCGAAAAAATGCGACTTCTTGAAAGTATTTTTAATGAATATAACTCGACTTGTCTAAAAACTGGACAAAATTACATAAAAACATTGTTAGACCTTGCCGAACCTATTGATTTAGATCGCGCGATCAAATAGTTGTTTTTTCCGGGGCAAAATGTTCTTTAAGATTAGAATTCTTAACAAAACACTAATTACGAATATCACTGCAAAAAAAAGAAAAGTGAATAAAACGCTGAACTAATTGTAAAACTGATATGTACTTGTTTTTATTTGTAATATTTTCGCAGATTATAAAGGACTTTTTATACATTATGGTTATGAGGTTTGATTGAAAGAATAAAACTGCGAATAACAGCTGCCAACATTAGATTTCTTTGGTGTATTGCTGTGGAAACAAGTGGTATCGTACCACCATCAGCTCACTTTAAAACAATTTCGCCACTATATCTTGCAATTCACATTTTTATTAATTAAAAATCCACAACCCTAATATAAAGCACATGAATGTGAACTAATTTGTTCTGAAGTGTCAAAATATGTGATACACGTGACGTACATGCGCAGAACTGAACCAATATTTTCCTCCGGAATATCATACCATGTATTCTATATACCTTGGGTTATGTGAAGTGTGAAGTGCAGTGAAGTTTGTGGTGGTTATTATATTTGAGTTGCCAATCGAAAGCAGACCTAATACTCCGAATTCACGGTAGACACACATCGGACTTTGGGCCATATTCGCCAGGGTTTTCACTATTTTCCTGGTGAAGACGATAAAATTACGTTAATCCGGAGTTTTTTTTTTTTTTTATTGGACGCCCCGGTTTTTTCCACAATAAAGATTCCAACAACTAGCGCTCTAAATCGAGCGTGCTCAGATCGTCCTGATGATTTTCTGTTTTTCCTGTTTTTCTTTCTCTCATATAAAACCGGAAATGTGAATGTATAGGCGTTTTTCTTTTTAAGTTCAGAGCACAACCTGAACTGTCATAAAAAAAGTTTGTGTTTCTTTTTTAGCTCAGATACATCAGAGCTCGAATTTGTGTTTCTTTTCGTTCAGAGCATGATCAGAGCGCGCTCTATGAGCGCAGAATTAATTGACTGAGCAAGCTGAGTAAAATGCTGATTACAAATATACATTAAAACACCGTCATATTTGAGAAAACAGAAAAGAAAGGAAAAACAGAAAATCATCAGAACGACCTGAGCACGCTCGGTTCAGAGCGCGCTCATATAGCTCGAGCTCAGTTCAGTGCTCAGCTCTGAACTAAAAAAGAAAAACGCCTTACATGTGTAATCAGCATTTTACTCAGCCTGCTCAGTCAATTAATTTTGAGCTCAAAGAGCGCGCTCTGATCATGCTCTGAACGAAAAAAGAAACACAAATTCGAGCTCTGATGTATCTAAGCTAAAAAAGAAACACGAACTTATTGTATAACTGTTCAGGTTGTGCTCTGAACTAAAATAATAGTGATAGTGTTGTAATAGGCAACCGTTTTACATTTTAAATGTACTTTTTAAAAATAACAATTTTTGAAAATTTAAAATTCCAAAAATTATGAGGGGTCTTTTCGGTATAATAAAGGGCAAAATCATACAAAGGTAACGCTGACCGCGAGAATACAAAAATAATTCAAGTTGCTAGGTCAACGCGTTCGGATTCCTAGTCACGACGAATCTAGTTGACGTTTTACATAAACTAGCAACGTCCCCATTGATTCCAGCCAATCAAAACCGATATACATCTAGTCAGAGGTAGAACACCTGTTAGGCCTACTAAACTAGATCCTTGAACGTCCCCATTCTTGTGGAATGCACACTTGTTGTGCTGAAATTGGTATGCCCATGAACATACCACAGCCTTCTGTCAAATTTGCGTTGTTTCTTGTTTATGTTTTTTTTTTTTCGATTTGGTTTTCTTCTTTGAAATTATTTTAGATTAGTTATTTTATTGTATTGAAAAATTGTTCTGTAGTTCGAATGGCGACTAATCCATCAACCGCAACAAGGCCAGAGCCTCCGCCTGGGTTAAAAGCTCTCATCAATCACTGTTCGCTTGTATACCCAGATCAACCAAATCCACTGCAAGTGACCACCGTTCTCAAATACTGGCTGGGCGGCCAGGATCCTTTGGACTACATTAGTATGTATCTTAATAAGGGCGACAAAGAACGCGGCATTCCAGCCCACTGGCATTATATTAGCTTCGGATTAAGTGATTTACACGGCGATGGACGAGTGCATGTCCTTGAACCACCAATTGATGGAGTCCGAACTTCTGGCATAGGATTTGAGCTCACATTTCGTCTTCTCAAAACTGAAACGGATCCTGAATGTGTAAATGGAAAACAAGAACGCCCTCCGACGTGGCCAGCTAACCTTCTACAAGCTCTAGCTAGGTACTGCTTTCAAACAGGTAATCGTTTCTATGTTGGTGACAATGTGCCTTGGCGTAAAAGCTTGAATGGTTCCAACTCATTTATCCAGAATATTCTGCTAGCTCAAGATCCACAACTTGGAACATTGGAATCACCCTTTGGCTCTGTAGAGTTTTGCCAAGTTGTTGGTGTCACTGAACAAGAAATCGAACAAGCTTCACGATGGAATGGGAAAGGCGTTCTAAATTTTTTAATGCAAGACACAAAGACAGGCGGCGATTTTCTTATTACTGACATGAATCGATCTCAAAGCGTCTTTGAACTCTTTCCAGAGACACTCTTAAGTCTGCAAGATGATTTGGAAAAGCAGGGATCCGACTTGGCTGGAGTGAATGCAGACTTTACATTCCGCGAAATTCCCAAGCAGAACTTTAAGCAAGAAATAGATTCAGAGAGCTTGAACGAACAGTTTTTTTCACAGGAGAACAACAAACCAGCCAGTAATGCCATCGGAGAAGGGAATGAATTCCTGCAGTCGATGTCGGTGTGTAATTCGTTGCAAAAATCCTGTCCAGTAGATTTTCAGCCCAACGCTGCAAACTGTATACCGCTAGATGGTATAGAAATAACCTTAGCTCCGTACGCGGCAAAATTTTTGTTGCTGTCGATAAAGGATCGCATTCGCCATGGTAGACACTTTACATTTAAATCACAGAACTTGGCGCTAACATTTGTTGCCGAAAGTGTAACCGGCTCTGTGGTCACAAAGGAGTATCCCTTCGGAGTTCTCGGCTATTGGATACAAGTTATGATTACAGACGATTTGGTTACGAGAATGATAGAAACATTCCAAAACTCACTTGATCCCAAAAACGAAGTAACCGAGAAGCTTGAGTTTGAGTATCCTGATAAGAGTTTGAAGATTATCATTGCAAATCCACTACCGTCATCAGTTAATTTGGAGAAAATAGGAGTTATTTGATTTTTGTCATAACCCTGTAATTGCATGTATTTAACTTTGCATTTCTCTTTTTTTTATAATCAATCGAACAACTAATCTTAGCACAACAATAATGTGAATAAATATTTTTATATCTCTAGCGCCTTGAGTTTGAATGCTATTTTTTCCTTGGTAGTAACTAGTAACTCGTAAAAGTTTCTTTTGGCAAACTTTTGAGTGTCGTTTAGGTCGCACGCTGACCACACCAACCTGTATATTTAACGAAGCGGTTAGGATTTAATAACGTAAATGAGACCCAAAAGCAAAACCAGTCATTAGTAAAAAGTTTGTGTACTTTTTTATAGGTATGTAATGCAAAAAAGTGGATTCGTTACGAATATAATACTAAGAACTTGTGGCCTTGTGGAGTGCACTAATAATAATTGTGCACTTCTTATTAGTTGATGGCCAAAAAGGGTTTGTATTCGAATGACCTGACAATTAAGTTGGTGGAGTCCAATGAATCGCATAGGGAACACGTTTGGTACTCAATTTGGAGCAGCTTATTTCCTAAAGGGATATGGTCATGCTTTTGTCAGGGTCCACAAAACGATAATTTTGTGCTTTGCTTTGGATTTTCTACATTTAAAATGATATATGAAAAAATGTGATGTATTTATTGACATAGTAGTTGTCTCTTCAATTCTTTCGTAGCTTTGGTTATATAAGCTCACCCTGTCTGAGAGATTCTCTATTTAAGTTCAAAGTATCACAAAATAGAAAAAGTCCGCATCTGTGCCGATATCCATCTTAGAACTGTAAGAACGGTTAAGATAGCCCTTAATACTGCTGTGTACAGCAATTGTACTATGTTCGGCTTACCCCCTACGGGACAGGGGTTGGAATATTCCCGTGGTAAGGTATGTCTGTCGTAGAAGGCGACTAAAATCCCGTCCCAAGGCAAGACGAAAAGCGACTCGTGACGAGGCCTGAATGGGTCTAGAGATCCTCCGTTTAGAAAAAAACCAACCCCGACGTAACCGAAAGTGTCATCAAATCGGAAGTCCTTTTAGAACTGGGAACGGAGACAAAAGACAAAGAGGCTTTTGGGAAATCGCTTATAGACATTTTAGAAGAAGGAGCTACGGTCCGCAGCCTTGAAGACAGAGTTGCACTCGAAATCAGGGACATGAATGAACTGACCACAGTAGAAGAGGTTGAGGAAGCCATCAAGAAGAAAACACCAAAGAAAAATCTGGAAATACAGGTGGCAGTGACTGGGATAAACAAAAGCTCGCTGAAAATGGCTATAGTCCACATGAACGCTTGAGCAGCTCACGAGATTCTGGTTGCGTGGGGAGTGGGGAATGCCAACCACAGACTCTCGAGCAAGGCAAATACTTGAGATGGTTGCGAGACAAGGCCTAAACGTAGCAAATGTAGGAAACTCTCCGACCTTCAGGAGGCCAGGGCAAAGAGGCACCATACCGGATGTAACCTTCGCTATTGAATCCACATCCGCCAGAATAAAAAACTGGCGGGCACTACACGGGCAGCGGTCAAAAATAAATTATTTTGATGGAACATCAACAGGCTAAACAAAGAGCTCTTTAAATCCGTCATTGAAAAAGGAGAATGTGCTGTGCTCCAAGTACAAGTACCCGCGGAAGAAAAATCTGAAGCCACAATGCAACTGATACAGCTCGCATGTAATTTCTCAATGCCCAGAAGTAGCTGCAACAACAGAACCAGAAACCAGAGTTGTAAAAAATGAAATCTTTACAGTACTGCAGTCATTTGATTAAAAAGACGAATTTTGAAATCTTTTTACTTCACTTAACTACTTTTACTTCAAATTCTAAATCGCAGTCTATTTTGAAGTCTTAAGTGAAAAAATCACCTGATGCAGTCAAACGACTTGAAGTCAAAAGATTGTATTACTTTTTGATTGCTTGAATTCTTTGAAGTCTTTTTGAAGTCTTTCAATGTATTGCAGTAGAAAAGAAGGGAAAACAGTCTTCAAAGTCTGGGTCCACTGGTGTAGGGTAAAGTGGGGTACATTTGACTTCGGCGAACATTTGACTCTGCCGTTTTCAATATGTTTACTGCCTAGGAGCCGAAAAAACTACAGCTATTTTTAGAGAAACACGTGATTTTGTGGATTTGAAATCGCAGTTGTAATTTTTAACCACCGGTACGTAAGTGTTTTGCGAACTAAATGTAACTGTTTTCTTTAAATGATTATACAAATTTATTAACACTCATCTTAAGTTTTATTAAAATAAAAGTGAGATGTGTGATTTAAAGAAACCAATCTAAATTAAAAAAGAAGAAAACAGTTATGAAGAACATGTGGGGCACATTCTACTTTTGCCAAAGAGGAAAATTTGGCTAAATGTGCTCATACTGCTACATTGTTTTGTAGCAACAATTGTTCTATTTTTTGTTCATATATTTCCAAAGATATGGCTCGGAACTACAAAAATAAGACAAATCTAAACAATAGGTATTTATGAAAAACAGGTGAAGAGAGATATTTCAGATATAAGAAATAAACGGGAAACGGCGACATCAGCAGCTATAAAATATGGTGGGAATAGGTCAACACTGATCACGCGTACCTATATGGAAAAGCAGAACCCTTCGAAAGATTGGTCGCATTCGGGCAACGAAAATAGTTTCGGCGACAGTTTCGCTTTTCATTCCAAATATACTGCACATTAAACCTTAACGAAGCTACAAGTAAAGGATTTGACCGAATATGTCAAAAAGTGTTCTTTATACGCGTATGGCTAATCATACGATACCTTTAAATTATTTTTGTATGAATATGTGAAGGCTAATAACATATCTAAGCTGTCCACCAAGTTGTTAAACTTTAAGAAAGCTGGAACGGATAGGCTTTATGGATTTTTTAAACGAATTCCAACATAGCTGGGCACTTTTAAATGCCCTTTTGGAAAAAGTGAGAAAAAAAAAGATTAAAGTATTTTTATAAAACAACTATCTTGCCCGGCGAACTTCGTCCCGCCCAAAATTGACTTTTTGACTAAAATAATTTTCACTTCCACCTGAAATTAATTTAAGTGATCCCAAATTCCCAACTATAGCCTTTGACAAATACGATCTCACTGTATACTACGATCAAAATAAAAAAAAAATTCTCCGTAGAAAATGTATGGAAAATACATTTTCAAAAACTTTCCAATTTCCCGAATTTTCCAATTTTGTCGCCGGATGAACCTTCCTTAGGCGTAGAAAAACGCAACAAAGAAGATTAACGTATCGGCCAACCTTCCGCTGTTTGACTAAAATGGTTTACAGTACACGACTAACAAGTTCGTTCTCAATAAGCGGATTCCGTGGAATGAGAATGTTTGTCTTTGAATTTTTTCCTCAAACGTTCGCTTGCATAACATTTAATTTGAGATCCTTCACGCTTCACCACCAAATCAAACGCGTTCTGTTACAAAGTCTCGGTGCATTGAGGTTGCACAACAAAATTATAACTGAGCCCACTTTCAATTGTAAGCCCGGAACATCCAAAGAATTCAAAAATTCAACTAATCCCCATAAAGTTTTGTTTTCACGACAAAAAATAGCATATTCCCTTCCTTGGGCCCATGCAAATTTAAACCAAAAATCATAAAAATTGAAGGATTGGTTCCCGATGTGCGCACATACGGACGTCAGTCTCTTTTATAATAGTAGCTGTACCCACCCGCCTTTGCTCATACCTTTCGTATTAAGTCCTGCTCACATTTCGCAAAGTCCTTTATTTGGACAATGTCCATTAATAATTTTAATGCTTCCACAACCCGTTCTCCTATCCCGCTTATTTTTTGCAAAGTACCATCTATATTCTATAGGGTCCGAAACAATAGTATATTTCAATCTTGAAGCAACCATACCTACCCATCCACAAATTGCAATCTACTCGGTAGAGCTGTTTAGGATATCTGCAACAGCGCCACCTATCAGGTCCAAAAGTATCCTATCCTTCAAGTGGGAACGAAGAATATACATCCACAAAATTTCATTGAAATCGGTTGAGCAGTTTCGGAGATCGACATCAACGCCACCTATCGGGTCCGAAATTGTATCTTTAAGACTGCCTAAGCCTGAAATACGCCAATACGAACAAAACAAAAGAAGAATCATAAAATTTGGCCCAGTAAGAACATTTTCCTTGGTTATGGTATTTGTGCCGGAAATCGAATGGAAATGTTATTTACCTATTTAAAATTGATTAAAAACTAATTTGGAGTTTTCATCGAACAATTGTAGGGGAGAGGTGGTCGCCTTAGGACACTTTTTACAAAAATCGCCTTAGATCCATTAAAAAGCGGAGTATCCCTTCGGATCTTGAAAATTATTATTACATGTTGTTTTATCTTTGAATCTTATATCCAAACTTATATGTACCTATAGTTATGATTTATATATTTTTTATTTATTTTAATAATCCATTTAAAGTGTCCCATTCTGCCCCTCTGAGGGGGCACCTTAGGACATCCATGGGGCAGTTTTGGACATGTCTGAAAAAACGCTCATTAGGAGCAGTTTCCTTCTTTTTCTTGTAATTTCTGATCATTAGTGCAGAGATAAACCTAAACAAATAAAACTAAAAACAATCACACTGAAATAGATTGTTCAAAGTGATAAAAGGGGGCAGATTAGGACATGCCCAAAAGTTCCCCTCGCGCATTGTCCAAAAGTGCCCCGAGAGGGATAAAAAACTAAAAACTTCATATTTTTTTAGAAACAATGTAAATTGTTAATATTTTGGTTGAATAACATCGCTACACATATAAACATTATACTTGAACACTTTTAATTTTTAAATTGAGCATAATGTTAGAATAATATGCTTACGTCTAGGAATAAAAAAAATTACAACCGTCGTCTGGAAACACACTTTTCTTTTTATTTTATTTTTTAAAGTTGGTATCGTTTCAATATCCATCAGATGTTTGTTTGAAGTGGATTTGCCACTGTAAAATTTTATTAAAGTATTAAAAAGTTTTTTTTTTAGTACTTTAACTTTTTCTTAAGTTGTCCTAAACTGCCCCCCTCTCCCCTACAGCTAAATGAAATACGAATTATTGAAATGTCAAATTGAAAAAAGTATAGACAACCAACGTCAACTATATTATTACAATTAAATTTAATGTTGTTGATACAAAATTGATATGCAGGGAAATCTAACTTTTCGTAAATATCTCCCAGCGCCACCTATCGGGTCCAAATTTTGGCAAAAGCTTTCTATTTTTTTAAGTGTTATATGGTATTGATTTGAGCCAAATTGGTCCATTAGTTAGAATTTTCAAAAAAGCGGCCCCAGCGCCCCCTATAGGATCTAAAATAAACATAAATCATCCGGAGCACCACACAAACATATGGTGTGAATATAAGGGGGAAAGCTTCAGTGGTTCAGCCGTTATGGTCGGTCATGCATACGCACGAACGTTTTTATATATTAAGATAACTGCTTTTGCGTTTGATCTCGAATATTCAATGTATACAAAACAATAAACAATTTTTAAATTTATTGATAATTTTCTGAAATACAGATCTTTGAAAAAAAAGCGTCAAATGCACCCCTCTTTACCCTATACTATTTCTATCTTCGTAATTTTCGTGCTTAAATAGACTTTTTGTCTCCTTCTACTCGTCGGTTCCTCAAGGGACTTATGTTATGTTCATAATACGACAAGACAAATGCATTTATTTTTATTAGAAAATCCGCTAAGGATTGCTTGTTAAATGAGTGACGGAACCGAATCATCATGCTAAGGGATAGCGATGATGTAACCAGTGGTGATGATGATGACGCTCCTAAAATCCCAAAATCCATAGCAATAGTGTTGTGGTTTGTCTTTGGAGGCGTGTTTAAGCGTTTGCGGTCCTTTACAAAAGGTAAAGTAAATTACAATCACACAATTGCAACCGCATACCATACATAAACTTACACACTGCATTATCCTGTCAGGAGGTACCCATTCATATTACCTACATCATGCATACAAGTACCGATTACTTTATTATTAATTTATTTTTTATAATATATTAATATCCTGTTAACTAAAATTATAGCTTACATCTTAAATGATTTATTTACAAGTAACTTTTTCTCTTATTAAAATAGATTACACCCTGTGCTTTAGTCGAAATCGTGCATTAGCATTGCTGGTTAAATTGATTTGATTAGTAATTGAAATTAAGCTTCGTCGTCTTTCGCTTATGAATCATCACCTTCAGCAATACTTTCGCCATCCATCGAATCATTGCAAACCGAAAGATCCGATTCGGATGGTTGACGATTGCTTCCCATTTGTCGTATATCCTCGCAATTATTATTTTTGATTTCATCCTCGTTGCCCGACGGCAATTGTGTCTGACGAAGAAGCGCCAACCGCTGTTGGGTGATTTCCAAATGATGTTTCCTCCACTTTATCCTTCTGTTTTGGAACCACACTTTCACTTGTGCTTCAGTCAATTGAAGGGTGTGCGCCAAATATAGTCTTTCTGGCCCCACCATGTACTGTTGTCGTTCGAATTCGGCCTCGAGTCTTTCCAATTGTTCGGGGGTGAATATTGTACGCACTCGTTTGTTTTTCAGAGTTGACTTTTTGCCAATGTTTTCTGAAAGGAAACGAAAAATGCAAGAGATTTTTAAGGTCTGCACACAAGAATTGTATAGAGAGTATAGAAAAAAAAAAAAAACTTCACAAAATCCACAGGGCGTTCGTATTGTTTATGGCACGATTATACTATGGTGATGCATGCAAAAAGCTGAGGTTGGCTTCTGATGTTAGCTATTTAAGCTTTGGGTATGTGTTTCTTGGATATCCTTGGGTCCAGAACTGGCAAGGTCAGCTTAAACGAGTCGCATCAGTTACGAGTTTATGTCTTGTAACGCAAGAGAAGCCTGATCTAACTAGAGGGTCCGTCGTTCAATTGTATGGACTGGCATATCAATGACTAGGAAATCCCATCAAGAAACACGTGGTGATGATCCAACGATGGGAAGTGACGATTTAATGGCAGCTTTATTTTACAATAACCCTCGCCTTGAGTCTCTCTGAACACTGTATCGCATTTAAGACAAGGGATAAATGACAGGCAGCTTTTAGACCTAGGTAGCTAATTGCCTTATATAAAGTTCTTTCTATAAATCGAAATAAAACAAGCTTCATTGTGAGAGCATCAGGAGCTCTATGGACAAAGAGGATGAAGTAACCATGTCCCACTTCTCACCTCCTTCTGCACAAGTCAGCCCTTTGTACTTTGCGATGGTATTTACTTACTTTCTTAAATGTCCCTAACAGGTCCCCAATTCTCATAAATTCTCGCATACATTTATCTGTCAAAATCTCCGATGCGATGCGAAAACCTGAAATTTGCAGTTCTCGAAATCCGCATACGAGAATTTCTCTTCGAATGTTATGTGGTATTCGTTTGGGCTTCTTCAGATTTACTCTCAGATTTCAGATTTCGTGTGGCTAATCGAACATAAAAACGTCACTTGCTCTTTTTTGTGATAATATTCGTGCGATTCGAATATGTGTAGCCTTCAACACTTTTCAAACAGTTTTCCATTCACTGGTTAAATTTTAAGTTAAAACATTAGAAATTTGCGTCTCGATTGATTTTTAAATATTTCTATACATAACCAATTAACAAAAATAGATTCACCCCATGCAATGCCTTTCTTTGCAGTAGAACAAATTCACGAAAACCTAAACGCCCTCCACGAGTTGTCAAACTCAAACGCACTTGTGTTGGTAAATCTGAGAAAATATCTAGATTCGCAAAAGTGATCTGAAATCTGAAAAAGATTGATTTTTTTTGTACCAAACGAACATAAAAAGTGATCTGAGAGCAAAAAAAGTGATCTGAGAGCGCCCAAACGAATACCACATTACTCGTCTGTCTTTTCCATGCGGATTTGCATCTCGTATACGGAATTATGAGTTTGATACTTTAATAGAAAGTTTTTTTTTTTGATATGTGTGTGAGTAAATAAGAATCAAAATTAAATGAAAGCACTTACTGAATGGTAGTATCCCTTCGTATTGATTTGCTCGTATACCTACGAATTATCCTAAGCGGGATTTAAGACTTGGGTTCCAGGGGACCAACACCCAGTGCTCAAGGAGCAACTAAACTCATGGAACCATGATAGCCTTATGTACGCTTATGTCGTTTTCCATTGGGACAGAAAAAGCACTTTTTTTCAGAGTCAGAGCAGTTTTTCTGCTCTCGAAATCAGCTGGCTGTCAGATTTCATGTTCCATTGGGCGCAAAAAAAGCAATTTTGCGAATCTCGATATCCGAGCGAGATTCACACCTATTTGCACTAACACCAAAACATTTGTCATTTGTCAAACTTTAAAGTGTGTTTACGTACGTTTTTAGACGAAAAGTCTGTGAAAAATAAAAAAAAATTATATCCGCCTGCTGCAAAAGTTGTTAAAATAAATTGAATGGATCCTTATGAACACAAATTACAATTTAAGAACAGTTGACTTTTAAAACACGCACCACCACAGATGCAAGGGAAGAAAAATCTCGTTTTATGTTCCATTGGGCATGAAAAATCTGAAATCTCAGAGCAAAATCTGAAAATCCCAATGGAAAACGACATTAGAGTTATTTATAATAATGGGCAAAAATCTTTACAAGCGCATTTTATTAAAATATCGCACGTCAAATACAGGTTGGCGAAAAAGAAACAAAGGGGTTTGATTTTTTGTGGTGTTTTTCACATTTGAGATTCGAGTAAAGAAGTCTTGGGAAATTTAAAACAAAACATTTTCTTATAATATTATTTGAAAATGAACAGTCAATTGTTTTAAAGTAACGTGCATATATGTATTAACTTTTTTCAATGTTTTTTTTTTTTCGATAAAAAGGCGGTGTTTTTGGTCTTCCTCTGACCGAAAGACTAAATAGTGATCGAACTAAAGAAATTGCTCAACGACTGCAAGATAGTGTCAGCGTGTACGGAAATTAAAAACTTCAACAAGGAGACGTTCAAAGCATCAAAACAAGCCCCCTGTTTTAAAATCGATCAGTATCCAAATGACTCGTGTTTTTTTTTCATCCCATCGAAACTAGCTTTTTGTAATTAAACGGTTTTAACTTTTTACGGGAGCATTGCAACGTGTCGCTCTTACGACGCAACGCATATTCACTAACGCTCGGCCATGCATCAGAGGATGAATGAATATTAAATCACTTTTAAAACGTAGTCAGGTATCTTGGCATCCGGCTCGACCAGTATCTGTATTTCGACAAACACATAGATGCTTGTCTTACTGGGGCTTAGAGGGCCTACGCTATGACAAGAAGACTGTTTTGCAGCAGTCAACTTTACTCCAGAGTGAAGGTCATTTGCTACGTGGCCCTTACAAGGCCTATCATCGCTTATGGCTTTCCCATGTGGTTCAATATAGCTATATGAAGAAGATACGGGTGTTTGAGAGGCAATGCTAGGGTTGTTTAGAACTCCTGAATCTCAGTGCATAAAATATTATCTCAAGAGGAACTTATTAAGGTGATTCGGAGGTTCATTGCTAGAGCGATGGCCAGTGATAATAGCCTGATCTAAGGGACTTACTACCCCAATTCAATGAACCACGAGAGTACGCTTCGGTCTGGCATTTTCCCGCCTGAGCCATTTCTTCATGAAGACATGAAAGGATTAGTCCAGAAAAAAGATGCCATGTCGGTTTTGTACCACAGCCACCGCGGCGCGAGGGATAAGCGGCTCATCCACGTCGGGTATGCCGCCAACGCTCAGGAGCTCCTCCCTTTTAGCACCACAATTGCGGAACGGGACAGGGTCGATACTTAAAAGCAGTTCACCGAATTTTGGTGGCTTGAGGAAGAGATGAGGTTGGATACGGTCTCCCGGCCCGGTGCGCTACTCACGTAGCATCTTTCTTAGTTTTAAGCTAGACTTAAGTTTGTAGGTTTAGAGTAGGGGGCATTTGGTAGGGGCCGGGCTAGCCAACATAAAAGAGTGCTTCCGAGACTTGACCGACGCTTATGGCTTCGATCGAGTCTCGGCGGCTCAGACGAACCCCTGTTGGCGGCCGATAGGCAACCATGGACACGATCAGGATGGTCACCAATCGATTAGATTGCTCCCCAACCTGATTATAGGTAATTTAGGTTAAGTTGCTTAGGTAGTTTTAAGTAGTTTTAAATATAAACAGATATAATAAAGAATTTAAGTTATCTAAAGTTTCTTGAAAATTAAAAACCAAATCAATACATAGATTTAAGGCCGAAAGGCAATAATCTTAAGCATATGGTTAAGTTTAGAGCGCTCGCTCTAGGAGCCAGTTAGCTAGAATAAGATTAATGTTAGTTTTAAATTAGATTTAACCGTTTTTGTCTAGTAGGTATGTAAGTTAATGAAAGAATTAAATAAAAAATAATTTAAAATGAAATGAAAATGAAAAAAGATATCTCTTTCAAATCTGGTATGATCAATCCAGGTAATTCAAATGTTCTTAAAGTTTACAATTTGTAAAGGGGCATTTTTAGGCTGTAGGAAATAAGGCCCCAAGTTTGAGGTTTACTTCATAATGAAATTAAAAATAACGAAAAATACTTTTTATTTAATATTGTTGATATTGGATAAACTAATTTAGATTAAAGGAACTTTGAATATACTCAACCTCGCATCCACCCCGCAATCTAACAGTAAACCCAAGCAGGGGGGTTTCAGGGGGCAGCATGCCCCCCCATACGTATTCCATGTCGGAAGGGTAACAATTATTAATAAAAAAAATAGTTTTGGGGACTTATTTCGTTTCTTTTTTTGGGGTCTTGTTTCATAATGAAATGAGACCCCAATTTTCATTAGTAAATAAGGCCCCAAATAAGGAAATAACACCCCAAATTTGACTAAAAATCGTTGTTGTTGTTTCCTGTATAAGTTTTTGGGGACTTATTTCATTTTTATATTTGGGCCTTATTCCATTGGGGCCTTATTTCGCAGAGCCGCATTTTTAACTCGATTATAGAAAGATATTTGTTTTCGTACAAAATTTCGAACTCGAGATGTTAATCAAATTTGACATTACAATGATAGAGAATGTCCGTATGCTCCCGAGGCCTATAGTCTCGGCTGCTCGAATTTCGTTCAAATTTCGGATTTGGAGTTTGGGGCTTACAGGTCAGGGCCTTTTTTTTTGCAAAGGTAAGCTCTATATTAATGGAACTTCCCATATAAAAAGTTGTTACCAGTTTGATTTGTTTGAAAACGGCTCAAACGATTTGAACCAAAATTAATGTTTGCTCCCCAGGCCTACAGCCTAAACGACTGCCCTAATTTGGTTGAAAGATAGGCTTTGGAGTTTGTGGGCCTAGAGTTCGGGACCGTTTTTTTTCGCCCGGTAACCTCAATATTAATGGTCTTCCCATATACAATTTTCATACCAGTTTTTTTAGGAAACGGATCTAACTAATTCAACTAAAATTAATATTTAAGCTTAAGTAGGTGAGGTTAAAACGACGGCACACTGAGTTCTTCACTAAAAAAAAAACGAATAACCTTAGATACTTTTAAAATTTGGAAATAACTAAAAAACTGATTTTTTTTTGAGGAAAACTAAGTATGGAATCTTAATTAGAATTATTTCATTATCCTAAATATGTATTTTGATCGAAATCGTTAGAGCGGTTTTTGTAAAATTATGCAGACAAAAAAGTTATAAATTTTGACTAACCGGTAAAAATATAAAAAAAAAACCAACGATGAGAAGAAAATTAAACAGCGAGTTTCCTTAACAGATCTTAACTATATTTTTGTTAACGCCTTTGATGCTGGTCCATCCAAATCCAAGTGACCGAGTAACAATGATTAAAATTAATAAGCACAAAGAAGAATATAGAAAAAACATAGAATTGCAGTAATTAACCGCAAGCAACAAAGTACCTAAATCAGAATTTACGTTATTTGATTTGATTGAGTGAATTTATACATAGGGTAAGTTGAGTGACTTTATACATACCTACGGTAAGTTACGTGTTTGTTGATATGGTGAACGCATAATATTTCCAAAAAATTATCCTATTGCTTAAGTTTTTAGCTGAAAACTGAGTAAGGATATTGTTCGGGATGTAAGAATTACTTGGTTTTTAAAGTTTTATCTAAATCTAAATTGGAGTTTTCGAGATATGAACAGTCTTTAAAATTAATACCCTTTTCACACCGCAGCGAATATCGTGTTCTTTTTCTTCGAAAACTCGAAATTGCATTTACACCGAACAATAACTAGTTTTCGTTTGACATTTCTATCAGCTGTGAGACTCACATATTTCGAACGCATTAAATAACAAATAAAATTAATTCAGAGCATTTAAAAACAATATTAGCCCATCAATTAGTGTGGAAAATGATTTTAAGTTGTGAGTTGTGACATTTGTTCGGTCAGCTGCTCTGCTGAATGTTGGAAAAGGTGTGTTTGTTTCAACAACGCAACGATTGGAAGTCGTTGTGGTGGTGTTTTCGTGAAAAACGACTTTAAACGACTCGTTTTGAAAACTGATTCGAATTGAAAGTTAAGGACACAACAATTTTGGAAACATCATTTTTATTCTAAGTATGGATGTTGGTCAAAATCGTTATTGCCGTTTTCAGCTAACTAGGTAGGTATAATAAATATCCATAGTACGATAGTATAGAGACAACCTGAGTTTGCTATTAAGTCACAAATGACCATATTACCTTGATGAATGGAATCATCATATTCAAGCAGTCGCACATAGGAGTACTTGCACCGAAAAGCTGGTCAAAATTCAATTTACTAAAAAGTAAAATCAAGAAGTAAAAGTTTGCTATAGCGTAACCTAAATATACATGGGTCAACGTGCTGCAGATTTTTTTATTCTTCTTCATCGTGTGTTGTGATAAACTGAGTTCAAAGTTAACGGTTTGGATTTTTGGCATTTTTTCTTTGCATGCATGCAATTTCGTTAGTCTTCCTCTGTAAGTGATTTCAAGTTTTTGTGATATCAATCTTAATTTTTTTTAATGGGGAGTTCTACTGTGGGTATGTATTGACATATTAAATGCATTTTTGGAAATCGTGTGTAGTTTTTTTTGTTTCAATACGGGTTCAAACGCTATACAGCAAAAAGAAGTCGTATTTCTTTCAATTTTTTTAAGTTTTAATAATTTTAGTATAGTATACCGTGTTATTCTGTGGCTGTTTGCACTTAATAAGTTAGATTGAATATTTGTCATTGTAATGCAAAAAGATTTGGCTGCTACTAGCTGCTTCTTGATATTTTATGAACGTTTTAGTTTTTCGATTTCGTGTGAAAAAAAAAAAACACTCATACGCCATACAATGGTTTTAATGATTAGTTATTGCAATTTTACTATACTGTTTTAAGTTTTTATTTTTTTCGGAATAAAAACATACACTGGGATATCTTTTAAGGGCACCAAAAATGGTTTGTTAGGGGTTGGGGCTGGGAGGCGCTCAACTTATGCCTTTTTATTGTGTAAAATTAAGCATTTTAAGTTCATTTCTTAATACATCGCATTTTTTTAGGATCATCTGGTTCGAAGTTGTGACTAAAAAATATTTATTTAATATTATGGAAGAAAGTGGAGAGGTCGATATGAACCAAAACTTAAATTATTTAAAACAGTTTTTGTTAGATATGTCTTGTTCAAGAGAAAACCTTCGAACTTTTAAATCAAGTGTATCTAAAATTGTTTTCGATTTGAGGCAAAGATGGTTAGCCTCTAGCAGAAGAATTTTTTTGTTTTTAAAAAGAAACAAAGAGTGGCTTGAAGGGGTTTTCACACTTCCAGTTATGAGTGTCAGATCAGCAGGGCGACCTGCAAAGCCATTTGAAGAATCTACTAAAAGAGGAAGAACTGAAAATATTCGAAAACAGTTCAAACTGAAGAACTAGCTTTTGCAACTCAGATGAAGTTAAGAGAAACCGGTAACACTGTTGCCTTAAAAGTATTTACAGAAATTCTTAAATCTCCTGGAAGAGCGCAAAAGTACAAAGAGGCATATTCTAACAGCCTTACGGATAAAAAAGAAAATTTGCCTATACAAAAGGCTCTTTCTATGTTCATTGAAGCCGGACTATCGCGAAAGCAATACAAAATTGTGGCCGCAGCGAATAAAGATTTTGTTCCGTGTTACTGTATGCTTCAAAAAGCTAAAAAGGATTGTAACAAAGACGTCCTAAGTCGATTGTTGCTCAGCTCTGATCCTCTAATCACTTTTCTTAGAAAGAAGCATCCGAAAATAAGAATTCAATTCATTTTCAGAAGAGAAATGCTTCTTCCAGAGGCTCCAGAATGATAAAAATAAATAAATATCAATAGTTTTTGAACAATAAAAAAAATCAATTAGAAAAAAGCGGTCCTTTTTCAAAAATATATGCCAAAATTAATACAAATCAATTAGAAACTGTATTTTATTTAATAAACATTAATTTTACGTTAAAAAAGTAACAAAGGTAACGAAAAATAATTTTGGCCAGGTTTTTCATGCAAATACTCCTATGTGAGTCGTATGGGCCGTTTTCGAGATATTCCAAATTTCAAAAGCCCCGTTATTTGATTTCTTAGCGAGAAACTGAGAATGCAGTCATGTTAAACTCACCTACTTAAGCTTCAATATGAATTTGGGTTGAAATCGTTAGAGCCGTTTCCGAACAAAATGGTATGAAAATGTTATGTGTGAAGACCATTAATATTAAGGCTACTGTGCAAAAAAAAATAGGCCCGAACTCTAGGCCCACAAACTCCAAGGCCTATCTTTGAACCAAATTAGGGCAGCCGCTTAGGCTGTAGGCCTCGGGAGCATACGGACAGACAGACAGAATTTTGCGACTCACATTTTTCAGTCCCTCTATCATCGTAATGGCAGAATTGATTAACATTTCGAATTCGAAATTTTGTACGAATACAATAAATTTCTCTTACTACGAAATCTAGGTCTACTTTTTGGTTTTGTTTGCAATTCGATAACGACCCGATGACATTTGATGCAAAAATAATATTTACGTAAGCTCTACGCAGGCTCAAAACGCAGATTTTCGCGTTTAACTTAAGCAGCCCTAAGGCAACGTTGCTTAAGTTCGAAAATTTTTCATAAATCACATTCTCCTGCATAAGAGAACATTAGAGGGCGCGTAAAGATAAGCAGACTCTACGCTGGGTTTAAAAATACGGCTTAAAGTGTTTTACAGAATGTCAACTTTGCGCTATTTGATTAATGACAAGTGAAAGGCAGAGAAGTAAAAAAAAAAATATATATAGGTACGTGATGTGCAAAAAATTTCATAAAGGATGTCCACCTCCACGTTTTGGAATTCATGTACCTACTACTTATATCAAAGAATGAAATTGTTACACCTACTTACCGCTTTTGATCTTTTCCCTCTGAAATCCCATATTAGCCTGCTGCTGGGCATGATGTTGATGCAATTGTTGTAAGCTCTGTAAGGCGGACGGAGCATTGACTGCAGCGGCAGCAGCTGCAGCTGAAACTGCGGCTGCAGCCGCTGCATGATGTCCAAAAGCATTCAGTCGCATGTGTCCGGCGTTGGGCACGCTATCGCTTACTCCCGCCACCGATGACGGCAAGTATCTATTAACTACACTATTCACCGAATTCATAGTATCACATTCGTATTTATTTACACTGCCACTGACACTGGTGTTTGCCTGAACATTGGTATTGTTCTCCACATGGCTGTTCCTGGGCTGGTGATGGCTGTTACCATGATTGTTGGTTATAGATAGATTCATAACACTGTTGTAATCCTTGTGGCTATTGTCTATTGCGCTTTTTTGGAGCCCTAAAATGGCTGCTATGGTAAAGGATTTGCCCACATCCAGGGATGTATTGCTATCCAAGTGTGGCGAACTGTCGATGTGGTGATTGTGGGTCATGTGTGGATGCTGGTGCTGCTGGGCATGTTGCACGCTTGTCGAGTTGTGTAATGCCAGGAAGTGCGTTAAAGGATTCGGATGATATTTCGACGGATTCTGCAGCATTATAAATGTTGTCTTACAACGAGCGCTGGTTTGTGCGTACTGATGATCCTCAACTTTTCATTTACGGTCAACAGCCGTTCCAGACACACTCTGCAATAAAAGAAAAGAAAAATGTCATTCAAAGAATAGTGCATATGGTAAGTGTGGTGTATGGATGAAGGATTAGTCGTGGGGGACAGAAAGGTACCGGCGCGTATCCATACGAAACATGAATGCAAGACAAACCCTCCGTTGTCTATACAGTGGGTTCATCATTCTGCCACTGTAATGGACACCCGGGTATGGCTACTTGTAATTGATGCCACTTAATGGTTCACGCACTCAATAGCCTCTTCCTTAATGCAACTCGCTTCGTTGAAATTCTGCTCTAAAAATGTTGTAGGTACCAAAGACAATTAACTAGCCGGCAAGCGAAATGCAGACTGGCAGCATTGCCTGTCATTTAGTTTGACTTTCTTAACTGCATTCTGCATGTACTTGTCAGTTTTAGAGACACTTTTATCAAATGCTCTCTTCGGCTGTGCAATCAATTTGGATCGAATCTTCCGGCAATTGATTCCCCAATTGGGCTTTTAATTACTACCCTTGATATCTGAAATTAGGAAAATGCCAGCTAATTGCTGCAGATATGCATGAAGATAATCAAGTTGCAGGTGACAATAAGAATGTGAAGCTTGGAAGTAGGTGCGCATTTACGTTCAGATTCGGCATGTGCGTATTAATTCCATATGGTGTCCAAGTGCATTATGAGGTGAGTGGTATTGCATTCATTGCATTACATAATTGTTCTGAATGGTGCAGTGTAAGCCGGTATTGTATTGCAGTTTGCAGTTGACAAGACAACACCAGGTGTGGGGAATGTCTTTTGGTGTAAAATTTACTCTGAAGTCGATGACTGGCACTCTCTTGTCGAGAATCAGAAAAATGATGAATGAATCTAGTTGTGGTTAAGGCTTCAAGTATGGTCACATGAATTAAAGAACAATTGAATTTAGAGAGCAGTAAATATGATATGTAGGTACATGTTTTGTATACCTGACCTGGATGTACAGTATACAGAGATCATATTGGAGAACGAAAGAAATATTTGAGTTGACTTTCTCTGCATTTCTCTCGAGAAAAAGTACTTCGTCTAAAATGAATAGGTATACCTATACCTATAGTTGGTTTTTCAAAAAAGCACATTAAGTCCAAATTTTGCGCAGTATAGATATAGATTGACATTACGATGATAGAGGAACTAAAAAAAGTGGATCGAAAAATTCTGTCCGTCTGTCTGTCGGTCTGTCCGTATGTCCCGCGTCCTACAGCCTTAACGGCTACTCGGATTTTAATTGAACTTTGGATTTGGAGTTGGCAAGGATACCTCAATATTAATGATACTTCCCATATTTGCATACTAGTTTGATTTGTGCGAAAACGGCTATAGCGACTTCAACCAAAATTGATATTTAAGCTTAAGTAAGTGAGTTTAACATGACTTCATTCAGATTTTCGATCAAAAAAATCGAATAAAAGTACTTTCGGAATTTGGACAATGTATCTCGAAAACAGTCCATCCGATTGTAACAAAAACTCATTTCTGAGGTAATATAGTCATGTTTAACTTAATAGCAAACTCAGTTTTTTTCTATACTATCGTACTATGGATTTTTGAAAAATGTTATTTTTTAAAAATATTGTTTTCTTTAGTATACCTGACAAAAAAACATACTTAGAGTAGGATTTATGTTTTAAAAATTATTGTTTCATTAACTTTCAATTCGAATCACCGGAAACGTTGATTTTAAAGACTGCTCATATCTCGAAAACCCAGTGGCGTAGCGTGGGTTGGGGCCGCCCGGGACAGACCCAATTTATGCCGCCCCTAATCATTTTTCCACACACTAAAAAATGAAAAAATAAAAACCTTGGTCTACGGTTTCAACCAGTTATACCTACACATAATATGTAATTTTGTCAACACTGTTGTTGGTACTTCTTTCTAGCAAGTAAAGCAAAAAATGAAGCCGCAAATTAAAAATATTCCGACATTGGTTTCAACTAAATAACGTAATTCATATTAAGCTTTAATTATCTAAATTAAAATTCTTCAGAAAAACCGGAATCGATTTTTCGTAGTTTATTTTCCATTTATTTATTTTTAACTTTCTTCATTACGCAGTTAGAGAAAGATATTGCTTTCGTACAAAATTTCGAACTCGAGATGTTAATCAATTCTTATATTACGATGATACACCGAAAGAAATTCATTGGTACAATCAACTATTTTCATTAGTTAAAAATTCAACTAAGGTGGCTGTGTCATTTTGTTTTATTTAAAAGTTATCACGTTCATTACTCAATTTAATAACCCCGTAGTTGATTTCGTGTTTAAACTAACACCATATTTTATTTAAAAAATAGCATTCGTATTTGTTTAATAACGGATGTGATGCATTCAGTGATGTTGTGCGTGGTTAACCCAACACGTGAAATATATAAACAATCACTTTAAAATTTACTTGATTACTTATATGATAAAAAAATGACGACAAATTTTGTCAGTCAAGCACGGTCCGTCATGAAAAAGGTATCATTAATATGATTATTCCAATAGCAATATTTTTGGTTACAAATTTTCATGTTTACCTTTAAATGTTTGTGATCAACAATGTTTAGTTGTAGAACATTCACGATCATTATAATATCTACTAGCACGCCTAATATTTGGTTCCATTCATAGGTACTTACGTGATATACGACCCAAACGCAAAATAGTTGGTCCACCCACTTTCTTGCACTTGGAAACTTCTATATTATTAGTTAAACATACCTAAATATTTAATTAAAAAAAAAATAAAAAAAAACTTTTCATAGACAATTATACTCTTTGATTGAATTCCAGACACAAATAAGCAATATCACAAAAAATACCGTTAAAACTGTGTGTTTTCTCATTTGTTAATGAGTGTAAAATAGTTGATCTACGTTATTCGCGATGCAAAAGAGTTGGTCTACTCCACATCATCGTATGATTAAGTTAACCGTTAGGAAAAATTAAGCAAAAATAAACGTGCTCTTGCTTTGGCAGGTTATAAGTGTACCTGTGCAATAAGTTGAAATTCATTTGTTGGGTTATCATGGCGCGTGGTGTTCCCTTATCTAAAGATCTTAGGGAATCAATTATAAAAGCTTTTGAAAATGGCTTTTCATACTACAAAATTGCAAAAAAAGTCAATCTCCCTCGTTCATCAGTACAGAATATTATTTCGCTCTTTACCGGCGGCCACCGATAGCTACAGCCCGCGATTGTAGGGTATTAAACCAAATAATTAAGGAAAATCGTCGTCAAACTGCTGCTGGGGTAACTGTAGAGTTGAAAAGCCGCATCAAAAAAGAAATATCTGCCGACACTTGTAAGCGCAACATGAAGAAAATGGGATATAAATTTTACAAGGTTTGTTTAAAAATCTTTTGTTTATTTTGCATTGTGATTTTTTCAACCTATATTAATAGGCAAAAGAAAAGCCTCTTCTTTCGCCAAGGCAAAAGAAAAGGCGACTTGAATGGGCTAAAGAGCACAGAAATTGGACCTTACATCAGTGGCGGGAAGTAATTTGGAGCGATGAATCCAGATTTGAGGTTTGTGTTGGCGATGAGCGAAAGCGTGTACTTCGCACCTCCAAAGAAGCTTTCCATAAAGACTTTCGAAACGAACGATAAAGTTTCCAGCATCGCAAATGATATGGGGGTGCATGTCTGGGCGTGGTGTTGGTAGCCTATGTTTTGTTGACGGCCTTGTGAATTCTGCGAAATATCGCAACATCTTGGAAGAGCATCTGCTTCCATCAATAACACAACTTCAATCAACCGAGGGAGTCTACGTATTTCAGCAAGACGGTGCATCTTGCCATACGGCAAAGGCAACTAAAGCCTTGTTATCTACTGAATCCATTCCATTAATGGAATGGCCATTCAGCAACCCTGATCTTTCGCCAATCGAAACTCAAATATGAAACAAAATGAAACAAAAGTTAAGACAGCAACCAGCAAGGACCCGCACAGATCTACGATAGACTATCAATGATATTTGGCAATCATTTACAACCCATGATTGCCAAAAACTTGTGGACACTATGCCAACACGAATTCAAGCAGTGATAGCAAAGAAAGTCAATGTAACGCAGTGGTAAAAACACATTTTTAATTCTTAGACTAGGTAACTATTTTGCGCTCAAACAAAAGATGAAAAAATATTAGCAATAACTTCAAGGGTAACAACTTGTTGATTAAACTTTTGTTTAATATGTAACAAAAATATAAATAAAAATTTATTTTCATAAACAAAACTTTTTATTTCAAGAAACAAAACAAATTTGAATTTCTAAACAGAATGTATTCGTAGTCGAATAGCATAGACCAATTATTTTGCATTTGGGCTCGTATTAAGCATAAATATTCCATACAGTACGTTTATAAAACAGGAACATTTTTCATTAACATTTTTTCAAATATATATTTTTTTTTATTTTACCTATAATTGCATTTTATAATTCACATATAAATATTGAAGAATTCCATGTCATAAGTTACAAACCATTACGTCTGCAGGAACTGTAAAAAGTAAAATCAAAAGTAAGTAATAAGACAAAAGAATAGGTACAGAAAATTTAATATTTTTATACCTTTACTAACAGTTTTAGCGTGAAGATCGATGAGAAGTACAATGCAACTTTTGTCTTTGATTTATCTGTCAAAGGTGGAAAATACAGGAGATTTTAAATTGTCCCAGCCTTCAATAAGACTATTTTGCTTGTCGGGGAAATCGGAGTTTATCTGTTAAAATTTAAAATTATTATCAAAATAAAAATAAAATATTAAAAATACTAAAAAAAGAAACAATATTTTGTTACCAGTGAAACACCTGCTGAGTGTAGAAACAGTGGCCAATTTGTTATAATTCAGCTGTAAATTAATTCTTTAAAATTTGTGTTCGTCTTTCAACAATTTTTTTTAACATTTCGCCTTATTTCTTCTCATGGTTCCTTATGTAGGTAGTTGAAGCCATTTCACATCTGCCGTTAGATTTTCTGTGGCATCCAAATCGTCTGCATCGTTTATATTTTTTGTAAATGTCATTCTCTTAAATAGGGTCTTTTAAAGTTTATCAAAAAATATATTGCACAATTATTCACTGATTTTGATTAACACTTCGCGACCACTTTCGATACTAAAACGTTTCCTTAACAAGACGTCTGCTGAGTTCTATCTTGTCCAATAGACCATTTTTTGTGAAATTGAGTTAAGTACGCAGTCATACTAATTTGGGGACCCTCTTTCGTTTGGTGAAATCCATTTTGTTCTATTTCTTTTAGTTTTCAAGTTATAGAGATCTATTTTGTTCAATAAACCACTTTTCTTAGAACTTTGAATGTATTGATTGTTCAATAAACCCTTAAAAATAATTTTTGTAGTATATTGGACAAGATTTAATACGCGATAAAGAGAAACGCTTTATTTTTTATATTTTGTTCAATATCCACTAAAGTGGATATTTTGTCCAGTAGGCTTGAATAATCAATTATTTCTATTTTGGCGGATATCCAATTTCCTGTATTTTTTGTTGAATACCTATCCAATACTAAGTTGCCGTTCTATGTTCTATCTGGTTCAATATCAAATGCAATAAATCAGATAGTAGTTGGTATCAATCATTCAGTTTTGATCTCGTCGGCATCGGGAAAACACGCGTCACGTTGGTAATTTTAAAATGGACCCCAAAGAGACTAAGTGCTCCTCAAATATGTCTTTAGTTTAAAGTCTGGTTTTATTTTGATCATAATTTTGCTATCCATACTTAGGTACATAGCTTTTCTAACAGTTTAATGGAAGGAATTGAGTACTTATCGTCTCCCGAGCCCGAATTATCAGAGGAAAGATCAGATCAACAGTCAAGAAAATTGAGAGTGCAAGTAATGAGAATTGCTTTTCGATATTGGAGCGATGTTAATTGTGTGCCACCATTATTCGGATTAACAGATTTACTATCGGATGGGTAGCTTCTTACCAGTAAATGAGGACGTACACCAATATTCGCAGGTGTAGGTACTTCATTTTGTCGGGGGATGATCAAGTCAATAGGCGTTACAGAGGGCAAACAGGAGTGACAAAAAACATCATTCGAAAATTGCAACCATTATAATGCAATCAACGCTTTCATTACAATGTTTAAAACGGCGATAGAGAAAATGAACTTAGGTTAGGTTAGGTTAGGTAAGGTGGCTGTCTAGAAAGATACACTTAGGCCGCATAAAATTTCGGCCCTTTGTGATACCACATGAGTTAAGGGAAGGGTAGGTAAGGCCAGAGTGTTCTAGGCCGGACATACTAGTGGGCGTAAATGCTCTCTTTGTGCCTGTGACTTTTGTCTTCTTTGTCCAAAAAGAACAATTCTAACGTCTCGTGTAGAGAGTTGGGGCAGTTTGACCTCGGATAGGGGAGGGGTGACCGAAACAGTCGTCCCCTCGCCTGTAGTCCTCAGTCAACATGTTAAAGGGAGAGATTGGGGGATAACTAACTGGACGATATGTCTTCGGAACTTCGGAAACGAACTTAGAAGATCGCACATTTGTCTTCAATCCTGATAAAGGAACCGCACTTTGGAAAAAATAGAATGGATAGGAAACGGGTAGTAGTGTCACTTCCAACACAAGCAAAATTATTTAAAATTTTTAATTTTCTAATTTGGATGTTCCGGACCTACCGCTTCACAATTTGAAATTAAAAGTCGACTCAATTATAATTTTGTTGAGCAATCTAAATGCATCGTCATTTTGTATCGGATCGCGTTTGAAATGATTGTCAAGAATCTCAAATCAAATGTCATGCAAGGACGATTTTGAGGGGAAAATTAAAAGGTAAACATTGTCATATCGCGGACTCCGCTTATTCAGAACGATTTTTCATTGGTATTTAAGCGTCTATGACAAAAAATAAGTCGGAAGAATAATCGCTGGATATTTGTAGCATCAATCTTGAATTCCCATGTTTTCCACATGGTCAATTGTATGTGACATTCTCACGTGTGAGCAAACCAATTTATTGCAAAAGTGTAAGGGTGGCCGACACGTCAATGATTGCGGTTTGATTGAAATACATCGTCATTGCTATACTTCAGTTATTTGTATTGTATTTAATATAACTTTTGAATAAAGAATTTAAATTGATGGAATTACATAAAGTAGCATGCGCTGTGCATGCTTGGAAATATTATTTTCATTACATTATAACGAATTTGGGCGGAACGGAGTTCGCCGGGTCAGCTAGTTTCTTATAAAGAAATGAATGTCTTGAATTGACTTTGTTTTAATAAAAGCATTATACATCAAAACAATGTTTGTATTTTTTTAATAAAAGAATAATAAAAGAAATGTCTTTAATTTAACTTTTTTTAAAGTTAAGTTGGAAGACTTTTTGTTCAATATTACTATTTGCAACACTGGTTTCTTTATTACGTTTTCTTTATTTTCTATCTTGTTGAATTTAACTTCTTTTTGTTCAATATCCAACATTTTAACTAACTTTTACTCATCCCATACATCATTGTCCAATATCCAAAATGACTTGGTGATACATTTTTATTTTTAATTAATTAGAAGAAACTTTAAATACAAAAATATTTTAACTATTATATATAAAATTGTTTGAGCTTTCATAAAAAAACTACTTCAGAACAAAAATCTAGTTAATTGAATAAAAGCTTTGAACCTAAACTTTGAAAATCGATTTCCCAAAAATTTGAAAAATGGACATTGGACAGGATAGAACTCAGCCGACGATAGACTATTGTAAAGTGGATTAACATGATTCGATACAGGTCACTGAATTATGACCATATAAACACAAATAATCATAATAACATGATAATACTTGTGTTCTTTTAATCATGGGTGTGATCGGTTAACCTGCATTGTCATGAGATAAGTTTTGCGTTGCTGTTATTTACCCCTATCGCGGTACCTATCCGTTCGGAATTCTCCGATAACATATAGATATAGCAAAACTTGCGCATTGCATTGCGTAGAACCGCGTTACACCACTTACCTACTTTTGACAGCTACACGACACATTTTTTCTGAAGCTCTCCGACAACTAATTGCTGCGGAATATTTCAATGTGAAGTGAACGCGTTTAAATGCTTTATTTATTTTGTTCCGATACGGATCCGATGTACGGATACTTCAAATCGATTTGAGTTCCGATCAGATTTAACTTTCGTATCGGAATTTTTTGCGAACTGATACGATAGGGGTGACTGCATTTTAAATGGAAGTGTTTTAAAAAAAAATATGTGAACACAGATCAGCTTTTGGGTTGTCATTTTTGAGAAATAATTAAAAAACTGATTTATTTTAATATTTTGAGAAAAATTAAGTACCTACCTAGATTTGTGATATTATCTTTAATATGAATTCCTATAAGGAAGCCCTAAAGATATATAAAAAAAAATAACTAAAAAACGCCAAGCGAATATCTTGGAGACACCGCCCCCTCTGCTGCACTTGACATCCTGTTTCATCTGACACCCATTGACATCTTTAGCAGGCAAACTGCATCTTCTGCAGCCGTACGCCTCAAAGCTTCTTCAGAATGGACCAGCAAAACAACTGGCCATGCCGCTATCTAGAACACCATTAGGAACCTTCCAGAAAACATCGACTACACCACAATCAGTTTTTAGAAGTGCATTTTCGGTGATTTGAGTTGAAAATTAAGGACGCAATCGTTTTGAGAATATCAATTTTACTCTAAGGTTGCATTTCTGTCCAAATCGTTATTGAAGTTTTATGTAAACAAAATAAAACTAAATTCTTACAAAATGTTTTTTTTTTAAATCCATTGAACGATACAGACAAAAACTGAGACTGCTATTAAGTCACAAATGACGATATTATCTTAAGCTTTAATATCAATTTTGATTGAAATCGTATAGCTAATCAGAAACATATTTAAAATATCATAAGTATTGTCTTAAAATTCTGTATTACATGGTCTGTATTACATGTATTTAGAAATGTCTGTGATGATACTGTCACTAATATTTTAAAGCCAAAAGTACCTGTATTAAATTATTAGTTTTTAAGACTTCTTGTGGCTTGATAAATCAGAGAAAAAGAGTTATTGATCAGTTGTCATTTCAGGACATGGTGTTTGGGATTTGGGGACCGATCCACTTAGGCCTAGTTTATGTGTATTTGTATACTCATAATAATGCTTTTAAAAAGGGGATAATGCATAGTTTTTATAAAAAATGTAGCTACTCTTCCTTTTCAAACAGGCGATTACTATTATAATGTGATCAAATTATCACAAATGTACTCATAACTCATGAGTCATGAGTTATTACTATTATTATTTTTTTAATTCGTCAATTCTGAATTTTCATAAACAAATAGAATTTTAAAGTATTTTTTTCCTTAAAATAATAACTAGATAATCTTATTCTATAATTAGGCAAAGGAAAATAGTAGAAAAGAACCACTTTCACTTCCTTAAAGACAACATAGTCGCTAGATTTTTTTTTGTTGTGTACAGCCTTGTAACTTGTAACTCGCGCAGTTCGCTGTAACACCTCGGCGCCGTCCAGGTGCCGACGCCCCCGATAAATGAAATTTAATTTTTCTTTTCTTTTTTCTGAAAAGAATGTATTAGCGGGGGGTTTTCTTAAAATATTTTTTCCTACCTTTTAAAACTGAAAAAAATACCGAAAACTATAAAACGATTGCAAAATAGCCATCGTTCAATCGAATCGTTTCTACGATTAGATGCCATTTTTTGGTTGTTACACCTACATGAAGTAGAAGCATCGTCGAGACGATGTCGTTCGATCGTTTTGTACGATTCATAAAATTTAAAGTCGTTTTGCTTTAAACCGCATTTACACTATCACGCACGCGCATTTTTGCACGAGACGGGACAGGGAGATCCGTTTCTTCGCAGTCAGTGCTTATAAAGGCGTAGGAATGAGATCACAAATCAGACGCCTAAGGTGTCATGGATGTACTACCCATAATTATAGATACGTAAAGCGGAAGTTCCGGCAACCAACATTTCTGGAATCACATGAAAACATATCTATTTCCGATTTAAAATATGTGAAATGAGAGTGTTAATTAGTATCAGTAAATTAAACCAACAATTCATCAATCATTTATACGAAATTAATAAATAAATGTACCTTCATCCCTTCCGGAAGCCATTTTGTTTTATAGGAAAACGAAATTTCGTAAGCCATCGCTATAAAAATATGAACATGCATAGCTTTCCCATAATTCCTACCACGCAAACAAGATGGCCGACCAAAAAACGTATCACGTTTTTTTGCGTGTTAGGTAATGCTGTCCCTTTCAGTCAGACGGCTGTTTAGTATTGGGCATCCCTTTAATTTTCCGTGATAGGAATGTGTGACCGTGTAAATGCCCCATTAGGCTTTTCAGATTTTGCTCTCAGCTTTCGGATTTTTCGTGCCCAATGGAACTTACATTAAATCAGATTTTTTTTTTTTTGTATTTGTGTTCTGTCTTGTTATCCAATGTGGTGCAGACACATCAGTCAAGTTATCTTTTTACTAAACTGTTCATTATTTCCTCTTACAGATCCCAAAAACTTGTTCACCCCCGAGCCGCATGTCTCGTATCGGAACGACAGTTTTTTATAAATTTCATCCACTTATGGAATTCCTTGCCTCGGCATGTGCGAAGGTTTGGCGGCACACCTTAAACATATCTTCTTCCAAACTGAAGGCAAATTGTAGTAGATTTTTGCGATGAGTGTATTCAGATCAAGCAAATTACTTTTTTGATTTGCAAAAATGAACACATAGGTATTGAATTTAATTTTGATGGTTATATAAAAATGAGTATTTCTTGATTAGAAGAAAAACAAAAACGTAGTAAGTATATGTCATTGGCAATACCATCTACTTCTTTAGCGTTATTGGAGGATTTAATTCCTTAGGAGCACGACATATTTACAAGCTCCGATGAAAGCAGCGAAGGTCTTCCTACTGCCCCTAAACCGTCATCTGAGGCAACCTCAAAACGAGGAAGAAAGGACTTTGTTAGATATGTCAGTCATAAGAGACTCTGTTTATATAGGTACTTCAGGCTACAGTGGAATCTTTAGGGCTTAACATTAAGGATTTTCCAATAAGTCTTTCGATTCAACGCGTGCGGACACGGATTAGAAAATAAAGGACAGAAAACATTAAAACCAATTTTCAAAATAATATTCCGAAGGTCGTTACTGTTCAGTGGAATGTGAAATTATTATACCTGGTTTGAATGTAAGGTGTGCTAAGGAAGAACGACTTGCTATTGTTATTATTTTTATAGATGGGAACAACTTCTATCCGCGCCAAAATTGGAAAATTCTTCTGGTAAAGAACAAGGTAATGCTGTTTTTAGAGCAATTAAAGACTGGAATTTGGATAGTAAAGTTCAGATTATGTGTTGTGATACAACTGCACCTAACACAGGTCGTTAGACCTGTTCTCTTTGGAGCAGAAATTAGAAATTACGAAGATCCACCAAGCAACAATAAGTCAAGAAATACCTATTCTTAAAGAGTTTCGAGATGAAAGGAAAAATTGACAATAACAATTTTCAAACCGGTGCAGACATTGTTAAGATAGATAGATAGATAGATAGCTTTATTTCGTATATATATTTACAAGGACTTTGTTACCACACATTTTACAATTCAGAGATATGATAAGTTATACCTATCTTTCTTCTGAAACATTATTTTTACCATAAGGATGATTTTGAGGTTTACATTGAAATAAAATACGAAGAAAATACGAAGAAAACCTTCAATTAAAGTAGAGAGAAAAAGAAAAAAAAAAAAGGATATAAAATGACTAGTAAATAAAGGTAAATCAGGTACATGTGTTAACGATTTCACCGAACATTTTGATGTAATACATAGGTATTTAAGAAGTTAACAGATTAAGAAACAAATAACAGCAAAAAAATAGGTGAATAAATAAATACATAAACAAATAAATAAATATATATATAAATAAATTAAAAATAAATAAACAAATAAATAAATATATAAATAAATAAATAAATAAATAATCAAATAAATAAATAAATATTAATAAATTAATAATTAAATAAACAAATAAATAAATATATATAAATAAATTAATAATTAAATTAACAAATAAATAAATAGGTATGTATATAAATAAATAAATAAATAAATATGTAAAAAAAATAAATATGAAAATAAATAAATAAATATACACATATGTAAACAAATAAATATAAGAAATAGAAAAAAATATATAAATATGGATTAACATCCAGTAAGTAACAAAAATAAATAACGAAGAAGAGAGAAAAAAAAAACAAATGACAAACTTATCAACTATCGAGTCGGATATAATTAGTATTTAAAATATTTACTAGAGGATTATCGGCAAAATCACAGCGTTCTAGAAAACGTTGATTCAGCTTTTGAATTCTTTCGAAGATCAATTCAACATTCGCTTTATTGTGAATGTCTATAGTCGAGTGATGCCACGGCAAGTTAAGCATCATTTTGAGTAACTTGTTTTGCGAAACCTGTAGTTTTTTAATGTGGCACATTGCACAATTTCCCCATACTTGACAACCATATAGGTGTATTGCTTGAAAAATTTCTTTGTGTATAATTATTTTATTTTGATTTGAGAGCTTCGACTTTCGATTTATGAAGGGATATAACATCTTGATAGCAATTGAAATTTTGTTGAGAGTATTCGTAATATGAATGCCAAACGTCAACTCGGTGTCCAAATATATTCCTAAATATTTTACGGCAGGCTTCCAATTAATATTTGTACCATTTATATTAAACTGCCTACTCGGAAGATAGCATGCTTTTCTTTTTCGTGTGAAAAAGATGGCTTGCAATTTTTCCCGATTCAACTTATTTTTCCATCTACTGTAATATTCCTCTAGTATCACCATCGCATTTTTTAGATTCCTCTCAATATCGAGAGCGAATTCATGAGACGATAAAATCGCAGTATCATCGGCAAAGATAGCTGCTTCACAATTGGGTAAAGATGGAAAATCTGATGTGTATAAATTATATAATACAGGCCCAAGGACTGAGCCTTGTGGAACACCTGAGCTAAAGTAAATAATATTTGAGACACCACTATTAACATGGACTTTAAAACAACAATTTGACAAGAAACTATGAACAATTTTACAAATATAAAGAGGGAAATTTAAATTCAACATTTTATATAGAAGTCCGTCATGCCAGACAGTGTCAAAGGCTTTCTCGATATCGAGAAGAATCATACCAGTTGATTTGCCTATTGAACGATTTGTTTTGACACAGTTGCAAATTCTGAGTACTTGGTGAGATGTATTGTGGAAGCGTCTAAAACCAAATTGCTCATTAGGATATAAGCCGTTGTCCGAAATGTGCTTCGACAATTTTTCCTTTATGACCTTTTCATAAATTTTACTGAGACTGCTCAGCAAGCTAATTGGCCTATAGCTGTCAGTCAGTTCAGGAGGTTTACCAGCTTTTATAATTGGAACGACTTTTGCGACTTTCCATTCTTCAGGAAAATATTCCATTTTTAAACTGGCGTTAATAATAAAAGTTATTAATCGAAGACCAGATCTAGGCAATTGCTTGATATATACATTTTTTATTGAATCAATACCTTCAGCTTTTCGTAGTCTCAAGTTATTGACAATAAATTCAGTGTCTTCAATAGTTATAAAGTCACTTGAAGATGGTTGGGTGGTATTATTTAACAAATTTTCGATTGCATTGTTTACTAACACATTTGTGGCGTGGTCTCCTAAATTTGACGTTATCACATGGTTCCTTTCGAAGCTCGAGGCAAGCGCATTTGCTTTATCCAGATCAGTAAAAAATGTACTGGTTGGATCCTTGAGAAAGGGAAGTTGTTTGTTTTTGTTTTTTACTACTTTTGTTATGTTCCAAAAGGGTTTTGCATTTTTTTCTAGAGTGCCTAGTTTTTTGTTCCACTTATTGTTTCTATGCATAAGAATGTGCTTCGATATTAGCTTATTCAAATGCGCGACTTGATCTTTGAAGTAAGCCTGACGATATCTTTGCCAAAGTCGCCGGTAAGTGTTTCTTTTCTTAATAAATTCTAAGATGTTAGAAGGTAGCTTAATCGATACATTTTTTTTGGGAACTCTAGGGACACTATTGTTAACAGCGCCTAAAATTTCTTCTGAAAATTGTGTGACAATCGAATCAACGTCTTCTTTACATATGACATTATCTAAGTTGCTTGGAATGTTTTGGAGCCTAGTCGTAACTTCCGACCGAAAACGATTCCAATTTGCATTTTTAAGGTCTTGCACGTATTGCACTTTTTTTATCCCTGATTTAAGAAGTCGACATAAGACCGGATTATGATCTGAGCTCAGATCATTTAACGAACAAGGCTGCGTAACTTCGTTAGGTACATTAGTAACAAATAAATCAAGAACGGAAGGACGACGACGAGCACCAGGAAAATAGGTTGGACTAGGAGGAAATATCAGAGATATTGGCATAGTAAGAGATAGACTGGACAAAATATTTCCCCACGCATTAGCTCTTAAGCAACCCCAATCCCTATGCCTGCAATTCAAATCTCCTCCAATTAAAAACTCACCATTGAGAGTGAATAATTTACGGAGATCATTTTTTAGGCCTATTTTTTTGTCAGTTGAAATTCTACCTCCAGGAAAATAGGCGCAATATATTTTTATTTTCCTCTGGTTGATTAGTTGCAACTCAATTCCCAGATTTTCGATATACCGAGTTCTCACAATTGGTAAAAGCGAATGCTGAATTGATCTTCTTATTAGGATTGCTACCCCTCCACCTACTCTACCGATTCTATCACATCGGTAGCATTTAAAATCAGGTGTGGATAAACGTAAGCATTGTATATAGAGACTATAGTACTATCACTTCGACGAGAAGATCATTGCGCTCCAAGCGCACAAAACCCAAAGCTCGAATATTTGAGTGGGTGAAGATCATAGATTTCGTTGTTCAGAGTTCAGTTGGCGCAGATACCTCAATGGTGCCAGTTGTAATGGTGTCAGCGCTGGTGGTTGCTATTTTTTAAAGGGAAAAAAACCCAAATGAATACGTATGCATTTGCACTGCTGTGTTATGACTTATGATGCTTTCCCTTTCCGATTTCAGAGTATGGATGAGGGGTGGGTTTTGTAATGTAGGTATTCTTTTTCTGCCTTTTTGGTTCAATTTCATATTTTCAGGTTTGTTTTTGTTGTCTGTTGTTTTTATGAATGACATGAGCAGGTACCTACTTTATGTGTAGTTGGATGTGCATTTCTTTTTCTGTGGAAGAATTTCTGCATTACGATTTGCGAGATTTTTCAATTCTTGGTTGAGCACACATGAATTGATAATTTGATTTCTATCTTCTATGGGCATATGACTGATTTACTCGATGGGTTTAAATTGTTGTGGGGGTAGAATTTTGTACGCGAAATTGTAAAGCAAATTGCAAATTTATTTAAAAATTCACATCTGTTACTTTTGAATAGATGTTGCTCAAAGTTATCAGTTATTGTCTAGTAAAAAAGTATACATCATGCCTACTTACCTATTTTAAACTTATTTTAAAAATTCCACGTTGAAGTTTTCATTATGAACAGGTGGATAGGTCCTCATTTCTGAAACTGGTTAAATTGGAATTAGGGTTTTTTATCTCACTCCCATACCTACTATTTTTCATACTTTTTTTTATTTAACTAAGACTCGTTTCAGAAAACTAATAAAGCCATAAAATACTGTTTCATTACCCGAACTCTAACCTATGATTGGTTCTTTAAGAAAACATCATATTGGCACTACCCAATGCACTAAGGCCCATTTACCAAATATAATATTTTATAACGGAAGAGTCAGAACTTCATATTCTTATGGAATATATATAAATATCAACGGCCATCCGCATAATAATGTTTTGTGTTTTAGTGCATTGGTATGCTTTTTACAAGGGGCATCAATATAAAATCTTAAAATTTTCTGCTATGTAGCATTTCTCCGTAAATTTAGGTTTTAAGAAATTTGGAAAAACCTAAGTTAAATTTATTCTTCCCGGAATAATTATAAAAAAAAAAACAGGTAGTTATGGTTAGTTTTCTGGGATTCTTATTCCTAAAGAAACGCCCCTATTTTTTTTTGATTTTTTGACTTTTTAACTTGGACAAAGACATCATTCTTTATCTTATTTACAACCCTACGGTAATTTTAACTTAGGTTTTTCTATAGGTATGCAATTCCAAAATTTAGATAGATATCGAACCACATTCAATGAAAAGTTATGAAAACGCTTGACATTATTTTTCGAATAATTCAATGATTCGGTAATAGTTGCAATGCATAGAAACTTGGGGTCAGATTCTGAAAGGCGAAACGTTCAAACGTTTTCGTGTGCATGAAGAAATTTGCTTGTATTTGGGCAAATCTTTCTTGCGCTCGATTTCAATAATAATGTTACCGTGTAACTGACAACAATTTTACAATACATACTATCCTATTCAATTAAATAAATAATATATTGCCTACCTACCTATTTTCTTCGTGTGTTATATTATAAAATTTTTAAAAAATAATACGAGACAAGAATTATTACCCAGTACGAAAATTAAAAAAAAAAAAAAATACCAAAATAAGTAAATTAAAAAGGGTTTTTAAGACTCATTTGCGCAATTTATATCCATATTTATTTATGTACATACTATCAATTAAAAATATTAATTTTTCTTCCGAGCTGCTTTACATTTTGCAAAAAAATATGACAACTACCTACCTACAATTCTGTTTCTGCGTTAAAAAAAAATCTTATCTCCTTATGTGGTAGATCGGGATTTTTTACATTCGCTATCAGATTTCGTGTGTCTAATAACCTATCAATCGCACTGTGATTCCAAAACAGATACTAAATAATAGATTTTGTACCTACTACCTACCCTACATACCTATACGAGGATAAAAACAATCCGATGAAAGACAATCAGCGACCCTAAAATTCGCACGACCAAGGCCACCTGTAGATCAAGGTCATTAATTTTATCTCCTTTCCCATATTTGGAAAGTGAAATTCACATCCACAATTGAGGTTCATTAATTGTAGATAGGTACCTATTATTTCAAATAACATCATTAAATTGTTGGACATGAGTTCATAACTAACAGAAGTACGACAAAAACATTAATTGCAATAAATTCCATTTGCGTTCAAATATCGACAGAACGAATTTTCAAATCAAAACAAAAGATCAACCGTCATCTCATCATAAAAACGAACGCAAACAGAATCCTTTTCTTTCATAAGTGCAAATACCATTTGCCTCTCATACGACCGAAATTCCAAATCAGAAATTTGTCATCGTTTCTTTTTCACAGAAACTAGATACACATTCACGAAAACCTCATTGTGTGAGTAACACAGAAAAGAATCCCAAATGCAGTTTTTTGTCCCTTTTTTTGCTACCTACCCATCGTCACTCATCAGCCACCACCGCCAACTGTTTGGTTAAATTACAAAAACAAATGTGATTTTTCCTCGCATATTTTGGTTCGACAAGAAACTTAGCCGACAACAACGCTATCTGGTGTCGGAAGCGGTCAAAAATTTTTTCGTGTTGATGATAGTACTATAGTCTCTATATACAATGACGTAAGTCCTCCTTGAGCCACGTTTCCGTTACTAAGGCAATGTCAACGTTTTTAGTATTTAAAAAGTGAATAAACTCTGTGATTTTTGTGCGAATACCTCTCGCATTCCAAGTTACAATATTTATATATCTATCTACCATATTATTTAACATCATGATACAAGAACTTAGTAGCTAAATGTGTGATAACATAAAATTGTTCAGATTTTGTTTTACAAACAGATAACTTCGTAATCATTTCCATTGCTAGCGAGTTTAGCTCATCAGCTGTAAACAGTGTGTTGGTGTTGCTGTTGACAGAAATGTTGCAGGGAATGTTGCCTGGAATATTGCTGGGAATGTTGGGAGATGAATGACTGGAATTGTTGACGGGAGCTACTGGAACATTATTATAAACACTGTTGTTGTTGTTGATGGTATTTGATTTTGAACTGAAGGCAAATTCTTCCCACGCACTCGTAGGCTGAGAATTTGAAGAGTGTGTTCTTTGCATTGACTGCGACTGAGAGCTGGGTAAAAGCTGCCGCCGCTGTGGGAGTGACGGGAAGTCTGTCAGAGAGGCAATTGAAACCTGTTTCTGCCCACCAGTGTAAGAAGAAGGAGAGACATATTGTCTGTTGGAAGCTTTTGGCAATACATTTTGTTTTTGCTTTGCGGATTTTACCTTCGTTTCCAAATATTTTGATCTACTTATACACGTGGGATCAGTAGATTTGTGAGATCCCTTGCAATTTGCACATTTGGGCAAAGAAACATTTTGACAATCGACAGTCTTATGTTGACCAGCGCAGTTTGCACAATATGTTTTTATGTGGCAATTTTTTTCCCCGTGGCCGAACATCTGACAGTTGTGACATTGGGTTAGCTTACCTTTAAGCTTCCTTTGGTAACTCCAATTTATTTGTGTGTGAAAAATGGAACGATAGTTTTTTTTTAGATCAATAAGTTTGATTGAACCATTTTCTAGCGAAACCAAATAGAAGGTATCGGTGTATCGGTCGTACTTTTTTGTTACTTTTTTATTGTAATGCACTTAAGTCCAATTCTTATAAGTTCTGTTTTTAATACATTTGCGTCCATTTCGCCCATACCGTATAACACAACTTTGAATGCTTTTTCACTCTTCAGATCGTGAGAAAAGTATTGACAATTTTCACTTTTTAATTTACCGATCACTGTATTGTACGATTCTATTGATTCGCATATGATTTTTATGCCGATAGATATAATTTTTATACAATAGTCCTGTACATTTAATGACTTTATTAAATTATGCACATAATCGCTGGACTTTTGCAAAAGCTTGATTGGTGGTACATACACTTTTGTATTGTTTGGCGAGATTATTTCGTCCATATCGTCGGTGTCACTATCCGGAAGACATTGTAGAGGACTCCAATAATTGGTATTGGAGTCATTTTTTGTAGCACTAGAAGTTTTCATTGCTTTTATTTTTTTATTTTTATCCGAGGACAATCGTTTGTCCTCGGTATCCGGCGATCTATCGCGTTTGGAAATTTTGTTTTTTTTTGGGAAGTCAGACTTGGATGACACGAGAACCAATTATTGTTAGAAATGACTACCGGGAACTTACTGAACTTTCAATAATATTCTTAGGAGGAGGTGCAATGTATCAAGATGAATGGCAAGAGCAATTTCTGCGTATTTTTGCTACGCTCGTAACTTAAATTGACAAAAAAAAAGATAGTGGCGGATTGAAAGAGGTCTGTGTTTTTTTTTATGGTTTATGATAAACCATGTTTGCAGTGTAGTTCGGCACTTAAAGCACCATTTCTAGACTTATGCTTTCTGAAAAAAAAGTAAGATTATGAAAAAGTAGACTAGTTGATTTCGAAAGCAGCAGGATTAGGTTAGGTTAGGTTAGCGGGTCGGCAGAACAGGGGAACCTGTACTTGCCACACTTAGATCAATGTAGATCCGTTGTGATGCCCTAGGGGTTTACTGCCCCCATACACTGGAAACCTATGAAAAACCTACGGATTAGAAAACCAGTCCGTTTTATTTACAAATTTTAGTAGGTCGTTAATGGACCTATTTGAGAGTTCCTCTAAATCCTCGAAAAAGTAACTGCCAAAGAATTTATTTCTTATGTGACAGAGTGCTGGACAGTGACAAAGAAAGTGTAGGGTGTCCTCATGCACCTCCTCATCACCGCATCCTCTGCACAGGTCATCTGAACTGATTCCCATACCTTCTTGGTATGGTATTTCAGTGTATTGTGTCCGGTGATAATGCCCACAATTAAGGACAATGATTTCTTGCTCAATTGTAGGATTTTCTCCGTTTTCTGTTTGTTGTAGATTGGCCACATTTTCCTGGTTATGACACAGGATTCTAGTTTGCTCCATCTCTCAATTGTCGCCTTTTGTATTCTGTTCCCAATCGCCTGTTTGAGATTACAGGGGGGAATCATTACTGTGGTGTCGGCCTGGTTTAGTTCAAGGGAGGATCCCTTTCTTGCTAGCTCATCAGCTTTTTCATTCCCAGACACACCTTTGTGCCCAGGGACCCAGCATAGTATTACGTTGTGCTGCGCGCCAAGAACCCGCAGCTCTTCGCGACAGCGACTTACAAGCTTTGATTTTATCTCAGCGGCAGCGATCGCTTTTATTGCCGCTTGACTGTCAATGAAAAAGGTAATATCTGCATGAAGTATTGACATCATTGCAACCCGTTTAGCAGCTGTTGTCACTGCCAATACCTCAGCTTGGAATACGCTGCTGTGGTTGGGTAGTCTGATTGAACTGGATAGTCCGATACGTTCCGAGTAGAAACCCGCGCCAACGCCAATGTCCATCTTTGATCCATCCGTGTATATGGGTATGGTTGGTCCAATGGATGTTGGTTGGTCCTCATTCCATTCGTCCCTGCTGGGGAAACACGTGGTAAATGGTCTTCTGAAGTCTAGTCGGGAAGTGATATAGTCCGTGCATATATTATTGCCCGCGATTTTGTTTAGAATTTGTGCGTGTCCTGTTAGGCTGTGTTTCCAGTTTTTGGCCTGGCTTAACCGAAGGGCGCTGTTTGCAGCAGATTCTTGTACAAAGAGGTCTAGGTCTAGGCCTCTAGACCTGCTGTGGGGCTGGTTCTCATTGCCCCCGTGGTGCCAGCCAATAAAGGCCATTCTTTGAATTTTTGTCATGGTTTTTAGGTTGTTAGACTTTAACAGCGCTTGCCACCAGAATAAACAACCATAAGTTAGTATCGGTCTTACAACCGCTGTATAGAGCCACATGACTATTCTAGGATTAGGGCCCCATGTTCTTCCGAATATTCTATTACAGGCATAGAATGCTATCATTGGCTTTTTGGCTCTTTCCTTAATGTTAAGGTTCCAGTTTAATTTCCGATCTAGGATAACTCCCAGGTATTTTGCACTATCAAAAATTATTAGCGGAATCCCTTCAATTGTTGGCAGTCTAAATTCCGGAACAGTTCTTTTGTTGGTGAAGAGAACACATTTCTTTGTGCAGGTATTGACCGTGGATAGGGCTCTGTTTAGTAGTTCACTGATGGTGGACAGAAATTTTCCTGTCGCGAGCAGTGCTAGGTCGTCGGCATATGCAACTGCTTTAGCTCTACTGAATTCAAGTTTAATCAGGTTTCTGGAAAGCAGCAAAGAATCATTCAGCAGAAGAAGAGCAAAAACAATTTCTTCTTCGTTGTTTGAAAGAGCACAGGAAGTTATATCCTGATTGCAGGAAAGAAGTTTTGAACAGGAAGTATCTGCAATAATTTCTTTTTGTTTTAGTTATTCTTTTTTAATGTTTCGTATTTAAACCATTTAAACGCATTAAAAAACATTTTTTTTAGTCCATATAAAGGACACCCTAACCTACATACATTGGTACTTGGTAGCCCTGATCAATATTATGAAATTGAGTTTTAACTCGAGTTAAAGTACCTACTTAACTGGTGTCCGAGTGCAGTTTAAATTCAATATATTATGGACTAGGGTTTAATTGCTTAGGTTAAAGTCACTTAAATCCGGGAGTAAACTTTGTTTGTCGTTTGTGTAGCAATGGTCAAATTTATGAAATTCAAACTTGTTGCCCAAGACGTGCAAGAAATATTCTTTAAATACATTTTATAGTCAGATAAATCGCCTGATTGCCAACTACAGATTTAAATTATTTCACTCTTTATTTGCTAGATATAAGCTTTGAGTTTTTCAATCATAAAATAAGAGCTATTGCTATTCGAAGTTAAAATGATGTGAGATTGATTGACAATATGTTATGTTAAAGTATAGAAGATAGTCATGTTCAAAGCCTGACATTTATCACTAACCGTTTTAGTTTCAAGTTTAAAATTTGTAATGGAAAATGCCAATATATTTGCTAAACAATGGGAGTTAATTAAAAAAAAAAAATTGTCGGCGCAACAGGTCCTGGGGGACCCTACTAGCTTCTCACAACCATTCGTTTTGTGTGAGTTTTCCATTTTTGGAACGAATGGAAGGGATCTACAATTTCATGCCGACTCCAAACGGGTTATTGAGAAGCTCTTTCAAGACAGTTATACTCTCGGATGTTTGTCAGACGTTCGCGGAGGTGGCGCAGTGAAAAAAACCCTAAATTGGAATTTGTTTTTTTTTTTTCGGGATTCGAACCTGGGAGCTGGGACCTTTCGCTTAGTAGCCCAACACACTAACCACTAAGCCACTGCGCCTACCGGGAGTTAATTTTACCTCTTCAGAAAAGCGAGTGTTAATGAATATGGTATTAAAGTTTCAAAAGATTATAGATTATAGAAAAGATGCTACCTACATGGACTAAAATTGCCGAATTATTTAATGCTGCTTGGTGGTGTGAAAGCAAAAACTTCAAAAACATTAAAGCTTAAAAATGAAAGCATTAAGAAAAACTACAAAACACTAAGGCGCACAGAATCGACAAGAACTGTATTAAACGGGCGGCGGAGAAGCAAGACAGGAAACATTTTCAGCTGCAGAAGGAAAAGTACTGTGGAAATTCAACGGCTTGGAGACTCTGAATGACCTGCGACTTAATAGAAGGTATATTTTAAGTAATACGTAAACACCTGCATTAACTGCATGGCATCCGTAAAATGTCTTTCAGAATATACGAGTTCTTTGTTCTGCTGAGAATGAAACTGATGAAGAATATTTAGATGATCCGCTGGATAGGCTAGGATAGTGAACAAAAATTCTCTTGTACTGAAGAACAGATCGAAGGTTTGTACAATATGAACATACTGATGGTGATAAATATATAAGTATTTTTATCTCCAGGATCCGGGACTCCGCAGACACTTAAAACGAAAACCAACCCAGCCTTAAAAATAACAAAACTAACGAAAACAAGTGTGGAGACCAAATTTGATGCATTTTCCCATTGTACATAATGGTAGAGGGGAATAAGGGGTCTTTCTCACTACTCTTTGTTTCCTTGTTGGGTAGAACCATAGAAGTAAGTGTTTGCTAATTCCTCTTCTTCAATATCTTCAATACTGTCGAACAATTCCATTTCTACAATATGAAAATAATAAGTTCCCCAAACAAAACTAAAAAATAAATAAAATTTTGAAATTTGACAGTTCGCCTACTGTAGAGACTTATATTTCATCCGTCTACCGTCCCAGAAACGGACAGATAACTTTACGAGACAGTTAGCTGTTATATTCTTCGAATAGCTGCTATTCGACCATTGGAAAATAAATTTATGTCTTATCTGACAGTTAACCACTATCTAATTGGCTATCTGACTATTGATCCCTAAAGGGGGTAATGGATAAAGGATTTTGTGTTTCTTAACCAAACCATTTTGATAGCTGTGTTAAAAAAGAACGTAACCCTGTTGAAAGAAGTCAAATTCTGCGGACCTAAGACGGACTCGAGGCTGGGAAAATATCTAACTATTTGGAAGCCTGTCAATAATTGGGCTTTTGACAAGTTCGATTTTTTTCTGTTCATTAAAGTATAGGAGGCCCAATGTAAGAAATATTTCGTTCCTAAACATTTTTGGATATAATGGATCTTAAATTCCACCCAATAGTCCTCTTATAAGACCCTACAAGCAATAATCGGAAGGTACACCCAAAGGCCAAAGTAGATCAACATTCTTATAACATTCGACATAATTTATTTATTTACTTAAATATGAACTATTTTCCTATTTTTTTTTTTTTTTTTATATACTTCTCCCGGGAAAGGCGAACCTATAATGCTTCAACAGCGCCCCGAGATGCCTGCAGATGTATGTTTGTTCTGCACTTAAATTGCTGTCAATTGTAGTCTTCTGGAAATATATACCCAGGAAGCGAGTTCCAAAGTTTGCTTGTCCTGTAACAGAAGGAGTTTTGGAAAGTTGATGTCCTCGCGGTTGTCAAGTGTACCTACTGTATGGTCATGAGCATTAGCAGCCTGTCTTGTTGGGCGCCCAAAAGTTGCATTTCGAGGGATAATGTCTTTGAGTTCCTCAGAACATCTACCATGGAAATACCTATAGAACAAGCATAGGTCAGCGACTTGTCTTCTGTGCACCAACGGTTGTAGATTCGATGTGAGTGTAGGGTCTCCAATGAGTCGAACTGCTCGTCTCTGTATGCTATCAAGCAGGTTAAGTGAATGTTTTGGGGCCGAGCTCCATATATGGGAACAATATTCCAAGCCTGGTCTAACCTGTGCTTTGTAGAGAAGGAGAAGTTGCTTTGGGCTAAAGTACCTCTTTGCTCTAAATAGGTAGCTCAACTTTGCGGACGCCGATTTTGCGATATAGGATATGTGGTTCTGCCATGTGATTCCTGAGTTGACTGTGACTCCTAGAAGGTGCATTGAGTCCTTGTGATGGATTGGATGGTCATCCATTTGGATCTGAGGAACTGTTGATGCATTTTTTCTGGAAAATGTTGCTCGTACTTTAGCAATAATAATTAAAATTAAAATTATACGATAGTAATTTTCCTGAAATCCTGCGACAAAACAAAAACATGCCAATTTGCCGGCATGCTGATTGTCAGTTCTATCTAACTTTTATAAACACAAGTTTCACCAGTAATGCAGCGATGATGCAGGTCATTTACTAAAATGAATGAATGAATTTGCTAGACTTAAAGTTTTTTACATTATGTGAACTCAACCAAAAGGGGTAATTTTGATAAAAAATTTTAAGAAAGAGGTGATCGAAAACGGGCCAACGTTAATAGGGATAAAATTCTCTTTTGTAAAAAATCGTATGCAAGGGCTGAATGCAGTCCATATCTTCTGTGACAGCCAACTAATGTCAACAGCGAAAGGAAGGTAAATGGTGAGGTGATAAAATGTTAAAAACAGACAAAGTTAGCGATGCTTTTGAGTCATGTTTTAACGCGCCTATCTAAACCGAAGCATGGACCTCACCGTCCCCAGAAGTATGACGGCTCGACATTGAATAGGTACCTCGGGCAAAACATGAACCTCATTTCGGCAGCTTGCATCCGCAATTTTATTTTTCTTAGTATTTGTCGAAACAAATACTAAGTTCAAAACACCAAAGTTACAAAAGGCCATAAATTTTGATTTAACAATACACCTACATATTTATTTTATTCGAAAACTCGATAATGAAATTTAAATTAAAACTTTTAACCAGTTGCTCACTGCTGAAAAATTGTGGGTGACCAAAAATGAAAAAAAAAAAACCCTCAGTTGAAATCGGAAAGACGACTGAATACATGATATAAGTTACTTAAAATTAAATTCATCATTTATTCATAAACATTTAATAAAAAAATACATTAAAAAAAAAAAACAATAATTTTTTAGCGACGGATTATCCAAGTCCGTGATGATTTGATTATGTAAAACCCGGTACAAGAAAGTTTTACAAACGTTTCTGTTATACGATGAAATAAAAATTAAAAATCATCAAATAATGGTATACATACATTATTTAATTATTACTATCCCTTGGTAATCCAAATGTGATTTTAGTACAGAAATCCATGACACTTTTATATTACTATATTAAAAACGGCTTTCTCATATAATTCACTGTCACTTTAGTTTGGTTTTCCGCTTTCCAAAATTTCTAAATAAAACTCACAGAATTTATGTTCCCTTTTGGCACTTGTTTCGATTCGAACAAAAATTATTAATAAAATCTATCCACGACCGAGATTTGTGTGTTCACGTCTGCGAATCCGCTTGTTGACTGAGTCGGAAATAATGGAATATGGAACCCGCGACGAAACAGATGAATATTAATATATCCACTATGTATCTGTACATGAGAAGCACTTATGTATTTATGATTTCAACAAACTCGGATTATGCACATCATCGTTGTGTCATCATCATCATCGTCATTGTCGTCCTCTAACAGCAGCAGCACCACCACCACCACCATCACCTTCCGCAACTGAATGGAAAATATTTCGCATCTCTGAATTTAACCATCCACGTCGATTGTACAAAAAAGCGAAACTAAACATCGCAATCGAGCTTCAGCTTCAGTCAATGCAACACCCCTTAAAGAGAACACCCTGCGTGGTGAAAATTAAGAGGGATGAGGATTCTGAATTCTGATGGGATGAAAACAAAATGGTTTAACCTATAAAACCTCCTGGTGAGTATATTGGCCATAGTTTGATATCAATGTATCCGGTAGACATATTTTCCAAAAAACCACCCACAAGGGCCAATCATTCTGGCTAAAGGACTCACCACCATATCTGCACACTGTACCCGGAGCACACATACACACCATGCCTACCCCATGTGAATTAAAGTGGGTGGTTTTCGTATGGCACGCACATTTCAATCATCATTAGTGCTAATGTACCCACAAAAATTAGGGGTGCTTAGCTCTTGATTTAGCTCTCTAGATCCGGTCGGAACGATGAGGCTAATGTCTGCCGGCGTGATTGTGCGCGGCTTTGTGCCTGTGTGGGTGGTTATGGCATTCAGAGCCGGGGGCCAATCTCAAAACGTATTACTGTGCCGACGGAGGTAAGTGCTGTAGTAGTGTTGGAGTTTTCTTTGTTCATTCCATTGTGTTTTATTTCGAGCTGAGGTTTTCCACCCTCAAAAAACGTCTCTGTAGTTGTATAGTGTTTTACCGCAAATTCAGATTTTCGTTCTCTTTTGCACTTGGTCATGTTTGAATAGAGTTTTGTTGTAGTTGTGCATCAGGCAGCCATTTAAGTTGGGGATAAAGTTGTTTTTTGTTGTTTCTGTTTTTTCGTTCGGTTTTGTGGAGCCCTTTCTGTGAGATAATTTAATTTTACTTGGCTGCGCTGAAGGGGGTGCTGCATTGTTTTTATTTTTTAATGTGGTACTCTATGAATGGGTTTTACATAAATAATTGTGCATGTGTGTGGAGTAAGCACAGGGATGTTATATGTAGAGTGGCGAAGCTTTTTCATACTTTTGTGTTCGAAATTACAACTTTCTGTGTCTTTTTCTTTCTGCTAATCTTTTGGTAGTATGACGTTCTATGTAGTATCAGCAAGAACTTTGTCTGTGAGGTGGAGGGATCAATTTACAGTTCATACAAGATTACCAAGTTCATATTTTCAGGACTTTCACGCAGTCCTTCCATCCGTTTGTATCTATAGGTACTTGTTTGAGAAGTCTACAGCCTCTGAGATGAAGCACCGAAAATGTTTATAGTAGACGCACTGTTTAATCATACAATTTGGCGGAAGGAGTCCTTAGAAGCCAATAGGGGTGATATCTGAAACTCGTACGCAGACCAATAGGGTGGTCCAAATACAAGTTTCTTTTTAGAAATGCAATAAAATTAACAAAATTAAGTTTTGTCCATGTATTATGGCTTTATTAGTAACCAATAGAGCCGAAAGCCCTCGCAGCTATTGCTCTATCTATAATAAGAAGCATGCATTGGTATAACGGGGGCACAGAAGACAAGTCGCTGACCTATACTTGTTCTATAGGTACTTCCATGGTAGATGTTCTGAGGAACTTAAAGACATTATCCCTCGAAATGCAACTTTTGGGCGCCCAACAAGACAGGCTGCTAATGCTCATGACCATACAGTACACTTGACAACCGCGAGGACATCAACTTTCAAAAACTCCTTCTATTACAGGACAAGCAAACTTTGGAACTCGCTTCCTGGGGATATATTTCCAGAAGACTACAATTTGCAGCAATTTAAGTGCAGAACAAACATACATCTGCAGCCATCTCGGGGCGCTGTTGAAGCGTTATAGGTTCGCCTTTCTCGGGAGAAGTATATATAAAAAAAAAAAAAAAAAAATGAAAACTTGTCCAACTGCAGCCATAGGGGCAATGCTCAGTCTTCTGCCTTTACATATTTCTGTAAAGAAGGAAGCTAGTCTCAGTGCCCTCAGGCTCCCTGATATATCAAATCTTAAAGCAGGAAATCTTACAGGACACCTTCGGGTATTACAAATGCTTCAAGATGATCCTGTGATCAAAGTATCAGACACCATGCTTAAAAGGCTTCGCTTCTCCAGAAAATTTAAGATAGTCATATCTGACAGGAGTACCTGGAGAACCAACCAATTCGTAATACCATCAGGATCACAAATCTGGTACACCGACGGTTCAAAGATGGAAGATGAAGCCATCGGTGCTGGGGTCTATGGGCCTAGGTTCCAAAGAGCCGTAGCACTGGGAAAATCATCAGACATCTTTCAATCGGAGGTACACGCCATAGAGATATGTCTCCGAGAATGCTTACGAAGGCGCACTAAAGGTGCCCGTATCTACATCCTCTCAGACAGCCAGGCAGCTCTTAAGACCCTAAGATCGTTTTCGATCAGATCAAAGCTAGTCTGGGAATATTTCAATCTTCTCGAAGATCTGGCAAAGGACAACACATGAGGGATTTGAGGGCAACGAACAAGCAGATAGTCTGGCGAGAAGAGGCGCATCACGCCTGCTCATCGGTCCTGAGCCCTACTTGGGGTTACCTTTGAGTTACACACACTCAAAATTCAGGAAATGGGAAGATGATCACCTTGCCGAATACTGGACGGAATCCAAGGGACAGAGGCAGGCAAAAAGATTCATAAGCCCAGCTCGTAGTAAAGCAAGAAAGTTACTTGAGCTAAGTAAAGAAGATCTAAGGATCCTAACGGGTTATCTTACTGGTCACTGTCCACTAAGATATCATCTCAAAAAAATTGGACGATTCCGACGATGACTCCTGTCGACTCTGCGGAGAAGAGGAGGAGACAACTGAATACGTTACTATGGCGGCGACAAATTGATTGTCACCAAAATTATTTCAATCACCTGTTTTGTATGGGGAATTTATAACTTAATTTTACCAGGCTTAATGGCGACATATACCCACCATTTTGGGTTTGTGCACATCTACGGCACAGTACCTTTAAGATAACATAAGTTTCATTCTATTCATTTCATATTAAATACTAAAAAAGCATACGGAAAGCTCGGATGTTCACGTATTAATATAATGATGATGATGATAATAGTAAGAACAAACATTAACATTAAATATTTCTCAACGTTTTTTCAGTGGCCGCCTCGGCTCTGTCTTCGCAGTAGCGCATTCTGTCACTCTAATTTTCCAAGACCTTGTTGATGGTTGCGGGCTATAGCTCACGGATTGCTTGAATAATATTGGCCTTAGCTACGTGAATTGAATTGAAGTTCCCACAAACAAAACAAAAATCCAAAGAGGTCACATTTCAGGTCCGAGACCGCCAATTGACATTGCCCAAAATCGTTGTCCAATTCAAGCTGCTTTAAGGTCCAAATTGCGAAGCGATAACGGAGTGGGTGGTCATGCGCCTTCAATTGCTGAGTCAAATGGACCTTGTAAGCGAGTAATCCGATATCTTTGTGCAGAACTCTCCTCAAGCTAGTGCGTGAAATGTTGAGCTGTTGAGATCGATGGCGAGTTGATATTCGTGAATTGAGCCTCACACTCTCGCCTACAGCAGCACCGTACGATAATGGGTACCATGAGTCTTGTCCACTAGCATACCAGTCTCACGAACATTTTGCACAACACTCACTTTGGAAATAAGTTTGCAATATTTTTCAACGTTGTTTATACGTAATTTATTTTATTCTATTTATTTATTTATACCAACATCAGCCTAATATGCGCTCACGCCCCCACAGAAGAAAAAGACGATGCTACCAAAGAGTGTTTCTACGAGCTCCTCGACAAAACATATGAGCAATGTCCTAAGCATGACGTTAAAATCGTCTTGGGTGATTTTAACGCCAAAATATGAAAGGAGGACATCTTTGGTAGCACAATCGGAAAACACAGCCTACACGACACCACGTCTGGAAACGGACTTAGGCTGATTGATTTTGCTGCGGGACGTAACGTTAGCTCACGGTTTCCTCACCTCAATATTCACAAAGGAACATGGCGGTCACCTGATCATAAAACCGTCAACCAAATTGATCACGTTGCGATCGACGCAAGGCACTCCTCCAGTATTCTAGATGTCCGAACTTTCCGAGCGGCCAACAAAGACTCGGACCACTACCTTAATGTAGCCAAGGTACGGATGCGGATATCCCAGACACCACAACAACGAGAAAATACTGTGAGGAGATTTAACGTCGGACGACTACAAACGCAACAAACCGCCAGAACCTATGCCGATCGCGTATCTCTCAATCTCTCGAGAAGTCCTATGTTGCCAGCATCAAGTTCCGAAGACCAGTGGCGCCGATGCCAAGAAGCCATCAAAACCGCCGCAATTGTTGTGCTCGGTTTCACCAGCCCACCCCCTCGAAACCCCTGGTTGAACGAAGAGTGCCGGCAAGCACATGCAGCAAAACAAAGTGCATACGAAGCGTCGCTGCATAGAAGGACGAGAGCAGCTCGTCAGCTCTACGAGCAAAAAAGGAGGGAAGAACATCGGCTTCTCCGGAGAAAAAAGAGAGAGCATGAGAAGCGCGCGATCGAGGATATAGAGAGGTGTTACTCCAGGAACAATGTTCGGAAGTTTTACCAAAAGGTAAAAAGAACGTGTCATGCCAACAAGACCCGAACGGAGACCTGTAGAGACGAACAAGGAAACCTTGTAGTAGAGTCACATTCGGTGCTGAGGACATGGAAAAACCATTTCTGCAGACTGCTAAACGGCGAAGACGACACAAATTCCGCTGTCAGGCAGAACGAAGCATTCAACCTGGACGATGAAAGCCAAGATTTCCGTCTACCTGACCAAAATGAAGTGAGGATAGCAATATCTAAGCTGAAGTTCAACAAGGCTGCTGGACCAGACGGCTTACCTGCCGAGCTCTTCAAGACAGCCGGAGATGAATTGGTAGAGTGCATACACCAACTCGTCTCCAAAATTTGGTTAGAGGAAAATATGCCTGATGAATGGAGCCTCAGCATCGTTTGCCCGATCCACAAGAAAGGAGACTCTCTAAACTGCGCCAACTATAGAGGCATCAGTCTCCTGAACACTGCGTATAAGATCATGTCTGCTGTACTGTGTGAACGCCTGAAACCTTTCGTCAACGATCTGATAGGTCCCTATCAGTGCGGTTTTAGGCCCGGTAAGTCCACGACCGATCAAATATTCACACTACGGCAGATCCTGGTAAAGTCGATACTCACCATCTTTTTATATGACAGTATTTATAGAGACGAGCTATACAGAGCCATGTCTAGTTTTGGCATCCCTGCCAAACTTGTCAGATTGTGCAGAAGGACGATGGAGAATGCTCGCTGCTCCGTAAAGGTCGGAAACAATCTCACCGAGACCTTTGATGTCAAAAAAGGATTTAGACAATGCGACGCGCTGTCATGTGACATCTTCAACATCATTCTGGAGAAAATTGTGCGAAACTCACAAGCCAACACCAGAGGCACAATTTTCCATAAGCCTGTGCAACTACTTGCATACGCTGACGACATTGACATTCTTGGCAGAACACGCAAAAATTCTTCGAGTGATTTTTGGTCCCGTTTGCGTTGACGGGCTTTGGAGGAGAAGATTTAACAGCGAACTCTACGAGCTGTACAGCGACATCGACCTGGTGAGAAAAGTACGCATCAGTCGTCTAAGATGGCTGGGACATGTAGAGCGAATGGACACCAACGCTCCGGCCCGAAGAGTCTTCCATTCTAACCCGGAGGGACAACACAGTAGAGGAAGACCTCGCCTTAGGTGGCGCGCGCAAGTGGAAGGGGACCTCAACCAACTTGGAGTGCGCAACTGGAGGCAGTAAGCCAAAGATCGCGCTAACTGGATAGGCGTATTCGTATTGGTTGACAAACAACCAATCAAACTTTTGATGAACGAGGTAGTTTCGTTCGACCCAGTCGCGCACTTTATTTAAATATGGGAAGATGAGTTGCCATATTTCCAGCCTCCAATTGTCATAGATATTTTGTTCATCGACGGACTTGTTCACAGTTACGCTTAGGTTCAACTAATACATACTTTTTCAAACTCCTAATGGTAAAAAGGAAAGTAACGTTTTGAGAGTAGAGTAAAGAGCTAAAAATAGTTAAAAACAACACATTTCCACAAACTACAGTTGCACAGAAAACAATCTAGTAAAAATCAAAACCATTCGAAAGTAAAATTGCGCACACAGTAATTTATTTTTCATAGTTTGTAGTTGTTCTCTCACCACGAAAAATTATTATTGGTAGGTAGATACCTATTGAAATATACAAGCAGCCTTAATTTATATTGTTCCTCTTCAAACTTTTTCGTTGTAGTATAAAGTAAAAAAAAAAAAAAAACTAAAGGTATTTTTGATTGAAGGTAATCTCGTTAGATTTGATTGCTTTGTTCTATACTGACAAAAACGAGAGAGTCCTTAACAAATTGTCTACCTATAAGTACCTACCTACGTTCGGCAACGAAACCAATTCTAAATGAATTTGTGTATTTTGTTGTTCGCGAATCATCAAATTGCAATTAAAATCTCAAAATTTCCGGAGAAAAACAAATAATTTTCTAATTAGTTTGCTTTTTCGGATGCAATTCTATCTGGCAAGTGGCTACCAAAGTACGCTACTCGTTATAGCAACCGCACAACCCTCTGGTCCTTTTCGGATATTTTCAGATATTTTGCCATCAATCAAAGTTAGCCAACATGAAAATATGCTTTTCATTTGGATCCTCGGTTAGATAGATATATAGGTGCACAGGCACACTGCGATATGAGGTGCACCTCGAAGTGGTCCTATTTCGGATTAATTCATGTTTCCCAGCATCCTACCATTTATTATATATGTAGACACATGTATTTGTAGGGTTGAGCTGCACTTTGAAATTAGTTTAGCTAAAATCCAAAACAATGTGTGGTGCTCTCATCATCGTTCCCTATACTAGTTGCCATTGCATAATTGCTTTCATTTACCTAACGGTATATACGAATTTCTTATCTAAACAGCAATTTTAATTGCAAAACATAAATGAAAATTATTATTAATTCATTGTGCAATGATTCGAAGTGGATTCGAAACCAATGATGGATGGTTTTGAACGGTTCGATTTGGAAATGTTGTTACCACTGCAATTGAGGTAGATTTTAATTTAGAAAACCAATCATCTCTAAACACAATCAGGGTGTGGGAACTTTTTATCTGTTTTTAAGAAGACCAACTACTGTTTGGATATTGTGAGGTGGTAGTGGGTACGTCTATATGGTCTATTCGATGATCATGGTTCATGGTATCTAATACAGTCGAGCCCAGATAATTTCACATCGCGTAATAGCACAAATAACACTTTGTTCTCCCAACAACAGTCGTTTACGTGTGTTTTTATTTTTGGGACAAATGGAAGGGTCCACACCTATATTCCAAGTCCGAACAGCTGAGTTAAGAAGCTTTTTTCAAGATAGTTTCTCAGACATTTTTGATTGTGGGTTCAGTGGAAAAAACGTTTGTGTTTTTTCGGGGATCGAAGCGTTTTTTTCCGTATGTCAAAATCCAAAAAGTAATATTTTTCTTTTTTTTTAGAATTGGTAAAATTGATAGATTAAATTTCAGTGGAATGAATTTAGAAATTCAAAGAGCTGATAATTTTTATAAGTTGAAGCTCTCAATAACAGGCAATTTTCGTAAGTTCTGCTTAGAGAGTTATAACATACTAGCGTGCCCGGTGAACTTCGTCCCGCCCAAAATTGACTTTTTGACTAAAATAATTTTCACTTCCACCTGAAATTAATGCCCCTATTATGGAAGACAACTACAACCAAACCAAGGTTGTCTTTCTCCAATTGGGATTATCGATTACAACTAGTTGTCTGTCAATGGACAACCATCATCCTATGAGTAGACAACTAATAAAATGGTTTTCTTTTCAGTTGTGTGTATTTATTATAGAAGACAACTGAGTTTTGTTGAAGTTGTCCAGAATGTCAAAATCAGACAACTGCTTTTTATCGGTTGTGCTGGATTTGTTGAACGAAAAGGATCAGCTTTTTTTTTAATGAAAAATGGACAGAAAAATGTAAGTACGAATTAGAATAAAAAATGGATAATGGAATGTGTGTTTTTAAAGTTTAAAAGTAACAAAACCAGCGCAATTTGATCGGCTAATAGGAATTTTGCAAGAACAACCTGATCTGGCCAGGAGTAAAGGACAGTTTGGTTCAAAAAAATAAAATAAAAAAAAAATATTGAAGAATGCAAAAAATAGCTTTGGAGATCAATAGTATCTGGCCACCTTCAAGTAGAGGAAAATAATGGCAAAGGGTTCATTAATAATGCGAAATAAGGCTTTTTCTACATACAAAATCCTTTTGCAAGTTTGGGTACATTAGAAGGCCAACTTGAAAAGAAAACTGTCCAAGAATAAGCAAAGAATTGAAACAAGCGGGGGTGGTCATAGGGTTGGTGGAGTGCAAAGTGCGGTGAACGCAATTAGTTCGACCTTCGGCTTTAACCAGTCAGGGACAAGCCAGCTCTTCGAAGACGAGAATGCAAGCGACGAAGAGAATATGCAACCGGAAGGTGATCGTAAAGATCCTGCGATAGCATCTAGATCCGCACAATCTTTAAAAGTAGGTACCTAACAGGAGGATACCGGTCAAAACTATTCAAGACGAGCGAATTGCCTACATCAAAACTCAAACTGAGAACCAAACGAATATGCTAAAAACAATAAGGAAAATCGAAAAAGTGGATTTCAGAAACTATGTTCTAAACAAAAAAACGGTCGACATACAAAAGGCATTAGAACTGCAAACCAAAATATAAATCAAAACTACTTTCCATTGTTTGTTTTTTATTAACTTATTCGTTTTAATTGCAAATACCTACTTCGTTCGATTTCAATTTCCACAAATAAATTTCAATATGCTCCTAAAAGATGGCAATTTATTTTCTAAAGACAACTGAAAAGAGTTGTCTTGCATAATACGAAAAATTTGTTTGGTTGTCTCAAAGTTGAGTTGTCATGAAGACAACACAACTAAGTTGAGTTTTAATGCTTTCACAACCCGTTCTCCTATCCCGCTTATTTTTTGCAAAGTACCATCTATAGGGTCCGAAACAATAGTATATTTCAATCCTGAAGCAGCCATACCTACCCATCCACAAATTTCAATCAACTCGGTAGAGCTGTTTTGGAGATCGGCAACAGCGCCACCTATCAGGTCCAAAATTTTATCTTTTAAGACTGCCAAGCCTGAAATACACCAATACGAACAAAATAAAAGAAGAATCATAAAATTTGGCCCAGTAAGAACATTTTCCTTGGTTATGTTATTTGTGCCGGAAATGAAATGGAAATGTTATTTACCTATTTAAAATTAATTAAAAACTAATTTGGAGTTTTCGTCGAACAATTGTATCTACAGCTAAATGAAATATGAATTACTGAAATTTCAAATTCAAAAAAGTATAGACAACCAACGCCAACTATATTATTACAATTAAATTTAATGTTTGTTGATACAAAATTGATATGCAGGGAAATCTAACTTTTCGTAAATATCTCCCAGCGCCACCTATCGGGTCCAAATTTTGGCAAAAACGGTCATTTTTTTAAGTGTTATATGTTATTAATTTGAGCCAAATCGGTCCATTAGTTAGAATTTTCAAAAAAGCGGCCCCAGCGCCCCCTATAGGATCTAAAATAAACATAAACCATCCGGAGCACCACACATACATTTATGGTGTGGATATAAGGGGGATAGCTTCAGTGGTTCAGCCGTGATGGTCGGTCATACATACGCACAAACGTTTTTTACAAGATAAGCGCCTACTGTACTACTTTATAAGCTCTTACAGCCTTATTTATAAACCCCTCGTTGAGTCTGATTATCTTTAAGTACCTACCATCGAAAATGCACTTACGCAGGAAAATCTGATTTATAAACATTTTTCGAACTTTGGCCACGTAACTGTGGGGCTGCGTAAGTTAAACGCGAAAATGTACGTTTAGAGCCTTACGTTTACGTAATAATGTTTGGTTTTTAATATTGAGCGGGGAAATTATTAATTCTCGCGCCTAATTATATTTGACAACTGATGTCAATTCTGACAGATGTTACGTGTAATGACATCGCATGTGCACATGCAAGTCTACAGGTTGCATCAATTACCCCTTCGCTTAATTTGGAGCAAATCTGACTTGCTTACTTCGTAGACGCTCCGATCTTCTTGGCGTCTACGGAACAACAACTGGTTGCATTGGATCGTTTAATGACACCGCTTCGGAACTTTCGGCTTTTGGCATTGCACTGCGTGTCTCTCCTGTATCGTCCAAGTTGATGGTATCCGGACTCGTTCCGAATGACGAAAGGGAATTTCGATTTCGAGTCGACCACAAGTAACCACAAAGCTTTTGAAATGAAATGAAATCTATTTGGATGCGTTCCGAAACCTCTTCTGTTGTGGGCCAGCTAGTATATGCTTTGGGTGATTGATTTGAATTCAGTTGGCAGGCACTGCATCGTGCGACAGCTTCTGTGATGATGTCATCGATGTTGGGTCACCAGCAGCATCTCCGAGCCATCTGCTTCATCTGGGTGATTTTCCCCAATGACCATGATGTAGAAGCGCTAGAACCTTCTGTCGTAATTCTGCTGGGATAACCACTCTCGAACGTTCACTGTGGAAGAGAAGAATGTTAGCTTATACACACTAAGACAAAGCCTTCTACGAAAATATGGTAACAACACGCTGTCTGCAGATGTTAGGCGATTTGGTCAACCATTCTGCACGTATACTTGATGACTCTTCGGATAGCAGAGTCCTGTTGAGAAAATTGAGCCACGATGCTAGAGTTGATAGGAAACTCATATATGAGGCCCGTATATTCTTTGTCCATTTGATGACAAGATTCCTCCGACTGATCGAATACTCTTTATCCGGCGCAGTTGGTAGGCGCGAAAGGCAATCAGCATTACCGTGCTGGGCTAATGGTCGGTAACGGATCGTGTACTACGAAAAGTTTACTGCAGCCTAATACAGGACTGAAAACCACTTCATGCCTCTGACGTAGAATCTTTGCGTCCAATTCCAGGCTTTCACGCGATTTGCAGCGCCGATTCCTCATTCGCGTAATGTATTTGAAAACCGAATGTTTGAAACCAATCCAAGCCCATTGTATACGCGCCTCAGGGTAAGTTAGAGACTATCAGTGGTAGAAGGCGTTTCTCAGTTCTCCACTGAACAGTCACGTTGATTGTACCTTTTAATGGTATAGGTACTCGTTTCTCCGAATGCCATCCAACCCTATCAATGAGCAGGTAGCACCCGTGTTTAACTGAGTTCAGGGGCGCTGATTTTCGTAAAGCAATACAACGATTTTTTTTATTATGCATTTCGGCCTCCAAATGTGCGGATTAGACCCTTTCAACGGCGCTATTAAAGGGTGGTTAAGTTTTAAGGGCCAACGTTGATTTTGAATAAAACACAAATTATTTAGGAAATTATTGTAATTTCTTTTTATTATGATAATATTGGTATCGTTCAATTATGAATGGAACAAAATATCGGGCACATGGCCGCCGCGACCTCGGCGGCACACCTCCATCCGATGGTCCAAATTTTCGATGACGCTGAGGCATAATTGCTGAATTATCTCATCCTTTGGCTATTGAATTGTTGCTGGCTTATCGACGTACACCTTTTCTTTCAAATAACCCCAAAGAAAGAGGTCCAACGGTGTCAACTCACATGATCTTGGTGGTCAATTGACATCGCCACCACGTGAGATAACACGGCCATTATCCATATCTTTCAATTCGGGCCATAAAAAGATCGTTATCATCTCACGTAGCGAACACCATTCACAGTAACTGCCTGACCGGCTCATTTTGGAAAAAAAAAACGGACCGATGATGCCGCCCGCCCATATTGCGAACAGCAGCAATATTTTCTGCAGTACGAGCTGAACGAGCATGCACTGGTGTTTTCACATCTCCTACATACCCGGTTTGCTCAAATTTTTGCACGATTTTTCCGATTGTACGCACATTTGGACGATTCAATTGACCGAAAAAATCACGAAGTGAACGCCCATTTTCATAATAAGCCTGAATAACTTTAACGCATTGCTCGATTGTGTATCTTTGGTTCAAATTGAGTTAGTCTGAAATTGAGAAATGTCAAATGAAATGCAGAAAAAAACTTGACGTGTAGGTGTGGTTCACGACTAAGTTTATCGAATGCGCAGATTAGGTCTGCTTATGGCGAATCGATCAATTTTCCTGACGAGGGTTCGTCCAGGAATGGCGTGCCTGTCTTCTTCCTTGGATTTTAGATCGATGACGTGATTTCGATACGCCCGAGCCATCGGAAGATTTTTTTTGATAAGCAAACGTTTCTAATGTGACCTCTACGTTGACAGTTGTCGCATATTGACTCAAGATGCTTACATTGATTGCGATTCTGTTCTGGCGAAAAACAGCCAGGTCATGATTTTCTTATATTTAAATATCAAATGACTTATTCGTAGGTTTTTGGTAGGTTTGTTGATTCAGATGATTTACCTCTGATCAGTTCGGAGTAATGGAAGTACTGCTTCCTTTTAGTATATTTGATGCGAATTGTGTCGACTCATATGTTGTTACCAACTCCACGATTTCCTCCAGGCTAGCGTTTTTTTTTTAGTTGCGGCGATTCGTACACGATCGTGTGGTGTGTAGAAAACGATCAATATCCCTGATGAAGACATAAACGTAGGATGTGTTGCAATTTTCCTTCGAGCATATAAAAGTGCAGTCTCTCGCCAGACCCCTTAGATGTGCTATCCATTCGGCATAAGATTGGCCTGGGAGCATTTTCTGCTTTGAAAGTTTGCACCTCGAAGCCAGTACATTCATTTTAGATTGGAAGTGATTTGTTAATTTCGCAGAAAGGTCTTTGAAAGTCTGCATACTTACATCCTCGGTCCCCAGCAATTTTGTGAGCAGGTCGTTGATGTGATTTCCGCAAGTTGATAGGAAATGTGCCTTTCGCAAATTGTCGTTCTCCAAGCAGTTTGCCGAAAAATGTTTCTGCAACTGGAAATGGTAACTCTGCCAAGTTTCCTACTTCATCTCAAACGGACGAAGCTGTGGAATTGTTGTGTTTTGTTTTTGGTATTGTGGTGTCGACGAACATTCCTTCAGAATCCTATCCATGGTGGGTGTATTCGACTGCATTAAGCTTTTCATCTATTCTGTTTGTTACCACTTATTGTAAACTTGATGAACAATTCTTTATTACATATATATATATATAGTTAGCTAGCAGAACCCCACGGCTTCAGGAAGCACTGATAGAATTTATAAGTGTTTTTTTGTTGTATTTTTTTTTTTTTTTGTAATTAAGGGGGGATTATCGCGCCTAATTATATTTGACAATTGATGTCAATTTTGATGGATGTCATGTGGAATGACTGGTGCACCTGCAAGTCTACAGGATGCATTAATTTCCGTACTTTTGTGACTGGATCAAAGAATATCGACAAACTGGATTTGAAAAATGCTTGTCTGACTCTAGTTAATTTATTGAGAAAAGTAGGTACGATCTGTCAGAAGACTTTAAAAAATAAAAATATTGCACTTTTGTTTTATGTCTAAATACATACAAATATATCTCTGTGTATAGCGATATTTTTTTCTTACAGCTAATGCTTTTCTCTGCTTTATCTTGTTTCGCCGCTAGTGGATTGTCCTTCCCAATAGTTTGCAAGCAACGTTTGGGATCTTTCCAAGACAAGTCGTCTTGACGGCTCATGTTTCCGGACGATTGTTGCCTTTTGTTTAAAGAGCGAGAAAGTGTTTGCTGTAAATCAGCCATTGCAGCAGTGGCTTCGATTGGCGATAAATCCTTCAACTGGCTGGCGATACTTCTGTCGAAGTCTGTAAATTTATACTGTTTATATCTTCGTAAGTGTTTTGCTTTTTTAAGAGGTTTAAATGTTCATTTTTATTTATTATCTGGTTCATCCAAGTGATTGTGCCATTAATAATAGCATTAATTGCATCTCATAAAAATATTGCTGTTATATTCTCTCGGTTTTTACGCTTTGCGGAAAAATTTTATGGCCACAATTAATCCTCGGTGTAAAAATATTCATCATTTTCTATTGCTTCAGAAGCTTGCTTAAGAGTGTCGTCCTCAAATTAATTTATTAATTAGAAACTGTTCTGTATTTAGTGCCTTTATATAACAAACGTTGATGATTTACCCTATATATATTCTTTTGTAATTCAATTTGATATTGCCCGCTTGTTGTTTTATATTAGTCTTTCGTATAAGAGAATTTTGTTATTGTTATCTCTAAAATATTGGTCGCATAGCATTTTGCATATCGACGAGCAAGCATTGATTCGTATGTTAATGTTTTCCTGTTATGCTGCGCTTTCTAAAATTACTCTCTATAATTCGGTCATTCGTTATAGTCAATGATCGAATTTGCCTGAGAAGTAATCTGCCTATTTGTTAATCAACCAGCGACCAAGCAACATCAACCATTTGTATGTATGGTAGTTAATACAATTTAAACAAAAAAACATTAATAAAACACATTATTATATTCAAACCATACTCTTGAATTTATTCGTTCACAAACAGAAACAAATAATAATAATGTGAATTAAAATTATTTATTTTTGTGCAGATATTTCTAACCAGAACATAATTGGTCTTACTTTTTCGTAAAACTGTCACATTATCCAGAAACGAAAACGAATCAAAATAAAAAAGATGCGGCTGATACAGTTCATCAGTCCCAGCCCAAGACTTCTTCGATTGGTCTACTCTTTTTTCCCCGCTACATAAGCGTAGCGCAGAGACTTCACTTTATTTTTGACATCCTTCACGTCCACTCCGAATCGTCTGGATATTTCTTCCGAAGCCGTTTTTTTTCCCCCAAATCGACCATTTTATAAACCGGGCTTTTATAGTTCCACATTATTGTCCACTCTGTTGATACATATTATTTATTAATTTTAAAGTATCATTAATTTGGCGAAAGTCGAAAATCAGCCATAATTGAATTCGCGCACTTGTATTCCTGAGAATTACCAAAACAAAATGATTTTTTGCTGTCAAACGCTGGTCTGGACTTCAAATATCAAATTTCAGTGAAATGATAATCGGCAAAGATGGCAGGAAAAAAACTCAGACTGAAAAGTAGATTTTTGTCATCGCGGTCTTCACGACACATTTTTTGCCATGACTGAAGTCTTGACTGAAATTAAGTCTCGTGGAGACTGTATAACAAAGAAGGGCTCACAGCTGAAGCGAACCAAGTCAGAAAAAGACAAATCGAAGATATTTTGAGTTAGAGGAAATGAACTGCCATTAATTTTTGGAATTAATATTTCAATTGTTCTAATAATAGTTTCAAAGTTTATTCTCAAAATTATTTCCTGATATCAAAATTAATAACTGAAGCTGAAAAATTTTCAAAAATATTTCCAAAACAAAAAAAAAAGGTGACTTGGTTCATTTTAACTCCGAATAATTGCCATTAAAGAAACTGAAAGTCGGTATAAATCTTTTAAAAAATTAATAAAAAAGAATTCATTTATTTAACCAATTAATGCAAAATACATTAACAAAAAAAAAAAAATATAAATTAAGGGTTAAAAATATGTTTACACATAAAAAAATTCGTCGTTTTCATTGTCTTCTTCTGTATCATTTTGGGCCTGGTTCTGATGTTGTCTCGTTGTCAACTCTTGCTTAACTGGAAAAATCACTAGAACTACTATTACCACTTTCCATTTTTAATTAACACTGCAAAAACTAAATTATAATAAAAACGTCCGTTCACGAATAATAACGATGAAAAGTGAATCGCACTGACTTGGTTCGTTTAAGCATCGAAAAAAACCGCAAAATTAGAGCCATTGACTTAGCTTTTTTACCGTTACCATAGGAACGGAACACTTTTTGACTTAGCTCGTTACAGAACTGAATAGAGTTCAACTTTATGGAGAATTACGCACAAGTTTTGAAATTTTCTATTTTTCATGACTTGGTTCGATTCAGCTGTGAGCCCTTCAAAAGTAGAATGAAATGTCAAAAGTGACGCGACACTCAACTTTAATGACTCAGCGTTGCCAGACGGTCAAAATATTTCTCCCCAGATAAATCCGGAATACCCCCAGATATGGCTATACCTTATTGATATACAGCCGTATCAATAAAAAACCCATAACTACTCTCTAACTCATAAGTTACCTAGCACCTAGTTAAATAAATAACACATTAGTTAAATTTTCTTATTAATAAATGAAAATAACTCATATAATAACTAATTGATGTTTTCTCTACAATAGCTACTTAGAGCTGGCATCACCTAACCAAATTGTACTAAAAACTATTACATTGTGTCATCACGGCTGAATGGGGACGTTCGGATTCATAGTTTATGTAAAACGTCAACTAGATTGGTCGTGACTAGGAATCCGAACGCGTTGACTGAGCAAGTTGAATTGTTTTTGTATTCTCGCGGTCAGCGTTGCCTTTGTTTGATTTGCCCTTTTTTATTTGGAAAAGACCCCTCATAATTTTTTCAAAAATTGATATTTTCAAATAAGTACATTTAAAATGTAACACGGTTGCCTATCACAACACTATTACACTGTTATGTGAACTGATGGTTGTTAAATATCGTGCGAAAATTCGAAATTTGCAGAGTAGCTTTAGAAATGGCACCCTTTCCTCTCACTGGCCCTTTTTTCGACTCTTCAGAACTCTGCCACGGCCACTCTGTTTATTTTAATTCTGACTCTTCGTTATGTCAACTGAGTATGCAGGCAGGATTTTCCTGACTAGATTTGTCGGCTTCCCCTCCATAAACGTCAACTGCAAAAACTAATCACGTGACCACTCTGGGCCAATCAAAACTGAATGACATCTAGTCAGACAGCTTGTCAACTTACTAAACTATGAATCCAAACGTCCCCAATAATACATTTCAATTGTGACAAGTTAAAAAAAAAAAAAAACAAGAAAATAAAATAAAATCGAGCAAAAAAAAAAAAATCAAAACAAATGTAATTTGTAAACATTTTCATAGGGTTTTCGCGTTTTTTATACACTTTTTTTCGAGTTGGAGCGATGGTAACCGAATCCTCCCCTAAAATATTTATATTATTCAAAAACACTGAATAACGGTGAGCCATTTTGTTCCCCAATTTTTTCAAATTTAAATTTAATTTATTTTGTCATTTTGACAGGAACTTTGTTTCTTATACCCTTTTCACACCGCAGCGAAAACCGTGTTTTCGTCGAAAAATCATTAATAAATAAAATTAATTCAGAGCATTTCAAAATAATTTTAGACCTTCAATTAGCGTGGAAAATGATTTTAAGTTGTGAGTTGTGACATTTATTCAGTGTTTTCGTGGAAAACGACTTTAATCGACTCGTTTTGAAAAATGAAATATGTATGGGCAAACATCAGTTTTCGATGAAGTTTTCGCGAAAACCAGGTTTTCGGCTCGGTGTGAATAGCGTATTAGAGTTATTGACTCGCTAACAGACCTCCTACCGTAAGTTAGTTATATGATAGTTACGAAGCGTTAGTTATCTTTTAAAAATGTTTATTAATAGCAATTTGAGTTTAATGAATGTGTTTGCCATTAGTTAGGCCTAACATGTACTTACGCGACTATTATTAATACGGCTAGTCATTATTTTTTTTTTTTACATTTGTTATGTACGACTTAAAAATAAATAAATAGTTGGTGAAACAGGTCGGTAGGGGCAGTAGGTCAGCTCATCGCAACCATTCGTTATGTGTGAGTTTTTCATTTTTGGAACCAATGAAGGGAAGGGATCTACATTTTTATGCCGATGCCGAGTCCAAAAGGCCGAGAAGCACTTTCATGACAGTTATTCTCTCGGATGTTTGTCACTTGCCAGATGTTCGCAGGAGGTGGGGAAGTTAAGAAAAACTTTAAAATAGAATTTGAACTTTGAAGGAAATCGGACCTGAGAATCATCGCGTAGTAGTCCAACACATTTTATTTTTAAGTTTATAGCTCGATAAGAGTCAGTAAGCTAGAATAAAGTAGGTAAATGTTAGCCTTAAATTAGTTTTATTAATTTTTGTCTAGTATGTAAGCTTAATTAAATATATCAATCAAAATTAATTTAAAATGTAAATAAAAGTCCAACTCACAAACCTCCAAGGCAGTGGCTTGTGTGCCCACGGCTTAAGAGTAGGAGTTTCGACTTTAAAGCTCGGGCACGTAAGTTTGGTTTTCCGAATGCTAATGTGTGCGGCAAATGTATAAAAAAGCCTTTACGCAATTTTGATGAAATTGTTGTTCGTAAAATTTTAAGATGAGATTGGTGCCTTATTCCTGAAAAAATATGTAAGGAACTTTTTCGAAAGACGTTTTTGTAAATGAAGATAGTCCAAAGATATTACAACAATTTTTTTTTGTGTTATGTATAGAGTATAGGTTACTTAGCGTTTTGTACGTTCACATAATGCCTATAAATTTAATTTTTCTGCGGCAGCTTATTTTAAGGCTACCAAAAACAATATTAGGTATAGGGAAATAAAATCAAATAGAATACATTTCTTAGGGGAAAACCGCCAAACTGGAAACGCTGGAAAGGCTTAAATGTGTGAAAGTTCGATGAGACCGGCGTAGCGCCTGTTAAATTATTTCGATTGTTTTCATACGAAAATACTAAAATCACGATTAAAAATGGGGGGTGTAGGATGTAGGTAGGACGATGAAAATTTGGGGGTTATAGAAAAAGCACATCACAAATGTCATCATAAGTATTTTGTTCAAAAAAAATGCTATCTAGCTACTTGGCCACTGCGTCGATTAAATAAAATGGAATAACTTTTGAATTGAAGGAAATCTCAGAAGGTCAATGAATAATTATGTAAAGGGTGACCAGATAGCAAATGATGCATTTCCATTTGTTAAGTTTAAGCAGCTGTCAAAGTTGTCAAGGAAATTCCAGCTGTCAAAATAAATTTAATATGAAATAAGTTTATAATATATAAAATAAAAGAATATATAAAATATATATATATATATGTCTTTGAAATTCCGGCTCTACAAACCAAATTCGTTCCCCCCCTGATCGCGAAATTAACCCATTCCGACCAAAACTCTTCTTAGCTACTTTACCCTTCCCCTGGTAGGTTACGCAAAAGATTTTATTCCTAAGTTTAATTACAGTTCATATTAACTTGTTTACTTGTCTTGCAGAACAGGCAGCAGCACCTGTTTCACATTTCATCTTTCTGTGAAATATTTATAAACTTAAAAAGACTTCGTTGCCTTTCAATTAATTTGATATCCGTCTATATTGGTTTAATATTCCATAAAAACCACATAAGCCACAAAATTATCGTACATATCCCCGTGTCCGTCATGTACCTATTCACTGAACTCCCAGCAATACATAATAATTTGATTATGGAACAAAAGGGCGGAAAATATACAAATGTGTATACAAGTAAGCGACGAGAGGGAAAAAATATTATGAACGCATGCGTTTCTTTTTCGAATTACAATGTAAAAATTCCGTCCCCTTCAAGCTTGCTTCGGCTGCCTTTCGGTTGGTAATTTTGCAAAAACGGATAAATAAAGAAGGAATAAATCAATTCCCCCTTATGTGTAAGGGGGCTGCTGCTGCTAGTCATAGTCACCCCCGTCAACATTATTATACACTACACGGAGTGCAAATGCGAGTGCACCCCCAATACCGTCTCAGACAATTTGACGAATTATGATTTGCAATGGGTAGCTAACAAAATGGAGATATTCATCCATTTTATTTCTTACTTCTAGGAGTAGCAGGTATGGTTGTACCCTTAGCAGGGAGAAAACCAAAGAATTTGTTTTCTTTGGCAACTCCGGTGGTGTAAAATGTAATGAGTAATGACTTATGGATTAGAAATTACTTTTCTACCCAATTTAGTTGTAATAATAATAATTTTGATTTGGGAAAACGAGGACCGGATTTATTGATTCGGTTATGTGCAGACAATTAGGTAATAGGAAGTTTGAACTTTGAAGTACATTATGTGATTGAATCATTATTTTACATAGTTAAATTGAGTATTATTTCATATTTATGTAATAAAATGATTTAACTTTTTGTACTTACATTATGTGGATTTGAATTTTATAACGCATCGAGTCAAAACTTCTCACCCAATCCGTTTAGATCTTTCAGGCATTAAATAGGGCTTAATGGAAGACGAAACAACATTAAGTTTTTATTTTATTTTAATTTTCACAACAAAAAAAAAAAAAATAATAATAATAATAATAATAATAATTTTGAATACTGTTAAGGTTAACGAAGTCATCTATGCAGCCATTCAATTCGCAATTTATTTCCATGCAACTTTCCGTTCAATATGTCGTATATAAGTATGTATATATTTTTTGATTAATTAGTCAATATTAAACACTACCAATTCATTTATAAAATGTTTAGTTTAAAAAAATCATTGTGTTATTCTCAGGCTTTTTGCTCCATAATCAGGCTTTTCTCTCTTAACTGTCCGGGTTTTCGATTTTTGTTTATGGTAACCGTACTCGCACCTTATATTGCCACTTTCAAACTTTGCAAAGTTGCTGACATCGTTCATAGATTTTTTTTTTACGGATTAGAGTGTCCATTTGCTCAAATTATTTATGAAAAACTATTAATGCAGTATGTTTGTAAGGAAATAAAAACATTTTAAACAAACTTTCATGAATTATTTTAGAAAAATGTGCGATGCCACCCTGTATACCTACTTTTTGCTTATTGAGCGAAATGTCATTATAATTGTTCGTACATACTATCATTAAAAAGTGCTTGTTATGTGTGACGATATAAAATACTCTACCAACATTTAATCGTTCGAAGTTTTTGCCTCGTGTAAGAGCAGAAACTTTGTCAGCCGTATTAATAAAAAAACCCGTAACTACTCTCAAACTTATATGTTACCTAGCACCTAGTTAAATAAATAAGATATAAGCTAAATTTTCTTATTAATAAATGAAAATAACTCATATAATAACTAACATATTTTCTCTAAAATACCTTCTTAGAGCTGGCATCACCTAACCAAATTGTACTAAAAACTATTACACATTGGCTGTCATTACGGCTGGCTAGTAAATTTCAATTTTGACAAGTGAAAAAAAAGCAAACATTTTTTCGTATTTTCTTTTGATAATCTATATTTATTTTTGAATGTTTTATTTGTAAACATTGTCATAAGGTTTTTTCGTATTTTGTACACTTATTTTCGAGTTGGGGCGATGGTAACCGAATCCTCCACTAACATATTTACATTGTTCAAAAACACTGAATAACGGGGAGCCATTTTGTTACACAATTTTTTTTCAAATTTAAATTTAATTCATTTGTCACTTTGACAGGAACCATGTTTCTAAGAGTTATAGACTCGCTAACAGATCTCCTACCGTGTTATGTGATAGTTACGAAGCGTTAGTTATTTTCTAAAAATGTTTATTAATAGGAATTTGAGTTTAACGAATGTGTTTGCCATTAGTTAGGCCTAACATGTAGTTACGCGACAATTATTAATACGACTGTGTGTGTGTATACCGACATCAGACAGCCTATAGTAAAGTGCGAGTAAAGAACATTTTGAACTAATACGGTTTCGTTCAGTTAATTTAGCCATAAATCTTATTTTAAAAATGGTTTTTAAAATCGAAACAACAAATGTAGAGTGGGACGGGAGCATTGCAGTAATAGCAGTTCTAGGTGTTTGGGAGCGGAATGGGATTCTATACTGGCCACAACCTTTAAAAGATCAAAAACTAAATAAACTAAGAAAAGATCGTGTATCTGTTCCAGACAAAAACAAGTGGATAAAACAAAGTTTCTCTGTGAAAGCTACGGCGAAAGATTTTTCAGCTGCATCAGAATTTAAAAGAATGTTGTCCACGTTTAATGATAGATACTGGAAGAGGCTTTACTGAACGAAAATAAATTGAAAAGATTACGGCCAGGGTATATCCAACAACAAAAGCAAATTTCTAACAACAAATACTGTGGAACAATCTACCCAATCATGTGAGGTCCAGAATGGAACACAGAAAATTCCTTACTGTCTGTTTTGAACATCTTTCCAATTTGAACTGACTTACCTTTTTTCCCTCTTTGCTTTACTTTTATTTTCTCTTTTTTTACCTTTTTACTTGCTCTTGGTTGCGTTTATATTTAATGTTTAATGTTTAACTTTAAATTTTGTTTTTATATTAAATTATATTTTCTTTTATTATTCACTTGTTCATATGTCTTTGCACATTCTTTTGTCATATCCTGTACTAATTATAAGTCTATCTCGATGTACAGCGTTTCGTATCAATAAATATCAATACTCGCAAGACGGTACCTACATTCATTAAATGCAAAATAATGATCACATACATAATACAGAAATAGCATTATTATATTGAGAAAGAACCAATTGCGAAATAATGGATAGCATTGCACATTCTATCACTCACGTATAGAAGAAACAAAATATATTATTGAAGATAATGAAAAGAATTCAATCTCCTCAATTTCGGATTCACAGACATTCCATCACCATCAGAAACTTGACCTGCTGATGAGCAACAATAAAGTTGGACAGCAAAATTGCAATGCCAATGCTTGGAGTTACACCTTACACATTAAAATACGACTAAAATTGGATTACTTACAAAATGCGGTGGATAGAGCTTTGAAAAACATCAGCAACTCAGCAATAGTTTCCAACCCTCCCGAAGATAGCGAAGGAAATATTCTGGAATCTTTTGAATTTTCCATTTTAACAGAATGGAGTAAGTTCTGGTACCGGCCACCGGCGCCTCCATAGAGAAGTGCACCGATTATGGAATACCTAAGGAAAAACTCGTCCTTCAAGACTAAAAAACATTTTTGTTTTCAGTATTTGTAATATATATGAATAAAAATAGTATTTGTTAATTAAAAAAACAAAAACAGAACTTAAAAACATATTACACTTCATTAAATTAACAAAAACGAAAAATAACACAAATGGAACATATTGAAAAAAGTGGTCCTAATATGGACTACTTATGATCTCTATATGAAATTCTACAGTGTTTACGTGGAACCATTTACGGCAGGGCATACACTGTATCCACTCATCCCCCGTCAGGATCACGTGTTTGCAATATAGATGGCAAGTCAGTTGAAGAATCTGATTGAAACGAAAAGTCATCAGAATCACATTCCTTTTTTTTTTAAGTCAATTTCTTTTGACTGGACGGCTGCGATAGCTTTCACCATGTTCGATTTGTCCCAGGCCTTACGCTTTTTTTGATTTGGCGTCATGTCATCTGAAAATTGTTAAATTACCTAAAAACAAAATTTCAATAAACTTTTTAGCTGGTTTCCAATATGGAATACTATTCCATATTAGGAACACACTGATATTCCATATTAGGAACAAGGCAGCATCAAATAAAGTAAAAATTAGCTTCACTTTTTAACTTAGCTAACTTCAATATTCACACTAATTCAAAAGTTTGTTGTTTTTTCTAATAATGGGTAAAAACATGATTGGATAAAGATAAATTGAACTTGAAATATAGCGAATACACAATTTGCAAAAAATAGTACGCACTTAATCAATAAATTGTTTTTTTTTTTAACTAGTCACGTCTGCATTGATCGCAATGCACAAGGGTTCTGACAGTAAATATGCGCCTGAAAGAAAAGCCTTTCGTGAAATTTATGGACACGTACGTTACGTTTGTTCTTAGATATTGCACTATTCCATATTAGGAGCGTATTCCATAATCGGTACACTTCCTCTATCTCTTTTTTGCTTAAGGCCCCCGTTATAGCCATACGTAAAACGAAACCGTAAAAATGTTCTTTTGCTTTTTTTGACCACTTAAACTTGATGGTTGCAGTCAATCTTGGCCTTGAAATGTTGCTATTGAATTATAAAGTTAGTTTAAGAAATCCAGTCAAAAAAACAGTAGTTGGCTGGATTTATTTTTTTTTTTTTCAAACAAAACCCAAAAAATCTACTGGAAAACAGTCAAACTGGCAACGCTGGTTACCACACGTAACCAGTCAATTCCAATCCTGTATCTGTCGTTTTGTAGTGAGGGCGTAAAATATTTCGGCGGTAAACAAAAAGTGTAAATGATATTGGTATTGTCGGCGCAGTGGCTTAGTGTGTTGGACTACTAAGCGAGGGAGGGGTCCCTGGTTCGAATCCCGCAAAAACCCATATTCCAACTTAGGGTTTTCTTCACTGCGCCACCTCTCGCGAACGTCTGACAAACATCCGAGAGTATAACTGTCTTGAAAGAGCTTCTCAATTAGCCGTTTGGAGTCGGCATAAAATTTTAGATCCCTTCCATTCGTTCGGGGGATGTAAACCCCAAGAGCATTGCAAAGGATCTATACATCGATATAAGTGTGGCGTGTACATGTTTAAACATGTCGCGCCAACCCTAACCTAACCTAACCTACCTACTATGAATTTCTTATTCAACAGATAACAAAGTTGATGCCAATTGCGGGATCCTCTGACACAAAGACTGCCAGTAAAGTGTGACTGAAAGCCGTCCATACTACTTTAAAAAAAAAACCCACTGTTCCACTTTCCACAGTTCAGTTTTGGCTAAAATGAAGCTCCCACCGCGCCTGCTGTACGCTACATTAACACACAAAATTGCCACGTAATAAAGCTATGCAAAATTCTACTATATGCTTATGGTACATTGATCTATCTATGCCGAGGGAATGAACGCGGAAGAATGCAAATACAAATTTGAATCTGATATTAATCAACTGACTGTTTGGCTATTAAAACGAACAAATTAAAGTTAGACGACGAGAAAACGAAGCTTTTAGAAGTAAATCTACACAGTGAAACAATAATAGAAATAAATGGGACACCTATTCAAAATGTAAGGAGTAACAAATACTTGGGAATGGTAATTGACAGAGACTTGGGAAGGCATAAACATGTAGACTACATATGCAAGAAAATTGGCTGGAAAGTTGGTTTCGTCAAACGCATTCGGAAAAGGATGGACTACATGAAAGCTATAACGGTTTACAACACTATAGTGAATTTTGTTCAAACATATTGTTTACTTGTTGTAATCAAGGCTAAATTAAAAGGTTACAGAAACTACAAAACAAAGCAATGACGAGTATCTTGAGATGCAACCGAATTACCCCAATAAGGTAAACAAAAGTTTGAGCTGCATACACTTATGACTATTTTTTAAAATAAAACATGGTGCAGCACCGACATATCTTACGAACGAGTTCACGCGGGTCGTAGAGCTCGAAAATATCTCTCAACCTTTTCAAAGGTCTTAATATTACTCTCAGTTGTTGAGATTTTTAAATAGGATCACATAATGAACAGTTTTTTATCACAGTATTTTTTTCTGTTATGCTCAGTGCGAAACCTTTATTTTGATTTTTTATCGTTTTGGTCAACCGCTGAGAGATATCACTGACAGAAAAAAATAAATCTCATTTGAACATTTTTCGCTAACTATTACCGTTAGCTAGCAGCGCATGCGAAATTGCATTAGTGGTTTGAATAGTCATTGTTGAACACTTGTCTAAGGAAGTTGAATAATGAATACAGTAAGTAACCGTGGAAAAAGTTTTTTCCGTTTTGAATTTAATTTTAAGTGAGAAAAGTTATAGCTTAAGTACTTAAACCCTTGAGAGTTTACTTTTAGTAAAACTTTATCCTTAAAATATTTTTAATATAGCTATATGCTAAACAAAGAAATTAACTGAATTCAATACAAGTTTGAGTTTTTTTTTACTTATTTTCGACAAATGAGGTCTTTGGTTGATCAATTCCATTAAAATGTTATGGTAAAAGTTAACTGATGAGAGATATATCCAAATTTTTAAAATAACGATCAACCAAAGAGCAAAAAGCCAAGAGTATATAAATATATCTCAGAGCAAGACCTTAATGTTGAAGCCGAATGTAATATCTCTCAGTGAGAAACCAATTGAAAATAAAGGTTGAGAGTTATTTTCGAGCTATGCGCGGGTGAGTAATGCTCAGCCATACCAACTACGTAGTGCGCATGATTTTAGAGTACAAAATCAAAGCTCATTAGCAGCCCGAAACACGCTAATATACAAAGGATTTATTTTATTTAACACACTACCAAACAATATAAAAAATGGATCCTATGTTAGACTTTTTGTTTCGTGCGGATTGTGGATTGGTGGCAACATTGGACCATTTATAGTTAAAGAGCCATGTTAACCGACGACCTCCGTTACATGCAGAAAGGCCCGCCATGCCACACAGCCCATGCTACTATCGATCTTTTGCGCACCAAATTCCCAAATCGTGTTATCAGCCGTCTTGGCGATGTCAATTGGCCGCCTCGTAGCTGTGATTTGAACGACTTGAACCTTTTTTTTTTGTGGGGAAGGACCGATGTTATGCCAAAAATCTGGAAACTATTCAAGCTCTTAAGGCCAATTTAATCCTATCCGTTAGCTATAGCCCGAAATCATCAACATGGTCTTGGAAAATTGGAGTGATAGAAAGCGCTTTTGCGAAGCCAGCCGAGGCAGCCACTTGAACGACGTTGTCTTCCATAATTAATGAGAATGTTTGCTCTTACTAATAAAGCCATAATAGATGGAACAAATTTTATTATATTCATTTTATTGCATTTTTAAAAAGAAACTTGTATTTTCCCACCCTGTATATTGCAAAACCACTTAAAGCACCAAAAAGGACATATTTTTCCTTCCTTATTTTATTTAATACTAGCTGATCCGGCGAACTTTGTTTCGCCCATATTCGTTAATGTAATGAAAATAATAATAATAATAATAATAATAAAAACACTGCAATTTTTGCGTACATTAATGTAAAAATACTGCATTATCTTTGCATGAGGGCAAATAAGCATTGCGTTCATATAAGCCAAATGACAGTGCGATCAACTCTGCATTGAATTTTGTTTTGTTGCCTAGTTGCAGGAAGATGGCAGAAAAAAATATGTAAGTAAAATTAATGAAATTTAATAGATTTATCCAAAATAAATGAATTTTTTTTTTTTATTAAAAAGTTCAAATATATTATTTGTGTTTTATAGGAATGAAAGTGAAAAAAAATGTATTGCATATTATATGAACTATTTTTCGGAAACGGAAGTTCATACATTTGACTTTAGGAGAAACATGGGAATTCAATATTGATTCCACAAAATTCCAGCGATAGTCCTTGAGACTTATTAATTGTCATAGCGAAACGGAAAATTGATACGTTGAAAAACGAATGGCAAATCTTTCTGAATAAGCGGAATCCGCGGTATTAGAATGTTTTCCTAAGATTTTCCACTCAAAATCGTCGCTTATTCCATGACATTTGATTTAAAATTCTTCACAATCAAATCAAACGCGATCAGTTACAAAATTGGATTGAGGTTGTGCAACAAAATTATAACTGAGCCGACTTTCAATTTCAAATTGTATAGCGATAAGCACGATAAGTGACACTACTCGTATTTCTATTCAATCTTCTTTTTATTTTTTAAATGCGGTTCTCCATGCAAAGTTCCATCCCCAATCCCATCCCCGTAAACTTTTATTTTCACGACGTCAATATACGAATCCACGAAGCACGATCCATTCCCGAGTTATGAGTGCACATACGGACGACAGTCTCTTTTACATATAGCCGTACCCACCATACCAAAATAGTGTCCTATCTTTCAAACTGTAGCCAACCAAAAACAGCCACAAAATTTAATTGAAAACGGTTGAGTGGTTTAGGAAAAAAAAAAAAAAATTACTCAAATTCATGTTTTTTTTCACGCACGCATAAGTTTTCCGATTCCAGCGTAGGAACCGTACAACTACAATTTTTCAAAATGTTGAGAAAACTGAAAAAAAAAAAAAAAAAACCGACTGGAAATTCGAAAAAAAACGTGATTTGACAAAACAAAATGTATTTCTCATAATTTTTTGCACCGTTTTTTTGTAAATATATTACACAAACATACGTTTACCAATTGCAACCAAACTTCACAAAAGTCATATAAATAGACCAATACCAAAGATGTGAGAAAGTTTGGTTAAAATCGGTAAATGCGTTAAGGCGTGATTCGGCGACAAACGAACACAATTTTAAGGCTCAATTTTTATATAACATAGACATAGACTTGGGCGGAACGAAGTTCGCCGGGTCAGCCAGTTTTCCAATAAAGTTTTAGTTCGTTGCGCAACAAAGTGGGATAGGTGGTGGCTTCGTTTTCATCTATCACGGAGCGATTTGGTTTTGAGTGGCGAAATTAAAATAATCGAAGTTCTTGTTTTTCGCAGCCAAAATCACTCTTACTCAACCAATCATGGTCAATATAATTCTGAGCGATATTCGGGAAAACATTCATGATTAGTTCTTCCGGTGTCGTTGTAAAGTTGCAAACATTTTGTGGAAACTCAATCAGGCCGGTGATTAAGTTTGCTGGAATCACACCATTGCCCATCGCCTGGAGAACTTTGCAGCGGACTGGTCATTTTGTAAAGAAACTCGCATGTTTGTTGTCAAATTAAATTTCTTGACGTATCGCCATAAAGCAGACGCCTTCAGGCAAGCATTCAATTCATCTGCCGGAGTTGATCTCGAAATGACAGGCAGTGTTTAACGAAAATCGCCTGATAGCAAGATCATTGCTCCACCGAAAGGTCGCTTATCATTACTTAAACGATTCAGGGCCTCCAATGCGCGTTTGTAAGCCATTGTCCAGTCGTCCCATATGAGAATCTTACATTGCTTCAGTACTTTCGCCATCGCAGTGTTCTTTGAAATGTTGCATGTAGGTTCTTCATCCACTTGCAGATTCAATGGCAATTTCAATGCAGAATGAGCTGTTCGAACTCCTTCTAACAAAGTAGCCACTATCCCAGAAGAGGCTAAGGCCAAAGCGATCTCAGATCTCGAACGAATTGTAGCCAAAATCAGGAATGTATTTCCAGTTCCACCGGGCGCATCAAGGAAGAAAATTCCGCCATTTTTGTTATCGACTGCCTGCATCAATTCATCGTACACTTTCGTTTATTCTTGATTCAACATTGGTACATTTGTTCGAAAAGCTTGACACAATGCGATTCGATCGAAGTCCATTTATCGCTCCAGTTCTCGATTAAATGCGTCTTGCAGTGAACGATTTGGCATCCCCAATTTGCACCACAAATTGCCACTCATGAGCAGACACATATCCTCGATCAAAATCAAGGCTTTGTTGCGCATTTCATCTGACATCTCCAGTTCATTATCCGATGTCACAGTGCGAATTCGATGCAAAATATCGTCGGCCATTATCATCTTTGTATAATCAAAGTATCTACTTCATTTCAAAAATTTACTTAATGTAACATAGTAAATATTATTTATTAGAACAAACTTTTTAGGTACCTACCTATATTAAAAAAAAAAAAAAATTCAAAATTGTTAAAAACAACAATTTGCTTGGAAAATAATTAAAATAATTGACAACAACAATTGCCTTAAAATTTAAAATATTTCTTTTTTCTATTTGAAGTGTCACTACTCGATTTCTATCCAGTTTCATTTTTTTCAAAGTGTATTTCCCCATACAAACTTTTATAACCTCTTTCATCCCCTCAAAGTTTTGTTTTCGCGACAAAAATATAAATATAAACCTGATATACAGCAATATGAACAAAATCAAAAAAGAATTATGAAAATCGTCCCAGGGGTTATCGAGTTACATCCTCATCGAGTTACACCCCGAAAGAATTATATATATAGAAGGAGAAGATAGAAGATAGAAGATAACTTCTGAATAACGAATTTCAATTGACCAAATTACATAAAGTAGCATTCATTTTGCATGCTCGGAAATATTATTTTCATTAGTTATATTAACGAATTTAGGCGGAACGGAGTTCGCCGGGTCAGCTAGGCCAATTATAATTTTAACAATTTTTACAATAAAAAAGTAGTACATATCTACACTAAAAGTTACTTAACAAATATTTTCTCGCATATCTTAGGTTTATTGTATACATTCTCAAAATACGTTATCTATTTTCTGTATTTTTGTTTTTGACAAACACTTTGTCCCAAATGTACCGTGTTGGCAGCCGTGAGTGAAGTTGTCATGATGTGTTATAGGCTGAATGCTATTGATCACCAACAAATCCACTTCGACACAAAACGGGAACTTTTTTTATTTGGCGGTCACGACTTAGTTTGAGTGCGGGTAAAGTCTATGACCGCCATTCGACATCTATCGGGAATGATAGAATTTGTGAGGGGTAGCCTGGAAACTTAATATGATTATTAATATCGCGCTTTATGTTTTACCTCTAAATGCCTTCAAATATTAGTACCATAACGCCCACTCAACTCCAAATCACATATATACTACACTTTGATTAAACTGTACGCGCATTCTATTGGAAAGTGCGTAAGGCCAGAGTGTTCTAGGCCGGACATACTAGTGGGCGTAAATGCTCAAATGCTCTCTTTGTGCTTGTGACTTTTGTCTTCTTTGTCCAAAAAGAACAATTCTTACGTCTCGTGTAGAGAGTTGGGGCAGTTTGACCTCGGATAGGGGAGGGGTGACCGAAACAGTCGTCCCCTCGCCTATAATCCTCAGACAACTCCTTGAAGGGGGAGATTGGGGATAACTTACTGGACGATATGTCTTCGGATACAAGCGCCGGGTAAACCGAAACAGTGTACCTTTCGCCTGTAATCCTATAACGTCTCGTCATGTTGGGCAAAAAACGACAAAGAGAAGGCGGACGTTTTCGCAGCTCATTTAGAAGAAACTTTTAAGCCGTTCGATGGTCAAGTGCTTAATCGAAATACTTATGCATCAGACAGACGAACATCTGAAAATAATATAGTTGTAAACGCTACACTCACCGAGCTCGGGCAAGTTATAAAGAAACTTAAGCCCAAAAAAGCTCCGGGATACGACCTGATCACGGGTGAACTACTAAAAATGCTACCTCGGAAAGCATTGACTAAGCTTCTTCACATTATAAACGCTGCGATCAGATTACAATACATTCCGAGTCAATGGAAAGTCGCGGAAGTCATAATGGTTCTAAAACCAGGCAAACCACCGAATGAAAAAAAGTCTTATAGACCCATCTCGCTTCTTCCAATTATTTCCAAAGTTTTTGAGAGGATATTACTCAGACGCTTACAACCAATTATAGAAGAAAACCGTCTTATACCCGATCATCAGTTCGGGTTTAGAAGCAAACATTCGACAATCGATCAAGTGCATCGGATAACTGACGTAATAGAGAAAGCTCTAGAAGAAAATAAAATTTGCTCTGCCGTGTTCTTGGACGTCTCGCAAGCATTTGATAAGGTTTGGCATGAAGGCCTCAAGTGCAAATTAAGACAAGTTCTCCCCGAACGGTTATGGAAAATTCTAGAATCGTATCTAGAGAATAGACTCTTTCGTGTCAAACACGGAAACGAATATTCGGAATTTAAGGAAATAAGGGCAGGTGTGCCGCAAGGAAGCGTCCTTGGGCCACTCCTGTACCTGCTATTTACGCGAGATATTCCGCAAACAGAAGGTACTACCGTAGCCACCTTTGCCGATGACACTGCTATACTAACAGTTGGTTCAACGACCAAAGAAACAAACAAAATATTACAAGGCGCGCTTAACCGGGTCTATGAATGGACAAATTCATGGAGGATCGCTCTTAACGAAACGAAATCGGTCCACGTGGATTTTACATATAAAAATACAAATAATTTGCCTGTATTTATAAATACGGTACAAGTTCCTTTTGCGAACGAGGCCAAATATCTTGGAATGACTCTCGACACAAAATTAAAATGGAAACCGCATGTAAAGAAAAAATGCGAAGAACTTAAAATCAAATATAGAGAACTTTATTGGTTACTCGGAAAATATTCCAAGCTTACCCTCGAGAACAAGCTTTTATTATATAAGCAAGTGATGAAGCCTGTATGGACATATGGTATACAGTTATGGGGCTGTACCAGCGATTCAAATCTATGTAAACATTTTACAAACTTTTCAAAATAAAGTGCTAAGATCATTCGTCAGTGCACCGTGGTACATTAGAAATGAAGATCTCCATAGAGACCTCGGAATTTCCACCGTTAAGGACGAAACGAAAATATGCGCTCGAAAGCATAGAAATCGATTATTAGGACATATTAATAGCTCGGTCCGTGAAATTCTCGATGAAACAAATTTATTGCGGCGACTACAACGAACTAAACCTTCGGACTTAGCCCGATAATTATCAACCGCGTTAAAATTGCGGAACGAGCAGGAACTTTCGCCGGAATGTTGCCTGCCAAATGTGTAACTTCGTGATAAAAAAATTGCTTGATAAGTCATAACTTAGTTGCAGTACAAAATGAATTTGCAGGAGGTGGTTTTAGTGAGTAAAAATCTCACACTACTATGAGCACGCGCCGAGTGTCCTCATAGTGTCTTCTAGAAGATTTCCACCTACCTCGGAGAAAAAAAAAAAAAAAAAAAAAAAAAAAAAAATGTTGGCAATTCTTACGTCTCGTGTAGAGAGTTGGGGCAGTTTAACCTCGGATAGGGGAGGGGTGACCGAAACAGTCGTCCCCTCGCCTATAATCCTCAGCTAACTCCTTGAAGGGAGAGATTGGGGATAACTAACTGGACGATATGTCTTCGGATACAAGCGCCGGGTAAGCCGAAACAGTCTACCCTTCGCCTGTAATCCTATAACGTCTCGCCATGGTGACGCAGCCGTATGCGCCATTGGTGATTAATAAATCGGCCCTTTCATTGTGTCCCTTACTTGGGAGATTTGTTAAGGCTGGTCAAGGAGTAGGTGACCGGTCGACAGTATGCCCTCGGATAGGCGAGTGGTGACCGTATCAGTACAACCCTCGCTTGTGTCCTCTGGCAACTTATCGAATAGGGCGGATGCAGCAAAAAGCGCGGTATTTGTGGTGATTATAGCCATCAGCCTACAAACGCATGCTGCGGGGGTATTGCAGCTTGGTCAAAAGGTGAGTTTGACCGAGTGACGGTTTGTTTCGGATGTGCGAAAAGGGACGACCGAAACAGTCTGCCCCTCGGTAGCAATCCACAGACAGCCCGTCTAAGAGAGAATAGATGATATGTGAGATCATTGAAGCCATTTGGTCTTTGTAATGTATTTGCTGATACAGCGTATGTCTGTGTTAGACAAGTCGCTGAGGTCATCGAAGAAGTAGTCTCCTAAGTTTGCCCTGCGCAAATTTGCAAGAGCTTGACAGTTGCAGAGAAGATGAAGAACGGTCTCCTCCCCCTCCTCATCCATGCAGCTCCTACAAAAGTCATTGTAGGGTGTACCCAGTCTACGGGCGTGCCTACCTATTAAGCAGTGTCCTGTTAATGCCCCCACAACGGAGCTGATTCTGTTTCTGCCTACAGAGAGAAGTCTTTGAGTCCTTTTAGCGTCTAGTTTTGGCCAGATTTGCTTGGATATGACGCAGGTATCAATGCTGTTCCACCTATTATTTGCAGCCTTTATTGCCTCTTTGAATAGGAGGAATTTGATAGATTGCAAAGGAGCGTGCGGTTCACTAATGTTGTTTGAGTGAAGGTTGCTTCCTTGTCTGGCTAGTTCATCCGCTTTGCAGTTGCCCGGAATGTCACTGTGACCTGGAACCCAGCACAGGGTTACTGAACATCTGTCCGCAATCTCATTGAGAGATTCCCGGCATTATTTTACCAACTTTGATCTGGTTGTTGGTGTATTCAGGGCTTTTATAGCTGCCTGACTGTCTATGTAGAGGGCGATAGCTTTACCGTTTATCGCTAACAAGGCAAGTCTGCAGGCTGCCTCGCGTATAGCCATTATTTCAGCTTGAAAGACGCTACAGTGGTCTGGGAGACACAAGGCAATGTTCAACTCGGGTGATTGAGAGAAGACTCCCGCTCCCGTGCCTTCCGCCATTTTTGATCCATCTGTATAGATTTCAAGAGCATAGTTCTTATCGATTGTGCCATTTTCCCATTCGGAACGTTCTGGGATTATTGCTTTGTATTTAATATTAAAGTCCTCGAAAGGAATGGTGTAATCCGTTTTGTTTGGGATTATGCTAGGAAGAATATTCGTATGGCCCGTCAAAGAGTTGGTCCATTTCTGACATTCTCTTAGTCTTAAAGCTGCCATGGACGCAATCATTTTCCCGTATATATCGACGGGAAGAAGGTGTAAGATTGTGTCTAAGGCGGCCGAAGGTGTGGATCTGAGTGCCCCTGTGATACACATGCTGGCTGATCTTTGTATACGTTCCAGAGATCTGGAGTTGCATTTTTTCTCTAGTGCCGGCCACCAAACCAGGATTCCGTAGAACAGAATAGGTCCGACCACCGCAGTATAGAGCCAATTTGTTACCTTGGGCTGAAGGCCCCATCTTGGACCTAGGGCCTTCCTACAGGTATGCATTGCGACCGCGGCCTTTCTTGTACGATCCTGAAAGTTTAGCTTCCAATTAAGCTTGCTGTCTAGAATTAGACCTAGATATTTTGCGTGATTAGTAAATTTTAGCTCTTTATTTTTATGTTTTGGAGGAGCTATGCTAGGAATTTTGTATCTGTTAGTGAACAAGATTAGCTCTGTCTTTGATGGATTGACGTCAAGTCCAACCGTCTCAGTCCATTTAACTAACTTGTGCAGAGCAGATTCCATGAGGTCCCATATTGTATTGGGAAATATGCCAGGTATGGCGATAGCGATGTCATCTGCGTAGGCTATGACTTTACACCCCATGTTTCTCAGGATGATGAGTGCTTCGTTGACTACTAGGATCCAAAGTAGTGGCGACAGCACCCCCCCTTTGGTGTGTACCTCTGTGCACTGACCGTTTGGTTTGACAGCTCCCCAGCTCGGATAAGATTACTCTGCTGCTAAGCATGTTTTCTATCCAGACGCGTAGACAGTCGTCAACCTTTAGCCTTCGGAGTGCGTTAGAAATACCTTCTGTTTTGACATTATTGAAGGCGCCTTCGATGTCTAGAAAAGATACCATCACAAACTCTTTGGTTGAGAGTGATTTTTCGATGGTACCTACTAGTGAATGTAAAGCTGTCTCCACAGAGAAACCCTTACGATAGGCGTGTTGGGAATCGGACAGGGAGTTAGCTGTCAAGTTCTTTCGAATGTATGTGTCAATGAGTCTTTCCAGGGTCTTCAGAAAGAAGGAGGAGAGACTGATTGGCCTGAGATCCTAAGCGGAAACATGTGAGGTCTTGCCACACTTTGGTATGAAGACTACCTTAACCCTTTTCCATGAGGCAGGAGTGTATCCAAATTTTAGACAATTACGGAAAATCACCTCGAGCCAGGGGGTCAATATATCAAGGGCTTTCTGAATCTCTACTGGTGTTATTTTATCTGGTCCAGGAGATTTATATGGAAGGAAACTGTCAACGGCCCATTGAATATTGCGGCCGTTGACAATCCCAACCGGTATCTCGTGGGTCAGATAGTGGGGTGATGTTGATGATGTGACATCTATTGAATTTCCCGGAAAGTGGGTGTTTATGAGGATATCCAGAGTCTCCTCGTTTGATGAGGTCCATTCCCCATTTGAATTTTGAATATAGCTAGGCATGGGTGGAGATTTAGAGATAATTTTTCTCAGCCTGCTCGAGTCGGAACTGCTTTCTATGCTACCACAGAAGAGTCTCCATGACTGCCGTTGAGCTTTAGTAATCTCTGCCTTATATTGTCTTAGTGAGTATGTAGGTAATTCGCAAAATGACGGTGGAGGCAGCGTTCCCTCCCGTAGCTACAATTGTAGTGTTTTATAGTTTTTGAGTACCTTTTTGCTAACTGAGTACGTTACTATACTTTGGATCGCGTACTACTTCGCATGGTAATTACAAGCCCGTGCGCGTGTCAAGGCAGTGCTATTGCTCCTATTGAACACAGAAAAGGAAATACGCCTACGGGTCCGGACGACTTGGGAAATACTTCTCTCATACCATAGGAATTTGAAGTTGACTGCAACAAGTTCGATAACGACAATGATGATTCGAATGATCAGCTATAATTATGATTTGAAGAATAACATTTTCGAAATGAATAACATGCTTTCCGTTTTTTAGATTTATATTGCGTATTCCTATGAAGAGAAATTCTATGAAGATTTTAACGATCCTTCCCAAAAAACAAAACTACCAGTTCCAGAGAAAGCAAATCAAATGAGGGTAAGTTCTTATTACTGCAATACATTTTTTTATATTATTCATTTTGCAGACTCATGCTGTACATTCTTCTAAAATCCTGATATTGACGACCCTTTGCAAAAAACACCACTCCTGTCCTGAAGCTAAGGAAAACATTAAAAAGGAAAAATTCAAGTTTTTGTAATTGTAACATTATATTGTTTGTGGAGGGGAAGCCGACAAATCTAGTCAAGAAAATCCTGCCTGCATACTCAGTTGACATTTCGATGTGTCAAAAATTTAAAATTAAATTTCAAAATTGCAAGCAACAGAAAAAAACCGACAAAAATTCAAATGCAGTTTTTAATTTCCAAAAATGTTGTGAAGTATGTCATAAGTACATGAGAAGAGATATATAATCAAATAGTAGCAGGGGGCAGATTCCGTATATCAACGATCGTCTGAACGATGTCGTTTTGGAAACTTTAATCACCATTAGAAGTTATAATCTGGTCGAATTTTTTTTGAATATCGTCAGCTTTCATTACATTTGTGGGAAATGAACTGGATTAACCTCTCAAACTTGTAATTTTAGCACTTAGTTGCTAGTTTTGGGTTCTATCGTTTCGACGATAATCGTCTGAAAAGTTACGGAATGAGTGCCCAGGTAAATACAATAATAAATATCATTTCAAAGAAAACAAATTATCGAAAATATAGGTTTTAGATAAGAATTTTGCTGATAAATATTTTGATGCTGTTCTTCACAGTCAAGGAGGAATGGACGAAAATAGTGGTATGTATCAACATTTTAACTAGGGATGTTAACGAGGTGGTTTTACCGGAGTCGGAGTCGGAAGCGTCATACCAACCTCCGCGGAGTCGGAGTTGAATCGGAGTCGGAGGCGGAGGTCGCACGCAGACACAAATTATCTTAATATATAAAAAAGTTCGTGCGTATGTATGACCGACCATCACGGCTGAATCACTGAAGCTATCCCTCTAATATTTACACCATATATGTTTGTGTGGTGCTCCGGATGGTTTATGTTTATTTTAGACCCTATATTGGGTGCTGGGGTCGCTTTTTTGAAAATTCTAATTAATGGACCGATTTTTCTCAAATTAACACCATATAACACTTAAAAAAAAAGAAAGTTTTTGCCAAAATTTGGACCCGATAGTTGGCGCTGGGAGATATTTACGAAAAGTTAGATTTCCCTGCATATCAATTTTGTATCAACAAACATTAAATTTAATTGTAATAATATAGTTGGCGTTGGTTGTCTATACTTTTTTGAATCTGACATTTCAGTAATTCATATTTCATTTAGCTGTACAGTTGTTCGACGAAAACTCCAAATTAGTTTTTAATCAATTTTAAATAGGTAAATAACATTTCCATTCGATTTCCGGCACAAATAACATAACCAAGGAAAATGTTCTTACTTACTGGCGCTGTTGCGGATCTCTCAAACAGCTCTACCGAGTTGATTGAAATTTGTGGATGGGTAGGTATGGTTGCTTCAAGATTGAAATATACTATAGTTTCGGACCCTATAGATGGTACTTTGCAAAAAATAAGCGGGATAGGAGAACGGGTTGTGGAAGCATTAAAATTATTAATGGACATTGTCCAAATAAAGGACTTTGCGAAATGTGAGCAGGACTTAATACGAAAAGTATGAGCAAAGGCGGGTGGATACAGCTACATATAAAAAAGACTGACGTCCGTATGTGCGCACTAATAACTCGGGAACCAATCCTTCAATTTTTATGATTTTTGGTTTAAATTCGCATGGGCTCAAGGAAGGACATATGCTAATTTGTCGTTTTGTCCGGGCTTATAATTGAAAGCGGGCTCATTTATAATTTTGTTGAGCAACCTCAATGCACCGAGACTTTGTAACACAACGCGTTTGATTTGGTGGTGAAGGATCTCAAATCAAATGTCATGCAAGCGACGGTTTTGAGGGAAAATGCAAAGACAAACATTCTCATTCCACGTTATCCGTTTATTGAGAACGAATTTGTACGTCGTGTACTGTAAACCATTTTAGTCAAAAAGCGGAAGGTTAGCCTTGGCCGACACGTTAATCTTCTTTGTTGTGTTTGTCTACGCCAAAGGAAGGTTCATTCATAGGGCGACAAAATTGGAAAATTTGAACGGGAAATTGGAAAGTTTGTGGAAATTGATTTTCCATACATTTTCTACGTAGAGTTTTTTTTTTTAAATTTTGATCGTAGTATACAGTGAGATCGTATTTGTCAAAAGCGATAGTTGGGATCAATAAAATTAATTTCAGGTGGAAGTGAAAATTATTTTAAACAAAAAGTCAATATTGGGCGTGTTTGGTACTACCAAATTTCAAAATAAAAAGATAAATGAGAAACAATATACCTTATTTTGTAGAGCACATTAAGACGTATTCAGGAATATAAAATACTTTGCGATAGCTTTTACGATTCTCTAGAGACATTCCCAAAAGTGTAGCTTTTGTTGTTAAATGTGCAAGGTTATTAAAAAAAAGTGACACTTTCGCACCTGCCTCTATAGAACCTGATATGCTTCCATTAAGAATTTAGTATCCCTGAATTCGTTTGATTGTGGCCTACAATATTGCATATAAATTTTCCAAATACCAACTTCATTCATTACATATCACATGTGCCTATATCTGTTTTTTTTATTTATCTTTTTTTTTTTTCACTTATTTCCAGATACTCAAACTATTACCCCGCCAGCGGATCAACGGGAATCCTCTTATTCACCTCTCCTGGACACTGGAGTCGCCTCAGCAACTCTTCATCAAGCTCCCATCTGCCATCCGTCCACGCCACTAACGTCAAAAGGTTCCATTGCGTCTGGTAATATACAAAAATGTTTATTATAAGCTCATATGCAGACTTAGCTCTTGACCATAAAACCATTTTGCTGTTTCTGGATGAGTGCATTAAGGTGAAGGAAGACCTAAGGAATTGAAAGATTAAAGGACGAAATGTTTTTGAAAAAATATCCGCTACAATGCAGCTCCTTGGGTATTCCTTCACCGCTGCCACCTTGGACAAAGAATTGGCAAACCTAAAAACAACATACCACAAAATTATGGACAACAACAATGTGAAGAGAACAGGGCGTGGGCGGATGTCGTGCCCGTATATGGAGCAAATGGTTTCCATATACGAGAGCGAGGTGAAAATTCAGGATGCTTCAGTGGTTTCTAGTTTGCCAGGAAAAACACCGCTTTCCTCAAGGCCACCATCAAAAAGACGTTGTCATACCACAGATGCGTTCGAATGTGACAGCGACGATTTGCCTTCAACTTCGCGCCGAAAAAAAGTTGAAGTTACGAGAGCCGAAATGCTTTATATAGAGCAGGAAAAACTAAAGGTAGGCCAAGCTGTTTTGGAGGAGCTGAAGGAAATGCGCATGATGAAGAGGGAGCAGTTTGATCTCGACAAAATTAATATGGAGATCAGGAAGGAACGGCTGGAGTTGGACAAATTGCGTTTTCGTGAGAATTAGGTAAACAAAATTGACATTGTTTATCTTTACTTAATATTTTTTAATATATTTTCCCTTTTTCTTTTCCATACATACGCTGTGCAACTTATTATTATATGTATATTACTATAAGTATTTATTATTATTTAAAACTATTTATTATTATTATTACTACCGTAACATGGGGTTACTTTGCTCCGTTTTTTTTTTTTGCACTATTTTAAGAAACCTCTTAAAAATGGTAGACAAATAATTTTGATCTATTTTTTTTTCCACACCGTTTCATTAATAACATATGAAATAATAAAAAACATAAAAAATAATAATCCTAAACGAAATAAGGAGACATGTATTCGCGAATAATATAATGTCGACAGAGGAAGTCCTAATACTACTTAATGAAGCTGATGTTAAAAAGTTATCCCAATACTGCAATATGGCTTTAAAGTATCGGAAAAGAATAATTTATGAGAATTCTTAAAACAAACTATAAATTATTTGTGGTATCAAACTATTTAGATTTTTTCTGTTATTTATTAATTGTTGTCAATCAGGCAGACGGCAAAGCCATGCTCATTGTTTTTTTTTTGTACATACTTAGATAAGAATGAAGCTTATAAATAAAAAACCTATCTATCATAGAGGAACCAAACTAGAGAGCCAACTGAGAGCAGAAACGGTACATTTGCCCACAAACTTCCTATGACCTTGTACAGCCTAGGAATTTCCTAAGTATTAGTGCCTGTACAAATCAAAGGAGCGCCATTGCTGCCGCACGCATACTGAGGCAATTCCTAGGCAGGAAATGGACTGTCAATCGGGCGGCCATTACTAAGTTGGATTTAAGTGGGGGCGACTGTGTTCGTCATTTTTGGTGCCGATTAGTTACACGGCGTTCACATCGCAGTTCAAGTTAAACATTTTTAAAGTTTATGAATTTGTTGGAAAATCGAATTTCGGATATAATATAGGTACCTAATATAATTTCATCACAATGTCAAATACCTTTTAATAATCATTTGTCAATATCAGAAATCCATCTCATGTTATTAATCAGAGAAAAATGAACTAATACGGTTTTTTGCACTTTTGCTTTTTTTTGTGGATTTTAATCTCTTAACTTCAATATTTAAACACAATGTAGGGGAAACAGTTTGTATGCCGTGGGAAAAACATATTTCAGTTTAAACATATTTTACAATCTCTAATTGATGCGTAAAATGCATACTTACACAATATAAATATGTGCAAACATGAATTTGTTAAAATCAAAAAATTAATTCAATATTTTTGTTCCGTAGGTATATATGTAGGTACTTTTGCTCTCAAATTAAGCTTTAACTTTTTTTCAGAGTCTGGATAAATTTTCGAATCTTTATTTCTGAGCGAAATTCACACCTACTTACACTAACACCAAACATTTGTCGTTTGTCAAATTGAAAGTGTGTTATTTTACGTTTTAACAGACGACAAGTCTGTAATTAGTAATTCAAAATAAACTTTATTTTCAAAAAAAAAAAAATTTTTGCAATAATGAGCTACCATAAATTTAATGTCGAGACTGAAATTTGTTAAAAGTATTGCGCTATATCTACAAAACACGAAATAGAACATGAGAATACCTACATTAAACAAAATTATTTGGATTCTCACGATTGAATACGCCAAATCCGAAATCGGAAATTATATCGCAAAATCCAATTAAATACCACATTATTAGGCGTGTTTTTTTGAGCTTCAATATCAGCAAACCAAAGAAAAGTAGGATTTTCAGCACGCAATTCCAACAACTACTAAGAATCCTCATAGTGTCAAAAAGAGCGTAGTGGTGGTAATTAAGAGCTGAAAATCCTACTTTACTTTGATTTGCTGAGATCGAAGCTCAAAAAAACAGGCCTATTGTATTTTTGTTAGGAGTTTAAAGACATAGCTACTTGTATTTTTACGATATTAATACGTCTTTTTCTTTCTTTTTTAAATATGAAAAGCATTTGTTCCTATGTAACATCATTCAACTCTGTTCAGTGTTATTCAACTACAGATTTTCCAATCGCACTTTGATTGTGTACAAATATGGTGCTAAATAAACGAATTTGAAAACAACCAAAAAGCCCTCCAACAGTTGTGAAACTCAAACGCACTTGTATTGATAGATCTGAGAAAATATCTACATAGATTCGCAAAAGTGCTCTGAAATCTGAAAAGATTGCTTTTTTTTTTTGTACCAATCGAATACCAAGTTACTTTTGCCCTAGTGGAACCTTGGGCTTAACTTACATGTTGTTAACCTATTTATGGAACAACCCCCAAGGTTTATCTGCATGAATTCTGCTGTCAAAAATGTAATTCATATAAACAAAATTAAAAAGATCTTAAATGTGAATGGATGAACATTTTTTGGAACCGAATATGGATAGAGAACAAGTACAGCTATATAAAAAACCATACTCAACATTTCTTCGTGCTACATTTATTGTTATAAATGCATTTACAAATTATTTTTAATTGAAAAAGTACCACCGGGCGGCCATTAATTACACGTATTCACCGACAGGAAAAATAAGAGCGCGCGAGAGAGGGCTGTCATTCAAAATTTCCGGGGAAAATCGGGTAGGTGCACGGGAGTTGGCTCTCTAGTTATGGATACTCTCTGCTATCTATCTATCTATCATGTGAAATAATGCATTTATGCTATGAAAACTGTTTAAATAATAAATAAAATACTTTTTTTTTGTGGTTGAAAAATTGGGCAAAGTTGTCCAAGGGACGGGGTTACTTTGCTCCATCTGTAACTTTTAACTATATTACCTTTGTGTTGGATTAAACGAGGGGTTTGCTTCTATTGCACCGAAGCACCGAATAATGAAATAATTGAGAAATGCACAATCGAAAATTATATGGTTTTCTTGTATTTTAATATTAGCAAATTTGTTTGTAGCTAATGGTACTTAGCTTTATGGTTGGAGTTGTGGTGTCTGCTGTGGTCGAAATCCAAGTGACCGAGAACAAGCCCGTTCAATTGGTCGATGCACCAAAGCACTCTCGCCACACAGGCTTTGCACAAACAATACATTGTTGTTGTTATAATTTAGACGATTAGAATATAGAGATTAGAGTAACAATGATTATTGAGTCGAAGAGAATTTAAGAGAACATTATGACAATTTCATATACATAGATCAAAGTGATTGATAACACTGAAGGCAAGTCAAGTCCAAGAAGTGAATAAACAAACTAATATAATATGCATCTAATTACAACAAAATAAATTAAGACTTCAGTCACGAATTAACAAATAGAATATAATAGAATTATCAGTTGAGAAGTTGAAAACAAATGTAGAATAATTAACGAACAAAATAAATTAAATAAGTAAGTAAGATGTTATGTTGATTGTTGATTGTGGTCTTAGTCTTAAACAACCTTTATCTAAAGAGCTAGAGCAAAGTAAGTATTGTATTTCAATACCAACTACTGAAAAAAAAAAAATAAAAAATAAAAACCCATTTTTTTTTTTTACAAAAAACCAAACAGCCTCTTTTTAATTCAATTAAGTGCTTATAAATTAAAGAATAAAAACAAAAAACTTCATTAATTCTATTTGAATAAGTTTAAAATAAACATAAATAACAATTTTTAACAAAACAAAATATAATTCACTTATAAAAACAATAAAAACATAAGAGATTTTAAAATTAAAAATTAAATTATATAATTATAATAATTTATGTAAATATTGAATTAAGCTCCTCGACGGAGAAAGTGCCCCTTTTGGAAACCTTCGTTGGTGGTTTAATAGACCCTACAACATCGCTCCAAGGGTATGTATGTTCGTCTCTTTGAGAGGGCCATTTCCAGAGCTTAAGAGATCTGCCCATAGAGTTGATGGTGACAGCTTTTTCGTCGAATGAGGCAATTTCCCCGGGGTATATTTGGCCCTCATATATGAAGGCAACAAACTTTCCTACCTCTCGAACAACTTTCTCCATGGAGACCCCTGTAGATCTGCCTTCTAAAAAATCGATAAATCGGTTTTCATCTTCGTCCTCGTTAATAATATCCTCGAAATTTATGTCATCACAAGAGTCATCATCGAAAATCATGACTTGATTATCACGATCCTTCTGCCTGTGGTGAGAAGTACTGGGACCATCGTCAACATTTTCAATAGTAATAACTGGAACTTCTCCAGAAGCCGGACCGTCTTCGCTGGCGCAAACGCTTTTTCCGGCCGGAACGTTAATTTTTTTTCTTCGCGTTTTGACACTTGCAGTAACCTCTACCTTCCTCGACGCAAGGGATTCAAGAAAGGCTGCCTGCATTTCACTCTCATCGCATGTATTTCTTGGAATGCGGCGTAAAACTTCGTCGACATTCAGAGGAAATATGCCGCATTTCTTAAAGCCCGATTTTAAATTAGCTTCAGCGTTTTCATCAATTATTTTCATCAGCTTTGACAATAATGGTGGAAAGTTTTCTTTATGTATGTTGGTATTACGAATTCCGTCGGGAGTGTCCTTCCATTCCGCCAAGCTATTTTTAATGGCCGGAAAAATGCAACATCGAGCGACTGTGTCATGTGGGTACTGTTAGGTGGAAGACCAAATTAAGTGCACTTGGTTCTCTCGACACATTTGAAGAGCATCGACAGTTATGTGTTATGATAGGTTGTCACAAATAAGCACAATTTTTCCTTCAAATTTTCTGAGCCTTGGTATCATCTGAAACTGTAGCCAGTCTGTAAAAGTATGTGCATCGAACCATTCAGATGTACTAGCATTATAGCGGCAGCCTTTGGGACCACATTCCGTCAATGTCATCCACATTTTAGAAGCCCTATAATTAAACTACGTATGGCGGCATCAATTCTCCTGCGGCATTGCCACAAAACATGACGGACACAGACGTTTTCGAAGCCTTTGTTTCATTTGCCAAAGTCTCATAAAAACTTCGTAACATTGGTTCATCTACAGCCGCTCGAGTACGTTTGATGTTTTCTGCAAAACGCACAGAAATTTCCGAGTGTCTAGCAACAAAAGCCTTTGTCCAGTCTGAACCAGGAAAATTGTTATCGAATATTTTTACTGTCCGCCCACAGCGGTTAAGATAGTTTTTGATGATATGCCGCAATTCGTTAGTATTTATAGGAAATCCATAGTCCGCCAAAGAAAGCAAACAATCGACAAATTTTGCCTCTTCTTCTGTTCTTCTGAACTGAAAACATGGGGTTTTCCAGGCTTCTGTAAGTGCCTACCCTTTAGTTTGTTTAAAATTGTTCTCCTTGGAATTTTTTACTTTTCCTCCTTCCTGTGAGAAATTTCGCCCCTTCTAATTTCTTCCAGACATTTTTGCAGGGAATCGTCCGTGTAATCGGTATACCTTCTTGTTCCTAACTTCCTTCTTGGCATTTCTAGATAAATAAAGTAGCAAGTTTTCAATAAATATAAACTTGAAAGTACCTACAGTAACAATTTTTAATGTTTTGGGGTTACTTTGCTCCATCATGATCAAAAAAAAAAAAAAAAAAAAAAAAAAATGCATGGTCACCCAAAAAAAAAAAAAAAAAAACGCAATAATTATTATTTATTTATTATACAAACAAACGCCATAATAGGTCTGTTCCCTTACTTTCTGGTTTACTTTTGGCAATATGTCACATTTCTCTCATTGCGAGAGGATTCGCTCACCGAAATGAAATATAACCAAAAAGAAAAGGAACGCGTTGAACCACATATTTGAAAAATATGAATTTTTCCAAGGCGGGAATATTCGAATATCGGTAGAACAAAACAGAAATTTTTATTTAAGACCAAGATTTGTATTGCTTTTATTGCAGAAATTAAAAAATTCAATTCTTTTGTTTCTTACATCTATTTTAATGCTATACAAGCACAAAATTATAAATGAAATCAAATAAAAAGTCAGTTTGAAATTAGCATTTGAACGATTTGACAACCATCTGTCAGCAATAACCAAATAGCCCAAAGAAATTTCTTGGGCTAATATTCGCAGTTTTTTTATGGAGGGGAAATGTTTTGCTCTCTCTTTTTGGGTCTCTTCTGCCCAACTTTTGCGTAAGGGAATGAAGTTTGACTAAATTTGGCGAATATGTTCGAATGCATTATCGTTAGGGAACAGACCTATTATAAATAGAAAATCTGTACTTACTTTGTTAAATTTGACACAACTAATTCCACAGACCAAATTTTCCACTTAAAAAATTCAACAACTTTGCCACTTGAATTACACAGGCCAAATGCTGCTTACCAACTGCCGCCAGACGGTGCGTTGCATCATGTGGCAGATGTAACGGGTGATTTTTTAGCTGGTTTGGTTTTGGCAACACTGGTTTTGACAGCTGACGTGTGTTTAGTACCTTGTGTCACTGTCAAATAGCTTCAGTTTGGTTTGCAATTTAACCATGGATCGTCTTACAAATGAACAACGCTTGCAAATTATTGAATTTTACTATCAAAATTCGTGCTCGGTTCGAAATGTTCATCGCGCGCTGCTTCCATTTTATGATCGGCATTCTCGACCTTCTGAGCAGTCTATTCGGAAGATTGTGACCAAATTTCGCACCAAATTTACTTTGTTGGACATTAAACCACCAACACGTTTACGTACTGTGCGTAGTGAAGAAAATATTGCGGCCGTATCAGCTAGTGTGACAGAAGACCGCGAAATGTCGATTCGGCGCCGTTCCCAGCAGTTAGGCCTTTGTTACAGCACTACGTGGAAAATTTTGCGGAAGGATTTGTGCGTAAAGCCTTTTAAGATACAGCTTGTGCAAGAACTAAAGCCAGCCGACCTACCACAACGCCGAATTTTTGGTGAATGGGCTCTTGGAAAGCTGGCCGAGGATCCGCTTTTTTATCGAAAAATTGTGTTCAGCGATGAGGCTCATTTTTGGTTGAATGGGTACGTAAATAAGCAAAATTGCCGCATTTGGAGTGAAGATCAGCCAGAAGCATTGCAACAGCTACCAATGCATCCCGAAAAAGCCACTGTTTGGTGCATATTTCTTCAAAGATGATGCGAATCGCAGCGTTACTGTCAATGGTGAACGCTCCCGAGCGATGATAACAAACTTTTTTTTGCCCGAAATGGAAGTTCTTGACTTGCATGATATGTGGTTTCAACAAGACGGTGCTACATGCCACACAGCACGCGAAACAATGGCGCAATTGCGAGGCGAGTTTGGTGAACAGTTAATTTCACGTTTCGGGCCGGTCAATTGGCCGCCTAGATCGTGCGATTTGACACCATTAGATTATTTTTTGTGGGGGTATGTCAAGGCTAATGTGTATAGGGACAAGCCCGCTTCGATTGACGCACTGGAAGCCAACATCCATGCATTCATTCGTGAGATACCGGCCGATATGTGTGAAAGAGTATGCCAAAATTGGACTCAGCGGATGGACTACCTGAGACGCAGCCGCGGTCAACATTTGCATGAAATTATCTTTAAACATTAAATTGCAAGGTTCAAACTATCGATTCAAATAAATATTTCATTCATTTTTTCGAATTTTTTGTGTTTTTTTTTTTTTAAATTTCTAAACCTCTTAAAAAATCACCCTTTATATGTGTATGTGTATACATTACGGTAGGTTCGGTTTATAGAATGTAACATGTCTGGGTGTGAATCAAGAATTCAACTCTTTTCATCAGTGGCGCAAAGTAACCCCTGCTGTGGCAAAGTAACCCCATGTTACGGTATTATTATTGTTATTATTACTTTTACTATTATTATAAGTATCTTTTAGCATTAATAAATAACATAGTTCATATTAAAAATAAAAAGATTGATTATTAATTAATTTTTTTTTTAAAAAGTGATAAGAGGTAGTTCCTTTTATTGGAACCTGCGCTCCGGCTATCTTGCCTCGACAGTCTTTCCTGCGGCGCTGAAGAAAGTCCAGTTGGTAGTTCTTCTTCTTCGGTTTAATCGTCAATTTCCCAATCGTTATTTAAAATGATGTGGTTATGTAAAACTACACTGGCTGCAACAATATTATTGGCCATAACCGGATCAGCAACATCAACATACTTAAATCTGGGAAACCGCCCTTTGAGTAACCCGAGGGCCCGTTCAATGGTTACCCTAGCGCTGCTAAGTCGAGTGTTGTAATAGGACTGTCGTTCCGTAAGGTGACCATTGTCTCGAAACGGATTCATCAGGTTTCCCAGCAAAGGATAAGCCGCATCTCCAACTAAATGAAAGTCTCCAGGTATGAGACTATCTAGCTGTTCGTAGAGGGGGCTATTCCTGAAAACTCTTGCGTCATACAGTCTACCAGGAGTACCGACATAGTTGTCTCTGAATACCATGCGGTTATCACATAAAGCTGAAATCAATAGTGTCGTAAATGTCCTGTTAGTATAAAAGGTTTATTAAAGCATTTACCTTGCAAAATTACGGAGTGTGTACTTTTCCTGTTGTAGTAATCAATTGGATTTCTAACGGGTTGTTTAATTTGTATATGATACCCGTCAATGGTACCGACAATCCGTGGAATGTAACCACCGTTTTTTCCCCTAAAGACCTTTGATATAATATATATAAAACTTGTTAAACAATTGTGCATCCTTATTAATGAAGGGAATACTTTTTACCTGCGCTATTTCTTCGTATTGATGTCTGGATGGCCATTTGACATACTCCTGAAGAAAGCTTCCCAGAACAGCTAGGATCTCAGTAAATGCTTCATGTGCAACACTTTCAGCGAAATCAAACCGATCACCTGCTAAAAGGATACTTTCTTATTTGCTGATCATCTATACGCTGAACAATAGTTTCTTCTCCAAGTTTAGGATTCGCTTTGTAGTACCTATTTTTTCCATAAGAATCTGTAATTAGAACAATTTTGTTTCGGTATGGTATCGGAAAAGATGCATTTAGTTCAATTCTGTCCAGAATTTAACTTATCAAATAAGTAAACGCTATTTTTTACCGAAAAACAAGACCGACTCATTCGAAAATGCATTCGAAATTCTTCTCGGGAGTAGATTGGTACAGCTATTTCGGCATAATTTTGGTTTCGATGCCTCTTTTCATCTGTTCTCCATAACTCTGGATGGAGCGACAGTAGGGAAGTGCCAAGCATTTCATCTGCTACAAAATGAGCTACACGAACTGAGCACAAAACCAGTTATTATTATTAGTTCATAATAATAATTTAATGTTTTTATATGACAAGGGATATAGAATAACCTGGTAATTATAAACTGTTTTGCAAACATTATTTTCGGAATGAATTACCATGTATTATTATATATATATGGTACTTACTCAGAAGTTCATCATTCTCAAAAGCACTGTCCATTTCGGTATTTATTTTGCTATTTATTTTACTATATTTGTACGAAAACCACAAGAATTGAATTAAAACAAATTTCGATTGAGAAACTTCAAACTCAAAAATTTTAGTTGACATTTCAAGTTGATATCTAGTTTACAATTCAAGTTCGGATACCTAGTCACGACAAATCTAGTTGACGTTTTACATAAACTTAGAATCCGAACGTCCGCAGTAGCCTTATTAAGTTGACAGTTCGCTAAATTATTAATTCCTGTGTACAGCTATCGGAAAAAATAAAGAGAATGGAAAACAAAAATAAGTGCCGCCGAAGGGAAAATCATAATTTTTATTATGTAACTAGCAAACCCATAGGTACCCGCTTCGCTGAGCACATTTCCAACTGGCTGTTCCCTTAAAAAAAAAAGTAAACAAAAATTTAATTTAAGAGGCGTGAGATACTTTCAATTCTTCAGGCTTCAGAAATGCTGAAACCTAAGAGAGCAGTAAGAAAACTTTGAATAAAGTTCGTTTTTTTTAAATATCTTACATTTTATTCTAATATGCCTTTTTATAAACAACATTGGTTTTTCCATCTTTTGCATAAATAAAGGGAAGACCGGTAGTTTGGAACGATCCAATAAACATTTTTATTTATTCAGTTGATTTTCAACTTTTTAAAGCAGCCGAATGGCCTGATGATGCTTGGGAAGTGCTTTGCGAAAAATTCAGAGATGCTTGCGATGCGCTTGCCGATGCATTTTTCGATGAACCGCGCATTTGAGAAAGTCTTTCCGCCTCATCGTATAGCTAAATCTGAAATATAAAAACAAATAAAAATGTATGTTACTGGATTTATTCGTTAAAAAACGTATGATTAATCCAAATAGCGTTACAGAATTATTTATCACTAACTTCAAGTGGCTATTCATCCCAATCTGTCAAATACACAAAAAAAGAATAAAATACGTACCCAAAATATGACAAAGGCAAATGAATAACAAACCTTGTATCGCTGCGAGGTGACGGTGATAGCTATTACACTTTTTGTTTCATTTTCGGTTTTATCGTTGCGAGACGACGATTTTAATGCTTCCAAAACAACATTATTTGCTGCTAGTTGTTCACCACTTTCATCATTTTTCTTTCCATTGTCGCATAAATAGGCCCTTTTTTAACTAATTGACACGGACAAAATTCACTTCAATTATTTGAACATAATGTTTCAAAAATCTTAAATCTAACCGTGAATGATGTTCGCCAAAAAAGCAAAAAACGCTAATTATAGCACTTGATTTAGATTCAGACAAAAGAAAAATTATTTAAATTGTATGCAACACGCACAGGTTTGCTATAATTTGGTTTGCCTTAAGCGCCCAAACCTTAAAAAATGTAGCCCAAAATCTTTGCCCAGAAAGAAAGTATTTTTTTCCACTTAGGTACCCTTATCATTTACGCACGCCGCTCTTTTTATTTGACTTCTATTTTCTCCAATTTAGCGCTTTGTCAAATTTCGTCTATCACTCTTGCAGTGCTGCCAAGATTTAAGAGTGCCGAAAACATTTTTTTTTAGTTTTTTGAAGGAATAAATCGAACAAAATTAACACAAATATTTCTTAAACGATATGTAGCCCAAAATTGCGTTGGGCGCTCATTTTTGCATATCCAGCGCTTTTTGAAAAAAGATAGCCGAATTATGACAAAGAGTTAACTCTGGCAACCCTGAATACGCCCCTAGCAGAGATGCTGCCTATACCAATGATTGCAAACATCCACTCGAATGGAGTGTGAATGGTAGAAACAAACGCCAAATAAAGTGTTAATTTGCAAGAAAATTGCTAATTACAGCGTAGACTCCAAAACAAATATGGAAAGCTCAAATATTATGTATGCACTCGGACAACACTAACCGTGAACATACAGACACACTTTACTCGATTTAGTTTTACGCAAAAGACAAATCTATTAAATTGCATGCAACGCGCACAGGGCTGCCAAAATTTTCACTTATGTGCGCCGCTGATTTTATTTGACTTATATTTTCTGCAATTGGCTTTTGTGGTTTGTGTCAAATCAGAAGGCCTGCAAAATAAATTGGTGTGCGTGCAAGTTGAACGGCTGCTCGTGTCAATTCACTGCGCTGCTAGGTTTTAAAAGTTCCGAAAATATTTATTTTCTTTTGATTTTGTGAAACGAACAAAATTAACACAAATATTTGTAAAACTATGTATCGCCCAAAAATTTTCCATTTCTATCGCTTTTTGAAAAAAAGATAAACCAAAATACGACAGTACCTGGAAACCCTGAATACTCCCATAGCGAATATGCTGGCTATACCAACGTATGCAAGCAAGCATCCACTCGAACGGAGTGTGAATGGTAGAAACGGAGAAATGATGTTCTTTCTCCATTCACACACTTCATTGGCTAAATAATTTTCGATTTCGATTATTTTTTCTTTGGAAAGTTATTGTTTTTTTTACGTACAAACCTGCTACAAACGAATACCTTTTGAACAAAAAAAGAATCATAAAATTCGATGCTGCCGAACTCGAGATATAAACATCCAAACATAATATCCAAGTCATTTTTATATATAAGATATTAATTAATTAACATAGTTTTGTATCCATTATCTTCCAATAACTTTGAACCGTTCTTTTTCGCTTTTTTAAAGTTTTTTTTTTTTTTCAGAACAAATGTCAATTGTTAAATTGGATCTGTCATTTGTTCCAGTTTTGCTATAGATAAGAAAAAGTGTGTTCACGATCTGATAAAAAAGAAAAACAAATTCGCAATTTTACTAGGTATGTTACAGCGAATCGTGAAAACCCCTAATATGTATCCAATATAATTGCTTAGCTTATGCAGATTCAAAATGTTCGTAAATGTATGAACAGTTTTGAAATAAACAAAGGTTAATTCACCACAAAATGAAAATTTAGGCATATTTAATTTTTTGACAGTTGATTAAGTGTGAAGTATACCTATATCTTTAGAAAAAGTCTGTGAATAAGATTTTCTACAATTATACTAAAATGAGCTCAAATTCAGGCATCAGTCTCCTGAACACTGCGTATAAGATCATGTCTGCTGTATTGTGTGAACGCCTGAAACCATTCGTCAACGATCTGATAGGTCCCTATCAGTGCGGTTTTAGGCCCGGTAAGTCCACGACCGATCAAATATTCACACTACGGCAGATCCTGGAAAAAACCCAAGAATACCAGATCGATACTCACCATCTTTTTATCGATTTTAAGGCTGCATATGACAGCGTTTATAGAGACGAGCTATACAGAGCCATGTCTAGTTTTGGCATCCCTGCCAAACTTGTCAGATTGTGCAGAATGACGATGGAGAACGCTCGCTGCTCCGTAAAGGTCGGAAACAATCTCACCAAGACCTTTGATGTCAAAAAAGGATTTAGACAAGATGACGCGCTGTCATGTAACTTCTTCAACATCATTCTTGAGAAGATTGTGCGAAACTCACAAGCCAACACCAGAGGCACAATTTTCTATAAGTCTGTGCAACTGCTTGCATACGCTGACGACATTGACATTGTTGGTACAACACAGCGAGCTGTCACTGGTGCGTTTGCAAGTATTAGTACAGAAGCGGCAAAAATGGGTTTAGTGGTGAATGAGGGTAAAACAAAATATATGCTGTCAACAAGAAGGGACACACGACATCGACGAATCGGGCAGAACGTCACGATAGACAGCTATAACTTTGAGGTAGTTAGGGACTTTGTCTACCTCGGCTCCGCTATAAATTCTGATAACGACATCACATCAGAAATCAAACGAAGAATCACACTTGCCAACCGCTGTTTCTTTGGCCTAAGACGGCAATTGATTAGTAAGGCCTTGTCAAGAAGCACTAAGGAGATTCTATATAAGACTCTCATCATCCCTGTCCTGCTCTATGGCGCAGAAGCATGGACCCTAGCAAAAACGGATGAGGATCTTCTTGGTCGCTTCGAACGCAAAATTCTTCGAGTGATTTTTGGTCCCGTTTGCGTTGACGGGATTTGGAGGAGAAGATTTAACAGCGAACTCTACGAGCTGTACAGCGACATCGACCTAGTCAGAAAAGTACGCATCAGTCGTCTAAGATGGCTGGGACATGTAGAGCGAATGGACACCAACGCTCCGGCCCGAAGAGTCTTCGATTCTAACCCGGAGGGACAACGCAGTAGAGGAAGACCTCGCCTTAGGTGGCGCGCGCAAGTGGAAGGGGACCTCAACCAACTTGGAGTGCGAAACTGGAGGCAGTTAGCCAAAGATCGCGCTAACTGGAGAGGCGTATTGGTTGAGGCCCAGGTCCACCCCGGACTGTAGCGCCACCTAAGTAAGTAAGTAGAGCTCAAATTCACATTTAAATAAATGTAATGAATAAGGATGCTATAGAATACCTACAACTACTTTAATGGATGATATTTACGTATTATTTAACAAAAGAGAACTTGTGTATTAATTGAATAATATCCTTTACTAGTTATATAGTACTAGCTGTTCCCGCCCGGCTTTGCCCGTGCTACGGAATTTGTTTGCTTAAATATCTTGTCTAAAATCCCGCTCACAATTTAGCCAAGTGCTTTTGTTTTGACAGTGCAGAATATTATAGTCCGGGAGGTAGCGTTGCATTTGAAAGAGTAATTTCATACCTACTGAAAATCATAACAATAATAGTTTTCCTGTAATTCATACGAGTTCTGATCGTCAGCTACTACAGTAGTGGTGGAGCTAAAGGTGATAGCATATGAAAGTTGTAAAAAAAAAAAGTAAGACAAGTGCGAGTCGGACTCGCTCATGAAGGGTTCCGAAACAGCAAGTAACATAACATAAAAGTTCTTGTAGTTCGTTGTAACTTTGATCGATATTTTAAAAACTACTCGATAGATCTCGTTCAAAAAATTATCGTTTGTAGTTTACATGGTAATGTATATCATATATTTTTTTAAGTTTTATCGTTCGCTTATTTTAGAAGTTAGGGGGGGGGGGGGGGGACCAACATTTTACCACTTTGGAAGTGTCTCTCGCGCAAACTATTAACTTTAGAAAAAAATGATATTAGAAACCTAAATATCATTTTTGAAGACCTATCCATAGATACCCCACACGTATGGGTTTGATGAAAAAAAATTTTTTGAGTTTCAGTTCTATGTATGGGGACCCCCAAAATTTACTGTTTTTTTTTTTATTTTTGTGTAAAATCTTAATGCGGTTCACAGAATACATCTACTTACCAAGTTTCAACGGTATAGCTCTTATAGTTTCGGAGAAAAGTGGCTGTGACATACGGACGGACAGACAGACAGACATGACGAATCTAATAGGGTTCCGATTTTTGCCATTTGGCTACGGAACCCTAAAAATGATGCCAAAAGTATTTTCATACCGTGCCAAAATTTGTACGATTTTTTTGTTTAGATAATATACAAAAGAAAAATAACAATCAGCTGTATTGAGGAGTGGGGATTATACGTCAGTCACGTATATGAACGTATTAAAAATGGTCAAATATAAAGTCATTTTATACCTTATGAACTTTATGCGGCTGAACTCTCATACTTTTCAGATAGTAAAAAAAATAAACAGCTGCATTAATAACGGGGTAAGACCGTCAGTCAGCATCATAAACATTCTGCGCGAGTTACGTTCTCAGCAGCCCAACGGTACCTATTTCTAAACAAGTAACATCAACAATAGAACCATTATCGAACTATTAGTAATACTAGCATACATAGCATACAGCGACAACATTATTTACTATTAACTGAGGCGGCTTATCAAATATACAGTTATAATACGCAAAAACAATAATTTGTCCATGAAAGACGCTAAAGTGACAGTGGAAATAAACGATTTTCCAAAATAGCATTCTAAGTGTTATAGACAATTTACAGCATTGCCAAAAAGATATCGTTCAAGTGTTTTATCTGAGCAAAATAATATCAGCGTAAAAACAATGCAGTTAAGCTGATCTGTACAGTTTCACAAAAAATAAACACTACTATCTTATAATTATTTTTAGTGTCCGGGCCGTTTTTATGAACTCACAATGGCGAAATTTTCCATACAAAATAAGCTATTGTGACTCACAATAAACTTAAGGTGGAAGCTAATTACTGATTATTAGTAAAAGGCCCTTTGTAATTAGTTATCGAATAAATTAACAAACAACGAATGAAACATTTCCGTTTTGATTTAGTTTTCAAGAAGATGCTGAAAGTAGTGGCCAACATATTGCAATCGTCGACATCAAGCCTGATGAAGCTTGTGATGTTGTTACAGCGAGCACAAGTAGCCAGTCTTATGCAATTGAGAATATCTTCGTTGATGTTCCATCCGATGCCTGTGAAGAGTCTAGCGTTAGAAATTATATTGCAGAAGGAGAAATAGTGGAGTCGGAAATAGATGAAAGTACAGTCCATGATGATGCCAATGATAAGGCAACTGTATGTATTTTTTGCAATAAGAAGCGCAAAAAAATGCATGGAAGGGAACAAGCGTTACAAACTCCCCTAACAAAAGAAAGTATAATTTTTTTTTAAAAATCAAGCCAATGAAATGGGCGATATAGAACTATTAAACAAAATTAATGAAAAATGTGGCAACAATTTAATTACTTTCTATCACAGATACTGTAAATTAAACTATAAAAATACCTTTCGACATTTTAAGAAAATCAGAATCTTACATGAAAGCATTTACAGACATATCAAATATACACAACTGTAATATAGATGAACTTCAAAGAAAGATCGAAGAATTTGTGTGCAGAATGTATGGTCTAAAATCAATCGACAACGTAAATACAGCACGAGTAGCAACATTCACCAAAACTTATAAAATAAATAAAACAAAAGACAGATTTATGCTAAAAAATACAACTGATGGAGCAATATTTCCTCCATGTCAATCGGAGCTTTATCAACATATATAACGCTCATCATATATAGCACATCTTTGGAGTCATGCTCATCAGACAGTTCCGTTACAGTTATCACCCTTAGATAGGGTTTCCAGAACATCTCTTTTAAAGAGAACATGTCCTTTTTTTTTGTCAGCGATCTATTTTACACTTTCTTTTTTCGCTTGGCTCTTTTTTTGTCCTCTTTATTTGTTCTGTCCTCTTTTTGTTCTCTTTTTTAAAATATATATTATGTATATATCAATTTCAATATAAAAACAATTCCCTCGTTTTAAAACTTTTCAGTACGCCCATAAAAATTAGCAGGTAGCACTTTACCGATGTAATTTATTTCTTCTCTTTTTCGCATCACCCACATCTGTAGCCAGTTTTGTTTTTTTTTTTCCCCAAATTTAGTTTTTTTTTTTTGTCGACGGTCGAAAATCTTTGGGGAGATAATGTTTAGGTTTTTTTTTTTTTTTTTTATTATTGTTTGGTGATCGTAAAGTATGTCCTCGTGGTTTGACGGTGATCAAGTCCCACCGACAATAACTGGCATAACGATCATAGATGAAAATCCTTCAGGTACGTACTTTAAGCTTTTAACTGATGAAATTGAACCATCATGAAATGCCGAAGAAGATGCTGCAGCGGAATTTGAGCGTGAAAGAAATATCATCACAGACAGCTCCGATGATAGTTGGGAGGAAAATGATGAATATGAAACGGATGCTACAGAAGAGCTTTTTGATTCATAAATTATTTTGATACTATTCATTTATAAAAAAAAAAGTAAATAATTAATCATGTTTTGTTGATGAAATTATACTTTTCTATATAATTAAAAACCGACACGAGTATGAACAGACTATTGAAAACTCGTAATTCACGGCATACAGCGGCATAACTTGTATTAAATAAATATCATACCTATCGATATTGAAATATGGAGTAACTTTATTGCTGACAACAATAAAAATCGCCTTTAGTTGAATGTTTGTGGGTGTAAAGACCGTCAAATTATTTGCCAAAGTGACTATGCTCAGATGTACTGAGCGCGCAGCATGTTTATGATGCTGACTGACCCCTGTTATTAATGCAGCTGACTATTTCTTTTACTATCTGAAAAGTATGAGATTTCAGCCGCATAAAGTTCATAAGGTATAAAATGACTTTATATTTGACCATTTTTAATATTTTCATATACGTGACTGACGTATAATCCCCTCTCCTCAATACAGCTGATTGTTATTTTTGGTTTGTATATTGTCTAAAAAATCATCGTACAAATTTTGGCACGGTATGAAAATACTTTTGGCATCATTTTTTTTTTACAACTTTCACATGGTTTTTACGGTGGATTCCACCGCGGGTGCGGCAACTGACGATCATTTTGCTGATTATTGAATATTAATCAACTGCTAACAATGAAATCGCAGCGGTATGAAATTCCTCGTAAAAATGCAACGCTACCTCCCGTACTATTAGTTGCCATGTGTGTGGAGAAAAAGAGTTTTCATTGTTTTTAAACTCGAGGTTACTTTGAAACAATATGTTGTTGCGGCTAATAATATTTGCATACTCGAGATATCAAAGGAAATTTCCGAAATCATGAAAATCTGGCAGAACTTTGACAAACACGATCTCACTGTATATTGCGATCAAAGTTGACAGTTGATTAAGTGTGAATTATCTTTTAAAAAAAGTTTATGAATAAGAAACATTCAAATCCTGCCAGTTCCTTTTAAATTCTTCAAATTCTACTTTAAAAATAATTAGTACTGTGCTCTAAATGCAGTTTATCTTAAAGCAAGTTCCCCTGCAACGAGATTGAGAGAACTTTTGATTGGTAAAATTTCATTTTAAATAAATTGGGTGACAACAAAATTAAAATGCATAAATACAGCCAATAACAAGATGAACAGTAATAAATTCAGACAAAGCGCACTTCACAGTAATTATTTGTTGAGTTAAGCACCAGTGCCGTGGTTCCCCGAGTATCCTTTATTACTCGATGATTGATGTAAGAAGTGAGCAAAATGAGAATCATTCCTCAAGCCAGGTCTGGTTCGAAATCCGTTTAGATACGCTCAAAATTAAATACCGTGAAACCCCAATCGACATTCAACTACTCTGAACAAGCAAAAACGAAAAAAAAAAACACCTGCATCATCCTCATGCTTGAACCGGCTTGTAAATAAACCACCCCCTGCGATTAGACATGGATATCAATAGGCTTGAAACAAATTAATGTCAAACATATTGAAATTCATGCCGAATTACATGCCTCGTAATGTTGCATTCATGCTGTTCATATTATCCTGCATCCCCTGCGTGAAGAAATTGCGATGACAACATTAAAAATAAGGGTCGTGGTATGAAGAAATGGTCCTCTAATGTCACCACTGCTTGTGGAAGGGTGAGTTAATTTGTTTTTCAATTGCATTTTTATGCATTCGTTCATTATCCGTTAACCCTCACTTCTGCCGTCGGGGATGACTATATAGATAAGCTGTGAACACGTGTTTGCTTTGTAATAAAATTTGCTAGTTTACGATTTATTAGCATGTCGCTAACTACTGACGATGTGGTACTTCAAAGATCACAGGCATTCCGAGATCTCTGATGGCAAAATTTCAATTTGAATCCACTTAACCAAAATGAAAACATTTTTCACAATCATTATCGAGAGATTGTCACTGCGCTTATTGACAAAACCAGTCCACAGGAGGTAGAGTAGTACAGTCGAACCCGGATAATGTCACATCGCTTAATAGCACAACTCGTTTAATATCACACTAATGCGAAGCCAGTTGTCTTTTTTGTACAATTTGTACCGGCAAAAAACCTTTTATTAGCACATCGCTTAATATCACAACTCACTTAAAATCACACAAAAAATATGCTTACAAAGAAAAGCTGCATGCAATTTTGCCCGCTTATAGTCACATTTCACAGTCCATACGTAATATGTATGGAAGTCGTCTTCAATGCAAAAATGGGGTGTGTATGTACATTTTCTTTTGTCGATTGTCTTAATCACTTTCGAATGATATCGAATCTCAAAGTAACTCTGTATTGTATGTATTACTGTTTTTTTAATTAATGTGCAATGAATGCATACTTTTAAGTTTTGCTGACCAATTTTCTATTGTTTAACTTAATAAACGTTTTTAAAACAATAAAACCGTTGTATTAGTATTTTTTTCTTATTTTAAAAATACCTGAATGTATAAAAGTAACAACCCGCTTAAAGTCACAGCCCGCTTAAAGTCACATTATTTTGTCGCCCGTTTGATGTGATATTATGCGGGTTCGACTGTATATTAAAACAACGAAAACAAACAGCATAGGGTGCCTTCTCCCACTTTGTATTCATTAAAAGGATTATAAGCCGACCGTCGAACGTCCATGTGCTATGTGCATCACAAACAGAAACCGCTTTTTGCCATGGCAACCTGCACCATCCAGTGGACACGGGTCAGTTTGTCCTGTCCGGTGCTTGTACTCGTTCTGCTTTTTCCCAGAATATCCCAAGAACTTAATCCAATTTAGTTGGATTAAAATTGATACATTTTAATTGTGTTGTTTGATTTTAATGAAGCCGGTCTGATCAGAATCAGACAGAAAAAATGCACAAATCCTCGAATGCTGTCCTGGGGAATGTTTATTTAATTGGAAGGATTTGTTTCATTAACAAAATAAATAAATAAAACCATCACACAAATGAAAAAATGATGATTTTTTTTCTAATTGTTCCGCAAAACAAAGACATGTCACTTTATCTCTCCACGAAAGATTGAAAACTCAATCTACCGCATTCCATGCGATCCCTCCGGCAGATTTTCTAATTGATGGGAATTTCTGCTCGTAGAACGGAAGGTATACGTTACACAACAGAAGGAATTTCGTGTAAACTCTGCAAATGGGGTAATTATTTAACCCTCATCATGGGCAACGATTTCATTTACTAGGATGGAAAAGGGTTGATACAGACAATACAAGGTGTATTTCCAGAAAATGTTACTATAAAATGAATTTCGAGCAAATAAGACGGTGTCTACTGACTAGTTAATATAAACTCTAACATTCTAATGGACATTCAGGGTGGAGAGTGTAGAAATTGATTTTGTTTATCTTTTCCATAACAGTTAAGAAAAATAATTAAACGGGGGATAGACATTAAAAAGAGTAAAGGCATTCAAATAAGCACAACTACCTCAAAGGGAGTTTAAGCAATTAGGATAGAGACAACCAAAACGACCTTCTGCAGACTGTTAAACGGCAAAGACGACTTAAACTCACGACAAGCACGAAGCTTCCGCGATTTAGGTTAAATATGGTGGTGGCCGTCTCCACCACGTAGTCTTTTGTTCTTTTTGATTCTCGGTTTAAGAGTCGTGGAAGGTTTGTTCAGAGTCAATACTGAGACCACCAACTTCGGTCGATTTCCCGTTACTTTGCCTACGTGCTATAATTTTACGGAGTGTCCTCGATTATTGTAAATTTTTTTACAATATTTATACAAAATTATCAATGTAGATTGGTCGTAAGACTATATAAAAGCATTTTGAGCAATTTTTCGTCAGTTATATAAGAACATTTTTCACATGAAATCGAAGTTAATGATATTCAAAAGCGGAAAATACACAGCCATGTTTATTCTTATATGTTTCTAGTATATAAAACAACTCATTTATATAGTTTTATTAACCAAACAAACTGTAGGTATTATTCGTCGTTAAAAAATATGTAATTACTAACCAATATTTAACATTCAGTAAAGTTGAAATGTGGTATTCCCGCGCTCTATCACATTCCTCAAAGATTCAACCACAACATTTTGCACAGACCTAGAAAAGGCAAATGCCCTAGCTTCAAAATTTGCAAATAATCATTTGACTGCATCTAATTTAGGAGATAGCCCTACTGATGATTTAGTTGATAGAGCCGTCCAAAATTTGTTAGATAACAGTACGAGTCAACCATCCACAAGTATTTATATAACAATAGAAGGCACTGAATTCATAGTTAATGACCTGAGCATTCGAAAAGCTGGAGGCATTATATATATTATATATATACATAAAGCAAATGCCCATATCTGGTATTAGGCTCTTAACATTAATTATCAACGCGTGTTTAAAAATGGAATGTTTCCCCGATGAATGGAAAATTGCTAAGGTTGTACAAATAATAAAAGCGGGAAAGCCTTTTGAAAAGACTGATAGTTATAGACCAATAAGTTTACTTAGTAGCCTCGGTGAAATATATGAAAAAGTCATAAAAGAAAAAAATTCAAAGCACATTTCAGAAAACCATTTGTATCCTGAGGAACAATTTGGTTTTAGCCGCCTCCACAGTACATCCCATCAAGTGCTTAGAATTTGTAATCACGTTAAAGCAAATCGTTCAATCGGCCAATCAACTGCTATGATTCTACTGGATATAGAGAAAGCCTTTGATACCGTTTGGCATGACGGACTTATATTTAAAATGATAAATTTTAATTTTCCGTCGTATATTTGTCAAATTGTCCGTAGTTTTTTATCAAATCGTCGTTTTAAAGTGCATGTTAGTAGTGGTGTCTCTAATGTAGTATATTTTCACTCAGGTGTCTCCCAAGGCTCAGTTCTTGGGCCCGTTTTGTATAACTTGTATACATCGGATTTCCCAGGTCTACCTCATTGTGAAGCAGTAGTAAATAGTCGCAGTAGCTTAGTGGTTAGTGTGTTGGACTGCTATGCGGGGGTTCAAGGTTCGAATCCCGCAAAAACCCAATTCCGCCTTTTGTAGGGTTTTTCCGCTGCGCTACCTCTCGCGAACGTCTGACAAACATCCGAGAGTATAAATGTCTTGTAAGAGCTTCTCAATTAGCCGTTTGGAGTCGGCATAAAACTGTAGATCCCTTCCATTCGTTCCAAAAATGAAAAACTCACACAAAACGAATTGTTGTGAGAAGCTAGGCCTAGGGTCTCTCCGGACCTGTTGCGCCAACTATTTATTTTTATTTTATTTTACCTCATTGTGAAGCAGCTATCTTTGCCGACGATACTGCGATATTTTCATCGCATGAACTCGCTCTCGACATTGAGAGGAATCTAAAAAAATGCGATGACGATATTAGAGGACTATTAAAACAAATGGAAAATTAAAATTAATCAAGAAATAATACAAGCCATCTTTTTTACCAGAAAAAGAAAAGCTTGTTATATTCCCAGTGGTCCGTTACAGTTGAATAGTATAAGTATTAGCTGGGAACCTTCCGTAAAATACTTAGGCATTTATTTGGATAACAAGTTGACCTTTGGAACGCATATAGCAAATACCCTTAAAAAAATTGCAATTGCTACTAGGATGCTGTATCCTTTCATACACCGAAAGTCGATACTTTCAAAGGAAAATAAAATAATCATCCACAAAATAATTTTTTAAGCAATATTGCTTTATGGGTGCCAAGTATGGGGAAATTGTGCAATGTGTTATAATATTAAGAAACTACAGATCTCCCAAAATAAACTATTAAAACTGATGCTAAGTCTACCGTGGCATAACTCGACTCTAGATACTTACGATAAAGCGAATTTTGAATAGATCTTTCAAAGAATTTAAAAATTAAAACAACGTTTTCTAGAACGCTGTGATTTTGCTGATAATCCTCTAGTAAATGTTTTAAATACGAATTATATCCCACTCGATAGTTGATATAGCTTTTTGTTTTTATTATTGTTTTTATTTACTGCTATTTTGTAAATATGTATTTATTAATTCATACGTCTATTAATTTATTTATTTTGTTGTATAATTAATTAATCTATTAACCTGTTTATTTGTTTAATATTTATTGATTCTTTACCTTATTATTATTAACTTATTTATCTGTTTATTCGTTTATTTGTTAATTTATATATTTATTTATTTACCTATTTATTTATTTATTTATTTATTTATTTATATATTTATCTATTTATTTATTTATTTATATATTTATTTATTTATTTATCTATTTATTTATTTATTTATGTATTTATTTATTCATTTATATATTTATTTATTCATTTATTTATCCATTTGTACCTGATTTATTTTTATTAGCCAGTCATTATAATTTTGTTTTCTTTCTCTTTTTTATTTGAAGGATTTTTCGTATTTTCCTTCAGAACATATATTTCTTGCCCTATGCAATTCCAAAAATTACACTAATAAATAAAAATAATGTTTCAGAAGAGAGATAGAAATTATCACATTTCTTTATTGTAAAATGTGTGGTAACAAAACCTACTGTAAATTAATATACGAAATAAAAACTATCTATCTATCTATCTATCTTTCACATTCCCCCAAGGTTTTCAGCATTTCATTTTTTTTTATGTTCATGTGACATGGATTCTAAATTGACATTGAAATAACACCGATAGGAAAACAAAATGGCGAAATTGAGAAAAAAATTTAGGGGGCCAGTGGACAGTGGTAAGAGGATTGTGAGTTTGGGGTCTCAGTATTGTCTCTATTTATACAAAAAAGAAAAACAAATGTCCGATTTACAGAAGACGTAAGATTATTTCCTTGGTGTTAAAAAAAGAGTTTCCATTAAATTAACTTTCTTTCTTTCTCGGATTTGGTAGCTGTCCCTCGAAATTTTAAAGAGAACTTCCACATACATGTGTCATGAAACATTCCATTTTTTTTTTATATTTTTACCATGGTAAAACACTTACTATTACCTTAAAGAAACTCGAGGCCCAATAAAAGCATATTAGGGTTTTTCAACAGGGACGCTACAAAAGAGCGACAGGGACAGCAAACTACGCCGAATTTCTTGCCGCTCTTTTGACATTTCACTTCAGTAAGGTTTGCCATTTCATGATGGAAAGATATACGAGCCAACAACGAGTCGAAATTATTAAAATTTACTACCGAAATTCGGAGTCAGTGGCCTCAACGTTAAAAGCGCTACGTCCAATTTATGGTCGTCATAATCGTCCTAGCCTAGAATCCACAGGCACAGTACAAAATGTTCCCGTGCCAGTGAGACAAAGAAGTGCCCGTAAGAAAGCCCAAATGTGTCTCTCACACGTCGTTCTCAAGCGTTGGGCATCTCTGTGACGTCGTTGTGGCGAATTTTGCGAAAAGATCTTGGCCTACATCCTTACAAGATTACATTGACGCAAGAACTGAAGCCGCTTGACCACCAGAAGCGTCGTATGTTCGTGAATTGGGCTGAGCAACAACTTGAAAATGATTCGGATTTTCATCGAAAAATCATCTTCAGCGATGAGGCTCATTTCTGGCTGAATGGCTTCGTCAATAAACAAAATATGCGGTATTGGTCAGGCAGAAATCCACACGTCATCATTGCATCCCGAAAAATTACGGTTTGGTGTGGTTTTTGGGCCGGCGGCGTCATTGGGCCGTACTTCTTCCGTGATGATCAAGACCGGCAAGTTACTGTGAATGGGAATCGCTACTGTTCAATGATAACCGAATATTTTTGGCCCCAATTGGATGATATGGAGGACTTGGAGGACATGTGGTTCCAACAGGACGGCGCCACAAGCCACACAGCGAATGTCACAATCAATTTATTGGAAACCAAGTTTGGAGAACGTGTTATCTCACGAAATGGTCCAGTCGCTTGGCCGCCTCGGTCGTGCGAATTGACGCCGTTAGACTATTTCCTGTGGGGCTACGTCAAGTCTATGGTCCATGCCAACAAGCCAACGACGATTGATGAACTTCGTACAAATATCGAACGTGAAATTGCAGCAGTATCGGCCGATTTATGCTAGAAAACCGTCGAAAATTGGGTTCAGCGTCTGGACTTCTGCAAGCGTGCCCGTGGTGGCCATGCAAAAGAAATCGAGTTCCATACATAATGGCATCGAACGTACTTTCACAGGAATAAAGAATTTCATTGATATCCAAAACCAAAAGCAGAAGGCACTAAGTCAAAAAGCAGAGCTTCGATAATTAGGATTTTTAGTAATAATTGGATTTGTATTGTGACATAGATTTCGTATAGGATATTTCAATTTCTGACAAACTAATAAGAAATATTAGACTAGAACTGAAAAATGTCCTGACTTAGTGTATTTTAGCGAAATAGATATCGGACGTAATGTATAACAACTTACTAAATCTCAAAACAAGCAATTAAACGAAAACATACTTTACATTTATTGAGTTTATTTAAGTTTTATTTCAAGATGAAAGGAATGTACAAGACCTTTATAGCATAGTGTTATTCGCTATTACTTTCCTCTAAGCAAGGCGTCAGATTCTGATAATATGTAGGGTGAGTGAACTTGGCACCCCAATGTTAATTTTTTGTTTGTTTGTTTTTTTTTTTTTTTTTAGAGTTCCGGATGGCTAAGCAAGAGTTCTAGAGTTCTTGCTAAGATTTTTGAAAAGTTCTGTTTGTTTAGTTTTATTTTTCTTTATTTTTTTAAGTATGGGTAGCTAAAATAAAAAAAAAAAAACAAAAAACAAAAAAAAATTAACATTGGGGTGCCAGGTTCACGCACCCTAATATGTAGACTTTTGACTGTTGAGTTCGAATGTAAAAGGCAACGAAAAAAAACCATAGATTTTTGGAACCGGAAGCATTTCATTTTCAGACAGTTCACTTTTTATTTTTTTGGAAGAAACTTCTTTTGTTCGAAATTGATCTACTAAAACCAGAGTCCGTGTCCGACTAGCTCTTTCTTTATAGGACTGTTTTACTTCACATCCCTCATTTGAAGTTCCCCATCAGGAAATTACAACAACGATTTTTAATATAATTTGGGGTGTTATTTCCTTTTTTTGGGCTTTTTTAAGAAATACTGAAAATTGGAAAAAGAAGTAATGAAATAAGTTCCCAAAATTATTTTTCTATTATTAATTGTTACCCTTCCCTTCTGCTTGGGTTTACTGTTAGATTGCGGGGTGGGTGCGAGGTTGAGTATATAAAAAGTTCCTTTAATCTAAACTAGTTTATCCAATATCAACAATATTAAATAAAAAGTAGTTTTCATTATTTTTAATTTCATTATAAAATAAACCACAAATTTTGGGCCTTATTTCTTTTTATTTTGAGGCCTTATTTCATATTTGAAAATTTGGGGCCTTATTTCCTACAGCCTTTTCCTTACACTGTATTTGTACAACTCATGAATTTTTCTAATTGAAAGCGTATATTATTTTCATTGACTGTTATTTCCACAGCAATGACTTTCCTTGCAGGTAAAATTGTCAATGTGACTCTTAACACTCAGAATAAAGTCGGGTTTTATTTTATTGGGTGGCGTAAGTTTGCGTCTTTTATCTTACGCTGAATAAATCCGCTAAATTAAAAACTTACTTACTTAAGGTTTCGCTTCAGTCCGGTTCGGACCTGGGCCTAAACCAAGAAGCGTCCCCATTTAGCAGGATCTTTAGCCAGTTTTCTCCAGTTTCGCACGTTTAGTTGTATAAGGTCCCCTCTGACTTGCGTGCACCATCTGAGTAGAAGATTGATAGTTCGAAGATTTTCCGGCCCGGAGCATTCGTGTCCATTCGTTCTACATAGACCCAGCCACCTTAGTCGTTGGACCTTTACTCTTCTGACTATAGGTCGATGTTGCTGTACGGGACCAAACATTACTCGAATAATTTTCCCTTCAATACAACCAAGAGAAACCTCATCCGCTTTTGAATGGATAAATTCGCCTCTTGGTTCTATTCCATGGAAGCAAAAGGCTGCATTTTTTGAATTAAAACATTTAGTTTAATTTTGCGTTTTTGTCAACCAAAAAATCGCCATCGAGCATCGACACTTTGTGTATCATCCATAGCACTCCCTGACTTAGCATTTCTCCTGCTGGTAGTACAATACCTGCGGCTTTCCTTTAGGGATTTTCACGTTGATCTACATTCATTAACTGAAATGTAAGATTAAAAAGATTATTGATATGTATATACACGTACTATATTCGATATATCCAATACTTACCACAACGCAACTGGGAACCTCCTTATAAACTCAAATTAATGTTTTCTAAATTTCCTTTGCAACTTTTGGCCAGTCGGCGTAGACTGCCTCAATATTGCAGTAGGATTTGGCCTGCAAGTTCCATATTGTGAGTTTTTTTTTTCTTATTTTTGCATCGCATAATGTTCTCTATAAGCATCTATATAACTTAACACCGTCAAACCACCTGCACGCGCGGCGGAAATGCTGACCAAGCGTCTACGGCAATAAAACGAATTTCCAGGTAAATTCACCTGACAAACAGAAATGCAAGCTATAGGAAAATAATATTAAAAGTAATTGGGAATAAAATGCAAGCTTTGGTAATGAAAGAAAAATTGTTATAAGTTAGTCTTAATCGATTCATTGAACAATAAAGGTCAGAGCAATCTGCTCTGGATATATTTTTTTGTAATTTTCGAGTAGCTTTCTTTTAACTGGCGCCCAACGTGGGGCTGCATTCTGTGAACACTGTTAAAATTTGCTGTTAACAATCTCTAAGTGAACTTAGGCAATAACCAAGCCTAAAATTAGTGAAAGTGTTTGCAAACAAAAAGTGAGCTCAGGCAATAACCAAGCCTAAAATCAGTGAAAGAGTTTGCAAACAAAGAGTGGACAACCAAGCCACCAACATAAAAGTGAAACAAATAAAGAGTGGACAACCAAGCCACCAACGTAACAGTGAAACTAATAAAGAGTGGACAACCAAGCCACCAACATAACAGTGAAGCAAATAAAGAGTGGACAACCAAGCCACCAGCATAACAGTGAAATAAATAAAGAGTGGACAATCAAACCACCAATATAACGGTGAAACAATTAAAGAGTGGACAACCAAACCACCCAGTGAAGTAACCAAAAGAGTGGATAACCAAACCACCACAACAACAGTGTAGTGATAGGGAAATTAAAGGCCCCCGAGTAATTCTACTAACCAAAAGGAATAAAAAGGAGTCAGTAAATACTGACAGCCGCCCTAACCCGCAGAAAGCAGTCCAGAACCCACAAAACAAATACGTTAAGAAGAGATGCTACGAGAATTAATTATAACATTACTGTAAGTCAATAGTAAATAACTTAAGTAACAAAAATTTATATATTTTATACCTGTATGAAACCAAATCATATTTTATCCGATAAGAACTAAATAATTGAATAATTCTTATAATTGTGAAATACTATTCAGAAAATTCATTACAAATTTAACTATTCCTTTCTTATTATCGCTCTAAAAGAAAGTACGTTGATTGAAATTTCCCTTGTCATTTCTGGAACAAGTGATATAGTTGATTCTCTCATTTAATAAAGAAACATATCTCGAAAGATGTCAAATCCTAATAACCTAATACGACCAGCTCGTCTGGAAGTTCCAGCAGATAATGTTGCAGCTCCTCAACCTCCTGCTCCCATTCCTCCCCCTGCTCAGAATGTAATTAACGATGACATGATCCATATAATCTCACAACTAGTAACCCAAACCCTTCAAATACAGGGAAGACAACTTTTTAATTCCATCATGAACCCTGCGTCCGACATAAATAATGACATAGACCAGCCAATAAATCTGGCTAACGATAGGAGTTTGTCCGAAATGGATAAAATACCCGACGTTGTGAAAAGCCTAAGAGAATTCTCAGGCGAAGCACACGAATTTAACTCGTGGAAAAAGAGCGTCGATAGGATACTCAAGATCTATGAACATCTGAAAGGTACCCCCAAGTATTATGGGATCCTATCAGTCATTAGGAACAAAATTACGGGCTACGCAGACGTCGCCCTAGAATCGTACAATACCCCACTAAACTGGGACAAAATATCAAAATGTCTCACCCTCCACTACGCGGATAAGAGGGACTTAGGAACCCTTGAATACCAAATGACAACTTTGGTACAAGGCAGTAGTACGATCCCTGAGTTCTATCAGGCCGTCTACCACCACTTGTCTCTTATCCTAAATAAGTTAGGATCAACGGATATGAGTCAGGAGTCGATGAACAACATGACTCAGTGTTACCGGGACAAAGCTCTCGATACCTTCGTCAGAGGGTTGAGAGGCGACCTGCCCAGGTTACTCAGCATCCGCGAGCCTGCTGACCTACCCCAGGCCTTACACTTATGCCTAAAACTGCAAAATGTCGATTTTCGAGCCCAGCATGCAAACAATTCGCAAGCTAGCACCCGTAAAACATTTCAACAAACACCGCCTCCAGCTCCCCCTAGAAGAAATAATTTTGTACATTCAGGACCAGCACCAATTGCCGCACCCAGACGCGAATTTCATCCCCAGTTACTTCATAATCCACGCAATGCTCAACCACCACAGTTTTATAGGGAACCTCAGTATCTACAGCAAAGACCACCAGCAAATCAACGCCCGCTTCCTCCGAAGCCAATGGACGTTGACCATTCCGTCAGATCCCAAAATGTGAACTACCAGAACAGACCCCGTAACCAACAATTAGTTCCACAGAAACGCCAATATTCACAACAGGCCCATCATCCACACAAAATACAGAGAGTTTACCACACTGAAGGGCCCGATCATGAAGAGAGAACATCAGAAGACTATGAAAACGATATAGAACAGGAAGACCAAAACTATGACCAGACATTGACGAACTACGTTGACTCACAAGATCACCCTGACTTTGACCAACCCGAAGAACTGGACGATATTTATTTTTTAGATTAGCATCCTCTTCACTTCCCTACTTAGAACATACCTCTAGAAGTGGAGAGACTTTAAAATTTCTTATTGACACCGGGTCAAATAGGAATTACATCCAACCACGCCATATTAAGAAACCTTTAGCGAATGATAAACCCTTCTACGCTCATTCCGTTGGAGGAAGCATCAAAATAACACACCATGCACTTATCCAACTTTTTGGTCCTCAAACAGACAAAATAAAATTTTTTATCCTCCCCAGCCTCATTTCATTTGATGGGATCATAGGACATGACACCCTTAAACAATTAAACGCAATCATCCACACGAGTAAAAATCATATGTCCATCCAGCCCGGTTTCACCCATCCAAGAATTTCAATCGCACTCAAACAACACCAGTCACAATTGGTAAACAACATAAATATCAGAACTGACCACATGACGAAAGAGCAAGATTCGAAACTTATTAAAATCATCCATAAATGTCCCAATGTTTTTTCGGAACCTAACGAAAAATTAACATACACCACCACGGTTAAAGGAGAAATACGTACTACAACCCGAGATCCTGTGTACTCAAGATCATATCCCTACCCCATGGCACTCAAAGATGAAGTAGAAAAAGAAATTCAAAAACTTTTAGAAGATGGAATCATAAGACCATCAAAATCTCCTTACAATTCTCCTGTTTGGGTGGTCCCAAAAAAAATGGATTCTTCAGGAGAAAAAAAATTTCGAATGGTAATCGACTACCGTAAGCTAAATTCTGTAACTATTGCCGACAAGTATCCAATTCCCGAAATATATGAAATCCTCGCAAATCTCAGAAAGAATCAATGGTTTTCCATTATAGACTTAAAAAGTGGCTTTCATCAGATCCCACTTAAAGAATCTGATATAGAAAAAACAGCCTTTTCGGTTAATAACGGCAAGTTCGAGTTTACTCGCCTGCCATTTGGGCTCAAAAACGCCCCTTCCATTTTCCAGAGAGCCCTGGATGATATCCTAAGAGATCTCATTGGAAAATGTTGCTACGTCTACATCGATGACATCGTCATCTTCGGGAAAGACGAAACCGAACATTTTTTGAATCTAGAAAAAGTATTTCATACATTAGAAGCAGCGAACATGAAGATTCAGCTAGATAAGTGCGAATTTTTTCAGAAGGAAGTCGAATTTTTAGGATTTATTATTGGCAGATCCGGAATCAAAACTAATCCAAAAAAAGTACAAGCTATAGTTGATAGACCTATTCCCGAAAACCTAAAGGAACTTCGATCATTTCTCGGAATGTCAGGATATTATCGCCGCTTTATAAGGGATTACTCAAAATTGGCGAAACCTCTGACATCCCTTTTAAGAGGGGAAGACGGACACGTGTCCAAAAATATGTCCAAGAAAAAACTTATCCAGTTAGATCAAGAGGCCTTTGAAGCATTCAACAAATTAAAAAACTCTCTTGTTTCTGAAGAAGTAATTCTTCAATATCCAGACTTTGACAAAAGCTTTCAACTAACAACCGACGCTTCAGACTACGCCATTGGTGCAGTTCTTTCCCAAGACGATAAGCCAATCACATTTCTTTCCAGAACCTTAAGTAAAACGGAAGAAGGTTACGCCACGAACGAAAAAGAAATGCTGGCGATTATCTGGTCCCTCAATTCTTTGAGGAATTTCCTTTACGGATCCCGGAAAGTTAACATTTTCACAGACCACCAACCACTTACCTATGCCCTGAGCAACAAAAATACAAACTCCAAAATGAAACGGTGGAAAGCCATATTGGAGGAGTATAATTATGAACTAAAATATAAACCAGGCAAGGAAAATGTGGTTGCCGACTCCCTTTCAAGGCCTCCTCAAATAACCGGAATTCATTCAATGACCCCAACCGAACATAGTGCCGATAGCTCAGCGGAAAATCTCATACCATCCATAGAAACTCCCATAAACGTTTTTCGAAACCAACTTCTACTTAAAATAGGAAATGAAAATAGTTATCAAATTCAAAACCCCTTCGAGAACTACACAAGACACACTTTGATACGACCAGACTACTCAGAAAACGACATCGTTGACATTTTCAAAAGATATCTCAATCCAAACAATATTAACGGTCTTCTGACAGATGAAATGACGATGGGACGAATACAAGAGATTTATCCTCTACACTTTAGAGACTATCGTATTCGATTCACCCAAAAAATTGTTGAAGACGTACCCAACGAAGTAGAGCAAGAAGAAAAAATTCTAAAGATACATCGTAGAGCCCATCGCAACGCCGAAGAAAACCGAGTTCAGTTGCTAGAAAACTTCTATTTCCCTAAAATGTCCTCAAAAATTAAAGGCCTAGTAAACCGTTGCATAACCTGCAAAGAAAATAAATACGACAGGCACCCTAATAAGCCACATCTGAAACCTACACCCATCCCTAATTATCCGGGACACACCATTCACATCGATATCTTTTCCACCGAAAAACAACTTGTCCTAACAGCCGTCGACAAATTCACAAAATTCGCTCAGACTAGAATTATTCCATCTCGCTCAATCGAAGACATCAAACGACCATTACGAGATATTATATTCTTCTTTTGCGTCCCTGAAGCTGTCGTAATAGATAATGAGAAAGCGCTAAATTCAGCCTCAATAACCTCAATGCTAGAAGACGACCTTCAAGTAAAGATTTTTAAAACACCGCCATACAAAAGTGAAGTGAACGGTCAAGTTGAACGTTTTCATTCCACATTGTCCGAAATCATGAGGTGTCTAAAATCAGACGGACCTGCACGGTCTTTTGAAGAACTCTTGGAACGAGCCGTGAACGAATACAACTTCACCGTCCACTCAACGACAGGTAAGAAACCAATAGAACTATTTTACGGACGAATACCCAGACTAAATCCCGAACAATTCGAAAAGACACGATTGACTAATATTGAAAAACTTAGAACTAAGCAAGAGAAGGATACTAAATACCACAACAAAAAAAGGAAACCGATCAAAGACTATCAAATAGGACAAACTATTTATGTTAAAAATAATAAACGGCTAGGTTCGAAACTAACAGGCAGATACCGACAAGAAATAGTTAAGGAAAATAAGAACTCTACTGTCATAACTGAATCCGGAAAAGTAGTACACAAAAGTAACATCAGAAATTAAACTTTATCTTTCCAGATGTGCGTTTTGCATTTGCCAGGCAACCGTGCAAATATTGGACTTTTCAAACGCACAAATAGTAACCTTTCACGTTGGACAGACGAAGATACAAGATGGAAACTTTAAACTAATACATGTTATAGACTTAGACCAATACGACCAATTCATATCCGCAATAACCCCTATCCTTAAACTTGAATCAATCCAAAACCATACCATATTCCCTTTACTATCACATGAGTTGCAACAAACTAAAAATCTTTTGCATAACTTAAAACCGCGAATAACAAAACGCTCTTTAAATTTTATCGGTAGCACATGGAAATGGATTGCTGGCAATCCAGACCATGATGACTTTGTCACGATCAAAGAAAAAGTTACAGAAGTACTAAAAAATAATAACAAGCAGGTTGTCATAAATCAGTTATACAATGAGAGAATGAATAATATCACTAAAGTCCAAAACGAAATACAGAAACTATTAAAAGAAGATAATAAATTAAGCTTCGAGGCAATAGCAAATGTACAATACAAAATTAAACTTGTAAAAGAAGAAATAGAAAATATTAATTACGCCGTTCATTGGGCTAGATTAGGCATGATCAATTCATTTATTTTGTCAAAAAAGGAAATAGAACTTGCTACAAATATTCTAAGTAATCAACAGTTACCGTATAATACAATAGAAGAAGCTTTAGACTTCTCAGAAATAAAAGTTATAAGCAATAGCTCAACAATGCTCTATATTATAAGAATTCCGTTAACAACAAGCGAAACCTATGAAAGCCTCGTAATTAAACCAGTAAAGAAAAATAATATTGTAACAGAAATTTTATTTGAAACAATTCTTAGGAATAACGAAAAGATGTATGGAACAGTAAAAAAATGTAAAAGTTATAACTCTTTATCCATTTGTAATTCCAAAGACATTGTCAATATTAGAAACGATACATGTATTCCCAGCTTGCTCAACAGTCTCCCAGCCATCTGCAACACCGTCAACAATCAGCATATTCCAACCATAGACGAGATATCAACAGGCAATATATTGCTAAACCAATTTAACGGAACCGTACAAGTAGAACACACTACCCACAGCCTCAATGGAACATTCCTAGTAAAATTTCACAATACCACTATTAATATCAATGGACAATCATTCATTTCCCAAGAAGTATCAATGGTTAAGGCACTACCGGCAATACTCCAAGTCAGTCCAAAAGAGAAAAAATACACAGAAATCCTATCTCTGGAAATGATGAAAGATCTTTACATCAACAACACAAATAAAATCCAACTATTACAAACAGAGAAAAACACACATCAGGTAACCACCTACTCACTCATCTCCTGTCTCGGAATACTCGCTATAATAGCCACAATCCGTAAGCTTTTACCTAAACGAAATAATACCAAGGTCACTATCCAAATCCCAAAAGAAGAGGCCCAGGAAGAACATCCGGACCCAGGAACAATCGCACCACCCAACGTGCTCCAACATCCCGAGATGCCGCAGCAAAGATTTAACAACATACCATATTTTTAACGATTGAGGACAATCGCACTTAAGAGGGGAAGACTTAACACCGTCAAACCACCTGCACGCGCGGCGGAAATGCTGACCAAGCGTCTACGGCAATAAAACGAATTTCCAGGTAAATTCACCTGACAAACAGAAATGCAAGCTATAGGAAAATAATATTAAAAGTAATTGGGAATAAAATGCAAGCTTTGGTAATGAAAGAAAAATTGTTATAAGTTAGTCTTAATCGATTCATTGAACAATAAAGGTCAGAGCAATCTGCTCTGGATATATTTTTTTGTAATTTTCGAGTAGCTTTCTTTTAACTTATATACTAATCCAGAGTTACCTATAACGTGTTTCCACCCATTTTTGCTATTATACTTACTTACTTACTTAAGGTGGCGCTACAGTCCGGGGTGGACCTGGGCCTCAACCAACAAGCGTCTCCAGCCAGCACGATCTTTGGCCAGCCGTCTCCAGTTTCGCACGCTAAGTTGGTTAAGGTCCCCTTCCACTTGCGTGCGTCTTCCTCTACTGCGCCGTCCCTCGGGTGTGGATTCGAAAATCTTCCGGGCCGGAGCATTGACGTCCATTCGCTCTACATGACCCAGCCACCTCAGTCGTTGGACCTTCACTCTTCTGGCTAGGTCGATGTCGCTGTACAGCCCGTACAGTTCGTCGTTGTATCTCCTCCTCCATTCACCGTCTATGCAGACGGGACCGAAAATTACTCGAAGAATTTTCCTCTCGAAGTAACCAAGAGTAGCCTCATCCGCTTTTGATAGAGTCCATGCCTCTGCACCATAAAGTAGGACTGGGATGATCAAGGTCTTATAAAGGGTCACTTTAGTTGTTCGAGAGAGGGCTTTGCTACTCAATTGCTTTCTTAGCCCAAAGAAACAGCGATTGGCAAGAGTTATTCTTCGTTTAATCTCAGCGCTGGTGTCATTGTCTGAAGTCATAGCGGAGCCTAGGTAGACAAAGTCCTTTACCACCTCAAAGTTATATCTGTCTATGGTGACATTTTGTCCAAGACGTCGGTGTTGGTTGTCCTTTCTTGATGACAGCATATATTTTGTCTTGCCCTCATTGACCGCCAAACCCATCTTTGCCGCTTCCGCCTTAATGCTCACGAACGCGTCAGTGACATCACGCATCGATCTGCCGATTATGTCGATGTCGTCGGCGTAAGCGAGTAGTTGGACGGACTTATAGAAGATAGTGCCTCTGGTGTTAGCGTTTGAGTTTTGCACTATTCTTTCAAGAACGATGTTAAAGAAGTCACATGACAGCGCATCGCCTTGTCTAAATCCTTTTTTGACATCGAAGGTCTCGGTGAGTTCTTTACCGACCTTAATGGAGCAGCGTGCATTCTCCATTGTCATCCTGCACAAACGGACGAGTTTGGCAGGGATGCCAAAACTAGACATTGCTCTATATAGGTTAGGTTAGGTAGACGGGTAGGTAGAGCGGGGTGGGCCCGCAATACCTCACTCAGGTACTCGTGGACCCATTGTGATGCCCTTTTTGGGGTTATCCGTTGGTGTTATCGGTGGTCTCCATCCTTCTCCTCTTGCGGTTATCTGACGCTGTCTAGCCATCCCGATGTCCTCAGAAACCTGTAAAGATCAGACAGTGAGACATCAGAAAGTTCATGTACGTCATGGAAGTAATAGCTTCCAAGTGTTCTGTTCCTCAAGTGACAGAGACTCGGGCAATGACAAAGGAAGTGAGGTGTGTCCTCGTGAACCTCCTCGTCTCCGCAGCCTCTACATATGTCGTCATCTTTGAGATTTAGTTTCATTGCGTGGTTTCTAAGGAAGTTATGACCAGTTAGAGCCCCTACTAACTTAGATAGCGATGACCTGTCAAACTGTAGTAGTTTGTTGGTCCGGCTTCTGTTATATTCTGGCCAAAGCTTCCGTGATATTTCACAGGTAGTGAGTTCTTTCCACCTGTTGTTGGTTTTCATTCGAATTTTATTCTCCACTCGCTCTCTGAGATTGCAGAGTGGTGGCTTGATTGATTGAAGCGCTCTATCAAGATCCATTGCGGACCCCTTTCTCGCTAGTTCATCTGCCATCTCATTGCCGGTTTTGTCTCTATGACCAGGGACCCAGCAGAGATTGGTGGTGTGCTGCAAGCAGAGAACCTTGAGCTCTTCGCGGCAGCGGTGAACTAGTTTGGATTTTATTTCATTAGCAGAAACTGCTTTAATAGCCGCCTGACTGTCAATGAAGATGGTAATATCGCTACGAGGTATTGCCAACATTGACGCCTTACGGGCCGCTTCGGCGATAGCCAGAACCTCCGCCTGGAAGACACTACTGCTATCAGGAAGTCTGATAGAGCAATGTATATTTAATTCCTCAGAAAATATGCCGGCACCGGTTCCACAGTCCATCTTTGAACCATCTGTGTAGATGGATATTGATTTTCTTTTTGTGGGTTCATTTGTGTTCCATTCTTCCCTGCTCGGAAAGGAACAGGTGAATGGTTTGTCAAAGTCTATATAGGGAGACATATAGTCAGAAGTGACAGCGTTCCCTACGTGTTTATATAAGATCTGTGCATGTCCAAAGTTGCAAGGACTCCAAGTGTTAGTTTGGCTGATCCTTAAAGCACTTTTGGCAGCGGATTCCTCCATGTATAGGTCTAGAGGTGTCAAATTGAGAATCGCCTCTAGTCCAGCAGTAGGTGTGGTTCTCATAGCACCGGTTGTCCCTATACAAGCTATTCTTTGTATTTTTGTCATTAACTTAAGATTGGTCGCTTTGCTGGCGGCCTGCCACCAGACCACGCTGCCATATGTGAGTATTGGTCGCACGATCGCCGTGTACATCCAGAGGATGATTTTGGGGTTAGGTCCCCAGCTCCTGCCAAAGATGCGGTTGCATGCGTAGAAAGCATTCGCTGCTTTCTTCACTCTTTCATTGACATTCGGCTTCCAATTAAGTTTCCTATCAAGGATAATTCCCAAGTATCTCGCACTATCTGCTACCCTAAGGGGTGTTCCCTCGAGAGTTGGTGGCTCGAATTGCGTTATTATTCTTTTATTCGTGAACAAAACTAGCTCGGTTTTTTGCGGATTGACCCCAAGGCCGCATTGTTTAGTCCACGTGCTTAACACCCTAAGTGAGTTTCCTAACAGGTCGCTTAAGGTTGGTAAAAACTTCCCCTTAGTGAGTATAACTACATCATCTGCATATGCAGTTACTTTAACTCCCATGTTTTTGAATTTCATAAGTATTTCATTAATGACAAGGACCCAGAGTAAGGGAGAGATGACACCTCCTTGCGGAGTGCCTCTCGAAGCAGTTACTCTGAGGTCGGTGTCGCCTAATTTCGCGTTGATGTTCCTTTCACTGAGCAAGCTCAATATCACATTAGTGAGAGATTAATCAACATTCGAGTTCTGAAGTGCTCTCTTCACTGCGCATATTTTAACATTGTTGAAGGCTCCTTCAATATCTAGGAACGCAGCCAATGTATATTCTTTGTCATTTAATGACTTCTCTATAGTGCTAACGACCTCATGCAATGCGGTCTCCACTCCTTTGCCTTTAGTATAAGCATGTTGAGCTGTGGATATTGCATTATCATCTAGCCGACCACGTATAAAAACGTTTATTAATTTTTCAAAGGTTTTAAGAATGAATGATGTCAGACTTATGGGCCTGAAGTCTTTGGCAGTGGTGTGACTGGATTTCCCTGCCTTCGGAATGAAGACAACTTTGACTTCTCGCCAGGCTCTGGGAATATAGCCGCTCTCTAGACTGCGAATGAAAATTCTTTTAAGAACTGGTATAATGGTCATCTTGGCTTTCTGGAGCATGATTGGGAAAATCCCGTCGCATCCAGGGGATTTGAACGGGGAGAATGAATCGATTGCCCAGATAAGTTTTTCTTCAGTTATGAGTTCCTCTGGAACTGTCGTTATTGCGGTATTACCTCTTGATTGGTTAATTTGGTTCGTGGAACAACCCGGAAAGTGAGTCTTTAGTAGCAGACTGAGAGTCTCTTCGCTGGATTGTGTCCATGCTCCATTATTGTCCTTGAGATAGCCTGGGACCGCAGAGTCTTTGCACAGGATTTTCCTGAGTCTGGCTGATTCTGTGGTGGATTCAATATCACTGCAGAACGAACGCCATGTTGAGCGTTTAGCACTGGTTATGGCCTTTTTGAATTTCCTCTGACCGACTTTATATGTGTTCCAATCAGTCTGGGAGTTTGTGGCCTTAGCCAAATTAAACAGAGCTCTGGTTCTCTTCCTAATTTCAGCGAGGTCCCTCGACCACCATGGTGGAGATTTCCTATTCTTTATTGTCCGTAAGGGACATGCTTTTTCGTATGCCTTGCTCAGAATATCGTTCAACATTTTTTGTGTTACTTCGATATCTTCTGGCGTGTCTGTTTTTTGCATTTTCAAATTCCGGTCATATTTCCCAACTTCTGATAAGAAAATTTCCCAGTTGGTCAATCTGGGGTTCCTATATTTCCCTAATGGGGGAATTTCCTCGTCAATGTGGAATTCTATAATTCTGTGATCTGAGAAGGATGGTTCTGTAGAAACCTTCCAATCCCGCACAGCAAGTGTTTGTGAATTACTAAAGAGAGTAATATCTAACACCTCACGTCTGTTCCTTACTATAAATGTTGGTTCGTTGCCTACATTGGCTATAAGTAAGTTGTTTTTGATAATAAATTCTAAAAGGGACTCACCTCGGACATTGATGTCAGAACTGCCCCACAGTGTGTGATGGGAGTTGACATCACAGCCTAGAATGACGTCCCATTTTCCCCGTTCTGCCGCTCCAATTAGGGACTCGGTTAGCACGGAAGGTGGGCTAGTTGCCTCGTATGGCATGTAAATTGCCGCCAGTATCAGCGAGTTTTTTCCTTCCCTGTCCCATTTGACCACTGTTTGGTCAGTATCGCTGAGTCTAGGAATGAGAAAAAGTTTAATCTGTTTCCTGGCGACAATACATGTTCTAGACTTACCATTATCTGGTGCATTGCTATAGACCAGCAAATTTTTTGAGTTCAGCCCTCTTATATTCCCCCGGAAGATCCAGGGTTCCTGTATTAGGGCGATGTCTACCTTCTTGGTCTCCATAAGAAGAACAAGATTGGCGCTAGCCGCCTTACTGTGATGAAGATTTATTTGTACTATCTTCATCACGAGCAGCCTCTTCTTCTCTTTCATCCTTAAGGTTCGCTGCTATCAGCCTGAGCTTACAGCGTGTTATGCCTACACGGACTTTAAACTCTCGCCTGCGGAGCAATGGCAACGATTTGTGGCTAAGGAGTATAGTGACGTCCATACCATTGTCTGAGTACTCACCCGTTTCCAGGACTTTCCACTCCCTGCTTTGAAGCTCCGGGTTAAGGAACTGCAGGTAGCGTTCAATCCTTTCCGCGGGTAAGTACGGTCCTCGAATATGAATTCGGCCCTTTGGTCTTGTAATGTCAAGGATCTCCTTCCTGTCCACCACGCGCAAATCGGCATTAGGCCAAGGAGCAACGGTGTTAAGGACGAAGTTCCTTAACCAAGCCAGCGTTTCGTTGTCGTCACATTCCATGACCTTGAAGCCCTTGAATGTGGTGATCTGTCCAAACAATGGAAGTTTGCCATCCGCCTTCACGATTGCGTCATTAACACCATCGAGAATGCGTTGTTCCAATAATTCCCATTGGCTACCAGAAAGTTTTCGATTTGGATTACCAAGGTCGATGATTGCGACACGAAGACTTTCCTTCACCTTTTCAGAGAATTTCGGTTTCTTAGCTTGCCTACCTACAACCGGGGAGATTGTGTCGTCGTGCCTACCTCTTTTAGAGACTCCAGGTGTGTTCTCAGATTTGGACGTATCCTTGTCTGGAACAGCTCCTGGTGGTCCGAGATTGGCCGCATTCGAAGTGAAAGGCAAACGGCATTTCGCCCTCGCCGCGACCAGTCTCATACCGGCTCCTCCAGAGGCATGCACCCTGGGTTTGTTGTTGGTCCCTGTCTTCCTATTAGGCAGAACCTTATTGGAGCAGCCAGGTTTCTGCTCCGCCTTGGACGAATCCTTAGCCGAGCAGACAATCGGTTTTTCGGGATTTGACTTCCTCAAGACGGAAGGCAGTCGGCATTCCTCCCTTGGTCCCGTCAAATTCCCTATCCCCAATGGGTTCTGCTTCCTACCTTGCTGACTGCTGCGAACCTTATTGGAGCAGCCAGGTATCTGCTCCGCCTTGGACGAATCCTTAGCCGAGCAGACAACCGGTTTTTCGGGATTTGACTTCCTCAAGGCGGAAGGCAGTCGGCATTCCTCCCTTGGTCCCGTCAAATTCCCTATCCCCAATGGGTTCTGCGTCCTACCTTGCTGGCTGCTGCGCCATGCATCCTCGGTCGACTTTAAGGTCTCCCTGGCCCTAGCTAGCTGTGCTGCCTCCCTTTCCGTAAAGGAATTGGGGTCGCGGCTCCCAAACCTATACAGAAGTCGCCGCGCATTTTTCCTCATCTTCGGGTTGTAAACGTTGGACAGCTTGTTGCTGTATATAGCTCGTCCCTATAAATGCTGTCATAGGCGGCCTTAAAATCGATAAAAAGATGGTGGGTATCGATTTGGACTTCCTGGGTTTTCTCCAAGATCTGCCGCAGTGTGAATATTTGGTCAATGGTAGACTTTCCTGGCCTGAAGCCACACTGATAGAGACCAATCAGGTTGTTGACGAAAGGCTTCATGCGTTCACACAACACGGCAGATAAGATCTTGTAGGCGATGTTAAGAATACTTATACCTCTGTAGTTGGCGCAGTTCAGAGGATCTCCTTTCTTGAGGATCGGGCAAACAATGCTGAGGTTCCATTCATCGGGCATACTTTCCTCCGACCATATTTTACAGATGAGTTGGTGCATGCTCCTACCCAAGTCATCGCCTGCCGCTTTGAATAGCTCGGCGGCTAGGCCATCTGCTCCAGCGGCTTTGTTGGACTTCAGCTTAGATATGGCTATCTTCACCTCGTCCAGGTCGGGTGGACGGAATTGTTGGTCTTCATCGTCCAGGTTGAATGGTTCATTCTGCCTGACAGCGGGATTTTGTTCGTCATCGCCGTTAAACAGTCTGCAGAAGTAGTTCTTCCATACCCTCAGCATCGACTGCGATTCTACTACGATGTTCCCTTGTTCGTCCTTGCAGGCTTCGGTTCGGGCTCTGTAGCCTTGTGAGGTTCTTTTTACCCTTTGGTAAAACTTCCGAATCTCATTCCTGCAGTAGCATCTCTCAATTTCCTCGATCGCGCGCTTCTCATGCTCTTTCTTTTTCCTCCTCAGAAGCCGGTGTTCGTCTCTTCTCTTCTGCGCGTAGAGCTCACGGGCAGCTCTTGTCCTCCTTTGCAGCGCCGCTTTGTATGCCTCTTGTTTCGCTGCATGTGCTTGCCGGCATTCGTCGTCGAACCAGGGGTTTCTTTGCGGTGGTCGGGTGAAACCCAGCACATCAGAGGCGGCGTCTCTAATGGCTATTTGGCAATGGTGCCACTGGTCTTCAATACTTGATGCTGGCTGCATAGGACATCTTGAGAGATTGAGAGAGACTCGATCGGAAAAGGCTCTGGAGATATCTTGCGATTGCAGCCGTCCGACGTCAAACTTCCTCACAGTATTTACTTGTCTTGGCGGTGTTCGGGATATCCGCAGTCGTACCTTGGCTACAACAAGGTAGTGATCCGAGTCAATGTTGGCCCCTCGGAACGTTCGGACATCCATAATACTGGAGGAGTGCCTTGTGTCGATCGCATTGTGGTCAATCTGGTTGACGGTTGATTGGTCCGGAGATCTCCATGTGCCTTTGTGAATATCGAGATGCGGGAACCGCGTACTTGCTACGACAACATTTCGCCCCGCCGCGAAGTCGATCAGCCTAAACCCGTTATCGGAGGTGGTGTCGTGTAGGCTGTACCTTCCGACAGTACTACCAAAGATCGCCTCTCTTCCTATCTTTGCATTGAAATCACCTAGGACAATTTTAATGTCATAGTTAGGGCATTGCTCATACGTCTTGTCTAAGAGCTCGTAGAACCTCTCTTTGGTGTCGTCGTCTTTCTCCTCCGTGGGGGCATGGGCGCATATTAGGCTAATGTTGGCGAATTTAGCCTTGATGCGGATTGTCGTAAGGCGCTCGTTCACACAACTGAAACTTAAGACTTCTTGCCTGAGTCTACCGCCAACGACGAATCCACAACCAAATAGGCGCTGTTTTTGTTGTCGATAGCAGTCGCCATAGTAGATATCGCAATTGTTCATCCTCTTCTTGCCCGGTCCATCCCATCGCACTTCTTGGATGGCGGTTATATCTGCTTTATGGTGGTTCAGGGTCTCCGCTAGTTGTTCGGCTGCACGCGGTCTGTTAAGGGACCTAACATTCCATGTACAGATCCGAAATTCGTTGTCCTTGTATCGTTTGCCAGGTTCGTCAACAGTAAAATCATCCGTATCCGAGGCTTGTTGTTGCTTCGAAACTAGAACATTTTTCCGCAGTCGGGCAGTTACCCCGGCGTACAACCCCCAACCTGGAGGGCCAGGCCCTTTGTTGGACCCCTTGGACGAAAGGGGCCGGATTCCTCCGGTGTCAGTAACCCACTTCGGGGATGTGAGAGCTGCCGTTGACCCATTAAGGGCTCTTCCGCCACCATCTCTATTTCAACACCCTGACTAGTGCTGAAAATCCTCAATGACCTCAGCTCCAAATACGTCGAAGTAGCTCATTGAGGTATCTGCCATGTTGACTGTTGATGCCACCGTTGATTCAACCTTGTGAATTCATCCGCCGTACGTCCTCTTTCTGAGGGGCTCATGTAAGACCTCTGAGACTCGATCAGGCAGTCATTCCGACAGAGCATTATAGTGTTGCTATTTTCTTCGTGTTCAACACTCGCGCTTATAAGTTTAGCAAGTCATGCCCGGAAGGACAACACCAGTACCCGGTGGCTACCACGCGGAGGTAAAATAAGCACAATTGATGTGTATGAACAGTTACAACGCCTGGGCATCGCCAAGTTGACGCCAATCAGTGTCTACCCTATTCATACAACACCCAACCACCTTTTGCTATTATACGTCACATAAATATGCCAACATTATTATATATTTGGGTAGGGGACAATACATAGAAGTGCACAAAACAAAAATTGTCCACACATTATGAATTACAGCAGGTAAATTTAAGCGAATTGGATGAAATTACAACAACAACAACATTGCACCTACGTGAAGTTAGCTCGCACTTTTTCTAGAATGAAAAACGTGAAGTGCAGTTCGATAGACAATCGTTTATAGTTATTTGTAGTTTTCTTTTAATTCTTTTCGTTTGTAGTCTAACCGTTAGAAATTTAGAACCATTTGAAAAAAAAATCGCAATCCCTTATCTCTGAAACCGCAGCAAGCAAAGTTATAAAATTTTCTATTTTCGAAAGTGTTCGACATTACTAATCTAATTAAATTCAAATTGTACCAATCGGCCTAACGCTTTATGATTTATAAGGAAACAAGGAAAAAAAATTGCAAGCAAACTTAAAACAAAACTTAATTCGAGTTCTTATCTCATTCCACCATTTACTTTTTCTTATACCTTTTTAGTTTTTCGGACTCTAATATATAGTGGACTAGCTGTGCCCGCAACTTCGTACGCGTCGTGAGACTGTGTAGTTTCCAATAAAAGAGATTTGACCGTTTTCTCAACGGCATATTTGTTTAAAATCAACAATCTAGCTAAAAAAAGCGGTGAACATTGTCGACATTGAAACAATAAATCAAACAAATCTATTTACCTAAAACACCAATTTAAGAAAATTAAATTCAACAGCGTAAGTACTGAAGTTTCACTTCCTTACTGTAGGTACCACGTAGGTAATATCAAAACAACCACTTAAACAAAAGCCTTAACGGAAATTTGTATCTACACCAACAATAAATAAATCAAACAACATAAGTCACCTATATCGTCTTTACTTCTTGAATTTTTCAATTCTTTACTGTAAGTATCAACGTAGGTACTATAACAACCATTCAAACAAAAACCTTGAACTCAATTTCTATATACACCACCTCCACCATACGTCCCCCACCACACCACACGTCATCATCATCAGCCATCTGCGCATTTCCTCAGAAACACGTTGTGGCTGTTTTTTTTTTTTCATATGAACTTGCTTGTGCGATGTGCGCCACCAAAAACCACCCCAAAGCAGAACAACGATCAAGAACCGCGGCTGCTGATAATATTCGATTTCAGAAAATAAATTTATTTTTTTAATGTTAGATTTTAGGTTGTAGCTCAGCTTCTAGAGGACATAGAAAGCTGATTGACGGCTTGAAATATCTATAAGTGTTGGCCCTCCTAAGTATTTTGTTTTGTTTGCATCGATAAAGAATTATTTGAGTAATGGCGAGTTAAAGGCAGTACAGTCGAAAAAAAAACACATTTTGGTCAAAAACGCTCCAAAAAATAGGCATGGCAATGAATGGAATTAATTAATAATATTAAGAAACATTTCAAAAAAAGTTTCATCGAAATCTGTGCAGTAGTTTTCACGCCATTAGGTAACAGAAAAATTGCCCACAGTTTTATTATAAGTATAGATATAGATTTGATTTCCATGTCAATTTGGAAAAGCGAAATTTCGTGAGAACTCCGCTCTTAGTTTGTGCAGTTCTTTACTGTGTCGCTCCTCAGTTAAAATTTGCTCACGGCCTTGCTGTAGTACATCAACAGCTGGCTTCGTTCCTGTCTTTGGAAGACTCTTTAGTCTTTGAATTGGGGTTTCCTTAGCAACAAGTTCTTCTTCTTCGTCCATTTCGTCATCTTTAAAATTTTCCTCTAACAGCGGCTGCAATACTGAATCCATTGCCGTATCTGATGATAGATACATCTATAATATCTTCGCCAGTATTGCTATCTTTAATACCTATATCATCTTCTATAAAGTCCTCAGTCATCATATCTCTTATCATGAATTTGTCTTGCGTAGGTTCCTTTATAACAACTACATTTCCAGTTGCTCTTTGTGCTACTCGCATTTGGCTTACACTTTTCCTTACTGAGTTCTTCATCCGACGCCACTGGTCTTTTAGCTTCGGGATTCCCCTGTTATATCCAGCAGCTTTCATATTTATTTGAATATCTATCCATGCAGCTTTTTTTTTTTTGTAAATCATTTTGATATCGTTTCTTTTATCATCCAAAACAATTAAATGCCTTGGGACCAACTCACGCAGCATTTCCTTTTCTGCTTCCGACCAGTTTTGTTCTCTTGCTCTTTTAACATTTTCTTTGCCGCTCATCTGCAACTTTATAATTTTTGTTCATATCACAAAACATTGTAGTCGCAGACGCAGTAGCTTAGTCCTTAGTGGTTAGTGTGTTGGACCGCTATGCAGGGGTCCCAGGTTCGAATCCCGCAAAAACCCAATTCCGACTTAGGGTTTTTTTCCGCTGCGCTACCTCTCGCGAACGTCTAACAAACATCCGAGAGTATAAATCAGAGACAATACTGAGACCCCCAACTCACAATCCTCTTGCCGCTGGCCTCCTCAGTTTTTTTTTTTTCAAATTCGCCATTTTGTTTTCCTATCGGTGTTCTGTCAATTTAGAGGCAAAAACAAACAAAAAATATTAAATCAATGCTGCCAACCGCTAACAACCATGGGGGAATGTGGTAGAGTTCGGGAATACGACATTTTAAGATAACTGAATGTTATTGGTTGATTATTATAAATTTTCAAAAGTCGATTAATATAATTTGTTTGGTTAATAATACTATCTAAATGAGTTTTTTTGTATACTAGAAACATATTAGGACAAACATTGTTGTGTATTTTCCGCTTTTGAATATCATTAACTTCGATTTCACGAGTAGATTTTTCTTAAATAACTGAAGAAAAATTGCTCCAAATGTTTTTATTTTCCTACAAGCATTCTGCAGTAAACATTTTTCATAAATATATTCAGAAAAAGTGCACTTATTCCTCAAATAAAATACTATTCACGCATAACGAATAATTTCAAATTTAACGGACAAAATTCTATGAACGCTGGCAGCAACTTTGCCGACACCGGAAGTCACCGGAAGTTGTTGATATATTTTGAGGGTGTGTTGGTGTGTAGAAGTTTCGTGACATTTGTCAATACGAATTTCTATGTATCAATACTAACGCAATAAATTGTGTGCACTTTGTACAAGTATTGCTTGTAGGCAAGGTAACGGGAAATCGGCCGAAGTTGGGGGTCTCAGTATTGTCTCTGGTATAAATGTCTTGAAAGAGCTTCTCAATTAGCCGTTTGGGGTCGGCATAAAATTGTAGATAGATCCCTTCCATTCGTTCCAAAAATGAGAAACTCACACAAAACGAATGCTTGTGAGAAGCTAGAAGCTAGGGTCTCTCCGGACCTGTTGCGCCAACTATTTATTTTTGATCACAAAACATAATTATAATTGGAATACACTCGAATATTCTCGATAGGTGGCAGAGCGGATATAAAAAACATATTTGAGAACAGAGACGGACAGATGATTTTTAAACAGTGATTGGTAAAGTTCGAAATAGTAATCGGTTGTGAAGATACCTAAATTTCATTTCATTTTTCATTATCATTTATTTCTTAGAATGGTTTGTATATTAAGATTTATAATCTTTTTTTAGTTGTGGTGTAAATACAAAAAATAATTTCGTTAAATAACTTAAGACTAGTATACAGAAAATTTAGGCCTGTTATACAAATAAGACGGACTTTGATTTATAATTATGTTATGTTATGTAAAAATGTACAGTTTCTGGCGTTGATATACTGATGCAAATCACAACCTTGCAATCCTAGTTGATGCTGATATAATGGTCATATCAACGAATGCCGTATGTAATGCACCACGTCACTGAAGGCTACCTGCAATTTATGCTGTGATAACGAGTCTAGACTATAATACACAACGTCGTGTTTCCAGTGGAGTAAAATAAGCACTAAGCCATAACTTGCGAAGGCATCCGTAGATACGACCAATGACAACGTTGGTGTGATTGTAACTAGACAGATTTCGATTAATTGTATATCCCAGACTTGGTTGATTCCACAGCTTTGATTTTATTACTATTTAGATAAAGATCAGGTAGAAGATTAAGGTTACATTTTTTTGTGGGATATATGTAGGAATTACTTGAGATTTTGCAGGATTTAGAAGTAAACCTTTTTCAACTGACCAGGTGTAGATGCGCTTCAGATCGCCATTGATGAGAGAAGCGAATTCGTTAAGGTTAGGGTATGGTTTTGTTATAGATGTAATTGAACGTCGCCTGCATATAAATATACTGTAGCATGTTTGCACACAGACGGAAGGTCATTAATAAACATGCAGAAAAGAATAAATAAGTGAAAAGTAATACAGTGAATTAAGTGATTGGTTTGAATTGTTTTAAGTGATATTGTAGTAACCTACTGAGTATAAGTGAATTATTTGAATATCCATTAAAATGTAATAGTAGTGATTTTATGTAATAGAAACAGAATAGTGTTTTATCTTTTCGAATCCTAGCCAGAATATAACAATATTCAATAACATTAAATATGCGCCTCGTAAAAATTAAATCACAATTGGGCTTTTGTGACAAGGAGCGTTATCCTGTTGGAGAATAAATGACTGCGCGATTAGTCTATCGCCAGGTAGGATGTGGGAATGCGTAATCGTTCCATCAATTGGAAGCAAATATGCACAACAGTTGGACGGTATACAAAATACAACCCAGGGCTGTAGCTAGAGTAGAATTTGAGGTAGGGCAACATTGTTCACTGTTAGGGCGAAAGTAAAAAATGTATCAAAATTGATCTGCCCTCGAAGCACGGACTCTTAAATTGACCTCTGGGTCAGTGATGTACATTCAATAGCTTTTCGTAGACAAAAAATTTCTGTGACAGAGCATGAGCATGGATCTAAGAACTATTAAATCCTCCATGATGAAGAACAAGCGAACAATATGGTTGAACTTCCAGATTTGGATGCAGATATCCACGTCTGAGTGAGGTAATAATTAATTGTTAGGTGCGGTGATACGAGTAAATAGATACGACCAAAAATACCATTTAGATCATATTGTTTATGCAAACTTATTATAATAATTAACATACTAATAAAAAATATTTAAAACAGCTGAATTCCACGATTCGTCATGTTATTAAAAATGCGAAGAACTTCGTTCAGATCAACTGATTCTGTTCTTTTTTTTTTCAAAGGCCAGAAATACCATACCAGGCACTCTGTCGTGACCCATTGACCGTCTTTGAGGCCTAGTGATTGCAGTTAAAGTTGAAAACGTAGAATCGCACACTGCAGTTCTACATCCAATGGTCGCCGAAGATGCAAAAAGTTCATATTATGTATCTTTGAACGCCTCTCGTTGCCTGATTCCATGGAACTAGGAGTAGCTATTGTATTTTGTGCTTCCATCTGTTTTGCGCAGTGAGGTTCTTCGTGGTCAATTTGCTCTTCAACTTTTCATTTTTTTCCAAAGAAAGCCCGTATATCCATCGCAAAATCAATGAATCTTCAATTTATACCAATAAAAATAACAATTGTAATGATTTTTGACTAAAGCACTCTTTACCGTACACTTCACTTAACCAAACTACAAACAATCATAATCAATCTCTGGCTAATGTTTATTTTAGTTTAAAAGGGGATTCCCCGTACCATAGATTGCAATATGGGCTATATGGTAGGTATGGGAAATTCCCTCTGCATCACAGATATTATAATTAAATAGACCCATCGCTTCCTGGCGCTTCACATCCCATCTATACACAGAACAAAGAATTATGAAAATATGAAATGAATGTCACAAACTGTGGTATGTTCGGAAAAGTTTAGATATGTACCTATCGCTACAATTGTTTGTATCTCAAACTATGAACAAACAATTTAATTGTAATAATTTATCTTCGTTTTTGGTATTTTTAAGGTAGGGCATTGCGGTTTCAAGGTAGGCCATTGCCCCACAAGCCCCCCCACCAACGGCCGTTATACAACCCTAAAACATTGCAAACCTGCCACCGTGCTAACTTATCTAAACACTGAACGACTATGGTGCGTTTATTTTACGAGATAATTTCGCTATCCGAAGATCTGCTTTACGGTAATCAATGAGGCTCAAATAAACTGTCTTCCATTCATAAAACCCGGTTGGGCGAATTGTAGCCTCCTTATTTTGTTTTCCTAGTTACATACGGTACTTTTCTACATGATATATGTCCAAATCTAGTTCAGCAAGCCGCCTCTTAATTATTCTTTCGAAAATCTGGTTTTCGCAGCATATTTTTTTTTATTTTAAGCTCGAAAAATTTAGCTGTTAAACTTGGATTTCTAACAAACTTCCCCAAAAAAACCTTTCATTCTTTTTCCTTCTGCGGTATAACTAATTCGTTTTTTACCCAAGGGAGATAAATTTTGCACAGAGATCGTTTATTTTGCGATTATTTATTTCGATATTTACAGTTTGCGTTGACAAATTTAATTCGTTCCCTATTTCCTAACAGAATGACCGCAATCGTCTTTTGCTCCAAATGCTACTCGATCTTCCATATTTAACTCTGTCATTTTTTTTTTGTTTTTTTCAGTTTTTAGTCCAAATACATAGTTGAAACGATAAGTATTTTTCGCCAAACAAACCTTAAAAAATGAATCTGTCAAAATAATTTTGCCTATCAAAAAATCGCACTTTAACCAAAAATAAGCGTAAGCTATCCGGTAGGGTGTCCCGTCAAATTTTTTTTTGTTGTATCTTAACAAAAGGCCCCGCAAAAGTTGCGTATTGCTGAGCTCATTACAGGAAAAATAACATAAAAAATATTCAACGGTACTTTTGGGCCTCTACCGGCCGTTGAAGTTTTGGAAAAAAATGTTGTTTTCCCTACATTTTTCTTTTTCAATATTTTTTTAATAATGCTTACATTTGTAAAGTTATAGCATATTCTCTCAAATCAAATGTGTTTTTGGTAGCATTTGAGCACTTGAGAGGTTATTTTGATATCTCTTAAATGCTGGAATCAAAAAATACATTTGTTTTGTCTTAACCACAAAATTCTATATGTTCACAAAAATAGGTAAATTCGAATTTTTTAATTTAAATATTAAAACATGTAAGCAAAATGACTTCTGGACTCCATCTCCGAGAGTTATTCTGTCCTCTTTTCGATCCCTTTATAGTGAATTTAAAAAAAAATCATTTACCGTCTGTAAGAGATGTAAAAAAGTATACATATGCTTTTGATCCAAAGAAATCTTAAAACAGAATACGGTGAAAAATCCCCCTAATTCCGAATTGTTTATTATAGTGAGTGCATGCAGATATCGAACAGATTTTGAAGAGGGCTTCAATTCCAATTGTGTGCCACAATCAAATACTAAGACTTATTAAAATGAACTTCCATAAATATATGACTCTAAAAAGATACCCAAGTATGAAAAAATGCAAACTATCACAATAGAGTACAAGATTTCATAACATTTTCTAGTACAAAATTGTTTGACATTGCCTCATGTAAATTTGATAACTGCCACTGTACAAAGAAAAAAAGTGCCTAGTAATGAAAGGGTATTTGTGGAGGATAAGTGTTGATTACCTAGAGACGATTAAAATGCAAAAGCGTCTAGATCGAAAAGAACGTAGTGCATTGAATAATCTTGCCCCTCCAAGTTTACTCCAGAGAGTAGATCCAAACGAAACAGACGAAAGAGTGGAGCCAGTCAAGACAGTAAGTTCACTACTTTGTTCTTCAGAACTTTCAAAGTCTTCTTCAGATCCTTCCACGTTTTCAGATAAGCTCAATTTGCTGGTCCAACCATCTGTAGCAAGAGTTTTTGATGGATATGGAGTATCGGAACGATCTGCCCCAACAGTCGCTTCAGCGGTTTTGCACGATGCTGGACTCACAAATAACACTGACACAAGGCTTGTAATCGACAAAAATAAGATACAGATACTGAGCTTTGTCAAAATCAAGAGAGCATCTAAGAAGCCAATACAATGATGCGATTCCTAAGAATATTTATCTTGACGGACAGAAAGACAAAACCCTTGTTTCAGATCAAAAATATAAACGTCATTTTCGCAAGGAGCTCTTAGAAGAACATAACAATATTTCTCCGATATATTATACAGGGGAAGAAATATGCAATTCAAAGATTCATTTTATAATTTTTAAGGGCTACATACCGCGATACTAATTATCATTTTTAGTGTCCAGGCTATATTTTTTAACTCACAATGGTGAATTTTTCGAAATAAAAATTGCATATTGTGACCTACAAAATATTCAGTCTCAATGTTAAAAATGATTATTAGTATAAGGTCCATGCCATAGACATTATTTTTTAAAATTAATGTCAGACAACTCCTCCACCTATCTGCCTGATGATGAACTTTCATTGCTTGCAAATGCAACAGAGCTCAGAATACCAGATATAAAAAAAAATTGAATCTAGAAATCGGATGCCATCTCTTAATTTCAAAAGCCAATTTTCAATGTAAAATTTGTATTTATGCCTTAATAGCTTCTTTTAAATTAATAATTTAAAATTGTTGATTATACGCCAGCGAATATTTACTATTTTAATTTAGTACAAAATTGTATTTGTACTTACATTTTTGATATAATAATAATATTTTGAACAAATACAAAAATTGAAAGATATAAGCGCCTTAGTTAATTTTCCCTGTCCTTCAATCGTCGGTAGAGGCCCAAAAGTTATGCCGTAATCGGAAAGTAAGTACACATTCGGAATCTTCTCGTCAATACGCAACTTTTGATACCCCTTTCGATGAGATCTTCCACGAAAATTTTTTCTTCATACAACGACGGGACACCCTACTATCCGGCCATGGATAATCTCATTTACACACTCAATCATAGGTCACACTGTACCTATGCAATTACAGAGAGAGAACTGTAGACAGTTAATCGGTAGTCGTTAGGAATTATTCGCCTTGAAAGCGACTTGCATATACTCGTACGTCAAAATGCCTTTACCGATTGGTGTATATAATTATTGCCTCTTATTGCTTTTTCCTTGTCAGGGAGTGAACCTGAACCTGCACCTCGATCGGCACTCAAATGTCCCCGATCAGTTGAAACTGGAACCCCAATTCTTCAATACAACAGAGAGGTTGACAAACGCTAGACATTTTTGTTACTGCATCCAGATTGATTTGTTTTATATTAAGGTTCGTCGACCTTACCCTATTTAGCTGTACCTACTACATCATACAAAATTCAAACTTGAAAAGTTCATCTTATGAGATAAAACTCAAACTAAAATACTACGCATTAAAAAAATAAAGCAAAATTTATCCAATTCAAAAAAGATGAAAGAAAATTCTACATGAATTTTCCACAAATATTAATTTTACACAACTACAAAGGCCCCCCGATCTACCTACACCTAGATAAAAACACAAATAAACGGCAGGGGTGTGTACCATGTACCTACTGTGTACCACGGATGAAGGAAGCCGGCTTCCTGCGATTGAATCCTAATAAGGGTGCACAAACGGAAAGCACTGACTTATCCAATTGTGAGCATAAAGCCCGCACTTGACGGGGAATTTTCGGCATTTACCTTTTGATATATACACGAGTTGTTTTTTTTTTTTTTTAATAAAAGAATGTTTTTTATAATTCTACCTCTCATAACCGATTTTGACTTGCAGCCATTTATGGTTAGTATATGAAACCGAAAAGTTTCCAACCAATCGTTGTGGTTGCAGGGTGAAATGGTATCTGTGGAATTTATGAACCCCAAGAGTTTTTTTTTTTTGTTATCCTGTTAATACCATTACATCGTATTAGCGGTCTTGTATCGGCTCGAATGAAGTTATATGCTGTACGAGCTGTATCTGCCTACATAATATTGAAGTATACCCAAAATAATGTCAATCTAATGTCTTTGTATTTATGTGTACATTTTCATTGCTTTTTGGTGTAGGTACATGAAAACTTGTTTTAGAAAGTGAGCCGCGGCGCGGAAAGGAGTCGATATGCGGAACATGGCCAATCTTGTATATGCGCCCGTTCTTGCGGGCTTAAATATATTATTTTATGTTGTTGATGGTAATTCTGACTCGCACAAAAGATCTGTGGAATTTCAGGAATTTCAATTAATTCCCATAATTCCCCTTCAAAGGGGGAAGGTCTACAGTTTGGCTCTTACTGGTGCAATAAGGTTGGAGTATTATAAACAGAACACAATTTATGTTTTTATACGCTATAGCTAGACCATTGTATAGAGGAGCTGGTCTTTCGGGAAAAACGGAAACATTACGTTGGGCGCTTTCATTTTTTGGCAAGGATACACCATACAGGGGTGATTTCAATTATTTACACTTACTTTACAAAATGTTACAACGTTGGCAAGCGATTACGAGCATAATTTATTGGATAAGGACGACGAAGACAGCGGAGGAAGCTTATTTAAATTGCACTTGGGTTGTGTGGAAATGGAACAGAAATTAGGTTCTAGTAAAGTGAACAATTATGCTGAGGGTATGGCTTTTTGGTTTTTGTAGTGAATCTAAGGTTGTGTTTGTTGAAGATTTCTGAAATTATTAGGCGGTGATGACGGCGCGGCGGGGGGCTGGGAAACTGAGACAAAGCATAGCAACATTTCAATTAATAGTCGTATGGCAATTATAAGGATTTGATATATAAATTTAAACCTACGGGCTTGTGCTTAGTATTAAGTTTCGTTGAGGAAGATTTTGTACATTCTACAGTATGTAAATGTTAACTTTCTCGTATAAATATAGGTCATTGCTGATATCCATATAGACGGCATGTGCTATCTTCCTTCTCTCGCGGATGGAAAATTAGACCATTCTTAAAAAAAGGTTCCTCGGTTGGTAACCTTTAGTGTGCTTCTTCACCAGCACAGCCCGTATACATTATGTGATATTCGATTGGGTAGGTACTCTCAGAGAACTTTTTTTGCTTTAGGTCACATTACATTATGTTTTTGTTCGATTGGTACGAAAAAAGGAACACTTTTTCCGATTTTAGCGCCCTTTTGCGAATCTGGATTTTTTCTCCAAAGTTGCCCAAGAGTAACAAGTGCGTTCGTGTTTAACAACTAGTGGAGTTTGTTTACGTTTTCAGGAAATTTTTCAACTTCTATGAACGGCACTGCATTGGGTGATTTTTTTTTTTTTTTTAATTATTAATTATGTTTGGAAATCGATCGGGACGCAAATTTTGAGTGATTTAATTATACCAGTGATCAGTGAATGTAAAACACGTAGAAAAATGTCCAAGGCTACACATATTCCGATTCCACGAATATAAAATTTGTGCGACTGTATCCAACAGTCCCGAAATATGTGTATGCGTAAACACCGTGCGTGCGGTATGTGTGTGGCTTCATAAATTCTTGATATATTATAAAATAACAATAATTTATTCGTTCTGTGCTAGTTTCGGTAGAATAGATACAATCGGATTGTGGTAGCTGAAGTAAGATATGTACATTCGAGACTGTAATCTATCTAGATTACACTGGAAGACAGCATCGATGGTTGTTCCATATCGTGTTGTTGAAATTTTCCGGTTGGAGTTCATTTGAAGATTAAATTTATCTTGCATAAAATCAATAAATGGTTGAGCTTTTGGAGTTGCAATATTTATATTGAAGTCTCCGCTTATGATCATTGGTAAAAGATGATAATCTCCCTGCAGAATTCTTGAAATTTCTTCTGAGTACGGTGCAAGGACGAAATGGAGAAATATTATTTCACATCAACAAAAAGCTGAAATTAATATGCCCCAGCTCATAAATGTATGCAATGATAAAAACGTATGCTATGATAAAATGTATGCAATGATAAAACACAATGACGAATTCCCTGTCCCCGCAAGTTAAATGTGTGGAATTACTCCACTAGATTCAAAAAAATGTATGCAATAATAAAACACAGTGACGCATTTCCGTCCCCGCAAGTTAAATGTGTGGAATTACTCCACCAGATTCCAATAACGCGCGCTTAGATGTTAACAATTCAAAAAAAAAAAACACGTTGTTATGTTCGATTATACACACGAAATCTTAAATCGGAGAAAGAATCTGAAGCAGCCCAATCGAATACCAAAGACCAGAGACAATACCGAGACCACCAACTTCGGCCGAAATCCCGTTACTTTACCTTTAAGCTATATTCTTACGGATTTGTCACGTTTTTTTTTATGTTATGTTCTACATAGAAATTCGTATTGACAAAAGTCATGAAACTTCAATACACCAACACACCCTCAAAAAAATATGAACAACTTCCGCTGCGGGAAAAGTTACTACCAGCGTTCATAGAATTTTATACGTTAAGTTTGAAATTATTCGTTAGGTGTGGATAGTATTTTTAGGAACTAATGTACTTTTGCTTAAAATATTTATGAAAAATTATCGCTGCAGAATGTTTGTAGGAAAATGTAAACATTTTGAGTATTTTTTCTTCAGTTTATTAAGAAAAAATTACTCATGAAATCCAAGTTAATGATATTCAAAAAGTTTATCCTAATATGTTTCTAGTATATGAAGCATCTCACTAAGACGGTTTTATTAACCAAACAAATTATATTCATCGCCTTTTAAAAATATATAATAACCAACCAATAGCATTCAGTTATGTTAAAATGTGGTATTCCCGAACTCTATCACATTCCCCCACGGATTTTAAATTGGCAGAACACCGATAGGAAAACAAAATGGCGAATTTAAAACAAAAATCGTTTGAGTTGTATTTTTTGTCAGGACATAATTTTTTCTTTTTTAAATCTCCCTGTCTACAGCCTTAAGCGCCGCGCCCGTTTACAATCTAAAAAAGGGGCCATTGTTTCTTTGGTTTCCTTAAAACATGCCCTTAAAGTCAACTTGTTCATTTTAGCCCAAACTTTATGTCCACTTTATCTCGGTTTCTGATTTATCTGTATAAAGTTTTATAATTGTTTTTTTTTTTTTAAATTTCTCATCCTTAAGGTTAAGGTTTAGTAAATAAATAAAGGAATAAAAACAAATTGTAAATAAATAATATTAAATAACGTAAATATTAAAAAAAAAGAAAAGAAAAAAAAAAACGAAATTCAATAAACAAAGTGATAATGCTACCGTACCCTAACTTGTGCCCAAAATGTATTCATCAATTGAAATTTGTGTCTTTTTTAATATTCATTATTCCGAATTCTAAAATGTTGTCACCGTAGTTATGCCATACTTTCGTAGGCACTGTTATGTGTTCTTTCTTTTTTTTTTTCCTTGGAAATTACTTTATCACCGTAGGTATATTTTCAAATGCGACTAGAATGGTTATATTTTCGAATGTTTTTCAAGGCACTTAAGCCATCACTTAATGTGAACTAACGCCATATGGTGTTAATTCACATTCGAATGTGAAATAATGCCATAATATGTTTTTGAACTCTGAAACAATTTCACTTCTAATTTTCTTTATAATTTTTGTATTTCTTACATACATATAGGGTCCCAAATACATATACATACATACATAAACAGTGAGGTATGTAGCCCCCCTGCTTGGAGTCACTGTTGGATTTGGAGTGGGTGCAAGTTTGGGTATGTACAATTTTTTTTTAATGAAAAAGAATCCAAAAGAAACTTTGCATATACCCAAACTCGCACCCACTTCAAATCCAACAGTGATCCCAAGCGGGGGGTTGCAAGGCGGGCAGAATGCCCCCCCCCCCCCCACACACAAACCTCACTGTTTATTCGCCGTTAACCTTATATACCTATGATCTATGTCGACATACGTATATATTGAGAAGCATACCTATGCATTATTAGTTTTTAGAGTTATGTAATTTAAATTATTGAGAATGCTTCAAGTGACCTTAATTCACACGAACGAGGTAACACCACACGACTTTAGTTCTCAAAAAGTTAATTATGGCGTTAATTAGCATTTGAAAATGAATTAGCATTACTATGGCGTTAGTTCATATGGCCTTAGTTCACGGCTCCGTTTTTCACTTCCTTGCATTATGACCTATTATTCAAGAAATTCGTAGACTGCGCTTTTACAAAAACTTCTTAATATTTCACGAATGTGCTCAATCAAATTTTAAATGGGGATCTCTTATTTTATTCGTAGTGCATGCAATGAATTACCGAAACTCTTTTGCAGCGTAAATAGAGCCTTTTTTTTGTATTCTTTTAGCCAAAATAAAAGCCGGGATTTATTCAACTCAGTTCATAGCTCTTCATAGCAGCTAAACTAAAAAACTATTCAATAACTTAAGAATATATTTTTACTTTTGAATTTCTGTTACAGTTAAAATCAAAGCCTATCACTTCACTTGATACAAAACCTTTTATTTCCTCTCAATTGAGTTTATTTAATTGCAATTATTTTCTTTCAATTTCGATTCTAAAGATTAGTACCTACGCTACTCGACCTAAAATTTAACTAAAGTGGCCCATAGACATCACACTTGTGCGCACACCGGTGTACTGACACCGAGCTTGTAGTGACAATTTCACCAGCAGACGTTTTGTCCCTGCGGAAGGCTTACGGAGGAACTCAAACTGCATTAATCAGACTCGCCGCAGAAGACGCAGGAAAACTTTTAAAGGCTGGAAAAGTTAAAATTGGCTGGGTAAACTGTCGAATACGCGAACGGACCCTATTAAAAAAATGTTTCAAATGTTTAGAGTTTGGTCACCTAGCCTGGCAATGCAAAAGCGAAGAAGACCGCTCCAAACTATGTAGGAGATGTGGGACAGAAGGCCACATAGCTAAGAACTGCGTCAAGGAACCATTCTGTATGCTCTGCAAGAAGGACCATCCAGATAACGTGAAGCATGTAGCTGGCAGTAACAAATGCGAAGCTTTTCGGAGAGCTATCACTAGCAAAAGACCATGAAGATACTACAGATAAACCTTAATCACTGTAGAATAGCCCAGGACATCCTAGCACAAACGGCCAAGGACGAAAGGGCGGACGTCATCATGATTAGTGAACCATATAAATGTCCCGACGGGAACAGTAACTGGATCTACGATAAGGCAAAACAGGTGGCAATATGGATATGTGGAAGATATGCCTTCCAAGAAATAGACGACCAAACAGAAGGCTTCGTGCGTGCGAAAATAAATGGGATCCACTTTTATAGCTGCTATGCCCGACCCAGCTTGACGGCCAGCGATTACCAACTAATGCTGGACAATCTGACGGCAGATGCGCTCCAGAGAGCTGCAGTGGTTATAGGAGGCGACTTTAATGCGTGGGCCACAGAATGGGGCAGCAGACTCACCAACACTAGAGGACAGGCCCTACTGGAAACATTCGCTCCCTTATCGATAGGTATTGCTAACAAGGGTCGTGCATATACTTATCGGAAGGCTGGAATGGGCTCTATCATCGATGTCACCTTTGTGAGCAGCTCCATCCTGAGAACCATAAAGTGGAGGGTTAGTGAGGAATACTCACACAGCGACCACCAAGTAGTAATAATGGAAATGAAAGTAAAGAAACCAGCCCTGCCCCCAAAACTTACGGGCCCAAAATGGAACGACAGATCTTTCGATAAGAATGCATTCGAAGAGATGTTGAATGGAGATTTTACAATGAGTGGAACAGCGGAGACCCTCGCACACCACCTTACAACCTCCATCACCACAGCGTGCGATGCATCCATGCCTAGAATATCAAACAGAAGGAAGGCAGCACCGTCTTACTGGTGGAACGAAGAAATAAAGACACTTCGGACAAAATGCCTCCAAGCCCGACGCAAAGTCCAGCGATCAAGAAGGAGACCAGACTTCCAACAACGCCTAGACATTTTTAAAATGGCAAGAAGCAACTTAAATAGAGCCATCAAGGAGAGCAAAAACACATGCTTCAAACGTCTCTGTGAGGAAGCCGACATTAACCCATGGGGATCGGCATACAGAATGGTAATGACCAAATTAAAAGGCTATAGGACTCCTCCAATAACATGTCCAATAATGCTGAGATCCATAGTAGAGCACCTTTTCCCCCAAATACCAGCTACTATGTGCAATATCGTAAGAGAGGTCAGTCCAGCTTACTTACTTACTTACTTAGGTGGCGCTACAGTCCGGGGTGGACCTGGGCCTCAACCAATACGCCTCTTCAGTTAGCGCGATCTTTGGCTAACTGCCTCCAGTTGCGCACTCCAAGTTGGTTGAGGTCCCCTTCCACTTGCGCGCGCCACCTAAGGCGAGGTCTTCCTCTACTGCGTTGTCCCTCCGGGTTAGAATCGAAGACTCTTCGGGCCGGAGCGTTGGTGTCCATTCGCTCTACATGTCCCAGCCATCTTAGACGACTGATGCGTACTTTTCTGACTAGGTCGATGTCGCTGTACAGCTCGTAGAGTTCGCTGTTAAATCTTCTCCTCCAAAACCCGTCAACGCAAACGGGACCAAAAATCACTCGAAGAATTTTGCGTTCGAAACGACCAAGGAGATCTTCATCCGCCTTTGATAGCGCCCATGCTTCTGCACCATAAAGCAGGACTGGGATGATGAGGGTCTTATACAGAGTTTCCTTAGTATTTCTCGACAAGGCCTTACTTATCAGTTGCCGTCTTAGGCCAAAGAAACAGCGGTTGGCAAGTGTGATTCTTCGTTTGATTTCTGATGTGATGTCGTTATCAGAGTTTATAGCGGAGCCGAGGTAGACAAAGTCCCTAACTACCTCAAAGTTATAGCTGTCTATCGTGACGTTCTGCCCGATTCGTCGATGTCGTGTGTCCCTTCTTGTTGACAGCATATATTTTGTTTTACCCTCATTCACCACTAAACCCATTTTTGCCGCTTCTGTACTAATACTTGCAAACGCACCAGTGACAGCTCGCTGTGTTGTACCAACAATGTCAATGTCGTCAGCGTATGCAAGCAGTTGCACAGACTTATAGAAAATTGTGCCTCTGGTGTTGGCTTGTGAGTTTCGCACAATCTTCTCAAGAATGATGTTGAAGAAGTCACATGACAGCGCATCACCTTGTCTAAATCCTTTTTTGACATCAAAGGTCTCGGTGAGATTGTTTCCGACCTTTACGGAGCAGCGAGCGTTCTCCATCGTCATTCTGCACAATCTGACAAGTTTGGCAGGGATGTCAAAACTAGACATGGCTCTATATAGCTCGTCTCTATAAACGCTGTCACATGCAGCCTTAAAATCGACAAAAAGATGGTGAGTATCGATCTGGTATTCTTGGGTTTTTTTCCAGGATCTGCCGTAGTGTGAATATTTGATCGGTCGTGGACTTACCGGGCCTAAAACCGCACTGATAGGGACCTATCAGATCGTTGACGAATGGTTTCAGGCGTTCACACAATACAGCAGACATGATCTTATACGCAGTGTTCAGGAGACTGATGCCTCTGTAGTTGGCGCAGTTTAGAGGGTTTCCTTTCTTGTGGATCGGGCAAACAATGCTGAGGTTCCATTCATCAGGCATACTTTCCTCTAACCAAATCTTGGAGATGAGTTGGTGTATGCACTCTACCAAGTCATCTCCGGCTGCCTTGAAGAGCTCGGCAGGTAAGCCGTCTGGACCAGCAGCCTTGTTGGATTTAAGCTTAGATATTGCTATCCTCACTTCATTTTGGTCAGGTGGACGGAAATCTTGGCTGTCATCGTCCAGGTTGAATGGATCGTTCTGCCTAACAGCGGAATTTGTGTCGTCTTCGCCGTTAAGCAGTCTGCAGAAATGTTTTTTCCATGTCCTCAGCACCGACTGTGACTCTACTACAAGGTTTCCTTGCTCGTCTCTACAGGTCTCCGTTCGGGTCTTGTTGCCATGACACGTTCTTTTTACCTTTTGGTAAAACTTCCGAACATTGTTCCTGGAGTAACACCTCTCTATATCCTCGATCGCGCGCTTCTCATGCTCTCTCTTTTTTTCCCGGAGAAGCCGATGTTCTTCCCTCCTTTTTTGCTCGTAGAGCTGACGAGCTGCTCTCGTCCTTCTATGCAGCGACGCTTCGTAGGCACTTTGTTTTGCTGCATGTGCTTGCCGGCACTCTTCGTCAAACCAGGGGTTTCGGGGGGGTGGACTGGTGAAACCGAGCACATCAGTTGCGGCGTTTTTGATGGCTTCTTGGCATCGGCGCCACTGGTCTTCGGCACTTGATGCTGGCAGCATAGGACTTCTCGAGAGGTTGAGGGATACGCGATCGGCAAAGGTTCTGGCGGTTTGTTGCGTTTGTAGTCGTCCAACGTTAAATCTCCTCACAGTATTTTCTCGTTGTTGTGGCGTCTTGGATATCCGCATCCGTACCTTGGCTACAACAAGGTAGTGGTCCGAGTCTATGTTGGCCGCTCGGAAAGTTCGGACATCTAGAATACTGGAGGAGTGCCTTGCGTCGATCGCAACGTGATCAATTTGGTTGACGGTTTGATGATCAGGTGACCGCCATGTTCCTTTGTGTATATTGAGGTGAGGAAACCGTGAGCTAGCTATGGTAACATTACGTCCCGCAGCAAAATCAATCAGCCTAAGTCCGTTTCCAGACGTGGTGTCGTGTAGGCTGTGTTTTCCGATTGTGCTACCAAAGATGTCCTCCTTTCCTATTTTGGCGTTAAAATCACCCAAGACGATTTTAACGTCATGCTTAGGACATTGCTCATATGTTTTGTCGAGGAGCTCGTAGAAACACTCTTTGGTAGCATCGTCTTTATCTTCTGTGGGGGCGTGAGCGCATATCAGGCTGATGTTGGCGAATTTAGCCTTGATGCGGATAGTTGTAAGGCGTTCACTAACGTGTCGAAAGCTCAAGACTTCTTGCCTAAGTCTGCCGCTTACAACAAATCCGCATCCAAATAGACGCTGCTTTTGTTCTCTGTAGCAGTCACCGTAGTAAATGTCACAGTTTTTCATCCTCCTTTTGCCCGGCCCATCCCACCGCACTTCCTGGATGGCGGTGATACCTGCTTTGTAGCAGTCTAGGGCCTCCGCTAGTTGTTCGGCTGCACGCGGTCTGTTCAGAGTTCGAACATTCCACGTGCAGATCCGAACGTCATTGTCCTTTTTTCGTTTTGCAGGGTCGTCAACAGTGAATCCGTCCTTATCCGAGGCTTTTGGTTGCTTCGCAACAATTCTTTTTTTTCCGTGGTAGGGTCGTTAGCCCCACCCACAACCCCCAACCTGGAGGACCAGGCCCTTTCTGTAACCCCTTGGGCAAAAGGAGCCGGAATATTCCGGAGTCAGTAACCCGCTGCGGGGATGTGAGAGCTGCCGTTGACCCATTAAGGGCTCTTCCGCCACCATCTCTATTTCAACACCCTGACTAGTGCTGAAAAATCCTCAATGACCTCAGCTCCAAATACGTCAAAGTAGCTCATTGAGGTATCTGCCATGTTGACTGTTGACGCCACCGTTGATTCAACCATGTGAATTCATCCGCCGTACGTCCTCTTTCTGAGGGGCTCATGTAAGACCTCTGAGACTCGATCAGGCAGTCATTCCGACAGAGCATTATAGTGTTGCTATTTTCTTCGTGTTCAACACTCGCGCTTATAAGTTTAGCAAGTCATGCCCGGAAGGACAAGACCAGTACCCGGTGGCTACCACGCGGAGGTAAAAAATAAGCACAATTGATGTGTATGAACAGTTACAACGACTGGGCATCGCCAAGTTGACGCCAATCAGTGCCTACCCTATTCATACAGCACCCAACCACCAAGGTCAGTCCAGCTGACATTCCAATAATTACTTTGGAAGAGCTGCTAAAGGCATGCAGCAAGATAGGTGACACCAAGACGCCCGGACCGGACGGCATCCCAAATAAGGCAGTTAAGGCAGCCATAAAAAAGAGACCTGACCTCTTCATTACGACAATGCAGAAGTGCCTAGAAGAAGGAACGTTTCCCGAAAAGTGGAAAATGCAGCATTTGGTCCTGCTACCAAAAGGGAAGAAGCCTCCAGGAGAACCATCGTCTTATCGCCCAATATGCCTATTGGACACCATGGGAAAGATCCTCGAAAGGATAATCTACAATAGATTACTCGCAGTGGCAGAAGAGAAAGGAGCCCTCTCAGACTACCAATTTGGCTTTAGGAAAATGCGATCCACTGTTGATGCCATAAGAGCAGTAGTTAACATTGCAAAAGGCGCCATCGAAGGTACGGTTGCCAGATTCAAAAATACGAAAAGGGGGACATCGTGAGTTTTCTAGGGGGGACAAGTATTCAAAAAGGGGGACAAATATTTTCATGTTAGTTTTTTCTTTCGCTTCGCACATTTTATCAAAGTAAATTTTGATTTTAAAACAAAAACTGAAAGAGAGACAGATGACAGTACAAAACAAAAACTTACAAGAGAACAACTTTAGCACGTGATGTGATATGTATGTAGTTCGTGAGTGGATGCATTCAGCTTTGAAAGTGTTCTTGCACTTTTAAATTGATGTGTCAACCGATAATCTTGTTAAAAATATTAAAAGAAAGTATTTTCAAAGTTTTTAATTTGAACTTAACAAGGGGGACAGTGGTTTGTACTAGGGGGGACAAACAGCATTTTTGTATGAAAAAGGGGGACTGTCCCCCCTAAAGGGGGACGTCTGGCATCCCTAATCGAAGGGGAAAGATGGCTCTACGGGACAAAGGAGTACTGTGCAGTATTAACGTTGGACGTTAAAAACGCTTTTAACTCGGCGAACTGGTCTTTCATTAGAAGATCCCTTGCCAGAATGGATACACCGTATTACTTACTACGTATAGTGACGAGTTATTTCAACAACAGGAAGTTGAGATATAACACAGATGAAGGTGAAAAATACTACAACGTCACTGCCGGAGTTCCACAGGGGTCGGTTTTAGGGCCCTTGTTGTGGAATATCATGTACGACGGAGTCCTACGACTGGCGCTACCTGGCGGAGTGACGGTCATTGGATTTGCCGATGACATTGCCGTTGTGACAGTAGGTAAACAGATTCATACAGTTGAATCCGTTACAAACGAAGCAATTGCCCGGATAAAGGATTGGCTAGCAATTGCCGGCCTAGTGCCTAGAACTAGCAGATCATAAAACAGAAGCTGTCCTCATAACAAGCCGAAAAACTGTAGAGTTCGCCAACTTCCAGGTTGGTAACCAAATAATCAGGTCCAAAGAAGCGGTTAAATACCTTGGAGTAATGCTGGACAATAGACTGCGATTCAAAACACACGTGGACTATATAACCAAGAAAGCATCGCAAATGCAAGGAGCTCTGTCGCGCATACTGCCTAACATTGGTGGACCTGGATACGCAAGAAGGATCCTTCTTTCCAGAGTTGTTACATCAGTTTTGCTGTATGCAGCCCCAGCCTGGGCACAGGCACTGAGGACAATGGAGACCAAAAGGAAACTATCATCAACATACAGGCTCTGTGCGCTACGAACAATTAGCGGCTTTCGAACCATATCGGACGAGGCCGCCTTTGTTATTGCTGGAATGGTTCCTGTCGACATTCTTGCTGACGAAATGTTGAGGATATATAATAGAAGAACCTTAAACCAATACGAAGCAAGTGAAATCAAGAAGATTAAAATTGAAGAAAAGGCAGCATCAATAGCTATGTGGCAAGCTCGCTGGAATAATACAACGAAAGGCAGATGGACATACCGACTTATACCGACAATTCAGGAATGGGTGAAACGTAAACATGGAGATTGCAGTTATAACCTTACACAGTTCCTATCGGGCCACGGTGGCTATCGCAAATATCTGCACCGTTTTGGGCACGATAGCTCACCATCTTGCCCCGAATGCATAAATGAAGAAGAAGACACGGAGCACGCAGTATTTTATTGCCCCCGCTTCATGGCATGGAGAACTACTCTGCCCAGCCCGTCAGAAACCGTCAACCACATGTTGCAATCGGAGGAGAATTGGGAGGAACTATGTAATTTTATAACCATCCTACAAAACGAGCTACGGAGAATTGAAAGGCAACACGAATAGCTTGAATGCTAACCAGCCCCGCGAAGTAATACCTAACGGCAGTCCCGCGGGGAGAATGGTTGAAGTGTGTAGGGTGTGGTTTAGTACGCAGGCGTATTCCCGAAATCGAGCACTCGGGTTTGCGAATCGTGCATGCTAGTAACACTCGGGTTACTAGTATCTTTGAAGATTACACATCCTTGGCGCAACCAAAAAAAAAAAAAAAAAACACCGGTGTGGCATTCCGCCACACACGTCACACCAAATCATACACACTTTAGTTAAGCAATTGGTCTCAACCAGAAAAGTTTAAACCTTGAGTGATGCGGACGATGAGGTTTGCGCATTAATTGCGTGGCTTTCATTTTCTTTATATTTCTGCAGCAAGGTTTCCCATGCTTCTTTTTTTTTATCGCGGTTTTTATATTCACTTGACTTTATTTTCCAGAGCTCCGGAAACTCTTTGTACACATCTAAAGGGTTTTTCAATAAGAGGTGTTATTGTGAAAGGATATGGTCCTGTATGCGTGCTCGTGGTGGCCATTTGACTGATGTTGTTTTTCATTGTTATTAACGGCATACCTTCCTCTTTATTATGAAATAAACATCCGATCATTTATCTCAAAAAATGGCATTTTTCTTTGAATACCAAAATAACACCTCTTATTGGAAAACTCTTTACAAAGGATCGCCAAAATTCGCAATCACGAATTGCCATTCCGAAAAACGGCCGAATGCCGACGTTCCTCGTAGTGATGCGCGATAAATATCGAATCACTCGATTCATCGATATTTTCGTAAAAAAATATCGATTATTTCACTCGATAATTTACTCTCGATATTATCGATGCATCGATGATTTGCCACCGATTTTTTGCTCTCGAACACATTCGTTCGGTCATTGATTAAAATACATGACGACGCGCCTCAATGAAATGTCACGACTCAATAAACTTAATGTCGATTTCCATTGGGACAGAAAAAGCACTTTTTTCAGAGTCAGAGCAGTTTTTGTGCTCTCGAAATCAGCTGGCTGTCAGATTTCATGTTCCATTGGGCGCAAAAAAAGCAATTTTGCGAATCTCGATTTTCGAGCGAGATTCACACCTATTTGCACTAACACCAAAACATTTGTCGTTTGTCAAACTTTAAAGTGTGTTTACTTACGTTTTTAGACGAGAAGTCTGTGAAAAATAGAAAAAAAATTACATATGGCCATATATATTTATTAAAATAAATTGAATGGATTTTTATTTACACAAATTACAATTTAAGAACAGGTGACTTTTAAAACACGCACGACCACAGATGCAAAGGAAGAAAAATCTCGTTTTATGTTCCATTGGGCACGAAAAATCTGAAATCTGAGAGCAAATTCTGAAAATCCCAATGGAAAACGACATAAGACATTTTCTCAGTCCACCAATTTTTATGGATTACTACTTCTCCTACGCTTGATGGATTTGTATTATATTTTTAGAAAGTTCTGAACTCTGATGTTTTGTTATGTACTGCAGCGCATTGTGCAGTCATTAAAACAAGCTCAAAGAAAACCATAATTTTGGAAGTGCTTGTTTCAGTATGTTAACCTTCGCTTTATAAATTTAAAGAATCTAAATACCTATGTATTTTATTGCAATAAACAATGGAATTTTATTAAGTTTATTCTTTTAATGTTAGATATATTGATATAAATAAAACAAAGTCGGGATAGTTACATTTATAACTCAAGAACGGCTGGACCAATTTGGATGGTCTCAGATTTGATGGATTCGAATAACTATTAAAATTACGAAATTGTCAACCAATTACTTTAATCGGTATTGTGGTTGTCAATTGGCAGTGGGTTGGTGATTCATTGCCAATTTCCGTTAATTTTTGATTGTGAATACAAAAATCGGTATTGCGAGTGCCAATTATCATTGACTTTTCTTTCATTTTGTATCTATTTCTTTCAACTGAAAAAAAAACTGTTTGTAAAGTTTCTAGTTTATTTAACTACATTATTTTGATGGCTCATATACCATTTGGGACAAATACCTACATTCTTCCAGTGCATTACCTAACAAATAACTTTAAAGACAGGTAACTGAAAATTTGGACTGTGCTAAGCTAATTGATTATTCTTCTAATTCTAGAGGGTTTAAAGCATCCCTTAGTTGCTTCTTTCTTCTTGCTATTTCCAAAAAAGAAAAGGATCCTCTTCCTCATAAATGTCAAACTACAATTCCCTAGAACTCATAATAAAATGGAATTTTTAAATTAAAACAAAAACTATCCACAGCAAATTCAATTTTCATGTCAAAACAGTCAATTTCAGTCACAATGATCAAAAACTTTATCAACTGAGTAATACAAAAGTATCAATTGATTGATACATTTTACCAATTATCAATCGGTTCATTAGTTGACAACTGCAATAAGGGAGATTATTTTCATTCCATTCACGAAATTGGGCGGAACGATGTTCGCCGCGTCAGCTAGTTTATTTAATAAAAATAAGTTATTTTAAGTTCTATACAGTAAGGAAACATGAAATTTTGACGTTTTTATTTATATTGTATTGTTACCTATTTGTTGGTATGAATTATTAACTGCAACAAATATTTAGCTTTTAATTAAAAAAATATCGAAATTATCGATATTATCGATTTTTTCGGACCGATTATTTTTGTGCATCGATATTTTCCTTTCGATACTGAAGTATCGATTTATCGATATAAATTTGGGTTATCGCGCATCACTAGTTCCTCGCATATCAACGATTCGGATGCAACTGAGAACTGAAAGTGCGCGTGCATCCCCACACACATCACACCGATCGAGACACCGACACCAAAAATCAAAAAGTTTTGATTTTTACTCGCACCGTGTGTGACACCAAAAATCGGTGTGCACACCAGCCCACAGACGGCACACATTTCCGCACACCGCACACCGGTGTGCGCACAAGTGTGATGTCTATGGGCTACTTAAGTACCATACAAAAGTCTCTCCAAAAATAAGCTGCGCTAAATTTAAGCAAACTTTTGATTCAGAATGTACTTCATGTAGTATTGTAAATGTATTCATGTTCTGTTGCTCTTTTCTATTGCGAAGAATGGGAGAAGTAAGTAAGGATTAGTTTTTTTTTTAATAAATAACTCGACGAGGAGTACCTACTAGTGATGCGCGATAACCCAAATTTATATCGATAAATCGATACTTCAGTATCGAAAGGAAAATATCGATGCACAAAAATAATCGGTCCGAAAAAATCGATAATATCGATAATTTCGATATTTTTTTAATTAAAAGCTAAATATTTGTTGCAGTTAATAATTCATACCAACAAATAGGTAACAATACAATATAAATAAAAACGTCAAAATTTCATGTTTCCTTACTGTATAGAACTTAAAATAACTTATTTTTATTAAATAAACTAGCTGACGCGGCGAACATCGTTCCGCCCAATTTCGTGAATGGAATGAAAATAATCTCCCTTATTGCAGTTGTCAACTAATGAACCGATTGATAATTGGTAAAATGTATCAATCAATTGATACTTTTGTATTACTCAGTTGATAAAGTTTTTGATCATTGTGACTGAAATTGACTGTTTTGACATGAAAATTGAATTTGCTGTGGATAGTTTTTGTTTTAATTTAAAAATTCCATTTTATTATGAGTTCTAGGGAATTGTAGTTTGACATTTATGAGGAAGAGGATCCTTTTCTTTTTTGGAAATAGCAAGAAGAAAGAAGCAACTAAGGGATGCTTTAAACCCTCTAGAATTAGAAGAATAATCAATTAGCTTAGCACAGTCCAAATTTTCAGTTACCTGTCTTTAAAGTTATTTGTTAGGTAATGCACTGGAAGAATGTAGGTATTTGTCCCAAATGGTATATGAGCCATCAAAATAATGTAGTTAAATAAACTAGAAACTTTACAAACAGTTTTTTTTTCAGTTGAAAGAAATAGATACAAAATGAAAGAAAAGTCAATGATAATTGGCACTCGCAATACCGATTTTTGTATTCACAATCAAAAATTAACGGAAATTGGCAATGAATCACCAACCCACTGCCAATTGACAACCACAATACCGATTAAAGTAATTGGTTGACAATTTCGTAATTTTAATAGTTATTCGAATCCATCAAATCTGAGACCATCCAAATTGGTCCAGCCGTTCTTGAGTTATAAATGTAACTATCCCGACTTTGTTTTATTTATATCAATATATCTAACATTAAAAGAATAAACTTAATAAAATTCCATTATTTATTGCAATAAAATACATAGGTATTTAGATTCTTTAAATTTATAAAGCGAAGGTTAACATACTGAAACAAGCACTTCCAAAATTATGGTTTTCTTTGAGCTTGTTTTAATGACTGCACAATGCGCTGCAGTACATAACAAAACATCAGAGTTCAGAACTTTCTAAAAATATAATACAAATCCATCAAGCGTAGGAGAAGTAGTAATCCATAAAAATTGGTGGACTGAGAAAATGTCTTATGTCGTTTTCCATTGGGATTTTCAGAATTTGCTCTCAGATTTCAGATTTTTCGTGCCCAATGGAACATAAAACGAGATTTTTCTTCCTTTGCATCTGTGGTCGTGCGTGTTTTAAAAGTCACCTGTTCTGAAATTGTAATTTGTGTAAATAAAAATCCATTCAATTTATTTTAATAAATATATATGGCCATATGTAATTTTTTTTCTATTTTTCACAGACTTCTCGTCTAAAAACGTAAGTAAACACACTTTAAAGTTTGACAAACGACAAATGTTTTGGTGTTAGTGCAAATAGGTGTGAATCTCGCTCGAAAATCGAGATTCGCAAAATTGCTTTTTTTGCGCCCAATGGAACATGAAATCTGACAGCCAGCTGATTTCGAGAGCACAAAAACTGCTCTGACTCTGAAAAAAGTGCTTTTTCTGTCCCAATGGAAATCGACATTAAGTTTATTGAGTCGTGACATTTCATTGAGGCGCGTCGTCATGTATTTTAATCAATGACCGAACGAATGTGTTCGAGAGCAAAAAATCGGTGGCAAATCATCGATGCATCGATAATATCGAGAGTAAATTATCGAGTGAAATAATCGATATTTTTTTACGAAAATATCGATGAATCGAGTGATTCGATATTTATCGCGCATCACTAGTACCTACCTCGAATTAAAAATGATTGAAATCAGATAGTGTTGAATTTTTGAAGTAAGTTATTTTTAAAGAACAGCTGTTTTCTGTGACACTTATCCGCGGCGTGCTCTATGTCAACATTTAAGGCTGGTACGCTTTTCAAGGGAAGTGGAATTTTCACTGCTCTCCAAAAAATGCTGTGAAATGGAAAGTGAAATATTTTTTTTTGAGATCTTCGTGGATAAATTAATGCAGGGTGACTGAGCTGAAGTTTTTTTTTTTTCTGCTAGGAGTTCCATAAGATTAAGGATAGCTATAGTATAAAATAAACGAACTTTTTGCACTCTTATTTTACTTAAAATGAAAATAGATGGAGGAAAGAAATTTGTTTTATTTTAGTTCATATAATCGTATTTAATTTTGGCAATAAAATTTTTGTTCGTGTACTTTTTTTTAAACGTAAAATTATTTAAAATTTGCTAAGAAACAATGTGAATGCGACCAAGTACTGAGAAAATTGAAAAAACAAAAAAAAAAAAAATTAGAGAGAAATCCATTTCCCGTCTTTTAATTTTTTTCGTAATTTTCTCCTCGCCGAATTTCGACTTACTGAACAATGAAAACTGACAACTAACTGACAGTTCAAGATTTTGACAATTACACTCAGAAAAAAGACGAGCTGAAATCAAGAATATCAATGATATTTTAAGCCTATTCGTTGACAAAAGTCTGGTAAACTCGAAAAATCTTAACCCAACTACAAAAATCTAATTTTAAGCTCATTTTTAATTAACTTAACATTCTTACTTCAATACTATTTCGCTATTATTTTAAGAATGTGGTTCTTAGATTATGGCTGAAACAAGTTTATTTTAAGAAAACAAAAGCTACGTTTGGACCATTGTTAACTTAAATTAAGCTCGGGAATGAGAATGAATCCACCTTAAAATGAGTAGAAAATTCTTTAAACAAGAGCAAAAATCTAAATTTGAGATTGTTTTTAGTAAGCTTAAGCGACTTTTTTCAATACTAATTCGCGATTATTTTAAGAATGTTTTGTGTGATTTTTTTCATTTTTGGAACGAATGGAAGGGATTTATAATTTTATGCCGACTCCAAACGGCTAATTGAGAAGCTCTTTCAAGACATTTATACTCTCGAATGTTTCTCAGATAAATACAATAAATTTGATATTCAAAAGTGAATTGTTTGAAAAAAAACCACGTTTATGAACTAAAATTGTATATTATAGGAAAATGGAATGGAAAAAAGCTGGAATCAGAGCTAAATAAATTTTCAAACTCATCATCTATATTCCAAATACTTTTATTAACTATTTGAATTATGGAAATGGCAAGTGCACTCATTTTTAACAATAAACAAAAAAAATGTTATCTTCTTCATACTTGGTGCACTAAAAGATAAATATTTTTCAATTTCAAAAACTGAGAAACTTCAGGGCATAAACAAATCATACTGAGACCCCCAACTCACAATTCTCTTGCCGCTGGCCCCCTCAATTTTTGCCAGGAATCCGCCATTTTGTTGTCCTATCCGTGTACGCCAATTCCTATCCGTTTTGCTTTGCCCACAGTGAAATGTAAAAAGATTAGGTGCGAATGTGTTGGTTGAGAGGATTTTTGATATTTGTCAGTACGAATTTCTATGCAACAATACTAGCGCACCTAAACTTTTTGGGAGCGTAAAATTTAGCTTGTACTTGTAGGCAAATAACTGTTAATCGGTCGAAGTTGGGGGTCTCAGTATTGTCTCTGCTTCAGGGCAACATATTTTGTGTTCGATATAGTAGCCGAATATTCAGGGCTGTGCAGGGTTTTTGGCAGACATGATAATCAGCTGACACTTTTCAGTGCGCACTAGTGGGCACTAGTGCTAGCCACGTCAAACAAACCTCATGGTAAGATACACAATCGAGCAACGCGTTAAAGTTATTCCAGCTTGTTATGAAAATGGGCGTTCAAATCAAAATGCATATCGTGCTCTTCGTGATTTTTTCGGTCAATTTAATCATCCAAATATGCCTGGAATCGGAAAAATCGTGCAAAAATTTGAGCAAACCGGGTCTGTAGGACATGTGAAAACACCAGTGCATGCTCGTACAGCTTGTACTGCAGAAAAGATTGCTGCTGTTCGCGATAGTGTGGCTGAAGAGCCGTCCACCTCAACTGGTCGTCGTGCCAGGCAGTTACTGTGAATGGTGTTCGCTATCGTGAGATGATAACGAACTTTTTATGGCCCGAATTGGAAGATATGGATGTGGACGATATGTGGTTTCAACAGGACGGTGCCACTTGCCACACAGCTAACGAAACAATGGCTCTTTTGCGCGACAAATTCAATGGCCGTGTTATCTCACGTGGTTGCGATGACAATTGGCCGGCAAGATCATGTGATTTAACACCGTTGGACTTCTTTCTTTGAGTTTTTTTTTAAAGAAAAGGTGTACGTCCACGTCGATAAGCTAGCAACAATTCAAGAGCTAAAGGATGAGATAATTCTGCACATTAATGGCATAGTCGCAGTAGCTTAGTGGTTAGTGTGTTGGACTGCTATGCGGGAGTCCCAGGTTCGAATCCCGCAAAAACCCAATTCCGACTTAGGGTTTTTTTCCGCTGCGCTACCTCTCGCGAACGTCTGACAAACATCCGAGAGTATAAATGTCTTGTAAGAGCTTCTCAATTAGCCGTTTGGAGTCGGCATAAAACTGTAGATCCCTTCCATTCGTTCTAAAAATGAAAAACTCACACAAAACGAATGGTTGTGAGAAGCTAGGCCTAGGGTCTCTCCAGACCTGTTGCGCCAACTATTTATTTTTTTTTTAATGGCATAGAAGATAGAACCTCAATTATGCCTCAGCGTCATCGAAAATTTGGACCATCGGATGGAGGTGTGCCGCCGAGGTCGCGGCGGCCATTTGGCCGATATTTTGTTCCATACATAATTGAACCATACCAATATTATCATAATAAAAAGAAATGACAATAATTTCCTAAATAATTTGTGTTTTATTCCAAATCAACATCGGCCCTTAAAACTTAACCACCCTTTATATAGAAGATTAAAGTAACTCTCATTCGATACGGCTTTAATCATATTTATACAATTGTGAAATGCATGTTCATTTTGCCCTAATAAAAATAAAAATGCATATAAAGAGTATAGTGTTCAATTCTATAACGCAATTGCAGCAGCCGCCGCCGTGTCGCCTTTACAAAAGGGAGCTGCGAGCTGTGAACAAATCATTTTTTGTATGAGAACATTATATTGCCATTTTAGTATCCACAAAGCATTTTATATAATTGATCTGACCGCCGATTAAAAATCTGTATGCTTATGATGAGCAAAACAGTGTATAACAATTTACTGAGGCACCCTGCTCATGAAGAAGGTCATCCATGCCACCATCTTTTTGTATAAACTTGGCTTTACGGTCTCTTAAAGAAACATCTGAAATTCAAATGAATATCTTAACAGTCTTCCTACGAATCATTTTTCACATTTCACGCCGAAATGTCAAAATTTTAATGCGACGGACAATAAAAACCAAGTGAAATAGCCGTGAAGAGATTTTACTATCGCCAACTACACTCAGTTTTTGAAACACTATTTTTCACTCGAACTGCGTAGGTACTGCCAAGTGATATTTCCATGTGAAAAACTTATTTTGACATTTCGCGGTGAAAAATTTGTATGAAAAACTGGATTTGACGCGAACTGCGTACTAGCCTTTAGCTGGAATTTTAGCTAAAACATAGTACGGACATCTTCCTAAACGAAATATCCTATACAAAAGTGACACAACGAAATCATGAACGAAAAATTTCGCTCTCCTTTTCGTTTTGCAGTTGCAACTGCTGCGAAATGATGGCGGAAAGGTGGGTAGTTATAGTAGATTGCTTGGTACAATTCTCCACTCTCTTTTCGCACACGTACAATAATGTCCAGCAGAGACAATACTGAGACCCCCAACTTCGACCGATTAACAGTTACTTGCCTACAAGCTAAATTTTACGCTCCCAAAAAGTTTAGGTGCGCTAGTATTGTTGCATAGAAATTCGTATTGACAAAAAATGTCAAAAATCCTCTCAAACAACACATTCGCACCTAATCATTTTACATTTCACTGTGGGCAAAGCAAAACGGCTAGGAATTGGCGTACACGGATAGGACAACAAAATGGCGGATTCCTGGCAAAAATTGAGGGGGCCAGCGGCAAGAGGATTGTGAGTTGGGGGTCTCAGTATGATTTGTTTATGATGTCCAGGACATTCATAATTGCTTGCGGAAATTTGGCAATTGTGCTGCAGTGTTGCCAGATTTCATAAGATGGTGGAGCCAAATTGAGAACCTTGAAGCCAAAATTATCCAAACTCAAATATGAAAATTAAAACTACATATTATTTTGGTAATATTAAATTAAAATAAAAAAACAACACAAACTCCTAATTGAGAGACTTTTTTAAGTTTCCATTTTGCAATGTTTACAAAAAAAGAAAAGAAATGTAAACTAGTTTTTATAAACTACTTCGAAATGGGTTTGTATGTATACATGTAAAAATCAATTGCAATGAATTTCCAGTGCAAGTTGAAAATATCGTCGGCTGAGTTCTATCTTGTCCAATAGACCATTTTTTGTGAAATTGAGTTAAGTACGCAGTCTTACTAATTTGGGGACCCTCTTTCGTTTGGTGAAATCCATTTTGTTCTATTTCTTTTAGTTTTCAAGTTATAGAGATCTATTTTGTTCAATAAACCACTTTTCTCAGAACTTTGAATGTATTGATTGTTCAATAAACCTTTAAAAATAATTTTTGTAGTATATTGGACAAGATTTAATACGCGATAAAGAGAAACGCTTTATTTTTTATATTTTGTTCAATATCCACTAAAGTGGATATTTTGTCCAGTAGGCTTGAATAATCAATTATTTCTATTTTGGCGGACATCCAATTTCCTGTATTTTTTGTTGAATAACTATCCAATACTAAGTTGCCGTTCTATCTGGTTCAATATCAAATGCAATAAATCAGATAGTAGTTGGTATCAATCATTCAGTTTTGATCTCGTCGGCATCGGGAAAACACGCGTCACGTCGGTAATTTTAAAATGGACCCCAAAGAGACTAAGTGCTCCTCAAATATGTCTTTAGTTTAAAGTCTGGTTTTATTTTGATCATAATTTTGTTATCCATACTTACATAACTTTTCTAACAGTTTAATGGAAGGAATTGAGTACTTATCGTCTCCCGAGCCCGAATTAGCAGAGGAAAGATCAGATCAACAGGCAAGAAAATTGAGAGTGCAAGTAATGAGAACTGCTTTTCGATATTGGAGCGATGTTAATGCCACCATTATTCGGATTAACAGATTTACTATCAGATGGGTAGCTTCTTACCAGTAAATGAGGACGTACACCAATATTCGCAGGTGTACTTCATTTTGTCGGGGGATGATCAAGTCAATAGGCGTTACAGAGGGCAAACAGGAGTGACAAAAAACATCATTCGAAAATTGCAACCATTATAATGCAATCAACGCTTTCATTACAATATTTAAAACGGCGATAGAGGAAATGAACTTAGAAGATCGCATATTTGTCTTCAATCCTGATAAAGGAACCGCACTTTGGAAAAAATAGAATGGATAGGAAACGGGTAGTAGTGTCACTTCCAATACAAGAAAAATTATTTAAAATTTTTAATTTTCTAATTCGGATGTTCCGGACCTACCGCTTCACAATTTGAAATTAAAAGTCGACTCAATTATAATTTTGTTGAGCAATCTAAATCCATCGACATTTTGTATCGGATCGCGTTTGACATGATTGTCAAGAATCTCAAATCAAATGTCATGCAAGGACGATTTTGAGGGGAAAATTAAAAGGTAAACATTGTCATATCGCGGACTCCGCTTATTCAGAACGATTTGTCATTGGTATTTAAGCGTCTATGACAAAAAATAAGTCGGAAGAATAATCGCTGGATATTTGTAGCATCAATCTTGAATTCCCATGTTTTCCACATGGTCAATTGTATGTGACATTCTCACGTGTGAGCAAACCAATTTATTGCAAAAGTGTAAGGGTGGCCGACACGTCAATGATTGCGGTTTGATTGAAATACATCGTCATTGCTTTACTTCAGTTATTTGTATTGTATTTAATATAACTTTTGAATAAAGAATTTAAATTGATGGAATTACATAAAGTAGCATGCGCTGTGCATGCTTGGAAATATTATTTTCATTACATTATAACGAATTTGGGCGGAACGGAGTTCGCCGGGTCAGCTAGTTTCTTATAAAGAAATGAATGTCTTGAATTGAATATGTTTTAATAAAAGCATTATACATAAAAACAATGTTTGTATTTTTTTCAATAAAAGAATAATAAAAGAAAAGTCTTTAATTTAACTTTTTTTAAAGTTAAGTTTGAAGACTTTTTGTTCAATATTACTATTTGCAACACTGGTTTCTTTATTACGTTTTCTTTATTTTCTATCTTGTTGAATTTAACTTCTTTTTGTTCAATATCCAACATTTTAACTAACTTTTACTCATCCCATACATCATTGTCCAATATCCAAAATGACTTGGTGATACATTTTTATTTTTAATTAATTAGAAGAAACTTTAAATACAAAAATATTTTATTCATTAAATATAAAATTGTTTGGGCTTTCATAAAAAAATTACTTCAGAACAGAAATCTAGTTAATTGAATAAAAGCTTTGAACCTAAACTTTGAAAATCGATTTCCCAAAAATTTGAAAAATGGACATTGGACAAGATAGAACTCAGCCGACGATATGTTTTTTGCGGCCAACTCACAAAAAAAACAAATTCGGATTTAGTGTTTCATTTGGCAGCAGAAATCTGAATCCTCAGATCAAAATCTGAAATGCCCAATACTAAAAGAAGACATAAAGGACTATTCACATGAGAGCGAATTGCGAATAGGCGAATTGCAAACAAATCAATTTAGTTTATTTATGAATTCAAAATTGCTATTATTTGTTCTATCACAAAACCATTATATTTAATTAATCTAACATTTAATCTAAAAAACCATGAATCTCAATTGATTTAAACAGCTAAATTAACAATTTAAGTTATTTGCCCGCGAATTGAATATTCTTGCAGCGAACTGTCACACTTTATTCAACATCCGCATAAAACAGTCGCGATCCACAAACCCGCGAATGAAAAAATCGTTCGAACTTAACCTCTAAAAATAAAACTGATACGCGGCTACCTGCGACCAAAAAAGTTTTCATGTGAATGAAATGTCAGAAACTACGAATATTCATGTGTTCGCAGTTCGCAATTCGATCTCATGTGAATAGTCCTTAACTGTTTTGAAAGTTTTATGTCGATTTCCATTGGGATTTCGAGATTTTGCTCTCAGATTTCAGATTTTTCGTGCCCAATGGAACATAAAACGAGATTTTTCTTCCTTTGCCTTTGTGGTGGTGCGTGATTTAAAAGTCAGCTGTTCTAAATTGTAATTTTTGTTTCTAAGAATCAATTCAATTTATGCTAATATACATTACAGCGGTCAATGTATTTTTTTCTCTATTTTTCACAGACTTCTCGTCTAAAAACGTAAGTAAACACACTTTAAAGTTTGGCAAACGACAAATGTTTTGGTGTTAGTGCAAATAGGTGTGAGTCTCGCTCGGATATCGAGATTCGCAAAATTGCTCTGACTCTCAAAAAAGTGCTTTTTTGCGCCCAATGGAACATGAAATCTGACAGCCAGCTGATTTCGAGAGCAGAAAAACTTTTCTGTCCCAATGGAAAACGACATTAGTTATACGAAAAGAGTACGTTCGCAATAGATTTATAAATTCCTAACACCCCGACTCCACAGGAGATAATTTCTCTCATAATGCTCATCATGAGATGAAATATCGTGTGGAGTCACTCTTTTTCATCGCATGATTTGATGTCTGCGATAGCTCTCTGCAATTATATCTTGCGATGGATGTCTGGCATGAATTTGACATATTTGTTTTTTTTTTTATTTCTTTTCGTCTGGAAATGTCATTTTGTTTGTCTCATTTTATTGTGATTGTCGTGATTGTCTTATAAAATTAATAATAACTTTGTCAAATTATATTACGCACTTAAAAATTGTAAACAAAACACACAGCCGAATTTCCACAACAGAAACGTCAAATATAATTTCTCTTGCCGTTGTAATACACACCCCGACGAAATGAAAAATATGAAATTTCATGGCATGTTTTGCCCAGCACAGATATGAGGAAATTGTATGAGATGGATGTCAGGCATTTAGACGGAGAGATATATCTCCTGTGGAGTCGGGGTGTAAGGATCCTAAAAATCTCCAAATTGGAAATAAATAGCCAGTGCTAGTAACTCTGCTACTTGTGTATCAGCTGATGGAAATCAGCTTCAATTTTAACTGCATTAATTTGAATGCCACAGAACACTTTTATTTGAAACTCAAACAAAATAAAATACTCATGCCCAAACTTGGCATCACTTGAATGGTACCAATTCATTTTTAATTTTTCACCTCACCACACCATTTCATTATTTACCACTGCACAACAAGAAGGAATGAAGAGAACTGTCAAAATATATGTTTTCACACATCAAGGTTTTCCTTCACACACGATTATTCCATAAAAAAAACGCGACGTCGAATTTATCTCAGATTTTCCATTGGTATTTTCTCAGTCGAATATAAAATATATCTTAATAGTTGTAGAACACGATATCCTCCGCGATTCCAATAACATTATTCAAGTTCCAATAAATCCTTTAGAACCCTCGTAGTGCTGTTTTGAAAATTCTCTACTTTCGCAAAATGTTCAGCCAGCGAATACGAAAAAAGTGATGGAGCGAAAAAAATAACGTAATGGCCACAAAGAAACACATTTCCCTTCCTGCTGTTGCCAACTCCATTCAGAGCTCTTGGCTAATTTTTGCTTTTGGAAAGAATTTATTAATGCGTGCGTGATTCATATGAAAATGCAATTTTCGTAATTTCTCTCGGTGACACCCCCAATCGACTGCTAAAAAAAAGTGCTGTCCTGTATGCTGTTGTGTGCTGTGCGTATATATGTATATTCGGTTGTATACACTGCAATTTGATTGCTCTAAATAGGAAGTATACACGAGAACAGAACATTTTGACAAGACGAAGACACGAGCGTGAGAAAGACTAGTTGTCTAGCACCGCGGACGGGGTGAAAAGAGTCATTGGTTGAAAAAATGTCCAGTCGTAACCGGACTATATTGAATGTGAACTTGGACGCTGCCATGGCGAACGATCCACTTCGTGAGCTATTCGAGGCGTGTAAAACGGGCGACATAACAAAAGTCAAAAAGCTGATCACTTCACAAACAGTGAATGCCAGGGACACTGCTGGGCGGAAGTCGACACCATTGCACTTTGCTGCGGGTAAGTTTGTTTGTTTTTCTTCCACATTCTTCAGAGCTTAAATTAGCAATTGATTTTCTATCAATGGTGCAGAGTGTACAATATACATAGATCGATAAGGGACTTCATTGATTTCAAAACAGTGAATTTCCAGCCCTTGAGGTTTTATCGGTAATGGAAAACAGCAAAGAACTGAGGAAGTGAAAAATAATACCTCTCCACAAATTGTAAATTGTGTGAGGTTTAGGCAAACAAAATAACAGATTTTACTTATTATCAAAACAAAAGTACTTGTTTACCGAGTAAAGGTCAAATACGGTTTGAGAATCTAGTTTGTTTAGAATAAGTAGTTAGAAACAACGCCAACAGGTTCAGTTGCTAATCAAATATGGGTAAATTAGGCCCCTTGACACGGTTAAGCTAACCTTACTCGCGGTTGGGCTTTGCTAAACATCAAATAGTTGAATTGATCGTAATTCCTCCCCTATCGCAATGGTTTTCATTTTATCAATTGCTTACTAATCAGGCAACGCCAAACCCATAGACGAGTTGTAAAAACTTAACTTTATAGTTTCATGGAATGATGGAATGAATCTAGATAAAGACCCGTGTAATGTGTACCAGCAGATCGAATTAGGAATATGAGTGCCATCGTGGAACTTAGAAATACCTCCAATAGGCTGCCAATCCCTATCGTCGCCCTTAGAAAAAGTATTGCTGGAATGAAAGTCAAATCACATCATATTTAGATAACAAGAAGAAATCTAGCACTTGAAGAAGCGGGCTGAACATCAATTTTTGTTTGCGAGCAGTGACCTTAGCTATGTTCAGACGATTGCCATATCTGACAATATTGTCAGGTCTACAAATGAAAAATAGACTGTCCCAAAAGTCTGCCAACCGTGTGAAGTGGCAATTCTGTCTCCCAATATTTACAGAAAAGTCATTGTCAGATAATTGCCAGACCGCCATCTGACAATGACATAGTCAGGTATCTGCCAATCGTCTGAACACCTAATCATTGTCGGAATTTAGATACAATTCTGGCTCCGCAGCTCTTAATTCCACGAGCAATTTTGCGTGAAGTCCCTCCTGCTATCTTCGGGCCACTCAATCGTTCGTGCAAACACACCGACGTTTGTGTAGCAATTCACTGGTGTGACAATTTACGGCACTAAACGGAATGCTGTAGATTTCAAAGATCCTTACACTCTTAAGGCATTATTTTGCAGTATTGTCCGCCCAGATTTGGAATATGGTTGCGTTTTTAATTAAATGTACCTACCTAGAATTGAAAGCGTTCAAAAGAAAAATTTGATTTGCTTCACGTCACTTATTTTGTAGTTGAGGTTCATCATTCTTACCATTCAAAATGTCTTTTACTTGGATTCCAAACTCTTGAATCGAGGACAAAACTGTAAGTTATTTTTATTCGTGATATATCTGGAATTGTTGATTGTGAGAAGTTTAATTATGTGTTTGAATTTGAATGAATGATCCTTCTGATTTCTTAGGTAAAGACCACTTTTATTTGAAAGTTTACACCACATTGTATGGTCAACGTGAACTCAATTTAATTGTACCTAGGTATGTTTAAATATTTTTAATTATTGATTAATTGCACGTATCAATTATATTCATATTTAACTTATTATTATACCTATAACTTACTAGCGTCCCCTTCGAAATTCGTACCGCCCAAAATTTAATTCTTGACTAACATAATTTGGAGCATACACTATTCCACCTAGGGTTGCTTATAGTACATCGTTGCAATGCAACGGTTGCATTGAAAACATCGATGTTTAGTATTCGATGCATCGATTCAATCCGGTGCATCGAAAGCATCGGTGTATTTCATTCGATGCACCGACGCATGGACTGTACACAGTACACAGAAATAAATACTTAGAGCACCTTTTGGTCGTCTTAGTGAAAATCCTTTGGACGTTTGTTCCGACTACAAGCTCCAATTTCTAAAATTGTTTAAAAATGCTTATAAACATTTAACTCAGTTCCTGCGTAAAGGTTTTTTTCGGAAGCTTATTGGGTCAGCAACGGAATAGAATTTAAGTAAGGCGGGTAAATTTAATATTGTCTATGCATAGTTTGGAGAGGAAGTATTGGAATTTGTAATTTTAATAAAACTCAGTTAAATTAAAAACCTTGGATTAATGTCCTATTTTTGCCTTCCTATTTTTAGCTCATAGAAAACAATACGTCGATGTTCTTAATCTATGTTTTTAGTCGATGCATCGGTAATAATCGATGTAATGTTTCGATGCATTACATCGATAAAACATCGATGTACATATTTTTTGAATGAACATCCCTAATTCCACCTGAAATATTTTTTTTTTTTGATCAAAAATATCTTGACAAATACGACATCACTGTAAGGAACGTTTATACGGCGAAGAAATTGCATGGTGTGTCCACGAGCAATATTATATAGCTTGCACGGAACACTTCTTTTTTTGCTCTCAGAGCAGTTTTTATATTCGTTTGGTATAAAAAAAAAACAATCTTTCAGATCTCAGAGCACTTTTGCGAATCTAGATATTTTCTCAGTTTTACCAATACAAGTGCGTTTGAGTTTGACAACTGGTGGAGGGCGTTTAGGTTTTCGTGATCAAGACGCTATGATGAACTCCCCCCTTGATATTTTTATCATGGGGTCTACGCTGAAAACCATCTCTCGGTTAAAGAGAGGAGGCTTTTGGTACCACGCGCATTGGAGCTTTGAAGAACTTTTCCGAGAATTATTCTTTGACCCCTGTCTTATGGATATGCCCTCTGACGCAAAGACTTGTTACGGGGCCATACATTTGTACCTGAAAAAGAAAAAAAAAAAAAAAATATCAGTACAATCTATGTAAACAAAAATTTCCATTGGAGTTTGCCTGCGGAAATTTACATGAAATGTGCATCTTGCTAGGCAAACTCCAATATCAAAATACTCCACGTACCTGATTGTTTATTTACCCCACTCACCTGTAATAAGAAAATAAAAATTGAATTAGTATTTGGTAATTAACAAAATAAAATTCTTACCAGAAATATATCCATACGATGTCCACACGTTTTTTGTTGTTTTGACGTTTTGCATTTGCAAATTTTGTCAAGTTTTGTCTCTTCCTTTTGGTGGCTGTTTCGTTCCAATTCCGTCCGTACCGTTTCGCGCAGCTCTGTCTGTTGCACTTTGTCTAGGTGATCGTTACATTTTATTTTATTTTTTTATGTATTTATTTATTACCTTTATGTATGGTTGTGATTGAGTGTAGGTATTGATTATAAATTTATGTAGACTGACAGAGGTAAAGACTAAAGACTGATTTGACGAATACGATAAAAAGAAAGACGGACAAAACTCTCTTAAGCTAGATTTTGAATCTCTCTCACAAGAAGATGAGGGGAAATAGTAATAAGGACACAAATACAAAAGCAAGAATATTAACTGAGGGAAATAGACGAAAATAGTGAAAGTGAGCAATTAGGACATGGTAGCAAAACAAAGATAGCGATAACGAAGACTTAAAAATACAAAGGGAGGGGAAATATTTGCAACAGAGTTTGCGTTTTCTTTTGTCCGACGAGCCCACAATCAGTCATCTGTTCAGAGAGTGCGGTCAATGCCCTATAGCAGGAACATTTTGTTAAATATCGCACAGTTGCGAACAAAAAAAAAAAAATCCCCGCGAGTGTAAATCTGGAATTATCCATTAGACAGGTAAAAGCCAAATTAATATTTATTGCGAAAGATGGTTTTAATAGTGAATTAATTTTATGTAGATAAAATAAAAAGCCTAGACCCAGTAGGAGGTGGAATTGGAGGTAGAATACGCAAAAAGACTTTGCTAGAGGTAGGTGGACATGTCCATTTTTCTGTGAAACCAGTGACTAAGAGTGTTTTATTAGGAAGATAAACGATAGACGCGGATTTTAACGTCTCCAACATCGTGACTGGCATCTTAGCTCCCGTTGTTCGGCTTGGACATTATTAGTCCCAAGCCAAACGGACCCAAACGAGCGTCACAAAGAGCTAGCGGCCTCCTAGCGGTCTCCTCCACTGTTGCCGGTCGGATACGGGTACCGGAACCCCTCGGTGTCGGCAAAATTGGCCAGGGAAAACATTCCCTCCAATAAAAGACAACAAAGAAACAACGAAACTAACAACGAATTCAACAAAACGAACAAAAACCACGAGGACGCAAACTCCTCCAACGGACAAATAGTTGCGGAGGCAAGGTGCTCCGCCCCCAGCACAAAAACAAACAGCAGCAGCAGCAGCAAATTTTTTTTTCTTGTGAAGTGCCATTTTTTTTTAGTTTTTTTTCTTAGCTTTTTGAATTGAGATTTTTGAATTTTGTTTTTTTTTTTTGAATTATAATTAGAGTAAGGTTAGGGATTAAGGTTAGGCGTGGTTAATTTTAGTTTTAGAATATTTCTGCCTTTAGCATTTTTTTTTTGTTTTGTTCGCGATTAGTTTTAAGCCATATTTGAAAAAAAAAAAACAGTCAACGTTTCTTCTTGTGCTGCCGGCAGAACAACGGGGGACGAAATTAAAACGTGAGTACATTTTTCTTATATATATTTTATTGAATTTTAATTGTTATTATTATAGTATAGTATAGTGTTAAGTGCAGAATTTCCTTTTTTTGTAGATTTAAGTTTTGAATTTTCCCGTTTTTCTTTTGCTTTTTATTAGTTTTTTCATTTTTTTTCGTTTTTTTATCTTAGTTTAAATTAAAGTATACTCAGGAGTATAAATAAATTGGCACTATCTCTTCCTGTAGTGGTCAGATTTTTTTTTTATTTTTGAGATAGTTCATTTGCAATAATGTGCGGTTGAGTTCTCTGAGCATTTGGTGTGTGGAGTAGTGGGAAGGCCGTCCTTCTATGGTTCAACGATGACATGACGCAACTCTCACTAACTGTGACGACATGACGGGACGACTAACTTCACTCGCTTCTCTGATTTAGGTTGTGACTGGCGGATACATCGAGGGGCTATCACTCACAACATCGGCCGGAGTGATAGCAATTGGATTATGTCGCTGAACATAAGGGTGGGCTGGCCATTCCGTGCCATCAACATCTGGCGAGTCTCAGGTTCGTGATGAACCTTTACCCTGGAGAGACAATGGGAAGGAAAGTAGCGTTAAGGGTCAGATTAGGCTAGTTTTAAGTTAGTTTAGAGATAGTATAGGGCCTAGTTTAAGTGTTAGGTTAGATTAGGTATAGATTAGGATAGTTAGGATTAGTTTCGCGGTTCTTTCCCGTCCTCTCTCAGGGGTATTGGCATAAGTCCTTGGAGCATTTTTGCTTCCTTTCTTTCTTTTTCTCTTCTGTCCTATCTTTGAAGTCCGTCCGCAGTCTAAGTAGAGTAGCTTTCTTTCTCTTTCCTTTTTTTATTTCTCTTTTTTTCTCCTGGCATGGACAAAAGTTTGTTGAGCAGGTGATATGTGGCAAGGGGGCAAGAACACCCCCCGTCCGACGAGCTTTAGCCGAGCAACCACAAGCATGCCGCGCCCTCCTTGCCCATATCGAAGTTGCCCCTGTGGCCCGACCCTGGCTCACAACAATGGCGCCCAACGTTGTTTTACCGGCTAGACCGATTGCGACTCCAAGGGGATGATTTTCAATAAGAAAGTCATTGCCTTGGACTTGCAATAGTCTTCGCGATTTTAGTTTTCAATTTCAATTTTTTTTACTTTTCTATCAAATCAAATCTTCAAGGACTGTTTGAACTCGTCTTCCTAAAGCAGATTGAAGGCGGCTATCCAATCACTGGGCGAGAAGCCAAGCGATCTCGTGAGGTAGCCTAAAGTCTGTGGAAGGTTGAAGAGAAAATCTTGGGTCTATGATATGCTGATGACTGCTTGCCTATCCTCAGACGTGTAGTCAAGGGATGAGTGAGGCAGCCGGAGGTATATATTAGATCCGAGATCAAGGTCAAGGTGGAAAGATTAATCACTGACTGCTATCCGTAGGTAGAGGGTCTTCAACCCGACCCAATGTGAGGCGTCGGGATTAATCTAGAAGCTTTGGTCGTGTTGGAGTAAATACTCGATACTCTGCTATCCCTGTATTTGGTATTCCTAGATAACAGGTTGTGGCAGAGCGGAGAGGATTTACTTCAGCACTCGTCATGGATCTGAGACACCAGTCACAATTCGTCTTTTCTGAGAAGCGATTATACGATTTGGGACGGTACAGACTAACTGACAGTAACCATAGATAGGTTTTGCGGAAAACCCGAACACAAATCCACACACCAATGCACTATCATTATTTAAAACCCATTAAGAATCTAGTTTCAAAATCAAAAGATCCATATACCCGAAAGATAAATCGAAGTTTTAGGAACTAAGCCTATTTTTGGAAACTTTTACCCGTCTGCTTTTACCCTTTTATTCATTTTTTATTTTTTTTTTACTCTACTATATTTATTTAATTTATTAAAGTAACTGAATTCACCTGAAATATATTTCAATTTAAATTGAAAAATTAAAGAAATACTTGTCCATCAACATGGAAAACCAATCAGGGGGTCACGGGTCAAACCACCAAACGACCTTGAATTGGGAACCCTCTTCAGGCCGCCCACCTTTGGCCAATAGTACCTCCCGAAATAGGGAGGGAAGCAAAACAACTCCTGCTACAACATCGACTGGATACGACTTGACGGACTTGACCATGTACTCACATGATTTCATTCATTTTAGTACAGACGACAGCCCACAACAACGAACTGGAAAAGACTCGACATCTTCGACAAACAAGAAAATAGCGGTCCCAAAATCGGTGATCCTGGAAGAATCGGAGTTGGAGCAACATGCCCACCCCAAAGACGGGAACAAAATTCTAGGACACCGGCCGCTATTGGCAGAATCTTCGACTCAACAAAGAGTCCCAATGCCACGACAGAACGCAATGACAAAACGGCAAACAACGACGACTTTTGACGAACAGGAAGCAGGAGCCGTTGGGGGAGTTTTACGAAACCAAACCAACTCCAACAGAGACGACGTATACGTACAAGGACAGAACCAAGTAGAGGACGAAGAACGTACGATACACAATTTAGTCACCAGTGCTGCACAAGAGAGCCCAGGGGAAGTCATGGCTGCCTTCGCCGGCAGCATGAAAATGATGATGGTCACTTTCGAGAAAAACATGACGGCCATCAATCAAAGAATCGGCAACCTGGAACTCTCGATGGCAGCACGGCCGACCGACTGTCTTCACGACACGACTAGGCAACAACAATTACCACCACAACCTTCGAATGTTTTCTCGCGGCCAGAACAGCCGTTTTTCAGAGACCCTGGGCGAAAATTCGAGACGCCAGTCCACAAATGGGGAGTTAAATTCGATGGTACTTCAAAGTCCATGTCTGTCGAAAGTTTCATCTTCCGAGTCGAAACACTCCAACGTCAAAGTGGCTTATCAGAAAGTCAGCTATTTTCACAATTCCACCACCTTGTGTCAGGCCAAGCAGAGCGATGGCTCTGGCAATACCTAGAAGAGAACCAGGCAGATGAAGGGCTCAATTATTACGACCTAAAAAAGGAATTAGTTAGGCAATTTGGACAAAATAGGAGGGACCACGAAATTTTGAGATCGATCATGGACCGTAGGCAGCAACCTCATGAGACCTTCGACGAATTCTACAGCGACGTACGAGCGATGACACTACAAATGACTAACAGACCTCATGAACGAGACTTAGTGGACATATTACGACAAAACATAAAAGACAGAGTAGCTACGCTCATATTTGGATGCTCCATCAGGACCATCCAAGACCTTAGGGAGGAAGCCAGACGAGCAGAACGACACTTGACGACTAGGGACCAAAAATACAGACGAACTGTTTCGGAAGTCGACGATTTCCTAGGGAATAATCCCTATCACGACCAGCAAGAGGACAAAGAAGACGATGACGTGGAGATTGCTGCTCTCCAACCGACTAGAACAAACAGACCGACAATTTACAATCGAGCGGACAAGACGCACCGACCAGACCATAACAAGGCTTCTAGAGCAGACGCTACAAGAACGCCCACGGCGATTCAACCGACGTGCCCGTCAAATTTTCATGCCCTGACCTGCTTTAGTTGCGGTCAGGGTAACATTAGTTTCCAATGCGAAAAATGTCAGGGAAACATGAAGATCAGCGGAACATCCGGGAGCAACCCGCTGATGGGACCATCTCTCCCGGAAAATTCAGATCTCCTCAACGGATTCAGATCTTGAAAAGAGATCCAGCATTGAGCGAACCTCCTTCCATAAAACAACTCCCACAAAAAAGGAGCCTCCATCAAAGGCTATTATTTTATAACGAAGCTAGAAAGCGAATTTTTGGAGAGGAAGTGACGCGGACAATAGAAATGACTAGGAATTATAAGAAAATCAAAAAGCTTAGGGAACATTGTGCAATTAACAGACGACGAATGAAAAACATAGTATCTTCGGTAATAACCATAACGGACGACAATAGGCCCTACGCAAAGGTTAAGATAGAGGACGAAGAGCTCCTGGGCCTATTGGATAGTGGAGCTTCGATAAGCTGTCTTGGAAAAGGAGCCTTAGAATTCCTTGACAAACATAATATAAAGATTAAAAAAATGACTACAGATATCAAAACAGCTGACGGAAACCACCAACGAATACTAGGACGATACAAGACGCTAGTCTCATGGGGGGGTAAGTCCCATCAATTAGAGCTTTACGTGGTGCCCAGTCTACAGCAGGTGTTATATTTAGGCGTAGATTTTTGGAGAACTTTTAAGGTCGCTCCGAACATCATAGACGAACTGGACGTCCCATCGCCGACGGAAGAACGAACACCGGTCCAAGCACTCTCACCAACACAACAACATCAACTCGAGCAAATCAAGCAATTGTTTCCCTCATTCGCAACGATGGGATTGGGTAAGACCAACCTCGAAGAGCATATCATCGAGGTGGAAGACGAAAAAATTCCCATTAAACAAAGGCATTACCCAATCTCACCAGCGATTCAGAAGCTCTTATATGACGAGTTAGATCGGATGATTTCACTAGGAGTCATCGAGGAGAGCAATAGCGCTTGGAGCTCACCGGTGGTGTTGGTGAGAAAACCCGGCAAGAATAGACTGTGCTTGGACTCTAGGAAGGTAAACGCGGTAACAAAAAAGGACGCATATCCCCTTCCACACATTGAGGGACTTTTGAGTAGGCTTCAGGACACTAAATATATTTCAGGCATCGATCTCAAAGACGCGTTCTGGCAGATTCCTCTGGAGCGCAGATCAAGGGAGAAGACAGCTTTCACAGTCCCTGGGCGGCCTTTGTATCAATTTACCGTGATGCCGTTCGGCCTGTGTAATGCCGCTCAGAGAATGTGTCGGCTGATGGACAAGGTCATACCCGCTCGTTTGAGAGAGTATGTCTTTGTCTATCTCGATGACCTCTTGGTTTGCTCTCCAGATTTTGAATCACACGCCAGATCGCTAGCTGAAGTAGCAAGCTGTCTTAGAAATGCGGGGCTCACAATAAATGTAGAGAAGAGTAAGTTTTGTTACCGCGAAATTAAGTATCTTGGGTATATCGTCGGCGATGGTTGCTTACGAACTGACCCGGACAAGGTATCGGCGGTCGAGGACTTTCCGGTCCCTAAGACTCCCAAGCAACTCCGGCGGTTTCTGGGAATGACAGGCTGGTACAGGCGATTTATACCAAACTTCTCAGGCCTATCTTCGCCAATGACCGACTGCCTTAAAAAAGGACTGACTTTCAAAATGACTGAGGAAGCGCTTAACGCGTTCGAAAAGCTTAAGGCGACTTTGGTGTCAGCACCCATTCTAACAAATCCAGATTTCACGAAACGCTTCTACATACAATGTGACGCATCGACAATGGGAGTAGGAAGTGTGTTGTTCCAAATGGATGCGGAAAATAATGAAAGGCCCATAGCATTCATGTCCCAGAAGCTGAATTCCGCCCAGCGAAATTACAGTGTGACGGAACTTGAGTGCTATGCGGCCGTTCTGTCCGTCAAAAAGTTCAGGGCCTACGTTGAAGGACTACCTTTCACGATCATAACTGACCATGCCAGCTTAAAGTGGCTCATGACGCAGAAGGATCTGTCTGGTCGTTTGGCCAGATGGAGCCTGAAGCTTCAGGGGTTCGACTTTAATATCGAGCATCGGAAAGGTGTCCAGAACGTGGTCCCTGACACACTCTCCCGCGTCCATATGGAGGAACTCAACCCCGAAACCGACATACTACAGGTGGACCTTGGCTCAGCGTTCTTTTCTTCGGAAGAGTATGATGAGCTAAGGAAAACCGTGACAGACAGACAAGACGAACTTCCCGACATTTGCGTTTCAGATGGATTTGTATATAAACGGACCGACATACGAACAGGCGACGCTATACAAGAAGATAGAGCCTGGAAACTCTGGATTCCAAAGGAGTTGCGTGGGAGCCTCGTAGAATCCGCCCACAATTCGCCTTCAGCAGGACATGGAGGCATCCACAAAACTTTAGCCAAATTGAGGCAATTTTATTTCTGGCCCGGCATGGCTACTGACGTACAAAATTTTGTTAAAAACTGTGATATATGTAAGTGCAATAAGCCTCTCAACGTGATATCTCGACCGCCGATGGGACAACAGACTATTACGGAGCGACCTTTTCAGCGCCTATATATAGATTTTTTAGGACCCTACCCTCGGACAAGAAACGGACATACGCATATTTTTATAGTACTTGACCACTTTAGTAAATTTGTATTTCTAAAACCTATTAGGAAAGCAACGGCAGCTGAGGTAGTTAAATACTTAGAAGAAAATGTGTTTCATGTCTTTGGTGTACCAGAATTTATCCACTCAGACAATGGTAAACAATTCATCTCAGAATTGTTCGCCAGCTTTTTAGAGAAGTACGGAGTCAAACATGTTCGCACAGCGTTCTACTCGCCTCAGGCGAACGCGTCGGAACGAGTTAATAGGTCGGTCCTAGCCAAGATCAGGTCCTACCTGAAAGATGACCAAAAGAACTGGGACCGACATGTTAGCGACGCAGCGTTTTCTTTGAGGAGTGTGGTGCATGATGCGATCATGTTTGAACCCTATTATGCGGTGTTCGGAACCCATATGATTCAGCACGCAGGTGCTTACGATATTATACGACGACTGGATAACATCAAAGACATGAACGCAGATATAGTAAGTAAGAATGACAAGCTTCAACTGATAAGGGATAAAATTTTCGAGAATCTAGGGATAGCTCACGACAAAGCAGCAAAAACTTATAACACGCGAAGTAGGGACGTGCAATACAAAGTCGGTCAAATCATATACCGACGAAACTTTAAACAAAGTAATCAAGTGGATAACTACAACGCGAAATTAGGACCGAAATTTATACGAGGAATTATCCTCAAAACTATTGGCAACTCGCTTTACGAAGTAGGTAATACTAATGGAGAAAAGGCAGGTGTATACCATGCCAAAGATCTACATTCGTAGGGAAAAATCTTGACGCACTCACGTCTGTCGTTGCCTACTAGATTAGCTGTGATATTTACACTTTGTTATGTCCTTTATGTTATTTATTTATTTATTTATCAGAGTTATTTATTTATCTAGTTATTAAGCAGAGTTTATTTATTTAATTATCAGAGTTTATATATTTATTTAGTCATTAAGCAGAATTTATTTATTTATTTATTATAGTCTATTTAGTTATTTATCATTTAGAATAGTTATTTATGTATTTGTTTATCAGTTGTTACTTGTTGTTACAGTGCATCACCCCTTTCCCCCCTATATACTTGTTATAAACACACTTAACCCTCAATCGAAAACACAATCATCTGATCCTCAAGTGAATATTAAACACACTTTATTATACGTAGCTAAGATTATATAACACACACCAAGTACTTGCCCATTCTATTGCAGCGGCACGAACGTAAAATGTTTTCAGGGTCGTGAGCCCTTACCCCACGTTGATATTCCAGCCAGGGTCGCGAAATCACACACGCCAAAGCCTGGGTATTGAATTAGAAAACCTTTCAGCTATATCCAAAGGTTATAACGACCCCTATTTTTACGAGGCCGTTTGCCTCCCGACCACTCAGCAAACGTCGTCGAGCCTGTTACGGGGCCATACATTTGTACCTGAAAAAGAAAAAAAAAAAAAAAATATCAGTACAATCTATGTAAACAAAAATTTCCATTGGAGTTTGCCTGCGGAAATTTACATGAAATGTGCATCTTGCTAGGCAAACTCCAATATCAAAATACTCCACGTACCTGATTGTTTATTTACCCCACTCACCTGTAATAAGAAAATAAAAATTGAATTAGTATTTGGTAATTAACAAAATAAAATTCTTACCAGAAATATATCCATACGATGTCCACACGTTTTTTGTTGTTTTGACGTTTTGCATTTGCAAATTTTGTCAAGTTTTGTCTCTTCCTTTTGGTGGCTGTTTCGTTCCAATTCCGTCCGTACCGTTTCGCGCAGCTCTGTCTGTTGCACTTTGTCTAGGTGATCGTTACATTTTATTTTATTTTTTTATGTATTTATTTATTACCTTTATGTATGGTTGTGATTGAGTGTAGGTATTGATTATAAATTTATGTAGACTGACAGAGGTAAAGACTAAAGACTGATTTGACGAATACGATAAAAAGAAAGACGGACAAAACTCTCTTAAGCTAGATTTTGAATCTCTCTCACAAGAAGATGAGGGGAAATAGTAATAAGGACACAAATACAAAAGCAAGAATATTAACTGAGGGAAATAGACGAAAATAGTGAAAGTGAGCAATTAGGACATGGTAGCAAAACAAAGATAGCGATAACGAAGACTTAAAAATACAAAGGGAGGGGAAATATTTGCAACAGAGTTTGCGTTTTCTTTTGTCCGACGAGCCCACAATCAGTCATCTGTTCAGAGAGTGCGGTCAATGCCCTATAGCAGGAACATTTTGTTAAATATCGCACAGTTGCGAACAAAAAAAAAAAAATCCCCGCGAGTGTAAATCTGGAATTATCCATTAGACAGGTAAAAGCCAAATTAATATTTATTGCGAAAGATGGTTTTAATAGTGAATTAATTTTATGTAGATAAAATAAAAAGCCTAGACCCAGTAGGAGGTGGAATTGGAGGTAGAATACGCAAAAAGACTTTGCTAGAGGTAGGTGGACATGTCCATTTTTCTGTGAAACCAGTGACTAAGAGTGTTTTATTAGGAAGATAAACGATAGACGCGGATTTTAACGTCTCCAACATCGTGACTGGCATCTTAGCTCCCGTTGTTCGGCTTGGACATTATTAGTCCCAAGCCAAACGGACCCAAACGAGCGTCACAAAGAGCTAGCGGCCTCCTAGCGGTCTCCTCCACTGTTGCCGGTCGGATACGGGTACCGGAACCCCTCGGTGTCGGCAAAATTGGCCAGGGAAAACATTCCCTCCAATAAAAGACAACAAAGAAACAACGAAACTAACAACGAATTCAACAAAACGAACAAAAACCACGAGGACGCAAACTCCTCCAACGGACAAATAGTTGCGGAGGCAAGGTGCTCCGCCCCCAGCACAAAAACAAACAGCAGCAGCAGCAGCAAATTTTTTTTTCTTGTGAAGTGCCATTTTTTTTTAGTTTTTTTTCTTAGCTTTTTGAATTGAGATTTTTGAATTTTGTTTTTTTTTTTTGAATTATAATTAGAGTAAGGTTAGGGATTAAGGTTAGGCGTGGTTAATTTTAGTTTTAGAATATTTCTGCCTTTAGCATTTTTTTTTTGTTTTGTTCGCGATTAGTTTTAAGCCATATTTGAAAAAAAAAAAACAGTCAACGTTTCTTCTTGTGCTGCCGGCAGAACAACGGGGGACGAAATTAAAACGTGAGTACATTTTTCTTATATATATTTTATTGAATTTTAATTGTTATTATTATAGTATAGTATAGTGTTAAGTGCAGAATTTCCTTTTTTTGTAGATTTAAGTTTTGAATTTTCCCGTTTTTCTTTTGCTTTTTATTAGTTTTTTCATTTTTTTTCGTTTTTTTATCTTAGTTTAAATTAAAGTATACTCAGGAGTATAAATAAATTGGCACTATCTCTTCCTGTAGTGGTCAGATTTTTTTTTTATTTTTGAGATAGTTCATTTGCAATAATGTGCGGTTGAGTTCTCTGAGCATTTGGTGTGTGGAGTAGTGGGAAGGCCGTCCTTCTATGGTTCAACGATGACATGACGCAACTCTCACTAACTGTGACGACATGACGGGACGACTAACTTCACTCGCTTCTCTGATTTAGGTTGTGACTGGCGGATACATCGAGGGGCTATCACTCACAACATCGGCCGGAGTGATAGCAATTGGATTATGTCGCTGAACATAAGGGTGGGCTGGCCATTCCGTGCCATCAACATCTGGCGAGTCTCAGGTTCGTGATGAACCTTTACCCTGGAGAGACAATGGGAAGGAAAGTAGCGTTAAGGGTCAGATTAGGCTAGTTTTAAGTTAGTTTAGAGATAGTATAGGGCCTAGTTTAAGTGTTAGGTTAGATTAGGTATAGATTAGGATAGTTAGGATTAGTTTCGCGGTTCTTTCCCGTCCTCTCTCAGGGGTATTGGCATAAGTCCTTGGAGCATTTTTGCTTCCTTTCTTTCTTTTTCTCTTCTGTCCTATCTTTGAAGTCCGTCCGCAGTCTAAGTAGAGTAGCTTTCTTTCTCTTTCCTTTTTTTATTTCTCTTTTTTTCTCCTGGCATGGACAAAAGTTTGTTGAGCAGGTGATATGTGGCAAGGGGGCAAGAACACCCCCCGTCCGACGAGCTTTAGCCGAGCAACCACAAGCATGCCGCGCCCTCCTTGCCCATATCGAAGTTGCCCCTGTGGCCCGACCCTGGCTCACAACAGACTCCAGAAAACCTACAGCGACAAAACTACCACGTCAACTTTCTTCATGCAACGGAATGGCTTAGGCCAGACTCTGAGCCAGGAAAAGAATGCCATCGTCTGGAGTCTTCGTGGAAAGCGAGAACATTAGACTTCACTACCCCTTAGGAAACCATACGTCTGTCTTCCAAGCGGAGATTTTCGCTATCGTTATGGCAATGCGCTATATTGTGGCAAACAGGTGGAGGGTTAGGAGTATATGCGTTTGCAGCGACAGCCAAGCTGCATTAAAAGCGCTGCTAAACCCTCTTACCTCGTCTAAATTAGTGCTCGAACTCAAGCTTTCTCTGAACTTGGTCGGAAGGCTAATAACAGTGTATCTTGTTTGGGTCCCAGGTCACACTGGTATCCATGGAAATGAGATAGCTGATGAACTTGCCAGGCTGGGTTCAGAGGAAGAATTCTTAGGACCTGAACCTGCGCTGGGTCTGCCTACATCGGTGGTTAAGTCATCCATTGATACTTGGGTTTCTCGCGAACGCGAGTGTCGGTGGCGTGGCTGTGCTGGGTGTGGACAGACCAAACCAAGCTTTTGCCAAACACTTGAATGTTTTGGGCTTGAGCGTCTCCACCATCTGTCCTGCCTGTCGAGAGGATGACGATACAGCGGAGCACTTCCTCTGTAGCTGTCCTGCCTTTGCTCGCATCAGGTGGCGGATCTTTGGGGCTGACGTGGTGAGTGCCGAATATCTAAGCTCTTCATCACTGAAGCTCCTTCTTATCTTTCTTCGAAAGACGGGAAAACTAAGTACATAGATGTAAGGTGTCTGTTTGGCAGGACAATGAACCAGTAGTTGTGTCTGAGTGCTCCATCGGATAGTAACAACCTCCGACAGAAAAAAAAAAAAAAAAAAAAAAACAGAATCGGTTGTTTTTTCATTAGTCTTTAAATATAAACGCAAAATGCTTAATGGCTTTCCAACCAACGCGTTTAAAGGTGGTTGAATCAAATCATGCTCCAAACTTGATTTTGTCTTCCTCTTATTTTTCAAAAATGAAAACCAATACTTATACTAACCTAGTAAAAATTATGTGTTCTAACCCCTATTAACAACAAATTTGATAATTCTTATACTCATAAATACGAAAATCACAATTTTCTACACGGTATGTATACTAGGTTATAGGAACATACAAACATAGTGCCCCTGAAAGCGATACATTATAAAACGAACTTGTAAAAACATGCAGAATTTGGGAATTCCCCCTCAGAAATCGACTTATCGAAGGTGAAGCCAAATAATCTCTGCGAGTTATCAAGACATTCGAGTAATAGAAGTTCGAGTTATCAAATACAAATTACATGTAAATTTTAGTTTTGGCGCAATTGCCAACCAATTTTATTCGAGTTATTAAAGTTCGACTTATCGAAGTTCGACATTACTATATGAAATGATTGTAAATAAGTGCACGACTGGGTCGAACGAAACTTTCTCGTTGATCACAAGTTTGATTGATCGTTTTCTTATTTTATGTATTACGTAGGTAGGTAAAAATCTGAAAAGAAATCCTTTTTTCAAAAATCTATATTTGACGAAAATTTCCACAAAAACTGAGTTGTCTATTAAGTTAGAAATGACAAAATTACCTTAGAAATAAATGTTTGTTACAAGTTAAGGTTAGGTTGAGTGTGGTTGTGAGATTATCACAAAAGGCCAGGCACCAAAGCGGGGCCATCGCCATCCCCAGGGAACCATTACGGTTGAAAACCTAAACCAAACAGTGAATTTCCCTACAGAATTTAATTATTGTCCCAATATTGTTTAAGGAACCAACCTCTTCTAAATTATTAAAGAAATACCTGCCGAGGTGATTCCTTTCTATTCCAAGCAATCGACAATCGCATAGAAGGTGGGAGATGTCTGTGACTTACAGGTCCGCACAGTACCTGCATGTATCTGTATTAACTAAGTCTAGTCTAGCTAAGTCTAGCTTCATTAGGGGGCTGAGATTGATTAATTCTTCAGACTTTTTCCGATTAAAAGCGGGACACAGTGCCTTTAGACAATGTGCCCTTCTAGCTGTAACCATCTTGTGGCTGCTTTATTAGAGGTTTTCTCAAAGACAACTCGTCTAACAACGGCCATAGGTGGTCTGATAAACTCAATCATTGTATTAAGTAGGAGTTCCGCTCCTTCCCTAGCCAAAACGTCGGCGTTTTCGTTACCCTCAATATCACAATGCCCATGTACCCAGCACAATCTGACAAGCTTCTGCGAACATAATGCCTTAAGCATTGTGTAAGCATTGGCAATTACCGACTAGTTTAGATTTAGTGGTGTGTGACTATAGCACTATAAGCGCAGTCTGGGTATCAATGTAGATGGTGAAATTCTTATTGGATATCTCAAGTACCTCCGCAGATTTGAGTACGGCCAGAATATCTGTCTGGAATACACTGCATGTGTCCAAAAGTCTCAGGGACAACTCGCAGGAATATATATACCTGACTCGCAGTAACCTCACTGGTTTTGGATCCATTAGTATATACTGAGGTCTCATTTCCTGCTGATCAGGGTACGACACATCGAACGGTGTGTCAAAATCAAGTGTACTAAGACTTTTATCCGCTTTTTCCGGGACTTCGGAGAATGATTCCTTTCCTGTGTCCTATCCTACTGTTTTTAAAAAGCCCTGCATTAGCCAGGCTCGGACAGAACGTCACAATAGACAGATATAACTTTGAGGTGGTAAAGGACTTTGTCTACCTAGTCTCCGCTATGAACTCAGACAATGACACCAGCGCTGAGATTAAACGAAGAATAACTCTTGCCAACCGCTGTTGGCTTGCTTTCTTTGGGCTAAGAAAGCAATTGAGTAGCAAAGCCCTCTCTCGAACAACTAAGGTGACCCTTTATAAGACCCTAATCGTCCCAGTCCTGCTATATGGCGCAGAGGCATGAACTCTATCAAAAGCGGATGGGGTAACTCTAGGTTGTTTCGAGAGGAAAATTCTTCGAGTGATTTTTGGTCCCGTCTGCATTGACGGTGAATGGAGGAGAAGATTCAACGACGAACTGTACGGGCTGTACAGCGACATCGACCTTGTCAGAAGAGTGAAGGTCCAACGACTGAGGTGGCTGGGTCATGTAGAGCGTATGGACACGAATGCTCCGGCCCGGAAGATCTTCGAATCCACACCCGAGGGAAGGCGCAGTAGAGGAAGGCCGCGATTCAGGTGGCGCACGCCAGGGGACCATAACCAACTTAGCGTGCGAAACTGGAGACAGCTAGCTAAAGATCGCGCTGGCTTGAGGCGCTTGTTGGTTGAGGCCCAGGTTCACCCCGGACTGTAGCGCCACCTTAAGTAAGCATTAGTCAGCCGTAGCGCACTACTACCTGCTTTTGATTGTATTTGTAAGTCCAATGGTAAAAGATGCATAAACGCTTCCAGTGCAATCGTTGGTGTGGTACGTAAACCACTCCTAACGGAAATGTAGGCTGTTGTTTGTAGCCTGGTCAACATATCACCAGACAAGAGCCCCATTCGTAATTATGGTCCTTACGGCTATTATATGTATAGCCACTACAACATTGAATGTCCCATACCCCATTTCTTACTTGCTGTCCTCTTACAAATGAAGAGAGCATTGTGAACCTTGCGAACCAGGGTTCGGACTTCAGTTATAAAATTTCGCAGTAGATTCACTTTTTTTGCAGTAGATTTTTAATTTTTAGAAAAAAAAAAAATGCGATAAAAACAAAGTTTTAAAATATTTTTTTTTTAAATTCATTGGCTTAAACATAAAAAAAGCGAGAGCCGACAGCAGATCAATACAAAAACAACAATAAATTTAGAAACAGATAAAGGGAAAGACACACTTGAGACTTGACTTCAATATCGGTTCATGCAGGCAAATGCAGTGAAAACGAGATCCCATGCACATTTTCTTTTGAAATATATTGTAATAGATTGCTGAGTCAATAAACATAGTGTTTCCAGTAACTGATTATTTGCAATGGGCTTATAAAAATATACTAAGAAAGGAAAATGTGTAAATATATTCAATTTTGATTTAAGATTTCCGCAATTCACATAAATTGCAGCTGATTGCCAGTCGAGCGCAGTGGTGCAGTAGATTTTATTTTTTTCTTAAAATTGTAGTAGATCTACTGCAATTGCAGTAAAGTCCAAACTCTGTTGTAGACTCTTTCCTGGACGTTAAGTTTCCAATTTATTTTCCTGTCTACTAGTACCATACCAAGATATTTTGCACTTTCCGAGAGAGAAAGTTCCTCTCCAGCAAGTCTGGGGGCAGCTTGAAGGGTGATGTCTTGTCTCTTAGTCCACACCCTTCAGCCCATATTCTGAGCCTATTGAGGGCTGTTTCCAAAAATTCACTAATCGTGTTTAGGAACTTTCCTTGAACAATGATAACTATGTCATCCCCGTAAGCGATGACTCTGAATCCTGCATTGTTGAGTTCCTTAAGTAACTTATCAATGACCAGCACCCAGAGGACCCCTTGGGGGAGCCTCTAGTAACAAAATTTCTTATAAAGAACTGCTCGACATAAAAGCACTCTCAGTATCCAAAAAAGCAGCTGGTAGTATAATAATAACACTGGTTTACATGGTTTTTGTCCTAGAAATGAAAAGTGCTTTTTCTTATCATTTGAGATGCACCGAGTTTCAAAAAAAAATATGAAAAAAATCCAACGCGTCAACTTTCCAAAATATTTATTATTTTTGCTTTACAAAAAAATGCGTACAAAAAAATTAAAAATGAATTGCCTTAGCTTTTTTCTAGTATTTATTTGAGTATGTGTCTCTTATAATAGACCGGCAATAATCACCTAACATGGCTTGGTCCCAGTACCGTTGATAATTTTGTTCAAAAAATTTCAAATCCTGATGAAAACGCTCTCCATGTTCGTCGCTGACTTCTCCGAGATTTTCAGGGAAGAAATCAAGGTGTGAATGAAGGAAATGAATTTTCAGAGACATGCTGACACCCATTCGTTGAAAATTATTTAATAAATCAGCAATCAACTGCTTGTAATTTTCATTTTTTCCTTGCCCAAAAACTCTTATATAACTAGTCGTAGTGAATTCCAAGCAGATATTTCAGTATCCGAAAGACTGTTTTCAAATAAAGGGTGTCCGCGAAACAATTTTCGAATTTAAAATTAAATAATAAAAGATTCACAGGTTTTTATATAATCGTTTTTATTTTAAAATAAAACATACAAATGCGGATTTATGTTTTGAAAATAATTGAAGTTAAATGTTTACCACGGAGATGAACACACTCATTTAAACGAAACACCATATTTTTTGTGAAAACTTTTTTGCAAGTTTCTTGCGAAATTCCTCTGATTTCGTTGCGAATATCTTTTCAGTTGCAATAAATTTCGCGGTTTGTTAACGTAGACTTTAGATTTAAGAAATCCCCATAAAAAAAAAGTCCGCAGGTGTTAAGTCTGGCGATCTGGGGGGCCATGGGATATCACCATAACGACTTATGACTTTTTCGGGGAAAATGCGCCTTACAATGTTCATTGATGCCTCCATCCTGTTGAAACCATGTCGATCCGTTTACCCATTCATTGTTCTCCAACTCAGGTTCCAAAAAGTTTTCCAACATAGACGAATAGGTTTGGGAATTTTTTTTCTTAGTGAAAGACGTGGATTTGCAATAACATCACGACGAACTGCTTCAATTGTTTCGTCAGTTCTCACAGTTCGCGATACACCTGGCCCGTGTCCCACTACAGGTCCTTGTTCACGAAAACTTCGCACCCACTTGCCAATAAGTTGCGTACTAGGACAATCCCGTACACGCCGAATATTGAAATGTCTTGCGAATATCCTGCGCGCCGCCACGGGAGAATCGCCGACCAACGATCCATGGCTACTAAAATCCGCACGACGCGTAAGTGTAATGACTACGCCTCCCCCCTCCGCCGATACCCCGCTCGCCGTTTATTCAAATTCAAAGTCGAAAATTCTTTGGCGGACACCTTTACCTCATCTTTCCACATTTTTTTTGATTTGTGGTCCAATAAAAATACCTTCTTTCAGTTTCGCCTCAGAAAGATTAGGAAAAATTGAGCACAAAGGCTTAAAAGCTACGCTAGTTTTATCTAAAGCCTTGACAAAGTTCTTGAAACTTGATTCTTGAAACTTGATTATTTGACGTAATAAAAATAAAACAAAAATATATGTTTGCGTTTAGTTTTTGTCACTAAATAAAACGATATGAAATTCACTGGAAGGACATGAAATTTTTTAAATTTTGTAAACTAGTGTAATCATATTTATTAGGTGTGTGTGTTCCCTTACTTTCTGGTTCACTTTTGTCACTATGTCACATTTCTCTCATTGCGAGATATTATGCTCACTCAAATTAAATATAACTTTAAAGAAAAGGAAAGCGTTGAACCAAAAATTTGAAAAATGTGAATATTTAATATTCAGTAGAAAAAAACACAAATTTATATTTAAGACCTATTGAATTGCTTTTATTGCAGAAATTAAGAAAGTACAATTCTTTTGTTTCTTACATCTATTTTAATGCTATACAGATTAGAACTTGAACGATTTGACATCCATCTGTCAGCAATAAACAATTAACCCAAAGAAATTTCTTGGGCTAATATTTGCAGTTTATTTATGGAGGGGAAATGTTTTGCTCGCAGTGGCTTAGTGTTAGTGTGTTGGACTACTAAGCGAGGGGTCTCAGGTTCGAATCCCGCAAAAACCCAAATTCCAACTTATGGTTTTTTTCCACTGCACTACCTCTAGCGAACCTCTGACAAACATCCGAGAGTATAAATGTCTTGAAAGAGTTCTCAATTAGCCGTTTGGAGTCGGCATAAAATTGTAGATCCCTTCCATTCGTTCCAAAAATGAAAAACTCACACAAAACGAATGGTTGTTAGAAGCTAGGCCTAGGGTCCCTCCGGAGTTGTTGCGCCAACTATTTATTTTTTAAATGTTTTGCTCTCTCTTTTTGGCTCTCTCCTGCCCAACTTTTGCGTAAGGGAACGAAGTTTGACTAAATTTGGCGAATGTGTTCGAATGCATTATCGTTAGGGAACGGAACTATTGTATCATACACGCTCATACAGTAAGAATTCACTTAGAAGTCTGTGAAAGATAAACGGTTTTAATTTAATATTCATAAATGATTTGAAAGTTAAGTTGGACTGTTTATATTATATTAATGAGGTTTTTTATATTTATTTTATATTTAGTTTTAAATTAATTTTAATTGAAATTGTAATCGCTTGAAGAGGGATAGGGTTGGGAAAAAGTTAGCTGCTTTAGTTGCTGAGAAAGTTCGTTTTTAAATCGTCGTGTATTTGTTAAGTTGCCTTTCCATTTGATAGTAAAAATACTGCGAGCAGCTTTCAAGCAGCTCTCCGGACTAAGCCCGCAAGTGATCATAGTCTTGAGAGTAGTTCGCATAGAGTTAATTTTTCACCAAGAGTGACTCTCGAGAGCGAAAGTACTATCAAATGGACAGGCAGACAGGCACCTTTAGCTCTCGCAAGTTACGTGAGAGTAAATTCTAAACGCGGATAGCAGCAACAAAAAACTGTCTTTCGGATGTTAAACATGAAAAGCGCGGAAGTACCAGACAAGAAGATCTGCTAACAAACCGGAAACTGGATTTTTTTCATGAAGATGTCGTGAGGAGAAATGACAACGGATTAACAGGGGCTGTAGGAAATAAGTCCCAAATGAAATAAGGCCCCAAAAGAGAAAATGAAATAAGGCCCCAAATTTGGAGTTTATACGTATTCCATATCGGAAGGGTAACAATTAATAATAAAAAAATAATTTTGGGGACTTATTTCATTTTTTCAATTTTCATTAAGAAATAAGGCCCCAAAAAAGGAAATAACATCCCAAATTCTATTAAAATTCGTTGTTGTTGTTTCCTGTATAATTTTTTGGGGCCTTATTTCATTTTTCTTTTGGGGCCTTATTTCGCAGAGCCATTAACAGGTCTTACGCTGAAGTATGGCTTGTTTTTTTTTTTTGTAACAATCGTATGGACCTTTTTAGAGATATGTCCAAATTTCAAAAGCCAATATTCGATTTTTTTTTTTTTTTAGCGGAAGACTGAGAATGCAGTCGTGTTCACCTCATCTACTTAAGCTCAAATATCAATTTTGGTTGCAATCGTTGGAGCCGTTTTTGAACAAATCAAACTAGAATGAACTTCTTATATGAGAAAAGTACCATTAATATTGAGGTTACCTTGCAAAACAAAGACCGCCACTAACTGTAAGCCCCCAAACTCCAAATCCGATGTTTGAACGAAGTCCGGGCAGCCGTTTAGGAGGCTTTAGGCCTCAAGACAGACGGAGAGACTGACAGAATGCCTTTTTTCTAAAAATAATTTCAATGCCAAGGTATAAATTGTGCGGCAATTGGCATCACTGGGTGAACCTGCCATGAATATAAACCCCCCACATACCGTGTTATAACAGATGTTCGGAGAGGACGAACAAAAATCAATAAAACCCACTGCTCGCATGAATGAATCCTCTTTTCTTTACAAGATCGCACATATTAGTTGACCTAATTAGTTGCGATTGTGTGCTCTACCTCTAACAGTGGCCAGTGGAGTGAATCCTCGGTCGAATGTGTGCATGTGTCTGTGCGGCGCATTGCTGCATAGTGACCTTCACACAATGGAATGGATGTTAAGTGAAATCTATTGTAGCGATGGGCAAGTCAACAGCTAATTGCGACCCAACAAGGCGACTGGCCTAGTTTGCCGCTGTCCAAAATGTTTATTATTCCACATGCATTCGGTTTCGGTGTGTAAAAGTTTCGCTTTTATTTAAATCCCATGCAGTTAGAGTTAAGAATTTTAAACCGAAGCGCTTAAGTAAAAGTAAAATCGTTTCTGTAAAATGGTAATTTTTTTTTAAACTTTTTTTTTGCCGCCAACCACTGTCGTCGTAGAGGTGGCTTTGCTGCTGAGTTATGACTACTCACAGTTCCGTCTATGGCATTGGTCAGAGAGCACAAAAAGTTATTTCCTAAAAAAAAGTGGTGCAGTTAAATTGTCAAAGTGGCATTTGTTTCTGTTTTGGAAATTCCCTGTCGGGGTAAATATACCAGCAAAGAGTTATTTTGAAATATTTCCACCACCGAAAGTGAACACTCATTTGTGTTGTGCATGTGAATATTTTGTTTATATATTGTCTGCTGGTCGATGTACAAGTACATCCATATATGCATATAAATAAATCATCCACAACTTGAGCGGCAAATACAAATATGAATATGTGAATAGTTGGCGTGTGAATTATTTTATAGTTATGCAATTGTACTTAGTTGTTGGTAACAGCAACAACTGCTTAGACTAGTGCTTCTAGCCCAGCAGCCGTATAAGCGCTTTGAAATATCACTGATTTCGTGATAGCCTCGGCTATATAGATACATGTTAACGAGTGCAAAACAGATTTTTGTTATTTCATTTTGTTTGCATTTATGTAACACAAAGCAGTGTTAATGGCTTTTGAACGAACTGTTCTTTATTATTAGGCGTTTCAATGAGTGTTTTTTTTTTTTTTTTTTTGTATGCAAATTGTTAGTCTTTGGTTAAAAATAAATTTGCAGACTAGAAGGTTAATGCTGGGGTCACTGGGTTTTTTATTCTGTTTTGACATGTGAAATGTCTGGTTCTGCAAAATTAGACTTGTGAGCAAATACAGGGTGGGCCAAATACAAGTTTCTTTATAAAAATGCAATAAATTGAGCAAAATTAACTTTTTTACATGTATTGTGGCTTTATTAGTGAGAGCTTTATTCCCTATGGAACACATAACGTCGTTCAAGAGGCTGCCTCGGCTGGCTTCGCAAGAGCGCTTTCTGTCATTCTAATTTTCAAAGCCCTTGTTAATGATTGGCCTTAAATAGATGAATCATTTCCGGATTGTTGGCATAGCATTGGTCCTTCACGCTTCCCCACCAAAAAAAAAAACAAAAAGTCCGAAGGAGTCAAATCGCAGCGAGGCGGCCAGTTGACGCCAAGACGGCTGATAACAAGTTTTGGGAAATTGGTGCGCAGAAGATCGATTGTGGTATGGGCTTTGTGCCATGGGCTGTGTGGCATGGGCTGTGTGGCATGGCGCGCCATCCTGCATGAACCAAAGGTCGTAAAAAACCCATGTCTCCAAACACACACTTCTGTAACGCCCACGTTGACCACTACACAATCCGCACCAAACTGTCACTCTCTGTGAATGCATTGGTTTTTCGACAATAACGTACGGGTTTTCCGAGGCGAATTTCGTTTGTTAACGTAGCGTACAGCAGGCGCGGTGGGTGCTTCATCCCGGCCAAGCTTCTTTTAAAAAAACGCACTGTTTGGGCTACACAGCACTCTCTTTGGAAATAAGTTTTCAATATTTCCCAACGTTGTTCAAGCTCAAAGCGACTCACTTCGTTCCGCGGATGTATGACACTGACTTTCTGTCAAGATTTCAAGCGGGAAAAGTTGTCAGTGTCAAAATAGCCAATGATTTAAAAAGAAACCAATAGATGGCCCACCCTTTATTAGTGTGTCAATAAAATAATGAATATAACTGATAAATTATTTCTGCACAAACATTCCAAAATGTCGACTGCGGTCTGTGAGGTCTCAAGGTGTTTTTTGTTGTTAGCTGTAATCGCTTGTGTGCAATTTGCTAATTGTTGGTTCTAACTGGCTACTAAAATTTACACCTCGAGGTAAAGTCGAACAAATTTTTGTAAATTAGCTCTTAAATGAACCCTGCTTTGAGTATAACGGTTAAAGTATCGAGAAGCAAGAAACAAGATTGCGTTTTCAGGCCGGGGCTTACAACGGCCTTAAATAACAAGCCCATCCAGCCAACTTGATCCCAAATTCGTAGCCTTCCAGTTACGTCAACCTAAAGAGGCGAACAAGTTTGGCAGGAATGCCGGAAGGTGACGTGGCTTTGTATAGCTCTTCCTTAAACAAAAATCTAAAAACGCAAGCTATTTGAGTTCAGATATCGAGAATGAAATCCTAGAGATATGTTCTGATATTATCACAACTGAAGTAACTAAACGGGCTATAAGTTCAAGTTGTTTCAGTATCCTCGCTAACGAAACAATGGATGTTACTGGCACTGAACAGCTTTCGATATGCCTTTGATATGTCAACTGTTCAGCAGATCCCAAAAGTTGTATGCTTCTGGAAGATTTTGTAGGTTTTGTTCCTGTTGATGACCAAACATCTGATGAAAATCTGACAAAAACTATACTGCAGCAATATGAAAAGTGGAGTATTATTTATTTATTTTATTTATTTAATTGACTTCAAAGATATATACAAATTACTATTTCTAAACTTTATGTTTGACTTAAGTCTTAAAGATGGTTTGGCCGAAGGCCGTCTACCAGACTGACATTTATAACATCATTTTTACATTTTTTTTTTTTTTAAAGCTTCCTGAACTAAACATGTTCTGTAACGCATAGCGCTTAAACAATATTGATGAAGAAGATCCCAACTTCGTTCGCCGTTCAAGATGCTGATCGTTTCCTCTAAATTAAGCGTGGCTACACCAAAGAAGCGTTTGCGGAAATCCTTGAGTATTGGGCAAACTCCCAGGAAATGGAATACATCCTCCCGTTCTTTACGATTGCACAAGTCACACAATAATGGTAGCTCTGGTCGGTGGGGAATGTAGTTCAAACTAAGGAGTTCTCCTCTTACTTTGAATAGCAGGCTGATTTTTTCGGAAGTGTTGTCAGCTAAGAAGTAGTTTTTTTGCTTTAAGTGGTGCTTTAATTTACTGTAGTAAGCCCTGTATATTTTGAAATGCATTTTAAGGGTGTCCAAAAAGAGGGGTGCTATTCCCGTTTCCCAGTCTGAAGGTACCTTTAATAAAATAAAGAAGGAACTTTTCCACGGCTTCAAAAGAACGATATCCCCATGCCTGTGCTCCGTAAAACAGAATTGCAATTGCGGTTGCTCTAAAGACTTTATACTTAGCTATGTGGGAAACGTTATTCTTAAGAATGCAACTTCTCCACACAGAACACATAGCACGCTTGGCTTCCCCTAATTTGGCTTGTAGATGCTTATGTAGGTTTAGGTTAGAAGCAATCAAAACTCCCAGATACTTATACTCCTTAAGTATTTCTATTGCCTCCTCATCAAAAGTCCACTTTTCCCTTCTAGAGTATCTTCCGCCGCCGTTCCTGAATATCATCATTTTTGATTTGGAAAGGTTAATAATTCAAAAATGCAAAAGATAAGTTCCTAGCTCTCAAGCATTCATTGTCGAACCACTTTTTTTTTGTTTTCCGAAATCTTCCTTCCTGTTTTCTGCTGAGGAGCCGCTTTCATGATGACATTCGTTAAGGTGTCCATGTCAAGATTACCTGTAGCGTTCATGCCCAACTGAGTTTTAAGCTGCCTGTCTAGATTATGTTGAAATACTTCTCTAAAACTGTCTCTCCAATGTAATTTTGGAAGGAGCCCAACCGTAGGTTCAATTGTTTCACTCCCTGATGATCTAATTCGAAAGGACACCTCTAGGGGCATGTGGTCTGAGAACGTTTTTACTGCCACTTTAAATTCATCGAAAATGCAGTCCCAGTCTCCAGATAAAAAACAATAATCTATCACAGAGCAGGCCGTTCCACGGATAAAAGTGTATTCGCCAAAACGATCGCCTTCGTTGGTTCCATTAAGTACCCAACTGTCCAAAGCATCTGCTAGCTCAAGAATTTTATTCCCCTTCGAATCGCACACCCCGTCCTTTGATCTACGATCACAGCTAATACGGGCTCGGTCTACACCGATGTTAACAAAATTTTGCGATAGGCCTATTCTTCCATTAAAATCGCAGATTAGCATAAGATTTGAATCTCCTACCACATTAATAAGATCACGTAGTTTGTCAAAGTCGCGCTGCCAATGGCTGCAGTTCAAATAAATAAGTACAACGTAATAGATCGTGCCTTCCATTTTGATTTCAAATATTCGGGATTGCTCTATGTTCTTAAACTTAATTACAGCATCTTTATGGTTTTTTTTTATGACCGAACAACTCGCCGCCAGATCCCCTACCAAAAATACTAGTTTTAACAGCTGGTATGCATTCTAATTCGTAGTTCATGAAAATATTCTTAAAACTAGTTTCATCATAATTAATAATATGTGTTTCCAATAAAATAAATACATCGAATTGCTTAATATAATTAAAAAATTCAGTAAATATACTTTTGGTTTTTAGCCCAGCGACGTTATAACTTAAGATTTTAAGCGTTGAAAATTTAACGTTCGCCTGGCAGACGGATTCTTCTCAGTTGGATGACGTGCCGTGTAAACCCCCACTTGTGTGTCCACCTGCAGTTCGCCCCACAGCTCCAGTATCCATTGTGCTTGCACCATTAACACTTCTTTATTGTTGCGTATATTATTTTGCTTTTCTGATTGTAGTTTATTTAATAATGTTAGTAAAGAATGAGGAATCTCTCCGATATACCGTCCCAATATGGCTAGACTATCATTATTGCTTCTATTTTTGAGGCCTTGCGTTGAATCCCATGTAAAAACAGTGTCTTCCACATGTTATCTATCGTGGAGTACAGTGCAGGATAAGGCAACTTTATCCAAACGCTAGGTATGTAGGTACGTACAGGTACACTGTGCAAGCCATCGCTTGAACCTGACTCTGTCTAATGCCATTTCGCAATTGCCTTGGTGTAGTTAGTGAAATAGCAAATATACAAATATAACTTTTAAAAATGTCGTTAAAAAACACGCACCAGAGAGCCGAGAAACTCGACTTCTACGCCTTTGTGAAACAAGTTTCTTTAAATGCATCTGAATAAGTCTTGAAGAAATAACGAGCAGAACGTTGGCGATGTCTTCGAAAGCATCCACACTTTTGGCAGCTGGCTAAAAAAGTGATTTCCTAATAAGCCTCATTTTATGCGAACAACTATTCAGTTTAATGCTGCCCTTATCAGTTTTCCTACATTACAAATCCTAAGATTTCGTTTCTGCAATCGACCGCACAGGTTCTGAATTCTCTTAAGCACATCAGAAAAAATGTCGACGATTTTTGATGTGTAAACATTTATGCGCGCGAATCTGGTATAGTAATTCCAAACATTATGCAACGAAAAATGCGACAGTTTTTTGATGTGTATTTTCTTCTAATGGACTTGGAGTTGGAGTTGGAGTTGGGAGTTGGAGTTGGAGTTGGAGTTGGAGATGGAGTTGGAGTTGGAGTTGGAGTTGGAGTTGGAGTTGGAGTTGGAGTTGGAGTTGGAGTTGGAGTTGGAGTTGGAGTTGGAGTTGGAGTTGGAGTTGGAGTTGGAGTTGGAGTTGGAGTTGGAGTTGGAGTTGGAGTTGGAGTTGGAGTTGGAGTTGGGAGTTGGAGTTTTGGAGTTGGAGTTGGAGTTGGAGTTGGAGTTGGAGTTGGGAGTTGGGAGCTGGGAGTTGGGAGTTGGGAGTTGGAGTTGGAGTTATGCGCGCGTTATTGGAATCTGGTATAGTAATTCCACACATGATGCAACGAAAATACTTAATGCAACGAAAAATGCGACAGTTTTTGTTTTATGTGTATTTTCTTCTAATGGACTTGGAGTTGGAGTTGGAGTTATGCGCGCTTTATTGGAATCTGGTATAGTAATTCCACACATGATGCAACGAAAATACTTAATGCAACGAAAAATGCGACAGTTTTTGTTTTATGTGTATTTTCTTCTAATGGACTTGGAGTTGGAGTTGGAGTTTGAGTTGGAGTTGGATTTGGAGTTGGAGGTGGAGTTGGAGTTGGAGGTGGAGTTGGAGATGGAGTTGGAGTTGGAGTTCGATTTGGAAATGGAGTTGAAGTTGGAATTTGAGTTGGTCTTGGTGTTGGAGTTGCAGTTGGAGTTATCAAGCCACACACATACCGCTCGCATGGTGTTTACACATATTTCGGGACTGTTGTTTACAGTCAGTCGGGCCTTTTTTTTCAAAGAGGCTTTTCAAATCGCATCCGAACTTGCCGAGGTCTTACCTGAAGTTGAATTAAGAGCTCCAAGAACTTCACTGCAAACAAACAACGCGTTCCAATTCAGAAACCTTTTCTATTGAGCCTTTTCTTAGAGTGTTTATACTGATTCCTTCCATAAATTCGTTAATACAAAATCTTACGGCAAGATTCATGGTCAACGAAGCTACCATCGTTTCAAATGAGCGAGTTAACGGAATGGATTTTGATAATGGATGTTGCCAGCTGTGAAAGCTGAGTACATTCTTTGGTGCGAAAAAATATCGTCGAGTGATCCTTCTACCGAAGTTCTGAAATTGCTTGATATATGTGACAAGACTTACTTTAGAGGTATAAACTTCTTTCTTACGGTTTTGGCCACGCTTCCAGTTGAAAAACCTGAGCTAGTGTTGAAAGAACCCTTTCAACTATGAAAAGGATTAAAACAGTGTCCCGAAGCGTTATGGGTTCATTCATTCATTCAGTTCATTCGGATATTAATGTGGATCCAGATAAGGATTGATCTTATGATAAAAAAAAAAAATCAAGACGTCTTCTACTTTGAAAAAATGTGTAAAAAAATAATAATAAGTATGTTCAAGTACATACGGTTTAAAAAACTAATAAAAATCAATGAATTGAAATATTATATAGTTTTTTGAAAGGTTTTAGATATTCACACAGTACAGCCGACAAGATCTTATATGCAACATTCAGGAGACTTATTCCGCTGTAGTTGGCGAACCAAGAAAGTCAACATACCTAAGTGATGGAATGGTAAGCATAAGCATAAGCATGCCACTCAACGACAGTGTCAGGTATCTTGGAAAAACTTGGAAACAATGCCAAAGAAGAGTATTGGATATGCAGGAGGGCTTTTGAGAAGTCGTGGGGCTTAGAAACCAAACAAGTCCTTTGGCTATAACCGGTCTTTCATTAAGGGCTTGACAACTTATTTTTTAAATAAAATGCGAACTACTCGAGATATCTGAAAATTTGATTGGCTTGAATCACAAACATGGGAACATATGCGGCGGTCTTGAACCCAATTTTCGATGCCTCGGCTGCACATTTAGACCGATATGGCAGTTATTTCTCGTTCAATATTGGCTCTGAACTCCTCTAACGTCGCCGGCTAGTTGGCATAGGCCAATCATTTAATGTAGCCCCATAAAAATAAGCCCCTGAGGCGTTGAATCACACTATCTCGGCGGCCAATCGACGGGCTCGTTTCTCGAGAAAACACGTTTACCGAACTGAGACTTCAGTAACTCCATTGTTGCATTCGCTGCGTGGCTTGAGGCACCGTCTTGTTTGAACCACATGTCACTGATGTCCAATTCATGAAATTGCTTAAAGAAATAACGTTCCAACATATCTCTGACCGTCATTTTCATCGACGAAAAAAACTTCGGCGTGTTAAGTTATCCACACGTTTTTTCATGTCAATGTAAGCTAACACGCGTTTATTGCTCTTTCAAATATCCAGAAAATGTCAAATATCTGGGCTTTCTGCTAATTTCAAAATTATTGGCTTCGTTAACTAATTGGTATGTGTGTCAAAAAATAGTTCAACAAGCCGATAATTAGATACATTTTCCGACAACTGAGGAAGAAATCAAACATAACATAACATAACCCGATGGAATCCCGGCTATAGTACTCAAGAACTGTGCACCAGAACTTGCACCTGTACTCTGTAAGCTGTTTAGCATGTCGTACTCCCAGAAGACGTTTCCTTCTTGCTGGAAGACCGCTCGCATTCAACCTATTCCAAAGAAAGGGAGGAAATGTCTACCACAAAACTATCGTCCAATAGCGTTACTTTCAATGCTCTCTGAAGTAATGGAAAAGGCAATAAATGTCGAAATAATCAAATATCTAGAAGGCCATCGATTAATAAGCGACAGGCAATACGGATTTCGGAGCCGTCGTTCCACTGGTGACCTGTTAAGCTACGTAACGCACTTATGGACACAATCAAATGAACAACACGGCGAATCCAGAGCCGTAGCCTTGGACTTATCAAAGGCATTTGACCGAGTCTGGCATAGAGCCCTATTAGGCAAGTTAGCGTCTTACGGATTACCACAAAAACTCTGCGGATGGATGCAAAATGTTCTTCTGGGAAGATCGATCCAAGTTGTTGTAGATGGTGTATCATCCAAGTCGTTTGCTATAAATGCAGGAGTGCCCCAAGGATCTATTCTTTCTCCAACTCTATTTCTTCTCCACATCAACGATTTGCTTGGATCGACAAATAATAATATCTACAGCTTTGCAGATGACAGCACTCTTATATCCTCCATCTCGAACAGTGGGCCTGTGAATACGGCTACATCACACAATCAGAGATGTGAACAAATTAATTCTCTAAATGATGATCTGGACAAAATCTTGAAGTGGGGAACGGACAACTTGATTGTATTTAATGCAAACAAGACACAGCTCACAACATTTTCCAGAAAAAATGCATCAACGGTTCCTCAGATCCAAATGGATGACCATCCAATCCATCACAAGGACTCAATGCACCTTCTAGGAGTCACAGTCAATTCAGGAATCACATGGCAGAACCACATATCCCATATCGCAAAATCGGCGTCCGCAAAGTTGAGCTACCTATTTAGAGCAAAGAGGTACTTTAGCCCCAAACAACTTCTCCTTCTCTACAAAGCACAGGTAAGACCAGGCATGGAATATTGTTCCCATATATGGAGCTCGGCCCCAAAACATTCACTTAACCTGCTTGATAGCATACAGAGACGAGCAGTTCGACTCATTGGAGACCCTACACTCACATCGAATCTACAACCGTTGGTGCACAGAAGAGAAGTCGCTGACCTATGCTTGTTCTATAGGTACTTTCATGGTAGATGTTCTGAGGAACTCAAAGACATTATCCCTCGAAATGCAACTTTTGGGCGCCCAACAAGACAGGCTGCTAATGCTCATGACCTTACAGTAAGTACACTTGACAACCGCGAGGACATCAACTTTCCAAAACTCCTTCTCTTACAGGACAAGCAAACTTTGGAACTCGCTTCCTGGGGATATATTTCCAGAAGACTACAATTTGCAGCAATTTAAGTGCAAAGCAAACATACATCTGCAGGCATCTCGGGGCGCTGTTGAAGCGTTATAAGTTCGCCTTTCCCGGGAGAAGTATATAAAAAAAGAAGAAAAAAAAGGGATTATTTAAAGGGGAATTTGACTACAGTGGAATGGGAAAAATTACCACGTTTCGTGGGACAAACAATGATAGAGTGCACTGCCTGTCACCGTATGCGACGGATTCTATGGCACTGCTCGTTCCGTAGAATACGTCAATATTAACGAATCCGACGACGCGACGGATGCAACGTATTATATGGGCCCTTTAAGAAGTCACACATTCTAAGCGCAGCGTTTTTTTTTTAAGGTTTTGATAGTTTGAATTTGGGATTTACTTAGGAAAATCTTTCCTACAGCTTCTATGGCCTGGACAAACCACATTTTGGTTCACACTTGGGAGTAAACGAGGCAGATGGAATTTCCTCATTGCCTGCTGAAATTCAGAAGAATCAATTAAAAATCGAATATAGATGCACTTATACTTACCATAAAGCCCTTCTAAATAGTCATCTTCTTGTGTATTTATTTACAGTTTCACAAAAATCTGAAAATAAATCACTACATAGTATAAAGCAAAGTCGCTTTCTTTGTCCCTATGTCCCTATGTATGCTTAAATCTTTAAAACTACGCAACGGATTTTGATGCGTTTTTTTTAATAGATAGGGTGATTGAAGAGGAAGGTTTATATGTATAATACCATCCATTAAATAGTGGAGAAATACTGTTATTTCTGAGGTTTCTAATGTGATGTCGTAAATAATTTCATTTTTTCCGCTTACATTGCAAACGCAGGCTGAACCCTACGTGCGAAGCCGGGGCGAGTCGCTAGTTCAAAATAAACGAACCACAAACCAGTTGGCTCTATGTCAAGTTTGACAGAAATTTAAAAAGGCGAGTTACACGTACAGCTTTAAGTTACTTTGCTAAAACCTTTTACTCAAAGCAAATGCTAGTTTTTATTCATACGACCTACTGTTTGGATATTATAAAATGTTTAATTTTCAGTTATTCAGATTTATACTCAAGTGTATAAATAAAAATGTTTGCCAAATTAAATTGTTTATATCCACAACGCGCAATAGTTTAGTTATCTAGGAATGTTTATTTCTATTTACTTCACAAATTGCAGGTATATATCTACCCTGATATCAGGTATCGCAAATTCCTAGCATACATATACAATCACTGCGATAATTGTTGTTTATTATTTTATTTTAATAAAAACAAAAGTATTTCGAAACTCCCCATTTATAGCAAAGGTATTGAGGTATACATGTAAAATACTTGGCCAATGTAAGTTGAATGTTGAAACAAAGTATGAATAAATATATCCTTTTGAAAACCAGGTCATGGCCTTGTTATTGTTTTGTGGTCATTGTTCCTTATCGACTGACAATTTATCTTCGTGCTCATTTGTTTGAACCACGTTAACGTAAATGACTGCCTTTCTTCTCATACGAGAGAGACAATGTTGACAGTGTTGACAATAAAATAGAAAAGACTGTTGGGTACATGCTTGAGTAGTGCTCATTTATCGCTTGCTGAGGATGGGTTCAATGTACACGTTCTAGCATACTGCACGTTTGTTTGGTGTGTTTAATGCTTTTTGGCCTGTTAAGCTTTTAGCTGTTGCTACATTATATATATGTATCCAATTACAAGAAGTTTGGAAATCATATTTCCTATCACCGTGCGAGCGTGCCTAATGGATTAATTATCACGTTGCAAATACTTGGCTGGCAGATAGCTGTCATGCAGTGGCAGCACAGTGGTTATACTCGAGACGAAACCTGTGGTCTAGCATTTGCTTCGCTTTTGTTTTCAATGAGAGAGTGCTGTTGCTGGTACTTTTTTGCAACATGCGGGTTCAATGTCACTTTGCATCATGGGAAGTAATAAAGCGTATCGCACTTTTAGTTTTTAAACACATAACGACTGTAATCGAGAGTTGGTATGCAAAACGATGTGGTTACAACAATTTCCAACACCAACAAGGTACAACAATAGTTGACGAAAAATGAGATGTAATAAAATGCATCTGATTTGATTGTCGTTATGGAGGGGGCTTCGCGGGACAGCATGTAATGTAATCCAGTTATCTGAAGACTGTCTTGACTATATCCTCATGTTCGGCAACTTAAATCTGCTTCAACTGCACTGGACTCGTATCAGATTTTGAATATTTTTTCACAGCTTCGTATACGCCAACTGAATGAAGGAATGTCTTTTCTTAGATTGATTAACCGTCAGAAAGGCTGTAGCCACCTAGCCTTGTCTTAACTATTGGTCACATCAACTCATCTGCCTTGGTTTCTCTCCTGTTTCAATCGTCTGTAGCACCTCCATTTCTCAATCCTTCTCTCTTTCTCCACGACCCCTCCACTACAGTCCATACACACACATAGACACCATAGTCCGTAGCCAAACTTTCGCTTTTAGAACAAATGACATAAGCAACTATAGACCAATTTCACTTCTGCCTTCAGTTAGCAACATTTTTTGAAAAAATTGTGAAAAATGGGATTGTTATCTTTCTTAATAAGACGCGCTTCTTCAGTACATTTCGGTATGGGTTTCAATCAGGTGAAAGCAAAGTGGCTTGAACTTGCACCAGGCAAATCAGCCCACCGCAACGAAACATAATACATCATTTTTTACACATTTATTACAATTTATTACAGTTAGTCCGAATTTTATTACGCTTGCCGTTCTCGAGATATCGCGTGCTGGTGTAGGTTTTATTTGAACCTACACCACCACTCTATAACTCTTGATGCAGTTGAGATATTTGGTTCAATCCTAAACCAGAATTTATTACAAATTTATTACAGCTGCACCAAATTAATTTACGGTTCAAAAATCAGAAATTTACAAAACTACAAGCTTTAGAAGATACCCATGTAAAATTCCAAAACATAGAATTTTACATTAACATCGAATATTTTATTACACCACACCGCCTGATGTAATATTACTTTTTTTGACTAAAGATTCCAATAGACAAACATTCACCATATGGATGTGCATTTCTACCCCTACATAGAAATACAGACATTAGAAAATTGCCACTGTCACTTAGTATACTTATTTATACTTAAGTATTATACCACACCTCCTTAAGAAAAAATATCTTATTAAAACGCCTTTAGAGGGTAGCAATAGGCATTTCTACACTGTAGAAAATTGCGTTTTTACCACCGCTTTGAATTACAGGCATTAGAAATATCTAATAAAAATTCAAATATGTATATCACATTTTCCTGCAACATAGAATAATTTATTACACCACACCGCCTATTGTAATAAAAGTTATTTCGGCTTAGATGCCTCCAGAAGGTTCCAATACACCAGCCTTCACAAGGGCGATGTGCACTTTTACCCCCACCTTGAGCTACAAGCCTTAGAAAATTGCACATATTTATATCATTCACCACTAAACCCATTTTTGCCGCTTCTGTACTAATACTAGCAAACGCTCCAGTAACAGCTCGCTGTGTTCTGCCAACAATGTCAATGTCGTCAGCGTATGCAAGCAGTTGCACAGACTTATGGAAAATTGTGCCTCTGGTGTTGGCTTGTGAGTTTCGCACAATCTTCTCAAGAATGATGTTGAAGAAGTCACATGACAGCGCGTCACCTAGTCTAAATCCTTTTTTGACATCAAAGGTCTCGGTGAGATTGTTTCCGACCTTTACGGAGCAGCGAGCGTTCTCCATCGTCATTCTGCACAATCTGACAAGTTTGGCAGGGATGCCAAAACTAGACATGGCTCTGTATAGCTCGTCTCTATAAATGCTGTCATATGCGGCCTTAAAATCGATAAAAAGATGGTGAGTATCGATCTGGACTTCTTGGGTTTGCTCCAGGATCTGCCGTAGTTGTGAATATTTGATCGGTCGTGGACTTACCGGGCCTAAAACCGCACTGATAGGGACCTATCAGATCGTTGACGAATGGTTTCAGGCGTTCACACAGTACAGCAGACATGATCTTATACGCAGTGTTTAGGAGACTGATGCCTCTATAGTTGGCACTCTACCAAGTCATCTCCGGCTGCTTTGAAGAGCTCGGCAGGTAAGCCGTCTGGACCAGCAGCCTTGTTGGATTTAAGCTTAGATATTGCTATCCTCACTTTATTTTGGTCAGGTGGACGGAAGTCTTGGCTTTCATCGTCCAGGTTGAATGGTTCGTTCTGCCTGACAGCGGAATTTGTGTCGTCTTCGCCGTTCAGCAGTCTGCAGAAATGGTTTTTCCATGTCCTCAGCACCGACTGTGACTCTACTACAAGGTATCCCTGTTCGTCTCTACAGGTCTCCGTTCGGTTCTTGTTGGCATGATACGTTCTTTTTACCTTTTGGTAAAACTTCCGAACATTGTTCCTGGAGTAACACCTCTCTATATCCTCGATCGCGCGCTTCTCATGCTCTCTCTTTTTTCTCCGGAGAAGCCGATGTTCTTCCCTCCTTTTTTGCTCGTAGAGCTGACGAGCTGCTCTCGTCCTTCTATGCAGCGACGCTTCGTAGGCACTTTGTTTTCCTGCATGTGCTTGCCGGCACTCTTCGTCAAACCAGGGGTTTCGGGGGGGGGGTGGGCTGGTTAAACCGAGCACATCAGTTGCGGCGTTTTTGATGGCTTCTTGGCATCGGCGCCACTGGTCTTCGGCACTTGATGCTGGCAGCATAGGACTTCTCGAGAGGTTGAGGGATACGCGATCGGCATAGGTTCTGGCGGTTTGTTGCGTTTGTAGTCGTCCGACGTTAAATCTCCTCACAGTATTTTCTCGTTGTTGTGGTGTCTGGGATATCCGCATCCGTACCTTAGCTACAACAAGGTAGTGGTCCGAGTCTATGTTGGCCGCTCGGAAAGTTCGGACATCTAGAATACTGGAGGAGTGCCTTGCGTCGACGCAACCAATAGCATTCAGTAATGTTAAAATGTGGTATTCCCGAACTCTATTACATTCCCGCATAGTTTTGTAGCGGTTGGCAGCATTGATTTTATATTTTTTGTATGTTTTTGCATGTCACACAGATTCTAGGAAAACTAAAAAAAAAAATTGAAGGGGCCAGCGGCAAGGGCATTGCGAGTTTGGGGCAGGGTTGCCCGAATTTAGTTCGCTTTAAGCGCCCAAACCTATAAAAAATTTAGCCCAATATCGTTGATCAGAAAGAAGCCCAAAAATCGTTGAAAATGTTGGTATATTTTTCAGGCTTCTTCTCACTGCGGTTTTTTTTTTTTTACTTCTACAGCCTTGGATTTTATTTGACTTTTTTTCTGCTATTGGTTTTTGTGACTTGTGTCAATCCAAAAGGCCTGCAAAATGAATTGGTGTGCGTGCAACTTGAACGACTGTTCGATGCCACTTGACTGCAGGAGTGCTGCCAAGTTTTAAAAGTGCGGGTTTGTTCGAAAATATTTCCTTTTTTAATTTTGTGAAAGAATAAAACAAACAAAATATATTAGGAACAATATACCGTTAAGCACGGCTTTGTTTACTCCGAACCTCCCCATCGACATACATTATTTTATGTCCAACATTTGCGGCTTGACAAATTCTAAATTGCGACTCATAAGGCCATAAACTATGCTAACCTTTTTCATGTTGAAAGAAATACAGTCTGGCGAGATGCCATAAACTATATCTCACAGTGAGTTTTAACTAAAATCAAAGTCCAATTAGCGAACTTCTAACGCAAACTTTGATAATTTTGCTTCGGCTTTTACGTCAATACGATTCTGAAAGAATCCACAGTCAAATCATTACGCATATTTCTACATGTGGACTTTTGAGAAAGTCCGATTGTTGCGATTGTTGTTATAAAATCGTAAAATGTACCTCTTACCACAACACTGAGCGCTGCAGCTTCGATATTCTCCGCATACTTCTTCTATACTTTTGCTTATTTAGTTTGTGGCTTACGGCAGCATTCTTTAAGACAAGTTATATAGATCTGGGTCTAGTATTTGCATTCCCGCTAAACGCAAAAATGTTGATGTCCATCAAAAGGTGATGCATTGTCTTGTAACTTTTGCCAAATCTCCCTAGATTGTTATAAAACCAAATGTTGCCTACCTCTTTGGCTGTGGCTTTAAATTAATCATCAATAGCCGCTGCCCTAGAATTAAAGTACGCTCAACACAACACTGATTAATAATTTAATTTTCTTCTTACAGGATACGGTCGTCGTGAAGTGGTTGAGTACCTGTTGAACAACGGCGCCTCCATTCAAGCTTGCGATGAAGGTGGCCTTCATCCATTGCACAACGCTTGCTCATTTGGTCACGCCGAAGTCGTACGTTTGCTTTTGAAAGCCGGTGCTAGTCCGAACACCACAGACAATTGGAATTACACCCCACTCCATGAGGCCGCAAGCAAGGGAAAAGTAGATGTCTGCATTGCACTGCTGCAACATGGTGCCAATCCAAATATTCGCAATTCGGAGCAGAAAACTCCACTCGAACTGGCTGATGAGAACACAAGACCTGTATTAACTGGAGAGTACCGCAAAGATGAACTCTTAGAGGCTGCCCGTTCTGGAGCTGAAGATCGTCTGCTGGCTCTACTTACACCGCTTAATGTTAACTGTCACGCTAGCGATGGACGCCGTTCGACACCATTGCACTTGGCTGCTGGATACAATCGTATAGGAATAGTGGAGATTCTCTTGGCTAACGGCGCAGATGTACATGCAAAGGATAAAGGTGGACTGGTGCCATTGCACAATGCCTGTTCGTACGGGCATTTCGAAGTGACCAAACTGCTAATTAAGGCCGGTGCCAATGTGAATGCAAATGACTTGTGGGCGTTTACGCCTTTACATGAGGCTGCATCTAAGAGTCGTGTAGAGGTTTGCAGTCTTTTGCTGAGTAAAGGGGCCGATCCAACCCTGTTGAACTGCCATAATAAATCTGCAATAGACTCTGCTCCAACGCGTGAGTTAAGGGATAGAATAACTTGTAAGTTTTACTTCAAAATGATTGAAGCAAGCTTCTCATTTCAATTTGAACACTTTCAGATGAATATAAGGGCCACTGCGTGCTGGATGCGTGCAAGAAAACAGACATCCCTAGGCTGAAGAAATTCCTCACCTCCGAAACGGTGAATTTCGTGCATCCATACTCGGGAGACACGCCATTACATTCTGCCGGAGTTTCTGTTGACCCTAAAAGAAAACAGGTAAGCAATAGTTTAGCTCAGACAACAACGTTTCGTTTCTCATTTATGTTTTTTTTCTATGAATTTCAGGTAGCAGAGATCCTTATACGGAAAGGTTCTCTGCTCAACGAAAAGAACAAGGCATTCCTTACACCCCTTCACTTGACTGCCGAACATTTGCATTACGATGTCATGGATACGTTGCTAAAGAATGGTGCCAAGGTTAACGCTTTGGATGGCCTCGGTCAAACTGCGTTGCATAAGAGCGCCCGAGACGAGCAGGCATGTCGTCTCTTGTTGTCTTATTCCATTGATACCAGTATTATCTCTCTCGAGGGCTATACTGCCGCACAATTAGCATCGGAAAGTGTTTTGAAAATCCTCAAGGATCCCCCAGATACTGAGACACACCTTCTAGAAGCAGCAAAAGCGGGTGACTTAGATACTGTTCGGAGAATTGTGCTCGCCAATCCGCATACCGTCAACTGTCGAGATTTGGATGGTCGCCATTCAACGCCTCTGCACTTTGCGGCTGGATTCAATAGGGTGCCAGTTGTGGAGTTTCTTTTGGAACACGGCGCGGAGGTTCACGCTGCTGATAAGGGCGGTCTGGTTCCCCTACACAATGCCTGTTCTTATGGGCACTTTGAAGTGACTGAATTGCTGGTGAAGCATGGTGCCAATGTCAATGTGGCTGACTTGTGGAAATTCACACCTCTGCATGAAGCTGCGGCCAAAGGAAAATACGACATAGTGAAGCTGCTTCTCAAGCATGGGGCTGATCCGAGCAAAAAGAACCGAGATGGTGCCACGCCTTCCGATTTGGTCAAAGAATCAGATCACGATGTCGCTGAGCTTTTAAGGGGAAATTCAGCACTGTTGGATGCCGCTAAGAAGGGCAATCTTGCACGAGTACAAAGACTTGTCACGCCAGAGACTATTAACTGCCGGGACGCACAAGGCCGCAATTCTACACCACTGCACCTAGCTGCAGGCTACAACAACTACGAGGTGGCCGAGTACTTGCTAGACAATGGCGCCGATGTGAATGCCCAAGACAAAGGAGGTCTGATTCCTCTGCACAATGCATCGTCCTACGGTCACCTGGACATAGCTGCTTTGCTAATCAAACACAAGACTGTAGTGAACGCGACTGACAAGTGGGGCTTCACACCATTGCACGAAGCAGCTCAGAAAGGACGAACGCAGCTTTGTGCCCTACTCTTAGCGCATGGCGCCGATTCTTACATGAAGAATCAGGAAGGCCAAACGCCGATTGAGTTGGCAACTGCGGACGATGTTAAGTGTCTGCTTCAGGACGCCATGACGACGTCTTTGGCTGCTAACTCCGCGCTCAGTTCTTCCCAAACATCACTGATCAGCAATTCACCTTCACCTGCCCCAAGTAGTGTACCTCCGTGCACTGTTCTATCGCCGACCACTGAAACTGTGACACTGCCATCGGGTGCCTCGATGACCCTGAGTGTGCCTGTGCCGCTGATGTCTACACGAATAAGTCCAGCCCAAGGTGCAGAGTCAAACGCACAAGCAGACATGTGCGAGGAGGTTAGCGATCCTGATTCAATCAACAATGTTGCCAGCTTCCTTGTTAGTCAGCAACTAGATCATTTAATTGAACTTTTCGAACGAGAACAAATAACTCTGGAAATTCTCGCCGAGATGGGACATGAAGACTTAAAGCAGGTTGGCGTATCTGCGTACGGATTTAGGCATAAGATTCTTAAGGGCATCGCGCAACTTCGATCGACAACAGGTAAATTTGTTGGTTTTTCATCGAGCCTTAGCACAGATCTGATACTGTTCTCTCTTTAGGAATTGGAAATAACTTGAATCCAGGAACTCTTTTAGTAGACTTACTGCCGGATGATAAGGAATTTGTTGCGGTCGAAGAGGAAATGCAGGCTACGATTCGCGAACACCGGGACAATGGACAAGCCGGAGGCTATTTCATTCGATACAACATCATTAGGGTAGGCTATTGTTGTGTATCACTAAGCTAACTTACAGAGCGTTCAATTGCAGGTACAAAAAGTACAAAATCGTAAACTCTGGGAAAGATATGTGCACCGTCGGCAAGAGGTATCTGAAGAGAATTCCTTGCAATCTAACGAACGAATGCTGTTCCATGGAAGTCCCTTTATTAACGCCATCGTACAGAAGGGATTCGATGAGAGGCACGCTTACATTGGTGGCATGTTTGGAGCTGGCATCTACTTTGCTGAACATAGCTCGAAGAGTAATCAGTATGTGTATGGAATCGGCGGAGGGATTGGTTGTCCATCGCACAAGGACAAGTCATGCTATGTTTGTCCAAGGTAATAGAAACAGAAACTCAAAAATAGTTTAAGCTTTTGAGTAATTCACAGGCTTGTCTGCCGAACTATCTGCAAACCGATCATTCAGGTCCGTTTTCTTGATGCTACTCATAGCGATTTAAGTTCTACTTAAATACCTTATGGGCTACTTTTTCTATGTCATAAACTGTCACATATGATTTTAAGTGGATCTTAAATCGCTATGAATAGTAACAGAAAACGGGCCTGACACTTTAAGGCCACAATAGGTTTACGTTGTCCATCTGCTTTTATTGCTTTAGTTAACTCTGCCTTCTATTTCACATTATGTTTTGCAGTACAACTTTGTTAAGTTCACTTTTACTTTTTTACACACAAGGTGAATTTTTTGATGAATTCTTTGATACCGGCGCAGAATTATGTTCAACAGTTCGCTGTTTCCTTGAGTGATAAATGCCTTCTTAAGTTGTTACTTTTTATGTGGGCCAACACTAACGTTTTAGCTTTAGGGTTCGCCCATGGTCGAAAATCGACTACACAGTTTTTACATTACCATCATATAAATAAAATTGGTGTAGCAATATTTGACTTGAAGCGAATTTTACTATCTGTCATTAAATAAACAATTCGTAATAATTACTGATCGTATTCGGGTCAATGTTGGAATAAATATAAGTACCTAATGTTGTACTAAACTTTTTGAACGTTGAAAAAAAAATAGTACTAAAATTAAAGAAAATGTAGGTAGGTACCTATTTCATTTTGTTTCATCGTTCTGTATTTTTATATTTTTTATTGAAGAATATTTTTAAGTTTTTGCTTAAATGCAGCTGAAGTGGTTGCAGCTGAATTTGATGCTGCTGCATTTGATGCCAGAAACTCGATTAAGTAAAGAGTAGTTGACTTTCGGTTGAAATCTTGAAAGACTAATCCCTTATTTTTTAAAAGAAAATCGCGAAAAAAAAAGCAATGAAAATATATGCGCACAATTAAAGTCACATTTTCTCTTTGACTCATTTTTGATGAAATGAAATTAGTAATGCTTTTCTCCACTTTGTCATTTTTTACCTTTATTTGTAAAAATGAATTACAAACACCCGCCAAATCTACCTGTTGTTGACTTCACTTGCGAAGAAAGGTTATTCCGTCAGAAGTCTATTAAAATGTGATTCTACAAAAGTTTTCTGTTAACCCTTTTTAATAGTAGGTTCCTACCAACACAATTCTCAATCAATTCTTATAACAAAACTCAAATGTTCATCCATAAACATTTGAGAAGTGCAAATTTTCCACAATTTCTCTTTTGTCAGGGGTGGAAAAATTAATATCTACTCTTTGTACACGCCAGCGACGACGCTGTTTTGAAATCAGTCTACAGTCTTGTGTCGATCGGCGATCGGTAGACAATTTCGGAAGCAGGGGTATATTAATTGTTTGAAGTGTACAATTAAGTTTGAACTTTATAGGTAAATCCATCCGAACTTAATGGAACTTTGCACGCGCAAGTTTCAGGAGATATTTAGCTCTCTTTGCGACACAAAATAGAGTCTTGCGACAACAAATCAATCTAAAAAAACACGTGTGTGCACTTTAAACAATTAATATACCCTTACCTCCGAAAATGTCTCTATCGATTGACACAACACACAAGACTGATTCCAACACAGCATCGTCGCTGGCGTGTGCAAAGAATACACATTTTTCAACTCCAGAGGAAAGGGAAATTTTGCACTTCTAAAATGTTTATGGCTTATCAGAGAATCGACTGGGCGAATCGCGAAGGCGAAATGTACTGTCATTCATCAAACTTATCCAATCACTCCTGCGCATATTCTCTTCTCTTCATCATTCGCTTTACACACACCATTCCATTCACCCCTCACGAAGGGATTGGTATAAAGAACAAAGTTATACGCAATAACAGCATATAGCAACGTTCCCTGGGTGTGATTCTCTTTTGTAATTTCTGATTCACATTCAAACAGGAACAGGAGACAGAACTTCGTCCAAGCGAAAGAAAAATGTGACTAATCGAATTAGAATTACTCTTGCGCATGTTCTCTTTTCTCTTCCTTCGCTTAACTGCCACCATCATCTCATCTGTGATCTGTGATACCGGCCGCAGAGATAGCGAAGGCGAAATATTATCTTTCTTTTGATGCGTACAGTGTTGTCATTGTAACGAAGGTAAAGCAAAAACTTTTTTGAAATAATTATTCTTTTCAACCGATCTATGAGTGATCTTCATTAAGTAGGGTTAATACGTATTTTCTGAAAGAAATCGTGTCGGCGATTAATATATAGATAAGTAAATTATAAGAGACAGAGAATACGTATTCTCTATTCATATTCCTTCTCTCTTCCTTCGCTTAACTATCACCATTCGTCTGTGACACCTCACCGGCAAAAGAGTAAAGAAGGAAAAATACTATTATTGTTGTTGTTGTAACTAACGTAATTTAAAGCACTATTTTACCTATTTTGCAAATCCTTTTTGGAAATTATAATATTTTTCGACCGATCTATGAGTGGCACGCTTCAAATTGGTGAAAAAATAAATGCAATTGGTATTCATTTAGTAGGTTAAATATGTTCTGAAAGAAATCGTGTCGGCGATTAATATATAGATATGTTAAATTGAGAAGCTCCTTGTACGATCTACGAAACACGCGGAAGAAGTAAAGGCTATAAGGGTGAAAAATACAAAACAGTCCCACAAAGAAACAACTACTTTTACAGAAGCTGTAGGGACGTTGAAAAAATAGAATCTGTTCGCCACATACTTTGCCCCTAAAAACAGCAGACGGAGTATCCTCAACAGTTACTTCTTCGATGATCTAGAGGATCAATCTGGGTGGTTCTAGTCGATAAACAGACTTCATATCAGTAGCTACTCGCAGGACAAACTAGACACTAGAAGATCAGGTTATACAACGAAGCTTTAAGAACCCATGAGATTCATACTACATCTATGCGGCTCTAATCTGAAGAGCGGTTTATTTCTTGTCTTGGTGGTAACAATGGATGGTTCCTGTAACTGGACACAAGGGACCCAATTGATGGTCTAAGTGAAGCTGTAGCAACCACCACAAAGCACTCATTTACCTACCTACCTTGATTACAATATAACTCTTGCTTTTCATTAGAATTGCTAACAAGTGGAAAATAATGAAACATAGTTCACCCATACTTCAGCGTTGTTACTTGTTGTTGTAGCAGCGTCATTCGTCGGTTCATCATTCTTTTTAAGTTCTAGGAATTGGACCACTTCGGTTGGGTGCGTCCCAATTGTGGTGTTAGTGTGGTTGGATTGGCCAGGCAATTGAAGAGGTGTTGTACATCACGTGTGTCTCCGTTGCAATTTGGACATTTGTTTTCAATGTTAGGATCAAGGCGTGCCATGTAGTTGTTCAATAAGTGGCACCAGCTCGAGCGAAGTTGGGCCAGAGTGGTCCTCGCCAGCGCTGCTGAAAGTACTACGATAGGAGTATTGTACTCCTCTTTCGGCTGCCGTACTCCGGTACTCCGTACTCCCCAACGACAAATTGTAGTCCTATTTTTAATTTTGTATTGAACAACTAGCTGACCCGGCGAACTTTGTTTCGTCCATATTCGTCAATGTAATGAAAATAATAATCCGAGCATGCACAATGCACATGTCCTTTACGGTAGGTACACGATGTATAAACCGGAAGGTCATACAGTTGATTTTGGAGGAACATGGGAATTCAAGATTGATTCCACAAAATTCCAGCGTCCATTTGTACATTGTCCTTGAGACTTATTAATTGTCATAGCGAAACGGGAAATTTATACGCTTAAATACGAATGGCGGAATCCTCAGAATTAGAATGTTTTCCTTTGAATTTTCCATGACATGCATGACATTTGATTTGAGATTCTTCACAATCAAATCAAACGCGATCAGTTACAAAATGTCGGTGGATTGAGGTTGCGCAAAAAAATTGTAACTGAGCTGACTTTCAATTTGAAATTGTGTAGCGGTTAGCCCGGCACATCAAAATAATTCAAAAATTAAATATTTTAAATAATTTGTGTTGTATTGGAAGTGACACTTCCATAATTCTATTCAATTTTTTTTTTAATTTTGTTCTACATACAAAGTTCTATCCCCAATCCCATCCCTTTTACTTTTATTTTCACGACAAAAAGAAGCATATATGTCCTTCCTTGGATCAATACGTATTCACCAAGCACGATCCATTCCCAAGTTATGAGCGCACATACGGACGTCAGTCTCTCTTACATATAGCCGTACCTACCATACCAAAATAGTGTCCTATTAACTGTAACGAACCATAAAATAAATAGTCCTATCTTTCGAACTTTAACCAACCCTACACAGCCACGAAATTTCATTGAAATCGGTTGAGTGGTTTAGGATATCGACAACAGCGCCACCGAAAAAAAAAAAAAAAAAAAAAAATTCACTCAAATTCATGTTTTTTTCACGCACGCATAATACACACATAAGTTTTCCGATTTCAACCAAACTTCACAAAAACCATATATAGACCAATACCAAAGATTTATGAAAGTTTTGTTAAAATCGGTAAATGTGTTAAGGCATGAATCGGCGACAAACGAACACAATTTTAAGGCTATAATTTTTTATATAATTAAGATATAGCGTGAATCGGTATATTATATACTAGCTGACCCGTGCTCGCCTTGCTTCGCCAGAGTTCCACTTCTCAAATTTAAAACAAAATAATTAGCGCTATACAACGTAGCTTACCCGAAAAAAGCTACTACTCAAACACAAACATCCTCAAGTTCAAATTAAAAAAAGAGAAAAAACAGGTTTTAGAATGCACATGCATTACTATCACTAATAAGATCAGAATCACTATTTCGGATTTTAAATATCACAATATGAGTGTGACTCCCTCAATCTCAATTACATACCCCTATCTCTCTCAATCCCATGCACCACATTCGCTCTACTACTCAACTCATTGTCGTTATACATTAATAATTTAAAAACGTGAGCAAAAAAAAAAAAACCACAAAGCCCAAAAGGTGCATAAAAAAGAGAAAGAAAAAGCGCACCGCAGAAAGTGTACAAAGAGAGAAACAGATTTTGCCGCACACTCACACAAAATTTCCTCCACTGAACTCCGGGAAAATCCAACGATCTAACCAATCGAACATTTTACTTTTTTGAATTGTTTAGCCATTACTTACTTACTTACTTAGGTGGCGCTACAGTCCGGGGTGGACCTGGGCCTCAACCAATACGCCTCTCCAGTTAGCGCGATCTTTGGCTAACTGCCTCCAGTTGCGCACTCCAAGTTGGTTGAGGTCCCCTTCCACTTGCGCGCGCCACCTAAGGCGAGGTCTTCCTCTACTGCGTTGTCCCTCCGGGTTAGAATCGAAGACTCTTCGGGCCGGAGCGTTGGTGTCCATTCGCTCTACATGTCCCAGCCATCTTAGACGACTGATGCGTACTTTTCTGACTAGGTCAATGTCGCTGTACAGCTCGTAGAGTTCGCTGTTAAATCTTCTCCTCCAAAACCCGTCAACGCAAACGGGACCAAAAATCACTCGAAGAATTTTGCGTTCGAAACGACCAAGGAGATCTTCATCCGCCTTTGATAGCGCCCATGCTTCTGCACCATAAAGCAGGACTGGGATGATGAGGGTCTTATACAGAGTTTCCTTAGTATTTCTCGACAAGGCCTTACTTATCAGTTGCCGTCTTAGGCCAAAGAAACAGCGGTTGGCAAGTGTGATTCTTCGTTTGATTTCTGATGTGATGTCGTTATCAGAGTTTATAGCGGAGCATATATTTTGTTTTACCCTCATTCACCACTAAACCCATTTTTGCCGCTTCTGCACTAATACTTGCAAACGCACCAGTGACAGCTCGCTGTGTTGTACCAACAATGTCAATGTCGTCAGCGTATGCAAGCAGTTGCACAGACTTATAGAAAATTGTGCCTCTGGTGTTGGCTTGTGAGTTTCGCACAATCTTCTCAAGAATGATGTTGAAGAAGTCACATGACAGCGCATCACCTTGTCTAAATCCTTTTTTGACATCAAAGGTCTCGGTGAGATTGTTTCCGACCTTTACGGAGCAGCGAGCGTTCTCCATCGTCATTCTGCACAATCTGACAAGTTTGGCAGGGATGCCAAAACTAGACATGGCTCTGTATAGCTCGTCTCTATAAACGCTGTCATATGCGGCCTTAAAATCGACAAAAAGATGGTGAGTATCGATCTGGTATTCTTGGGTTTTTTCCAGGATCTGCCGTAGTGTGAATATTTGATCGGTCGTGGACTTACCGGGCCTAAAACCGCACTGATAGGGACCTATCAGATCGTTGACGAATGGTTTCAGGCGTTCACACAATACAGCAGACATGATCTTATACGCAGTGTTCAGGAGACTGATGCCTCTGTAGTTGGCGCAGTTTAGAGGGTCTCCCTTCTTGTGGATCGGGCAAATAATTCTGAGGTTCCATTCATCAGGCATACTTTCCTCTAACCAAATCTTGGAGATGAGTTGGTGTATGCACTCTACCAAGTCATTTCCGGCTGCCTTGAAGAGCTCGGCAGGTAAGCCGTCTGGACCAGCAGCCTTGTTGGATTTAAGCTTAGATATTGCTATCCTCACTTCATTTTGGTCAGGTGGACGGAAATCTTGGCTGTCATCGTCCAGGTTGAATAGATCGTTCTGCCTAACAGCGGAATTTGTGTCGTCTTCGCCGTTTAGCAGTCTGCAGAAATGGTTTTTCCATGTCCTCAGCACCGACTGTGACTCTACTACAAGGTTTCCTTGCTCGTCTCTACAGGTCTCCGTTCGGGTCTTGTTGCCATGACACGTTCTTTTTACCTTTTGGTAAAACTTCCGAACATTGTTCCTGGAGTAACACCTCTCTATATCCTCGATCGCGCGCTTCTCATGCTCTCTCTTTTTTCTCCGGAGAAGCCGATGTTCTTCCCTCCTTTTTTGCTCGTAGAGCTGACGAGCTGCTCTCGTCCTTCTATGCAGCGACGCTTCGTAGGCACTTTGTTTTGCTGCATGTGCTTGCCGGCACTCTTCGTCAAACAAGGGGTTTCGGGGGGGTGGACTGGTGAAACCGAGCACATCAGTTGCGGCGTTTTTGATGGCTTCTTGGCATCGGCGCCACTGGTCTTCGGCACTTGATGCTGGCAGCATAGGACTTCTCGAGAGGTTGAGGGATACGCGATCGGCAAAGGTTCTGGCGGTTTGTTGCGTTTGTAGTCGTCCAACGTTAAATCTCCTCACAGTATTTTCTCGTTGTTGTGGCGTCTTGGATATCCGCATCCGTACCTTGGCTACAACAAGGTAGTGGTCCGAGTCTATGTTGGCCGCTCGGAAAGTTCGGACATCTAGAATACTGGAGGAGTGCCTTGCGTCGATCGCAACGTGATCAATTTGGTTGACGGTTTGATGATCAGGTGACCGCCATGTTCCTTTGTGTATATTGAGGTGAGGAAACCGTGAGCTAGCTATGGTAACATTACGTCCCGCAGCAAAATCAATCAGCCTAAGTCCGTTTCCAGACGTGGTGTCGTGTAGGCTGTGTTTTCCGATTGTGCTACCAAAGATGTCCTCCTTTCCTATTTTGGCGTTAAAATCACCCAAGACGATTTTAACGTCATGCTTAGGACATTGTTCATATGTTTTGTCGAGGAGCTCGTAGAAACACTCTTTGGTAGGATCGTATTTTTCTTCTGTGGGGGCGTGAGCGCATATTAGGCTAATGTTGGCGAATTTAGCCTTTATGCGAATTGTTGTAAGGCGTTCACTTACGTGTCGAAAGCTCAAGACTTCTTGCCTAAGTCTGCCGCTTACAACAAATCCGCATCCAAATAGACGCTGCTTTTGTTCTCTGTAGCAGTCACCGTAGTAAATGTCACAGTTTTTCATCCTCCTTTTGCCCGGCCCATCCCACCGCACTTCCTGGATGGCGGTGATACCTGCTTTGTAGCAGTCTAGGGCCTCCGCTAGTTGTTCGGCTGCACGCGGTCTGTTCAGAGTTCGAACATTCCACGTGCAGATCCGAACGTCATTGTCCTTTTTTCGTTTTGCAGGGTCGTCAACAGTGAATCCGTCCTTATCCGAGGCTTTTGGTTGCTTCGCAACAATTCTTTTTTTTCCGTGGTAGGGTCGTTAACCCCACGCACAACCCCCAACCTGGAGGACCAGGCCCTTTCTGTAACCCCTTGGGCAAAAGGAGCCAGAATATTCCGGAGTCAGTAACCCGCTGCGGGGATGTGAGAGCTGCCGTTGACCCATTAAGGGCTCTTCCGCCACCATCTCTATTTCAACACCCTGACTAGTGCTGAAAAATCCTCAATGACCTCAGCTCTAAATACGTCAAAGTAGCTCATTGAGGTATCTGCCATGTTGACTGTTGACGCCACCGTTGATTCAACCATGTGAATTCATCCGCCGTACGTCCTCTTTCTGAGGGGCTCATGTAAGACCTCTGAGACTCGATCAGGCAGTCATTCCGACAGAGCATTATAGTGTTGCTATTTTCTTCGTGTTCAACACTCGCGCTTATAAGTTTAGCAAGTCATGCCCGGAAGGACAGGACCAGTACCCGGTGGCTACCACGCGGAGGTATAATAAGCACAATTGATGTGTATGAACAGTTACAACGACTGGGCATCGCCAAGTTGACGCCAATCAGTTCCTACCCTATTCATACAGCACCCAACCACCAGCCATTATTTGTCGTAAAAAGTAAATGTCAACAAAATGTTATTGTGGGATATCCATAAGAGATAGACATATACCATCGCGGAGTTTTTTGTAGACCTTTTCAATGTGTACAATACTTAGTAGAGATGCCACGAATAGTAATTTGGCCGAATACCGAATACCGAATATTCGGCGAGGCTCGTGGCCGAAGCGCCGAATATTCGGCGGCCGAATATTCGGCGACACATTGTAGTCATTTCCGTGAGTTACAAGTCACAACTCGTCACTTACGAGTTTAAACTTGTATCGCTGAAGTTGTACGTATGTAGGCGCGGCCAGTTTTGTTTCATTTGCGATTAGGTCGCGGTCGTGTCATAACACTTATTATTTGTTGTTATTTGTATGTCTGTTGGTGCTTCTGTTGGTGCTTCTGTTGGTGCTACTGAGTCTTTCTTTTTTTTTCATGATTTTCTATTAACTTTTCACTATTCACTATTCACTAAATGTGGCCGAATGGCCGAATACCGAATAGTTGCCGAATATTCGTGGCATCTCTAATACTTAGTACATTATTTTGATAAATCTCGTAGGGTTCAGCCTGCGTTTGCAATGTGAGCGGAAAAAAATGTAATTATAAACGACATCACATTAGAAACCTCAAAAATAACAGTATTTCTCCACTGTTTAATGGATGTTGTTATACATATAAACCTTCCTCTTCAATCACTCTATCTATTAAAAAAAACGCATCAAAATCCGTTGCGTAGTTTTAAAGATTTAAGCATACATAGGGACATAGGAACATAGGGAAAGAGAAAGCGACTTTGTTTTATACTATGTAGTGATATACTTATATATATATATGTATAAATTTTTACTTCACGGATCTAATTGTAACAAGTTTTGCCGAACCGGTTGTCTCTAATTTGGCCACCAAACGTTGAAGAGTGGACTTTCAAGAGCCCGTTTTCACACGAACACCTAATCAGTGACTGCATAATAAACACCAGAAACATTGCCGTTCCAACATCGAAACCGTCCCAACGCAAAACGCTTAGCTAAAAATCAATTTCTTAATTTTCGTTCTGTACTCCCCGGTACTCCCCCAAAAGGTTCTATTATACGCCTCAAAGAAATTTTGAAACGGCTACCGTGTCTACCGTTCCTAGGTACGCGGTGGTTTGGCCATGGCCATGTAGATGCAGCGAGGTTATGAATGTTGGGACCTGATGCTAGGATTGTGCAATCGTCTGCACATGATATTAGGTAGTGGTAGCTTTGAGATGTAAATAGTAGAACGGACTAACTTAGCCTGGCCTCGACCAAAGATCGTCTACCCCATCAGCAACATTCGTCAGCGATATAACTTGTCAGAGGGCTTTGCCACTCATTTTTTTTTCTAAGTTCAATGTATAATTTATTGTGGGTAGGCGCAGTAGCTTAGTGGTTAGTGTGTTGGACTACTACGCTAGGGGTCGAGGTTCGAATCCCGCAAAAACCCATTTCCAACTTATGGTTTTTTTCACTGCCACCTCTCGCGAACGTCTGACAAACATCCGAGAGTATGACTGTCTTCAAAGAGCTTCTCAATTAGCCGTTTGGAGTCGGCATAAAACTGTAGATCCCTTCCAGTCGTTCCAAAACGAATGGTTGTGAGAAGCTAGGGTCCCTCCGGACCTGTTGCGCCAACTACAAAAAAAATAAAAATATTGTATAATTTATGTCTTTGTAAATGTTAATACTTCGGCTTGCAATGTGTCTTTGCAATATTATCGACAGTTGCAAAGTATTGCATACACATTTCAGAAATTGAACTCAAAATGTATAACATTTTGTAACCTTCACCTTTTTCGCTAGAGCATTTTCTTATACTTTGCGCATATTTCCTCTACTCCCCTTCTGAACCTTAGCACACCTGAGGTGGCTGTCAAATTATTTTGTGAATGTCGAGATGTGGAAAACGCGTGCTTGCTTTCGTGGTAACAATTCTCCTCTTAATTCCCCTTTGCTAAGTCCACTTGTGCGCTCAACTTAGGAATTCCAGCGATCTAATAGACTATTCTCAACTTTTCTGACTTGGCTAGAGTTCGCTGTTTGTACTTGTGAGTTAAAAAAAAAATACTTTGAAAGACTGTGCCGAACTCACATATAAAATTTATATATATATGCCCATCTGACGACGTTGAGGAGATCTTTGCAGATATCCAAAGTCTCTATGAGTTGCGCGGCACTGTCTGATCTTTACAGTTTTTTTGGCGATATCGGCATGGGTCCACGGGGACCTAAGTGTGGTATCCTGTTCACCCTACTCTGCCTACCCGTTTACCTAAACTAACCTGGTTGTACTTCAGCACGTTGTCTATCACAGCGCCACACGTCATGATCATATCTGTTCCACAATTTGCTTGGCCTGTAGTCTTAGAAATGCGATACCCTCGCGATTTTCAAATGATCGGATGTGCATTTATTTGTCTTGTCATTAGTTTATCCTGTATATCGCATTCCGAGGGCAGCGACTAGCAGTGTTTGGTTCATAGAAATTGAGGAATTGTTTCGGATTGAATTACCTCTTCGCTCTAAATAGGTTTCTAGTTTGTGATATTGGATAAGTGGTTCTGGATTGTTCTTCCCGAATTGAATTTTATTCGAAGAAGGCGCAATAATTCCTTAGGATAATATCCTACATATTATGTGGGTTGATTTGTGGTACCATTGATAGTGGCCTGTTGCTTCTTTAAATACAACCAAGCTTTTGCCCACTTTCTCCCATCCGCCTATTGTAACGAGTAGTTAAAGAAAGAAGATGTAAGATACCGTCATCAGTAAAACTATGATTATTATGGACAAAAAACAGAGTTATGAATAATATAGCTCTTTTGCAATTCGAATCAATCTGCCAAGAAAAATTGTGTTGAGGCAATCCATAAGAGGTTATTTTGCCAAGTTGTGCTCTATGCCAGACCCGGACAAAAGCCTTTGTTCGGTTCGCGCTTGACAGCATTCTTTCGCTCGCTGATACTGTGTACCGTTCTACTCCACTTTCGTGTTGCTCTTTCCGTTAAGGGTATGTATAACCCATGAAGCGAGCGTTAATAGAGCTCAAGCGTTTCACTTTAAGTCAACTCGTTACAAACTGTAGTTATAACCTACGGATTGTCAAGAGATAGTGCTGCCCAACACTAAGCTTCAATGAAAATTTGTTTTAATACCGCTATGCGGTGCATTTAGTTTTCCAGCTTTGGAGGTGATTCCAAAATATGAATATTCCTTGTTATTTAATTCTCCGTTGTCGATTTAGTTATTTCCTTTTCACCCATTCGCTTTTGTCCTACAACATTTGTTTCGGATAATATTCGTCAACCCCTTTACGCTTCCTAGATATTTAGATCTATTTAGTTCAACCCAGTCAATTAAATTTTCCTTTTTAACTACCAGACAATTACTTTTGTGTCGAGTGGCTCTTGGAAAATCATTCCTTCAATATAGTGCAATGAAAATGGCCCATGCACCGCCAGGTCACCATTCCGTCATCGGTCGCCCATCTGCTGGAGGCCTACACTTTGCAGAATATGTGGTCTACCGCGGTGAACAGGTATTTATCACTTGCATTTCAAACTTAACTATTTATTTTTGTCAAACTGAAACTTTCAGGCTTATCCCGAGTATTTGATTACATACCAAATCGTCAAACCCGAGGACAGTAGTAGCGGCAATGAGGAATCATCAAGATGATGGATGCCCTCTGTCGGCTCAACGCCAACTTCGTCACCAGCCAATCAACAGCAGTCACAGCAGCAACAACAGACCCCGCAACAGCATCAAAGTCAGCAACAATCCACTCCGCAGCAACAGCTACAATCACCGCCAGTCCAGGCATCTACATCCCAATCGCCACATCCAATAGCCGGCGATATATCGCTCTCATCGTCAAACTCCTTCTCGTCCGTCGACACCAATCAGACTCTTTTAAACGGCTTCACCGGTATAGTAGCCTCATCGTCCGCCATCAACAACAATCGATCGTCATCTGTTTCGAATGGAACAAATCGACCGTATCGCACGAAATACAGCCAATTCATGATCATCACTCCAGCAGTCTCGATTGATCGAAATTTCGACAACGAAACTGGTGCTCCCGCTGATAATGATGTCGATGAGTCATGCTACTACAATGGCAACTACTTTCGCATGAATTTGCTCAACAGTAACGATAGCAGTGGCAACGACAGCAGTGACAGTAGTTTTCGTTCAAATTACAATTCAACTCTGCACAACAGTCGGCATCATTTGCTGTCAAACAATCCGCATGGCTTCTACACTTTCTCATCGTGGCGTTGGTGTACGCTTATTTGTGCGGCAATGCGTTGCTTTGGCGGTAGCCGCAGCTCGAACGTTCCCTACAGTTCATCATTCTCTCAACGGCCATACAATCGAAATGTTCGCGCCACCAGGCAACGTCAGTCCGCATTCAATCATTTGCCCACATTTACGCCGCGCAAGACTCGTGATCACATGAATAACATAACATATGAATTGTGACGACGATCAATTCCTTCAATCGTTTTGGTGTTTGATGTTATAATTCAGCTTTTTAGCTGTATTTTTGATCTCTTCTATAAAACGACGCTGATAATTGTACGAATTGTCGACGTTGTGTTTGTCGTGTTTTATAATCAGCTTTTAAAAATACATTATGTACACCGTAGAGAGTATCGAACACGATTTATATGTGTCTATAACTAAAAAAAAGTACGCTCTACAGAGGTGGGTGATAGAAGGATTAAGTGGGGGATTGGTTTCATGGAATGTTTTTGGCAGGTTATTGATCTCACAGCCATAGTCACACTTTATGTACCGTCGAAAACTGAGTTAATTAAAAAAAAAAAACACTGCAGAGCTTTGGATATGAGGGTGCGGAGGAGTTGCTTACAATTGTTCTAAATATCTAAGGGAGACTGGTAATAATTGGAGTACAAGTAGTTTCCGAGCTAGACTAATCTGGAGAACTAGCCTTTAGGCTTTTCTTCTACTCTATACACATGTAAATGCAAATACTATAAAATCAATTGGCTGTTGCATTGTTATAAATATTTGTCCAACTTATTTTCAGCTTGTTTACACCTGCATTTCTCTTTAAGAAATATAGTGCCATGACGCGGTGTTATTAATCAATTACAATGACTTGTTTTTATAGAATGAAAGATCTTCCACAGATTTTTGCTGTAGCACGAGGTTTTCATGTTCCCGTTGTTCATGTTCGTCTTGTGGTTTTTCCGTTTAGAAGGCATTTAGCTCTTGTGCCCGTTTTTGATACGTGGCCTTGTTGTCAGCCTGTTTTCAACCGAGTTTCATGCAAAGCCATCCGATTGAGTTGAGGAACTTTAAGACGTTACAAAAGTGAATTTCCCATCTCGGCAAATGCAATGTCTGGTGGAGGGCTTTCACCAAGCAAATTATACCAGGGTTTTCTGTGCAACTCCATCAGTTTTCTTTGAATGGAATAAGTTCCTTGCCAACGTAATGTCCAAATAACCAGTAGCCTGTACTAATGCTGGGCAATGTCCTCTTGTGAAGACATCCAATCAATGAATTTCGCATTGGAGCCATCATTAAAGATCGAGATTTCGTTCTTTCGCACCTGTATGGAATCGGTCAGTGACTGCTTAAGGTGCTAGGCCAGATTAATAGCGTCCACTACTAACAAATAAAACAGTTTGCATCTTTATGTCGTTCTTCTTGTTTCTGTTTGCAAGCTCTTACTGAGAAGCGCCTTTAAAAAAAGAAGCTTTTCTTGCTGATTTCAACCTTTTTATCTACTTTTTTTATATGAACAATTTTTCTAACGAGTAGGCGCAGTGGCTTAGTGGCTTAGTGGTTAGTGTGTTGGACTACTAAGCAAGTCGAGGTTCGAATCCCGCTAAAAACCAAATTCAAACTTATAGTTTTTTTTCCACTGCGCCACCTCTCGCGAACGTCTGACAAACATCCGAGAGTATAACTGTCTTGAAAAAGCTTCTCATTTGGCCTTTTGGAGTCGGCATAAAATTGTGGATCCCTTCCATTCGTTCCAAAAATGAAAAAACTCACACAAAATGAATGGTTGGGAGAAGCTAGGCCTCTGGACCTGTTGCGCCAACTATTTATTTATTTATTTTTTATTTTTCCAACGAAACTCGAATGACTGTTTATTATCAACACGGCATTACCTTACTTTACTGTACTTTACATTTGATGACGCTACAGTCCGGGGTGAACCAGGACCTCAGCTACAGTCCGGGGTGAACCAGGACCTCAACCAACATTCCTCTCCAGCCAGCTCGATCCCTATCAACACGGCATTGCCTCACACAAAAGACTACAAGCACACGTCAGTAATATTTTGTCCTGCAACTTAATCAGCCCTATCGATGTATCCGTCGGAAGTGAAAATTGTCTGATTTTATACGATTCGGAGGATTTTTAATACGAGCTATTCTTTGGAACAACTGTTCGGAGAATTGTTCAGACATTTTGTAACGCATATCGGCGAATTACGTTGAAGTGCGATGAAGTGAATTTTTTTGTTACCTACATTTTTGACAGCTCGGTTCCGATATCATCCGACAGAAATTGGTTGCGGAATTTGTTTACGATTTGGAGCGCGGTGCGGTGCGCCATCGCAATTGTTTATTTCTCTTCCGAAGTCGGACACTTCGAATGGAATTTGAGCCTCCGAAAGAGTGTGCGTTGCAGAGAATTTTCCGTTCTGACGGATACCTCGCTAGAGCCGAGTGTCATTGATGAACGAATTGGGCGCTTGAGAAAAGAGCGAAACAATCAAACTTCCTACCCCTCAATCAGTATACGCTACTGACCTACCCTGAGACAACGTTTCAAAAAAAAGAGCCACATTTGTGTTGGCGATATGTGCAAAATGTTTTTTTTTTTTTTATATTATTACTATATTAGATATGTTTATAACTGTCACTTCGGCTTGTGTCATAATAATTTCGATAGTCTGCAGCTGCATCACATCCCTCAGTCAAAGTTTATGCCAATACATTAAGCAATTTTATAAATTTGTTAGGTAAGCTAATATGGGAATTTCTGTTTTCTTCCGTGTGCGTAACATGTCGTACACTTTTCGAGCATTTGAAGTTGCCCTCTACGAATATTTAGTCCTACTTTTTTATTTATTTCAAAAAATGTGCAATATTTTTCTTCTCCCTCCTTCTACAATCTATTCAATAATTTCACCTTCACCTAGAACTCTTCGCAAGAGCGTATTTGGAATTCGCAATTTATGTCAATATATCTGTGAATTATATGTGTGCATACCCTCTCCCACTGGTTGTCTAATTAAATTTCTTAAAAACCGATTACACGTGAATAAAAACAATTCAAATAAATTACAAACCATACCAATAATAAAATAAATTAAAAAAAAAAAAGAAAACCAAACACAATTCACAAAGTGTGTTGAATTTCGTTGTTTTTATTTCAAGTACGATATAAATGTATATTTGTTTTTAATATAAAGAAAAACATTTTTTTTTACCAATCTTTTCGAACTCTAAAACGTTGTCACTTAGTTTGGCTTTATTATTTGTTCTTTGTTACTAGATATGGCTTGTTATTGTTGCGTTCAAAAGAATTTCGGATAAAATAAAATTTACAAAGCAAAACAAAATAAATAAAAATAATTAAATATACCTCAAGAAAAATAGAAAAAAAAAAAGAAAACTTAAATCGGATAAAAAATTATATTAATGATCTTTGTATTGTATTAGTATGTAATGATAATGATTTTAGGATATTTCTTCAAATGATACTTATATGCATTCGTAATTTAAACACATAAATATACATAAATATTTGATTTCTTTTTTTCGATCATTGATATATAGATATACTACCAATTAAGTGAGACATGTATTCAAAACAATATACAATTGAAAAAGTCAAATATTATAATATGAATAAACCAACAAAAAAAAAAAGCCGACTTCTGTCAAATAAAAATATAAAAAAAGTAAAAACACGTTTTGTTTTTTATAGAAATACTAGCTGTACCCGCCCGGCTTCGCACGTGCAAAATGTGGTTTCATAACAGTTGTGATATTTGCTGCATTGCTTATCCTCTTGCACGCTACACATAAATGCCCGTGCGTGAAGCAATTCTTGCTTAAATCAACTCCCGCATCCCGGTTTTCTTAAAGTTTGAGCCTGTACCTTATTCAATAGGAAATTGAATCCGTTGAAACTGAAATGGGTTATTGTTGGCAATTATTGGTATTTTTGGTATAAACCGTATCTCCTTTACCACAACCAGTTAAAATTAACGCCCCAATAATCTTTTTCTGCACTCTCAAAAAGAAGTTTGCAAATATCAGAATCCCCCGATACTGCTCTCATATTCTGAGTCAAGTACATTGTTCTAAAGTATCGCCAAAGCACTGAACGTTTAATAATTAATCTTCGTCTGAAATCACCAGAGAACAAAAATGTAACTCCACCGACAAATCTGTTTTTATTTAGCATATCTTGCATAGTCCTATTAACCGCTTCTATTGATATGTAATTTATTAGCCATAGTGCATTCGCCCTTTGGCTATTCTTTTAAATACCACACACTGGGTATTCCATGTGTTCCGCTTTTATAGGTATTAATCGAACAAAATGTGAATAAAATTGATGTTTTTAATTTTTTAAATACAAAATGCAAAAATATCATAGATATTGATAGATTTTTTTTTTTTTTTTTGTAAGCAAAACACAGATAAACAAACCTTTCCTACATTTTTGACAAAGCTTGTGTACATCCAAAAAAATAAACCCTACAGTGCACAAAGAAAATTCCTACTTTTTCCCTACACCGTCGAATTATTTTCAATACAATCTCTCTACATAACTATTTTGTCCAAACATTCACGAACAAAATCGAATCCAACTTCTCATACGCAATCTCAACCACAAATGAATTTTTCCTTTTTGTTGACTCTTCAAATCATGTCATCTAATTTCATTCCTTAGCGAATATAGACGAATGTAAGAGCAAAATATTAAAAGTAAAAAAAATAATAAATATTTCTTGACTGAGCAAAGATGAAAATGTTTCGTCCGAAAAAATCTCTACGTTATACAAATCTGTCCTTTTTTCCTTACGGTATCATTTTTAGATCCCTACGTGTAGGGACTCTTACACTACATATACTAACACTGATTTGACATTTCTTTTATGAGTTTCTTTTTTTCCAAGCAAACAGTATACTGTCTCCCTCTCCGTCACAGGAGTAAATTAAGGTTAAAAGAGATGTCAATATATTGTGCTGTTAGTATGTTTGATTTGAGAATGAAGTGCATATCCACTCACCGAGGCGAAAATCGTAGAAATATTTCAAGTTTTTCCTATTTATTTGAAAACTTTTTAAGTTATCGAGATAATGGATATCCTAAATTGTACTTACAGATGTCCTTTATAAGCTGGTACTTAGTATATTTAAATGCTCCCAGTATTTTCGAATGCAAAGCGTTGCAAAGAAAAAATCGAAGAGAAACGAAAAAAAAAATTACTCTTGTCCAATTTTTTCCGGAATTTATAGAGATATAGAGTTAAGACAAAGTGGAGATTGTAGGCCTAAGTATCCTCTATAAGCCTGTGAAAATTCACCAGAATATATTCAGCAATTTCTAAGATTTTTGCATTTAAGGACATGCAGTCAATTTCAATTTTAGTCGAACAGAACTACACCAATTTTATTTATATGTAGAGATTGGAAAGCAGACCACTGACAATGGCCGCCTTCCACTGCCTGCTAGACATCTAGCAGAAAATATCCCAGATGAAGGAACGCTCGCGCTGTAACACTAGTGGCCGCGGCAAAGTCCACACTCCACACTACAATTAAAGAAATGATTCAAATATCATTAAAAGAATATCTGAACTTCTATTTGATTTACATTATTACCAATTTTATCACAATTACACTTGGTCAGCTTCGTATTTATTTGTATTATTATTATTATAATTTATTAACATGTGATTAAAATTACAATGCTAATATAAGAAAAAGGAGCACTAGCTACTATGGCCTTCGGCTCTTAGATAATTGCTAACTGGTAAATAAATTACATAAATTCATATAGGTATATTAGAAAAAAGATAAAAAGAAAATAAATAAAGAGGAAATTTACGTGGGCTTATGAGTTAATATGTTGTATCTATACGATGTGTGCATACAATAAAAAATCTAGATATTTAATTTATGTTTTTTTACAAAATTGTAAACTTTAATTATATTATTGTGACTAGGGATTTTTAAGGCTTCACTGATGGATGTTGATTGTTGTTGATGAAGTGTTGTGGCTAGGCAGCTGTTAAAGTTTAGAATGTGGTTTATATCGAATTGGGAATTGCAAGCTGGGCATGTAGGTGGGCTTTCTTTGCGAAGTAGGTGTTGGTGGGTGGTAATAGTATGGCCAAGACGTAATCTAATGAAGCATGAATTCATTGAGTTTGAGGTTGTTGTTGGGAAGGTTGGTTTTGCTTTGTCGTGGTTGACTCAAGTGTAACGATGGTGGTAATTGTTCCATTCCGAAAGCATTAGTAGTTTGTGTTTTCTGTTTATATCGCGGAGAAGATCGAACCGGGTATCTGCAACAAAATTATAGGTTGGTGTTCGGTGAGCTTGTAAAGCGGCTTCATCAGCAAGTTCGTTACCCTTAATACCCATATGGCTGGGTACCCACATTAGTTTTATTTTATTTTGGTTTTTGATTAAACAATCCCGGATTTGTGATACAATATCTGTATTGTGGTTTTATGGCCTTTATCACCGATAAGCTGTCTGACACTATCACATATTTACCAGCTTTTGCTGTGCAGAATTTTATTGTCTTAAGAATCGCGAAGGACTCTGCAGTGAAAATGGATACTTTGTTATCGAGAAGTCCTAAGCATATTAAGGAACCGTTGTTCAGGACTGATGCAAATGATGTGTTTTGTGCGGTTTTAGATCCATCAGAGAAAGCAAATTTCCAACCGTCCTCTTTGAGTACAGATGCGACGCTAAGGAAGGCTTGGCGAAATATTTCACCTGTAGTGTTGTTTTTGTTGTACTTTGACAACTGCATTTCAAACGAATCAGCTTTTAGAGACCAAGGGGGGAATTTTTGAGTGTAATTTCGGATTTTTTTAGTGATAATTCCTAGTTCGTTCGCCGCATTTAAAGATATGGATATAGCTGAAGGAATTCGTTTCCCGTTTTTCCACTGTAAAGCTGTTGCAACATCTTTACCGATAATTGATCCATTAGAGCAGGAAAGTTTTACATAGAGTCTTGTGCTTGTAGATGCAATTCGTTCTTCTAGATTGGGGAGACCAGCTTCAACGAGCATGTTTTTAATGGTGCTTGTTGGGTATGCGTTGAGGCTTCTTCGAGCACTCTGATGGTAGGTTGGTTTGATGATGTTCAGAGTTGTTTTAGGTGAGTTGCCATATATGAAAAGCCCATAGTCAATTTTACTTAAGATTAAAGATTTTGTTATGTTACATAGTGTGTTAACATGTACATTGCATTTTTTGCTAGCTAAGAAATTAATGATATTCGTTCTTTTAGTTATGCTCTTTTTTGAACTCCAAACAATGAGTTTTCCAGTTGTAATGTTTATTGAACGTTAAGCCTAATATGCTCAAGTTATCCACGTTAGTAATACTTAAATTGTTTAGGGAAACAGTTCTACTACATGATGTCTTACGACAAATATGTAGAGTCTTGCATTTACCTAAGGAAAGTTTAGCTCCGGACCAAGAAGACCAAGTTGAAATATCCTTTAGAACCTTCGTGAATACTAAATTTGTTTGTTTTAGGTCATTTTGTTTGCATAGAATGTAAAAATCGTCCGCGTAGCATGTGTGGTCTAACTGTTTATATTTTGAAATGACTGAGCTAAGGTCATCAAATGCAATAATAAATAACACTACGGAAAGTGGAGATCCTTGTGGAATTCCATTATATAAAGGATAGATAGATGAAAAACAATTGTTTGTTTTAACACATATTTTCCTGTTGGTAAGAAATGATTTGATGTAATTAAACATTTTTGGACCTATACCCCAAGTTTTTAATTTCCTGGCACCATGAAATAACTTATACGGAAATAACTTATATAGCAGTTATTACGGTTTAAACCGTAATAACTTATATATGAATTATTGCGTTTTCAATCCGCAATAACTAATATATAAGTAATTTCGGTTTTAAATCGTAATAACTTATATATAAATCGTAATAACTTATATATAAGTTATTACGACATGAAACCGAAATTACTTATATATTAGTTATTGCGGATTGAAAACGCAATAATTCATATATAAGTTATTACGGTCTAATGTCGTAATAAAATATATGAAATGTAAGATTCATTCTTTGAAAATTGGCACAGTTATTATTTATCTCACAATTCGCAAATTTTCATTTGTAAATTAATCGTCAACAGAATAAGTTCAATATGAATTTCAGTGAAAGTGAACGAAAAAAAAATATTAAGGCGGCTTTTAATATAAGTGCAGCCGAATTATTTGATGAAAGTGACGAATTCGATAAATACATTGATACAATTGAATTCATGTTCGACGATACCGATGATGAAATTTTGAATAAAAGTGCCGAATTAATTGAAGATCAACTCGAAGTAAATAAATCAATGTCTGCTTTGTTAGATGATGGTCAAGATGAAATTTTGAACAAGTGTGCCGAATTATTTGAAAGTCAACGTAAAGTGGATCAATCAATTGCTGCTTTATTAGATGACAATGAAGATGAGGTTTTGAATTTGGCCATTGAGAAAACTTTCAAGCAAATTCCTCAGAATTTCCTATTTGCAATACAAAACAACAACAAAAAACATATCGCACAACAAGTTGGTGGCAAAAATTCAGCTGATTGACGGGAGAAAAAGTGCACATTTCAAGGAAAATATGGAAACGTTCTTCAATCCCATTGAAAGTTGGCCAAATTACACAATTGAAATTTTATTATCGGAAAACTTTCGCTATCAAGAACGACTTTCACTCGCTACATTTTTTTATGGAAATGGCTTGAGAGATAACGCAATGGCAGAACAAATATTCAAATTCTACAACAATCACTGGAATAATACAAAAAATTGGACAAAACGATTTCAAGAATTCGCTGCTCTATTTATTTATTTGAAACAAATGGATACAAACATTGATAATGGCCCAAGATTAAGATCACAATATTGGTATTATGACATTGATTCAAAATTGTCACGCTTCTTCGATGGAACGGTTCGTACAATGGACGGCAATAGAAGAAAATTCGTGGAAAATTACAGTAAGTCTCTATTTTTCACTCCTATGAAGGAAAATGCATTCATTGTTCTTCTATATTGAATTATTACGATATGGAACCGCAATAGCTTATATATAAGTTATTTCGGTTTCATGTCGTAATAACTTATATATGAATTATTGCGGATTCAACCCGCAATTACTTATATATAAGTTATTGCGGATTTAAAAACGAAATAACTTATATATAAGCTATTGCGGTTCCATATCGTAATAACTTATATGACCGTTATCATATAAATTACTACGGTTTGAAACCGTAGTAACTGCTATATAAGTTATTTCCGTATAAGTTATTTCGGGGCCCCAATTTCCTTAGTATGACATGGACACCTATCCTATCAAAAGCTTTTTCAAGGTCTAAAGAAAGAATTGTTGCATGGTTGCGTGCTGATAGTGCATTTGTAATATAAAAGTCAAGATGAAGAAGCGCATCGGCACAGCCTTTTTTTGCCTGAAAAGCTACCTGGTTTGGTTTTATTAGATTACGAGAGTCCATCAGCCATAGCAATCTTTTGGCAACGATTTTTTCTATTTTTATTTTGTAAACGTTCGAACGATTTCCATTGACTGGTGTTTTTTTTTTCAATGCCAGCGGGTGGTTTGTCGCTGAAAGGATATTTCCCAAATAGTGCTAGATGTCTAGCGCAAATAGTGAAATGTCAATTTTTTTTATATGGAGTTTGACATGCCGCTAGTCATCTAGTGGGCAATTTTGAAAGAATAATAACAAGTGGTTAACAATCACATCGCATAGGAGTAGGGCAGCCAGATAAGTCAAAAGACCTAAGCTCGTTAAATCGATAGAATACCTGTACGATGCTTAAGGAAAAGGTCCTATATCGTTCGGCAATCAATTAATTCGCTCACGTCCAATAGCTTGGCGAACAAATCACCTTTTAGTAGATTACTAGAGTTCGCCCAATGGTAGAAAATCTACCATTATAGTGAGTTGGCTTATATGAAACATATTGGAAAACAAATTACACACTACTCAAAACGATTTATCACCTCTAATCGTTCCGGGGAGCTTTAAACAAGTGCTTATATTTCCAATCTAAAAAAATCTGACTCCATTCGATAATTTCTTAAATTTTAAATCGTTAAAAACCATTTTCAACTGAGTTTCGTACTGCAGGAGATCACATTTTTCTGCTCCGGAAGAATATTGAGGAGAATTTTGTAGAGTGAAAGCGAAAACCTAATCTGTTTTCAATTGATTTTGATTTAAGTGCAACATTTATTACCATACACCGTCACAAACTCATCTATATCAAGATGTAATATCACTTTGACAAGGTAAAGGACAATTTATAACTTATTATAAACCTTAGTACTTATGTCGTTTTCCATTGGTTTCACTCGGGGATCGACTCATTCTGTAATCCAATGGAACAAGAAAACTGCTTCTGATTGAATCCAGAAAAGTATTGGTGAAATGCCAAAATGCTTTGCATAAAATACATAAATTGCACATGTGTGAGTGCTTCTTGAGTGGATTCTGAGAGAATTTATACCCACCACTGCCATTTTGACAGTCTATTCAATTCTTACTACAAAAGTAAAGGAACAGACCTTAACTGGGGTCAGTTCAGGGCAGTTCTACACTAGCTGACCCGCGAACCTTGTTTCGCCCATATTCGTTAATGTAATGAAAATAATAATACTGAGCATGCACAATGCACATGTCCTTCACGATACACAATGTATAAAGCGGAAGTTCATACATCTGACTTTAGGAGAAACATGGGAATTCAAGAATGATTCCACAAAATCCCAGCGATTGTCCTTGAGACTTATTAATTTTCATAGCGAAACGGGATACGCTTAAATATGAATGGCAAATCTTTCTGAATAAACGATATTCACGGAATTAGAATGTTTTTCTTTGAATTTTCCACTCAAAATCATCGCTTATTCCGTGACATTTGGTTTGAGATTCTTCACAATCAAATCAAACGCGATGAGTTGCAAAATTTCGGTGGATTGGGGTTGCGCAACAAAATTCTTACTGAGCCGACTTTCAATTTCAAATTGTGTAGCGGTAAGCCCGGAATATGAAAACAATTTAAAAATTAAACTTTTTGAATATGTTGTATTGGAAGTGGTTCTACCCGTTTTTCAATCCAATCTGTTTTTTAAAAGGGCGCGGTTCTCCATTCGAAGTTCTATCCCCAATCCCATCCCGTTAAACTTTTATTTTCACGACAAAAAGTATGTAGCATATGTCTTTCCTTGGGTCACTACGAATCCACAAACAACCATACCAAAATAGTGTCCTTCTATCCAACTGTAACCAATTATACACACTTTCAAAACTTAATTAAAATCGATTGAGTAGCTCGACAACAGCGCCACATATCGTGTCGAAAATATTCCTGAGCTGTATACGCAATGTTAATGTGTGGAGAAAACCAAAAACTTGCCGAAATTCATGTGTTTTTCACTCACGCACATAACACACACATACGTTTTCCGACTGCAACCAAACTTCACAAAAACCATATATAGATTAATAGCAAAGATATGTTAAAGTTTTGTTAAAATTGGTAAATTATTACGTTAAAGTAATCAAAGTTTGCATCATAACTGAACGCTGCACGCTCCATATTACATCGCACATACGGACGTGAAGTTGGGTTTCGCACAGCCCTACCACGTGCCATGTCATTTCGAGTATCAAAATTATTACTTGCACGCAGTTCGTTGCTTTGGAAAGCTCTAGGTGCCGTTTTACGTTTTCGACGCCCAAAATTGCACCGTATACGTACCATTTTATGTTCAAAAATGTGGCAACACCAACTAAATATAAAACAAATAAAATTAGATTTATTCGCAAAATAAAATCAAAAATTGAGAATCATACATACCTAGCAATATTTATTAGCATAAAAACAATGCGATGCCTATTAAACTAATCTTCAATGAACAACTCAATGTAAAAAAAACACGAATCTGAAATAAAATTGAATTTAATTTTATTGTACCTAGTTTTGTTATCTGTCCGTAGACTGTATACTTACGTGGTAATTAGGTTATACCTAATAATAATAAGAAAAAGAACAAATCCTCCTTTTCATTTTCTATATATTTTTCTTTTATTTTCTCTGTGACTTGTTTTGCTTTTCGAATATTTGACTGACTTAATATAAAAAGACAATTTGAGAATATTTTTTTCTTTTAAAGTAGGTATTTTTTTATTTATTATTTATTTTTAACAAAAATGTTACGTATACGCCCCCTTTATGGACATCTTACAACAAAACTCTACATGTTGAAATTACCATATCCAGGAATATTTTCTGCCACATTCATTTGCACACTCAAAGTTCATTGTTTTTACTCGACAAAAAATGCATTCAAAATATAAAACTTCGAAAACCACTTAATCGATTGAGTTCAAATTTACACGCAATCTTAGTTATTGGCCAAGGAGTATACCTGTGAATATTAGTCAAAATTGGACAATGGGGAGTGGCACCGCCCATACAAAAAAAAAATTAAAAATCTTATATCTAATGAAACAGTACACATACAAAGACCGTCTATACGTACGAACCATGGTATTAACTTCACCTTTCATGGGAAATTACAGATCAAAATCGTTTCACGCATTCCAGAGAACATTGGCGACTAACACAATTGAACTTATTTTTATATATATAGATAGATTTTAAGATCTCGTTCAATTTAGTTTTGAGAAGTTGCAAAAAAAAGATGCAAGGAAGCTCTTCTGCAAATTTAAAATCTCTCACAATATTTAACAAGTTATTGGGCTCGTTTTAACCGAAAATAGTGTTGTGATAGGGAACGGCGTTATATTTTAAACATATTTATTTTGAAATCACAGTTTTTGAAAACTCTCCGAAGTGTCCTTTCCAACTAACAAAAAGGAACAAATTAGTAACAAATTGTATCAGGGTCCTCGAAAAACGTACCAAATTGTCGCACAACGGGCATGCTGTTGTCAGTTGTTCTCATCCGACATCCTTCTCGCAACCTAATAGGTTCAATCGTATATCAAACACCTTAGGGTTAACCTAGTGCGCACTAGGGCCCACGTCAAACAAACCTAATGTAAGGTTAGGTTAGAGTTAGACAGGCAGTTTGCATTATATGCAATTTTATCCAGAAGCCATTGAGGCTCTTCTACACCCTTCTATACGAGTAGTACCTACATAGGATATGAAACTAACAAAATCATTCGGATGAATTTTCTAAAGGACCATTCACATGAGAGCGAACTGCGAATTGGCGAAGTGCGAACAAATCAATTTAACTGCATTTATGAATTGAAAATTTGTATTTGTTCTATCACAAAACCATTATATTTAATTAATCTAACATCTAGTCTAAAAAAAAACATTACTCTCAATTGATTTAAACAGCTAAATTGACAATTAATGAAATTTTCCCGCGAATTGAAAATTCTTGCCGCGAACTGTCACACTTTATTCACAATCCACACAAAACAGTCGCGATCCACAAACCCACGAATGAAAAATTCGTTCGAACTTAACCTTTAAAAATGAAACTGATACGCGGGTATCTGCGACCAAAAAAAGTTTTCATGTGAATGAAGTGTCAGAAACCACGAATATTCGCGTGTTCGCAGTTCGCAATTCGCTCTCATGTAAATAGTCCTTAAGATCTGATGGAGGTGTCGTTGCTATTGCTAGATTTTCCAAAATTCGAAGAACCGTGCTCCCAAACAAGAGAAGCGGACTTCTTTAAGAGCTGGTTAGTAAAGATGCCCATCGTTTAAGCCATCATCAGTTATTATAACCCGAAGAGCATTCAGATTTGGTTTCTGTCAAGAAATATTAGGATTTTTTACTTTTTAGTGTCAATTATGAATCACAAACTCTACGAGTCATGATGCAATCGTTAGTGATGTCCAATCGTTCTTTCGCCAAATTTAATGGAGCATTATCAATGAATCTCTTAGCTGCGTTGCAAGCTGGTATTACTCTTGTCTGTCAGCTAATAGTATGTCCATTTCCTCCAGTTTATGAGCTGCCTCGTACCCAGCATAGCAGTATTGACTGATTGTTTACCGCTTTTAATGCCGAAAGGCACTGACTTACAGATTTTGGTTTAACCAGATTGGGGTTGATCGCTTTAAGTGGCTGCGCTGTCCACGTGAAGGGTATTTTTTCCATTGCTGGTAGTTCCCTAGCTAAGACTGTTTGAGCCACTCTCTTAACCGCGTAGATCTCTGCCTCGAAAATGCTGCTGTGATATACCTAGTTCTAGGAGACTCCTGCTCCCGTTCCATTCTCTGTCTTTCAACCATCAGTTAAAAAGAAAAAGTAGCAACAGAGTGCATATCAGAGACAATACCGAGACCATAAACTAAGTATTAAATAGACCGTCAGCTCCGCCCACTTGAAGAGAGTATGCCTACAAGCTGTTTTTCGTATTGCTATGTGCGAAAGTATATGTGCCATGTTAAAGTAGATTAGACGCACGCATACACTGGCACATAGGAACCTGACAGATGACTGACAATTCATTCTATGGTGACATTGTAAAAAATTCAAATAATTCAAATAATTGGCCGTTATCGGGACGTATTAAGAAAACGGTGGGTATGGTGTGGTGAATTCAGCTCCAATTTGTATTTTTCCATTAAAACGAATGTAATAAGAATTAAGAACTTCTTTTATTTTATCTAGGTAATCCATATAGTACATGGTGTTTACATTGTGGTTGTGAACAATGGAAATCGATGAACTATAGGTATAGCTATAGGGATCATTTGCAAAAATAAAATAAAATCAGTTTCTACAAATATCTATTTGGAATTAGCTGATAGCTATACATTTTCGTTTCTGTTCTTTCCCATACAGTTTAAAATAAATAAATTCACTTTCGTTGGTTGTAGCTATAAGTCATCTTTGTTATTATAGTGCAATGAAAATTTAGAAAAAAAAATAATTTAAACAAGTTTCCAGAAATATTTTTTTGTCATACGATGAATTGATTTTCAACTACAAATTGGTTGTTCATCGAAATTTCTATAAATTTGTTTGTCATGTCCTATTAATTGTTTAGTGCTATAAAGGTTGTAACGGGTGATTTTTTAAGAGGTTTAGAACTTTTTAAAAAAAAAAAAAACACAAAAAATTCGAAAAAATGAATGAAATATTTATTTGAATCGATAGTTTGAACCTTGCAATTTAATGTTTAAAGATAATTTCATGCAAATGTTGACCGCGGCTGCGTCTCAGGTAGTCCATCCCCTGAGTCCAATTTTGGCATACTCTTTCACACATATCGGCCGGTATCTCACGAATGAATGCATGGATGTTGGCTTCCAGTGCGTAAATCGAAGCGGGCTTGTCCCTATACACATTAGCCTTGACATACCCCCACAAAAAATAATCTAATGGTGTCAAATCGCACGATCTAGGCGGCCAATTGACCGGCCCGAAACGTGAAATTAACTGTTCACCAAACTCGCCTCGCAATTGCGCCATTGTTTCGCGTGCTGTGTGGCATGTGGCACCGTCTTGTTGAAACCACATATCATGCAAGTCAAGAACTTCCATTTCGGGCAAAAAAAAGTTTGTTATCATCGCTCGGTAGCGTTCACCATTGACAGTAACGCTGCGATTCGCATCATCTTTGAAGAAATATGGCCCAATAATGCCGCCGGCCCATAAACCGCACCAAACAGTGGCTTTTTCGGGATGCATTGGTAGCTGTTGCAATGCTTCTGGCTGATCTTCACTCCAAATGCGGCAATTTTGCTTATTTACGTACCCTTTCAACCAAAAATGAGCCTCATCGCTGAACACAATTTTTCGATAAAAAAGCGGATCCTCGGCCAGCTTTCCAAGAGCCCATTCACCAAAAATTCGGCGTTGTGGTAGGTCGGCTGGCTTTAGTTCTTGCACAAGCTGTATCTTAAAAGGCTTTACGCACAAATCCTTCCGCAAAATTTTCCACGTAGTGCTGTAACAAAGGCCTAACTGCTGGGAACGGCGCCGAATCGACATTTCGCGGTCTTCTGTCACACTAGCTGATACGGCCGCAATATTTTCTTCACTACGCACAGTACGTAAACGTGTTGGTGGTTTAATGTCCAACAAAGTAAATTTGGTGCGAAATTTGGTCACAATCTTCCGAATAGACTGCTCAGAAGGTCGAGAATGCCGATCATAAAATGGAAGCAGCGCGCGATGAACATTTCGAACCGAGCACGAATTTTGATAGTAAAATTCAATAATTTGCAAGCGTTGTTCATTTGTAAGACGATCCATGGTTAAATTGCAAACCAAACTGAAGCTGTTTGACATTGACACAAGGTACTAAACACACGTCAGCTGTCAAAACCAGTGTTGCCAAAACCAAACCAGCTAAAAAATCACCCGTTATATCATTTTGGAAGGTAAAATTTTCAAAATAAGTCTGTACCAAAATAGTATAAAAAAACAACAGACCGAATTCAATAGATATAACAAAAAAAGTTAATTTCTAAATAAACATTATTCATAGGTAGTTATTTTCGGTTGACTCCATTGTTTTCATTAATTACTCTAGTTTAAAATTATGTTCTATATCAAATTGGTTAAAATTTTGTAATAAATTTAATTTGTTTGTTTTTTATTTATGTTTATTTTTTGTTACTACACGAAAACTTCATGAAAAGATTATAACTCAAAAATCGTACCCACTCAGAAATGTTGATGAATCTCCCTTGAACGCCAACATACTCTTACCAACATACTTTATTTTAATATTCCTTATCAATTCGTGCCTTTGAATTCGTTGCCTTTTAAATGTCGACATTCACTGGCGAAATAATTTTTCAACAACACAACAAACGAAAACAGACGCAATAATTGTAAGAAGAAGAATGTCTTATTCTATTTCCATGAATGAATATTTCTCAGTTTATTCCTTTATTTATATATCTATTACAATAGTAATTAACCATTTTGCAAAATAAATGTTTTCGTGTTGAAAAAAAAAAAAAAAACAAATTAAAACTCCCAGAACGCATTCAGATAGAAACTCACCAAATACAAACAATCTCAGTCAGTGTTCTTAGCAGTCTCTCTTTATTTTTCCCTCGAAGCGTGGGCATTTTTCCCTTTCATCGAAATCAAATTCCCTCGATTTATACAAGGTGGCGCAAAAATAACCTTCCGATGTTTTTTGGCTGTAATTTAAAAAAGAAAAGAAAAACTTTGATTCTTCTTGTGGATTGTGGATCTGGAGCAGTGTAGCGTAACATTGTTTATTAACGTGTATTTCGCATGTGTTTACTACACAAATGTCAAAACAGAACTGACATTAGGGGCCATCGCAAAATTTAAAGCATTTTCTGATAGGAGGATTACTTTTGCGCCACCCTGTATATGCAAAAATCGTTCTTTTAGAAGTAGAATGTTTGTTATTCGGAAAGAAATTCAGATTAATTTAACCTACAGTATAAGAATTGCAGTTTTTAACATTATAATGATTATTTCTTGGTACTAGAAATTGTTTGATAAAGGGAAATCTACTTTTTATAGACATTTAGTGTATTGCAATGTAGATTAAATGTTTTTTCGTCAGATTCCTCATATAACCACAATTTTGAAGCTTTATTCCTGTTTTGTACGTAAGGTTTTTCGGCCATCAAAATTTCTACAAAAAGGTAGAAATACTACGATGTAGGATGACTGCTGTCGCTGTGTGTCATTTTTTCATTTTACCCCCTCCATTTATAATTCTTTTTCTTTTTCTGCTTCACATGTATTCACGGATAGGAAATTTAAGGGAGAATTTAAGAGAGAATTCTTTTCAAAATTTGCGGGGGGAATCGGTAGGTGCGCGGGAGCTGACGGTCTATATAAGGGTGTTTTCGGAAATGTAAAAAAAAAGTCATTTGCAATTGCAAATTATTTGACGTCAAGACCGAAGGGCACGTGCACCACCTTTCAATTTTAATCGAGCTGTGTTTTGTTATGCTTCCGCACTCGCATACAACTTTCTTTGGTGTTAATATTGGGACATTGGGACGTCCTTTTGTCCTTTTCATTTCGTCATTCCAATTGAGTTGGACGGACTTGCTATTGCGTGCGGTCAGATATCTGTCGAAATTGCATTATGAACAATGAGGTTAACCAACTGTATTAGATTTCGGCGAAATTTGAAATTAAAAGTCGGCTCAGTTGTAATTTTATTGCGCAACCTCAATGCACCGAAACTTAGTGACGGAAAGCGTTCGATTGTGAGAATCTCAAATCAAACGTAATGGAAGTGACAATTTTAAGGGGAAAATTCAAAGGCGAAGATGTTAGGTTCGTTCCTTTACTTTCGTAGTAAGAACAGAAAAGACTGTCAAAATGGATGTGTTGGTGATAAATTCTCTTTTAGAGAGGGACACTAACGAAAGTGTTAGGTAAGGCTGTTGTAGCAATTTATGAAAAATGACAGATAATAAATAAATAAATAGTTGGCGCAACAGGTCTGGAGAGACCCTAGGCCTAGCTTCTCACAACCAATCGTTTTGTGTGAGTTTTTCATTTTTGGAACGAATGGAAGGGATCTACAGTTTTATGCCGACTCCAAACGGCTAATTGAGAAGCTCTTACAAGACATTTATACTCTCGGATGTTTGTCAGACGTTCGCGAGAGGTAGCGCAGCGGAAAAAAAGTCGGAATTGGGTTTTTGCGGGATTCGAACTTGGGACTCCCGCATAGCAGTCCAACACACTAACCACTAAGCTACTGCGACTACGAAGAATGACAGATACATAATTAAAAAATTTAAAAGTGGTGCGAAAAGTTCGAAGATTTGCCAAAATTTAATTTATTAAAAATATTTGTTGATGGAGTTAATCGAACTAAGGGGCGATGTTGAATGTAAACCACACCTAGGCGTCAAGTTTTTTCTGCATTTAATTTGACATTTCTCAATTTCAGACTAGCTCAATTTGAACCATGGAAAGATACACAATCGAGCAATGCGTTATAGTTATTCAGGCTTATTATGAAAATGTGCGTTCAAATCAAAATGCATATCGTGCACTTCGTGATTTTTCAGGTCAATTAAATCCTCCAAATGTACGTACAATCGGAAAACTCATGCAAAAATTTGAGCAAAACCGGTCTGTAGGAAATGTGAAAACACCAGTGCATGCTCGTACAGCTCATACTGCAGAAAATATTGCTGCTGTTCGCGATAGTGTAGCTGAAGAGCCTTCCACCTCAACTCGTCGTCGTGCCCAACAATTGCAGCTCTCATGTGAGATGATAACGAACTCTTTATGGCCCGAATTGAAAAATATGGATGTGGACGATATGTGGACGGTGCCACTTGCCATACAGCTAACGAAACAATGGCTCTTTTGCGCGACAATTTCGATGGCCGTGTTATCTCACGTGGTGGCGATGTCAATTGGCCGCCAAGATCACGTGATTTGACACCGTCGGACTTCTTTCTTTGGGGTTATTTGAAAGAAAAGGTGTACGTCAATAAGCCAGCAACAATAATCTATAATTAAACCTACTTGTATATGTAAATAATGTATTAATGTTATGAACTTATATGTGTATGGATTTATTCGAAATAAATTTTGTATCTATCTATCTATCTATCTAAATTCAAGAGCTAAAGGATGAGATAATTCGGCACATTAACGGCACAATTGTGCCTCAGTGTCATCGAAAATTTGGACCATCGGATGGAGGTGTGCCGCCGAGGTCGCGGCGGCCCTTTGGCCGATATTTTGTTCCATACATAATTGAACCATACCAATATTATCATAATAAAAAGAAATGACAATAATTTCCTAAATAATTTATGTTTTATTCAAAATCAACATCGGCCCTTAAAACTTAACAACCCTTACAAGCATTCGAGAAAAGGAAAAAGCAACACTTCATTAAAAATTACGTGGAACAGATTGTCCGTTCGTTGAGGAAGAACTTCGTCGGCACTTTCGAAAAGAATCTTCATTCAATTTAATTTGGCCACCTGTTATCATTTTAATACGCAGGAAATGAAAACAAAGGACAACAAATTTCAAATCTTGTGTTGATTGTCATGTCATGTCAGTCAGGCACCCCATTTTCCAATTCTTTCACCAATAAATTTGTTGAGTAAAAATTCCTAAAATTCTCAGTGGAGGGGTACTATCTTGCTCTCTCTATGACGTTCTCTTTTAAGAATTTTTCGAGTTAAGGATATGCATTGAGTAAAAATTCGTAAGTCGTACGTACGTCTTACTTTCGCGTTGACAATAATAAATAAGTCACAGGACAATCGCTGTATGTTTGTGGCATCAATCTTGAATTCCCATGGTCAATTGTATGTGGCTAACTCACTCATTGCGGTTTGATTTAAAAACGCCGACATTGTTACATGTGCTTCAGTTCAACTTTTGAATAAAGAACTTGAATTAACCGAATTACATGAAGCTGTATACCTATGCATACTTGAATTTTTTGTGAAGAAAATTCGTGGGGCTATCGAGAACATGGGGCAGCAGCCACTTTGCGATTTGGTTATGGAAAATTTCATGAAAAGGATATGGTCCTGTATGCGTGCTCGTGGTGGCCATTTGGCTGATGTTGTTTTTCATTATTAACGGCATACCTTCCTCTTTATTATGAAATAAACATCCGATCATTTATCTCAAAAAATGGCATTTTTCTTTGAATACTAAAATGCCACCTCTTATTGGAAAACCCTTTATATCGAGTTTTAAATGGCTGATCATAAAATTTGTCCATGTTAGTCCCGTTTGCTGATACTACTCATACCGATTTGAGTTCTACTTAAATTCTTATGTGGCAGTTTTTGAGGATCAGCAAAAAAGGCCTACGACTTTTATAACAAGTATTTAAAATATATATTTAAAAATTTACTCAGTAGATATTAGAACACCTGTTATTGCTGTTAAGACCCATTTATCGTTTAACAGGTCAGAAATATGCACTTAACCCAAGTTAGTTTTTGACACTTTGATTGACGTTGTTTTTATTCCAAAAATGCAGCTTTTTGCTGCCATGGAATAGATCCTAGAGGCGAATTAACAAATAATTTTATTTAATTACGAATATATTTGCCGTCATTACACTGTCTTCCTGCATTTGATTGAAGTACGGAGTTACATAAAGAAGTTTCCACAACTTGTTTCCTCCACTCGCCTCTGACCAAGCATCCAGTGCTGTCGTAATAGTCCACATAATGTGGCGGACAATAAGAACCTTTATTAGTTCGTAGCAAAAAATTGTGGAGATAGCAGCAAGCCGTTACAATTTTTGTAGCCTTGTCTGGATTACAAAACATTGTTCTGCCTAAGCACATCCATTTGGAACACAAGATTCCAAAGGCGTTTTCCACACAACGTCTGGCTCTGCTAATTCTATAATTAGCGATGCGCTCATCATCCTCCAACTTATTTGGTTTCCTGGGCGCAAACGGTTTTATTATTCTCTTCTTAAGAGGAAATGCATCATCTGCAACAAAAAAATACGGAAGCTTATGTGGTCCAACTTCCATATCCTCCGGAAATGGCAAATTGTCTTCCAAAATATCTCTTCCTAGCGAAGTCGCATTGAAAACATTTGCATCACCCTCACTGCCGTATGCACCAACATCAATGTATATGAATTTATAGTTTGCATCTGATATTGCCATCAACACAATGCTGTGGAACCCCTAAAAACCAAATAACATATTTGAAGACAAAACATTTTGTACTATATATTTATGAATATACCTTATAGTTATAAAATAGGCTTCCAGCATTTTTTGGACACTTTATGGCAACGTGCTTACCGTCGATAGCATCCAAACAATTTGGCAAATTCCACTCTGCATTGAACTCGTTTGCAATTCTCACAAACTCAGTTTCATTTAGCGTTGGAATTTCAGCGTTCAATACTTGGGTTATGGCAGAGCAAACTTCGTCGATTATTCTTCCAAAGTATTGTTTGCTTATTCTGTAGACTGATGCCATATGTCTTTGAATAGTTCCACTTGCGAGATATCTATGAATAAAAAGTAAGTAGGTATCCAAAGTCTCGTCGCGAAATAGATAGGTATTTAATTATTTATACATACTCTATCACAATGGCAAATTTTTCAAGCGGACTTATGCTTTCATCTGGCCTCGAGTTTCTTTTAGGTAACAATAAGTGTTCCACCATGGTAAAAAGATTTTGAAATGTCTCAGGACACATGTGGAAGTTCTCTTTAAAATTTCAAGGGTTGGCTACCAAATCCGAGAACTACAAATGAGTTAATATTAATTGAAAATATTTTTTTTTTAAAACATCAAATAATCTTACGTCTTTTGCAAATCTGCATTTTGTTTTTCTTTCTTTTAAATATGGATTTACGCGGCACGAAGGTAAGTTTCGTCTTCTGCTTGCTACTATGGAAATTATTTCAGCTGCTGCAGTAATGACAATATCTTCTTCAATTTTTCTTATATCCATTGTTTTGCAGATATGTATTTAAATATTGAGATGCCTTTTTAAGTTTGAATTTCGAATTCCGTGTGTAATTATAATCTCGTTTACTGACATCTGTCATGAACATATGGTTTTTGTCCCATCTACATTATGTTTAATAATTTAGCGACCATTTATCTTTGCTTGTGGAGAAACGAAGTGGAGACTATGCGCGCTAAAATTTAGCGCGAGCAGGATACTAGGCTTTATGGACAAATGCGAACAGGGGACGCCAGGGAGTTCATTTAGAAGAAGATTTAGACATACCTATGGGCCTTACGTTACAAAAACTCCTACAGGGAAATTGGTAAGCGATTCAATAAGACCATCAGCACTGCCATTGATTTCACGCAGATGCAAATTCCGTCCATGGTACTTCAGGCTAGTCATCATTTCTAATTTCTAATCAAAAAACAAATTCTTACCGCTCAAGTGACCTGGATCTAGACCTAGACCAGGACCGAGAAATCTCCTCTGAACATGATGATGACGATGAATCCATTCCCAATCACGCACTTTCACGTACTACACAGCAAATGCACGATCGTTTTTTATCTGCTTTGCTGCACGGCAGACGACACGCAAATGGCATTTACGAACATCTGACCTTCGCAGAACTGCATTACCAAACACATGGTAATGCAGTTTTGCTATGCAGTTTTGCTATGATGACTTTTTCGAACAAATGACTTTGGCAACTTCGTATTGACAAATGTCACGTAAATTCAAAAATTCCGGCTCACCAACACACTCACAAAATATATTATTTAAATGTGTTATTCCCGAACTAGGTATATCCCATTCTTCCTTGGCTGGGAGCATTTATTTTATATTTTTTGTATGTTCTTGCATGGCACACGGATTCTAAACTGACATAGGTTAGGTTAGGTTAGGTTGGGTGGGGTTGTGAGATCGTCACAAAAGACCAGGCACCAAAGTGGGCCCATCGCCATCCCCAGGGAACCATTACGGTTAAAAACCTAAACCAATTCGCCCAAACAATCAATTTCCCTACAGAATTTGGTTATGGTCCCAATATTATTTGAGGAACCAACCTCCTCTAAGTTATTAAAGAAGAACCTGCCTAGGTGCTTCCTTCTACTCCGAGCAATTGCTTGACACTCGCATAGAAGGTGGGAGATGTCCTCCGTAGCTTGTAGGTCCTCACAGTACCTACATGTATCCGTATTAGTCAAACCTAGTCTCATGGCATGCTTCCTCAAAAGGCAGTGTCCAGAGAGTATTCCTACCGTTAATCTTAACTTTGTTCTACTGAGATTGATTAATTCTTCAGACCTCTTCCGATTTAGAGTGGGCCACAGTGCCTTTGAGACCCTGTGCCCCTCTAGCTGTGACCATCTTGTAGCCGCTCTATTGGTAGTTTTCTCAACGATAACCCTTCTAGCAACGGCCATAGGTGGTCTGATGCCCTCAATCATTGTATTTACTGGGAGTTCCGCTCCTTCCTTAGCCAAAACGTCGGCCCTTTCGTTGCCCTCAATATCACAATGCCCAGGTACCCAACATAATCTAACACGGTTCTGCGAACATAATGCCTTAAGCATTGCGCGGCAATTCCTGACTAGTTCAGATTTAGTGGTATGTGACTCTAGCGCTTTAAGCGCAGCCTGACTATCAATGTAGATGGCGATATTCTTATTGGATATCGATCTCATCTCAAGTACCTCCGCAGCTTTGAGTACGGCCAGAATCTCTGCCTGGAACACACTGCATGTGTCCGGTAGTCTCAGGGCCATATGTAGGTCCAACTCGTTGGAGTATATACCTGACCCCGTACCCTCACTGGTTTTGGATCCGTCAGTATATACTGAGATCTCATTTCCCCTCGAAACTAAGTTCCTATGCCACTCCTGTCGGTCAGGGTACGACACATCGAACGGTGTGTCAAAATCAAGTGTACCGAGACTTTCATCTGCTTTTCCCGGGATTTCGGAGAATGTTTCCTTTAAAATAGTACTGTGTCCTATCCTACTATTTTTAAAAAGCCCTGCATTAGTGAGCCGTAGCGCACTATTACCTGCTATTGATTGTAATTGTAAATCCAGTGGTAAAAGATGCATAAATGCTTCCAGTGCAGCCGTTGGTGTGGTACGTAAAGCACCCGTAACGGCGATGCAGGCTGTTCTTTGTACCCTGGTCAACATATCCCGTACATACTTCTTGTTCGCGGCTTTCCACCAGACAAGAGCCCCATATGTAATTATGGGCCTTACTACCATTACGTATAGCCAACGCAACATTGAAGGCCTCATGCCCCATTTCTTACCTGCTGTTCTCTTACAGATGAAGAGAGCATTGTGAGCCTTGCGGACTCTTTCCTGGACGTTAAGTTTCCAATTTAGTTTCCTATCTAATACCGTACCAAGATATTTTGCGCTTTCTGAAAGAGCAAGTTCCACTCCAGCCAGCCTGGGCAGCTTGAAGGGTGGTATCTTGTATTTTGTACTAAATAGCACTAGTTCTGTTTTCTCCGGGTTGACTCTTAGTCCACACCCTTCGGCCCATATTCTGAGCCTATTAAGGGCTGTTTCCATAAGTTCACTAATCGTGTTTAGGAATTTTCCTTGAACAATGATAACTACGTCATCCGCGTAAGCGATGACCTTGAATCCTGCACTATTTAGTTCCTTAAGTATCTCATCTATGACCAACACCCAGAGGAGGGGGGAGATGACCCCTCCTTGGGGGGTGCCTCTAGTAACAGATTTTCTTATAGAACTGTTGCCGAGAGTGGAATTAATATTTCTCGTCGAGAGCATTTCGCATATCCAACTTGTAATGCGTTGCTCGACATTTATCTTTTCCAAGGCGCTCTTGATTGCCTCTCTCCTGACATTATTAAAAGCTCCCTCAATATCCAAAAAGGCAACTAGTGCAAATTCTTTCTGGTGAAGGCTGCCCTCTATTTTGCCTACTACTTCGTGTAGAGCCGTCTCTACTGATTTACCTTTTAAATATGCATGCTGAGCATTACATAAGTTTCCGTTGCAACACTTACTTCTTATATAAATGTCAATAAGCCTTTCAAGTGTCTTTAGGAGAAATGACGAAAGACTGATAGGTCTGAAGTCTTTCGCTGAAGTATGACTTGGTTTACCCGCTTTGGGGATAAATACCACTCGTACTTCTCTCCATGCCCTAGGTACATAGCCTAATCGCAGGCAGTGTATAAAAATATTTCCTATCATGTTCATAACTGTGCCTGGAGCCCGTTGAAGCATAGCCGGCAGAATGCCATCAGGGCCAGGTGCTTTGAACGGAGCGAAGGACTTGATAGCCCAACGCAGTTTCTTCCCATTAATGATATTATTAACCCTCTCATCTATTCGTGCGCCAATGTTAGGTCCATAAGGTACCGAAGCCATTGGTGCACTGCTTCCTGGAAAATGGGCTTCAACTAGTGCTTCCAGAACCTCCTCGCTGCTTTCAGCCCACGAACCGTCCGATTTCTTAATGAAGCTAGGGACTGCCGCGTCTTTGGCTAGCATTTTACGGAGTCTGGAAGCCTCGTTAGTATCTGCGATCGCTTCACAGAATAGCTTCCAAGATTTCCTCTTAGATTGCCTGATCAAGTATTTAAACTCTTTCTTGCTCTCTATGTACAGATCCCATGTAATGTCGTCCCCTACAACTTTAGCCCTATTATAGAAATGTCTAACTTGCCTTCTTTTGGAGTTTAACTCCTTATTCCACCACTGAGGCTGGGACCTCTTGGTTGGTTTTCTGAGCGGGCAAACTTCTTCGTAAGCCATATTCATTATCCTGCCTAAGTTATCAACTGCCTTGTCTAAGTCTGATGAAGTGTCAATGAATGGTACTTCATTTCCTACCTGATGACTGATTATAGATTCATACCTATTCCAGTCAGCCTTCCTGGGGTTCCGATAACTATTCGTAGTCTTGCTGTGGAAGCTTATTTGAAAGCGAATCCACTTATGATCCGATAGGGAAGCCTCTTCTAAGACCCTCCATTTCTCAATTGTGAGGGAGTCAGTGCAGGATGCGAGAGTGATATCTAACACCTCCTGTCTGTTCCGTACCACAAAAGTCGGTTTGTTGCCCTTGTTACATATAATGAGTTTAGTCGATAAGATATAATCAAAAAGACACTCACCTCTTGCGTTAATATCGCTGCTGCCCCATTGCGAATGATGCGCATTGGCATCACATCCCAAGACGAAAAGCCATTTGTCCCTGCTCGTCAGCTGCCTTAACTTGTCGGGAGGTATTACCGTCGACTCGTAGGGAAGGTAAGCCGATATCAGGCACAATGGTTTCCTTCCCATTTGTTCGCAGGAAACTGCAACCAGATCTCCGTCACTGAAATTATTCAAAAGAAATGCCCTTATGTTGTTTTTTAATAGGATGCAAGCCCTAATTTTACCTTCATTTGCTTTGAAGTAAAGCGTGTAATCCCTTATGGAGAGACCCTGAATCCGGTTGTTTTTGTTGATCCAGGGCTCTTGTATCAGTATGGCTGAAACGTCATGCTTGATTATGTATTCAATCAAGCACGCCGTCGCAGCCCTACTGTGATGCAGGTTTATTTGCATCGTCTCCATCATCTTGGGGTTCTGCTACCTCCGCTCCCTTGGTCATGACTCTTATCATGACCTTCCCCATGCTATAACGTACCATCCCCTTGTACTTTTCAAGGGCTGGGAGCGAATCCTTGTTTAGGCTCAGCAGGAAGTGCTGGCCAAATTGCCTTCTGGGCCCTGTTTTTAAGACCTTCCATGTATCGGCCTTAAGCTCCCTATTTTGGATGTGGAGGAGGCCGAGTAGTTTGTCTGGGTATGTGTATGGCAGCGGAACCCAAACCCAGGCCTTGGGCGGAGAGTACTTTGCCAACTCCGCCACGGTTACGCATTTGAGTTGTGCTCCGCTCCATACCTCGCCAACTCCTAGCACAAACTCTCTGAGGAAGCCGACGGAGTCCCTGTTTCCACAAGCTACAACCTTGCGACCGCCTTCCCATCCAGCGCCGTCAAAGAGAAGGTCACCACCCTCTGTGGAAGACATCTTCTTCCACAAAGCATCCTGAAACTTCTCTTCAACAGCCAGCCACTGTTCCATGGTAAGGCGTCCGCTCGGCTCCTGCTCATTGATGATGGCGACGAGGAGCTCGTCCTTCGAGTCATAAACCGGGCGCACCACGGGCGAAGTACCAGCCTTCACCTTTTTAGCTGCACTCGGCTCAACAACATCGTCGGATCTGCTCCTTTTGCTTAGGAGGTTCGCTCCGGCCCCCCCAGACACGGCCCCCTCTCCATCCTTCTTGCCCTCTTGCCTAGCTGAGGCTAGACCACTAGTGGACGCCTTATCTGCTGCCCTAACTTCGACCGCTGAAGCTGCCGATTTTTTGGCGGCCTCGGCGGCTACTGTTCCCTTGGCCCGTTCGAGTTGTTTCCTATCCCAGGCGCTAAGTGAATTTATATCGCACCCCCTGAACTGCTCTACTTTGCGCTTCGCACTCTCGACTTTACGTCGGGCATTGCGCATCATTAGCTTGTTCAGCTGGTGTGCGTTTTTGTTCGTCCCTGATTGTGCGACTGCGGGAGATCCAGAAGCAGCAGAGTACCTGCCTACTGCACCTCCAGTCTCCTTCGTCGATTTTTTGCCCTTAGGGATCGCAATGAGAGTACCAGCCACCTCATTGCTGTCCCTATTAACTAAGGTGAGTGTACCAGCCAACTCACCTTTGCCCTGTTCAGTACTGGTGGGAGTACATGCCGTCCCACCGCATACCTTATCTGCGGAAGTGAGAGTACCAGCCACCTCACTTCCCGCTACGTTAGTGTCAGTGAGTGTGCAATCTGCATCCTCACTGTCACTAGCTAGCAATACCTCCTCTAGTTCCCTCTCCAGGCCGGAGATGGAAGACTGTGGTTCAGATTCGCAAGAATCCTCTCCCAGTTCCATCGCCGGCTTTGTGGAGTCTGTACCCTCCCTTTCTGGAATAATAATTCCTTTTTTTGTATTTTTTAATTTAATTTTATTTAAGTTTTTATTCATATTGTTCCCACGAGTAAAGCCGGATAAAACAAGGTCGACCCAGGCAGCGCCGCTATACCTGGGCAGGGCTAAATACAACAGACCCTCGCCATGGCGTCTGAGGGAGCTCGTACTCGACTGGTTTTACCCCCAGCCTTTCATCCTTGGGCACGGTTTGCTATCTGCTCACGCCACCACTGGAATTAGGTTGGATTTAAAGGTTTACTCCTACCTCAAACTAATGGATCACGACAAACGATTGAGACGTTAGCGTAAATCCTTGGCTGACACTAACCAGCTGACCGGTTAGCCATTTTCAGGCGGGCGCCCACGCGAAGGACTGAAGAATGAGGATTTGTGCCCAAGCCCAAAAAAAACTGACATAACACCGGTAGGAAAACAAAACGGCGAATTTGAAATAAAAATTGAGGGGGCCAGCGGCAATAGAATTGCATGTTGGGGGTCTCAGTATTGTCTCTGGTGCAAATATTTTAAAAGTATGCTCTAACAAATTTAATTAAAAAGAGGAATTCTGAATTTCGGACAAATTCTTTCGTATCTTCAATGTCAAAATTTGTGAACGTGCTGTAATCTAATCAACTCATGTTGTCTTTGCTGTATATTTATTTGAGGATATTGGGGTTCCATTTACACATCCTTGCACGTTTGGGAACGAAGGTGGCGAAAATGTTTAAGACAAGGTCACGCATGCTCTTTAACAACACACTAGAAAGAATTGTGCAAAAATTCGAAAAAAAAAAATAGGACACAATTATTCAAAACTCTGTTCAAATATCTCATATTTGCATCGCCGATGGTGTTGACATAACTAGTAAATTTGGCGTTAAATTTAATATTTTTGGGGTTGTATATAAAATATAAGTCAAGCCGGGAAAATATTAAAATTAAATTAAATATTTAATGATTTTAAATAATATCTGCTATTTCAAAATATGTCTGAAATACTAAATTTGAATCTTTGCTAATTTCGAAGCTCAAAAAACAAACATGTTGGCTAAGAACTGAGATAACTATGTACGCGCGTCCTAGAGGAAACAGAAACAAAATTTAAAAAAAAAATCTTCTATACCAAGAATGTGGTCTATTTTTGTAAAAGTTTCCCCCATACCCGGTTTAGCGTAACATACTACTACATGAGGAAATATTGTCGCTCTTGGCTGTAAAATTATCGGAAAATTTGAAACACAACGCTTTAAGTGGAGACTCAACATCATCTACCACAAAGTAGCCCAAATTTCGCTAATGACTCATTTCTGTTAATCCAAATTTCTGAACATCAACCCATATTCCAAAAAAAAAAAATGTTTATGTTGGTATGTACATTTCCCATCCTACCATAAATTACAAGACTTTTCACAATCAACTAACACCAAAAACAACTTATTCTTCTGCACGCAAAATTCGAATTTAATTTTACATGCATATGCCCTGCGCCCATTTAATTTGTGTCTGTCAGCTGTCAGTCACTCTCTGGCTCGATTGAATAATGCAAATTTTTGGCAAAAGATTGACCGCATCCACAAACTAAAAGCCACCAAAATGCATATGCTGCACTTTTTTATGTGGTTTCATGCGGACAACAACAACAGATGAGAGCAATTTTCTAAATGACATAATTATAGGGCGCATATCGAGTCAAAGGACAAAAAGGAGAAGGAAACCCTTGGAGGTATTGTTAATTGTAATTTGTATCGTTCTGACACACACAGTTGGCAAAACCGCATAAAGATTATCGTAATGCGTATTTTATTTGGAAGCAGAAGTTCCAGAGTTAGCTAACTAATTAGTTGGCTCCTAAGGACACACATAAGTCAAAGAAGATACTTAAGTGGAAAGCATCCAAAGTTCAATGGCATTAACACAGAATAAGTATGTTTAATATGTGCAATAGCAGGGAAGCAAGGAATAATGTAGATTGGTTGTAGGAAAATAAAAACATTTTTAGCAAACTTCCATCAGTTATTTAAGAAAAATGTGAACGCATGAAATCGAGGTTAATGATATTCAAAAGCGGAAAGCACACCAAACAGGTTTTTCCTAATATGTTTCTAGTACACAAAACATCTCATTTAGAATCAAACAAGTTATATTAATCGACTTTTAGAAATATATGATAAACGATCGTGCCCGGCGAACTTCGTACCGCCCAAAATTGACTTTTTGACTAAATTAATTTAGAGCACTCACTATTCCACCTGAAATAAATTTTTTTGGATCCAAAATGTCTTTTTGACAAAAACGATCTCACTGTACACTACGATCAAATCAAACAAACAAAAAAATCAGCGTACAAAATGTATGGAAAATCAATTTTCCCGAACTTTCCAATTTCCCTTCAAAATTTTCCAATTTTTTCGCAGTATGAACCTTTTATATGCGAAAAATAGATTAACACAACGACAGCAACAGCGAATTTAGGATTAGCTCTAACGTTGACGTCGCTGTCGATGTTACTGTGCTAATGTGTTCAAAGTAGGTAATTAAAATATATTGGTTCTAAAAAGTTGTCAAAGTTGCTGTTGCTGTTACTGTGTTAGTCTGTTTCTCGCATTAGGCGTAGAAAAACACAACAAAAGATAGCTCAAATTCAAATCGGGCGATCCGTTCTCGAGTCTTGGGCGGTCTTACGGATGCAACTTTGTTTTATAACCATTCCATATGCCCAAATTCGTTAATGTAATGAAAATAATAATTCTGAGCATGCACAATGCACTTGCTACTTACTACTTACGTAATTCGGTCAGTTCTTTTTTCAAAAGTTATATTCAATACAATAAAAATAACTCAAGTATAGCAATTTCGATTTGTTTCAATCAGACCGCAATGATTTTGACTGTCGGCCAACCTTCGGCTTTTTCACTAAATTGACCATGTGAGAAACATGGGAATTCAAAATTGATGCCAGAACGATGCCAACAAGTTATTTTTTATTTGTCATAGTGAAAGCGCGACGCACGGGAAATTCAAGACGCTCAAATACGAATGGCAACTCGTTCTGAATAAGCGGAATCTGCGGAATGAGAATGTTTGCTATGAATTTTCCCCTCAAAATCGTCGCTGCATGACGTTTGATTTGACTGCTGAGCTGACTTTCAATTTCAAATTGTGTAGAGGTAAGCCCGGAACATCCAAAGAATTCAACATATCCCCATAAAGCTTTGTTTACACGACAAAGAGTATAGATAAAAATAATAGTTTTAATTATACAACTTTAGAAATAGTGTTTGATTTTATGTTTGAAAGGGAGGTGGTGCCACAATCCGTTTTCCTATTCCGTTTATGTTTTACAAAGTACGACCTATAGGGTCCAAAACTATCCTATCTTTCAAACTGGAAGCAACCATACCCATCGACAAAATTTCGACCAACTCGGTAGAGCTGTTTCGGAGATCGACAACAGGGCCACCTATCAGGTCGAAAAGTATCCTATCTTCCAACCGGGAACGAACAATATATGTACATGCGCAAAATTTCATTGAAATCGGTTAAGCGGTTTCTCAGATCGACAAAGCGCCACCTATCTAGTCCAAAATATCCTACCTTTTAAGACTGCCTAAACCTGAAACACAACAATACAAACAAAACAAAAGAAGAATCATGAAAATCGAGTTTCGCCCCGAAAAAATTATAGGTATAATAATAATATATAGAAGATTATTATTGAAGATAATTGAATGGAGCTGAAAAACGAAAACGAAACGAAAAAACAGCGCCACATGTTGAGATTTTCCAACTTTTCTTTTTTTCTAAACCATCCTTGATTCAAGACGAACAAAATAAAATAAAAATCATTCAAATCGGTCGAGCCGTTCTGGAGCCTTTACCCGACTAACGCACAGCAATTGATTTTTATATATATAGAGATAATAAATTATATTAGAAATGTGGTATTCCGGAACTCTTGATTTTATATTTTTTGTATGTTTTTGCATGTCACACGGATTTTAAATTGACAGGAGGAGAACAAAATGGCGAATTTAAAAAAAGAAATGAGGGGGCCAGCGGCAAAGGATTGAAAGTTGGGGGTCTTAGTATTGTCTTTAATAGAAACTGCAATGGACCGAAGGATTTTTTTTATTTGTGGATCGTATTTAAATTTAGAGGTAACGCAAAATACAGGATTTTCACGACTTATTGCGCAAAATATTAATTCTTCTTCCGATCTGGTTGACATTTTGCAAAAAATGATGACATTTACATGCGCATTTGTTTTGAAAGCAAACTTTGCAAAATTACGTAAAACAGCTGTGCAAATTATATTGGTATGTGTGAACCGAATCGAAAAAAAGATTGATTTTTCTGCCCAATGGAACGTTAAAAGGGATTTAGATCAACATTTTTGGTCTCAACTTAATTAAATATCCGAACGTTCCCATTGTCAGATCTACCAATGAGCAGGACCACACATTTTCGCATAGCAGAAAAATTGGTATTCTCAAAGCAGTACGGTTTTTTTCACCTATGCGAAAATTCTATCCACCTCTCGAATGAGGTAGAATCTTACGCAGTACGCAGTACGCACGTCAAGTAAACCATTTCGACAGTTTGTGAAAAAAAATGCATTCCAATTGAAATTGGTTGGGTTTAATGAACATTTATGTGTTTTCATAGTGGCTACTTTGGGAGATATGAGCTCAGCATTTGTTCGATTCTCAGTTATGCAGTTAGGCGAAATCGAAATAATACTGAACTGTTCGAGAGCTTCAAGACTGCTTTGAATAAATGGAACTATTTTCGAAAATCATGCTTATTTTGACATTCGAACGAATAGCCAATTCATACAAATGTCTCTATTCGTTCGAATGAACTTGTGTGTATTTTGATAGACATTCGCTCGAATTGGCTATTCATTCGAATGTCAAAATAAGCATAAATATGTACCTACGCGATGGGATACCATTCAATAAGTGCTTTCATTTAAATTTGATTCTTATTTTCTCACACACAAATCAAAAAACAAAACTTTTTATTAAGTAGTGTCAAACTCATAATTCCGTATACGAGATGCAAATCCGCATGGAAAAGACAGACGAGTAACATTCAAAGAGAAATTGTCGTATACGGATTTCGAGAATTGCAAATTTCAGGTTTTCGCATGGTATCGGAGACTTTGACAGATAAACATATGCGAGAATTTTTGAGAATTGAGGTCCATCAAATGAGCTTACAAAAGCCGATTACCTTATACCCTATTCATACCGCACTGAAAACCGCGTTTTCGTCGAAAACTCGACGATGCATTGTCAATACCAACTACAGTTATCGTTTGACGTGTTAATGAAATGTGAGAAACAAGTCGTGAAACTTCAGTGCAAACTATTTTGGTTAGAAATTTCGATCGCATTTTAATTAATGTCGTTTTCCATTAGGATTTTCAGATTTTGCTCTCAGATTAAGATTTTTCGTGCAAAATGTTTTCCAAAAGTTTTCGCATGAGTTACAGAGTATTTGTGAAGTATTATTTAGCATTGTTAAATAATCACAAATTTGTTTTTGTATTTAACTGAAAATTGCCATCTATCAATATAGACATTTGTCAGACAAGTGCTACAAATTTGTAGAGTTGTCACCTGTCAATGAAAATGATATAGGTCTATCTATATAGGTCATAGTGACTTTCAATGTTCATGACATTAGCAAAGACCATCCAAACTAGACAGCCAACTCCCGTGCACCTACCCGATTTTCCCCGCAAATTTTGAATAACAGCCCTCTCTCGCGCGCTCTTATTTTTCCTGTCGGTGAGTACGTGTAATTAATGGCCGCCCGGTGGCACTTTTCAATTAAAAACAATTTGTAAATGAATTTATAATAATAAATGTAACAAGAATAAATGTTGAGTATGTTTTTTTAGATAGCTTTACTTGTTCTCTATCCATCTTCGACGACAAAAAATGTTCATCCATTCACATTTCATTTTTTTTTTAAATTTGTTTATATGAATTGCATTTTTGACAGCAGAATTCATATAGCAGAATCTTGGGACTTGGTGCAAAAATAGGTTAACAACATGCAAGTTAAGCCCAAGATTCCACAAAGTGCACTTTAGAAAATATATTCCCAAAAATACATTTCTATTTGACTTGGTATTGGTGAGTGTTTTTAAATTCGTTTATTTACCACCATACATATTTGTACGCGTATTCAATCGTGAGAATTCAAATGATTTTGTTAATTGTTGGTAATCGCATGTTCTAAATATTTGGTTTTCTATAGATATAGCGCGAATTATTAAAATTTAAGTTTCGCCATTAATTTACGGAAGCTCACAATTGCAAAATTTTGTATGGAAAATATTATTATTTTCAATTACCTACTAATGTCATTTTTCATCGGGATTTTCAGATTTTGTTCTCAGTTTTTGCATTTGTGTTGGTGCGTGTTTTAAAAGTCAGCTATTCTAAAATTGTAATTTGTGTTAACGAAAATCTATTAAATGTATGCTAATACCCATTGGACTGACCATTGTTCTCTATTTTTCACAGACTTGTCGTCTCTAAAAACGTAAAACAACACACTTTCAGTTTGACAAATGACAAATTTTTGATGTTAGTGTAAGTAGGTGTGAATTGCGCTCAGAAATGAAGATTCGCAAAATTGCCCTGACTCTGAAAAAAAGTTAAAGCTAAATTTGACAGCAATAGTACCTATAAGCGGAACAAAAATATCAAATTAATTTTTTGAATTTAACAAATGCATGCTTGCACATAGTTATATTGCGTAAGTGTGCCGTATCATTTAAGGACTATTCACATGAGAGCGAATTGCGAATTGCGAATAGGCGAATTGCGAACAAATCAATTTAACTGTATTTATGAATTGAAATTTGCTATTTGCTGTAACACAAAATCATTATATTTAATTAATCTAACAGAAAATCTAAAAAAACATGAATCTCAATTGATTTAAGCAGCTAAATTACCATTTAAAGCAATTTTCCCGCGAATTGAAAATTCTTGCCGCGAACTGTCACACTTTATTCACACAAAACAGTCGCCATCCACAAGCTCACGAATGAAAATTTCCTTCGAATTTAACCTTTAAAAATGAAACTGATACGCGGGAATCTGCGACCAAGAAAAGTTTTCATGTGAATGAAGTTTCAGAAACTACGAATATTCACGTGTTCGCAATTCGCAATTGGCTCTTTTCGGCGTTGCACGCGTGCGTGCGTCGGCGCGCTTTGACACGCTTTATCGAAATTTTACGATTTTAAATGCCAAAGCGCGCGAGCAACAATTTTGTAAAACAACAAAATGCTGCTTTGAAGCGAATACGCGTTAACAGGGAAAAGTTTGACAAACTAAAAGTTCTGTTTGTTTTTTGGCTGAAAAATACAAATTCAGAGCAGAATTAAAATTTTAAGTCTACTCCCTTTTTTCTTGAAGCTGTAATTTTTATGCACGTATTGAAAAACGATTCTCCATAATATAAGAAAATCATATTTAACAATAGGTATATCAAAGCACACAACAACCTTAATACGGATACAAGACCCTTGATTAATATTTTTCCTCCAAAAAATCTAAAGAAATTAGTAGTTGCCCTACAAAAAAAAAAATTTTATTCCTCATTTCCACACACTGAATTAATTAATTATGCTTTGAAAAAACATCATATAGCTTTTTAAAAGTTGTGTGTAATAAACATTAGCGGATCTGTGCCACTCCATCTATAAACGGCACATTCTATGACTTCAAATCGAACAATTCGAAATTCTAAAAGTAGCCCTATTCAGATGTCGCGTTGAACTTTACGATATTTACGATCTAAAGTCGAGTCAACGCAACGCCTGAAGTTGTATTTTGTGTGGCACCATATGAGCGCTTTGTTTCTACATAATCTGTCAAAGCACGCGCGAGTCAACGCGACATTGTGAATTGGGCATAAAGTGTGACAGTTCGCTGCAAGACTTTTCAATTCGCGGGAAAATTGCTTTAATTGTTAATTTAGCTGTTTAAATCAATTAAGAGTCATGTATTTTTAGACTACATGTTAGATTAATTAAATATAATGGTTTTGTGATAGAACAAATATCAATTTTCAATTCATAAATACAGTTAAATTGATTTGTTTGCAATTTGCCTATTCGCAGGCGGTCCCAATGGGAAACGACATTAGTTCCGCATGAATAAAACGTAGCAATTGCTACGAAATTCCAAGTTTGCTATTAACCTGGGGTCGAATCGCGTCTTCCGTGATCGAGCATTTCGTGACGGAATTTGTTTTTGTTTCACATGTAAAACCATCTTAATTCCGTGAACGGGTAGCTCGTTCACGGAAGTGGCGATTCGACCCCTGATTCAGGCCTTTTGCGAAATATTTTGTATGCACATTTTTAACATAAAACAATCTAAGCATTGTAAATTTTCGATCTTTTTTTTATAAATAGTTAGGTAAGTTAAATTCAGTTTGTACATGAAAACTAACAAAATACCAGCAGTTATTTCGTGTCACGCTAATATTTCGTTCAGATGAAAATGCTTAGAAAGAATATAATGTAGGTATGAAGGAGACCCAAGCTTTAGGTTGACAGCTCAAAAACCTATCAGTACCTGATTCATAGTTCTGCTTTATCCAATTGGCTGCGCGTGTCAACCAATATTTCGAACAAGCGATCTGATAAAATTCCCGGCACCTAAAGAAGAAATAAAACATCAACAATCTATTTGGCAAACAAAAATCATATTCCCAGGTGCAATTGGAGCTATAGATTGCATTCATATTTCTGAATTTAAATTTTTTATTTTCAATTTCCACAAGTCGTGGAAGATCGTTAGAATCTCAAGGAAAATTTAAAAACACAAATTTACTGGTCAAATTTGAAAGGAACTGCAAGGCACGTACACGTACAGCGAAGTAAATGCTATGTTCGAATTTTCGAACTTAATGTAGCAAAGAAGGTTTTTATTCATACCGATTCAAAGCAATTGCTAAGGGCTTTTACTTTGCTACAATCTTTTGCTCAAAGCAAATGATGGTTTTTATTCATACGACCCATTGTAATTATTTCCTTACAAAATTAAAAGATTCCATCCAATCCAATCGTAGGCGCAGTGGCCTAGTGGTTAGTGTGTTGGACTACTAAGCGAGGGGTCGAGGTTCGAATCCCGCAAAAAGCCAAATTCCAACTTAGGGTTTTTTTCCACTATGCCACCTCTCGCGAACGTCTGACAAACATCCGAGAGTATAAACTGTCTTGAAAGAGCTTCTCAATTATCCGTTTGGAGTCGGCATTAAATTGTAGATCCCTTCCATTAGTTCCAAAAGTGAGAAGCTAGGCCTAGGGTCCCTCTGGACCTGTTGCGCCAAATATTTATTTTTTTTATCCAATCCAATCACAAACAGTGATTGTGGTAATTCCAACGAATTTGAACAATCTCTTAAGCGTCTTCTAATTGAACGTTGTCGCTTGGATTCCATCTTTTTTTTCATATTTTTTTTTCACAAAAATAAAGCTTTAATTTAAATATTAAATATAGTTTTAATCTTTGATTCTAACCAAATATAACTGTCAGAAAATGTTCGACATCAGCAGTTTTTCTCTGCGAGAAGACATTTTGGTTTCCGAGGAAATCGAATTCAAGGGAGATTGGCGAATGGCGATAGACGGATTTTATTCCTGGGAACATACGAATTCGGGGGAATGAAATATTCCCTCCGAATTTAAGATGCTGAATAAGATTTCTCACCATCCGTTTTCTCTGAGTTTATATCTTTGCGACGAATGTAAGGGGTCATCGCTAGAACAGGACAGAACATGAAAATAACAACAAACAACTAAATAATACGCAATTGTACACAAAATTAAATTATTATTTATTTTTATTATCATTGTGTATACCTACTCTTGCGGGTATTTCCAAGTAAAAAACACACATTCACGAATCTCATGTCACAGCCTCATGTGCGAAAAAAGCGTTCACACACTCCAACTTCCAAACTATTATTAGCAGGAAAAGCTTTATCTTCAAATTCTGTTTAACCAAAACAATTTTAAGATAACAAAAACAAATTTTTAACTCTGCTACATCTTCACAACTGAAATTACTATATTAGGTACTATTTGTTCATAAAAAAATGTATACAAACATCGAAAAATAATTAACATTGTTAAACCAACAAGCCTGTATCTATGTTTTCTGTACATATTTACTTATATCAAAAGTGTATAAATATTCAAATGGAAATACATATGCTAATTATTAGTTAAACAAACACTTAAACGCCGTTTAAGTTGTAGAATAATGTTAGTCACATATACCTGTAACTTCCGGATTGGATAGTAGTTGTTATTTTATGTTTGATTTGGTGTTTACGTCAGAGTCTGCAGGCCGGGACTTGTGCAATTTGAATCTTAAAACCAACAAATAAGCACGAGGCACGACCTACATAATACGACTTTTTTTATCGAGGTGTTTCTAATATAAATAAACGGAAAATAGCTTAGTAGCGCCACAAACTTACTTGCAAGTTGCAAATGTTGGCTTGCCTCTTCAAATACTCACCGTGATAGCCTGAAACAAATTACAATTTAATTTTAAATCTAACAAACATTGGGCCACTTCATCATTGTCCTTAGCATAGCGATGAACGGATACCTAAAATAGCTGTAATAGCCTATGACGTTAACATCATGCTGATGATTGGGGCCTTGAATTGCTATTAGCAACCGATCTTTAATACCCATATCTGGTACCGTTTCCAATAAAATTCCATTTTAGCACCTTTGGGATAGCTATAAAACTCATTAAGATGCTATATCTATCAAATGGGATGCGATTACTATTTTCTGCGAGGCATCAGCAGTTCCTATAAAGTGAGAGCTCAGGAGTCAGAAATTACATTTCATAAAGACCTTATTAGATGTTGATTATTGGCGCGAGTGCATGAAGTAAGATGTTATGATTGTAGAACTATGGTATATTTGTAGGTATGACCGTATGGCGGTAGGAGAGGAACAAGGAGGATATTACCCACGATTTTGCCGCCTATGGCTTCTGGTGATAAATGAAAAATGTGGTCCCTACCTTTCGAAATGCGGGGAAGTCAATGATCTTTTCAGGAACGTAGGTATGAAGGTATAGAATGTAATAATAGTGTTACAAATACTTTTACTGACTTTTTCATGGTGATCGATGAGTTAGGAGTTTGGCATTCCACTCCTGCATGATGCGCAACAATTAAGTTAATAAGTGCAATTAAATGCATAATTTCGCTGTAATTGGTCCGATTATGAATTTTGGGGTCCCAAACTTCAATAAACATTTGGAACAAAGGAATATACTATGAATACGATCATTGTAAGGTAAGGACAATATGGGTTGGGTATGATCATGTATTTCTAATTAAATGAAATATCGCTAATAGTCAACCATTCTCTCTGATCATTTTTACAGAAGTTGTACAAAAACCAGGGGACAACCACTCTTCATTTATTCTATAAATGTCCAGCTTTGCCTGAGAGAAGAAAGCTGCACCACCTCGTTATATTTTACTAATGGGCCATTTACATTTACAAAGAGATGAATGTAATCTTCAATAAAAAAAAGTTAACAGTCGACATTATGAGACACGTCGTACCTATATATCGGTTTGCGTGATAGGATAGTTGATATTTTTATAGAGCTAGATGCCGCGCAATTTTATTTTCCTATATAAAACAAAAACGCTTCCGGAAATACTTAAAAGCGAATTTGTAAATTTTGTGCTTTTACAATGATGTATCTGAAACAAATTACCATTTGATATAATGGGTGATTTTTTAGCTGGTTTGGTTTTGGCAACACTGGTTTTGACAGCTGACGTGTGTTTAGTACCTTGTGTCACTGTCAAACAGCTTCAGTTTGGTTTGCAATTTAACCATGGATCTTACAAATGAACAACGCTTGCAAATTATTGAATTTTACTATCAAAATTCGTGCTCGGTTCGAAATGTTCATCGTGCGCTGCTTCCATTTTATGATCGGCATTCTCGACCTTCTGAGCAGTCTATTCGGAAGATTGTGACCAAATTTCGCACCAAATTTACTTTGTTGGACATTAAACCACCAACACGTTTACGTACTGTGCGTAGTGAAGAAACTATTGCGGCCGTATCAGCTAGTGTGACAGAAGACCGCGAAATGTCGATTCGGCGCCGTTCCCAGCAGTTAGGCCTTTGTTACAGCACTACGTGGAAAATTTTGCGGAAGGATTTGTGCGTAAAGCCTTTTAAGATACAGCTTGTGCAAGAACTAAAGCCAGCCGACCTACCACAACGCCGAATTTTTGGTGAATGGGCTCTTGGAAAGCTGGCCGAGGATCCGCTTTTTTATCGAAAAATTGTGTTCAGCGATGAGGCTCATTTTTGGTTGAATGGGTACGTAAATAAGCAAAATTGCCGCATTTGGAGTGAAGATCAGCCAGAAGCATTGCAACAGCTACCAATGCATCCCGAAAAAGCCACTGTTTGGTGCGGTTTATGGGCCGGCGGCATTATTGGGCCATATTTCTTCAAAGATGATGCGAATCGCAGCGTTACTGTCAATGGTGAACGCTACCGAGCGATGATAACAAACTTTTTTTTGCCCGAAATGGAAGTTCTTGACTTGCATGATATGTGGTTTCAACAAGACGGTGCCACATGCCACACAGCACGCGAAACAATGGCGCAATTGCGAGGCGAGTTTGGTGAACAGTTAATTTCACGTTTCGGGCCGGTCAATTGGCCGCCTAGGTCGTGCGATTTGACACCATTAGATTATTTTTTGTGGGGGTATGTCAAGGCTAATGTGTATAGGGACAAGCCCGCTTCGATTGACGCACTGGAAGCCAACATCCATGCATTCATTCGTGAGATACCGGCCGATATGTGTGAAAGAGTATGCCAAAATTGGACTCAGCGGATGGACTACCTGAGACGCAGCCGCGGTCAACATTTGCATGAAATTATCTTTAAACATTAAATTGCAAGGTTCAAACTATCGATTCAAATAAATATTTCATTCATTTTTTCGAATTTTTTGTGTTTTTTTTTTTTAAAGTTCTAAAACTCTTAAAAAATCACCCTTTAAAAGCTGTACGTGTAACTCGCCTTTTTAAATTTCTGTCAAACTTGACATAGAGCCAACTGGTTTGTGGTTCGTTTATTTTGAACTAGCGACTCGCCCCGGCTTCGCACGTAGGGTTCAGCCTGCGTTTGCAATGTAAGCGGAAAAAATGAAATTATTTACGACATCACATTAGAAACCTCAGAAATAACAGTATTTTTCCACTATATAATGGATGTTATTATACACACAAACCTTCCTCTTCAATCACTCCATCTACTAAAAAAAAAACGCATTAAAATCCGTTGCGTAGTTTTAAAGATTTAAGCATACATAGGGACAGAGAAAGCGACTTTGCTGGTATACTATGTAGTGATATTTGTCTGACCTAGATAGTTTGCGAACGCGTCCACTTGATTTGTCAACTTACGTCAACAACTAATTATGACTTCTTGAGATTCGCACCCAGATTTCAGATTTCGTGTGTACATTGTTCAATCGAACATTAAAACCAGAGACAATACTGAGAAACCCAACCTCGACAGATTTTCCGATACTTGCCTACAAGCTATATTTTTATGGCAAATGCTAAGTACATTAGTAATGTTTCATAGAAATTCGTATTGACGAATGTCACATAACTTAAAAAATTCCGACTCACCAACACACTCGCAAAATATATGAGCCACGTCCGCTCTCATAGAATTTTATCCGTTAAATTTGAAACTATTCGTTACGTGCGGATACTATTTTTTTTTTTAAGTTTGCTAACAATATTTTTTATGTAGGCGCAGTAGCTTAGTGGTTCTGGTTAGTGTTTTGGACTACTACGCTAGGGGTCGAGGTTCGAATCCCGAAAAACCCAAATTCCGACTTATGGTTTTTTTCACTGCGCCACCTCTCGCGAACGTCTGACAAACATCCGAGAGTATGACTCTCTTGAAAGAGCTTCTCAATTAGCCGTTTGGAGTCGGCATAAAATTGTAGATCCCTTCCATTCGTTCCAAAAATGAAAACTCACACAAAACGAATGGTTGCGAGAACCTATCCGGACCGGACCTGTTGCGCCAACAATTATTATAAAAATGAAAACTGCTTCTTCAGTTATTTAAAATAAAAATTACTCATGAAATCGAAGTTAATGATATTCAAAAGTGGAAAATACACAAGCATATTTATCCTAATATGTCTCTAGTATTATAAAACATCTCATTTAGATAGTTTTATTGACCAAACAAATTATATTTTTAAAAATATATAATAAAGCAATGACATTCAGTAATGTGAAAATCCGATATTCCCGAACTCTATCACTTTCACCCACGATTGGCAGTGGTTGGCAGCATTGATTTAATATTTTTGCATGTCACAGGGATTTTAAATTGACATAACACCGATAGAAAAAAATGGGGAATTACCTAAAACAAAAAATTGAAGGTGCCAGCGGCAAGATATTGCGAGTACCTACTGTCTCTGATTTAAAACTTCACTTGCCCTTTTTTACATTCGTGCAGTTTAATATGTGTAAAATTCGACACTTTTCTAAGAATTTTCGATTTACTGGTTAAATGTTGTATTAAAGCAATTGATATTGATTAAATTAGATTGATTTCTTAATATTTTTACATAAATAATTAACAGAAATTGATCAACCCGATGCAATACCTTTTTTGTGGTTGAAAATTTTCCCGAAAACGTAAACAAACTCCACTAGTTGTCAACCGAACTTGTATTGGTAAATCTCAAGCAACACTGAGAAAATATCCAGATTCGCAAAAATACTCTGAAATCGTAGCTATACCAATCGAACATAAAAAGTGACCTAGAGCAAAAAAAAAAACGTGTCTTTTTTGGTCGAAAACTCTTCGATGTATTCATACCGGACACCAACTAGTTTTCGTTTGACATAAGTCGTTCAAATTCCGGGCAAATTACTTTGGTTACAAATTTCGATTGCTTTAATTAACAAATAAAATAAGCTATTTAAAAATAATACTAGCCCATCAGTTAATTGTGAAAAATTATTTAAGTTGTGACATTTTTGTTCGGTTAGATGTTCTGCTGAGTTTGCTGAATATTGCAAAAGGTGTATTTGTTTCAACAACCCAACGATTGGAAGTCGTTTTCGAGGTGTTTTCGTGGAAAACTACTTTAAGCGACTTGTTTTTAAAACTGAAATTTATATGGGAAAACTTCTATTTCGATGAAGCTAACGAGTGTTTTTGCGAAAACCCGGTTTTCGGCTCGATGTGAATAGGGTATTAAAGTGTTCACCTGCTTTGTTTGACAGTTCCTGTAATCAAGTTAACAACAAGATCTTAGAACGGGCCTATGTCTACACAAATCTTATGCCGTTTTCCATTGGGACAGAATTTCAGATTCAGAGCAGTTTTTCTGCTTTGCGAATCTCCGAATCTCGATTTCTGAGCGAGATTTGCACCCATCTTACGCTAACACCAAAACATTTGTCATTTGAACAAATTTAAAGTGTGTTGTTACTATGTTTTAGACAATTTTTATAAAAACAAATTCCAATTTAAGAAGAGTTGACTGTTAACTGTCGGAAACAATTTCACCGAGACCTTTGATGTCAAATAAGGATTTAGACAAGGTGATGCGCTGTCATGTGACTTCTTCAACATCATTCTTGAGAAGATTGTGCGAAACTCACAAGCCAACACCAGAGGCACAATTTTCTACAAGTCTGTGCAACTGCTTGCATACGCTGACGACATTGACATTGTTGGTACAACACAGCGAGCTGTCACTGGTGCGTTTGCAAGTATTAGTACAGAAGCGGCAAAAATGGGTTTAGTGGTGAATGAGGGTAAAACAAAATATATGCTGTCAGCAAGAAGGGACACACAACATCGAAGAATCGGACAGAACGTCACGATAGACAGCTATAACTTTGAGGTAGTTAGGGACTTTGTCTACCTCGGCTCCGCTATAAACTCTGATAACGACATCACATCAGAAATCAAACGAAGAATCACACTTGCCAACCGCTGTTTCTTTGGCCTAAGACGGCAACTGATAAGTAAGGCCTTGTCGAGAAATACTAAGGAAACTCTGTATAAGACCCTCATCATCCCAGTCCTGCTTTATGGTGCAGAAGCATGGGCGCTATCAAAGGCGGATGAAGATCTCCTTGGTCGTTTCGAACGCAAAATTCTTCGAGTGATTTTTGGTCCCGTTTGCGTTGACGGGCTTTGGAGGAGAAGATTTAACAGCGAACTCTACGAGCTGTACAGCGACATCGACCTAGTCAGAAAAGTACGCATCAGTCGTCTTAGATGGCTGGGACATGTAGAGCGAATGGACACCAACGCTCCGGCCCGAAGAGTCTTCGATTCTAACCCGGAGGGACAACGCAGTAGAGGAAGACCTCGCCTTAGGTGGCGCGCGCAAGTGGAAGGGGACCTCAACCAACTTGGAGTGCGCAACTGGAGGCAGGTAGCCAAAGATCGCGCTAACTGGAGAGGCGTATTGGTTGAGGCCCAGGTCCACCCGGACTGTAGCGCCACCTAAGTAAGTAAGTAAGACTGTTAAAACACGTACCAACATAAATGCACAGAAATCAAAATCTTTTTTTATGTTCCATTCGGCACGAAAAATCTGATATCTGAGAGTAAAATCTGAAAATCCCAATTGAAAACGACGTCAGATTTTCAACTGAGTATCTGTTCAGAGAGGAATTTCTTGTCTAGATTTTTCGGCTGTACCTTCGTAAATGCCAATTAACAAATTGGTTAGGTACGTGATTAATATGGCATCGACTCAGAAAGAAATGATCTCTTTGTACATAGTTAGGTACCGCAGAAGTTTTACGGCTTCGATTTTTGGCTGAGAACCATTTCGTACATAGCGTTTCATAGGTTAGGTCCTGATAACTATCTCTGATTAACTCCTCTAAATATGTGAAACTGCCTTATGCCATAATCAATTTTGAAGAGTAAAAGCCTGATTTTGAAATAATTTAGGGCTATGTATTTCAAATAGAAATAATAGGTCTGTTCTCTGTTCCCTTGCGATAAATAATAGAAAGTGAGCAGATTCTCGATGTCCAGTTTATTTAGCACCGTATTTCTTTATACCTCCTCTTTATGTCCTGCCTAAAATCGCTCCTTCCAATTCCAAAGGTTGTAGTTAGCCTGTACGTCAACTGTAGAACGAGCTTCACTGAGTTCGCAGTGTTGGATGATGGTCATTCGGCATCGGCTTCAATAATACTCTATGATAAGTTATGACGAATATTTATTCAGCGATTTAGTAAGTTAGTGGTACAACAAGGCGTCAATTGATTGGGAAAGTCGATATGCTGTAAGAAAGTTCAATAAATGGTTTTATTTCAATGACTAGCTCAAGGGCTTTGAATCAACTACATATTAGTATTATAATTTAAAATATGTTTTTCTATTGGCTTATTCACGGTTGCCAGGGTACATTTGGGACAAAGTCTTTGTCTTTCCCAATGTTTCTTTGCCCTTTGTCCTTGATTTCGATGATTTCTCAGTCCCAAACTTAATTTATAAAAAAGGAAATTAATTCAACAAATAACTAAAAAAAATAGGGTAATGTACAGAACTTACACAATTAAACTTGGTTATGGAGAAAACATTTGTTAGGTTATTTTAAGGTAGTACGTTTGGGGGTGTACTAAAATACGATTTTGGTGTGCAATTTATAAAATTTTTTAAATTTATTATTTCAGTTGGAAAATGAAATCTTTGTCCCAATGTTGATTTGTCCGTCCCTTTCTTTCGGTATATTTGTCCGAAGTTATGTTTCAAGTTGGCAAGCGTGCTTATTTTCCGAATCGGCAACATTTTTCACAGCAAGAACAATTTTACAGATGGTTTGTGATAATTTTGGTTTGTCATTTCTACGCTATTAGACTTACATTAATTTTGTCATGAATTAACCCAAGATACACATACCTACACACGGTGACAGCTACTCAAATTACTAGTCAAAAACTACACTTGCATAAAGTTTATTCGACCCAGAGACGGCCCACTTGTCAATATGAGCACTTCTGTTGGCCTATTAAAGATTGATCTGTCAGAAATACTATTTTAATATCCTGGTGTAATAGTGAAGATCCCTATCTATATAAGTACCTGATATTGAACAGAACTGCGAGTTTCGCACAATTTTCTCAAGTACAATGTTCAAAAGTTAAGTGACAGATAAAAATCCAAAGTTCTTAGGTATTTATTTATTTGTATTTATTTGTATTTATTTAAATATGAATTTTCTGTACAATAAGAAATACATTCTTTATGAGTGCACAGTTTACAAAGATAATTGGAAATATTTTAAATAGAACTTACAATATAATATAAATATAACATATGAAATGGAGAGAAGGAACAATATAGTATATAAATTAAATTAGAAGAACAACAAAAGAAAAATATTAAATGAAAATGAAAATAAAAATGAAAATGAATATGATGACTTGAAATGTACGTTACTTTAAGCGGGGGAAACATCAATGAAGCGTACAAAGATGGGAAAATACTAAGGACAAAAAATTTCTGTGCTCGACCCTGGTTCTTATACTAAGGGGTAGTTCATTATAAAGACGAATGGCATGAATGAAAAATTGCCTACGTGATATCGTGCAAGTATAAGCATTTGGTCGGATACTTTGAGAACGGAGGGACTGTGAAAAGGTGACTTTATTAAGCAGGTAAATAGGCTGTTTTTTATTTATGATTTTATGGATCATGGCACAAGCTCTAAAATTTAAATACTGGTCAAGACTGCATCCTAGTAATTGTCGAGAATAACTTGAGACATGATCATATCTACGAAGATTGTATACGAATCTTGCTATTGTCTGTTCCTTTACTTTAAAATCTTACGAATTTTTACGAATTCTTACGAATTTTTACTCAGTGCCGTTCCTTAACTCAAAAAATTCGTAAAAGAGAGCGTCATCGAGAGAGCAAGATATTACCCCTCCACTGAGAATCTTACGAATTTTTACTCAACAAATTTCTTGGTGTACCTAAGAAGTGAAAAAGCTGTCAGTCACCTTACAACTAACAGCTGATTTGAAATTTGTTGTCCCATTTGGCATATGCGTTGATTATTTTTTGGCTTCTTGCTTATTAAAATGGTATCAACAGGCGGCAAAATAAAATTGAATGTTCTCTTTAAGATTCTTAGTAAATTAACAAATTCCTCTGGTTTATCAGATATTTTAACGACTTTTCGTACAATTTTTTGAATATTTGATTTATGTATCTGTCAGTTTTCATTAATTACTACAAAAGCGTTCCTTAACTTTTTCGTAAGCGTCTCTCTCTGTGAGAGAATTTATCCCCACTACTGCCATTTTGACAGTCTTTTCCATTCTTACTACAAAAGTAAAGGAACAGACCTCTTGTGTCGTTTTCGAATTCGAATCACATTTGCAGATCTCAATATTATTTCAGAATTATGTAAATACTGCCACCAATATACCAATATACTTTACACCTGCTTTCCGTCATTTTGAGAAGTTTGAATTCAAAACAAATGCGCAAAGTTTCGTGAAAACCAAAATAACGAAATACATGAATTACCATGGATATCATTTTGGGGGAATTATTATCTTCATAGTCTTACTCGTCATCTGAAGACTACGAATCGCCAGAAATACTCCATTTGTATCTGCAACAGGGGAAACATTTTTCAAGTCGATGTCCATTTGTGATTTTTTCCAAAAAACGAATGCAATTTGAGCAGCTATTGTTTTCAGATAACGCAAAAATCCATTTACAAAAGCAGAGCTATTTCGTTGCATGTTCCATGAGCAGCGTAAAATCTGAGATCTGAAAAAATATCCTGGTGGTCTCAATGGAAACGAGATTAGTTTTCGACGTTCGTCGTGGACCTACCGGCCTTACAAACTAACGTGTTTATAAATGTTTTCTGACGTTAATAAAATGTCAAGCCGGCTAAATGATCTTTTACTATGCCATGTACAATGTACATACATACCTACACTCTTTATAAAGTAGAAGAATAATATAAAGTTAAATAAAGCGTAAAAAGTGTGTCCCTATTCAAATGATCCGCAGTGTATATGAAACGAACACATATGAACTGACAAAGCTATTTACAATGTAAATAAGATGGAGATATTTATGCATAAGGTATCTATAATGCTCGTATATTTTTTCAGGCCAAAAACAGTAGGTATTTCATTTCACCAACAAACTTAAAAAAAAAAAAAAAACAGTAAATCGATTTAAGAAAAAGAAAAAAATATATTTTGCGCAGTATACATTTTATTCAATGCAAATTGACAAAAATAGCAAATTAACCACCGAGCAATTCATTTCGATCATCTGAATTGCCTTCGTTTTCCATTTCAGTATCTCCTTCTGTGATTGTTGTTTTGTATTAGTCCTTTGAAGCAATTTGACGAAGCAGTTCCGGTTGTGTTTTAAGGTATTCAGTGGAATCAACGTATGAATACCTTAAGTTATTTTTGATGATTATAATCGCCTTCAATGTTTCCGCTTCTAACTGAGTTTAGTCTAAAGTTCCAATTTTGTTCACTGCAGAAAAGATTCGTTCCACCGATGCTTAAGTTCCTGGCAAGCATAGAATGTACTTAACGATGATAGCCATTTCTTTGTATTCGAAATCGGTTATTAAGATGGATGCATATTTCTATCCAGCTAATTACATTCGAAACATGGCCATCCTTTCATTCCTTGATTTTGTCGCTCGTATAGTTCTTTGCATGGCTGAACTGCGTGTGCAAATTTGCCGCGTTTTCACTGGCATTTTACAATTTGTTTTCGCTCAACTTACTCATGACCGCTTCGAAATCTTTCCATTTCGGAGTTTTTATCAAAGTTACCCATGCAAAAAGTTCCAACGACTTAAAAGGTGCTGTCCATAGTCATTGATGGAAGCATAAACAAATCATGCTGAGACTCCCAACTCACAATCCTCTTGCCGCTGGCCCCTCAATTTTTGCCAGGAATCCGCCATTTTGTTGTCCTATCCGTGTACGCCAATTCCTATCCGTTATGCTTTGCCCACAGTAGGTCTGTTCCCTAACGATAATGCATTCGAACACATTCGCCAAATTTAGCCAAACTTCGTTCCCTTACGCAAAAGTTGGGCAGAAGAGACCCAAAAAGAGAGAGCAAAACATTTCCCCTTTATAAAAAACCTGGAATATTAGCCCAAGAAATTTCTTTGGGCTAGTTAGTTATTGCTGACAGATGGTTGTCAAATCGTTCAAAAGCTAATTTAAAACTGACTTTTTATTTGATTTAATTTATAATTTTGTGCTTGAGCATTAAAATAGATGTAAGAAACAAAAGAATTGAATTTTTTAATTTCTACAATAAAAGCAATACAAATCTTGGTCTTAAATAAACATTTCTGTTTTGTTCTACCGATATTCGAATATTCCCGCCTTGGAAAAATACATATTTTTCCAATTTATAGTTCAACGCGTTCCTTTTCTTTTTGGTTATATTTCATTTCGGTGAGCGAATTCTCTCGCAATGAGAGAAATGTGAGTTTTGGCCAAAATTGAACCAGAAAGTAAGGGAACAGACCTAGTGAAATGTAAAAAGATTAGGTGCGAATGTGTTGGTGGAGAGGATTTTTGACATTTGTCAATACGAATTTCTATGCAACAATACTAGCGCACCTAAACTTTTTTGGAGCGTAAAATTTAGCTTGTAGGCAAATAACTGTTAATCGGTCGAAGATGGGGATCAGTCTCTCTTACCTCTGAATGGAAGTACGAGAGTTTTTATGAACGCTTATTTACAGTCTTTGTCTGCTGCTGTTTAGGCATATCTACGGTGACCATATTTGCCAAAAAAAAATAAAGGACAATAATTACTTTGCTTCCAATGTTTTTTTATTTATTATGTATTTGTTAAAAAAAACGTTAATGTCGTTTTCGATTTTGGCTTTTCAGATGTTGAGCTGAGATTTCAGATCTCTGTTGCCAAATCGAACGTCATGGTACATTAAATGTAATTGTAAATTTTACATCGCACCTAAATTCAACATTTCGAGAAAAAAATCCGAAATCCAATTTTGCGTTCCCACTGAAATTTCAACATTTCAAATGACAGCTAGTCAATGAATTGATTATTGGTCTTTTTTTCTTTTTAGAAATCACAAATGGTTGAACCTAAAGACTTCATTTTTTAGCTATATTATTGTTATGAATTTAATTTAATTTAAACATATTAAATACATTGCTGACTCAATATTGAGGTATGCAACCACTTCCTTCTTCTTGTTATAATAACTTTTTCGTTCCGTATTTATAATTTGAATAACTTGGAATGACTGATTTGTTGACAGCTGTTTCAACAAGATTGACTTTTTGAGAAAAAATCATTTTCTTTTTGTAATTGGGATTGCGACTGCTTTTAATGTTCGATTTGCCAAAAAAATTAACATTATTATTTAGGTCTACACAGAAAAAAAATATATATATATAAACTGTCTTTCTTCATTGAATAAAAAGTGTGAAAGGTAGGTAGTACAAATTTTTAAAACGTTTTTAAAAGCCAGTCTTGCTTTTCGTATTTTTGAGAAGGGTGGATAGATTTAAAAAAATCTTCATTTTCATTACAAAAATCTCTAAATTCTAAGTACGGGTTTCAGCATATACATTCAATTGTGATTTTTTCACTGCTCCAAGCATTATTCATGATTGAAAATACTCAGTTGGTGCAATAGAACCCAGTAGGCACAAACTGAAATTTAAGGTAAGCATGCACTGAAGCACTGAGAGTGTAAACACAATTTCAAGTAATTTACATTATAGATAACATTTTTAATTGCACTAAATGCAAACAATTTTTAGCCGGTGTTTTAGAGGACAGTTTCAAAAATAAAGGACAAAATCCGTCCTTTATTAAAAAGAAAATAATAAAGGACAGAGGTAAAAAAGAAAGGATTGTCCTTTTAAATAAAGGACGGATGGTCACCGTAGGCATATCTCTTGTTTTTGATATTTTACAAAATAAAGTTATATATTTTTTTGCAGTATAAGTATAACGCAATATAAACGCAGTATTTTGAGAAAAAAAAAGCGGTATGTAGTTTTGAGTCTTAAAAACAGTATGATGCTACGAAAAACAGTATAGATACAGCCTCAGTTATCTACCTTGTGGCACATTTTCTATCCCAGATCCATAAAACGGATTTCATCTGGGTAAGTGACAGTTACATAGTAGATAAGGACCCACTACATTTAATTTTAATTTTTTTTTAGTTCTCTTTGCTCATAATTAACATGGAACATAGTTAAAAAGAGAAAGTAAACTTAAATTACAAAATTTGGGAAACGAGTGGTATGGAAGGAACTACCTCACAATAGTCCTGTTTTAATATAGGTACTCAAATGATCTATATAGTATAGATCATTGTTTTCCAAGTTTTACAACAGTTGGATCTCCTAGTATTGTTGTAAACCGTGAAAATCAATAATCTGTACCCATAGATCATGTGGACAAAATAACAAACGACTAATATAACATATCACATACATTTCAAACATGTTGTCATCACTTTTCGCGTAAGGAAGCGTTTAAGATATGCGATCGGCTTTGTGGTAGCAAATCTGAGAACGTAGCACTTACCTGGGATTGAGGTTTAAGCAATTGAAATCCAATAATCCTTCCTGACTTCTGGGTTCCCAGTTAAAAATTAAAAAAATGTTTAGTATAAGATATAAGATATCAGATATCTTCTACAATTAATTCTATTACAAAACGTGTTCTTTTCACTCTACATCTCCAGAAATAAATTGCTTTCATTTGTAGAAAACTGTTTGAATGTTTAAAAATCGCACACATACTTTCCTCTTCTCATTGTTAATGCTACTGTTTTGAAATAGGCACAAGAGTTTGCCCAGTCGCAGAAACTCTGCCATTATAGTAACCTGGCTTGCATCTCTGCAAAATCTTCCCCATTGAGCCCTTCGCCTTTTTCTTTAGAAATATTTATGTTATGCCTATTCTTTTATTATCTCACCACTACTCGTACAACCACTGTTTGTGATTTCAATTTATATAGCTAACGATATTGATAGTCATTCTAAAATGGTTTTCCTTTTCAATAAATGTCATCTTTGATACCGCCACTAAGCCATGCTGTCTACTTGTTATCCCTTCACCAATATATCAATATTGAATGTCACAGTCAAACAGCAACAATCAATACTGTCAAAAAATACTCAATTAGAAATGTTGTCACTGCGAAAGATTAGAAATTAGATTAGATTAGAAAACTGTCACCTAAAACAAAAAATATATCCACTACATTGTATTGTACGTTTTAGACAACATAAAAGAACATCCTTCATAGTTAAAAATAAATCATGTTTATTCTTCTTTTTCTAAAAAATATTTGTGCTTTAAAAGTTTTTTTTTTTAATTCACATTGAGAACCTTAGCGCATAAACCTTAAGTTGTTTTCTGCAATGTTTTTAAATAAAATGTTTCTGTAGTAAAAAAAAAGGAACAACTAAATAGTACAAATAAATTCAATCTTGTTTGTAACGTTAAACTAATAATGGAAACAGTTTCTTAATAAATATTTAATTAACGAGGAGACAACGACAGTTTAATGAACTTCATCATCCGACACGTCAAGTGGTTCTTTTCCATTGCCATTCTGAGAATGATGCTTATTCAAGAGTGCCTTAACTAAATCCGATGTGAATTTCTCCACCAGCAGCAGTGCTCTGTCGGGTGGCATCTCTAGCAACGATGATGTCAAAAATTTACCAAAAGCATCATACTTTTGGGTTCGCGTCGATTCAATACACAAGCGTTTTTCAGGCACTATGTTCTCCGAATTCATACGTCGAATGTTGGTCTTCGGAACAATAGTTCGCATGCATTCTATATTTCGAACTGATATGGCGGTTTTATTTGGAGGTGTCCCCTCCGATTGGACAGTATTTTCACTATAAAAAGAATGGAAACAAATTATTTTACTAGTTGTGCATGACATTTTGGTTAAATACTTACGGTGAAAGCATGGAATTGTTGACTTCGAAATCTAAATCTGGTTCCTCGGGATTACTGCCTCCTTCACTGAAAGAATAAATGCAAGAAAATCATATTTTAATATCTTTGCAAGAGTTAGACCAGTGTTTTGTTTATTACGAGTCTCCGTCGATTCCGTTTTCCAATTTCACAGTGACCATTCCATTCGCAACAGAATTTGCTGTTCCAGAACTTGACGAGGGATTGCTTATCGAACGGTATTCATCTGAAGGTCTCGCAAGCATACGTTTGTAGGAGCGACGTGGCCTGATGTGCGTTGAGAGGAAGTGCAAGTGCTCATACAATGGCCACTGGGAATGGATTACTTTGTTGGGATACTCTTCTGCCAGATTCTCCAGGCGACGTTTTTCCAAATTGTAACGATTTCTCAATTGCAGCATACGATCCTTGAGTAGGGCGACTGTTTTATATATAGAATACAAATTTTATTTTACTATGTGGCCTCGGTGTTTGTTACCGGTCTTTTGGTGTACGTTTGATATTTCGACAAGGCAAGTATAACTGTCAAGAATTCACCTACATGTTTAGATACTACCTACAGGTCGGGAAACCCTCAAAAAGATCCAACTTAGTCGTATTAAAATACACTGTTAATTTTTTCATATGCAAACAAATTTTCTGAAATCAGCGTTTGCTTACATTTTACCAAATTTGACATAGCTATTTGATTGTGCAAATTTAAATGGAAATAAATTTTCTAAAAAAATAAAACATTCAATTTAGTGTGAACTTCATATCAAATTGTCAGTTACAAGGCCACGACACTCGAACTACTGGTTCGAATTTATTTGTTCTTTGTGCAGCAATAGAGCGACACTATATTATAGTCGCCATATTATGTTTTCTTGAGTTCAATGAGTTATAGCTTTGAGAACATAGAATTAATAAATCAATCATACAGAAACTATATAGGAAGCGGCAACAAAAAAAAAAAAAGAAAGAAGAAAATAAGCAAAACCAATAAATTTCGATCGATTTGAATCTGAGCAAGAAGATTTTTCTTGCCGGCAAGTTCACCTGAGAATCTCAAGCGAGCCATAAAAAGATTAGTCTCTGTCTGGTTCATTTTCAAATAAAATTAATTGTAAAAAAGTGAAAAGTGATAAATTTGTAGATGAATTGACATTTTATAAAAACAAATTTAGCATTCAAATATTCAAAAAATTTGCATTTTTATTTCATTGTGTAAACGCCTGAACGCAGTAATGTACTTTCAAGTGCGAAGTTCAGATTTTTTATTATTTCGTTTGGGTAAGTTTCCCATAAATTCTATGCGAATCGAACACAGACTAATGCTGCACTTACACCATCCCACATTCCCAACACGGAAGATTAAAGGGATGCCAAATACTAAATAGCCGCCTGACTGAAACGGACAGCATTACCTAACACGCAAAAAAACGTGACAAGGATTTTGTTCTACCACATTGTTTACGTGGTAGAAATAATAAGAAAGCTCCGCATACCGCATGTTGATATTTTTATAGCGATGGTTAATGAAATTCTGCGTTCCTATAAAACAAAATGGCTTCCGGAAGTGATGAATGGACGATGCATCGATGTTTTGTATTCGATGCATCGAAAGCATCTGATGTTTAACGATGCATCGATGTACATATTTCATTCGATGCATCGACGCATGGACTGTACACAGTACACAGAAATTGGAAGCCGAACAAAAGTGAAGAAAGTGTTTTCGATGAGCTTTCCGTCTATACTTATATATATAGATTTCGAGAGATATCCGAATCAGACCACCATTGTCGGGTCTCTCTACCACTATAAATCTTACCCAGAGAGACTCTCTGGATTTCTCCAGAGTTCTTCCCTGGGCTCAATTCCAAGTGTTAATGCTAGCATCTGTTTATGGGAAATCTGTTTCATCAACTGGGTCTCGACCCAATAGTGTCCCAAGATCTTCATTCTTCTTCCAGCCAACGCCGGACCTTGACACAGTATATGTGCCGCTGTCTCAGATTCCTCCAGGCATAGTTTACAGGTATCATTCCGTCTACTTAGAGCACCTGTTGGTCGGCTTAGTGAAAATTCTTTGGACATTTGTTTCGACTACAAGCTTATCTTATCGACCATAAGCGAACTGTTGGAGAACTCACTACGTGCACTCAACTTGTGGACAAAACAATGTGATCTAGGAATCAATCCCCAAAAAACCGAACTTGTGCTATTCACAAATAAAAGGAACATACCGCAATTCGAGCCACCAGCTATTGAGGGAAACTAAATTGGAAACCAAACATCAAGGAAAGATAAAAGAAAGCAGCAAATGCATTCTATGCATGCAGCCGTATCTTCGGCAGGAAGTGGGGACCAAACCCTAGAGTAATTCTGTGGATGTACACGGCTATAGTGCGACCGATACTCACATATGGCAACTTAGTCTGGTGGCAAGCCGCGGACAAGGTAACCAATCTGAAAGAAATGACAAAAATACAAAGATTAGCATGTATAGGAACAACCAGTGCAATCAGAACGACACCAACCGCTGGGTTGGAGGCCATTCTCAACTTGCTCCCCCTGGACCTATATATGCAAGAATCGGCCGTCAAAAGTGCACTCAGGATTAGCCAAACACAAGGCTGGAATCCTAATGCTACAGGACATGCGCAGATTTTGAAGAGATACATAGAGAACGATGTTAGCTCTGACTATATGTCTCCCTACCTAGATTTCGACAAGCCATTCTCCTGCTCCTTTCCGAGCAGGGAGGAATGGGAAACAAACGAACCCGCTAAAAGGAAATCTATATCCATCTACACAGATGGATCAAAGATGGACTATGGCACTGGAGCCAGTCTATTCTCGGAGGAATTAAACATACGCCGCTCAATCAGGCTTCCTGATCATAGCAGTGTCTTCCAAGCCGAGGTTCTGGCAATTATGGAAGCGGCGTGTATGGTTTCAATGAGGGCAATACCACGTAATGATATTACCATATTCATTGATAGCCAGGCAGCCATTAAAGCAATTTCGGCTACTGAAATCAAATCAAAGCTAATTCGCAGCTGTTGCGAAGAGCTCAAAGCTCTTGGCTCGCAGCATAATATAAATCTCTGCTGGGTTCCTGGACACAGGGATAAAGCCGGCAATGAGATTGCAGACGAACTGGCAAGAAAGGGGTCTGCAATAGACCATGATCAGGCACTACAATCGATCAAACCACCACTCTGTAACCTCAGAGAACGGGTGGAAAACAAGATCCGAATGAAAGCCAATAACAGGTGGAAGACACTAACAACCTGTGAAATATCAAGGAAGCTTTGGCCTGAATATGACAAAAGACGGACCAACAAACTCTTGAAGTTTGACAGATCATCACTGTCTAAGTTGGTAGGTGCTCTGACAGGTCATAACTTCCTAAGAAACCATACAATGAAATTAAACCTCATAGACGACGACATCTGTAGAGGCTGCGGTGATGAGGAAACGCATGAGGACACACCTCACTTCCTCTGTCACTGCCCGAGCCTCTGTCACTTGCGAAATAGAACACTTGGAAGATATTACTTCCAAGACATTCAAGAACTCTCAAACATCTCACTCTTTGATCTTCACAGGTTTTTGAGGACATCAAGATGGCTGGACAACATCGAATAAGGAGAAGGAAACGAGGCCGATATACAACACGGCTAAACCCCACAAATAAAGGGTATCACAATGGGTCCACAAGGACCTGAGTGTGACGAAGCGAGGGTCACCCGCTTCGTCAGCCCAAAAACCTAACCTAACCTTCGACTACAAGCTCCAATTTCTAAAACTGTTTAAAATTGCTTATAAAATCCTTAACTCAGTTCCTTCGGAAAGGCTTTTTTCGAAAGCTTATTGAGTCAGCAACGGAATAGAATTCAAGTAAGGCGGGTAAATAAAATATTGTCTATGCAAAGTTTGAAGCGGAAGTATTGGGATTTGTAGTTTTAATAAAACTCAGTTAAATTAAAAACCGTGGAATAATGTGTTTTTTTTTTTTTTTTTGCTTTCCTATTTTTAGCTCATAGAACACAATACGTCGATGTTCCTAGTCGATGCATCGAAAACATCGATATTTTTAGTCGATGCATCTGTACTAATCGATGTAATGTTTCGATGCATTACATCGAATGAAACATCGATGTATTTTTTGAATGAATACACTTTATTTCCTTCCGAGTTCCGAAAGTCAATCATATTCTAAATTGCTTTCCGCTTTTTAGTGGGGAAACTGTAACACTTTCAGAATTGTAAACCCGAGAGTACTAGACTTTATACCACTTTCTAAACAGAGAATACAAAATGTTCGTTTTCAAAGAATTTCAATTTCGAAACGTAATACAGAGCAGGGCCCTTATCAAGGCAATAAAATTGTTCACCTCTACTTACTTCTCATTTGGATAAAATCTGACGGCTTCTGAGTGTTTTTGTTAGAACAAATTTTTAACAAGAATCTGCTCACCGCCGTTTTTTTGCACTTAGATATGTCTAAATATTCGACCGGTCTGTTAGTCGATATGTTCTAATCAACATTCATCTCGAACCAAAAGCCTTGCAGATGAAACCATTTGTAAAAATATTTTAAAAATCCTTTTCTAATTAAAAATTGAGTATAACATATTGGAAAAAAAAAATCGTTATTTAACGTTTTTGGAATTTGATAACAAAATCAGAATCAGCCATCACAAAAAGTCAATTAAACGTGACGATATTTTAAAGAAAAGTTAAACAAAAAAATAAATTATTAACGCAACATGGAACATGCAACGATATTGATTTACTTTTGTAAATGTATTAGTGCGTTATTTGACAGCAATATCAGCTGTTCTCAAATTGCATTTGTTTTTGGAGTAAATCACAAATAATATGGATATCGATTTGAAAAATGTTTCCCCTGTTGTAAATACAAACGGAGTAGTTTTGGTGGAAAATGTGATACTACTGTTGGGAAATTCGACTTCGACAAGTAATAAAAGCCTTTATTATTTTTTTTACTTAACTTTGCGCATTTGTCAAAACAAAAATTACGTAAAATAGCTGTCCAGAGTATATTGGTATTAGTGGCAGTATGTTTACATCTACATAAAAAAAATTCAAGATCTTCAAAAAGTAATCCGAATAAAAAAAAAAAACACCGGCCAAGTGCGAGTGTCACTCGGTCAAAGAAGGTTCCGAACTTTGCTAGAGTTTGCGAAGATTGCGAAGCTATTTTTTAAAAGTAGAGCCTAGAGGAGGCTCTAATGAATGAAATGAGCTTGAGCATATTTGTGCACAACAATATGTGTACATGAGAATGAGTAGAGTATCCATTGGAAAAGAGAACACGGTTTAATGAATGCCGAATGGAGAATTGGAGAATGGAGATGACCGAGAGAACAAACACTAGCGTGGAGGCGTGGACTGTGGAGTCTGGAATCTGGAGGGATTTTCTAACAACGGCATGCACAAAAAGGGTATTTTTGATAATCGTCGTGGGCAAGTCAGTCCGAATATTCTGCCATCACTGGATGGATGTTGGGGATGACTTCGAGTCGAGTTGAGTATGCATTGAAAATTATAATGGCAATCGATTAAGAAAACACACCATTAACGAATGAAATATGGATAAAAGAAGCGTTTTGTATACATAGTGATTGACAGTTTTTGATGTTAAAAATCTATTGGCGCAACTTGGGCGGAAAGCCGACTCGAATGGGACGGAAATTCCGGGACGACGCGACGGCGCAAATTGGCCTGTGCTGTTGCCATCACGATTCCGCCGCTCTCGACTCCTAAGCCACTCAACCAATTTCAATGAAATTTTGTAGGTGTGTATGGTTGGTTGCAACTTGAAAAGTAGGGTAGTTTTGGACCCGAGTGGTGGCGCTTTTTCTAAGATATAAACACGTTTTCAATTCAAAAAAAAAAAAAAAAAAATAAAAATATAGTTGGCGCAGCAGGTCGGAGGGACCCTAGGCCTAGCTTCTCGCAACCATTCGTTTTGTATGATTTTTTTCATTATTGGAACGAATCTAAGGGATATAAAATGTTATGCCGACTCTAAACGGCTAATTGAGAAGCTCTTTCAAGACAGTTGTTATACTTTCGGATGTTTGTCAGACGTTCGCGAAATGTGGCGCGGTGGAAAAAACCCCAAGTTAGACTTTTTTTCTTTTTTTTTTTGCGGTATTCGAACCTCGACCCCTCACTTAATAGTCCAACACACTAACCACTAAGCCACTGCGCCTACGTTTTCAATTCTTTGGACTCTGGACCTGGGGAGTGAACTGATAAAGCTAGATCAGACTGTACTATACTCTGTTCAATTCGTATTTTCAGTACAGGCCTTATGGGAAGCTCTTTTTTCTACCAGTGGTGCCTGTAGCTACTCTCACGGCACTCAACACAAGATTTGCCACTGAAATAAAAGCGAAACCACTGGTGATTCCAAAGAATTTGTTGTTGTCATTTACGAAAAACCCACCCAATTTTCCTCAAAGGCGCATACATCCCACCATGACCAGTCTGCCAGAGAGTCGCGAGCAGAATGAGGATGACGACGAGGGTGATATTCTCGTGTGCGGTTGCTATTTTATCGCAGAAAATAAACATGTGTGTGTTTTGAGCACCTCAGCAGAGTGTTACCATAATCTATTTGCAAAAATATCTTTACGGGTTTTTCTATGGATATTTTCATAGAACTTTCGGTTTTGGTGCTTTTTAAAGCTTTTGAGAGCGAATAAATGCATTTGATTATGTGGGATGTTGCCATACAGGTTTTAGGTACTCCTTTAATTATTTTGTATTTATGAAGGATCTGTTAATATGCAGTTAAACCATTTTTTCTTAATAAAGGGTTGGTATTTGGTAGCTCTACCGATATTTGTGAGAGAATTATGCCTATTTATAGTGCTCACTATGGCAACCATGTGAGAGCTTTAAAATGAAGACAGCTTATTAAAATCCATAGTAGTTAGGGTGAAAGGCAAATAGCCTATCTTCCCTGTACTGAAAATACGAATTGAACAGAGTATAGATCACTGTACGTCTATACTCCTGAATCAGTTGACTAAATTATTGATATCTAAATGCAAACAAAACACAAAACATACACATTTAGCGAGACAAGTTTCACATCTGGTGTGTGGTCACAAGCACACTCTGTTCTTTTTTGTCAATACCTATCTTGTCAAATAATTAGTTCTCGGCCAAACAATCTTCAGCACATAAATAGCTAGGAGCATGATCTACCAACATTGTGTTTCACATATTCCAATCACAATCCAAACTATAAGTGAGCCTTTTGAAACGAGAAGCCACAACACTGTGGGTATCAATGTCCTTATTGATACCCAAAACCAATAAAATACAGTTTTGTACTTCCAAAAACTAATTAAATAGATAAAGACAGACGAATTTCTTTTTTATTTTGCTTTTAGCTCATTTCGAATCTCTTTTTTAAAGAACTAGTTGTTGCTGCATACTGTTAAAATATCAGCAGCAACAAAGTGAAAAGTCAAGTAAATCTTCTTCTTCTTAAATATATATTTGTAAGTTTAAAAGAAATTTAAGAAAACAAACAATAAAATAATTGGATAATTTGGGGATAACAAATAATTAAAGTTCTCGCATCACTGTGGTATGTATTTATCTACAAGCATTCGAGTTTTGTTGAGAGCAATACGAAGATAACTTGGAAAGCAAAAACGTATGAGCCATAGTCAAAGATAGAAGGATTGGGTACAAATCGATATTGCCCTTGAAGAATCCCAAACATACAAGAGAGAACTAGCTAGTAGGTATACCTGCATCTACACATAAACTAACAAAAGTAATGTGTAAGTGCAACCACTTTAAAGAGGGTAGGTATACGATATACCTTTTAAGCAGATCTAATGTAGATTGTAGGTACCTACGTATCGAGTATTGGGCATGGACAGTATTTGTTTGGTTGTTTTCTTACAGCATATTAAAGGTAGGTACATATATGAATAGATATGTAGGTTCATAGGCACTTCATATACTTAAATATTATATTCTCTTGTACAAAATCATACAATATATAACTCAATTTAAAAATGTATTGGTCTAACTTGAAAAAGGAAAATCTAAATTTAATATATGTATATTCATATATTCCCAATTCGATTTATGTTGAATAACTTTGTTATTATTCAAAGCTTAGTATATACCTATTCCCAATTGACTTGATATTCTTTTGGGTTTCTTTTATGGGTATGGATGTATCTATAATTGGTTGAGAAAGTTTATTTTGTATTTGTTGGTCTTCTGCTGTTTCTTTGGGTCACGTCGATCGTGGGAATACGTGGAATTGCATCATTTTCCTTACTTTTCATACACGAAAGCAGTCGTTCTAACATATAATATTTAAGAGGAGGATTGTACCTTTCTAAGTTAGTGTGTATATTTTTATTTTATTTGTCATGCTATTCCGATGTCTTTTGTTAATTTGTTTAAAACTGTTCTTTATATTTTCATAAATTTTCCCACATGTGCGAAACAATGTCGCCAGAAACAAAATTCGGGAAAATTGAATTCACTTACTTAAAATTTGTTTTCCGCTTATTTTTTGGAGGCGGAACCGATGGACGCGGGGTGAAATAGAGCTCGCTCAACTAAAAATCCTCACCAGTTAGTCCGAGCCAACTGCCTTCAGTTGCGCACTATAAGTTGGTTGAGGTTTTACCTCTCCGCTCCCGACCAAAAATATATCTTTTTTCAAAGGCTAATGGCTCCAAATCCGTAATCGCGTTGCTGTGGCTAAGGTCTTTTATATTTTTTTATTGGGAGGTGCCACAACCCGTGTTCCTATCCCGCTTATCTTTTGTAAGTGTCACCATGGTGTCCTAAGCTATCCTATCTTGCAAACTGGAACCAACCACATACGTACATCTACAAAATGTTATTGTTATCGGTTAAGTGGTTTCGGAGATCGAAAACAGTGCCACCTATCGGGTCCAAAAGTTTCTTATCTTTTAAAAGTCTATTTGAAATACATTTTATTTATTAAGAAAATGTAACGTGAAATAAATTGTATATCATAAAGCCTGAACTTAATCGAAACAAAGTACAAAAAAGTGGAAAAAAAATCGGCTATAATACTCTTCCATCACACAGTAGACTCTGTATAATTTTTCTCAATTTCAAATTTACACTTTGTGGAAAGCTCGAGCATGTCTTCCAGTTTTCATTTTTCCCAAAGCTCTGACTTTCCGCTAGATAACGTTCCCATCAGATATTCATATTATATACCTAATTCCAAAGGAAAATCTTTTTTGTTCACTTCACTCGGCTAAATTTGTTTATTATTTACATAAATAATTTCATTTATTATACATAAATAATTTCAAATTAAATCTTAAAAACATCTTGTAAAGAAACTCTCTTATGTGGGCGGAGCTGACGGTTTATAAACAGCTTCAGTTTGGTTTGCAATTTAACCATGGATCGTCTTACAAATGAACAACGCTTGCAAATTATTGAATTTTACTATCAAAATTCGTGCTCGGTTCGAAATGTTCATCGCGCGCTGCTTCCATTTTATGATCGGCATTCTCGACCTTCTGAGCAGTCTATTCGGAAGATTGTGACCAAATTTCGCACCAAATTTACTTTGTTGGACATTAAACCACCAACACGTTTACGTACTGTGCGTAGTGAAGAAAATATTGCGGCCGTATCAGCTAGTGTGACAGAAGACCGCGAAATGTCGATTCGGCGCCGTTCCCAGCAGTTAGGCCTTTGTTACAGCGGAATGATGACGTAATCTCGAATGACAAAATCTCGAATGCTAAAAATCTCGAATTTTTTTTTTTTAAATCTCGAATGCAAAAATCTCGAATGTACAAAAATCTCGAAAGACTATATCTCGAAAAAATCTCGAAAATAAAAAGTGAATTCGAGATTTTTTTTTTGCTTCTAGTTTAAGAGCTAAAATTCGTATAAAACATAAAATTGTATGTTCTGTTTATTAAATAATTTATTCATCTTTGAAAAACAATCACAAAATATCAAAATTTAACAAAACAAAACTAACAGATAATTCATTATAACAAATTAGTAATTTCAAAATAGAATATATACATAAATACAACTAACTATACAAAGTAAAAAATATCAAAACAATACAAAAAAACTCATAAAAAAAAAATCACTAAATAAAATAAAAATAACAGCTGATAACTAGCGCCCATCATGGACAATGTAGGTACTGCACGTGGTTGATTGTTGTTGAGAGAATAGGCGTTTTTTATTTTCCTCAGATGATATACGTATAGAGATTATTGATTTTCATGCATTACAACAACTATGGGTTCATTTACAATTGTTGTGTTGCATGTAAACCAATGATCTATATAGATTACCTGGGGAAAATAAAAAAACAAGACACCTTATAATTGTAGCAATCTCGAATTAATATTAATTTTTGAGACAATGGTAACATTTTGCGCGCGCAAATTGTTACCATTGTCTCAAAAATTAATATTAATTCGAGATTTTTTTTTTCGAGATTTTTGTTATTCGAGATTTTGGTTTCTAGATTTTTTCTTTCGAGATTTTTTTAATTCGAGATTTTTTTTTCGAGATTTTTGCATTCGAGATTTTAGTTTTCGAGATTTTTTTTTTCGAGATATCGTAGGTAACCCGTTACAGCACTACGTGGAAAATTTTGCGGAAGGATTTGTGCGTAAAGCCTTTTAAGATACAGCTTGTGCAAGAACTAAAGCCAGCCGACCTACCACAACGCCGAATTTTTGGTGAATGGGCTCTTGGAAAGCTGGCCGAGGATCCGCTTTTTTATCGAAAAATTGTGTTCAGCGATGAGGCTCATTTTTGGTTGAATGGGTACGTAAATAAGCAAAATTGCCGCATTTGGAGTGAAGATCAGCCAGAAGCATTGCAACAGCTATCAATGCATCCCGAAAAAGCCACTGTTTGGTGCGGTTTATGGGCCGGCGGCATTATTGGGCCATATTTCTTCAAAGATGATGCGAATCGCAGCGTTACTGTCAATGGTGAACGCTACCGAGCGATGATAACAAACTTTTTTTGCCCGAAATGGAAGTTCTTGACTTGCATGATATGTGGTTTCAACAAGACGGTGCCACATGCCACACAGCACGCGAACCAATGGCGCAATTGCGAGGCGAGTTTGGTGAACAGTTAATTTCACGTTTCGGGCCGGTCAATTGGCCGCCTAGATCGTGCGATTTGACACCATTAGATTATTTTTTGTGGGGGTATGTCAAGGCTAATGTGTATAGGGACAAGCCCGCTTCGATTGACGCACTGGAAGCCAACATCCATGCATTCATTCGTGAGATACCGGCCGATATGTGTGAAAGAGTATGCCAAAATTGGACTCAGCGGATGGACTACCTGAGACGCAGCCGCGGTCAACATTTGCATGAAATTATCTTTAAACATTAAATTGCAAGGTTCAAACTATCGATTCAAATAAATATTTCATTCATTTTTTCGAATTTTTTGTGTTTTTTTTTTTTTTAAAAGTTCTAAACCTCTTAAAAAATCACCCGTTATAATTGTAGTGCGGTGTGCGCCACCCAACCACCCCAAGCAGAACAACGATCAAGAACAACTTTTGCTGATAAGTTTCGATAACTATAAACAAATAATTTGCATTTGCAATAAAAAAAATGCGACTATAAATTGAGTTATAAACTATCTTATCTCTCAAGTTGGATCAAACTGCACACAATGTGCAAAATTTTATTAAAATCGGTTCAGTAGTTTAGGATTCCTTCGCGGAGGAACCTGTGACACGTGATTTTTATTCATTAAGATATATAATACCAGCTGAAAAAAAAAAAAAAAAAAAAATAGTTGGCGCAACAGGTCCGGAGGGACCTTAGGCCTAGCTTCTCACAACCATTCGTTTTGTGTGAGTTTTTCATTTTTGGAACGAATGGAAGGGATCTACAGTTTTATGCCGACTCCAAACGGCTAATTGAGAAGCTCTTTCAAGACATTTATACTCTCGGATGTTTGTCAGATGTTCGCGAGAGGTAGCGCAGTGGAAAAAACCATAAGTTGGAATTTGGGTTTTTTGAGGGATTCGAACCTGAGACCCCTCGCTTAGTAGTCCAACACACTAACACTAAGCCACTGCGACTACATATTATACCAGCTAGTATCTTTATAAATTGTAGCCTATTCTGATGTATAAGCTATATTATTGTAAAGTTTCATTGAAATCTATTCAGTAGTTTTTACGTGAAAGAGCAACAAATATCCATCCATACTTACAAACTTTCGCATTTATAATATTATTAGGATAGGATAAGCAATTCCCTGATTTAAAATATTGTTATTTTTAGTGGTTAAATTTTATGAACTTACAATGAAAGAATTATTACTCATATAAAATGATCGTGACCTATGAAATATTTAAGAAAGGGGTTAAAAGTTATTAATAGCAGGGCCCAATATACTTCTGTACTGAACATGTAAATATCTAACACTTTCTGATGTAATGCCAAATAAATACAAATTTGAGCTTCAGTTTCCACTCGCATTTATTTTATGTTTGTACTTTAAAAAAGGAACATTTATAACGCATTCTTATTATCTAAACTGCTTTTAATCAACAATGTTTGTTGTTTGTTGGCTTACAACACAACGAACATATCTTCGTAAAAAGTGTACAAAACTATCACCCCTATATAATAATTGTCCTAGAGCTTTTTCAGTAGAGTGTGGTTTAGCTTTTTGCAAGTTATCCGATTTCTAAAAATAGTGCATACAAGTTTTCTTTATCTCTAAGATTTCGATCAATATTTATATCTATGCATTATAGTGATGAATGTGTTTCCAGCGAATGAAATTTACTTTGTTGACTTGCATCTTTCTTTGGAGTAGTGAATATGATAAGCTAAGTAAGCATTTAATGAGTGAGTACTCAAATGAATAACGATAGTCAAGCAAATTCGTGTTTATTTTCCAAAGCTTTAAAAATAATATTCTGAATACAGGGGTCGAATTACCGCGTCCTTGAGCGAGCCATACGTCACTGAATTTTGTGGATTTTACAAGAAAAACAATAAAAACAAATTCAGTCACGTAGTACTCGATCACGAATGTGGTAAATCAACCTCAGTGCTCTTTATACTTGAAGTTGCAACTTATACATTTAATTGAAATATTCGTTTTTGAGGATTCAAGTCCGTTTAATTAATGACACTTTTGGAACATTGAATTCTTTAAAGATAGGTATGTCCAAGACGGATTGGAATAGAATTTCCCCCAATCGGGAATAGTATTTCCTCCGCTCCTGGAAACATTTTTTACTCACGATACTTTGATTTTAAAAAGTATATTGCATTGCAAACCCACCGAAAAGTAATTCCCGCATGAAGGATTATTTCCATACAATTGCGCTTTGGGCTTGTGTTGTGTGCTTCCCCGAAGTTCATGGGAAAGAATTCAGCCACAGCACTTTTGAAAAAAGGCTGATCCGAATCCCGAGTACGCAAGTAAAACTTTTCAATTTTGTACTATTTTTAAATTTTTAAATAAATCGAAAATGTTAGTTATTTCACCTACGGCCATATTATTCACTCCACAAATTAAACTCAAGTCCATCATATTCACTCATTAAACCAGAGCATAAACTGAACTTTTTTTTCAAAACTTGTCGGCGTTTAATACAAATGAATTTTTACTGCACTCCGCAGACCAGTTTTTAACTCGTAATATTAACATTTCTTCTTTCGCAGGAGACAGAAAATAAGTAAAAGTGAAATATCATATAAAAAAAATTCAAGAAGCTTAAAAAAATAGATTTCATTTGGGAAGTGGATGAAATTTTGATGGCTTCGTCGTCTGAAAACGAATTTATCGATGAGCTTATCGAACAGCAGATTGTGAACTTACGGTAAATGGTATTCGCTAGAGAGGGATGTTGGAACGTGGTTTCTTTGAGCAATTGCATGAATTGGACATCAGTTTCAGTGATACCTATGTGGTGGTTCCAACAAGACGGTGTCACAAGTCACACAGCTGGTGCAGCAATCGAGTTATTGAAGTGTCAGTTCGATGAACGTGTTACCTCGAGAAACATACCCGTCGATTAGCCTGCGACATTGTGTGATCTAACGCCACTAGACTTTGTTTTTATGGAGCTACATTAAATCATTGGTCTATGCTCTATACCAATAAGCCGGCGACGTAATAGAGGAGCTCAGAGCCAATATTGAACGAGAAATAGCGGCTGTATCGGTCGAAATGTGCGGCCGAGTCATCGAAAATTGAGTTCAACATATCGACCGCTGTATACATTCCTGTGGTGAAGATATGAACGAAGTCGAATTCCATTTATAAATGATTATAAATAAATTATCTCTTTTCTTTCTTTTTTTTTTGATATCTCAAGCAGTCTGCATTTTATCTAAAAAAGAAGCTAATGATTAACCCTTTACATAATTATTTTTTTTTCTTCTTCTTACACACTTACCACTAAGCCACTGCGCCTACTACAATAACTATCCCAAGTAGGTAGGTATTAAAAAAAAAAATAGTTGGCGCAACAGATCCGGAGGGACCCTATGCCTAGCTTCTCACAACCATTCGTTTTGCGACTTGTGAGTTTTTCATTTTTGGAACGAATGGAAGGGAAAGGGATCCACAGTTTTATGCCGACTCCAAACGGCTAATTGAGAAGCTCCTACAAGAAATTTATACTCTCGGATGTTTGTCAGACGTTCGCGAGAGGTAGGGCAGTGGAAGTTGGAATTTGGGTTTTTGCGGGATTCGAACCTGAGACCCCTCGCTTAGTAGTCCAACACACTAACACTAAGCCACTGCGACTACACCCCAAGTAGGGATTAGTATTTATTAATTTATTTATTTATATTGGGAGATACCCATCCCTGTCCAACTACAATAAATTACTGCTATACAAGCAAGCCTTGAAACCAATATTGACCTACGGGCCAATCAAATTTACAAAAATTCAAGTCTTCCAAAATAAAGTACTAAGGAACATAGTTAATGTACCTTGGTACACACGGAACGCTGATCTACATAGAGATCTAAATATTGAAATGGTTGAAGATGAAGTTTAAAAGGTTGCCCAAAGGCACAGAAGTAGGCTTCTCAACCACGTTAACGTTGAACTTACAGAACTATTAAATACTGACAAAATAATCAGAAGATTGAGTCGGGTAAAACCCCTTGATCTATAAGAGTTAGCCAAGGCCAAGAGATTAGGTAATATTAACAATGGGTAATTGTATATGGAAAAATTTGACATTGGATCTATTCACGTACCGAGCAAAATACTAAAAATCTGTCAAACTCAAAAAAATGTAGCCAAACTCTCTCAGGGAGCTGAAAATATACTCACAAAAGTACGTGGATAGACTTCGAGGTTCGAGCTACATCTTTGACACCTAAACCATGTTACAAATAATTAGGTTATAAGTTATACATAACTTATCTTTTCATAGATTTTACTATTATGTGCAATCGATTTTTAATACGGATTTTGAATTTGTTTCTTGTCAAATTTTTACATTTGACATAGGTATTTATCAGTACTTGCCATTTGAAATTTCTGAACTGCTTCGAGACAAGAGAGAAGCTACTGGTTACTCGTTATTTTGATAATCTATATATATATAAATAACTTGATAAATGTGTGTGTGACAGCCTACCGACTGCCTTAGACATCCGATTTTGATTTAGTTTTTTTGTTGGTTAATAGACCATGCAGAGAAGGTTAATATATTAGTATGATAAAATTTTGAAAGAAGGCGCAACCGCCATTCCAATAAATTCATTTTTGTACACTTTGAAAGAAAAAGAAACTGGATAGAAATCGAGTAGTGACACTTCAAATACAAATAAATATATTTTAAATTTTAAAAGCAATTGTTGTTGTCAATTATTTTAATTATTTTCCAACCAATTTGTTGTTGTCAACAATTTTGAAAGTTTTTTTTTAAATACCTATAGTTTGTTCTAATAAATTATGTTTACTATGTTACATTAAGTAACTTTTTGATTTGAAGTAGATACTTTGATTATACAAAGATGATATGGCCGACGATATTTTGCATCGAATTCGTACTGTGATATCGGATAATGAACTGGAGATGTCAGTTGCATCGAATTCGTACTGTGAGATCGGATAATGAACTGGAGATGTCAGATGGAATGCGCAACAAAGCTTTGATTTTGATCGAGGATATGTGTCTGCTCATAAGTGGCAATTTGTTGTTGCAAGACGCATTTAATCCAGAATTGGTGCGAGAAATGGACTTCGGTCGAATCGCATTGAGTCAAGCTGTTCGAACAAATGTGCCAATGTTGAATCAAGAATAAAAGAAAGTGTGCGATTAGCGGCTACTTTGTTAGAAGGCGGTCGAACAGCTCATCCTGCATTGAAATTGCCATTGAATCTGCAAGTGGAAGAAGAACCTACATGCAACATTTCAAAGAACACTGCGATGGCGAAAGTACAGCAGCAATGTAAGATTATCATATGGGACGAATGCACAATGGCTTACAAACGCGCATTGGAGGCCCTGAATCGTTTACGTAATGACCTTTCGGTGGAGCAATGATCACCGGCCTGATTGAGTTTCCACAACATTTTTGCAACCTTACAACGACACCGGAAGAACTAATCATGAATGTTTTCCCGAATATAGCTCAGAATAATATTGACCATGATTGGCTGAGTGTAAGAGAAGAGTGAAAGTGAGAGTGAAGCTGCGAAAAACAAGAACGTCGAACATTTGAATTTCGCCATTCAAAACCAAATCGCTGGTGAGTTGCATTCATACAAATCAGTCGACTCCATGATGTATGAAAACGAAGCCACCAACTATCCCACTTTGTTGTGCAACCTATGTAAATGAACCAAAACTTTGTAACGGTACGCGTTTGATTGTGAAGAATTTAATATCAAATATTATGCAAGCAACGATTTTTATTGGAAAATTCAAAGGCGAAGATGTTCTTATTCCGCGGATTCCACTTATTCAGAACGATTTGTCGTTCATATTTAAGCGTCTCAATTTCCCGTACGTCTCGCTTTTGCTATGACAATTAATAAGTTGAAAGGACAATCGCTGGATGTGTGTGGCATAAATCTTGAATTTCACGTGTCGGCAAAGCTCTCGCTTTGTACGTGTACGCACCCGATAATAAAAATAAAACAAAAAATGTTGTGTACCATAAAGCACTTCAGTGAATTATGGTAGCACTTCAGACCGAATTATTGTAGAATGAAGCGAAAGCTCGGAATTATTAATTTCATTACCTACATTAATGAATTTGGGCGGAACGAAGTTCGTCGGGTCAGCTAGTTTTCTCTATTTCTGTCGTTTATGATGAGAACGTATGCGATTGCGATCGTTTTATATCGCGTACGCAAATAAACCTATTGTGAGTTCGTTAAATCTAGACCGCCCACTAAATAATATGATTATTAGTTCATTATTATGTTCTAAATGAAGTCTGCTAGCTTACTTGTTCATCGTCATAAGATTCAATGTCCATTTCATTTGTCCCAAAAAGGTATAGGTAATTACACAACCGAATGATTGTGAGAAAAACCTGGGTACGAAAACAAAATAGACCTGTTCCTCAAAATATGTTGACATTTTGAGTTACTTTCTTAAAAAAATATAAAGGTATCTACATAGGTACCTACCTACCGAGCAAAAATTTCAAGAAGGGACCCGACACCCGAGCCGAAAAAAGGGGCCTCCACATAAAATACAATTTAATCAAAAAAAAAAAAAACAAAAAAAAAAGTTGTTTTCCATTACGAAACACTTATTTTTATATGTTTGCAGTCTTTTTCGTTCAATAAACTTAAACTTAAAAAAGGGGTCATAGCTCATAGTGATCATTTTTCAAAAAGGATCAAAAATGTAATTTTATAAACAATTTTGCAATCATCTAACTCAATGATGAAATCGCAGTAAAATCAAATCAGATCAAATCATTACACTGTTAAAATAGCGATGAGTAGATAACTACACAATTTATCAAACACAAACCGAAATACATTTCATGGCATACTAAAAACGCTAAAAACGTTTACCTACCTAGGTAGGTACCTACTTGTAAATTTAAACAAAATGCGATATTGTCGTTACATTACCTATGGAGCTATAAAACGCATTTATTTTACTTTACATATCTGCGAACCAACCTACCTGCGATTAAAACTACACAAATAAAACACAAAAGCAACTAGATAAAATAAGTAGGTACCTACCAAGGTATACCTACCAGCTACCACCTCTTAGCACAATAATATGTAGATTGGTAGGTACCTGTGAAAACAGCCAGAAAAATTATTCAAATACAAAATAACGTATCTTTATATCTTGCACTCAAAGCGATTACGAAAAAACTAGGTAATAAACTCGCAAATATTCTTTTCAATAACAAAGAAAACAACTGGCAATTTCACACCACCAGAAAAGAAAACACTTTTTATAAACTTCTCAACTTTCTGCCACGCAAGCCCTAACCTCTAAGTCTAAGCAGAGCAAAAGCTCACTCTAGATAGATATTAAAATATGTAATTGCAATTTATTTCTGAGCTTTCAAACCCCTCCTACTATTTTCATTACAGCTTAACCGCTAACCTCATCAATTTGAATAATAAATGTATCTGTATGCAATACTTGTCTCTAATGGCTTGGATCAATTCATCGACCAATCTACTTCGTAAACAATGAATTGCCAGTATCTATAGATACAAAGTAAGCTAATTATGTAAACTTGAAGAAATATCGTTTTGTATATAATACACCAAAAGCCGCGTGTTATCGCAATACATAAACACTAAACAAACAAACAAACGAACAAACAACAGTTGGCGGTGGCTGTTGTTGTCAATGAACAAACCAACCGACTTTTTCTTTTCTTTTTTGTTCGCCTGTTGCAAGCAATAAGCATGTACAAGTACATAACTGTATAACAAAATCTTACCATCATATCCCAATCTGTTTGATATATCTTGCCATGCCTGTGCATTGTATATTTTATCTTTGAAATGTGGCGAATCCCTGTCATAGAAACCCGGCCGGCGTTCAAACTCGCTGATGAGATTTACATCGAATTCGCTCATGTCAAAGATCCCACGCGGTCGACCACGCTTACGTTTCGAATATTTCCTGTTGTTGTAATATGCCACTTTTACTGATTAGTTTACGAACCGAACACGAACAAAGACCAAAAAGAAACGTTGATATAATTAAATAGAGAGAATCAAGTAAGTCAATTATAGTATCTCGTTTAAAATCATTATTTCATTATCAATCCGTAAGAAATACAAAAAACAGAAAAATTATAAAGTAAGCACACGAAGAGGTAGAAAGGTAGATAGAAATAGGTTGAAATAACAAAAAGTATTATTTAACTACAGGTACTAATAATGATTAATGAATGTCAATCCAAACATACAAGTACATCAGCACAGCACAGCATATCACCCGAGCGAACTGTTATAGTAAAAGTATTTAACAAAAGCACAAACAAAAAATTATCTTACTTCACCCCGCGCGCCAACGAACAACGAAGTCGAACTGAGAGTCTGTGTTCTGTGAGGAGGAAAGTACACGTTCGAAAACTTTCACACAACAAAGCTCTGACTACGTCCACCAAATTAATAAACATACATAAATTACAAATTATTTAAAAAAAAAAAAAGTAGTATTTCCATATAAAATAAAGTCTCAGTATATTGGCATCACGTCGCACTCGTTTATAACACGATTATTTATTTATTTATTTTGTTTTCTTGTCTATTTGTTGAATTTAAATTTTTAATTTGAAATTAAAAATAAGTTGCGATAATACCAAAAGAAAATCAAACAACAAAGCCACAGCAAAAGTACAGAAATGATGACGAAGCTACAACAACGACGAGTATGATGACGCGCACGCCAACGATCCATTCACAGCGACAATTTTTTTAAAACTAAACTCTAAATTCTACTTCATATTTTATTTTGCGCTTAAACATGTACTACTCTTAAATATAAAACAGAAATAATATAAGAAAATCAACACACACCATTGTGCGCAGTCATCGTGCATGGGTGTGTGTTATCGGAATCGCGTCAGGCACGATATACGAATACGATGCCACAGCATAAACGAGTTTTGTGCCATGCCAGGCAGCTGAAAAGCAATACGGATATTTTAGCTTTACTGTAGTAGCAGCAGCAGGCAGCAGCCATCAGGCCAGGCATCGCATTCACATACCAGATACCAATACCACACAGCTATAGGGTTTTCGATTACAAGAAATAACAAAATAATAAATGCCTTTCTGTATTCTGTGGCACAAACTCAACTCAGTAGGTAACTGTCGGTTAGAGAGGTTCACAATTCACATTCACAGATACAAAACGGAAACATTTTCGTCCTCTCGCTGGTATTGGTAAAGAGCGCATATAAATGTTCGTAGAACAACGGTCGAAGAGGTAGAACAAAAGGAACTCTGTGTGTGGTTTTTGCATGTGTGCGCCTGTCGAGTGTAAGAAATAAAGAAACGTTATACATAAAATAAATAACGAATTAATTTTAATCACTAAAAATGTGTTTAATTTATTTATCTTCAGTTTTTTTTTTTTTTTTTTCTATTGACTTTCTGTTCTTTCACTTTGCCACAGCTAGCCGGCATAATATATAATTGCCTTGACATGATGAAACTAATGTTAATTTTTCCAAGTCCATAGATATGTGTATCTATGTTGAAATTATAATAATTGTATCGTATCTATTATACAGTGAACTGAATTTATTTCGTTATTCAGTTATTGCTTAGGTAGGTAAGTACTTTGCAACAGTTTTGTTTGTTCTTTTTTGTGTACCTCATTGCGTACCTACGTACACGTTGAGTTTTTTTGAATTTTAAATTATTTCGCAACACACAAAATAGAACTACAAACAGTTGATTTTTATTGTTGGGTTAAATAACTACCAACGAGGCAGGTAATTTTATTTTGTTCCATTCTTCTTCGTCTACAAGAAAAAAAAATATCCGAAGACGAACACATAGTATGAATATACACATGCTTTTATAGAAAAGATTTTTTTATTTTTTTTATATTTTCAATTTACATTAAAATACGATGAATGGAAAGAACTACGCAGAGAAAAATAAAGTAAAGTATAAAAAACAAATAAAAAGAAGAAGAAAAAAATCGTAGCAGATAGGGAAAAGATAAAAAACATTTTAGTATTTATAGGTAGGTATATGGTGGTTGAGTGAGCTGATAACTGGTAGGTAAGTATACATAATTTAGAAATTAGTTTTTCTGCTTATTCAATATATTATAGGGGTATACCTACATAATATTACTTTTAACTTTTTATTCCTTTGTAGTTTTTAGATAATCATCAAATATAACGACAGAATTTCGTTGTTATATACAGTTTTTTTTTTTTAAATCATTAAAAGTATACCTAGTGTAGTTGCTTTTGTATGGGGGAAATATATTTATTTAAAGGTGAGTGCAAAACAAGAATTGTGGTCTATTTTTAGAATTTGTTTTCCTTTTTTTTTTGTATTATTATAAGAATACAGTTTGATTTTATCATTTAAAATATATGATCTGATAAGTGTTATCGTTTTTCTAGTTGATTGAATTTATATTTTTTTTTTTGCTTAACGCAACTATAGTAATAAAATACACAAGTAGATGTATAAGTGAAAGCGGCAAAGTACCTATAGCTAAATTTTTTAGTATTTATATAACTTTAAGTGTTTTAAGAGTTTTTAAGCTGTTTGAACTTTAAATGTGATACCTAATCTTTTTTATGAATTATCAAACTAGTGGCAAAGTATCCGTAGAGGTACCTACATGGAACATGCGCAAGATCTACAGAAAATATACATTTTACGACAGAGATACATTTTATTAATGAAGGTAAGTACCTACCAGCGTTGCCATAATGTGCCCGATCGGTTTTTTATTTTGGTCCTTTGGCAAGGGTCAACAAAAAATTTTCCGCATACCTTAGGGGAAGGTATTGTACCTTGGTCCGGATTTCAGTTTTTTGCCAATATTTTATGTGAAGTTTTTCCATTAGCTTTCTTTGTTTTTTTTTTTTTCAGTTATTACCTGAGGTCTTATCTATGATATGGCGAAACTACCGAAAGGATATTGCTTACCACTCCTTAGAAAACTTAACTTTTATATGCTAACCTCAAACGGTCCAAGGTACAGGACGTGATTGTACCTTAGTTCACGGAGTATTGTACCTTGGACCGAAAATATTATTGAAGGTTTTCCTAAAGTTTAAAGGTAAAAACTTTAATTTTTTTTTAATAAAAAGTAAAAACGGTAATATAAGAATTGATATTTCAAAAAAGCAGCAAAAAACTAACTATTATTTTAAAGCTTTTGTGCTTGATTTTTTTTTTTTTTTTTTTTATTTCAACTTTAATTTTATATAAAAAAAAACTTTATTTAATAAAAAGAAACTTAACAAAGGACTTCTATATTAGATATTTATTATTTTACTTCTTGGCATTATTTTCCTAAAACATAGAAAACAAATTTTGTTTAAGAAAATCGAATAACGTGCACCTTTGACCGGACCAAGGTACACTACCACGACTTTCGCCAAAACAATTAAATTTTAACTTAGGACTTAAATCACATGCGTACGACTATGGTTCCTACATAAAGATAGCCAATACACTTACCGAAATCGATTAAAGTAGCGGAAAAGAGACAGAACATTAAGCACTACACAACTTTAGAAAAGAGATAAAAAAAATTACTTTTTTCACTGAAAGCAATACTTATTATTTTTTTCTGCAAACTCGTGCAGCTCAGTGGTCCCAGATTAGGGGGAAAGTAGGCAATTTTGCCGACTTTTTATAACAAAAGGGGAAAAAATGGGAAAGAGATTTTTTGGGGGAAAACAATCTAAATGGGGGAAAAAAAACATTTAACATACATTTTATTTAAATAAAGTCTTCGAAAGACTACACTATTTTTAAAACTCATACAAAGATCATAATCTTAAATGGGCCTATGTAACGTCTCACTTACAAGGCCACGTTGTCTTAAGAACAGAAATCTTCATTCACTTTGCGAATTGTCTAAATATTTCGGACATATTTTTCTTCTTCAAATTGGGTTGAAATTGATAGGGAGTATAGACTACTAAGAAATTTAAACATCGAAAATATTTCAACTGACAATGTTCAAGAATTTTGGAGGGAAATATTAAAAAACAAGTCTTGAAGAAGACGATATTATGTTTCCGAACATGAAAAAACTTATGGAGTTTAGTTTTTGTCTTCCTCACAGCGGGGCCAGTGCTGAAAGAATTTTTTCAGCAACAAATTTAAATAAAACAAAAACACGAAACAAACTATCTACTTCCACTTTGACTGGAATTTTGTACACAAACAATTTATTTAAAAAAAAAGAAAGATTGTTATGACTTTGTGGTAGAAAAAGGCTGCTTAAAACTTCACAAAAGCGCAATGTACAAACCTTAAGGTACATATATATTTTTAGATATAACCAGTTTATTGATTTAAACATAAATATGTGCTTTTAAAATGATTAACTACATAGTTATGTAAGTTTTCTTTTTTTGTTTTTCATTAGTATTTCATAATAAAGATTGAAATTATTGCGTTCCTATTATTTTGTTTGTTTGCTAAGATATTTAAATAAAACATAAAATGTTAAAATTAAACTTAAATACGTGTTTTTGTTTTTGGGGGAAAAAAAGGGATTTTTATTTTTAAAAAAGTGGAAAAAATCTCGTTTTGGCGTTAAAAAAGGGGGATTTTTTTGTTATTAATCTGGGATCCCTGGTGCAGCTATAAGTTCAATAAGAAACTGAGAAGAGAAATGAACAGAAGAGCAACATTTCACAGAAGAACCGGTTTTTGTGTGCATTGTATTTTTCTTAAAATTGGCACTCGGACCAAGGTACGAGACCTTCCCCTATTGTTTATATCCTTAAACAAAATATTTATAAAAAGCATCATCATGACAAAAATTAGCAATGCGTTTCCTTCATAAACAAATTCACATATTGAAAGCGACACTGAATTCATTAATTCTGACTGACGTTGCATTTTCGTTTGTTTCCGTTATAATAAGTCGACTTCGTATGTTTTGTCTTAAACCTGACTTGAATATATTTAGAATATTTAGAAGTCAAATTGTTATGAAGTGTCAAGTGTTAGTAACAATTTGTATTATGAATAAACATTTATGTCGCCTTTTTTAAGTGTTCTCTGCACCCTTTGAAAGTTGCTCTTAGAAAGGCCCTTAATACTGTTTTTCTTTGTGGCAACGCTGGTAAGTATCTACATTTTTAGAATTAAATACTGGGGTGTTTTGAGTAGTTAATTAATATGAAAAGCTTAATTTATACTCCAAATTTTGCCCATAAAATTGTACATTGTAACCTACAAAATATTTACAGTGAACGTTAAATAAGATTATAAATAAGGTATCATTATCATACTGTTGATGTAATTGTTGTAAACCGTGGAAATCAATGATCTATGTGGATCATGTGAGTATATAATAAAAAAGGCTTATTGTTAACCAATCAAAATATGACTTTTTTCAGAATCGGCGAAAAACTGATAACTCACGTCCTGTTATGGATTATAAAGAAATAAATACTTTATTACGATTGTTAATAAAAATAATGAAGTTACATATTTATATTTTTAAGTTGGGAATGTATTGCCCGCAAAAAAAGTTTTCAGAGAGATGAATTATTTTGAATGGTGTAGGACTCATAGTGTCATATCTTTTTTTTTTTTTTGCACTATGCTAACGACGGTTTTATTGATACGTAGGGAATTGAGTTTACGTTTCAATAATGATCTACCTATCTTAAATTTGAAAATTTTTGAGTTACTACAGTATTGTATTATTAGTGCGATGTGTCTTTTAAGTGTTGTCTCCTAGTTTTCTCGGTATGGCCGTATGCTGGATGGGAATAAGATGCCATACCGAGTTTCGGTTAAATAATAAAGAGTCGATCGGTATAAGCTACCTGTGGCGCTTACAAAATGATGTATAAGAGCCCTTTTATCATCGACAGCTTCAGTTCGTTAAGATTTCACACATTGACAAAAGTGGAGATAATCTCGCCATCCGTATTATCTCGGTAAAGCTATTAATACCGAATACAGGTACTATACAGATCATGGAGCGGCCTTAACTATATTGATTTATCCGTATGTACCCTTACTCCAAATAACTAATATGGTAAAAGGATTTAGGTCATGAATCATTTTTAACATTCTTCTTATATATTTTGTCATTCAGAATTAATATCTAAATAAATAAATAGTTGGCGCAACAGCGACGGAGGGACCCTAGGCCCAGCTTCTCACATCACAACCATTCGTTTTGTGTGAGTTTTTCATTTTGGGAACGAATAGAAGGGATCTAAAATTGTATGCCGACTCCAAACGGCTAATTGAGAAAGTCTTTTAAGACAGTTATACTCTCGGATGTTTGTCAGACGTGAGAGGTGGCGCAGCAGAAAAAACCCTAAGTTGGAATTTGGGTTTTTGCGGGATAGTCCAACTTAGTAGTCCAACACACTAACCACTAAGCCACTGCGCCTACATATAAATCGGTCTGTCAATTGAAAAATAACGACAATAGAGATACAGCGGAAAATACTAGGTAAACAAAAGTATTTTATTGTTTCAAAAATATAGTTTAACGCCAATTGGCAAGAAAAAGTTAATGAAAGACACTAATGCCTGTGAGAGACTAGTGGGGTGGCTAAACCACGCAAAAAACCCTAGTATCGATGCTGTCCTCAAAATATATTGCTCGCCTGGTATTGCCGTGGTATACCCTGACTGCCAGACATGTGGTTCATCTCAATGCCATGGTATCGAAATCATATTAGTATCACAGGCATAATGCAAAGATTGGGTACCTAATTCCTACCTACCTATACCCTTATACCTAAGTATCTACATCTCATCCAACAACTACCTGCGGCTGTTGGTAGACGACCTGATGCTGTTGGTTTACGAACTACAATTTACTAATATAGTCGACGTCCAATATAATGACGAATATAATGATAAATGAATGTCTGATGTCATTCACTATATCGAGCGCGTTTGTTTTGTCGATCTATTTTTTATACTATTCTTTACAAAAAAAATAAAAAGAAGTCATTGTTTCATGTTTATTTTAAAGGGTTTTCTTACATGTTAAATTGAACAGATGATGGTCCTACCATTTAAATACTTTCAGTGTTTTTTAACCAATATAAAGGTTGAGCCATCTAGTGGTTTCTTTTTAAATCATAGGTTATTTTGACAATGACAGCTTTTTCCCGATAGAAAGTCAGTATCGCGCCTCTGAGCTGAGATACGACCCATTTAGACTTCTTTTCTTGTGACGAACCGTGAAGGACCGATGTTTTGCCAACAATCCGGAAACGATTCAAGCACTTAAGGCCAATATCATCCAAGCAATCCGTGAGCTACAGCCCGAAACCATCGACAAGGTCTTGGGAAATTGAAGTGACAGAATCCGCTACTGCGAAGCCAGAGCCGAGGCTGCCACTTCAACGATGTTGTGTTCCACAATTAATGGGGATGTTTGATCTTACTAATAAAGCCATAACACATGGAAACAATGTAAAAACTTGTATTTGGCTCACTCTATGCCTATATAAGTAATGTAAGATTTCAGAGATTTATTTCTGAATCTTTATTAGCAGTTATAAACTGAATATCCCGATGGACGTGTGTGGGGGTGCAAATGAAGTGAGAAAATCTGATTGTATGTAAACTCCAAGTGGTTGCAATTATTTTAAGGTTCATAATATTCAATTTGGTTGAACAAAAAAGAAGAAGTGGGAAATATTTGCTAAAAATACATTTTTCGTAGTTGTAAATACGAAAGACAGATTGGGATTTGGATAGTCGTATGTCCAAACTTCAAAACTACCTACCGTTATTACGAATCAAACTGGTGTAAACAATTTATAAGGAAAGTACCATTAGTATTGAAGTTACCTTGCAAAAAAAGAAAACGGCCTCGTACTGTAAGCCCCTGAACTCAATCAGAAGTTTCATCCGGGCAGCCGTTTAGGCTGTAGAACTCGGGAGAAAATTTTGCGACCCACTTTTTTAAGTTCCTCTATCATCGTAATACAATACATACAATACAATACAATAAACAAAATTGTGTAGGTACCTATAAACAGTGCTGCCAGGGACAAAAATTTGCGTAGCTAATTTGTTTAGCAGAACTCAAAAGTCCAAAATTACTTTGGCTCTTCATCGGACGTTTGATCCTCTTGTGTTGGTTTAATTAAAGTTGCAGGCTTGGGCAACTCTGGCTTCTTTGTAATATAGGTACATAATTCAGATTGAGACAGCAAAGTTGAATGTATAATCCATGACATGACAAAAAAGTAGCAAAATAGACGTTTTTAGGGAGAGTGCGTAGCAACGTAGCAAATTGGAAACTGCGTAGCAGTTTTACTACGATCGCAAAGTGGCACCGTTGCCTATAAATAAATAACACGAACACCCCTTTTTAGAATCTTTATTTGTTTACTATGTGTTATTTCGCAATGAAAATCGCTTGATTGGAGATGGTACTTGAATGAATGTTACCATCTCATACATTGGAATTACCAAAAGTTGTTTATCAAATTTGTTTATTAATAATGCAGTCGCTCTTAGTTACTGTTCCACTCTTTGAGCGACCAAAACCTAACATGAATAAAAGAAGTCGTTGCCATCTCTTGTCTATATGATATACCTACTAAAGATGAAAACGGCAACAATTATAGGGGAATTATGTTTAAGATGACATACCCGATAAGATGACATACTTGCAATTACTATTTAACCATAAGCGCCACAGTTCTGCCAAAAATGTCCGGACATGTAGTTTTACGATGTTAGCTACGCCCACAGTAATTCGGCAGCTAGTTAACAACGTGTTTTAAATGATCACGAAATCAAGAATTTTGTGCGTGAATTATTTTTTTTTAGCTCCAAAATTTCTGACAAGTAATTCCTATGGATTCGACATTTTTATCTCATAAGAAAATGTTGGTTCCTACAATCTTCTAACCATTTTTACTCATATCGGGCAAGATGACATGACACATGATATCCGACTGTCCAAGATCGCAAGCTATGTCATCTTACCAAAAAGGTAGTATTTTATTTTAATTTGTGTATCTTTTCATTGTAGTATGCCAAATAACTAAAAAAAAATTGGTGCGACTGTATCCAACTGTCCCGAAATATGTGTATGTGTAAACACCGTGCGTGCGGTATGTGTGTGGCTTGATACACGTCATCGAGAAAAGAGGGAATTGTAATGACCGTATTCTTGATATATTATGAAATAAAAAATACCCGTTTGCATTTCCATTCCCGCAAGTTAAATGACATCAACTGTTACACACTAAATGAAAGTGTCATTGGAATTTCATTCGAAATTAATATGCCGCAGCTCATAAATGTATGCAATGATAAAATGTTTGCAATGATAAAACACAGTGACGCATTTCCGTGACGCATTTCCGTCCCCGCAAGTTAAATGTGTGGAATAACTCCACCAGAATCCAATAACGCGCGCTTAGATGTTTACACATCAAAAGAACCTCAATCAGGCGTACTTGGTCAAAAGACGTATGCCTAATACTGTTCAAGACGTCAGGGAAAAATAAATAAATTTGGCTATGGCTATATCGCTATATGTCATCTTACACCGAACTATGCCAACTTAAACTAGCTGTTGAACTTAATTTAAAAATATTTTAAAAATACTATCTACTTATACTAAAAATTTAAATGCAGTTTTTGTCACTAACAAATGAGTTAATTGAATTCACTTTGCTTTCATCCCTATGGTTTGTAATTATTATTATTTTTCACTTTCAAGAAAAAGTAGGTATGTCATCTTGAGCATAATTCCCCTAGGTACTCGAGCTTACGCTGGAAATGCGATTCTGTGAATATTTAATTTGAACTTTCTTTGAAGGATTTTTTCCTACCTAATTTATATACATGTTGAACCCTTACAAACTCTAGGTGAAGTAGGTATGCAATGTGCATACATAGGTAGGTATGCACCTATCTCATGCAATTATAAAATATTTCATGCATACACAGAAACCTACTAAATTAAACCAAAAGTTTATCCGCGTTGGACTTTTTTTTATTAAAGCAATTAATGGTAGCTATTCATTTCCATTTAAAGTAGCCGCACACACACTATAAAACAAAAATATATTAAAAAGTGCTGTCCCATTTGCAACTAATTGTAAGTAAAAACTTGAAAAGCCCAATAACCAAAAATTTCCTATACCTACCTACAAAAAACGACATCATTAACTCGATTTGATATATGTAATTAATTACAAAAAATCTGTATTAATTCTCAGTTTACGAAATTTATTTAAAAAAGAACCAAAAACTAATACCTACATAGTAGGTACATACACAATGCCGCATCTGTGTTAACTTATTATATCAATCTACGATATCTACTGTCGCGTCAGCGCGTTGTTTTCTTTTTGTTGGTTGTTTTCTTATGATTCTTTAAAGACAAACAATACTTGGTATATGGTATATGGTATATGTATACGGGGAAAAACGTTTTTATGTTGTTTTAACCATTCCCCCCACATTCCATCCTCGCATTCCACCACCACTTGAAAAGTGTATGTAAATGCAAGTGATTGCTCTCTCTGTCGCACAACAAGGGGCAAGAGAAGGAACGATTACGCAACGATTTAGTTATTATTATTGTTTTTGTTTTTGTTTTTAACTTAAGAATATGAACTCAAAATAATGATCTACGTTTGTTAAATTTAGTGTACATTTTCACAGATAATTGTTTGTTTGTAGGTATTAGGTACTCCGTGTGTACAAAGAACAAATCTGTGAGTTTTAACAAAATCTCAGATTCAAAAAAGGAATACTACCAACCTAAAATGACGATATAGGTATCAGTTGAGTCAGCTGTCAGACCTAGTTAACTTGTGTTTTTTTTTTTTTTTTTTTTAATTTCTAATCTTGCTGATCATGGAACATGGAATGTATGCACATGTCATCGCCACATATTGGTTGCTGGTAAATCAATAAGTAGACGCCGATTTTCCAAACAAAATCTTCGAAACGCAATATGAAAGTCCACGACGGATATAAGAAATAATCATTAAGAACAATCGCTTATAATTACGGTTACCATCCGTTCATTATTTGAAGTAGTTGTTCATTATGAATTATTTCGTATTCAAAAACATAAAAATGTTCATTATTTGTTCAGCATTTTATTCAATTTTGTTGAAACAAAAACGAAAAACTAACCAAACAAAAATTCTTTAAACAAGATGATAATTCAAACGTGCCCTAATTTACTTAATGTGCAAAAATGGTAATGCAACACAAGTGCATGGCCACATTTTCTATTCCCAACTTATTTTAAATAATGAAGATACTTATTCAGTTTTCAAGCGTTTATTTTACAACATTTAGTTAAATTAAAGACGTCGTCATTTCTGACTATATGTCTCCCCATCTGAACTTTGATAGACCATTCTCCTACTCTTTTCCGAGCAGAGATGAATGGAATTCAGACGAACCCACTAAGGGGAAATCGATATCCATCTACACAGATGGATCAAAGATGGACTGTGGAACCGGTGCCGGTATATTCTGTGAGGAATTAAATATACACTGCTCCATTAGGCTTCCTGACAGCAGCAGTGTCTTCCAAGCAGAGGTTCTGGCAATCGCGGAAGCAGCCCGAAGGGTGTCATTGTTGGCAATACCACGCAATGATATTACCATTTTCATTGACAGCCAGGCGGCTATAAAGGCAATTTCTGCTATTGAAATAAAATTCAAGCTAGTTCACAGCTGTCGCGAAGAGCTCAAGGTTCTCTGCTCGCAGCACGCTACCAATCTCTGCTGGGCAGAGAGTATCCAAACTAGAGAGCCAACTCCCGTGCACCTACCCGATTTTCCCCGTAAATTTTGAATGACAGCCCTCTCTCGCGCGCTCTTATTTTTCCTGTCGGTGAATACGTGTAATTAATGGCCGCCCGGTGGTACTTTTTCAATTAAAAATAATTTGTAAATGCATTTATAACAATAAATGTAGCACGAATAAATGTCGAGTATGGTTTTTTATATAGCTTTACTTGTTCTCTATCCATATTCGGTTCCAAAAAATGTTCATCCATTCACATTTCAGATCTTTTTAATTTTGTTTATATGAATTACATATTTGAATGCAGAATTCATGCAGCTGAACCTTGGGGGTTGTTCCATAAATAGGTTAACAACATGCAAGTTAAGGCCGGGGTTCCACTAGTGCAAAAGTAAACTTTCTGTGGTATTCGATTGGCCGTCTCATATCACTTTTTTTTTGCTCTCAGACCAGTTTTTATGTTCGTTTGGTACAAAAAAGTAGCAGTCTTTTTCAGATTTCAGAGCACTTTTGCGAATCTAGATATTTTCTCAGATTTACCAATACAAGTGCGTTTGAGTTTGATAACTGGTGGAGGGCTTTTTGGTTGTTTTCGTTCGTTTATTTTACACTATATTTGTACACAATCAAAGTGCGATTGGAAATTCTGTAGTTAAATAACACTAAACAGTGTTGAATGATGTTACATGAGAACAAATGCTTTTCATATTTAAAAAAAGACGTATTAATATCGTAAAAATACAAGTAGCTTTGTCTTTAAACTCCTAACAAAAATACAATAGGCCTGTTTTTTTGAACTTTTATCTCAGCAAAGCAAAGTAAAGAAGGATTTTCAGCTCTTAATTACAACCACTACGCTCTATTTGACACTATGAGGACTCTTAGTAGTTGGTGGAATATTGTATTGTATTGTATATTTTATTAGTTTTAAAAAACTCTTAACATCCGTTGATACTTATAACTAAAAGTGTTTTATACATTATTATTTTTTAATATAGGTTTTAATAAGGCTTTAAATATATTTAAGTTTGTTTCATTTTTGAGGTTGCTTGGTAGGTCATTAAATAATTGCACTCCTTTGTACAATAGGTTGTTCTATCGTGCTGAAAATCCTACTTACTTTGGTTTGCTGAGATCGAAGATCAAAAAAACACGCCTAATAATGTGGTATTTAAATGGATTTTGCGATATTATTTCCGACTTCGGATTTGCCGTATTTAATCGTGAGAATCCAAATAATTTTGTTTATTGTAGGTATTCTCATGTTCTATTTCGTTTTTTGTAGATATAGCGCATTACTTTTAACAAATTTCAGTCTCAACATTAAATTTATGGTAGCTCATTGTTGCAAAATTTTTTTTTTTTTTTTTTTTGAAAATAGAGTTTATTTTGAATTACCAATGTCATTTTCCATTGGAATTTTCAGAATTTGCTCTCAGACTTCAGATTTTTTGTGCTCAATGGAACATAAAACGAGATTTTTCTTTCTTTGCATTTATGGTGGTGCGTGTTTTAAAAGTCAGCTGTTCTTAAATTGTAGTTTTTGTTTACAAAAATTTGCACTGACCAAATGTAAATTGTTCTCTATTTTTCACAGACTTGTCGTCTGTAAAAAGGAAAATAACACACTTTCAGTTTGACAAATGACAAATGCTTGGTGTTAGTGTTAATAGGTGTGAATTTCGCTCAGAAATGAAGATTCACAAATTTATCCAGACTCGGAAAAAAAATTAAAGCTAAAGTTGAGAGCAATAGTACCTATAAACGGAACAAAAATATTTTAATTAATTTTTTGAATTTAACAAATCCATGCTTGCACATATTTATATTGTGTAAGTATGCATTTTGCGCATCAACTACAGTTTGTAAAATATTCTGAAACTGAAATATGTTTTTCCCATGGCATACAAATTTTTTCCCCCTACATTGTAAAATATTGAAGTTAAGAGATTAAAATCAACAAAAAAAAAGGCAAAAGTGCAAAAAACCGTGTTAGTTAATTTTTCTCTGATTAATAACATGAGATGGATTTCTGATATTAACAAATGATTATTAAAAGGTATTTGACATTGACATTGTGATGATATTAGGTATATTATTTCCGAAATTCGATTTTCCAACAATTTCATAAACTTTAAAGATGTTTAAATTGAACTGCGATGTGAACGCCGTGTAACTAATCGGCACCAAAAATGACGAACACAGTCGCCCCCACTTAAAATTCCACCAATAATGGCCGCTCGATTGACATAAAGTCCCTGCACAGGAATATACTTAGTGTGCGTGCGGCAGCAATGGCGCTCCTTTGATTTGTACATACACGAATACTAAGAATATTCCTGTGCAGGACAAGGTCATAGGAAGTTTGTGGGCAAATGTACCGTTTCTGCTCTCAGTTGGCTCTCTAGTTTGGATCCTCTCTGCTGCTGGGTCCCTGGACACAGTGACAAAGCCGGCAATGAGATTGCTGACGAACTGGCGAGAAAAGGGTCTGCAATGGATCATGATAGAGCACTACAGTCGATCAAGCCTCCACTCTGTAATCTCAGAGAACGGGTGGAGAACAAGATTCGTATGAAAACCAATAACAGGTGGAAAGAACTAACTACCTGTGAAATATCTCGGAAGCTATGGCCAGTATATGACAGTGGCCGAACCATCAAACTTCTACAGTTTGACAGGTCATCGCTGTCTAAGCTGGTAGGGGCTTTAACGGGTCATAACTTTCTAAGAAACCACACGATGAAACTAAATCTCAAAGATGACGATATATGTAGAGGCTGCGGGGACGAAGAGGTTCATGAGGACACATCTCACTTCCTCTGTCACTGCCCGAGCCTCTGTCACTTGAGGAAGAGAACACTTGGAAGCTATTACTTCCATGACTTAGAAGAACTTTCTGATATTACACTCTCTGATATTTACAGGTTCTTGAGGATATCAGGATGGCTGGACAACGTCGGGTAGATATATGAAGGAGAGACATGTGCTAACCATCTACAGCACCAACGATAAACCCCCAACAAAGGGTATCACAATGGGTCCACAAGGACCTAAGTGGGGTATAGTAGGGTCTACCTGCTCTACCAACCCGTTAACCTAACCTAACCTAACCTAACCTAAATTAAAGACTGGATTTTATTTATTTATTTATTTTGCCTAACATAGGTACAAATTAAGAGTTCCTTCTGTAAAATTTATTTTAACTAAATAAAGCAAAGACTGAATCCTTGTTATATTTTTTTATTGAGTTTTTGTTTTTAAATAAAAAAATAATAATTAAGAACTGGACTTAATTTTTTTTTTTTTTTTGTTCATTATTTAGATTTCAAACAGATGGTCACCGTACTTATAATACATTCGGAAACACCCTAGACTTTGTTTCTTATATACGTTTACGCGAATAAGAACGAATCGGATATTTTTTTTTTTTGGATATAAGCGCTTTCTTATACCCGTTTTGGACTGAAATAAATATACAGACATTCAAAATTTTCAACTGCTTAGGACCGAATTTGAACCATATCTTTTTGTTTTAAATAATAAAGGCCATACGATGAAAATTGGATCATATGTTCGGTTCAATTTAGCATTAAATACCTGAACACAGATTCATGAGCGGATAAAACGTTAAAGTTCTCATTGCAGTAGACTAACAATGGACAACTCCAAAACTTAATGAGCGGCACCTACTAATAACAGTTTTTAGTGTCCAGCTTAAATTCTACGAACTCACGGCGTCGATGTTCTCCATATAAAATTAGTTGTTTAGACCCAGAGTAAATTCAAGATTGAGATATACGATTAATTATCGAAGGCAAGTTTCCATCAATTTTGAACACTATGGGAAATTTTTAGTTCAAGTTTATTTTTCTATTAAAATGAAAGCACGTGTACATTTTCTAATTAATAGGGTGATGGCACCAGTAGTCGGACCCTTAACTTTTTTTTTGAGTTTGATTGGTCCTTAAAAATCCATTCTTCAAGTATATAATCAAGTACATATTTGGTTCTTCTGAATGTTTGAAGTCTGTAAATTCGAAAATACTAAGTTTATTAAGTGTATGAGCTACCTAATGCAAACTATTTAGAAAATAAGTGAAAAGGGTATGATTTGCCAGTAGTCAGCCCCTCAGCTCCAGTAGTCGGCCACGCAAGTATCCAGTAGTCAGCCCCAATTTAATTTACACATTTTCATAAAAAGGGGGCTGACAACTGGAGAATGTTTAACAGAACCGTGTCTTTTATAGTCAGCTCCCATTTCTCTAGTAAACGTACAGGGGGGCTGCCTACTGGAAAACAAAGAAAAGATCGAAATTTCGGTGCGAATCAAGACAGATTGAAGTTTCCATTCATTTTGCATACTCAGTTATTGTAAAAAAGATTAACGTGTGATGTGCTTTTTATTCGAGGCTGAGGCAGGGATGAAAAATGAACTTTGTGGACTGTAACTAAATCTTAGTTACGATTGTATTTTTTTGTATTTTTTCAATTCTCGTTTCACGCATACAAGTATAGGAGAAACATATCGTTTTCGTATAAGACTTGAGATGTTTTTAAATTCTATGTAAATAATGCAATATTCTATATAAACAATGTAAATATATATCATTTATGTATTTAAAATTATTGCGCCTTTCGTTTTCCACATGAATTTAACAGAAGTGTTTGATAAAAATGTATTGGAAAGGTGAGGGTTTCAATTAGAACAAAAGGTTGTACATACTTGCTCAGTTTTTAGCTCAGCAGTAGAAGAACAATACTTTTTGAAATAAAAATTGCAGTAAGTGTCAAAGCAATTAAGACCTCACTTTCATTGTTTTATTATATTTCTTATTACAGTTTAAACCATGCATTTTTGCATATTTTATTAACGTAAACACTAAATTCGAAATTTAAATTCCAAGAAACCCCTGGTTTCGAAATAAATTCGGAGTCCCTTTATTTCATCATTAAGTTATGTATTTACATTCATAAATGTATTTGAAATAGCTATAAACAAATTTCAAAGAAAATAAATTAAAAGTTCACCAAAAACCCTCAATTTGGCTTTAAACTTTGGCGAAGATACTTGTTTATCTGCTTAATAATGAACTTTTAAGATCACCGATCTATTCCAATAACTATAAAAACATTTCTGAAAAGATTTACAATTTGGAACGGAAATGAACTTGTAGAATGTAGGTATCTATAAAACCTATAAAACAATAGGTATTCATTTTTAAGATAAAGGGAACAGTATTACCCACTTAATTCTTAAATGAGCCCGACGCCAAGCCCAATTTAAAAATAGCGATTTGTGACACGCATTATGATTATGTAAAATGACAGAAATAACAGTAATACAGGGTGTCCGCTGGGAAGGTATACTTCTTTGTTTTGCCGCCATTTTTGGTACATTAGTCTTGACAGTTCATATTTGGCAGTCGTGAATCGTTAAAACATTTTATCAAAATCAATCATCGATTAATGTGACGATGAGAAAGTTACGTGAAATTATCATGAAAAAATCATAATGAGTGACGAGGCACATTTTTATTTGAATGGATATGTGAATAAACAGAATAGTTGGTTCTGGGCAATGGAAAACCCTCAAATAATGCATCAGTCACCTTTGCATCCATTAAAAGTTACAGTCTGGTGTGCAATTTGGTCAGGAGGAGTCATTGGACCTTACTTCTTTGAAAATGAAAACGACGTAACGGTAACTGTGAATGGGGAGCAATATCGTGATATGATTGAAAACTTTTTAAGGCCACAACTTCATGCTTTGGGCTTGATCAACATGTGGTATCAACAAGACGGTGCCACATCGAATAACGCCAGGATTACAATGGAATTACTGCGAGACCTCTTTCCACAACAAGTTATTTCAAGAAATGGTGATGTTGATTGGCCTCCACGGTCGCCTGATTTGACTCCTCCGGACTTATTTTTGTGGGGATATCTGAAAAGCAAGTTTTATGCAAACAAACCAGAAACGCTTGCGCAACTCAAACAAAATATTCATCATGATGAAATTAATGAAATACCGCGTGAAATGTGCGAGAATATAATCAAAAATGTGCTCAAAAGGGCTCGCATTTGTGAGACTAACAGAGGCGGACATTTTACCTGATATTGTATTCCATACATAATTGCGGATATAAAATAAAACATTTATCATTATAAGATCCATTCTCTTTTATTTCATCAAAAATTATAAATAAACAAAGTCGTATACCTTCCCGGCGGACAGCCTGTACTTACCAGCTACCAACCAAATGCAGTGTAAACTCTCAACCTTCTGTGGTATTCGATTGGGCGCTCTCAGAACACTTTTTATGATCTTTGGTACAAAAAAAAAGAATTCTTTTTCATATTTCAGAGCACTTTTGCGAATCTATATATTTTCGCAGATTTACCAATAAAAGTGCGTTTGAGTTTGACAACTGGTAGAGCTTATTTACATTTTCGTGAAGTTTTTCTACTGCAAAAAAGGCATTACGTCGGGTGAAACTATTTTTTGTAAAATATTTATGTATAAATATTTAGAAATCAATCGCGACGCAAATTTTGAATGTTTTAGTATAAAAACTAACCAGTGAATGGAAAACCCTTTGAAAAGTATTGAAGGCTACATATTATATTCGAATCAACACAAAAGTGACGTTTTTACGTTCGAGTAGCCACACGAAATCTGAAATCTGAGAGCGAATCTAAAGAAGCCCAATCGAATACCACATTAGAAACTTAATAACTTCGCAAGTTTTATTGTTGGTTCACTTACTCTCACAGTGATGCCAATAATAATAATAAAAAGGTATAGCTTAGTTGTTCCATCATTTTTATAATTTTTAAGATACCAACTGCAAAGCATTTCAATTGTTTGTATGTTTACGTTAGGAACGTTGTACAGTGGAATTAGGTGCGTTCGTAAATATAGCATTAATATGGATAAACGAATAAAAAAAAATGTAACAGGTCATTGTATTAAATATGCATTGAGTGTAATTACGTATTTTTTCAAAATAAAAAAATACTCTTTGAGGGTAACTTTTTCGGGGCGATTGTATTTTGTATTTTTTCAAAGTTCATTGTAACTTAAAAGTTACGATCGTAACGCGTTTTTCAACCCTGGGCTGAGGTCAGCTCGCCGGATCGCCGGGGTCTTTTCCCCAAAGAAACACAAACTTTGGGTACAAAGGAGTTTTTCTTTATTACGTTATTACTACGGCTTACTTTACAGTCAAATATAATTACAATTATAACCTCTTCTGCGATTCTAGTATTTATAATTAAAGTTACAAATCGATTATTTATAATTTAGCCAATTAATATTACAAGCAAAATTATTACAATTGAAGGATGGGCTTTTCCTGTGACTCTAACATTTACAATTCAGTTTACAAATCGGATATTCAAAATTTAGCCAAATCTAATCTATATTACAATCCAAAAATATTAATTACAATTCAACAATGTTTCAACTTTAATATATTACAATCAAGTATTTAATTAACTCGGTGATGTCGGCAACGGGTACGGCTTCAATACGGATACGGCTTCTAGTCTCCTTGACTCAACGGTACGGGGTTTGACTGGGTGTGGGATAACCCAGGTGCTTCCACAGGTCCGCCTTGCGGCAGTCCTGGCAACCTACGGGTCCGCCTTGCGGCAGTCCCGGCAACCTACGGGTCCGCCTTGCGGCAGTCCTGGCAACCTACAGGTCCGCCTTGCGGCAGTCCTGGCAACCTACAGGTCCGTCTTACGACAGTCCTGGCAATCGACGATTCGTCCTTACGGAGGAATCGACAATTCACTAGTAACCCGCAGGTTCACTAGCGCAAAAAGTTTTCGAAATAGTTGTTGCAACCAACTATCGACGGAACAAATCACGGTACGCAAGATTGGTACTTCCACAATGTGATCTTGCTCGCTTGTTTGAGAGTTCGTTGCTGGTCTTAAGCAATCTCGGTCAGCGAGCCGGTGTGAATTTTACACGAGTCGAACAATAATTATGAAATTGTTGTTATAAATTGCATTTCGATGTCTCATATGCTTTTGCCATAGGCCAGTGACAGAGTCCACTGGGTAAACGCGGCGAACCTCATGTATATCGGTATGGGGGTGAAGCAGTCGATTGAGTGTACTTGCATGTCTTTAGTATGCATGATGTATGCAAGCGCATACTGGGCTGTTGCGGGGGGTCTCGTGTGTATCGGACAGAGGGGCAGTCAACTGACTGAAGAATCGCACTGCTTTAGTATGTCTGCTGTGCAAGCGCATACTGGGCCGTTGCGGGGGGGTCTCGTGTGTATCGGTGTGGGGGGCGGCTCAGTTGTTTAACTGGCATGTTGCACTGCTACTCTGATGTTATTATTTGTAAACAACATGAGCGCATACAGTGGGGTGTGCAAAGCAAAATAGCCAAGGCGCGGGAGAACGACTTCCAATGCTGTGCGAAAACAGACTGCGTGGGTACAGTGGGGATTGCAAGAATCGTATCGTAACGAACGCATCGTTACAAACGTAGTCTCCAGTAGTCAGCCGGAGGGGCTGAGCCTAGAATAATCATAAAAATAATGTCTCATAAGGTCGGCCCCCCTCTTAATTATTAAACAAAACATATTTTTAACATTTTAAGTTAAGAAATAGTTAAAATAGACTGTCAATAACATAACAATAATCACAAAATGCAAATACCTTAAATGGATTAGTATTTGTATCACTTTTCCAAAACCACTTCCACTATTTATTTTTTTGGAATACCACTCGTTTTCTGCGTTTATAGAAACTGTACTCAAGTATATATTATTTACGCGCGAAGCAGCACCAGGATTGTTGCAAGTTTTTGGACGCAGATAGAAGAAATGTTAGCCAAGGGAATAATATTTTTTGCTTGAAAGAAAGACCAAAGGATTAACTATTGTGCTGCATTTTGTATTCCAGAGACTGTCTACTGGAGGGGGCTGAACCATCACCCTATTCGTTTGGGCTTCTTTAGATTCGCTCTCAGATTTCAGATTTCGTGTGGCTAATCGAACATAAAAACATCACTTGCTCTTTTTTGTGATAATATTCGTGGGATTCGAATATGTGTAGCCTTCAACACTTTTCAAAGCGTTTTCCATTCACTGGTTAAATTTTAAATTAAAACATTCGAAATTTGCGTCCCGATTGATTTTTAAATATTTATGCATAAATAATTTAAAATGCACTGCTTTAGAACAAATTCACGAAAACCCAAACGCCCTCCACCAGTTGTCAATTTCAAGCGCACTTGTATTGGTAAATGTGAGAAAATATCTAGATTCGCCAAAGTGCTCTGAAATCTGAAAAAGATTGCTTTTTTTCTGCCAAACGAACATAAAAACTGCTCTGAGAGCGCCCAATCGAATACCACATACGTTTCAAGTTCTTGAGTACGAGGACAAGCGTGGTAAGAGTTTCTGTTTTTTGATCTGTTAGGGCATGACTTTATTTTTGACTGGAATAGATTAATGACGCTGGTTTAAGTTGTCAATGATTGTAAGTAGTGTTCGTGATAGATCGATATCTTTACATAAATATACCGTGGTGGACACATAAATAGCAAACTTACCATCTCGTTTGTTGAATTACATAAAAACTCGATCTCTTGTCTTAAAAGACGGACGATGACCAGACCAAAATTTTCTTTGTAGCATTGCACGGTAAATAAAAAAAATGCATTAGCCCCTAAACATTATTATCCGACAGAATTACCTATTAAATTCTTTATGAAGTTCCCAACCCATATAAATGTAAGCAAATATTGATCTGTCTATAAACAGATTAATTTCAGGAAAATAACTTCGTATATATTAGTAATACAGATGTAGATATCTGTGTCTATTTTCTGCAACATAATTTATTCACCCACCATCTAGCTACAGGATTTCTAATATATATCCTTTCCATTTCATAGGTATAAGTGTATACTGAATTTTATTGATTCAAACAGAAATGCTTTGTTTAGCAAAACTTGCTTGGTGGTAACAACTACAGCAATAGCAGAGATGTATTTAAATACATATTAAAAAGTCCAATAGAAAGCAATTATTACCTATTAAAATAAAAATATTTATTGTTTATTTGTTGTGCTATAGTAAAGATTTATGATACTTGGTATAGAATGAAATTTTTCCTATATATCATTATCTAAGTCCATTACTACGCATGCCACAATTCTAATTCAAGATTAGTCGAAATAAATGCTCCCTATGTAATGCATAAAACCGTCGTTATACATTTAAAATCGATAAACATTAATGTTTAAATGGTTTATGTGTGAATTATAGAAACATTTTCTTTTTTTTTTATTTTCCACATTTTTCCTTTCAACAGAAATTAGTCGAACGTAAAATGTTCTAAGAATTTATTAAAGAATGCATGTAGGTACATTATTTTGTTACATGACATACGGCTAAAGATTAGTCGTTCAAGCTTTTGAATTTACTTGCAACATGTAGGAGTTGTGTAATGTGTATTGTCGGTTCACTTTTTCATATGTTTGCTTAGCGATAAGCTTTCTAAAGTTCAACCAGGTCGGTAAAATGTATTAGAGAAAGTGTTTAATTTGTTAAAATTATTTTTGCTGCCTATTGCTACCGATGTATAAATTATTTTTAAACTTTAATTTATGATAATCTAATGCCTCGGTTCTTAAACTGTGTTCGAAAGAGGTTTAAGGGTTCCACGACTCCCTTGAAATAAGAATAGTAAAACATAGAAATAATTTTTACAAGTATGTAATTACAAAAAAAAAAATAGGAAAATATTTGACGTTGAATACATAAACTAGCATCGAGTGGGTTCAAAATCCATTTCTAATGAAAATCCAGCCTACGACACTAAGCATTCCGGAAAACGAGTCTCTTATAAAGCTGCAGAGTTTTTCTTCATCAAAACACATTTGCATCTGTATTATTGAACGAATTTTGGGTTGTTATTAAGAGTGAATACCCTGAACGTTCCCTTTTGTCACAACGTTTCATATTTGTTGAAAATTATGAATTCGAATCAATTTGAAAAATTTAAATCTGGCAATATGGCTCCCACTATTAATCATTGTACTAAACTTAATCAATTTAGTCTCTAATAAAGTTAGTTACTCTTTATACTTCATAGAAGTCGGTCGGTCTCTTTTCTTTAAAGTTAACAGGTTATGGGCCCAGATCGCGCGGAAAAATAAGTTCTAACTATAAAGGTCACCTTGAAAAAATCGTTTTTTTTTTGTACACGCCTTTTTGCTGGGAAACCTTTTGTTACGATATCTTAAATTATATTGTGGTGTAAGAAAAGAGAAAATGGAGAGTGAACTCTTTAAAGTGGAAAAATTGCAGAATTCCGAGCAATACTCGGTGTGGAAGTTCCAAGTAACGATTCTGTTGAATGCATCAGGACTTTTAGGGCAAGCAGATGGGTCAAAACCATTTCCCATTAAGGCACAGGCCGAGGAACAAGCTAGGTTTAACGAACGTTTAGAAGTGTGGATGCGATCGGATAGCAAGGCTCAAAGAATCATTGCAACAAGCATTGGTTCAACGCCACTTCGACATATCGTCAATTGCACTACTGCAAAGGAAATGTGGATGAAGTTGCGGGCTGTATATGAGCAAACATCTAAAGCGAATGTTCATATGCTGCTACAACGTTTCTATAGTTTCAACAAAGATCCAGATGATGACGTTGCAACACACATCTCCAAATTGCAGAACATAGTCAGGCAGCTAAGAGATGTTGGAGAGACAGTCTCAGAGAGTATGGTAATCACCAAAATATTAATGACTCTTCCAGAAAATTTCAAACATTTTTTTTGTGCTTGGGAGTCGTCAGTCAAAGAAGAGCAAACTTTGGAGAATTTGACGTCACGACTAGTGATGGAAGAGACACGAATGTCATCTCACTCTTCTAATACAAATTTAAATACAACTGCATTGCTGGCAAAGCAAAGAGGACGAAAGCAGCAAGAAAAAAATTCCAAGCCTGGTAAGTGTTTTGCATGCAATGAGTTCGGGCATTGGAAAAGAGAATGCCCTAAGAAGATCACTGAGCGAAAAAAGGTAGGTGGAAGAAGTGATGTACCAAAGGGGAATGCACTGACCTGTAACCGCAACTCTGTGACGATAGATCATCGAGTCCAGACTAGAAGTGTATGTGAGCGAGAAAGTGTTAATAATCACTTGTGGACTGGAAGTAGAAGTGAAGTACCCAGGGGAAATGCACTCATTAGCAATTGTTTGGAGAGCGCTGATCAAGTGAAGACTGGAAGTGGCGACGAGCTGAAAGGGGGAGATGCGGATGATCGAAGATGGACTGGAACTAGAAGTGAGGAACAGGGGACAGTAAAACTCACAGCAAGTGCGCTGATGGTTAATGATGATCAAGAGATTAATAATCGATGGTATTTAGATTCGGGAGCGAGCGATCATATGACTTATAAAAGAGAGTGGTTGATAAACTATCGCAGTTTTGTTGATCCAATTGGGATAAGAATTGGAAGTGGAGAAAAGATTTCGGCGATGGGTGTGGGAGACATAAATATTCTAGCTTCGGATGGTAAAATGTGGACTGAGAAACACCTTTCAAATGTGCTTTATGTCCCAAAGATTTCCGTGCATTTGTTTTCACAAAGTCGAGCATTAGACAAGGGTTTGAGATTTATTTCTGATAGTGTGCGATGTCAATTTGTGAACGCGGAGGGTACAATCCAAGCAGTGGGAGAGCGCAAGCTGCAATTGTTTGAAATGTGTATTAGGGTACAAAGTGTAGTTGGTAAAGCGGCGAATATTGCAGCTAATCAATTTTTGTCACTGAAAGTGTGGCATGAAAGGATGGCTCATCAAAATGTTTCACACGTACGTTCTCAGTTAAAAAAGGAAGGTATAGATTTTGAGGACGATGCTAGTTTCATGTGCGATTCTTGTATTTTCGGTAAGCAACACAGATTACCTTTCCCGAGGAGTGGTTTCCAAGCAAATCAACCAGGTCAGCTTGTGCATGCCGATGTATGTGGTCCAATGGAGGAAAACTCCATAGGAGGAGCTAGATATTTTGTGCTTTTTAAAGACCATTTTTCGCATTACAAAGTGGTATTTTTTCTGAAGCAAAAGTCAGAGGTTTGCTACTCGATTGAACAGTTCATTAATCGGGCAAGATGTGAAGCACGGAATCCAGTTAAAATATTGCGAACGGATAATGGCTCGGAGTTTGTCAACGAAGGTGTGAAATCCCTCTTAGCAAAGTATGGTATTCGGCACGAGACTACTGTGGCTTATACTCCAGAGCAAAATGGGTCTGCTGAAAGGGAGAATAGGACAATAGTTGAAGCTGCCAGGACAATGTTGCATGCGAAGGATTTACAAAAGAAGTTCTGGGCGGAGGCTGTGAATACCGCAGTTTATGTGTTGAATCGGACTGGAAATAGTTCTATCAAAGATAAAAATCCCTATGAGTTATGGTGGGACTGTAAGCCTAGGGTTGAGGATTTCAAAGTGTTTGGCGTAGAGGCTTTTGTACATGTACCTAAGCAAAAACGAAAAAAATGGGATAAAAAATCAGAAAAGGGTTTATTTATGGGCTATGCGGATAACACCAAGGGATATAGGATTTGGATACCTGCAGCAAAAAAGATCGAGATAGTCAGAGATGTCACATTCAGGGAGAAAGAAGAAAATGAATACCGTCATATCGTGAGGTGGGATAATACCTGTGAGAAACCGGAAGAAGCTATGATTTTTCCAGCCTTGGATGTCGATTCTCAGATCGGCGAATCTCGAGGACCTATAACTGATCCCGATGAAGAGGACCCAAATGGAAGAGACGACTTTTTTCAGTCAGCAAGCGAAGATGATGATTTAAGCGATGGTGCTTGTGGTGGCGATGAGACGCTTCCTTTGAGAGACCGCCTGCGTAGCAGTAAAAATAAAGGTTCAGGTATGAGTAATCTCATTGAAAAACATGCTTTTCTTGTGCAGGGTGAACCATACAGCTACAGTGATGCAACAACCTGTAATGATGCGTCTCATTGGAAAGAAGCCATGGCAGAGGAGATGGACAGTCTTAACAAAAATCGCACCTGGGACTTGGTGCAGCGTCCATTAAAGCGGAAGGCCATAGACAACAAGTGGGTTTACAAGCTTAAAAACGTGGGTTTGAGCGGACAGCAGAAATACAAGGCCAGGTTGGTAATAAAAGGCTTTAGCCAAAAACAGGGAATTGATTACGGGGAGACTTTTAGCCCCGTGGCAAAATTCACATCTATTCGTGCAATTTTTGCTGTTGCGGCAAACGAAGAATTAAGTCTCACTCAGTTCGATGTAAAGACAGCTTTTTTGAATGGCGAGTTGAATGAGGAGATTTACATGAAGCAACCACAAGGCTTCGATGACGGATCTGGGAGAGTATGCAAACTTCGGAAGAGCCTGTATGGGTTGAAACAAGCGTCTCGTTGTTGGAACAAGAAGTTTACTGATGTTCTGAAGGAGTTTAACCTAAAATCAAGCGAAATGGATCCGTGTGTGTTCATCTCGCGGGATATTAACAGACGTATGATTCTGGCAATATACATTGATGACGGATTGGTTGCTGCGCGCGAAAAGAAGGATGCTATGAACCTGATTAGATTTTTAAAGAAGTATTTCGAAATCACTCTATTAGATGCAGAGATGTTCTTGGGAATGGAAATAGCGAGGAGATCTAACGGTGCGATTTTCGTCAGTCAGGCACGGTATGCGGAATGTGTTCTGAAAAGATTTAACATGGATTGCTGTAAACCGGTGTCAACTCCAGCTGAAACCTGTTCGCATGCTGAATCTAAATCTTCAAAAGACGTAAAATTTCCCTTCAGAGAGGCGGTAGGATGTCTCATGTACCTGGCAGTTGCTACTCGACCAGACATAGCATTTGCAGTGGGAGTCGTTTCGCGGTATTTGGATGCACCGAATCAGATACAAATAAATGCAGTCAAACGTATTCTGAAGTACATCAGCGGGACCAGGACAATGGGTATAGTTTTTAAAAAAAATGATAACTTTTCTTTGGTTTGTTTCAGTGACGCTGACTATGCCGGCGATCCTGTAACTAGACGTTCTACCACTGGCTTCATTTTCACCATTGCAAATGGACCAGTGTCTTGGTCATCACAAAGACAAAAATGTGTGTCTTTATCCACAACGGAATCGGAGTACGTAGCGGCTTCACAGGCAGTGAAAGAAATGGTATGGCTTCAACAGCTGCTTTTGGAATTGGTTCCAACTGGTATTGGCGATACAAGTTTGAATATGGACAATCAGGGAGCAATCAGACTTGTCAAAAACCCTGAATTCCATAAGCGAACAAAACATATTGATGTTCGTTACCATTTCATTCGAGAGCGTTATGATAGAGGCGATTTTAAAATTAATTATGTTCCATCTGAATTGCAAAAAGCAGATATATTAACTAAAGCATTGAGTAAAGATAAATTTGAGAATTTTCGTTTTTTGATCGGAGTTTCAAATATGTAAAAATAAAGTAATGCTTATTATGTTTTAATTTAATTTATTCAAAAGTGGGAGTGTTGAAAATTATGAATTCGAATCAATTTGAAAAATTTAAATCTGGCAATATGGCTCCCACTATTAATCATTGTACTAAACTTAATCAATTTAGTCTCTAATAAAGTTAGTTACTCTTTATACTTCATAGAAGTCGGTCGGTCTCTTTTCTTTAAAGTTAACAATATTATACCTCTACAAAGATTAAATATGGATCGAGATTGGACGCTTTCGGATAGATAGAAGTCAATTTTTAAAAATCTATGTATTAAACAATGAAAAAATTTCCTTCTTTACACTAACCTTGAAAAAAATATCAAATAAATAAATTGATTCGGAAATGTGTTGTTTTTAATTTTTTATATAGTATCTAATACGCTATTCACATCGCACCGAAAACTCTTCCATGCATTCACACCGAACACCAACTAGTTTTCGTTTGACGTTTCAATCAGCTGTGAGGCACTAGTCGTTAAACTTCGTTGCAATCTATTGTGGTTACAAATTCGATCGAATTAATTATCAAATAAAATTAATTTATTGCATTTAAAAATATTATGATTTCAACAACCCTCTGATTGGATGTCGTTTTCGGGGTATTTTCGTGAAAAACGACTTTATAGTACCTACATTGACACCGCACCTAAGTTCAAAATTTTGATATCAAATTTTGCGTTCCCACTGGAATTTTAACATTTCAAATGACAGCTAGTGTCAGATCAGAAATGATTATTGATCCTTTTTTTCTGTTTAGAAATCAGAAGTGGTTGAACCTATGGAATTTATTTTTTTAATTTAATCGCTAATTCAGACATACTAAAAATATTGCGGACTCATTTTGATTGATTTATTGACAGACTTTTTTTTTAACAGAGGGCTGAAAAGCCATTAAATGACGTGCGGAATTTGTAACGGGGGTTTGTTCAATTTGACAAACTCGCAAACAAATGCAGACACAAAATTCAACATTTGGAAATGTTGGTAAATATATGGCGAAATGCTGGACACTTAGCCTGAAATGTTAAATTTAGCCAAAACGATGAGTTTAATTGTGGTGTAAATGTGCTATTAAACGAATCGTTTTGAAAAATGAAATATAGGGAAAACTTCTGTTTTCGATGAAGTTTTCGGCTCGGTGTGAATAGGGTATTAAGAGTTGGGGTTCCGGAATATATTTGGGCCTTGTTTAGGGTTCCACAGCTTAATAAGTTTGAGAACCGCTGATCTAATGTATAAATCTTGTGTCACGGTGTTTGAACTTTGAAGCCATACTACTACGAAACAGTTGGTTTTTATGAAATTTGTTGTGTAGGTATATTTGGTAAAAAATATTTAATATCGGTAGGTGATTTTGATACTTTTAACGAAAATGTTTCTTTTTTATATTTTTTAGATTTGGCATAACAAAATATATATAATCCCAAATCGTCTCCTACCCCATCCCACCATTTTTTAATCGCGATTTTAGTATTTGTGTATAAACAATATCCAAATAATTCAATCGTCGTTAGTTTTTAAAACAGAGCGAAATTATTTATGTTGTTGAATGACAGATGGCGCTGCTTCCCTCCAATTGAAGTTTCATTTGCCTTTTTTTATATAAATCACAACCCCGAACATTTTCAACTTTGAAAATCAGAAATTGCATTCTTTCAGTTGTGGATTGTGGGTATTTCTGAAAATTAAACTTTGTTTGGGATGGAGAAAACTTGACTTCAACTTCCTTTTCTTTGTTTTGGGGTATGTTTAGTTACCTATATGAACGGAATCACCATGGGTCTTATGATAGCCTCCTTCTCTAACTAAACCTAACCTAATTTCATTCTACAAAAAAAAATTTAGTCAAAACTTATGCTCTTGCTCTGTAAATTAAAAGGGAAAAAAATTCTGCTACAGTTTATCGGTACATCGAATCTGGAGTTCATAAACATGAATTCACTTTTATCATGGGTAATGGCGGCGAGTCTTAAAATTTAATTTTGTATCGAAAGGAGTAAATATCGATTCAAAGGAATGACAAACACTTCGCAGTTCGGAATTGACAATCGTCTAACTTTGCCCTCCTAAAAACGCGTTTTCGCAAAGAGCCGATTGTATATAGAGGCAAATCGTGTAGTTAGAGCCACCCGTCGTGCAAATGATGACTAAGATTGACGGAACCTTATTTGACGGCAAGACCGAAGGGCACGTGCACCACCTTTCAATTTAAATCGAGCTGTGTTTCGTTATGCTTCCGCACTCGCATACAAATTTCTTCGGTGTTAATATTGGGACATTGGGACGTCCTTTTGTCCTTTTCATTTCGTCATTCCAATTGAGTTGGACGGGCTTGCTTTTGCGTGCGGTCAGATATCTGTCGAAATTACATTATAAACAATGAGGTTAACCAACTGTATTGGATTTCGGCGCAATTTGAAATTAAAAGTCGGCTCAGTTGTAATTTTATTGCGCAACCTCAATGCACCGAAACTTAGTGACGGAAAGCGTTCGATTGTGAGAATCTCAAATCAAACGTAATGGAAGTGACAATTTTAAGGGGAAAATTCAAAAGCGAAGATGTTAAGTTCGTTCCTTTACTTTCGTAGTAAGAATAGAAAAGACTGTCAAAATGGATGTGTTGGTGATAAATTCTCTTTTAAAGAGGGACACTAACGAAAGTGTTAGGTAAGGCTGTTGTAGCAATTTATGAAAAATGACAGATACATAATTAAAAAATTCAAAAGTGGTGCGAAAAGTCGTTAAAATGTCTGATAAGTTCGAAGATTTGCCAAAATGTAATTTATTAACAATATTAGTTGATGGAGTTAATCGAACTAAAGGGTGGTTTTAAGGGCCGATGTTGAATGTAAACCACACCTAAGCGTCAAGTTTTTTCTGCATTTAATTTGACATTTCTCAATTTCAGACTAGCTCAATTTGAACCATGGAAAGATACACAATCGAGCAATGCGTTAAAGTTATTCAGGCTTATTATGGAAATGGGCGTTCAAATCAAAAAGCATATCGTGCACTTCGTGATTTTGTTGGTCAATTAAATCGTCCAAATGTACGTACAATCGGAAAAATCATTCAAAAATTTGAGCAAAACGGGTCTGTAGGAGATGTAAAAACACCAGTGCATGCATGGCATCAATCTCGAATTCCCATGGTCAATTGTATGTGGCTAACTCACTCATTGCGGTGTGATTTAAAAACGCCGACATTGTTACATGTGCTTCAGTTCAACTTTTGAATAAAGAACTTGAATTTACCGAATTACATGAAGCCTTATACCTATGCATACTTGGATTTTCTGTGAAGAAGGGGTTTTATAATGAGAGTCCACGGTTGCCAACACGGTACATTTGGGACAAAGTATTTGTCTTCCCCAATGTTTCTTTGCCCTTTGTCCTTCCCGACGATTTCTCAGTCCGAGTAGGACTGATGTACACAAATAACCTAGGGTAATGTACACAAATAACCTTGGTTATGGAAAACATATTTTTTAGGTTATTTTAAGGTTGTTATTTTGAGGTGTACTAAAATACGAGTTGGGTGAGAAATTTATAAAATTTTTAAAATTTGTTATTTCAGTTGGAAAATTAAATCTTTGTCCCAATGTTGATTTCTCCGTCCCACTCTTTCGGTATATTTGTCCGAAGTTATGTTTCAAGTTGGCAATTCTGTGAGAGTCATATGTAATTTAAGTCAGAACTTTAAGGACTATGGACATTTTTGGAAATGCCCAACTTGAGTAATTTATCAGTTTACACTCAATCCTTTCATATTCCTGACTCTTGTTCTGTAACCCCAATCATTTAAATTGGGATCGATAATATTTAAAACTAGAACTTATGTTTCAATTTTTAATCTGCAATTTTAGATATTGTTAGAGTTACAAATCATTTGAACATCAAAATCACCAGAACATGGGTGTCCAATGTCCATCTGTGACTTAAATAAAAAAAGAGAACATTCGTAAAAAAAGAAATAGGGGACAAAAATAAATAAACCCGTAAATATCTGAATTTCATATTAAATATAAATTCAATTCATATGCCAAACAAAAATGTAACTTTTTATATTTATTTCGGCTGACGCAACGAGAACACGAGAAGGGATTTGAAATATTCTAGTATGAAAGTTAACGTTTCGGTTGACAGCAGTGTGACCACAGTGGAATATAATGTTCCATTTGTGGAATATTTTTAAAAAATCGCATATTCCATAAATTTTAATTCAATTCTTAACTTAAGTTGATTTCATTACTTCTAAATCGCAAAATTCACGAAGTTTTGAGCTCTGGTTATGGTTATTTGCCCATATGTACAATCTGTTTCATGTCACATTGGAATTATATTTTTTGTTGCAATTATAGTTAAGTTTTTTTTTTAAACTTTGTTTGAAAAAAAAAGTTGATTTGTTTCGTATTTATGTCTTAAAATTACCTAGTTTTATTTATTTTATTTGTATTAAAAAACAATATGATGAAGTGAAATATAAATTAATATACATACTCTCCATCCTCAACGTGTGACTGTTTGGTGCGGTTTATGGTCCGGCGGGGTCATTGGACCTTACTTTTTCGAAAATGAGGTTGTTACGGTGAATGGATTGCGCTATCGCTACCGAGAGACGATTAATGATTTTTTATGGTCGGAGTTGGATGGTATTGATCTGGACGTTTACTTTCCAGAAGACGGCGCTACGTGCCACACAAGCAACGAAACCATTGATCTTTTACGGGAAAAGTTTCCGGACCGTGTTATCTCTCAAAGAGGTGATCACAATTGGCCACCGAGATCTTGTGATTTAACACCTTGCGACTTCTTCCTTTGGGACCACGTGAAAGATAAGGTCTACGCCAACAGCCCAGCGTCGATTCAAGACCTCAAAGATAAAATTCGTGGGGCTATCGAGAACATAGGGCAGCAGCCCCTTTGCGATTTGGTTATGGAAAATTTCATGAAAAGGATATGGTCCTGTATGCGTGCTCGTGGTAGCCATTTGGCTGATGTTGTTTTTCATTATTAACGACATTTGTTTGTTATGAAATAAACATCCGATCATTTATCTCAAAAAATGACAATTTTCTTTGAATACTAAAATTACACCTCTTATTGGAAAACCCTTTATATCGAGTTTTAAATGGCTGATCATAAAATTTGTCCATGTTAGTCCCGTTTGCTGATACTACTCATACCGATTTAAGTTCTACTTAAATTCTTATGTGACAGTTTATAAGGATCAGCAAAAAAGGCCTACGACTTTTATAACAAGTATTTAAAATATAGAAATGTATATATAACTGCCCATGTACTCAATTTAACATTGTTTTAAAAATTACTCAGTAGATATTAGAACACCTGTTATTGCTGTTAAGACCTATTTATCATTTTACAGGTCAGAAGTATGCACTTAGCCCAAGTTAGTTTTTGACACTTTAAGCCTAGTATCCTGCTCGCGCTAAATTTGATCTCCCATACAAAAATGTCTACAAAAATAAAATTTAGCGAGGCAGTTTAGCAAAGCAGTATCCTGTTCGCACGCTAAATCCTTAACTTCATATAGATGGGCCAAAGAAAAGTCCACTCATTTAGCTCGCGAAATAAATGTCCGGTACATTAAATCGAAGATAAATTCTGACATACAAAACGGAGGAAAGAGTTTGTCTTGTGTTTGCTATGATTTTTTTTTGGCGGAAAACGCAGATAATGTTTGCGTGATAAATAAAAGAAAACTCAAAGCCAAACAACGGAGCCAAAACAGAGATATAAATATAAATAAAGCGAATCGAATTTCAGGGGGACTTATGCTTTCATTTGGCATCGTCTTTTGGGTAATAACAAGAGTGTTGCACTATGGTAAGGAGATTGTGGAAAGTTTGAGGACACATGTCGAGTTTCAAGTTCCATAAACATATGGGTTTTGTCCCATCTATATCATGTTTAATAATAATTTAGCAACCGTTTATCTTTGGTGTGGAGAAACGAAGTGGAGACTATGGGCGCTAAAATTTAGCGCGAGCAGGAGCCCCAAAAAAGGAAATAACACCCAAAATTGTATTAAAAATCGTTGTTGTTGTTTCCTGTATAATTTTTTGGGACCTTATTTCGCAGAGCCGTAATACGAACTGCCATCGAAGTTTGTCTTCTTTGCATTTTTTTTAATATTATTATCCTCAAGCTTTAGTACTTCAAGGGTAATACAAATAGTTTAAGTATGTTTATCGGTGAAAAGCAAATTGTAGATATTTTAGATATTTAACGCGAATGTATTGATCTTTGATTACAAAAATGCCTACTTTGTCTGTCAAGTAGTTTAGTTTTAATAAGTGTGCCCATGCCGTTCAGAAACTATATTATTGAGACATGTAGAAAGTAATACAAAGACTGATACTATCTTAATTAAATAAAAAACTAAAAGTTATTTTCTTGTAATATTTAAGCGATTCGTACTTTAAATATCTACCATTTTCTTTTCACTGAAAAATGGTTTAACTATAAAAACTTAATCTTACAATTTGTTTTCGTCACAATTTAAAGCAATTTGATCAAGATATATCGAATACAATTCAAAAAAAAAATTAATTTACAAAAATGTTGTAAACAATTAGCTATCTATACTTTTGGAGAAAGCTTGAGGTTACATTTATCGAAATATTTTCTTATTTCTATACTCTAAATAAATAGAAAATATTAAATAAATATTAAAATAAAGTGAGCGACTGTTTTCCATTTTGTCTTCTTAAATATAAAATTTCTTGAATTTCTAAGACACCTAATCGAAAACAAAAATTAGTTTTAAGGAATTCAAGATGTTTGCCTTTTTAGTGAAAAACGGTGTATCTTCTGTTCGATAATATTAGTTTTAAGAACTTTAAAAGTCCCCAAGAATAGAAAACTAATACGCATTCGATGACAAAATGTTGTGACAGAGAGAAGTGTGCGGAATGAAGTAAGCTACATATTAATTCATAGCATTGGTAATGAAAATAGCAGAAACACAAGGAAAAGCAAGACACAGTCCTGCAGTTTTTAAGGGGTCAATTGGCTCCTCTATATTTACCCGACTGGACACAGGGAGGGTTATGTGTTTCGCGCGTATCCTATGTACGTTCCTACGTGACGCCCTGTAGCCCAAACGGCTTGTCCGATTTTGAAGAGTGAGGTGTCATAAAATTGGTATTCTTTCCCAGAGTGTCATAGGCTGAACAAATAAATATAAAATTATAAATCTAAAAACAAACCCAAAAATCAATTGTCAGTCCGGTTTTTTTTTTAAGTTTTCTCGCACGCTTGGGACAAAATATCGCCGTAAAAGTGACGGGTGTCAAGCGCAAGTGATACTCTCACGAGAGACACACAAATGTCACGATTTTTTTTTTTTGCGACGTCAGCATGTCAAAATTTGCCACGAAAAATGGCATTGTCATCTAAGCTCTACAATTGACTTCGTCACTTACTGTACCACAAAGATATGAGTGTATACAACATTTAACAAACGATTGTTAAATTCAATCTATGTGGCTACAGAGCCCTTGGATTGAGCATTGTGCACAAGTTAGTTTTGTCTATGCCTACCGAGTTCATTGTAAGTGGCCACCGCTGGACAACTGCATAATCAAAGTGCTAACAAAATATTATAAACCATTAGAACGTTCTGTTCAAATGGTATTTCAATTCAATATTGCTGTCTTAAAAATCTGAACAAAGTTCCATCATACCTACGGCTAAAACTAATCCGATTCTCACCATCAACTGGGGTTCAATAATCCTATCATACGGACACCACAAGCAATTACAATGCTATGGAACATTAGCTTAAGTTTATACCAACTACTTCCATGCAATCCGATTATGGTTAACCCTAACGAATAAGTAGTGTGGTGAGTATCAGTAACGTAAAATTCGGAATGAGCTGAGTGATATAGGCTAAGATGGGGGAATGGCGGTCTGCGGGCAAGGTCGATCACTGAACTAACCTAACTTTTTAGGAATATTTCAATAAAAATACGCGTGCTTTCCTCTTGTATAATTACTAAGTTACGAAACGCCAACATTTTGCGTTGTCTTGTCAGTTCCGCTGTGTAGGTACATGACAGCTGTCACCGAGTTAAAGTTTTAAGTGACGAGTGACGACTAATGAAAATGTTTTAGTGTTTTTTTAATGGTATGAAATAACGGGTGATTTTTTAGCTGGTTTGGTTTTGGCAACACTGGTTTTGACAGCTGACGTGTGTTTAGTACCTTGTGTCACTGTCAAACAGCTTCAGTTTGGTTTGCAATTTAACCATGGATCGTCTTACAAATGAACAACGCTTGCAAATTATTGAATTTTACTATCAAAATTCGTGCTCGGTTCGAAATGTTCATCGCGCGCTGCTTCCATTTTATGATCGGCATTCTCGACCTTCTGAGCAGTCTATTCGGAAGACTGTGACCAAATTTCGCACCAAATTTACTTTGTTGGACATTAAACCACCAACACGTTTACGTACTGTGCGTAGTGAAGAAAATATTGCGGCCGTATCAGCTAGTGTGACAGAAGACCGCGAAATGTCGATTCGGCGCCGTTCCCAGCAGTTAGGCCTTTGTAACAGCACTACGTGGAAAATTTTGCGGAAGGATTTGTGCGTAAAGCCTTTTAAGATACAGCTTGTGCAAGAACTAAAGCCAGCCGACCTACCACAACGCCGAATTTTTGGTGAATGGGCTCTTGGAAAGCTGGCCGAGGATCCGCTTTTTTATCGAAAAATTGTGTTCAGCGATGAGGCTCATTTTTGGTTGAATGGGTACGTAAATAAGCAAAATTGCCGCATTTGGAGTGAAGATCAGCCAGAAGCATTGCAACAGCTACCAATGCATCCCGAAAAAGCCACTGTTTGGTGCGGTTTATATTTCTTCAAAGATGATGCGAATCGCAGCGTTACTGTCAATGGTGAACGCTACCGAGCGATGATAACAAACTTTTTTTTGCCCGAAATGGAAGTTCTTGACTTGCATGATATGTGGTTTCAACAAGACGGTGCCACATGCGACATGCCACACAGCACGCGAAACAATGGCGCAATTGCGAGGCGAGTTTGGTGAACAGTTAATTTCACGTTTCGGGCCGGTCAATTGGCCGCCTAGATCGTGCGATTTGACACCATTAGATTATTTTTTGTGGGGGTATGTCAAGGCTAATGTGTATAGGGACAAGCCCGCTTCGATTGACGCACTGGAAGCCAACATCCATGCATTCATTCGTGAGATACCGGCCGATATGTGTGAAAGAGAATGCCAAAATTTGACTCAGCGGATGGACTACCTGAGACGCAGCCGCGGTCAACATTTGCATGAAATTATCTTTAAACATTAAATTGCAAGGTTCAAACTATCGATTCAAATAAATATTTCATTCATTTTTTCGAATTTTTTGCGTTTTTTTTAAAAAAAGTTCTAAACCTCTTAAAAAATCACCCTATATGAAAGTTTAGTCACTTTTCCGCCGAATCGATTGGATAAATTATTATTTACATTCCCGCTTAAGTGATGGCAATTGACCTATGTTACCCTATTTTAATTCACCTAACAAAATGTTTTGCTTTACTTGTCAGGAGAATAATATCCCAGTTCAGAAAAATGTTTAAAAATAAGCAAAATTGGATAAAATTGTAGGTGGCTATATTTTGGTTTATTTGCAATAGGCCCATTGCGCTCTTCAGTCAGAAAAAATTAAACACAACAAATTATTTACTTTATAAGCTAAAATGGAAACATTATTAGTAGGTTAGGTGGGGTAGATTTTTCTCCGGGGCACATTTGATTCTGTCATTTTTAATTTGTTACCGCCAACAAATTGAAATGCAAGAAGAAGTGGAATTTTATTTAAAGAAACGAACTTTTAAGGTCATAATACAGCTCCTCTCAGATTATCACCTGCTTTCTTGCATTTAAGACCCTAGCTGTAATTTTTAGCACGAACTAAATACAACTGTTTTTTTTTTTTTTTTTTTTAATGATTACATAAATTGTTTAGCAAAAATCTTAAAAAAATAAAAATGAATGGGGTGAAAAAAAAAAGAAATTAAAAAATAAGAATATAGTTACCAAGAACATGAGGGACACATTTGACTTTTGCCAGATGAGTACTTTCGGCATTTGTTAAAGCTATAAAAGTATTCCCTATGCTGAATCAGAAAACTCTAACGGGTTTAATTCTGATGATGAAAATTTTGAAATGCAAAATATTGAGCTAGTTGGAATAACGCTTAAGGTTGGAAGTCGGACATTTGAATTAACGGATTTATGTTTTTTCTACAAAAATACATTAATTAATTTTTTTTATAGATATTTTTCTTAATAAAACGTATTCAAAAAAAAGTATAACTCTGTGTTTTTTTAATTTGAGCAACGGCCAAGTTAGTTCCTAAATCCTAATACTTCTTCTGAATAAAAAACACATGGCTGTGTCATAGAATTCCGATTAAATAGAGATCGTCTCCCTTGTCAAATCTGTCCCTCATAAAACCAAAGCTGCCCGTAACGCCGTGACAATGAGCAATGTTTATAAGACAATAAATATTTTAATAATTGATCTCAAATATTCATTGTATAAAAAACAATAGATAACAATTTTTTTTACAGATCTTTACAAAAAAAGAAGTCACAAATGCACCCCAGTAGGTATACCAACACAATCTAACTCAAAATACTTCAACTCAACAACTGCTGAAAATTCAACAATTAAATAAATAAATTGTCAATCACACAGTCAGTCAATCCACAGAGCAGGAAGTCAAGATAAAATAAATTTCGCGCAGTCTTACATATTGATCACTTGACATTCACCAATTATTCGCCAAATTTGTGAAAACGATATAAGCCGAAAGATATAGCATTTTCTTTTGTGAGTAACTGAACATGAGCTCTTTTTGTGTTATCACAATTTTCATTTCGTTCGGCCCTTGAAATGCTAAATAAGAGATGGTATTTCACAGCAAAGTCACAAGCTGTTCTATTCTGATCGCTAAATTGGATATATTTTTTTTTAATTTACTTACCTTTAAATTTGACACATCTATAATTCTATGATTGCACAAAAAAAAAACACAGATTTTCATGGGTACACATAAACCACGTTTTTATTAGCACTTTCTAATAAACATTTTTTTTTCTTATTCATTCTCATTTAATTAATTCTTAGTTAATGACATTTGTTTCGATAAAAGCTAAGGGATCTCCAAATAAAAAAAAAAAAAAAACAAGTGCTAGTTTGAGTCATGCGTCGTACATTCGTACTAATAACAGATTTCTCAACACAATCATATCATATGGCTTAGTTTTTATTTCATTGCAAATATTAAATTTTTTTTTTAACAGAGGAAAGATTTCACCGTTTCTCGCAGAGCGCGTACGAGTACATCATCATCAGTTCATCAAATCATTGCCAGCAATTTTTCATCAGTAGAAACTAGAAGTTCACAAATGCGAAATTTGTATGGAAAATATAGCCACTGTAAACTACATAACTAGGTACTAAAATTTAGAGTCGAAACTAAGAATATTTATTGGTAAGGTCCACTATAAATGTTGAAATTTTCTTTAGTTTCGACTCAAAAATTTGGTAGTTAGTTCACAATGGCTATATTTTCCATACAAATTTCGCATTTATGAGCTTCCGTAAATCTAAAGTCCAGACTAAAACTTATTACAGTCGAACCCATTTAAATGAAATGAGAAAAAATCGTTACTTTATTTTAATTAACCGGGTTTTTCATTTAAACGGACTTCGGATAACTGAAAAAAAGTACACGGGGACAAGTTAAATTTTTCATATAAGCAATTATTTCAATTTTTCAATTAAACGAGTTTCAGTTAAGCGGGTCCGACTGTATTAGGATTGGGCTTAGGTACTAATAAAGATTTTTAGTTTCGACTCTAAATTTAAGTAGTTCATAGTGGCTATATTTTCTATACAGTCGAGACTTAAATTGATTATAAGTACGGCCCAATATGTATAAAGGTGCATGTAATTATTTCTAAAAGGCGGTGCATTTTATCGTAGGGAAAACTACTAAAATAAAGTAAAATAAAATACAAAATATTATATATAATAATAATAAGTATTATGTCGCTTGAACGAAAGAGACGAAAATACAGTTTTTTTTTAATAATATTATAAAAACCAGTTGATTATGATTTTCCTTTGTGTGTTTTACAAACAAACGTTTTTTTTTACTATGCCAAAGATGAGTTTAACCTGTAACATCGGTTTGAACAACTGTTTGAATTTAATGAGATTTGGTGGCTTTCTTCCGATATTTATGAATTGTGAATTGTTCTTAAAAATGCGAGTAATACATTTTCGAAACTGAGAGAAATTACGGATGGATTGAAAAATGATTTTCAATAAATATAAAGTCGAGAATAGTCTCTATTATGATTAAGGTGCAAGATCCATCCCTTACCAATTTATCTTAATCACAATTCGACTTTTAGTTTTCAAAAGCGAATGAATAACTTTTATTGTTAAAGTTTGTTGGGGTACCGCAAGGATCAGTTCTGGGAGTACTTCTATTCCTTATCTACATCAATAATATGGAACGTTGCTCTATTCGCTGACGATGCCTTACTTTTCATCGATGCAGAAGATGTTGAAGACAGCCATCACAAAATTTAAAAGGACTTAAGTAGTGTCTACGAGTGGCTTTGCCAAAACAGATTAAAAATAAAAGCCAATAAAACTAAATGCATGCATGTATGCGTCAATTGTTTCTATGTTAAATTTGTTGCGTTGGTTGTCTGTTAAACAAAGAGTTGTAATGAATTTGTTAATTTGTGTTTTCAAAATAAAAATAAAAACAATACAATGCCAATATATTGACGAAATATTTTCGTGATATTAGATAGGTCCAACCTTAAGCGTAGTTCGCAGCTTTTCCGAAACGAAAAATCCTATACAAAAGTGACACAACGAAATCATGAACGAAAAATTTCGTTCTCCTTTTTGTTTTGCAGTAAACGCAACCACTCCACTCTATTTTCGAAGACGTTTATTGTCCGGGACATTTGTTTGCGAAATTTGGCATTTATACTGCTGTATTGCCGGCTTTAATAAGAGGTGTGGAGCCAAATTGAGAAATTTTGAAGCCGAAAATATCCAAACTCAAATATGAAGATTAAAAATTCGGTGCAGGGAAATAAGTCCCCGGGAACTAAGTCCACTGAGGGACTTAGGTCCCACTTAGTGGGAAGTAAAACCACTTTCGTGAAGTGGACTTAGTTCCCGTGTAAGGTGAGTACACATTCAAAAATAAGAAGAGGGAACTAACTTCCAACATTTAGAATTGGATACACTTTTGTTTAAATAATCACGGCGATTTTTCTTCTACTATTTTCAGAGTCTTGCAAGCTGAATTTTTTAAGTTTTATTCTGTATGACAAAATACTCTCTTCGAAATTCAGTTGGCAAGACTCTGGAAATAATCAAAGAAAAATTGCGGTGATTTTTGGCGCAGGGACATAAGTCCACGAGACTAAATTCACGCGAATTTTTTACTTTTATTTTCTCAAATTTTCGAAGGCTTAAACAAAATAGTTGTTTGAGAAAATAAATTGGCATTTTTAGCCTTCAAAATTTTTAGAAAATAAAAATAAAAAATTCGCGCGAATTTATTACTTTTATTTTCTAAAATTTTCGAAAGCTAAAACAAAAAAGTTGTTTGAGAAAATAGATTTTCATTTTTAGCCTTCGAAAATTTGAGAAAATAAAAGTAAAAAATTCGCACGAACGTTCATGGTGAGCGTCGATTTTTCTTTGATTACTTGAGTCCTGCAAACCGAATTTCGTTTTTGAAATTTTTTACATATATTGCTCTGCCTCATATAAAATTTAATTACTGTTTAGTTAATAAAAAGTGCAAAGTACCAACTTGACTCTTTAATTTTACTTTACACAGTCGACAGTGGGAATTTACTTCACATTAAAAGGGAAATAAAACCACTCAGAGTTTTCGGAATTTATTTCCCACCTTACATGGGAACTAAATCCACTTCACGAATTTTTTTTTATTTCCCATTAGGTGGGAACTAAGTCCCCCAGTGGACTTAGTTCCTGGGGACTTATTTCCCTGCACCAAAAATTCACATTTTTGTATAATTCATAGGCACACTTATTCTAATTACATTGTTTTTAAATACAACTACTGTGAGTCTCCGAGTTTACGTCACCGCTCTACCTTATGTTCGTAGACTTTGAGAAGGCCTTTGACCGAGTCAACCGCGAATGGATCTGGAAATCCTTAGATAGGAGAGGAATTCCCCCAAAGATTGTTGCTGTTATAAAGGAGTCCTATCATGCCGCAAGATGCTTCGTTCTACATAATGGACAGCTTTCCGATGCTTTTGAAGTGCAACAGGGAGTAAGACAAGGGGATATTCTGTAGCCAATTATCTTTCTACTGGCGATAGATGATGTACTGACTGCCACCGTAGGTACATACGAAAGACATGGTATCCAATGGAGACCGTTTGAGAGGCTAAGCGAAGCCACCTGGATTATGCCGACGATATCTGTTTCCTGGCAAAAACCAACAGCGGGATGAATGAGATGTGTCAATCACTGCAAGTGAATGCAGAGATGGCTGGTCTTAGGATCAATTGCAAGAAGACCAAAATAATGCACACTGGCCGCCCGGCACATCAGCCCATTATTCTGAGACAGACACCTATTGAGGAGGTCAAGCAATTTTAACTATCTAGGCAGTTTTGTTTCATCCGAAGGAGGAACGGATTTGGATGTTAATAACAGAATAAAAAAAGCCCACAGCGCCTTTGGAATGTTATCCTCAGCATAAACAAACCATACTGAGACCCCCAACTCACAATCCTCTTGCCGCTGGCCTCCTCAAATTTTGCCAGGAATCCGCCATTTTGTTGTCCTATCCGTGTACGCCAATTCCTATCTGTTTCGCTTTGCCCACAGTGAACGGGAAAAAGATTAGGTGCGAATGTGTTGGTTGAGAGGATTTTTGACATTTGTCAATACGAATTTCTATGCAACAATACTAGCGCACCTAAACTTTTTGGGAGCGTAAAATTTAGCTTGTAGGCAAATAACTGTTAATCGGTCGAAGTTGGGGGTCTCAGTATTGTCTCTGATCCTCAGTATGGAACTCCAGTCAAATTTCCCTACGCACCAAGTTAAGGCTCTTTGAATCCAAAGTCAAGTCCGTACTGCTGTATGCCTGCGAAACCTGGAAAGTATCTACCTCCATCTCTAGAAGACTGCAGGCATATGTTAACCGCTGCCTGCGCTACATCCTTAAAATCCGATGGCCGCAAGTTATATCTAACCAAGAATTGTGGCATATAACGCATCAAAACCTCCTGAATGCAGAAATTAGGCAGAGGAAGTGGCGCTGGATTGGCCATACGTTGAGGAGACCAAACGACAACATCGCGAAGCAATCCTTCGAATGGAACCCTCAAGGTACACGGCGAGGTGGTAGACCAAGAACAACGTAGAAATCAACCGTATTGGCCGAAGCAGCAACGCAGCGTAAAACGTGGCCACAGTTGAAGTATCTGGCTGCAGATCGAGAAGGATGGAAGAAATTTGTCGCCGCCCTATGCCTCACCCGGGGTTGAAGGATTCATATATATATACTGTGAGTCTCCGAAGTGTCAAGAAGAGAGTAGTTGTTGTAATTGCGTATTGAAATCCTATTTTCTTTGCTGTGTTGAGATCGACGCTCAAAAAAGCAGGCCTAACGCCTAAAAATAAATTTGAAAAAAAAAACAACACATAGGAGTAGGTATATACATATTAAGAGTATTTTCTAGTTTCCATTTTGCAATGTACAAAAAATTAAAAACGCATATGTTAACGACTTTTTATATTAAATTATTTCGAAATAGGTTAGTTTAAATATGTGAAAATCAATTGCAATGGATTTCCAGTGTAAGTGAAAAATATGTTTTTTGTTGCCAACTCAATACACAAAAAAAAAAAAAAAAAAAAACAATACAATTTGGACTTAATGTTCGATTTGGCACCAGAAATCTCAAATCTCAAATCAAAATCTGAAATACCCAATAATCGAAAAAGACATAACTGTTTAAAAAGTTTTAGTTATACGAAATGACTTCAATCGCAATATAGAATTATAATTTCCTTAGGATCCTAAAAATCGCCAAACTTTAAAGTGAATAACGTAAATTTCGATGAATCCGAAATGGCAATTTTAAGAAGCCAAATTGGAAATAAATATCCAGTACTGGGGGTCGATTCTGGTTCTGTGAAAAAGTGAAACGAAAATGTTTTCACTCTTTCACGCGCAATTTTGATTCTCGTTCTATGAAAATGTGAAACCAAACGTCCAAAATTTTCATATGAATAATTTCTTTTTACGGACCCATTTGCAAGTGAATGTTTTTCGTGAAAGTTTGAAAATTAACAACCCTCTTTCATAGAACACAGTGTGCGGTATTGAATTCACCACGATATTTTCACTCATTGAACCAGAATCGCATTTTAGTACAAAGTGAATCGAAAAAATGAAAGCAATGGGTAAAAGCGAATGTGAAAACGATTTATTCGATTCACTCTTTCACAGAACCAGACAGAATCGACCCCCTGGTGTATCATCAGCTGATGGAACTCTCCACAAATTAAATTATTATGAAGAACTGCCTACAAATATTATGTTATAAATAATTTAAAAAGTAAATACATCCACACAGTGTTGCAATCTAAATAATGCTAAAGTCTAAATATTGAGTCTTTATTGGAAAGATAGAATTGTGTTATATGCTTCGTACATAACCTCAAATGGAACTACCGTGTACAAAAGCTATTGATGAGACCTAGAAAGCAGTTTTATATAAAGAGTTTTGGAATTGTTTCGTTGTCTTGAAAAAATTTTCAATTGATAGAAATATAGGAACAAAGCAACCGAAAATTGGAAAACTTTCCAAAAGCGTAAGAGCTACCATAGATTGGATCATTTACCAACGCTGCTTCAAGCGCCCTCTGGGCCACAGATTTTGTGAAAAAAAAGACTCCAAGTAAGTTAATGTAATTTATCGCCCGCAATACTTTGAATCGCTTCATATTTAAGAGTCAAATATGATTGACTATGTAGTATTGTAGAATGTAGAGTATACTACATAAATTCAAATATACAGTGGACCAACATCACACATTCCTGACACGGAAGAATAAATAGATGCCCAATAAAAAGCCATCTGAGTGAAAGGGACAGCACTACCTAACCTAACACGCAAAAAAAGCGTGACACGATTTTTGGTCGGCTATCTTGTTTACGCAGTAGGAATTATGGGAAAGCTTGCATATTGATATTTTTATAGCGATGGTCTACGGAATTTCGCTTTCCTAAAAAACAAAAGGGCTTCCGGAAGTGATGAACGGACAATTATTTATGTATTTCGCATAACTGATTGAAATTCCTGAAACTAATTACCAATCTCATTTGATATGTTTTAAATCCGTAATGGAAACATTTTCAAGCGATTACAGAAATGCTGGGTCACTGAAACTTGTGCTTATTTTCGTTTTACATCTTTTTAATTATGGGGAGATGATCCATGATACTTTAGGCGTAGTTGTGTTAAGCGCGCATTTTGCGCAAATCGCTTAAAAAAACTGTCATTTATTTTTCAAAGAAAATTCTTTCTTAAATTAATCGTAAAAATAAAAACCTCACAGTCGTAAGAGCTATTCAAAGTTCTCATAAATATTAAGAAAATATTACAAAACTTAAATCTAGTATTATTATTCAAAGCTCATTAAATCCAAACAAGTTGTTCGATTCACAAGACATCGGCTATGGCCTTTAACCACCTTTCGAGTTTAAATAGTATTAAGACGTATGTAGTAGGGTGGAGTGAAATTTTCGTTTCCAATATTTTTTTTTTTTCCTGTGTTATAAATTGTTGACCCATGGTCTTAAATGTATAAATTCCAAATTTCATTCTTTTACGTGAACATCTTCAGGTGGCGCACTAGAATTGAACATTGAAGTATAAGCGAAAAAAGGTATCCCAAAACGGTCGAAATAAAATGCATTAAAATATTTTTTTGATTTGTTTTTATTAAATATATTATTATATAAAAAGATACAAAAACACTAAATAGAATTTGAAATAAGTTTAAATATTTCCATCAGTAGTTGTTGGACCTTCGGTACGGTTGAAATAATGCGTTTTTGTTTCAAAAAAAAGGTAATTCTTGCCTGGATTTAATCTTTGCTCTAATGTAACCATCTCTTGCCTCTGTTCCGCAAACAGATAATGAAGCCTCGCTAACAAGCTTAACGCATCGTTCTACTGCCTGAGTGTGGCAGGGGAACTTCTGCAAAAACATTAATTTTTCCTTAGAAGAAATCATGTTCGATATTTCTGTATGGCTGTATTTCACTGTCATCGGTGGTTCGGTAACTTTTTCATTCGACCAGTCTATTAAGTCATAGTAATTAGATGCATCTATTTGCAGTTTAGGAAGTTGAAATTCACGAACTTGATTGCCTTTTTTCAGTTGTCTTGCCTTTATTATTCTTCGGAGAGCTAGCTCTCTTATGTGTGATTGGTCAACTTGCAACATAGCTAGCAACAAATTTTCTGGATGTACGAAGAATGAATTTCTTTGGATAGTTCTTATAACGATGTTTTTAAGATCATCCCGCAAGTACAATGATCTTTTAATCATGTTAAAAATGTGAATCGGACCATATTTACATGATGGCTTGTTTTTTATGTCAAACCAGGTTGGTGCGTAGACTTTTATTATGAATATGACAAGTTCTTTGAGGTTTTCCGATGGATTTTCTGTGCCAACATATAACCGAAGAATCCTGTTTGCACAAGTTAACCATCGCGAATGTGCTAACTTTCCTGGATCCTTGCTAGCTAAAGCAGGCAAAATTGAACCTCTAGAAATAGCTGAGCACATTTGATGCAAGTATTTTTGATCAGTGCTTAAAGAGTCAGCATCCACATTCGGAAATTCTGCATATACTACTTCAAAATTTACCACTTTGAAGTTCAGGCACTTTTCAAGCATTTTTCCAATGCTTCCGGAAAAACTATTGGGGCCGGTTGTGGTTCCATCGAGACTTGCAAACAGATGACGAAGCGGTAGCTCATTTGCATGTAATAAGCACACAAACCATTGTAATGGACGACCGAAATGTTTTTCTAATAATGCAATAACGCCATTCTTATGCCCTGTATTTACAGCAGTGCCATCACACCCAATTGCTACTTAAGACGTATGAAGTTCAAAATTTGTTTCTAAAAAGTCAACTATACTTCTTTTGATAGTAACTGCTTTTCCAGAATCAACTGAAAGATGTCCGATATACTCTGAATCTGGCTCCGATATAAGTGAGATATGTTCTTCAGTAACAGTCTTTCGATGTGATTGTTGTCAGTCTTAGCGATGAATAGTGTTTTGTCTTTTCGGCCGTCAAAATAAAGTGAGGATATCGGTTTTCTAAAGCATGCAGCTTCACATTGTAAGCCTAGACGGACTTTTTGACGCTCTCGTCGTAACTTACTGCGATCTATTACTTTCGATGAATTTTCACTACTTATGACGTTTAAGTCCAGCATAGCAGCGTTTACTATGATAGCTGCCGATCTATCAGAAACCCCGGTTCTATCACAAGCTGTAGCCAAATTCTGCAGTTTGTTTCTCATTTGAAAAGTTTCTTGCTTTTTTTTACAGGGTTTTGATGGGCAAAATTCATTGACTTCAGTATCAGAATCATTAGAAGCACTGTCAGACAAACATTCCACAGCTGCAGCAGAAGTAGAAGTGCTTGGAGTATCAGCCGTAGTTTTCAAAAATTGTTGGTATTTTCGTTTCCTAAGATCCTTACGATGCAAAGACTTGGTTGCCACCTGATCAACAGATCCAATATACATTTTACGAGAATTTCGTTGATCTTTTAAAAAGGGTTCTTCTGCAATGGGTACTTTGGCCTCACATTTACACAATGCTCTTGAAATACATTTACAAGTTGCAATATCAAACAGCTTCTGCAGAGAATCTTGATAAAACTCCTGCTTTTTTGTTTCATTGCGTAGTTTCTTAGTACTCTTATACTTATTATAATACGAAATCAACCTTGCAACAACTTGTTGATGACTGATGGTAGGAAGTGAAGCTTTATTCCACATATTTTCGACGTCATTAGATACTATTTCACTTACTTCCTTAATTGAGGGGTCTTTTCCATTATTCAATGCAATTAAATCGTTTCTTATCCACAAATAATGTTTAATTATATCAAAATAAGTTGGCAACATATTCTCATTCAGTTTTTGTGGGTCACCAAAAATAGGGCAACGTGAATTTTTACGAGTTTTAGGCATTTTAATAAGTCAATGGCAAATGAATTTATTGCTGTAAGAATGGATGTCCAAGAAATGTTTATGAAGGTGGTGGAACGAGTAACTTAGTTAAAGGTATAAATACTAAAATAGTTTAATACGCACAATTAGACTTTATAGACAGCGGTTCTAACACATTACTTAAAAAATATATTAAAAATTACTATGAATTGAAGGAAAAATTAAATTGTAGGCCTTGAATTTCAAGTAATTTGTGGCAACTGAATGTAAAATCATAGGTTCCTGATTTAAATTAACTCTTTTTTGAGGGAAGAATTTTTAAATATTAGGTATTATTTTTTTTTTAATTCAAGTCGTCTGCGCCACCTGAAGATTAAGTCATAGGTACCTGATTTTTTGCATAAATGATGTCCTAATATAGGGTCACTAATTAATAACACAGGAACAAACTAATTTTGAAAAAAAAAAATTGTTTGCCATATTCACTCCAGCCTAGTATGTAGCCCACTAACTGCAGATCAATAAAACTTACCGCAAGTTGCGTAAATGCTGTTGGCGTCAAATCTGAAAAAAAAGAGAAACAAACTTGTTAATATGTGTTATAGTTTTGTTCATAAAAGCAGTTAAAATAAAAATAAACTTTGTTTTGCGGTTGTCATTAACGTATCGCTCATAGGCCGGGACAAGTGCAATATTGATTCAAAAGCAAAACATTGACACTTACCCGCCCTCTGTGAAACACGCAATTTTTTTGTTTTTATCTTAATAACTTTACAACAATCATCCACTCTACAAAAAGTAATCCACAATGAACCGTCACAGCAGCTACCGATGATCAGGTAAAGAAATCAACGGATGCCATTCGTTCTTTCATGGCCACTATTTAAATGCGAGCAAATTTCTCAGACAGTTAGCCTTCCATTTCTCAGTAGGTGGAGAGAGAACAAAGAATTTCGTCGATTTCCCTCCCTTACAAACTTCAACAGCCTCTACATATATTTATGGACAAAAGATTCTCAGATGCGGATAACAAAAAATTAGATCGTATCGCACAAGATACTAAATACCAAACCGCCGCCGCGCTGCCGCTTTAAGGATCATTTCCTACCTACATCAAAAGTCTTACGCAAAACCCATTGGTTAGGGATTGGAATGGAGCAACAAAAACGAAGAAAGAAAAAAACTGATCATGCGAATAAAATGCTAGGCCTCACCATTATCGTCTTCATTCCGATGGTGCGGTACTGGAATTCAAGGTTTTTTTTTTTGCAGAAAATTGAGTTCGAAACTCGAAACAAAAGCGATAACAGGTCTAATCTCAAATTTCAACTGAAATTCACTCTAGAACTGAATTTTTTTTTTTCATGTGTCCTGTACCAGTACAGCTCCAGATTAAATTTCCGCCCTTTCTATTACAATGGGCTGCTCACATCATCGTTAAAATAAAAATGGCTATTGAATACCTGAATGACTAATAATTCAAGTGGAAAATCTTTTTAGATCAACTAGAGGAGTATTGTGTGTCTGCGAGGAGAATTTGATCCTCTTGCATGTACTTCACACAGAAAAGAACCTATCGGGCAGGTAAGACAAACCATACTTTCGGCCATAAACAAAATGCCATCACTTAAATGATCCTGTCGCTGTTTGTGATGGGATGAGTTTCGCATGAAACTCCATACTAAGTGTGCGTGTATATAAGGCCAGCTTGGCCGTACAAATTCACGGTTAATTAACGAATATCTCCCGCGGAGAATGTGCACCATTCCGACACGTCCGCAAAACAAACACTTGTGTGAAAAAATGATGGAGAGCATAGTAGACCAGTGGACCCAGAGGCTACAACAAGTCTCAAAGGCGGCTTTAAGTTGTTCCTTTAAAACAAAGCTAACCAGCCAGACATATATGTAGAGGAGAAGAGTATCAACGCACTCGTTACTCATTACTCGTTACATTACTATACACATTCGAAGAAGTATGGTATTGTTTCACTATTTGCCGCAATGGATATAGGAAGTCATATCTCTTGGATAGTATTTTAAATTAATTTCAGCAATTTATTTGTAATGTTACACAACGTGCATTCTAATAAGGAATAGATGTGAGAACACGTTCTCTTCTGATGTGTATGAGCTTTGAGCGCATGTTTTGCTTAGGGATAGATGAAATTAGTAACCTTGGTGGTGTGTCTGAAGACCTTGGAGGTGGTAAATTAATGACAACACGAATAGCTGTGTCTACATGCTTTTCAAATTATTGGTGTAATATGTGAACATATTGGTATGCAAGACAGAGTTTCGCAGGTTTAATTATGACCAATAAGTAGCAGAAGTGAATTTTAAAAAGTACCTATAACTCAACGGTCAGTCGCCACCGAAAGTTGGGTTAGATCAATTATTGTTTGTACAAGGTGGGCCAAAAGAGATCACCCTATTGGAAGATGCACTTATTTTTGCAAATGGACGCCAGATGGTGGACTATATAGATGTAGAATACAAGTGAACAAGCCATGGAGCGATACACTCCCCAAGAAGGTGGAATAATATCGAATTTTTGATTTTTCAACCAAAATCATAATGAGCGATGAGGTTCATTTCCACCTCAGTGGGTACGTGAACAAGTAAAACTATCGCTTCTGGGGCAACGAAAATCCACGAGTAATGCACAAGGAGCCATTACACCCGCTCAAAGTTACTGCATGGTGCGCTGTTCACGCTGGAGGAGTCATCGGGCCATTTTTTTTTTCGAGATTGCCGCTGGTCAAACGACAACAGTGGACAGTGCGCGCTATAGGGCAATGTTAACCGATTTTTTTCTGCCGCAATTGGACTAATTAGGACTGGAGTGCATGTGGTTCCAACAGGACGGAGCTAAGGCACAAACTGCGCAAGCCACAACCGATATTCTGAAGGCGGCATTCCCGGGTCGCCTCATCTCTCGTTGTGGCGATTTGCACTGGCCCGTAAGATCACCCGATTTAACAATTCCAGACTTTTTTTTGTGGGGTTTTTTTGAAGTTCCGTGTTTACGTGAAGAAGCCCGAGACCATAGAAGCCCTCAAGGACAACATTCGACACGAGTGCGAGAATCTGTCGCCCGAAGTTCTCGCCGAAGTGATGAAAAATGCCATAAAACGAGCCCGTATGGCAATCAATTGTGACGGCCGATATCATCTTCTCGACATGACCAATAAAATTCTAAAGGTTCAAATAAACAAAGTCTAAAAACAGAATCGAAGTTTTTCATTTAGAAAAAAAAGAGAGCCAAACAACATCGGATGACTTCTTTTGGTCCACCTTAGATCAGTTTTGAATAAAAGTAAATTGCATAAGATGTCTAAATTTTTTTCAGTCGTTCGAACTTGTACTGCATACTTGTAGGCGAAAGTAAAACTACGGTTTAACTAAAAATATGTTGTAGATAATTGTAAGCGATAATATCGCATGTTTCCTATTGCCAGTTGCTTGTTGGTTGTTGCTTGTTGCCTTAGTGCCTTAGTGCCTTAGTGCCTTAGTGGGAGAGCTTATCTCAATTATAAGATAATCACCCCTATCGAGGTATCTGTTCGGAAAAAAACTCCGATACGAAGGATAAATCCGAGGGCCGAATTACAGCATCCGTGAGCGAGCCATACGTCACTGAATTTTGTGGATTTTACAAGCAAAACAATAACAAATTCAGTCACGTAGTGTAAATTCAGAAACGTCAAACATTCGCGCAGTGATGCGGCATCAGGCATCACTGCTAATTTGAGATGCTAATTCGATGCAAAGTTTATGCTGATGCGTTGCTGATAAAATATGACATTTGAGTTTCAGAATGTATTGTTTGTGAGAAAAATGAAAATAAATAATTTAACAAAAATGTATAATTTCTTCCTGTCAAAACCACTATAAATGTATCTATTGATAAAAGCGTTTATTTATTTACTTTTTATTCTCTTCCGACAATTTTCTGACTTTTTTGCCGACGCATCAACACTTCAACAGCGCATCAGGTAGGTATTTCTGTGATGTTTTTTTTTTTTTTTTCGTTATCAGTTTGATAAACTTTGCAATAACGAACACTTGACGTTGAAAGTGATGCCAATAGTTTGCATTAAAAAACATTTTACAAAGCATCATGAATTCATGACTTATGAGCACCATGATGCGAGAAATACGTTACTGAATTTACACGTATTACTCAATCACGGATGCGGTAATACAACCTCCTCTTATTCGCCTTGAGATCCGTTATCGGAGAGCTTCAGAAAAAATCTGCCGTGTAGCTGTCAAAAATAAGTGTTTCATAACGCGGTTCCACGCAATGCGACAAGGTGCGCTATATGTCATCGGAGAATTTTTCCGAAATTTGGTAATTACCAATATCTCGAATGAAATTTCTCCAAGTTTCGTACGGATACCTCGATAAAGGTGAATAACGTGGATTAACTTCAATTAAATACAGAAAAAAAAACATTTATTTGCTTTTTCATTTGGTGGTATAAGGAAAATATATTTATTAGTACATATAGCTCACCATTTAACAAAAACATGCGTAAACTCAATTTGCACAAAAAAATGGGATTTGTTCATTGTGATCGGCACTATGGAAATAGAAGTCACAACAAAACGGGGGACAAATCATAAAATTTAAATCGTCTAATTGGCGGAGGAGATTAAACAGCGATCTCTACGAACTGTACAGCGACTGCAACATCGACCTGGTCAGAAAAGTTTTTTGATGTCTAAACATCTAAGCGCACGTTATTGGAATCTGGTGGAGTAATTCCACACATTTAACTTGCGGGGACGGAAATGCGTCTGTGTTTTATCATTTCATACGCTTTATCATTGCATATGTTTTTATCATTGCATACATTTATGAGCTGGGGCATATTAATTTCAGCTTTTTGTTGATGTGAAATAAAATTTCTCCATTTCGTCCTTGCACCGTACTCAGAAGAAATTTCAAGAATTCTGCATGGAGATTATCATCTTTTACCAATGATCATAAGCGGAGACTTCAATATCAATTTTGCAACTCCAGAAGCTCAACCATTTATTGATTTTATGCAACATTAATTTAATCTTCAAATGAACTCCAACCGGAAAATTTCAACAACACGATATGGAACAACCATCGATGCAGTCTTCCAGCGTAATCTAGATAGATTACAGTCTCGAATGTACATATCTTACTTCAGCTACCATATTCCGATTGTATCTATTCTACCGAAACTAGCACAGAACGAATAAATTATTGTTATTTCATAATATATCAAGAATGTATCAAGCCACACACATACCGCACGCACGGTGTTTACACATACACATATTTCGGGACTGTTATATATGAATAAAAATAGTATTTGTTAATTAAAAAAACAGAAACAGAACTAAAAAACATATTACACTTTATTAAATTAACAAAAACGAAAAATAACACAAATGGAACATATTGAAAAAAGTGGTCCTAATATGGACTACTTATGATCTCTATATACACTGTATCCACTCATCCCCCGTCAGGATCACGTGTTTGCAATGTAGATGGCAAGTCAGTTGGAGAATCTGATTGAAACGAAAAGTCATCAGAATCACATTCCTTTTTTTTTTAAGCTAATTTCTTGATCTGAAAATTGTTAAATTACCTAAAAACAAAATTTCAATAAACTTTTTAGCTGATTTCCAATATGGAATACTTACTATTCCATATTAGGAGCGTATTCCATAATCGGTACACTTCCTCTATGGAATATGGCGAACCTGTGGAAGAGGGTTTCCGTGAATACATGGGAGGAGACAATAATTCTTCTTAGTTACTCAGCTTTCTGAAGAGCAACAAAATATGGCTCTGCGAAATAAGGCCCCAATGAAGTAAGGCCCCAAAAGAAAAATGAAATAAGGCCCCAAAAAATTATACAGGAAACAACAACAACGATTTTTAATAGAATTCGGGGTGTTATTTCCTTTTTTGGGGCCTCATTTCTTAATGAAAATTGGGGTCTTATTTCATTATGAAATAAGACCCCAAAAGAAGAAATGAAATAAGTCCCCAAAATATTTTTATTATTATTAATTGTTACCCTTCCGATATGGAACGCGTATGGGCAACCCCCCTGCTTGGGTTTACTGTTAGATTACGGGGTGGGTGCGAGGTTGAGTATGTAAAAAGTTCCTTTAATCTAAAGTAGTTTATCCAATATCAACAATATTAAATAAAAAGTAGTTTTCATTATTTTTAATTTCATTATGAAATAAACCACAAATTTTGGGCCTTATTTCTTTTTATTTTGGGGCCTTATTTCATCGCAGTGGGGCCTTATTTCATATTTGAAACACCCCAAATTTGAGGCCCTATTTCCTACAGCCACAAAATATCTCCAGCAGAGGCATCCTAAAATGCAATAATAATGAAAATGCAATGAAATGAAGACATACAGGTCTTTTAAATTGAATAGGCAAAAAAAAAATGTTTGGTCGCCCTTGAAATAAACAAAAAAACAAAAAATAGTTTTTAGAGGGTTTTACTTTTGCTAAATAGGTAGATCGCACATTAATTGATTCATAGACCAACATGATGAAAGGTTAACACTTACTTAAAATGACTTGTGTGGGAGCTGCTGTGGATAAAGAGGAGGATGATGACCAATCTTTCATAACACTTTCAAAAACCACAATCGGCATGCATGGCCATCCTTCATATATGGCCTTAGTGTGCCTATTTGTAGACAGCTCCTACCTACCTAAATTGTCTCCTCTTATTCGTCTTGAAATGTTGTGTACTTTTGTTCACCATGCAGCGTCTTTATTTTTTTACATATCGCACATCGTACATACTCGTATAAATTGTTGGATTCCCCCGACGCGACGCCTATGCGTCTTATTAACCCACACTGAATCAATCCTTTAATATTTTGACACACCGAACAATACGATTGGGTGCAGAAAACGTGCAGATAATTCCGCGAGGTTTATAAATTCGATTTGTGTAGCTATACACAGCAGTGCGAGTATGAAACAAAGTACATACCTACCTACACAATTCTCAATTTCACTTAAATTCGAATCACACCCTAATTTTCAAATGATTTTTAAGTTTTTCGCCGCAGTCATAAAGAAAGCGAAAACGAAACCCAGAACCTACTTAATCACATCCAATTTGGGCAACAAAATTACAGAGCGCTTTAGCACACTCTTTTACTGCGCTGAAGTGTTGGAGATGACCAAATGTGTGCGCGCAAGGATGATGAATTTTCATTCACAGACGAATTCTCATGAAATTTGTAAGAATTATTTTATTTTATTTCTGACTGACTGAAACTCACCTTGGAGATTACCGAACGATTTGGACAGAAATACCTCCCAAATTGGTTTGGCAAAGTATGCAGTAGCACACAACCAAATAAAATCATACACATACGGTCCGAAAAAAAGGAGCAACTAAATAATTACGAACAAAACTGCTACGCAACCTAATTCTAGACACATCCTTCGGCTAATTTAGAGTTTTCATCTCCTCCTTTGACAAGCGCATGCGATTGGAAAAAAGGCAACGAAAAATTACCTGCCTCCTAACAACCGCTAGCCAACAAGATCTGTCAGTCGAGAGACATGGATGGCGGTGATGATGATAGTTATGCCCGTATGACGGTATGACATGGTTTGCCTGAAGAATGTCTGCCTCCAGGTTCAGGAGGTATGTGTGTAGCGATAGAGAAAGGTTTTTCTTTTAACAGAAAACTGGTTTCGATACTTTGTGTTGATATACTGTTACCCCTTCTACTCCAGAGTCCAGAACAGTTATGTTCCTCTTCCTCTGCCAAAGCTGGTTGGCCTACGGTACAGTAGTAGGTAGTTTTCTGCTCTTGATTTTGATATGTTAATCCGAAATTCATACACAAATATGTACCGAGAAGAGGTGCTGGAATTGAACCAGTTTCCAACTTTGTCTGAGGGCCGCGTTTAACTCTGGGAGCAACTGATGCTCTAGAACATTTATACAAACCCGATGCTGATGCCACCCATTTTGATATTCATTCCGTTTCACTTCATTTGATTCATTTTTATTTTTCCAATGAGACTTTTCGAATAATTTTTTATTTTTTATTTTTTATTCTTGTTAGTGATGTTAGTGCTGCAACAACAGATACAAACTGAGATAAGATGTTTTGTCGCTCTCTGCACAAACGACGAGGATCGACCGACGATCAACCGACGACCAACCGACGCGACGCGAGGCGACGACTTCAAGCTATTTTCGTTGTCGTCAGCTCATTTTTGCTTTGGGTCTCGCGTCGTCTATATGAGCGCGGATGCGAGTAAAAGCAAAAATTCTCCGAAGACAGCATTAAAAAGACGACTGCCTAATTCAGCGCCGTATCTAATTTAGATCATATTACCGGGCATCAAGAGACCAGAGCAATAGCGCTGGGAATTCAGTCATGGCATGGAATCTCCCTACTAGTTAGCTGACGGTCTTTATTGCAAAAGATCCCCGGAAAGAAGAACTTTGCAAAGGCGATCATCGAAAAGTTACTTTTGGTTGGATTTAATTTCTTATTGTCAAGGGGAGTTGGCTTTAGTTAGAAGATGGTTTTCGGTGATGTCACTAAGTTTTAATTAAACACAATTTAAACGGAGCATAAGTAATTATATTAAAACTTGTATTTTAAATTTATCAGAGAATACTATAAAGAAGTATTAGACGATACATGGACGGTATATACCTTACCCATTTCATGAGGTGTAACGACAACCTGCAGGTCAACTGGTCCGCGCGACTTAGGTGGGATGTGTTTTTCAAAAATGGCCAATTTGAATAGTAGGGTAGGGTCAGGAGGAATTGACATCAGCATAGTTTTCTGAAAATCAGCACTTTAAATGATGAGAAAACGAAGTTAGTAAAAATTGGTTTGAGTGATAAATAAATAATCAATAAACAATGGAGTTTTTTTTTTATTTTTGTGACCATTTTATCCAACTTTTATGGTAAGCTGTCCAACTGCAATATTTGAATTATTTATATCTTGACATTGAAAGTGCAATATAGTGCACCTTCGTTTGTTTTAAAATCACTAATACAGAATAATTCATCCTGAGCACCATTACAAAATGTTTGTTGGATTAAGTAGTCGCAAAAGTAATCAAAAAGAACGATTTGAACTTTTTGCTGAAGGAGGAAAATCTTCAAATCTTCATTTATGAGTCAAAACAAAAACTGTGTGGTAAAACAATTCTTTTTTAGAATGTGAATATATACAAAAGAAAAAAAAACTCCACCCCAACATCGATCAAACAAGTGTTGAGAATGTCATTACAGACATTCAAAATAAAACGGAGTCGATAAGTAGTGCTGCCCGAAAATTTGGTATTAGGTTAGGTTAGGTTAAGTAAACAAGTAGGTAGAGCAGTGTGAGCCCTGCAATACCTCACTTAGGTCCTTGTGGAATCACTGTGATGCCATTTTTTTGTGTTAAGCGTTGGTGTTATATCCGTGGTCTCCATCCCTTCTCCTTTTGTGGTTACTTAACGCTGTCTAGCCATCCCGATGTTCTCAGAAACCTGTAAAGATCAGACAGCGTGACATCAGAAGGTTCATGCATGTCATCTACGTACCGTCGAACCTGGATAATAGGAATCTTATATCGAATGGGGCATTTATTTCAATCTCATTTATAGAGGTATTCCCATTACCCAGTTTGTCACTTATCCAAGTTGAGAAAATATTTGTTTCACTTAAGGAGACAGAAACAACATTTTTTTATTGCAAGACTATCTCACTTACAAAGTTTAAAATAAATAAATTTGCAAATCTGGTCCAATGACAGAGGTTAATTTATAAAATACTAACTGACCCGGCAAAATTCGTTCCGCCCAAATTTGTTAATGTAACGAAAATAATAATTCCGAGTATGCACTTGCTAATTTATGAAATTCGGCCAATTAAAATTCTTTATTCAAAAGATATATTAAATAAACATCAGTCGATTATAATTGCAGCAAATTATTTGCCATAGTGAAAGCGAGACGCACGGGAAATTTACGTCGCTTAAATACGAATAGAATCGAATAGAAGCGGAATCTGCGTAATTAGAGTGTTTGCCTTTGGATCTTCCACTCCAAATCGTCACTTGCATATGACATTTGCTTTGATATCCTTCACACTAAATCAGATGCGATCCGTTACAAAGTTTCGGTACATTGATGTTGCGCAGCAAAATTATAACTGAGCCATGTCTTTTCTTCCAACCCGAGTTATGAATGCACATACGGACGTCAGTCTCTTTTATATATAACTGTACCCACCCGGCTTTGCCCGTACCTTTGGTATTTAATCTTGCTCACATTTCGCAAAGTGCTTTATATGGACAATGTTCATTAATATCTACAAAATTTCATTGAAATCGGTTGAGTTATTTCGGAGACCGACACCATTGACACCTATCTGGCCCAAAGTACCTATCCTATCTTTTAAGCTAGAACCAGTCATACGCATCCACAAAATTTCATTGAAACCGGGTGAGTGGTTTCGGAGATCGACAACAATGCCACCTATCGGGTCCAAAGTCCTATCTTTTAAGACTTCCTAAACCTGAAATAGAACAATACGAACAAAACAAAAGAATAATCATAAAAATTGGCCCAGTGGTTTTCGAGTTATATCGTCATCATTTCACCCCGAAAGAATTATAGGTACTATATAAAGTAGATTATTATTGAAGAAAACTGAATTGAACTGAAAAACGAAATATACGCCTTGTTCATTTTCAAATCTACGTCCTTCCATCTGTTACAAAAGAATAAAACACCCGTATGCACACAATATGTTTTTTTTAAATAAACAAACAATTCAACATTTCAAAATTTACTGTTTGTGTAAATGCGTTTTACAATTTAATTCAAATAAAGCCTGTAAACGACATAAAACACCGACGGCTCGCTAAAAAACTGAGAAAAGTACACGCACACATATACATAGTACATTTGCACAATTCAAGACTCACCGTTTGTATGAATGCTGGTACTGTCAACACTGAAAAAAGTTTTAATTTGACAGCAAAATCCCCATTAGCAAAATGATCCTCCATTTATTGAATTCATTTGTTACAAAACATTTGATAAATGAAGAACCGCTCGACCGATTTTGTGCAAACTTCACATAAACCATCTACTAAATAGTTCGAACAAAGCCTAAACATTTGGTTTGGATAGGTGAGCCCGTTCTTAAGTTATAAAATTACAACGAAAAGTGGCATTGATTTTTATATATACCTATAGATAGAAGATAAGTTTCATTTATAGAGGTGGAAAAGTTTCACTTGTAGAGTTTTTTTTTTAAGGAAAATGAAGATGCGCCAGAATTAGGCCCACTAATAGAGGTATTAACTTAGCCAGGTCCCACTTAGACAGGTTCGACAGTAATAGCTCCCAAGTGTTTTATTCCTCAAGTGACAGGGACTCGATCAATGACAAAGGAAGTGAGGCTGAGTCCTCGTAGACCTCCTCGTCTTCGCAGCCTCTACCCTCTACATTATGTCGTCATCTTTGAGATTTAGTTTTGTTAAGTGTTTCTTAGGAAGTTATGAATAATCAGAGGCCGTACTAACTTAAATAGCGATAACCTATCAAACGGTAGAAGTTTGTTGGTCCGACATCTGTTAATTCTGGCCAAAGCTTCCGTGATATTACAAGTGTCGTTTAGACACAAAAAAAAAAAAAACAGGAAGTCCAACAAATTAACGCTCAATTCAGTACAAAAAAAAATCCTCCTTAGGCAGATGGCAAATCCTCCTTCATCATGGTAGGAGGTATTGACACTTTGTATACGGACTTGGAAAAGGTTTTGGAAAAAACCTTACAGCTCTGTTAAATTTTTTGATATCGATTGATCATTAAAGATTTTATATTTTCTAAAACGATATTGTAACTTATGTAAATTTTGAAAATTTGAAATTATATTTGGATTTTTTTTTTAAAGATACAATTCCGCCCTTACCCTATAATAGATGTCAAATAAAATTATTTTAATGATATTATGATCTTATATAGAAATAGGCGAAGTTAAGAAGATAGTGCAGAGATGCAATGCTGTCTGATGCAGGGGCGGCCATTGGCGGTGAGACACGTGGTCAGGTATCTTGGCATCCGGCTCGACCAGTATCTGTATTTTGACAAACATAAAGATGATTGTCTTGCTGGGGCTAAGAGGGCTTACGCTCTGACAAAGAGACTTCCGCAGCAGTCAACTTGATTCCAGGGTGAAGGCCATTTGCTACGTGCCCCTTATATGGCCTATCAACGATAAGGGCTATCGCACTTGGTTCAAAATTGACCTATCATCGATTATGGCTATCCCACGTAGTTCAAAATAGCGCCGTCCTGTATGGAAAAGATTCGGGTGTTTGAGAGGCAATGGCTCAGGGCCTGTCTAGGGTTGTTAAGAACTCCTGGATCTGAGTACATAAAATATTACCCCAACAAGGCCCTATACAATAGGGCTCGACTTAATATGATTGACAATTTCCTTATTAAGCTGATTCGGAGGCTCGTTGCAAGGGTTATGGCCAGTATGATAATAAATTGATCTCAGGGGTTTACTACCCCATTTCAATGTACCACGAGAGCACGCTTCGGTCTGGCTTTATACCGCCTGAGGCATTTCTTCGTGTAGAAATGAAAGGCTTAGTCCAGACAAAGGATGGTCTGCCGGCATTGTACCACAGCCACAGCAGCACAAGGGATGAGTGGCTCATCCATGACGGGTACGACGCCAATGCTCAGGAGCTCCCCCGTTTTAGCACCGCATTGGCGGAGCGGGACAAAAGAGATACTCTAAAGCAGTTCATCGAATTTTGGCGGCTTGGGGAAGAGGTGAGGATGGATACGCTCTCCTGGGCCGGTGCGCCCCCGTTGGCGGCTGCAAGGCAACCATGGTATGGACGCGATCAGGCTAGTGACCAATCGATGTAGTTTTAAATATAAAAACAAAGAATTTAAGTTAGTTTCTTGAAAATTAAAAAACAAAGCCAATTAAAAATAGATAGATTTAAAGCAGAAGGTCAATAATTTTGAGCATATTGTTAAGTTTAGAGCGCTATATAAGAGCCAGTAAGTAAGAATAAGGTAAATGCTAGTTTTTAATTAGATTTAATCGTTTTTGTCTAGTATTTAAGTTTAAAAAAATGAAATAAAAATGAATTTAAAATGAAATGAAAATACAATGCTGTCTGTAATTTGTTTTCCAATTTGTTTTGTATAAGCCAGGCCAATATAGTGCTAGAACTACTACCACTGGGCAAACTCTCGTATTAATAGTTACGTTTAAATAAAATAATTACATTTTGACGCAGGTCTTTAAGCCTTGCATCTCGCAACAAACAGAAGGGTCGTACAATATAATGTCGTAGCCAAATGCAGGAGTAAGAAACATTTTTCTAAGAAGAGGTTAAAGTGTCGGACTTAAATAAGTTGTGTAAAATTTTCGATATCTTTTCGGCACATTTTTGCACGAATGCACGTTTGCATAGAAAAAAATCTTTAGCAATGCAACACGAACTTATCCTTATCTCATAGGAGAACGGCCGATAATTGACACAATTTTTAAATATTAAAAACAAAACAAAAACTCAGACACAAAAAAAATATTATTCGACTATTATATAGGTACATGGAATTATTCCACCTTAGGCTAATGTATTGGTAACAATTAATTAAAAGAAAGAAGAATAAGGGCGGTAACTATATTTTGGCCTCATTATACTTATAGCGATAATCTCTCAGATCGCACTGTAGACATGTTTCCACATTAATTGCAACTGTAATAAAATAACAACAAAAATATTCTCTCCCGTAAAAAAAAAATTCATTCACATTTATGTTTATCGAAACAGCGAAACCGGAAGTCGCTTAATAGCCGTATAAGGGACCTATACCAAACATCCATGATGATGATACGGATCGCCTTTATACAGTTATTGCACAGCACACAATCACTTTAAGACACATCGCAGGCTCGTGGATAGATCGTGTCTGCACACAATTGAAATAACATCGCGTTTACACTACAGCAGCATTGTGTCATATGATGGTCATATGGATAATGGATATCAAACGAAGCAAACTGGTTATGGTGTATCAGAACCAAAACAAAAGTTCCGATCTGGATTTCCTACGTATACACACAGGAATAAGTAGAGATACACCAGTGACAGTGCACACCTCAACGTACATATAGAATTTGCTCGCGTACATTCACTTCAATGGCAACGTAAAAGCAATTTATCTCCGCAATGGCTTTAGGCGTATGTAAGTAAGTATACGGAAACGTAATCGGGTCTTGGAAGTTGGAATTGGAACCCAACCTTAGCATATTGGGAAAAATCAGTGAACCATTTTATCTTTAGAGAAAGGAGGAAGACCCAACATCTGACTAAATGTAATGTGCTTGTAATAGCATATTTTATGAAACCTAACACAAATAAAGTGGGTAGTTAAACTGAAAAGCTGTAAACGAATGGTGTTAACTGTATAAAGAAAAATGTTGTTGCCGGTGAAAATCGTCAAATGATCTCTCATTTGCATAAGTATGACGCGTTCTTATTATGGATGGATTATAGTTTGCAAGTAGGAATATATTTATGATGAATCCTAACTGTACATAATGTGAAATGCATCATTCAACGACAACTCGACAGTAGTAGATGTTTTTTCTTCATTTTGCCCACATTATCATGGTATTTTTTTTAAGCCCTTTCCCACTTTTGCTTAATTTAAAAATAAAGCGAAGCTTAAAACATTTACAGCCTTATTCATAATATTTAATTAAAGCTGAATTAGAGCTAATTTTGGTTTAATTGCAGAAAACCTTATTCATAAACTTTTTTTAAAGATAATTCAAACTTAATCAAATGTCAAAAAATAAATGCCTCAATTCGCATTTAGCAGTGAATTAACTTTTGTTTTCTCTGTTTATTTGAAAAAATGTGAATATGATTTTCGAAAATTTTGAATAAGTTTTGTTAGTTAAGCAATTAAACTCGATATATATTATAATAAGAAATGAATGCGAAAACAATTATAAATTTTGCAAAGACAAAAATTAAAAAAAAATATGTACGCTTTCCTTTTCACACAACTCATTTACTTATTTTGTTGTTAATAATTTCGCTACTGCTCAAATGTTTTCCTTTTTTTTATTAATATCAGATGTCCATACCCAAAAGTGGCACTGAAATGCGCGAGTGCTGCCAGATTTTCATAATAGTTTTGCTTAATTGATAGATTAGCTACTCCATAGCAAAATTATGTTTATGAATAAAAATTTTCGACAAAAAGATTAAAGGCAAATTAACTCATTTGATGTGAGTTAGTGGAGACACTGATAATCTACTGATTAAGGGAATCTAATGAATAAGGCTGTTAATAAGTAGTGTTCATTTTTTATACTCAGGCAAGTTGTTCGCAGCGCTATTTTGACATATACATTTGATCTTCACATTTTTCTACGACTCAATACCCCTGACCAGGGTTCGGACTTCAGTTATAAAATATCGCAGTAGATCTTAAAAAAAAGTGCAGTAGATTCACTTTTTTTGCAGTAGATTTTGAATTTTGGAAAAATGGGATAAAAATGAAGTTTTAAAATATTTTTTTAAAAACATATTAGTTTAAATATAAAAAAGCGACAGCCGACAGCAGAACAGAACAACAACAACAAATTGAGAAACAGAGAAAGAGGAAGACACACTTTGAGACTTGACGTCAGTAGGTTTTTTTGACGTTAGCCCTAGTGCGCACTGGGTTAACTATAATGTGTTCGATATAGTACTGAAGTCGCCCTGGTACTGAAAACCTGTCCTTGACATGACTTCTAGAGCACCCTAGTTGTGCCCTGATCTGACCCCAGATAATTTATTGGGGCAAGAATTCAGTGCTGAGTTTCGCTGTCATTTCGCCTGCTGTCATTCATTTGTTTAGATAGTGATCAAGGTAAATACAATAAATTTAATAGGTATTCAAAAGTGAATTATTTGAAAAAAACTACGTTTATGAACTAAAATTTTATATTACCTATAGGAAAAAGGAATGGAAAACGCTGCAATCAGAGCTTAATCAATTTTCAAACGCATAATCTATAAATTCCAAACACTTTTATCAAGTATTTACATTATGGAAAGCACTACGCCAGAATTGACAGCACTCATTTTGAACAATAAATGGACAAAAGTGTTATCTTCTTCATACTTCTTTCACCAAAAGATAAATATTTTTCAATTTCTTAAACTGAGAGTAGGGAAACATATTTTGCGTTCGATATAGAAGCCGAATTTTCAGGGTTGTGCAGGGCTTTTGACAGGCGTGAAAATTAGCTGACACTTTGCAGTGTGCACTTACTTGTAGGCATAGGCACTAGTGCTAGCCACGTCAAACAAACCTAGTATCAGTTCATGCAAGGCAAATGCAGTGAAAGTGAGATGGTATGCACATTTTCTTTTAAAATATATTGTAACAGATTGCAGAATCAAAAAAATTGTGCTTCCAGAACTGATTATTTGCAATGGGCTTATAAAAATATACTAAGAAACGAAAATGTGTCAAGATATTCAATTTTGATTTAAGATTTTCGAGATTCACATAAATTGCAGTAGATTGTCAGTTGAGCGCTGTGGTGCAGTCGATTTTATTTTTTTCTTAAAATTGCAGTATAGATCTACTACAATTGCAGTAAAGTCCGAACCCTGCCCCTGACTGCGGTAAATAAATCGATGATTAGTTCTTCGGATTAATTCCAAACACGGCTAATATCAATTAGAAACAATTGAATTTTAATAGAGTATCGAACGAGTAGTAGAAAAAAATCAAAAACACTGTTTGTCAAATCAGTTTCGGATGAATGTTACCCTATTGGCCCAGCACCGAAAATCGTGTTTTCGTCAAAACCTCGTCGATGCATTCACACCGAACACCAACTAGTTTTCGTTTTACGTTTCAATCAGCTTTCAAACACTATTCGTGAAAGTTCTGTGTAATCGATTTTAGTTACAAATTTCGATCACATTAATTAACAAATAAAATTAATTCAGTGCATTTAAAAATAATAAAAGCCCATCAACTAATTGTGGAAAATGATTTTAGGTTGTGAGTTGTCACATTTATTCGGTTAGCTGTTCTGCTGAACAAGAAAAGTTGTGTTTGTTTTAAGAACCCAACGATTGGAAGTAGTTTTCGTGGTGTTTTCGTGGAAAACGATTTTAAATGACTCGTTTTGAAAACTGACATATATATAGGAAAACTTTTGTTTTCTTTTTTCTATGAAGTTTTCACGAAAACCCGGTTCTCGGCTCGGTGTGAACAGGGTTTTAACCTGGAATTAAATTCGATTTTTATGCCGAGTCCAAACGGCCAATTGAGAAGCTCTTTCATGATAGTTATACCCTCGAATGTTTGCCAGACATTTGCAAGAGATGGCGAAGTGGAAATGAAACCATAACACAGAATATGGGATTTTTCGGGAATCGAACATGACAACCTTCGCTTAGTAGTCCAACACGCAAACCACCAAGCCAACGGCTTAAGACGGACATGTAAGTAAGTTTAAGAAACTTAAACAAAAACATTTTCCTAATGAAACTGGCATTAGCCTTTTTTTAAAGACTTAAATGAAAATAGTCCAAAAATATTAGGACAATAAATTTTCACTGGCAAATATAGCTTAAGAGGATCGATCGATTATAAAACAGCATTTTAAAATAACACACTCATTTATTTCATTCTCGATTGTCATGCTCAATTTTGAATCATTTAGTTGTAAACAGAAAGCAGAATCTCTACGATACGTACCTCATTCTTAAGTATTTACTCGTAGAAGTTACTCAGCGTTTCTTACATTCACAGAATGAATATAAACTTAATTTGTCTATGATATAACGAAATACTAGCAACGCTGATATGACTTCTTCTTCATAAATAAATTCGATTTTTTTTTTAACTAATGTTAAATTATTTGGATATTCTTCATAGAAAAATACTAAAATCGCGATTATAAAATGGGGGATGGGGGTAGGAGGAGACAAATGTTCGTCAAAAAAAAAAACAGAAATTAATTTTCTGGATAGGAACACCATAATAACCTAAAATAGCGGTACGAATCATACTTTATATCCTATTTTCATACCTACCAAATTTACAAAAAAAAATTCATAAAAATCGGTCTAGCCGTTTCCGAGGTTTTTTGTTTTAAGTTTTTACGAGCAAGGAATGCATATTTTTCATTTTCAATGAGAATAAAAACAGGAAGAAACGGTCAGAATTTTCGGTTAAAATTAATCTTATGGAAATAAATATGTACATATAAATAAAATGCAAAAGAAGAAACAAAAACTATCCCAATTTAATACTCATACCAACACGTATGTGCAATAGTAGAGAGGTAAAGTCAAATCATTAGTCAAACTTCATGCACAGACAATTGAATAGCCGGAGGGGGCTTCTCTTCAATTATGACAGCTACATAAATTTATCTTTGCTTAATTGATTTAAGTTTAATGGTAAGTTATCCTGATGCACTGCAATAAGCACTTAAAGACATACTGCTCATTAGAACTTCAATTTTCAAATGTGTCATTCTTACTCCTCAGTGGTCGCCGGTCGATACTAGAACTGGACGTTGATAGGTTTTTGCACGCCTAAAAAAGAATGGCCTTCAGTTTCCCAACATACAAACATCGCAGTTTCATCAATAATATCGAAGCAAAAAAATAGGTTCTTTGCAACAGTGTTCCTAGTTTGGGCGCTTTCTCATATTTTGGGCTATCTTTTTTCCTTAAAGAACGATAGAATTTTCTTCTTCGTTTTATTCCTTCACAAAATTAAAGAAATATATATTTACTAGCGTGCCCGGCGAACTTCGTCCCGCCCAAAATTGACTTTTTGACTGAAATAATTTTTACTTCCACCTGAAATTAATTTTATTGATCCCAACTATTCCAGTATTCTAGATGTCCGAACTTTTCGAGCGGCCAACATAGACTCGGACCACTACCTTATTGTAGCCAAGGTACGGATGCGGATATCTAAGACTCCACAACAACGAGAAAATACTGTGAGGAGATTTAACGTTGGACGACTACAAACGCAACAAACCGCCAGAACCTATGCCGATCGCGTATCCCTTAACCTCTCGAGAAGTCCTATGCTGCCAGCATCAAGTGCCGAAGACCAGTGGCGCCGGTGCCAAGAAGCCATCAAAAACGCCGCAACTGATGTGCTCGGTTTCACCAACCCCCCCCCCCCTCCCCCCCCAAACCCCTGGTTTGACGAAGAGTGCCAGCAAGCACATGCAGCAAAACAAAGTGCCTACGAAGCGTCGCTGCATAGAAGGACGAGAGCAGCTCGTCAGCTCTACGAGCAAAAAAGGAGGGAAGAACATCGGCTTCTCCGGAGAAAAAAGAGAGAGCATGAGAAGCGCGCGATCGAGGATATAGAGAGGTGTTACTCTAGGAATAATGTTCGGAAGTTTTACCAAAAGGTAAAAAGAACGTGTCATGCCAATAAGACCCGAACGGAGACCTGTAGAGACGAGCAAGGAAACCTTGTAGTAGAGTCACAGTCGGTGCTGAGGACATGGAAAAACCATTTCTGCAGACTGCTAAACGGCGAAGACGACACAAATTCCGCTGTCAGGCAGAACGAGCCATTCAACCTGGACGATGAAAGTCAAGATTTCCGTCCACCTGACCAAAATGAAGTGAGGATAGCACTATCTAAGCTTAAGTCCAACAAGGCTACGAAAGTATGCCTGATGAATGGAACCTCAGCATCGTTTGCCCGATCCATAAGAAAGGAGACTCTCTAAACTGCGCCAACTATAGAGGCATCAGTCTCCTGAACACTGCGTATAAGATCATGTCTGCTGTACTGTGTGAACGCCTGAAACCATTCGTCAACGATCTGATAGGTCCCTATCAGTGCGGTTTTAGGCCCGGTAAGTCCACGACCGATCAAATATTCACACTACGGCAGATCCTGGAGAAAACCCAAGAAGTCCAGATCGATACTCACCATCTTTTTATCGATTTTAAGGCCGCATATATGACAGCATTTATAGAGACGAGCTATACAGAGCCATGTCTAGTTTTGGCATCCCTGCCAAACTTGTCAGATTGTGCAGAATGACGATGGAGAACGCTCGCTGCTCCGTTAAGGTCGGAGACAATCTCACCGAGACCTTTGATGTCAAAAAAGGATTTAGACAAGGTGACGCGCTGTCATGTGACTTCTTCAACATCATTCTTGAGAAAATTGTGCGAAACTCACAAGCCAACACCAGAGGCACAATTTTCCATAAGTCTGTGCAACTGCTTGCATACGCTGACGACATTGACATTGTTGGCAGAACACAGCGAGCTGTCACTGGTGCGTTTGCAAGTATTAGTACAGAAGCGGCAAAAATGGGTTTAGTGGTGAATGAGGGTAAAACAAAATATATGCTGTCAACAAGAAGGGACACACAACATCGACGAATCGGACAGAACGTCACGTTAGACAGCTATAACTTTGAGGTAGTTAGGGACTTTGTCTACCTCGGCTCCGCTATAAACTCTGACAATGACATAACATCAGAAATCAAGCGAAGAATCACACTTGCCAACCGCTGTTTCTTTGGCCTTAGACGGCAATTGATTAGTAGGACCTTGTCAAGTAGCACTAAGGAGATTCTATATAAGACTCTCATCATCCCTGTCCGGGCTTTGGAGAAGATTTAACAGCGATCTCTACGAGCTGTTTAGCGACATCGACCTGGTCAGAAAAGTACGCATAGTCGTCTAAGATGGTTCGGACATGCAGAGCGAATGGACACCATTCGGACATGCACAAGTGGAAGGGGACCTCAACCAACTTGGAGTGCGTAACTGAAGGCAGTTAGCCAAAGATCGCGCTAACTGGAGAGGCGTATTGGTTGAGGCCCAGGTCCACCCCGGACTGTAGCGCCACCTTAAGTAAGTAAGTAAGATCCCAACTATATCTTTTGACAAATACGTTCTCACCGTATACAACGATCAAAATTTAAAAAAAAAAAAAAAACTCTCCGTAGAAAATCTATGGAAAATCAATTTTCACAAACTTTCCAATTTCCCGTTCAAATTTTCCAATTTTGTTGCCCAACCAACCCAACCTTCCGCTTTTTGACTAAAATGGTTTACAGTACACGACGTACAAATTCGTTCTCAATAAGCGGATTCCGTGGAATGAGAAGGTTTGTCTTTGGATTTTTTCCTCAAAACCGTCGCTTGCATAACATTTGATTTGGGATCCTTCACCACCAAATCAAACGCGTTCTGTTACAAAGTCTCGGTGCATTGAGGTTGCGCAACAAAATTATAACTGAGTCGACTTTCAATTGCAAGCCCGGAACATCGAAAGAATTCAAAAATTCAACTAATCCCCATAAAGTTTTTTTTTTTCACGACAAAAAGTAGCATATGTCCTTCCTTGGGCCCGTGAGAATTTAAACTAAAAGTCATAAAAATTGAAGGATTTGTTCCCGAGTTAAGAGTGCACACAAACGGACGTCAGTCTTTTTTATATGTAGTTGTACCCACCCGGCTTTGCTCATACCTTTAAGTCCTGCTTACATTTAGCAAAGTCCTATATTTGGACAATGTCCATTAATAATTTTAATCTTCCACAACCCGTTCTCCTATCCCGCTTATGTTTTGCAAAGTACCATCTATAGGGTCCGAAACTATAGTATATTTCAATCTTGAAGCAACCATACCTACCCATCCACAAATTACAATCAACTCGGTGGAGCTGTTTCGGGGATCGGCAACAGCGCCACCTATCAGGTCCAAAATTGTATCTTTTGAGACTGCCTAAGCCTGAAATACACCAATACGAACAAAATAAAAGAGGAATCATAAAATTTGGCCCAGTAAGAACATTTTTCTTATGTTATTTGTGCCGGAAATGTTATTTACCAATTTCAAATCGATTAAAAACTAATTTGGAGTTTTCGTCGAACAATGCTAAATGAATTATTGAAATGTCAAATTCAAAAAAGTATAGACAACCAAGGCCAACTATATTATCACAATTAAATTGAATGTTTGTTGATACAAAATTGATATGCAGGGAAATCCAACTTGTAAATATCTCCCAGCGCCACTTATCGGGTCCCAATCTTGGCAAACACTTTTCTTCTTCTTTTTTTGTGTTACATGGTGATGGTGTTAATTTGAGCCAAATCGGTCCATAAATAAGAATTTTCAAAAAAGCGACCCCAGCGCCCCCTATAGGGTCTAAAATAAACATAAACCATCCGGAGCACCTCACAAACATATGGTGTGAATATACGGGGGATAGCTTCAGTACACGCACTTTTAAAACTTGGCAGCACTCTTGCAGTGAAGTGACGTCGAACACGAACAGTCGCAGAACTTGCACACACACCAATTTAATTTACAGGCCTTTTGATTTGACACAAGCCACAAAATAAAAGTCAATTGCACAAAATGGAAGCCAAATAAAATTCGCGGCGCGCATAAGTGAGAAAGTGGGGAAAAATACCAAAATTTCCACGGTTTTTGGGCTTCTTTCTGAGACAACGATTTTGGGCTACATTTTTTTTTAAAAGGCGCTTAAAGCAAGCCAAATCTGGCAACCCTGCTCTGTAACATAGAGGAAATGGCATCCAAGAGTAGGTATTTTTACTCGAATGAGAACAAAATTTACATTTCGAATAGTTGGCGTATTTGCAAATTAAAATCATTTCCACTGGGAAATCAAATCCATCTTAAAATTTCTGTAATCCCAGAATACCTCTACACCCATATCCCATAATTATGAACATCCATAATAAATAAATAAAATATGAAACGGTTAGGTAGGTATCTGATTTCTTGGTTTATCGCTGGCCACAGCTTCGTATACCTGTGTGGAAAATCGGCCCCGGTATGTGGCTATCTTCCTTTTATAGTTTGATCTTAAGCCGCGACTAATCTCTGTCCACTCGCATAAATTAAGTAGCGCGGTCTTCTTCTCAATTATATTGATAGATTTCACAGTGATGTGTGATTAAGATAATGAAATCTGATGGGATGATGTACCTGGTCCCCTCGGTATAATGGATGGAGGCTTTTTTTTTCCCAAATGAAATTATGTTCTTCTTAGAATCGGAAACAAGTTTCCCGTCTCCCACTGAAATATATGCAGAAGCATATTTGTCTCGGAAATGAAAGAAAGAGGTCATTCTACATTATATACAAACTACGGGCATTTTCAATCGTAAAATGCTAAAGTTATTGCCGACAATTATGCTGCCGTTGTTTCCTCTTGTACCTTAAAAATAAAATTAGACATAAATGGACAAACAAATTGAGTGGGTGGATAAAAGCAAATGTGCCAAGTTACTATCAACTCAAAACAATCATCTTCTACATCATGGGACACGGGTATCCAGATAAATACTCATCAGAGAAAATAAACTTTGCTTACAGCCAGATAAAGCGATTATGACAGCATGGCATTTCTTCGAAATCAAACACGAAACGCCACCGAAATCATATGCCGCGAGTGGTGGGCTTCGAATTTCCCACGAGCTCCAACGCTCTTTCCATTCATCATACAGCGAGTTATTTTGCTGCCATAGTAATATCGTCTGATCTCCGGATGATCCGTCGCAAGCATTAATTAAAAGGAAACAAAAAAAAAACTGTCAAATAAGATATTTACTGATCGATAAATAAATATCCGAGTGCGACATACCCGCACTGAACAGTGAAGCTTTTAAATTCGACCCACACTCGGCCTTATTTTAATATTCACCGCCATGTGCCGAGTAAAAATGGCGAAGCAAAAACTCAGCTCGCCAACACATATTTTCCTCATAAAATCGAAGCTTTATGCGGAGTCGAAGTTCTCGCCGACCTCAGGCACAGACAGCTATTTCCATTGGTTCTCCAGGATTAGAGTTTGTGGTTTGTTACGACAAAGATAATATGCTGACCCTTAAAAAAAAAAAAATGTTTTTTCTTCAGTTTTGCTGTAATTCCATGAAACGGTCGATGGCGGCAAGATGGTTATACTTTTTTTTACCGATCACTGATCGGAAATATTTTCAAGCAATTTCGAGAAAGGCAACCTTTTGCACAGTATGTATATAGCAGCAGGAGCAGAAGAAGCTTGTTCGACTGACCATCTTCAGCCTAATTTTCGAACAGATCAATAAAATGTACCGACCGACCGACTCACGATGGTTTGGTTTGGAGTTCGAGAGGAGAAAAATTCTTAAATACATATTGGGCTATGTATATGAATATGTATATGAATTGGATGGTTGAGAATTTTCTGAGAAATGTCGAAGACAGCGACCGACGTGATCACTTGGTTTGGTACAGACTGCGCTCAGCATAAAATTACACATAATCATTTTGTGAATTAAAAACACATGTTTTTATGTAAGTCTTACGAATGCATGACGATGATTTATTTGATGGAGAATATCCGCTTTCGACTGTTTATCTTTCTTTTGAAGTATGCGGGGTGGGGGCATCAACAAGTTGGCATATTTTTCCCACGCAATTTTATTCGCAAGACAAGAATTTATAGCGTATAGGGAAGCTGTAGTTGGGCACACTTTCGTGGAGGAATATTTACAAAAGAAAAGTATGTACCTACCTACAGATACAGGGAGTCTATTCCCGATCTGTTAACCTGTGAAGTGATAAATAATTTATCAGTTCAGTTTTCACAGCTGTCAAACTGTCATTTTATCACTTCCCGAACTCATCATGATAAGCTTAAACAGATAAAAGGGTACAATTATGTACTAAATGATAGATCCCATCACCTCTGGGACAATTGTGCGCTTTCAAAGTTAGTTTAATTGTTTGTTCAGTCTAAAAGGCCTGTTTTATGAGCTTCGATCTCTGCAAATCAAAGTAAAGTAGGAGATTTAACACGCAATTAAAACAACTGCGCTCTACTTGACACTTCGAGGACTCACACTAGGTATTCATTGCCAGTAAGAGACACTTGGGAGCAGAGCTACCAATGTACTTCATATGTAGTAGATCTACTTCATTTATTTCTTTGTATACATATGATACGTTGTAACTTATTTTTGCTTCGTTTGATTCATTTTTATATAACGATTAAAATTTAATTTATTATGTGTTGTGTCGAATGTCAAAAAAATCATTTGCTTGATCTGAATGCACTCATCGGAAAAATCTACTACAATTTTCCTTCAATTTTCCAAACTGTCAAACTTTTTCTCATGGAGGCGAATTATGCACATTCAAGAATCTAGTTATCTTAAGTCGACTAGATTGGTCTGGATAAGATGTACCCTAAACGGAAAAACTTGATTTAATCGGGAACGTCACTTTTTCTACGTCAGCCACATATCCGAACTGTCAACTTAGTACTCACTCACGAATTTCATGACTAGATTCGGCAGCTATCCCTCGAAATATGGCCTTATGACACTTTCACAAAGCGACATAAGGCCATATTCGAACATACCTATGGCCTTTTGTCACTTTGCAAAAGTGTCATAAGGCCATAAAGCCATATTTCAAAAACCTATGGAACGTGAATTTATACCAATTTTACTATTATTTTTTAAACGATGGCAGGCAGCAATGTCAATGTCAACTGATTTCTTGGACAACAGCGCCTACACCGCAAGAATTGTTACTCATTCAACAGAGAATATGTATGGGGGGGGGGAGGGCATGCTACCCCCCTGCTTGGCTTTACTATTGGGTGAGTGCGAGGTTGGGATATGCAAAGTTCCTTTAGTAAAAATTCGAATTTTGCGCGAATTTTTTACTATTAATTTCTTCAACAGAAAATTGATAGCCTATATTCGAATTTTAATACTATTTTCTAAACTATGTTTCTATCAACTGTCTGCTGAAGAAAATATTAGTTAAAAATTCTTTTGTCGCTTTGATTATCTACAGATTGACTAATCAGAAAAGTAAAGTAACTTGAAAGTGACATAAGGCCATAATGGCAAGATGACAAGAGGCCATATGTTCGAATATGGTCTTATGTCGCTTTGTGAAAGTGTCATAAGGCCATATTTTGAAATATGGCCTTACGTCCCGGTACTCTCCATAAACGTCAACTGAAACAGCTGTTCATATGACCAATTTCATATGGAGGCAAATCGTGCAGAGATCCACCCCTCGTACAAATGATTATTAATGTCGTTTTCCATTGGTTTCACTCGGGGATCGGCTCAATCTAAAATCCAATGGAACAAGAAAACTGCTTCTGGTTGAATCTACAAAAGTATTGGTGAAATGCCAAAAAATAATCTACGGCAGCTGTCATCTGACTTGTATAAAACACATAAATTTCACTTGTGTGAGTGCTTCTTGAGTGGATTCTGACTTCAAATCGAGAAGCGAATTTCTCTTCTCAGAATCACCAGAAGAATATTTTTTGTGCCAATGGAACGGTTTCAGAAGCGAATTTTTCGATTCCGGACTCTCCCGGACGCTTCTTCTTTTCCCAATGGAAAACGACATAAGATAAACGGAACCTTATTCGACGTCAAGAACGAAGGACACGTGCACCATCTTTCAATTTAAATCGAGCTGCGTTTCGTTATTCTTCCGCACTCATATACAACTTCCTTCGGTGTTTATATATTGGGACATTGAATGACGTCTTTTCATTTCGTCATTCCAATTGAATTGGACGGTCTTGCTATTGCGTGTGGTCAGCCATCTATCGAAATTGCATTGTGAAGAATGAGTTGTCATCTATTTCTCGTGTATGAGACATAGCGGTAGTCCAAATTGTAAACTGGGGGTCAATTCCCGTTCTGTGATACTATGAAATGATAAATAATTTTTAATTTCAGTTTTCACAGGAGCTTTTCATTTTATTATTCACGAAAACACTTAATGCAATTCTCGAACTCATGATGATAAACAGTTGTCTAAATGTGTTCTAAAATGTACTAAATGATAAATGCTGTCACCTATGCGCTTGTTGTTGTTTGTTGAGTTTACATTTTGTATATTTTATAATTATGTCAGGCATAATCATAAGAGTAATTTTTAACAATAGGCGTCGTATTGAACAAAGGTGATTTATCAATTCGTTGTTTTGTTTTCAACAAAAATACTTACTTACTTAAGGTGGTGCTACAGTCCGGGGTGGACCTGGGCCTCAACCAATACGCCTCTCCAGTTAGCGCGATCTTTGGCTAACTGCCTCCAGTTGCGCACTCCAAGTTGGTTGAGGTCCCCTTCCACTTGAGCGCGCCACCTAAGGCGAGGTCTTCCTCTACTGCGTTGTCCCTCCGGGTTGGAGTCGAAGATTCTTCGAGCCGGAGCGTTGGTGTCCATTCGCTCTACATATCCTAGTCATCTAAGTCGGCTGATGCGCACTTTTCTGACCATGTCGCTGTCGATGTCGCTGTACAGGTCGTAGAGTCGCTGTTAAATCTTCTCCTCCAAATCCCGTCAACGCAAACGGGACCAAAAATCACTCGAAGAATTTTGCGTTCGAAGCGACCAAGAAGATCCTCATCCGTTTTTGCTAGGGTCCATGCTTCTGCGCCATAGAGCAGGACAGGGATGATGAGAGTCTTATATAGAATCTCTTTAGTGCTTCTTGACAAGGCCTTACTAATCAATTGCCGTCTTAGGCCAAAGAAACAGCGGTTGGCAAGAGTGATTCTTCGCTTGATTTCTGAAGTGATGTCATTTTCAGAGTTAATAGCGGATCCGAGGTAGACAAAGTCCCTAACTACCTCAAAATTATAGCTGTCTATCGTGACGTTCTGCCCGATTCGTCGATGTCGTGTGTCCCTTCTTGTTGACAGCATATATTTTGTTTTACCCTCATTCACCACTAAACCCATTTTTGCCGCTTCTGTACTAATACTTGCAAACGCACCAGTGACAGCTCGCTGTGTTGTACCAACAATGTCAATGTCGTCAGCGTATGCAAGCAGTTGCACAGACTTACAGAAAATTGTGCCTCTGGTGTTGGCTTGTGAGTTTCGCACAATCTTCTCAAGAATGATGTTGAAGAAGTCACATGACAGCGCATCACCTTGTCTAAATCCTTTTTTGACATCAAAGGTCTCGGTGAGATTGTTTCCGACCTTTACGGAGCAGCGAGCGTTCTCCATCGTCATTCTGCACAATCTGACAAGTTTGGCAGGGATGCCAAAACTAGACATGGCTCTGTATAGCTCGTCTCTATAAACGCTGTCATATGCGGCCTTAAAATCGACAAAAAGATGGTGAGTATCGATCTGGTATTCTTGGGTTTTTTCCAGGATCTGCCGTAGTGTGAATATTTGATCGGTCGTGGACTTACCGGGCCTAAAACCGCACTGATAGGGACCTATCAGATTGTTGACGAAAGGTTTCAGGCGTTCACACAGTACAGCAGATATGATCTTATACGCAGTGTTCAGGAGACTGATGCCTCCATAGTTGCGGCAGTTTAGAGAGTCTCCTTTCTTGTGGATCGGGCAAACGATGCTGAGGTTCCATTCATCAGGCATACTTTTTTCTAACCAAATTTTGGAGACGAGTTGGTGTATGCACTCTACCAATTCATCTCCGGCTGCCTTGAAGAGCTCGGTAGGTAAGCCGTCTGGTCCAGCAGCCTTGTTGGACTTCAGCTTGGATATTGCTATCCTCACTTCATTTTGGTCAGGTGGACGGAAGTCTTGGCTTTCATCAACCAGGTTGAATGGTTCATTCTGCCTTACAGCGGAATTTGTGTCGTCTTCGCCGTTTAGCAGTCTGCCAGAAATGGTTTTTCCATGTCATCAGCACCGACTGTGACTCTAATACAAGGTTTCCTTGTTCGTGTCGACAGGTCTCCGTTCGGGTCTTGTTGGCATGACACGTTCTTTTTACCTTTTGGTAAAACTTCCGAACATTGTTCCTGGAGTAACACCTCTCTATATCCTCGATCGCGCGCTTCTCAAAAATAATGCGTTCTTTTTTTCCTAGAAATAAAGTGGTAATTTTGCGATGTTCCCTTCGGGATAGTCATAAACCGTTCGAGGTACAACGCAACGCACAAGCAAACAAGGGCTCTTGTCGAAAGATGTATTGGTATTCTAAATTTACATGTCGACATAAGGATGTCAAATTGCAGTATGATTACGAAGTTGATATAGCGGGCGAGGGTCCGCACTCTTCATCGAATCAAATTCTGCAAGAAGGCAGACGCATTCGAAACAGAATAGTTAGCCAGGCATTTGATTTTTAAATAAAGCTTAAGTAAATGTTTTAAAAATAAAAGAGCAATAAACATTATTCCATTTCATTAATTCAAAATTATTTTGTATTTATCAGTGGTTTGAGCAACTCATCCAGTTGTTTATTTATGTTATTTTGGATTTTATTGTTTTCCGCCGTTAACATAATTTTCTTTTCCCCCAGCTTAATTTTCGGCTCTGCGAAATAAGGCCCCAATGAAATAAGGCCCCAAAAGAAAAATGAAATAAGGCCCCAAAAAATTATACAAGAAACAACAACAACGATTTTTAGTAGAATTTGTGGTGTTATTTCCTTTTTTGGGGCCTTATTTCATAATGAAATAAGACCCTAAAAGAAGAAATGAAATAAGTCACCAAAATTATTTTTTTATTATTAATTGTTACCCTTTCGATATGGAATGCGTTTAGGGGGCATGCTGCCCCCCTGCAACCCCCCTGCTTGGGTTTGCTTTTAGATTGCGGGGTGGGTGCGAGATTGAGTTTATAAAAAGTTCCTTTAATCTAAAGTAGTTTATCCAATATCAACAATATTAAATGAAAAGTAGTTTTTATTATTTTTAATTTCATTATGAAATAAACCACAAATTTGGGGCCTTATTTCATTTTCTCTTTTGGGGCCTTTTTTCCTTTCTTTTCTTTCACCTCTAAGCTCACGTTTTCACACTTCTTCACATACGAAATTGCTGTGATAAAAAACGGGAATTGACCCCCTGATAAGAAAACACGTGGAGAGTGTCCCTAACGCACTGTAAGTAGATATACTCTGGTGCATGCCTATAAGGACGCCTTGAATCAAATTTGGCAGCAGAGTCTTGCAGGTATAATTCTACAGTTAGCGTTCAGTTGTAACTGTAACTGACAAATACAAAATATGGCGCAATGGAGTTGGTGGTCTGCAATTTGACTCATTGCGTAGACGATAAAGACAAAATCCTTTCAGTTCAATCTACCCTTCCCTATTACACGACGCGACGTTAATCTTTCTTTCCTTCGCCTACAAATTCTGAGTCAGAGAATAACACTGACGCTTCCATCATAGAGTATATTTGTATCATCGTTGGCTTGCATACAAATGTAGGTACGCAATACATATATCTATATCGCAACTGTTTCTTTAAAAATGTATTCTTGAGTTTTAAATAAAAATTGTTACGTTTTCAACAACTAGTACTTGGGATAACAATTAGTTCTTGACACGACAATTTATTCTTAAATTCATAAAAAAGTAACTGTAAAACTTTCGCTTACTACAAGAAGCAAAGCAATCATCATTGTCTTATGAATTGCGAGCGCGTGAACAACAGTTTTTGTTAAATGTGCAAGATAAAAAAGTGAAATTAAAATGGAATTTGAGATGGATAAACCTGCTGATATCCTTGAATTATTTGTAAGTTGGGGATTATCCTGTGGCGGGCTGAAAGCATTGGAAGAGTGTCGCATAGCTTCCCAGGAACTGCTCAAAATTATCACTATCACACAAAAACTAAGTTGCTTTTATATAAAAAATATTATTAATTTTTCAACATGTGTAAAAAGTGTCACTTTAAACAGCTCTGAAGAAGTTGTTCGATTTTAGTTTTTGTAAGTTATTTTTAAGAATTGCTTATGCTTATGGAAAAAATATATGTTTCATTATAACACCTACCTAATTTTGAGCGTTTTATTTTTATTTTTCGTTGCTCTTAAATATGTAGATATTTCTAATATTTATATTGATTTTTGTGTGGAGAAGGAATAGTTTTTGGATTACTCAAACTAGGGGATGTTCTCAAGGTAAGTTTAAGTTTATATATAAAAATATTGGGATTTACCAATAAACATTTTTAGTTTCGCCTTTAAATTTTAGTAGTTCACAGTGGCAATATTTTTCATACAAATTTCGCAATTGTGAGCTTCCATAAATTTAAAGTCGGGATTAAAATTTATTGATGGTACGGCGCATTGGTTTTAAGCAAATAGACGTTTTGACATAATGTATAGAAATATCATAATAAATGTTTCCCGTATGGTTTACCTTTTAAATAAAACTTTTGGACATTTAGTTTTGCCGCTGCACTATATTTCTTACATTTCATTTCTGTCATGACACTTATATATGTATACTAGCTGACCCGGCAAACTTCGTTCCGCCCAAATTTGTTAATGTAATAATTCCGAGCATGCGCAATGCACTTCCTAATTTATGTAATTCGGCCAATTAAAATTCTTTATTCAAAAGTTATATTAAATGCAATATAAATAAATTATGAATAGCAATGTTGATTTGTTTCAATCAAACCGCAATGATTTTGACGTTTCGGCCAACCTTCCGCTTTTTCACTAAATTTACAATGTGAGAAACATGGGAAATCAAGATTGATGCCACTAATGCACAAACATCCATCGATTATCCTTGCAATAAATTATTGACATAGTGAAAGCGAGACGCACGGGAAATTGAAGTCGCACGAATGGTAAATCGTTCTAAATAAGCGAAATCTGCGGAATAAGAGTGTTTGCCTTTGAAATTTCCCCTCAAAATTATCACTTGCATGATATTTGATGTAAGATCCTTAACCATAAATCAAATGCGATCCTTTACAAAGTTTCGATACATTGCTGTTGCGCAACAGCATTTTAACTGAGCTGACTTTCAAGTCCAAATTATGAAGAGGTAAGCCCGAACATCTAAAGAATTAAAAAAAGTTTTTTTTCACATCAAAAGGTAGCATTATGCCCTTCCTTCCAACCAAAATCATAAGAATCGAACGATCCGTCCCCGAGTTATGAGTGCACATTCGGACGTCAGTCTCTTTTATATGTAACTGTATCCACCCGGCTTTGCCCATACCTTTCGTATTAAGTCTTGCTCACATTTCGCAAATTACTTTATTTGAACAGTGTCCATTAATAATTTTAATTATACAACTTTAGAAATAGAGTTTGATTTTATTTTTTAATGGGACGTGCCAAAATCCGTTTTCTTGTCCCGCTTGTGTTTTTCAAAGTACCACCTATAGGGTCAAAAACTATCCGAAATTTAAAACTGGAAGCAACCATATCCATCTACAAAATTTCAATCAACTTGGTAGAGCTGTTTCAGGTCCAAAAGTATCCTATCCTTCAAGCGGAAACGAAGAGTTTCGTCCCGAAAGAATTATATGTATAAATTAAGATGATTATTATTAAAGAAAATTTAATTAAACTGAAAAACGACATATACGCCTACAACGCCACATGTTTCAGTTTTTGTTAGAAATAATAAATTAATTATTTTATATGTATTTTATCAATATAATAACTCCGATCGAAGCATCTGTTTTAAACGATATTCATTTGTTTACATCCTCTTTGACGATATTTGCAGCACGCATTATGTCAATGTTATGCCATAAGGTTAAGCGCCATAAGGTTACATCAAAAATGTTTGAATTGTAAAAGCGGTATGGTTAGGTACATGAGATGTAATTTAATATGGTGGTTAAGTATTCTTAAATTTTCTAATTTTCCGCGCAATTTTCTTAATTTTTTCTTTCATAAGATTTTTCTCCTGACAATAACAAACACAACAAAAAAAGAATTAGTGAAATCGGTCCAGCCGTTCACGCGTGATGCCGTGACCAAGGGAAATATGGATTCGTTTTTAGGCCACTTCCTCAAGATGATAGCGGAAGGAATTGAGGGCGAAAAATCGGGAAGAGGTAGGAAGGTGGAAAGGTGGGAGACAAACACTTCCTTTTCTTTTTGTGCGTTACCTGAACGCAACAACAGCTTGACTCAATGCGATTCGTTCGAAGTCCATTTCTCGCTCCAGTTCCAGCTGTGGCATCCCCAATTTGCACAACAAAGTGCCACTTTGTTGCGCATTTCATCTGACATCTCCAGTTCATTATCCGATGTCACAGTGCGAATTCGATGCAAAATATCGTTGGCCATAATATCATTTTTATTATAATCAAAGTATCTACTTCATTTTAAAAAGTTACTTAATGTAACGTAGTAAACATAATTTATTAGAACAAACTTTTTAGGTACATACATATATTTAAAAAAAAAAATCAAAATTGTTGACAACAACAATTTGCTTGGAAAACAATTAAAATAATTGACAACAACAATTGCTTTTAAAATTTAAAATATTTTTTTTTTGTATTTGAAGTGTCACTACTTTATGTTATCCAATTTCTTTTTTTTTTCAAAGTATATTTCCCCATGAAAAAAATAAAAAATTTAGTGGTGGACCACCCTTAACATTTAGGGATATGAAAAATAGATGTTGTCCGATTCTCAACCCTAGCCAATATACACACTAAGTTTCACGAAAATCGGTGGAGCCGTTTCGGTGGAGTTCAACTACGCACCCCGTGACACGATAATTTTATATATTAGATATATTGTCTTACATAAAAAAAAATTCAAATAGATTTATTTCAACAACCATTATTTTTAAAGTATGTTGATAACGAGTTCTTAACGGAACAATTTAAGTTTTTGGAAATCTGCCAATTTAAATATTTTAACCAGCAACTGTTTTCTATGTTTTGTTGACAATTTGTTTTTGTGTCAACAATTTATATTTTTTAAATTTAACATTTATTGTTTTTGAACCAAGAATTTTCTCTCTAAAAATTTTAAATATTTTCATATTTGGCCACACAATTTAAATTGTTGAGGGTTTTTAACAACTCGTTCTAAAGACAACAGTTTACATTCTTAAAATTTTGACATTTTGTATCTTTAAGTCAAGAATAAAAGTTCTTTCATCACGAAAACACTTGCATTCTCAAATTAAGAATTTTAAGTACTTGGGTTCATTTTAAAGTACGAAAACTGTTGGGCCAAAGTATAAAATTCTTAATATTACAATTTTTTTTTCTGAGTGGTGGTATCTCGTTAGTTAATGTGATAGGTAAGCGAAATATGAATATTTGTATGCAAATGTGATAGTCAATCGATTAAAGAGATATTTAAAACATTAGGTGCTTTTTTAACACCGCTTGTTGTTTTAAGCCATCTCTTTATCTTTGATTGGGTGATAATCTGACCAACAACGGCTGGGCGCCCTGTGATTCCAATTAAAATTCCAACTTCACAGATAAACAACACGATCGATTAGCATAAATAAAAATCATTGAATGGGTCTGTTGTTTTAAACAAAGGCCAATAGAAAATCGAACGATTTTAATAACGTATTCATCTCGCCGCAATCTAAAAAACATATTTCATCAAATCGCCATAGTCAATATTTTGACTGATTTATTACAGAACGGAGCGACATGCTGATTTTTTTTTGTCATACATTTATCGAATTTGAAACTACAATCTACAACGACATCGTGTGAGATCCATACGCACAGAGTATTTTCGTATTTGCATTTCTTATTCATTCTTAACCCCGCGATCGGATTTGTATCTTTTTCGTAGTAATAAACCTTGAATCGTTTGAATTTCGGGCACAATCGCGCCAAAAACGATCACGAAAAAAAAATGAATAAGAGGAAGACATCTCTAATTGAAATGGTTCCATTTTGTTTTCTTTAAAAAAAAAGTCGGGCACTCGCGTTCATTGCCCACTAGGCTACACATCTAAATCTGCAGCTCTGAATTAAATCATAAATTTGAAATTCAAAAGTGGACTCCAAACGTAACTAATACTGCCTCACTGAAGCAGCGCCTAAGCGCAGTATAACCCAACGATCAGATGACGAGACCTGAGTGATGATACCCTCTGATCAATTAAAACCAAAAAAGTATCTTCGCTTCGTATACATAATATGTAAATGGGCGATTCCAAGAAATCGCTTTGTGGGTCGTGGGTATATAATATATACGCTCCCCAATTCGTCCGTCTCTAACATCGTTACGGTGGCGGCGGTGGTCCGGGGGCGCTGGAAAGGAATTCATGTTGAATTTCCTATTAAAATCGCTCAGCTGAAACGTTTGCTGATGACAATGAACGATCGCGTTTAAACGCATAGAAAGTATTGAGAAATCTTAGGTGGCCACGGTTCATTTCACTATCGGATATTGGATGATGATATTGTACTTCAAAGTAGACACGAATAATAAGCAAAGTTTGTTTATACTCTAAATGACGCTTAGCTACAGTTTTGCAGTGTTTACAAATGGATCTCCAGCAACATTATCGATGGGGTATGGGGGGTGGTGGGGAGCATAAACAAGAAATAAAAAATAAAATAAACGGAGAAGAACCCGATTTCCGTTGTCCCTGACAGCTTGGAGTTATATTCAACTCATGACTGCAAGTGTCTGACTTCTTGTTCTTGAACTATAGAACAGCAAGAACTGGAGTCGTGCGTGCAGGGTTTTAAATGGATTGACTGTGTCAAGATATGAATATATATATATATATGAATCCAGCGCCGCACTGGCACACACAGTCTGGCCTGTATGATACGCGTGGGGTCCATCTACGGAAAGAACTCAGGAGTGTTGCACTTGCACGTTTCGAGTTGTGTGGCGGGTTTCTTCTTTTATTTTCAATTCATTGATGATTTTCTCTTTAAGTGCCAGAGAGTTAACGTTGGCCTTTGTTTATATTGAGATTTTTGGTGGTCATTAGTCACAATGTATCTGTGTTTGCTAAGAACGATGTACATGTACACTCATCAGCAAAAGTATTTTGACCGAACTGCAAGTCTCTTTTCAAGGCGAATAATTTTTGAACCGTTACAGTTTTCACTCAGTGATTGGGATAAAGTGCTACCTATGATTGGATGCATAAATGAGAAAATTTGAGACCCATCGCTGGATAGCTCAGGCCTATTATTGGTGGTTAAAGTACGATTTTTTGACTGGCAAAAGTATTTTGACACGCTCACTCTTCAAGGTTTGTTTGGCGAAATATATCTACTGCTTTCATTTTAATTTAAATTAAATTAGATAGATTTATTGAGTACAGGGCACATATTCCGTATGTCGATTATAGCCAGACGATAGCTTTGCTTCACGTAACTCAATAATTGTCGAAACTCTATCGCCCAGATGATACAATTTGAGCGATATCTAAGCTTTGCAAACTTACTTACTTATTTAAGGTGGCGCTACAGTCCGGGGTTGACCTGGGCCTCAACAAATACGCCTCTCCAGTTAGCGCGATCTTTGGCAAACTGCCTCCAGTTGCGCACACCAAGTTGGTTGAGGTCCCCTTCCACTGCGGTGTCCCTCCGGGTTGGAATCAAAGACTCTCCGGGCCGGAGCGTTGGTGTCCATTCGCTCTACATCATATCCTAACCATCTTAGACGACTAATGCGTACTTTTCTGACCAGGTCGATGTCGCTGTACAGCTCGTAGAGTTCGCTGTTAAATCTTCTCCTCCAAATCCCGTCAACGCAAACGAGACCAAAAATCACTCGAAGAATTTTGCGTTCGAAGCGACCAAGAAGATCCTCATCCGTTTTTGCTAGGGTCCATGCTTCTGCGCCATAGAGCAGGACAGGGATGATGAGAGTCTTATATAGAATCTCCTTAGTGCTTCTTGACAAGGCCTTACTAATCAATTGCCGTCTTAGGCCAAAGAAACAGCGGTTGGCAAGTGCGATTCTTCGCTTGATTTCTGATGTGATGTCATTATCAGAGTTTATAGCGGAGCCGAGGTAGACAAAGTCCCTAACTACCTCAAAGTTATAGCTGTCTATCGTGACGTTCTGTCCGATTCGTCGATGTTGTGTGTCCCTTCTTGTTGACAGCATATATTTTGTTTTACCCTCATTCACCACTAAACCCATTTTTGCCGCTTCTGTACTAATACTTGCAAACGCACCAGTGACAGCTCGCTGTGTTCTGCCAACAATGCGAACAGTTAAGATTTTTTGTTGAATTTCAAGAAGGATAATTGACATTAGATAGTATTCTTCAAATGCTACCAAATATATAAATTACGACTTATCTACAGCCTTAGCCTCACGCAAAAGCAAGAAATATTGTGGAAAGGTGTATTGGTGTTTACAAAGGTACAAAACTTAGGTAAATCATTGATTCCCTATAACAAACATAAAATTACATGTTGTCATAATCCTCAGTCCGATTTAAAATTATAATTGAAAAAAGAAAAAGTATAGTTACGACCCCCGAAAAGTTGCGATTTTTGCAAATGTTTGTGCTGCCCTCCTTAACATTTGTATTGATAGTATGATAGTACAGCAATCAAAGAATACGAAGTGGAAAAAACCAGATGATATGAGACAGTTGGCTTTTAAAATAAAATAAGGGTCGAAATAAATATCTCACTTTTAGCCAAATGTAGGAAACGTAGGAGCGCTAACTGTAAAAATGTAGTTAGCGCTTTCAGATCAAACCAAACTGACAAACTGAAAAATTAAAAATCTGTTCCGCTTATTTTCTATTGAAATTAAACTTTCCCTTAGTATATAGAACGGGATCATGACGTAATCTCGAATGACAAAAATCTCGAACGCTAAAAATCTCCAAATTTTTTTTTTTAAATTCGAATGCAAAAATTTCGAATGTACAAATCACACAAACAGGCAATTATAATACAAAATTATATAACCACGACGCAATGTCAAATACCTTAACAGATGGTAAAAGGACTGCACTTGTGCAGCTTACATGCATTATATAGAGATATATATATATATCTAGGTCTAGGTGATATACGACACACGCAAAATAGTTGGTCCACCCACTTTCTTGCACTTGGAAACTTCTTTATTATTAGTTTAACATACAAACATATTTAATTTTTAAAAAAATAAAAAAACTTTTCATAGAAAATTATACTCTTTGATTGAATTACCGATACAAATAAGCAATATCACAAAAAATACCGTTAAAACTGTGTGTTGTTATGAGTGCAAAATAGTTTATCTACGTCATTCGCGATGCAAAAGAGTTGGTCTACTCCACATCATCGTATGATTAAGTTAACCGTTAGGAAAAATTAAGTAAAAACAAGTGTGCTCTTGCTTTGACAGGTTATACATAAGTGTACTTGTGCAATAAGTTGGAATTCATTTGTTGGGTTATCATGGCGCGTGGTGTTCCCTTATCTAAAGATCTTAGGGAATCAATTATAAAAGCTTTTGAAAATGGCTTTTCAAGCTACAAAATTTCAAAAAATTTCAATCTCCCTCGTTCATCAGTACAGAATATTATTTCGCTCTTTACTAAGATGGGTAACATTTAAACCCGAAAGAAAACTGGGCGGCCAACGATAGCTAGAGCCCGCGATTGTAGGGTATTAAAAAAATATAATTACGGAAAATCGTCGTCAAACTGCTGCTGGGGTAGCTGTAGAGTGGAAAAGCCGCATCAAAAAATAAATATCCGTCGACACTTGTAAGCGCAACATGAAGAAAATGGGATATAAATTTTACAAGGTTTGTTTAAAAATCTTTTGTTTATTTTGCATTGTGATTTTTTCAACCTATATTAATAGGCAAAAGAAAAGCCTCTTCTTACGCCAAGGCAAAAGAAAAGGCGACTTGAATGAGCTAAAGAGCACACAAATCGGACCTTACATCAGTGGCGGGAAGTAATTTGGAGCGATGAATCCAGATTTGAGGTTTGTGTTGGCGATGAGCGAAATCGTGTACTTCGCACCTCCAAAGAAGCTTTCCATAAAGACCATAAAGACTGTCTGAAACGAACGATAAAGTTTCCAACATCGCAAATTATATGGGGGTGCATGTCTGGGCGTGGTGTTGGTAGATTATGTTTTGTTGACGGCCTTGTGAATTCTGCGAAATATCGCAACATCTTGGAAGATCATCTGCTTCCATCAATAACACAACTTCCGTCAACCGAGGGAGTCTACGTATTTCAGCAAGACGGTGCATCTTGCCATACGGCAAAGGCAACTAAAGCCTGGTTATCTACTGAAGCCATTCCTTTAATCGAATGGCCATTCAGCAGCCCTGATCTTTCGCCAATCGAAACTCTATGGCACAAAATGAAACAAAAGTTAAGACAGCAACCAGCAAGGACCCGCACAGATCAACGATAGACTATCAATAATATTTGGCAATCATTTACAACCGATGATTGCCAAAAACTTGTGAACACAATGCCACAACGAATTCAAGCAGTGATAGCAAAGAAAGGTGATGTAACGCAGTGGTAAAATCACATTTTTAATTCTTAGACCAACTATTTTGCACTCAAACAAAAGATGAAAAAAATATTACTTATGTTTATTCAGTAATAACTTCAAGTGTAACAACTTGTTGATTAAACTTTTGTTTTATTTGTAGCAAAAATATAAATAAAAAATTATTTTCGTAAACAAAACTTTTTATTTTAAGAAACAAAACAAGTTTGAATTTCTAAACAGAATGTATTCGTAATCAAATAGCATAGACCAACTATTTTGCGTTTGGGCTCGTAGATATGTTAAAAAAATTATTACCGTCAATGCAGAACTTCACGGAAACAATAGCAAAAAAATTATCATAAAATCCTATCCTTTCAAGGCATTTGCTTTCCTGGAGAGGAGTGACCGGTTGTGGTAAAACCCAACGACCGAAAATAAACAGTATAGGTTTACCTGCTTCATCATTTTGATATTTCAGTGTGAAAAAATATGCTCTACAAAGTGAAATATGAATTTATACCTATCAAAACATGCAGAAATAACGAATAAGGCTGAATATTTGTACTTAGTTTTCAAATTTTATCCCAAAAAATACCATGCTTTTGCATGAATCCGGTTGAGTTGCCCTAGTAATCTCTATTAATTTATCGCAATATCTCTACAACGCACATTATGATCACTTGTTGCGTTAATGAAATGAATGCATTAAAACACCTCACGAATAAACCTAAAAGACAACATTAAAAAATATGTTATAACTGAATATTATTGGATATTTCAGAAATACAAACAAACTAAAACCGAATGGCAGCACCCCACATAATATGCCGCTCTCAAAAGCTCCAAAAAGCACCAAAACCGAAAGTTCTTTTAAAAAATTCAAAGAAAAACCCTTAATGATATGCTAAAATTGACATATGGTAACATTTCTCTGATGTGCTACAGTCACTCACACTGCTTATTTTGGTTGATGATAATGATAATAGCAAGCGAACACAAGCGATGGTGGATCGTGCTCATTCTGCCCGCGGCTGTGTGGCAGACTGGTTGTGGAGGGATGTACGCGAATTTCAAGAAAATTACAGCAACAAAATTCTTTGGAATGCCAGTGGTTTCGTTTTTATTTCAGTGGCAAATCTTGTGTTTGAGTGCCGTGAGAGTGGCTACAGGCCCCACTGGTAGAAAAAAGAGCTTCCCATAAGGCCTGTACTGACAATTTTTCATGGACAGAGTATAGGTATCTGTAAAAGAAAATCCTATATTTTATCTTTTTCGAGTGGATTGTATCTGTGTATCTTTATTTTCTGATTGTATCCAAAAAGATACAATTGTATCCACTTTCTCATCACAACTGGGTTGTAAGCTGTAACATCCTATTGGCATATGTACGGCGACGTAAATGGTCTTGTGGAAGAAGCTCTTGTGTCGACTGAATCTTAAATGGAAACAAATGCAAATCCTTGTGCAAAATTGTCGCCAAAGTTGTTCTTTGAAGACCAACCTCCTAAGCACGGCGTCAAATTGAGGTTGATGGATTGTTTTGAACACTTCCTTGAGTAGCAGTAATGGTTTCAGCCGATCTTGCAGTACGTTGTGGTTCATGCTTGGGCCTATCACCCAGAGACAATACTGAGACCCCCAACTTCGACCGATTAACAGTTATTTGCCTACAAGCTACATTTTACGCTCCCAAAAAGTTTAGGTGCGCTAGTATTGTTGCATAGAAATTCGTATTGACAAATGTCAAAAATCCTCTCAACCAACACATTCGTACCTAATCTTTTTACATTTCACTGTGGGCAAAGCAAAACGGATAGGAATTGGCGTACACAGATAGGGCAACAAAATGGCGGATTCCTGGCAAAAATTGAGGGGGCCAGCGGCAAGAGGATTGTGCGTTGGGGGTCTCAGTATGATTTGTTTATGCTATCACCCACAGACCCTCTTTCTTCGAAATCATTCACTACACGTTAAATAGTGCGTTTTGTTGGCACGTTGTTTCTCCCAAAAATTTCACGTAACTTTCTCATCGTCACAGTAATCGATGATTGATTTTGATAAAATGTTTTAACGATTAAGACACCTTGGTTTATCGAATATTTTTCCATAAAAAATTTGCCACGTGTCTTCTTCACGACTGCCAAATATGAACTGTCAAGACTAATGCTTACCAAAAAGGCGGCAAATCAAAGTAGTATACCTTCCCGGCGGACACCCTGTATAAAACAACTATACTACATTCTTGAACATTAAGATTTTTCGTTTAATATGCCATCATTACAAAAAAGAAAATAAGGAAGTTCGTTTTTTCTCTATAACAAAATTGACTGACTTTGAAAAGCTATTTATGTCAAACTAGATAGATTTTTTTTTTTTACTGTTTCTGAAGCTCCGTTTGTATTTATAGGTATCTGTTAGAAAAAACAAAACAGCGAATTTAGCATTTTTGCCACAAGATTTGCCTTTTTGGACCACAGAGCGTCGTTACACCGGCAGCTAATTCTAGAGTTGACACACCAGGGACCAGGCAAAGGCAAGCCGTTCTTTAATAACCTTTCGTACACTTTAGGCATGAAATTCATCAACATCTTTGACCCCAATTCCATCATCACCTATATCTGTTTTACCCAAAATAATGAACACAAGAACCAAAGCAAGTTTGCAGGATAATGGTTCATTTACATTTTACAACCCGCGGAAGGCTAATAGGTCCATAATCTACTTGAGAATCCGTAAGAGGAAACAATGAATACCTATGTTTTCAAAAATCAAGTAAACAAATCACAACAACAAAATCAAGAGCCACGATAACCGACTTTCAGTTCGCTTTACTCGTAGCTGCTTCCATCCGATTGTAAACCTCTTTCGCAAGAAAACTGTTAATGAAAAACCATGCCAATGAAAAATGTTAAGGACAAGATCATTTGCAATGATTGTCCTTTTGATTTATAGCAGTTGTATCTACAACCAATGTATCCCCCTGACGCTACATTACAAATACGGTCTATATGTATCCACCTCCCCTTCCCAGTCCACGTTAGTGTATCACAAATTCATTGAGCAAAATCTAAAACGATGTCGTCATAATGGAGGGTTCAGTAGCAAAAAATCCCTTACCCACCCTTTATTGCGACGCAAAACAATATTATTCGCTTGCTCTATGACGGTGGCACTTATGTAGCCGCAGTCACCATATCCATGAGTCATCAACATGTCGACACAACGTGCCGCGACTAAAAGGGCTACACTGCATGGCGGTGTGAGTGCGTGCTCTTGCTATATCCAATGTCCACCATTCCCCTAACCCCATGCGGGGTTCCAAGGTTGCAATTATGCATAACTGCGCCTTGATAAAATGTGCGCGCCTTTGTCTGTAGCAAGTTTTGGAGCACCAAGCGAGGCATGTTGTATGGATCTCGATGCATGGGAGGGATGCCAGACTTTGTAGAAAATTCGAGGGGGATTTGTGGGAATACTTTTTTTGCGGACATCTTCCGGTTATGCAAGTTTTTATTATACAGAATATGTAGGTATGTTATAAAGTGGAGTAACTGTTATGTAGAATTGTTTTGCTTCAACAAAATGTGGGGCACGATTCATCGGCTTGTAATGTAATTCGGAAAACGACGTGGGAGTACAATACACGTTCAAGACCTCCTTTGGATTGGGACGTTGTCGGTAGGTGGATGTCAAAGGATGATGAACGTCATTGAATAGTCTTGTATGTTTTTTTATATATGAATTTTGCTGAATACTATGTACAATGAAGCATATACCTAAGCAATGAAGGTATATGAAGATTCAAAAATATGTGCGTTGTAGCTTCCCTTACAATAATAAACTCGGTCGTTTAAGTCAAATCTGAAACCGTTTTCATACGAAACTTTGTGCAAAAAAAAAAAAAAAAAAAACACTTTCCCTCAAAAACCGTTTGACAGACGGCTGTCAAATATTTTAAAACAAGAGGTCTGTTCCTTTACTTTTAAATCTTACGAATTTTTTACTAATTCTTACGAATTTTTACTCAATGCCGTTCCTTAACTCAAAAAATTCGTAAAAGAGAGCGTCATCGAGAGAGCAAGATATTACCCCTCCACTGAGAATCTTACGAATTTTTACTCAACAATTTTCTTGGTGTAAGAAGTGAAAAAGCTGTCAGTCACCTTACAACTATAAGCTGATTTGAAATTTGTTGTCCCATTTGGCATATGCGTTGATTATTTTTTTACTTCTTGCTTATTAAAATGGTATCAACAGGCGGCAAAATAAAATTGAATGTTCTCTTTGATTCTTTTAGATATTGGCGTCTCTTCCATGTATCTCATTCTTAATGCAGTGTCGCTTTTTCCTCTTCTCGAATGCTTGTAGTTCAATCAGTACAAACTCTTCCACATACTCAGATACATCAAAATAAAGTTAAAAATAAATAATAGATCTAATTTTCTTAGTAAATTAACAAATTCTTTGAGTTTATCAGACATTTTAACGACTTTTCGTAAAATTTTTTGGAATATTTGATCTATGTATCTGTCATTCTTCATAAATTACTACAAAAGCGTTCCTTAACTTTTTCGTAAGTGTCTCTCTCTGTGAGAGAATTTATTCCCACCACTGCCATTTTGACAGTCTTTTCCATTCTTACTACAAAAGTAAAGGAACAGACCTAAGATAAAGAAGCAAGTTAGTTTACACGAATTTAAGCTCCCGCCTAAAAAGCTAACCGAATACAAAGTTGTTGTAATTCAACATCCTCCAGTATTTTGGTTTAACACTTTGTGTTGCGTGTAAAGATTGTTGGGAGTGTTATGACACTGCTAATATTAAATAAATGAGTGATCCACTGTCGACAAAGTGTTTGTCTTCAATAGTAGGTACATAGGTACCCATACTGGAAATTAAGGCAGATTGAGGCTATTTTTCAAGGTGCAGGAAGATAAGTCCCCGGGAACTAAGTCCACAGAGGGACCACTTAGTGAGAAATAAAACCACTGTCGTGAAGTGAACTTAATTCCCATGTGAGGCCAAGTTGTGGCCATACGTAAAACGAAACCGTAAAAATTTTCTTTTGCATTTTTTAACCACTTAGACCTGATGGTTAAACTCAATCTTGGTCATAAAATGTTGCTTATGAATTTATAAAGCAAGTTTATCAAAAATAATAAGCGAATGATCTTTAAATTTTCTGGAAAACTAATTTATTCACTTTTCCGTACGAAAAAACTCTTCCGATCAGCTTTCCAGTCAATTCCACAAAAAAAAAAAAAATCATTCCACTGAAATACATATTTCATTTCTTTACTGTTCCATCTGTCAGGATTTTTTTTTTTTTTCTGATGGATTGTAATCAGTGGTGGTTGGTTTGTTGTAATGGTTTTTGTAGGGAAACACTTTTCGGTTTGTTTCTGACCGAATTTTTGCTATGACCGCCTAAACGTAAAAAATAATAATTTTCACACTGTTCCAACTTTTTCGGTTACATTTTACGTATGTTATGACTTATGAGATGACTATAACTAGGGCCTAAGGTGAGAAATAAATTTTGAAAACTTTAAGTGGTTTCATTTCCTTTGTATATGTATAGATTTCGAGAGATATTCGAATCAGACCACCATTGTTGGGTCTCTTTTCGTCTCTCTACAACTATAAAAGTTACCCAGTAAGATTCTCATAATTTCTCCAGAGTTCATCCCTGTGCTTGATTCCTAGTGTTAACGCTAGCATCTGCTCATGGGAGATCTATTTCATCGATTGGGTCTCGACCCGATGTCTCAGATTATTCCAGGCATAGTTTAAAGGTATCATCCTCTTTAAGGCTAATCTTCCTTAAGTGATAACCGAAATTACCATGTCCTGTAGACAAAACCACCACCCCTTTCAATGTTCCTCGACTCATGTTTAGAACCCTTCTTTGAGTTGAGCAGGTCGGCCACTTAATTGCCAGTTTAGCCTGTCTACATTAGTCCACGGTTGACCCCCTTCTCAGGTGTTCTACCGTGATCCATTTGTAAATCAGCTGTTCTACCATTCCTCTGCCAATTGAAGAGAATGTTTCTGGTCTCAGCAACTTTTCAGTTGACCCCTGTTTTCCAAGGGAGTCCGCCTTTTCGTTCGTTCCTATGTGTCCTCGTACCCAAGTCAGTGTTACTTCATTTTTAGATGAACACTTATTGAGCTTGAGTAAACTCTCTGATGTTTGTTTGTTCCATTCGTCTAATCACCGCCTGATTGTCCAGTGCTTTAAGGATATTTCTTCCCTCCACCCGACTCTCAAGCAAGTAGCCCAATGCATGCAGCAATGCAATCATTTCAGCCTGGTATACGGAAGTGTGTTTCGAAGTTAGTTCGATCTTCTTATTTTTGAATGCGTTCTAAGTTCCCATAAGAGAGTGGACTTAGATCCCACCTTACATGAGTGGACTTAGTTCCCACCTTACATGGGAACTAAGTTCACTGCACGAAATTGGTTTTACTTCGCTGGGTCTTATTTCCCTGCACCATTTTTCAAGTTGTATAGCATGACTCGACAGTTCGGACGAGTTCTTTGAAATCATTAGATAAGAAAGTAGCTACCCGTATGGAACTGTGAAGCATTATCACAATGGTTCTAATCCAACTTTGGGGTAAGACAAGGATGTGTTCTGAAAAGAACACCTAAATTGAGTAAAATGCAGATAATTAAATCGCTTCAATATGTTGTTTGCACAATCACCAGATTACTACTCACTATACCCTATTCACACCGAACTGGGTTTTCGCGAATACACTCGAAAACGTCATCGAAAACAGAAGCTTTTAGTTTGGATTTTATTTAAAAAAGAGGAAGTCCTTAATAAAAGACCCTGCACTTAAAATCAGGTAAATTGCGGTGAATGAAAATCATGTAGCTTCCTACCTTTTACAATAAAAAATTTATTCAAATCAGTTTCACACAGTAAAATTAAGTAATAAACAAAAAAATATTCAATATTATACAACACATAATCAGATTAAACATCCATTTACTCACCTTCAAAGACACCAAATCTAGGCCAGCTTAGGCTTATACTCTCCGTCAAGCCAAATAGAAATTCCACAGCAAATACCTTTTTTTTATTAACCCGGAAGGCAAACACAAACCCAATTTAGCATCAAATGGGAAACGTTCATTAAAAAATAAAGGAAACTTTAGAACTTAACAGCGCTTTGTGCAATAGCCGCCTTAGTCTTGCAAAGACCGATACTCTGCTGTGTAATGTCTTTCTGCTTCAATGTTTGCCAATTGCCACTTCACATCCGCACACTCTTCACTTGGTAAAACTTCATTCCAACCGCACTAGTAGAATGCCATATTGTGTGCGATAATGACTGACGGGCTCGCTGTGTAGGGAAGTTCAATGCAAAGACAGACCAAAGATCATCGGCAGCACCAAGTGCAACAGACTGACAGCGGATAAATTCATCCACCCCATCCACAGGCTTTAAGCTAAGGGGAAATCCGAACGACCTTAGCACGCCTTATCTTTTAACACGCATAAGTCAAGCACGATAATGATCGTCACTATTGTTGCAAAAGCTGATAGCCACGCAAAGATGCCAATAAGCTCTTTTTATTTTATCTGCAGTCGATCAATTTAGTAGGCAGATTTTTGAAAAATCTTTCCGGATTCTCACTGCTTTCTCTGTTTCAATATTGGATCGTGCATGAACGCTGAGTTGCAACCGATCAATATAGCTCGACTTGCATTCGACGATCTTTGTTAGTTGAACTTTGCTGATCTGCTTCCGTCATCGACCATCATCATCATCGGCTTAGTTGCTCCTCCTCGTGTCTATTTTTACGAATAACGGTTGCAGTCACCACTTCTACTATACCTCGACCATAATCACCCCCACGTCAACCCCCCATAGGGAGTCCAATACACGATCTGTGAGGTGCATTCTTGTTGCAAGAATTTGCAGAAGCAGCACTATGCACCACTGAGAGATTCCGATTACACACTGCAGAACCGCAAGTCAGTCATCTTTATCATCACAGATCACATACAAGAAAAAAAAAAAAAAAAAAACTGCACTAAAACTGGTCTTCTAAGGTTCGTTTCGTTGATGGGTCGGGTTGTTTGGCCCTGGCCATTGATCGAGATCACTGAGATTTAAGCTAGTCCCATTCGACTGATAAAAATTGTTCTTTACTCAAACGAAAAATAAATAAACAAAAAAAAAAAAAAAAACAGAACACAACCATCTTCGACGAAAGTCCGCGCACAAGTGATTCCTCGGTTTCGTTGAACATTGTCTCCTGCTGGTTTCTACCACCATTCGTGACGACGACATCGACAACGACGAAGATGGTGACGACAAAGACGACGAGGCTGAAGAAGATGAACAAGAACAACGGACACAGAGTACAGAGGCGATGGCGGCGACGGCGATCGGCGACTACTACGAACACGAAGCGAAACTCGAATCGAATCGAACTCGATGACGAAGACGATACAACGAAGAAGAAGGTGAAGCGCACACACTAAACAAAAAATAAATAAACACAACCCAGTCGCATTCAACGGAAAACAACAACACAACCCAATAATGATTGGTCTTCCATTCCTCTTTACAATTTCACCACAGCAACAACGGATACAGACAGAACAGAAGCGACACCGGCAGACGGCAGCTGCTGATTTTACCTCGTCCACACACTGCTATTTTGCTGTCCATTCTTTCTTATTCTTTGCCATTCAATGCAACAGTAGACAATCCATCCACGAACCACTGCACTAACACAACGCTACCGCCATTGCCATCTGGTTAGCATTCGCTTAGCACCCCTCGTGCAAGCAGTTTTTGCCACCATCCAACAACCATTCGAACAGGAAAATTTAAGACCTCCGAATCAGCTCTGTTAATTGGTATGAAGAAGTTGTTGGCGCTGTTAAGTGGCTGTTAATTTGAATCGTTGTCTATGATTTGAGGAGATTTAGTAGAGCAGGGGTTGATGTTGTTCTTGTGCACAGCAATTGGAAGACTTTGACAAAAATGAAAAGCAATTGATAGGTAACTGCAATTCAAAACAAGATTGGAACGATACAGGGGAAAAGTTTCATGATGCGGCTTTAAAAAAGTCTGCCCTTAGCTGACAGATAAACAGTTTTTAGCTAAGAGGTTCGCTGGTATATAGTGTGGCCTTAAACTTGCCTAAGAAAGAAAGAAATATGAAACAGCACTTTTGGATGTGTCATACTATCCTAACCCCTTTTGGACCAGCATTGGATTTTGAAAGGTCAAAGATCCTTATCATCCTCGAAACGTTGTATTGGAAACGTTACTTAGAGGTAACGCATCTTTACAAATGACTACTGGGAAAGATGGAGGGGCGAAGAGGAAATAAAAATTACGGAACTATTACACCACTGATCAGCTCTTCAATAACGCTGCTTCTCTTGTTTGAGAGCACGCTTCTTTGGTAATTGCCACGATTTAGAAACAACACCCCTAACAGATTGAAGATGATTGATAAAAAAGAGTTTTGTAAGTTGCATGTCCTCCCATACCTATATACTTACTAAGGATAAAAGGGTTATCACTCAAATGCTTGTGGATGAAAGTTGAAAGATGCAAATTGCTTCGCAAACCTAATCTTATCAAGCTAGGTTATGCCGATTCGTAACAAAGTTTTCGTTAAAAGAATATGCCCGCGTAGTGCATCAGCCTATTTATGTTCTTTATTTATTTATTTATTTATTTATTTATTTATTTATTTATTTATTCATCTACGGATATTAAATCTTCCAGATTACTAACAATTTAATATGTAATTAGATAATATAAAAGATAAGTTAAAGCTAATGTACAATATTTTGTAATTTTATTTTAAATTCTAATCTATTCACTAAGAGATCCAGTTCATTACATATAGAATTAAAGAGTTTTATACATTTAGAAAAAGATTCATTGCAACCATAATTGTATCTATGTTTTGGATTGTTTAAAAGATGTCGTAGACGTAATCTTCTCTCTGGAATACAGATTTCAAAGTAGGTAATAATTTTTGGATACTTAATACGATATGAAAATACATCATGAACAAACAATATGCACTGAACAGACCGTCTTTTTTCTAATAAATCAAGACCAATTAAGGCACATCTAGATGCATATGAAGGAGAATCATTTCTCCACCTTAATTGCATGACTACAAACCTTGTAAAAGATTTTTGAACTCTTTCAAAACGTGTTATCCCAATAGAGGAAGAAGGACACCATACAATTGAACAATACTCAAGAATTGGACGAACTTAAGACATGTAAACCGATTTTAAAGCATAAGGGTTGGAGAATTCATTGCAGTTTAACGAAACCAAGCATTGAATGTGTCCTGGCTATAATATAGTCTACATGTAACGAAAATGACAACTTCGGATCAAAATTGACTCCAAGATCACGAATCTCAGATTTGCGATCAAGAATCTGGTTGGGTTTTGATTTTGTTCATCCTTTAGGCTTAGTAGAAGCTAGGTTTAATGTCTTAAAGGTAACAATCTAAGTCCCAAGTTATAATCTAAAGCTAATAACTTAAGCTTGAATCTAAGAATAGTTATGAGATCGAATTTTAGGAACGAAAAGAGTGCTGTGGCTGAGGTCAGAAACAGTGGGGTTTGAGTTAACCCGAGAACGAGAACTATAGAAAATTATAGAAAAGCCAGGAATACGAGGGTTAGCGTTGTTGTTGAGAGACGCGCAATCGACGGAGTCTGAATGTTTGCTGCTTACTTGCCTTAAGTTACTAATTTTGAGACGGTCGCAAAAATGATCTCAGTTAGAGAATCATTCCAAAAAAGACCATAAAGAGCATATGGCCCATGGTTCCTCAATTTTAATGGAAGAGTACCGAACAGATATTTAAATAAGTGAAGCGATTTTGTTTATTTTACAGCAAAGCCCTCTGTCCTTAGCTAGCTTCGCAGAGACTCCAATTTTCATTTATTGTTTTCCTTGAGTTTGTTCTCGGAAAGTCCACTGTCTAGAGCAGAGCTGTGACCTTTTTACTTGCTTACTTAACTGAATAGGAGCTATTTTTTTCAATACTCTACCATTTCCGAAGGGCGGTACAGAATTAGGAATATTCTATAGCTGCTTTCATTTAAGTAGCAATCTTAATATAAAAACCTTAATAAGGGATTAAATTGCTGACCTACGAAAGACCTTGATATCTGCGTGGCGCAATTTTAGGCTCTGAATATAGGCATGCAGTCTTCCGAACAATTAACGGAGACACTAGACCACTATAAGGTAGATAGAATTCCGGAAATATGCGGTGAGAAGATTAGAAAACTGCAAAATTTATGGACGTAATCTTAGACTTTTGACAACTGAGCTTTTACCTTTTAAAAATCTAAAAACCGATAATATCAGCCTTATATATGCTTTGTGTTGATTCCCCCATGAAGAAGAAAGACGATTTTATCTAAGAGTAGATAACTATAATCTGTTTTGCTAATATTCGGAAGCACAAAGTTCGATTTATCATGCTCGGAATCGGTGGATTTGAGATAAAAAAGTACAAAGTAACTTACTTTTTCAAAGCTATTTTGAAAAAAAAACAGCAGACAACCCAAAATCCGCTGTCTAGCAGAAGCAGAATGAACCATTTAACTTGGAAGATGAAAGATGTTAGATAAGTTTTAAAGTTTTTTGAGATATTTTCAAGACTTTTCATAATGCAAAAAGACCCATTGACGATGGTAGACTTTTCTAGCATAAGACTGCACTGGTAACTGCTGCAGTGAGGAAACGTATGTCTCTATGGTTCGTATTTGTACTGTTGAGGAATTTCTTTGTGAATAGGACAATCGATAGCCAAACTGCAGAAGTGAGCTAATGCATTCCTTCAAGCAAGTCATCTTCAACTGTTTGTTTGGTATGGATATTGCTGTCATTGTATCATGACTTTCATAACCATTGCTTGAATTGTTGATTTTCACAGTCTGCAAAAGTGCATTTTCACATTCTCAGTACCGATTGTGTTTTTGTACTTTATTTACATGATTTATTATTTATTTTGGTGGTTGGGTGCTGTATGAATAGGGTAGGCACTGATTGGCGTCAACTTGGCGATGCCCAGTCGTTGTAACTGTTCATACACATCAATTGTGCTTATTTTACCTCCGCGTGGTAGCCACCGGGTACTGGTCTTGTCCTTCCGGGCATTACTTGCTAAACTTATAAGCGCGAGTGTTGAACACGAAGAAAATAGCAACACTATAATGCTCTGTCGGAATGACTGCCTGATCGAGTCTCAGAGGTCTTACATGAGCCCCTCAGAAAGAGGACGTACGGCGGATGAATTCACATGGTTGAATCAACGGTGGCGTCAACAGTCAACATGGCAGATACCTCAATGAGCTACTTTGACGTATTTGGAGCTGAGGTCATTGAGGATTTTTCAGCACTAGTCAGGGTGTTGAAATAGAGATGGTGGCGGAAGAGCCCTCAATGGGTCAACGGCAGCTCTCACATCCCCGCAGCGGGTTACTGACTCCGGAATATTCCGGCTCCTTTTGCCCAAGGGGTTACAGAAAGGGCCTGGTCCTCCAGGTTGGGGGTTGTGCGTGGGGTTAACGACCCTACCACGGAAAAAAAAGAATTGTTGCGAAGCAACCAAAAGCCTCGGATAAGGACGGATTCACTGTTGACGACCCTGCAAAACGAAAAAAGGACAATGACGTTCGGATTTGCACGTGGAATGTTCGAACTCTGAACAGACCGCGTGCAGCCGAACAACTAGCGGAGGCCCTAGACTGCTACAAAGCAGGTATCACCGCCATCCAGGAAGTGCGGTGGGATGGGCCGGGCAAAAGGAGGATGAAAAACTGTGACATTTACTACGGTGACTGCTACAGAGAACAAAAGCAGCGTCTATTTGGATGCGGATTTGTTGTAAGCGGCAGACTTAGGCAAGAAGTCTTGAGCTTTCGACACGTTAGTGAACGCCTTACAACTATCCGCATCAAGGCTAAATTCGCCAACATCAGCCTGATATGCGCTCACGCCCCCACAGAAGATAAAGACGATGCTACCAAAGAGTGTTTCTACGAGCTCCTCGACAAAACATATGAGCAATGTCCTAAGCATGACGTTAAAATCGTCTTGGGTGATTTTAACGCCAAAATAGGAAAGGAGGACATCTTTGGTAGCACAATCGGAAAACACAGCCTACACGACACCACGTCTGGAAACGGACTTAGGCTGATTGATTTTGCTGCGGGACGTAATGTTACCATAGCTAGCTCACGGTTTCCTCACCTCAATATACACAAAGGAACATGGCGGTCACCTGATCATCAAACCGTCAACCAAATTGATCACGTTGCGATCGACGCAAGGCACTCCTCCAGTATTCTAGATGTCCGAACTTTCCGAGCGGCCAACATAGACTCGGACCACTACCTTGTTGTAGCCAAGGTACGGATGCGGATATCCAAGACGCCACAACAACGAGAAAATACTGTGAGGAGATTTAACGTTGGACGACTACAAACGCAACAAACCGCCAGAACCTTTGCCGATCGCGTATCCCTCAACCTCTCGAGAAGTCCTATGCTGCCAGCATCAAGTGCCGAAGACCAGTGGCGCCGATGCCAAGAAGCCATCAAAAACGCCGCAACTGATGTGCTCGGTTTCACCAGTCCACCCCCCCGAAACCCCTGGTTTGACGAAGAGTGCCGGCAAGCACATGCAGCAAAACAAAGTGCCTACGAAGCGTCGCTGCATAGAAGGACGAGAGCAGCTCGTCAGCTCTACGAGCAAAAAAGGAGGGAAGAACATCGGCTTCTCCGGAGAAAAAAGAGAGAGCATGAGAAGCGCGCGATCGAGGATATAGAGAGGTGTTACTCCAGGAACAATGTTCGGAAGTTTTACCAAAAGGTAAAAAGAACGTGTCATGGCAACAAGACCCGAACGGAGACCTGTAGAGACGAGCAAGGAAACCTTGTAGTAGAGTCACAGTCGGTGCTGAGGACATGGAAAAACCATTTCTGCAGACTGCTAAACGGCGAAGACGACACAAATTCCGCTGTTAGGCAGAACGATCCATTCAACCTGGACGATGACAGCCAAGATTTCCGTCCACCTGACCAAAATGAAGTGAGGATAGCAATATCTAAGCTTAAATCCAACAAGGCTGCTGGTCCAGACGGCTTACCTGCCGAGCTCTTCAAGGCAGCCGGAGATGACTTGGTAGAGTGCATACACCAACTCATCTCCAAGATTTGGTTAGAGGAAAGTATGCCTGATGAATGGAACCTCAGCATTGTTTGCCCGATCCACAAGAAAGGAGACCCTCTAAACTGCGCCAACTACAGAGGCATCAGTCTCCTGAACACTGCGTATAAGATCATGTCTGCTGTATTGTGTGAACGCCTGAAACCATTCGTCAACGATCTGATAGGTCCCTATCAGTGCGGTTTTAGGCCCGGTAAGTCCACGACCGATCAAATATTCACACTACGGCAGATCCTGGAAAAAACCCAAGAATTCCAGATCGATACTCACCATCTTTTTGTCGATTTTAAGGCCGCATATGACAGCGTTTATAGAGACGAGCTATACAGAGCCATGTCTAGTTTTGGCATCCCTGCCAAACTTGTCAGATTGTGCAGAATGACGATGGAGAATGCTCGCTGCTCCGTAAAGGTCGGAAACAATCTCACCGAGACCTTTGATGTCAAAAAAGGATTTAGACAAGGTGATGCGCTGTCATGTGACTTCTTCAACATCATTCTTGAGAAGATTGTGCGAAACTCACAAGCCAACACCAGAGGCACAATTTTCTATAAGTCTGTGCAACTGCTTGCATACGCTGACGACATTGACATTGTTGGTACAACACAGCGAGCTGTCACTGGTGCGTTTGCAAGTATTAGTGCAGAAGCGGCAAAAATGGGTTTAGTGGTGAATGAGGGTAAAACAAAATATATGCTGTCAACAAGAAGGGACACACGACATCGACGAATCGGGCAGAACGTCACGATAGACAGCTATAACTTTGAGGTAGTTAGGGACTTTGTCTACCTCGGCTCCGCTATAAACTCTGATAACGACATCACATCAGAAATCAAACGAAGAATCACACTTGCCAACCGCTGTTTCTTTGGCCTAAGACGGCAACTGATAAGTAAGGCCTTGTCGAGAAATACTAAGGAAACTCTGTATAAGACCCTCATCATCCCAGTCCTGCTTTATGGTGCAGAAGCATGGGCGCTATCAAAGGCGGATGAAGATCTCCTTGGTCGTTTCGAACGCAAAATTCTTCGAGTGATTTTTGGTCCCGTTTGCGTTGACGGGTTTTGGAGGAGAAGATTTAACAGCGAACTCTACGAGCTGTACAGCGACATCGACCTAGTCAGAAAAGTACGCATCAGTCGTCTAAGATGGCTGGGACATGTAGAGCGAATGGACACCAACGCTCCGGCCCGAAGAGTCTTCGATTCTAACCCGGAGGGACAACGCAGTAGAGGAAGACCTCGCCTTAGGTGGCGCGCGCAAGTGGAAGGGGACCTCAACCAACTTGGAGTGCGCAACTGGAGGCAGTTAGCCAAAGATCGCGCTAACTGGAGAGGCGTATTGGTTGAGGCCCAGGTCCACCCCGGACTGTAGCGCCACCTAAGTAAAGTAAGTATTATTATTATTCCCACGCCCTCACTCCCTGTCTAAACCGCTTTGAGACGGACCTTTATTTATTTATTATTTGTAATGATTTTCTTTTCACTATTATATTTCAAAATATACATACTTTGTTTTATTGTTTTATATCTGAGTGTGTGACTCATTATTTGGCTTAAGAAGCCATTTATTTATATTTATTTATTTATAAATATATTTGATTGTCTGTTTTATAAATTTGAATAATTGCTTTTGAAAGTTGTTAACATTTCTGAGCATTTCATAGCATTCTATGCGAAGGTTCTTGAACTGTGGTCTTAAGTTGTGTCTTCTTTTAGGTTGTATAGTGACTTTGGCACGGATAGAAGTTGTTCCCCATCTCCAAAAGTAATAACACTTTCCCATCCCAGTGAACAGTAACGACCTCTGGAATATTATTTTGAAAATCGGTCTTAATTTTTTCTGTCCGTTATTTTCTAATCCGTGTCCGCACGCGTTGAATCGAAGACTTATTGATTGCAAAATCCTCAAAGTTAAGCCCTAGAGATTCCACTGTAGCCTGAAGTATATAAACAGGGTCTCTTATACTAAACTGACATCTGTCTAAGGCTGAAACTAATTTTACAGTAACAAAGTTCCTTCTTTTTCGTTTTGAGGTTGCCTCAGATGACGGTTTAGGGGCAGTGGGAAGACCTTCGCTGCTTTCGTCGGAACTTGTAAATATGTCGTGCTCTTCAGGAATTAAATCCTCCAACGACGCTAAAGAAGAAGATGGTATTGCCGATGACATATTCTTACTACGTTTTTGTTCTTCTTCTAATCGCCTTTGTCTCAACCTATCTTCCTTTTCAGCATGTTTTTTATCAACCGCCACTAATCAGCCCGCTCATCCTGGCTCTCTCTGACTCTGCAAAAAGACCCTGTCCTCTTCTATTTTAATTTTTTGAAAACCTCAGCATGAACTATGTCAAATATGCTTCTCGTCGTTTATACACCTCCTGGGTTTTCTTTGAATTTGTTTGCAATTCTCTCGAAGCTTGATACAAACTCAGTGTTGCCGAAAGTACTCCCATAGGAGTATTGTACTCCGTACTCTCGTACTCCTCCTTTCACAATCGTACTCCTATTTTTTTCAAAGACCTAAATATCTTACACTTGCACGAAAGTGTAATGTCAACCTTAAGAAATTGAATTCACTTACACCCGTATTAATAAACACTGTGTAAAAGTTATCAACTTGTTACTCAGCAGTTATGTCCAATTTTTGTATGCTATCTGACGTTTGCTAACTAACTTACTTCTGCACATTTTTTTATTAATAAGGGGGCTCAAATTTAATGCAAATTTGCATTTAACAGCACTTTTATCTGCCAAACTATCTTTAAAAGGGGAATTTCCCTCTTTCTAGTTTGTTTTTGTTTTTCGTTGGCTTCATGCAATTTGCAACTGTCAGTTCGGTATTTATTTTATTATTACATGAGGTTGTGGTTTTGTAATTCTGTTTTTTTTATTCCTTGAATTTTTATGTAAAGTTCAATAAAATGGAAAGCTTTGTTAAATTGATGCTTGAAATATTATTATTCCTATTAGAATAAATCAAAGTAAATTTATATTTAGCAAAATCACCTTCTGCAAGAGCGAACGATAGCCAAATTTTGTGATTAGAATTAATAATACAGACGAATCCCTCTAAGTCAAATTAAATAACAATTAGTTCGAGTTAGAGGGATTTCTGGAAAAATTCGAGTTGGAGGGATTTTCTATATTTTTCTAAGCGAATTTATTTAGATAAAAAGGAGGAAAGTAAGTAGGTACATTTTGAACAAAATTAGTTAAAAAATTAGTTATTTTTGATTTCAAATTTTCTATTTAACCAACAACACAAATAATAGGGGTATTCACGATCCGAGGCAACTGGTCTTGTATGATTGCGAAAGTGCAAAAGTGCAACTATTTTTTGCACTACAACAAAACATACTGACAAAAACTTCGCTACACTTTTGCACTTTAGCTATACCCTGACCCCCCAAGTAGCATTCGAATAAACATTTTAGGCCTGGCGACGTTCTGGTGTCAATTCGTGATCCCATTTAGGAACTTATGTTTCGAAACAACCAAGTAACATTTCCTTTTATATTTCGGAAGTGGCGCAACACAAAGTAGGAATTGTTTTTGACGCAAATCCTATATACCATCTTTGATCATTTCCATTCCATTCCTCAAGCAATAAGGTAATAGTGTGAGTAAAGTGTGTGGCCATAATAATTTTCAATACTATACTCTGTTCAATTTATATTTTCAGTACAGGCCTTATGGGAAGCTCTTTTTTCTACCAGTGGTGCCGGTAGCTACTCTCACGGCACTCAAACAAAAGATTTGCCACTGAAATAAAAACGAAACCACTGTACTGTACAAATAATTTGTTGTTGTAATTCTCCTGAAATTCGCATACATCCCACCACAACCTGTCTGCCACACAGCCTCGGGCTGAATGAGCACGATCGTCTTGCGTTCGCTTGCTTTATCATCAACCAAAGTCCAAAATAAGCAGTGTGAGTGACTGAAGGACTGAAGCACATCAGAGAAATTTTACCATATGTCAATTTTTGCATATCATTACGGGTTTTTCTTTGAATTTTGTCAAAGAACTTTCGGTTTTGGTGCTTTTTAAAGCTTTTGAGAGCGAATAAATGAATTTGATTATGTGGGATGTTGCCATACAGTTTTAAGGTCCTCCTTTAATTATTTTGTATATCTGAAGGATCTGTTAACATGCAGTTAAACCATTTTTTCTTAATAAAGGGTCGGTATTTGGTAACCCTACCGATATTTGTGAGATAATTATGCCAATTTATAGTGCTCACTATGGCAACCATGTGAGAGCTTTAAAATGGAGACAGCTTATTAAAATCCATAATAGTAAGGGTGAAAGGCAAATAGCCTATCTTCCCTGTACTGAAAATATAAATTGAACAGAGTATAATTCTTTTATTGTGTATGTTGTATGTATACCATATAATTTCTGATGTTATGATATGTCATGCATTTTGTGTACCTTTGTTATGTACCAAAATAATGTGCTGACTGTATCAAACATTTCATTATCAAACAGAAAACAGCTACTGAAATTTGATGGCGAACATCATTTTGCTCTACTTCGTACTTCGTACTTCGAAAAAAACCTTGATCCTTACAAAATATACTATATTTAATCAAAAATTTCTCTTATAAATATTTATGCTATTTTAAATGCTGGTAAGGACGATTATAAAATCAGTACAAAATAAATCTACGATGTCTATAACGACATAATAGGAGCATTTTAATCTATATTTAATTACCCCATATCCACCAAAACTGTAAATTAAAAATTTTTTATTTTCGTTATTTATTTTTTTGTCCAATACAAAATGGATAACTAGCAAATTCCTATTTGGGAATAGTGGTTACAGTAAAATATTCCCAATTAGGAATTCGTTCTTATATGTGTAGTCAATATTTTTAATCGGGAATCGCGTTTGATTTGTGTTGACAAGAAGTTCCTATTTAGGAATATGTTCGTATTTGCGAGCTTAATATTTCTTACTGGGAATCGCATTTAAATTGTGTTGAACAGGAATTGTTTGCATGGTTGCCACTTGCAAAAAAAAATTAGCGACCAAAAATGGAAAAAATGTTACCAGACCAAGCTAAAAATTACCAAAAATATGATTCAGTATGAATATGACTTTTCGGTATCGTTGGATATTTCTCTGATTTACGAACTTAATATAAAAAAATTTCATGGCAGTGGAAAAATGTACCTATGTTTAAGCGTAGTATGCACGATGTACAGTGCACGTAAAGCCTCTCAAGTGAAATCCATTTTTTCATACAAATTTTGCGCCGCGAAATGTCACAACTAACTCTCCACGCGAAAATATCAATAGGCAGAGTGAAAAAAAGCTGTTTTAAATTTATAATTAAAATTTCAATTAATACTTTTAATCCTTTTTCTGAAAAATTAAGGCAGCATTTACAAGTGATGATATCGAGTTCTTCTTTTTGGTGTTTCTGGTTCAAAAAGTTACGAAAACCATATACAAATTACCGAATTACCAAAAATCACCAACTAAGAAAAAAGTTACCAAATTTGGTAAAATATTACCAAGTGGCAACCGTGATTGTGTGCACGAACACGCATCTAGATATATTTTACACTCTGCGGACAAAATGTTTCATTGAAGAAACAATTTTGACACAATAACGTAACTGTGAAGATATAAAATTCCTAGATAGGAATATTCCTAAAAGCGAAATGTTACCTAGCAAGTGTCTTAAATGTTACTTGTTGGGATTATTTTCTGGTAACAAAACCGTCTTAAGGACGTTGCTCAAGACACATGACACATGAAGTCGCAAAATGCTACTTGGGCCTATTGCAACCGAAAAATGAACCGAAACAGAGTAGCCTTATCAAGTTGACAGTTCGCTAAATTATTAATTCCTGTGTGCAGCTATCGGAAAAAATAAAGAGAATGGAAAACAAAAATAAGTGCTGCCGAAGGGAAAATCATAATTTTCATAACTCATGTAATATTAATTAATTAACATAATTTTGCCTCCATTATCTTCCAATTCACTTTGAATCGTTTCCTTTTTCGCTTTTTAAAAGTTTTTTGTCAGAACAAATGTCAATTGTCAAATTGGATCTGTCATTTGTTTCAGTTTTGCTATATATAAATTTCGCAATTTTACTAGGTCTGTTACACCGAATCGTGAATTCCCCTAATGTCGTTTACTTTTTTTTCCATCACTCTAACTAGAACAACAACACCAATCTTGTGCACCTGCAAATGTTGAGTATTTATTTTTTTGAGCAGAATATGTGTCATGTATGTACAAGTATATATCTATGCATATTACATAGTGTATGTAGAAACACAACGTAATGCCGCGACGCAAATCCTTCCGGGAGGGAGGTTTTTTTTTTGATTTTGTTTACTTTTGACAAAAATTCGACTTAGAGGAATATTGTAATAGGTCAAAATTCAAAAGAATATGTTCGAGTTAGAGGGATTTTCGACTTGGAGGGATTTCGACTTAGAGGATGACTTTTCTATGCAAAATTGAAGGAAATTCAAAAATTGTGTCGAAAAATTCGAGATAAAGGAGGTTCGACTTAGAGGGATTTGACTGTATATATTTATTTTATCTCTTTTCTAATTTATTTTTTTATTTTTTTTTTTTTTCTAAATAAAATTTAAAAAATGTTGTCCCCACATTTATTTTTAAAGCTAAAATATGTCTGTACTTACTATTTCTTTCAAAATACTACCATTTTTTGGCTGCGGTACTCCGTTATAATATTTCTCTCCGGCAACACTACTTATAAGCTGACTGTCAATTTAACTTTCCGCATATAAAAAAAAAAAAAAAAAAAAAGGAAGAACTTGTCGATTTGACGTTTATTTAACAGCCTTTATTTGCTGATTTACATCTCCCACTAAGTAAATGATTTTTGTAAATATGCCAATTCATCTACATTACTGTTTACTAGTGTTCCTTAAACATCGATAGTTTTACATTTCGATAGTATCGATAGTTTTATATGCTTACGATTTTCTAAGGACGGGGTGTAAATTTGTCCATAATTTATTAATAAAAAACATTTAAAAACAAGTATATTTTATTGGAATACCGAAGCAACTGTGGTCAAGAAATGTTTTAAAGTTAATCGCATTTGTATTTTATTATAGTTTAAGTTAAGATAAGACTGTATGCCAATCACGCATATGAATGCCAACAGGCAAATGACCAGATGAGCTCTCAAATGACCAAAATGTCAGGATTATCAAATTTGTACATAGACTATATGAACAAAAGTACCAATATGGTCATTTAAGGCATTTGTTATTTATTATTATTACCAAATGTTGTAGTAGGGTTCCACAAAAAAAAGAGAACGAAATGAAAGCCGATGGCAACAAAATAATTATTGTTCCATCAAAAATGCCAGCAATGCCATAACGAAATTTCAATAAAGTGCATATGGGCATATAGGGTTTTATGCTGGCATTCGTGCTTACTGTCCGATTACACTATATGCTATTTGGGCATTTTTATCTGTCAAAATCAGCCTGGTCATATGTGGCATTTAGTTCATTAGAGTATATGAGATATGCCCAAGGCCATTACATTTGGCCCTAGCGACGTATGCTTCGGAACGGACGATTCTCCGGAGCACATACTCTTTCGGAGGCTCAAATTCCATTTGGAGAACCTAGCTGTCAAAAATTTAACAATAAAATGCACTTTATCGCATTTTAACGTAATTCGTCACTATGCGTTACAAAATGTCGGAACAATTCTCTGAACAGTTGTTTCGAAGAAAACCTCGGACCGGATAAATCTCCGATTATATGCGATTCGGAGGATTTTTGATGCTGATGATGATTTTGACGGATACCTCGCTAGGGCCGATGGTATGACCATATTGATAACTGTCAGAAATTGGCATTTTATGACCACTTGGCATACAGTCTAATCTTAACTTTACTTAAAGGCGCCTATTTTTTACGTAGAAAAGTAGTACTCCTATTACGGAAGTACTTTTGACGTATGAATATCAGAACTTTACTTGAGTGTAAAGGCGCTACATTTTTTAATAAGTAAGATAGAGATGATAGCTTCACGTATTCTTATGTACAGCAGGTATATAACTGAGTTTTTGCCCAATCGCCTAACCTTTGTCAGTGGAAACGAAGTACTTCTTTTACGTACATGTTTCACCGGTTTTATCTTTTATCAGTACTTCTACGTTTGCTTTGAATATGTGCTCATTTATGCGTTTCGATAGTATCAATAGTTTTTTTGAACCATCGATATTTTTGCTGTTATTTCCTTATTATTTGTTCTGACGTTATGTATTAGTGTGGACGGTTGATCCATTATTCCTGTCGGTTGATCATTTCGTAGTTTTCCTTATGAATATTGTGATACTTCGGCCTTCGGCAATGTTATTTGGCCTAAGATCCTTAGGTTTCCAAACATGTTTTTGTTTCTTTGTATTTTTTTGTAAACTATATTTTGTACTGTTATATTTTGCATTTTTATTTATACTGAGTATTTCTTCAAAGCCGAATGAACTCCATTTCACTCTATGTTAGGAATCTTAAAAATGTCTGTTGCATTACACTGTAACATTTTGCATTTACAAAAAAAAATAGAAAGGATAAACTCCTACTACTTGTGGAATTAAAATTACAGGAATTAAATTTGCCCTAGTAAACTAGTGTTTTCTTAAAATCATAGCAACCTACTACCCTTTGCAATTTTTCACTTCTATATTTCGCATAGAATCTTATACATTATGTAGGTACGTTTCTTTCAACGCAATATAACCAGTTTCAGTTTTCAGATGCGAACAAATATAATTGTTTTCCGTCAAGGAGCAGCAAAAAAGGGACAAGCAAAGTTTACGCACTAATGCATCCCTAATTGTATTTTGATTCCTGAAAATCCGAAGGTAAAGGCGGAATGCACCATAGCGAATTTTAAAATATTCACACCAGTTTAGGTACAATATATTTAGGGCTGCGTAATTACAGCCCCCTGCCTTTAGTTATGTCTAAAACTGTGTAGCGGTGGGATTATTGTTCGTCAACGTTGTTAATTGCTGGTAATTTGTTTTCGTTTGCTGGTTAGAATAGGATACTCGTATCGAAACATTAGAGCGACAACATAAAATGCAAGGGAAAGGAAAGTGCCGACAATTAAACAGTATGAAATGAAGTTATACGGGTTTGATCTTTGAATACACATAAAAACCAATACACAGATGGCAAAAGATCATCGTCTATAATATCCTTTGGTTTTAGGTATTAGGCTGTACGAGCATAACAAGACTTATTATTATATGTAAGTAATGTCATATGCCCATCGGGCAAAAACTGATGTTGTAGCTCATCCGAACCAAAATTTGTCGTACGGTGCGTTCGGAGATTAAGCCAGTCAATAAAGTCTTCATAGTTTGAGATCTTTCAGCCAGGGAATACTTTTCATCATATTTGTTTATTGACGAAGCCTTTGAGGTTTTGCAATGGGCAGGGACGAACGCAGGTAGTACCTACCTATTTGAGGGTTATGAGAAACATATCCCTCTGAGCGTTACCATACCACATCAGCACAGCAGCCCATCGATCGTTATTGAACGGTGCTTGAATATATATTGTCATTGCACCAGCTCAGACCTCAGAAAAGATGTTTGACACTGGCCGCGTTCCATTGCCCGCTAGATGAATAGTGGCATAAACAAAATTGACAATTCACCATTTGCGCTAGACGTCTAGCTCTGTTTGCGAAATATCTCTTTCAGGCAACTCTAGCGCAATACTACCCGCTACATTGATAAAAAAAAAAAAACAGTGACCTGTCAATGAAATCGTTCAAACGTTTTCAAAATAAAAATAAATACGAAGCTGAGTGTGTAATTGTAATAAAATTGATAATAAAAATAAATAAATAGTTGGCGCAACAGGTCCGGATGGACCCTAGGCCTAAGCTTCCCACAACCATTCGTTTTGTGTGAGTTTTTCATTTTTGGAACGAATGGAAGGGATCTACAATTTTATGCCGACTCCAAACGGCTAATTGAGAAGCTCTTTCAAGACAGTCATACTCTCGGATGTTTGTCAGACGTTCGCGAGAGGTGGCGCAGCGGAAAAAAACCCTAAGTTGGAATTTGGGGTTTTGCGGGATTCGAACCTAGACGGCTAGACCCCTCGCTTAGTAGTCCAACACACTAACCACTAAGCCACTGCGCCTTCAAAATTGATAATAATGTAAATAAAATAGTAATTTAGATATTATTTTTATAATATTTGTATAACATTCCTTTAATTGTAGTGGGGATTTTGTCGCTGCCGCTAGTGTTCTAGCGCGAGCGTTACTTCATCTGGGATATTTTGTGCTAGACGTCTAGCGGGCAGTGGACTTGGCTTCCGCAAGTCAATTATATCTCAGGAACGAATAGGCATTATCAACGGAAAAGCTACCATCTATATACAGTTGAAGAGTCAACGTTAATATTATTTGAAACGGATAAGCTTTTTAGTTCACAAGTCAAAAAATGTTTGTCCAGTCGATTGATGTTGGAATTAAGCGCCGTTTTAATATCGTATCAAATTGAGAATATACCACATGCTATCAGTCAGGTAGATACTGATAAACCTCGTTTGATTGCCGAACACCTTTTTGAACATCAAAATCTCAGATGGGCTGTGTGATGTAGAACTGATGTGGCTGCATGAAGAAAATGCCTTTCGGTTAGGTTCAACGTGCAATCAATGACCGGAAGATGAGCGGCTAGTCATATTCTACCGAATCAATTATATTATTTGTAATTGATTTTTTTCGAACTGCCTGTGTCTCATTGGAGACCCCGTAGCACCAAACTCTGTTCCATAAATTATTCTGAGCCCCATCTGTCATAAATCATAAAAGCCTTTTGTTCGTCAATAACAAATCCTTTTCAGATTTCAACAAAGCAGCATTGCTGACTTTAAGGAGGTTCAATCAACTTTCCAGAAATGTCGTTATTGGAAGATTTCTTGTTACAAATCGATTAATCACATTTTTGCACTATACCTCTAGAGCAATTCCATCCCCGTGACAGTTAAACATCCAAAGGATTTTTTGTTGACTCATACTAATTTTAAATTTCCCCAAAATGACCCTAATGACTCACATTTAATGTCCATGCTCTGCGCCGCAAGGGTTATCTTGCAATCTGTTGTTTTTTCCCCCATTTTTTTTTTCTTTTGTTTTTTTTTTTTTGTATCCCTCCCTATATCCTGAAACTGGTATAATAATCACGCTTTTTGAATAATTCGAAAATTCTTATTGCAGTCAATTAAAAATCAAAATGCATAATTTCGTCAGCAAAGTTATCTCCATCAGTGTGTTTTTTATGTTTCTGTCTTCTTTTTTTTTTTTTCTTCTTTTTCCAAATCAATTAGCGTACGCCATAAGCAGGTGTTGGCTCAAAAGGAAAGTGCAAAGGAATATGAAGTGCGGCGAATATGGTGGAAACTTAGCACCGGGTTGTTTGGTTTTAAGTATATTTCCAACAGTAACGAAGCAGATGATGACTTGCAAATTACAATCGACATTGTTGGCTGCGTTCGAATTAATTAAGGAATTTAGCTCGTGCTTGCGGCGCGAGGCACCCATTCACACAAAAAGAGATAGGTACCTGCAGCTTTTACTGATGTGGTTTCATCAAGCCGATGTTCCAGTTTAGGTATAAATCATCAATATGAAATTTATAGTTTTCTTTGTACACCATATGTGTGCAGGTATAGGTATATGCCTACAACTACAAGAGCTGCATTTATCATCCTCATCATCACATTGCCAGAGTATGGGTACCTATACGTATGGATAGCTATGTAAGAAGGGGAGCAACTTTGACAGTGACATTTTAAAATATGTTTCAAACATAAGGCTTATTCGCGTGTACTCGATTTATATCGATTGCATTCGATCACAATCGCGCAGAAAGTTTATACACGTTCTCATCAAAAATGGAAGAAAAAGAGCAAATTAGCAAAATAACGAGTAACGAGTAGTTCCTCTCTTGGCTCGAAACAGCTCAGAGAATTTCCAACGGCAGGCAAATACCTACCTACTGAAAAATACGTCGAATGCACAAAGTTGACAAGAAATAAATTCAAAATCCGTCCTAAATATCAATCACACAGAAAAATCTAAAATCTTCGGAAGAGAAAAATGTTTAAAATTTTTAAAGCAGAAATTTGTAAAAAGAATTTTGACCCGTAAATATGTAGACTATCAGTTAAATTTTTTTCGAAATGAAAATACCGCCGATTATTCGAAAATCCCTGTTAGGTAACCGATTTTTGATTAGTTTAAGCCTGTTTTTACATCATAGAAGAAAAAATTCCATTTTTTTTTATTTTTAATTCAAAGACAGAAAAGTTTTTTTTTCTATTAGGAATAATAGTGTTAATGCCGAAATTAATTGGAATTTAAATAAAAAAAATGCCGGGTAATAGAAAAAATCCGGTTTATTGAATATATATCGACTATACCAGAACCTTTGCCGATCGCGTATCCCTCAACCTCTCGAGAAGTCCTATGCTTCCAGCATCAAGTGCCGAAGACCAGTGGCGCCGATGCCAAGAAGCCATCAAAAACGCCGCAACTGATGTGCTCGGTTTCACCAGCCCACCCCCCCGAAACCCCTGGTTTTACGAAGAGTGCCGGCAAGCACATGCAGCAAAACAAAGTGCCTACGAAGCGTCGCTGCATAGAAGGACGAGAGCAGCTCGTCAGCTCTACGAGCAAAAAAGGAGGGAAGAACATCGGCTTCTCCGGAGAAAAAAGAGAGAGCATGAGAAGCGCGCGATCGAGGATATAGAGAGGTGTTACTCCAGGAACAATGTTCGGAAGTTTTACCAAAAGGTAAAAAGAACGTGTCATGCCAACAGGACCCGAACGGAGACCTGCAGAGACGAACAAGGAAACCTTAGTAGAGTCACAGTCGGTGCTGAGGACATGGAAAAACCATTTCTGCAGACTGCTAAACGGCGAAGACGACACAAATTCCGCTGTCAGGCAGAACGAGCCATTCAACCTGGACGATGAAAGCCAAGATTTCCATCCACCTGACCAAAATGAAGTGAGGATAGCAATATCTAAGCTTAAGTCCAACAAGGCTGCTGGACCGGACGGCTTACATAACTGCCGAGCTGTTTTAGACAGCGGGAGATGACCTGGTAGAGAGCATACACCAACTCGTCTCCAAGATTTGGTCAGACGAAAGTATGCCTGATGAATGGAACCTCAGCATCGTTTACCCGATCCACAAGAAAGGAGACTCTCTAAGCTGCGCCAACTATAGAGGCATCAGTCTCCTGAACACTGCGTATAAGATCATATCTGCTGTACTGTGTGAACGCCTGAAACCATTCGTCAACGATCTGATAGGTCCCTATCAGTGCGGTTTTAGGCCCGGTAAGTCCACGACCGATCAAATATTCACACTACGGCAGATCCTGGAAAAATCCCAAGAATACCAGATCGATACTCTCCATCTTTTTATCGATTTTAAGGCCGCATATGACAGCATTTATAGAGACGAGCTATACAGAGCCATGTCTAGTTTTGGCATCCCTGCCAAACTTGTCAGATTGTGCAGAATGACGATGGAGAACGCTCGCTGCTCCGTAAAGGTCGGAAACAATCTCACCGAGACCTTTGATGTCAAAAAAGGATTTAGACAAGGTGACGCGCTGTCATGTGACTTCTTCAACATCATTCTTGAGAAAATTGTGGGAAACTCACAAGCCAACACCAGAGGCACAATTTTCCATAAGTCTGTGCAACTGCTTGCATACGCTGACGACATTGACATTGTTGGCAGAACACAGCGAGCTGTCACTGGTGCGTTTGCAAGTATTGGTACAGAAGCGGCAAAAATGGGTTTAGTGGTGAATGAGGGTAAAACAAAATATATGCTGCCAACAAGAAGGGACACACAACATCGAAGAATCGGACAGAACGTCATGATAGGCAGCTATAACTTTTAGGTAGTTAGAGACTTTATCTACCTCGGCTCCGCTATAAACTCTGATAATGACATCACATCAGAAATCAAGCGAAGAATCACACTTGCCAACCGCTGTTTCTTTGGCCTTAGACGGCAATTGATTAGTAAGGCCTTGTCAAGAAGCACTAAGGAGATTCTATATAAGACTCTCATGCAGAAGCATGGACCCTAGCAAAAACGGATGAGGATCTTCTTGGTCGCTTCGAACGCAAAATTCTTCGAGTGATTTTTGGTCCCGTTTGCGTTGACGGGATTTGGAGGAGAAGATTTAACAGCGAACTCTACGAGCTGTACAGCGACATCGACCTGGTCAGAAAAGTACGCATTAGTCGTCTAAGATGGTTAGGACATGTAGAGCGAGGGGACAACGCAGTAGAGGAAGACCTCGCCTTAGGTGGCGCACTCAAGTGGAAGGGGACCTCAAACAACTTGGAATGCGCAACTGGTACTGGAGGCAGTTAGCCAAAGATCGCGCTAACTGGAGAGGCGTATTGGTTGAGGCCCAGGTCCACCCCGGACTGTAGCGCCACCTTAAGTAAGTAAGTAAGACTATACTATAGAAATTATTGATGATAATGGAACTCAATGTATTACTTATATTGTAACCAATAGGGAATGCCACATTTCCGCAAAATTCTTCTTTGATGCCTTTTAAAGTCAAAACATTTTTCAAAGTTTGACATTTCTGACTTTCCGTTGTTGGTTTTCCAGCCTAAATCACCGCAGAAAGTTATGACTTCTGTTCCAGTGCGAGATTACGGATTCCCTTCTTTTCATTCTATGAATATTATGTCGTTTTCCATTGGGCAATTCAGTCTGGGAGACTGCGGAATCGAAAAAAATCGTTTCTGAAACCGTTCCATTGGCACAAAAAATACTCGCCTGGTGAATCTGAGAAGAGAATTTCGCTTCTCGATTTGAAGTCAGAATTCAGAATTCACTCAGGAAGCTCTCACACAAGTGTAGTTTGTATATTTTATACAAGTCAGCTGACAGCTGCCGGAAGGGTTGCCAACCGTACTCTTAAATAGAGTATTGTACTCTATTTCTTGTATGTTGTGTACTCTATAATCTATAACTCTACAGAGTAAACTTAAATACTCTTTTTTTACTTAAGCTTACCTTCTTTTTACCTGTTTCTCTTCTTCCTTCAAGTTTTCTTTATCCTTTGTACATGCAATAAAAACTGGTTGATGTAAACAAAATCTCAGAACTCAGAAGATTCTGTCTGAACGCACCCAAAATTGTCCAATAAATGTCAATGTGACAAGTTGTTGAAGGTGCGAAGTTTTTTAATTTTTCTTTAACTTCTTTTGAGTTTGTTTGGAAGGCTTTTATTGAAATGAACAACAAACATAGTAACCGCGATAGTGATTCCGAAATAATAATTTTGAGACAATGTCTATAATTTTCGGTCATGAATGTGAAGTGGCGGGAAAAGAGGAGCAGGGCTTCATTGAAACTATGTAATTAAAAATGAGCTCATGAATTATATGAACTTAGACTTAGAATAATTAAATTCATACAATTATTTTAAAAGAACAAAGAACTGTTATGTATGGGAAAAAATACAACAACAAATTTTTTTTTTTTTTAATTGAAATAAATGGTACTCTTTATTTATCCTCTCTGAAATCAAATATACTACTCTATTCCTTCTTAAAAAAGTTGGTAACCCTAATTCCTGGGCCTCTTCTCTTTTCTAAGTTCTAGATTCTAGGTTCATTTAAATCCGTGGTCACTGTTGACTTGTTGTTAATATCATATATGTACATAATGCAAATGATGCGAATTTTTAGTGCCTACATTTATATTTCCATTGGGTCAAGTTAAGCAATCATACAGTTCAATGATGACTTTTGTCACTACAAAATAAACTATCCCTGAACTCTGCTAAAACTAAGACATTGTCTATCTTCGAACGTGCATTGAAGCGTTTTTACTTATTTTTCTGAATGTTTCTTAAATAAAGGTAGGTGCTTGGCTGCATTTCCTTTTAATTGAAATTAAGAGGGGTTGTTAACCAAGAGACTTTTTAAGAAGTATTGATATGAGAGCGAATTTTTCTATTTTTCTGAATAGCAATTACAATAATTGTTACCTACTAGTTTTAAAGAAATATATTATATAACTCATCTACTCACCTCTGATTAAATAAATTAAGGTGTAGGTAAACTTCTTTAAACAGAAAGATTTTAGGCAGCACAAATTATTTCCCATGATAAGCTCAAAATATTCAATAGTACGAAATGTCTACAAGGTTCGTTAAGACTGCTCACCACCCTAATAATAGGTAATGTAGGTTAAGTAGCTTAGGTAGTTTTAAGAATAAGATTAATGTTAATTGTTTTTGTCTGGTATATACGTTTAAAAAAAATACAATTAATAAAAATTAACTTTAAATGAAATGAACTGAGTGTGTTGGACTACCAAGCGCTAGCGCCAAGGTTCGTATCCTGCAAAAAAACAAATTCCAACTTATGTTTTTTTTTTCACTGCGCCACCTCTCGCGAACTTGCCGTTTGAACTCGACATAAAATTGTCGATCTCTTCCATTCGTTCCAAAAATTAAAAACTCACACAAAACGAATGGATGTGAGAAAGCTTAGGGTCCCTATTCTGACCTGTTGTGCCAACTATTTTTTTAATTGTAATCAAAATTCAGTAAAAAAAAATTCTTTCGAATTCAGCTAAATAGGCCAAACAATGGTGAATTACTATAGCAAAAACTTACTAAATTTTGAAAAGAAGTTCGAATTCATTGATATTTAAAAAGATCAATTCGGAGTCCAGGCACTCAAAAAGCAGTTAAAATTACTCTTAAGCACCCCGAAAGTTAACCTTACATATCTACCTACAACCCCGAACCTAGAGGGCCTGTTGCTTGACCTTAGGACAGATACCTATTCCGTTTTCAGTAACCCACTTATGTTTGAGCCGCCTTTGCTTGCCCATTAAGAGTTTATTTTGCAAAAACCTAGCTTTACTGTGAGGTAAGCTTCATAAATGCATTCTCATAAATATAGTGGCGTGACTTTTTTGGAGAGTGGACGAAATCGAAACCATTACGCTCAAAAATTATATTTATACGTAACCCACGGCTTAAGATTTATTGACGAGAGTCGGTAAAGTAGGTAATTTAAGATCTAACACCAAGCTGACTCAATTTCATCTTAAAACGTATAATTAATCTTCTGGCCTATATCACACATGGATTTGTTAACTGTAACATACAGATTAAACTGTGTGATTGGCCACAGTCGCACACTCGCTGCAGTTACTAAATCGGTCAGCAGGGCTGCATACAGAGCTACAGATAGTGGAATCGATCTTAACGATTTCCTTTATCCACTGGAAATTTAAAGTCATTTTAATTAGCAGTACACTGGCGGACTGAAAAATACAACGAACATCTGTTACTCCGACAGCAATATCGAATTAAATGGTGTGCGCCAGAAGGCACTCAACTTCTCTTTAAAGGGTACATGCACACGAACCAAAAGGCAACGCGCTGCACCACAAGTAAAAGGAACCGAAGTGCGGACTGCGGAGTTTCCTTTCGTATACATTCACTTAAGTCCACCTTCAAATCTATCATTACGTATGGCAATGACGGTACGGTGAATCAAGGGGGCAACGGGCAAGCCAAAAACCCAATACCTCTCTACTGTCTACCCTACCTGTTGGCATTATTTGGGTTTGCGTTTCTCTCAACGATTATTTGTTTCGTTTCGTTTTCCTAACCAAAAATGCAACAGGCTGTGTGGTATTGTAAATCTACTCTCGAGATCTACATCTGTGTCTGTGCGTGCATATACAGCTGCATACACTGATCGTTCTAAAGACAGGTGCTGGGCGATTAAGCATACATTTTGGTTCGCTTTATTTTTGTGTTAAATTTGGAAACAACATGTCCAATAAAATAAGCACTGTCGGCTGCTCCTGCTTCGCACTCAGTGTCTCAGATCTCAGTGGAGAAAGGGAACAAAGTCACACGCAGATAATCAATTTACCACGTCCATGGAAGTTGCATTGTTCGACGGCAAGAATATGGCTATGGTTTGGCTTCGGATGGATATAAGGCTGTAATTTTTTGGATGTCCTAATAATGCTATTGTTTCATCTACGTGGGTGCATTGTTCTGTAACTAAATCCTAGAGATGTGAGACCATAAATAGGTCAATGTCTGCGGGGTGCTCCAGAATTAGTAAAATTCAAAAAAGAAAAAAAAAAACTAATTTGTGTTCTTTTTGTGTTAGTACGTTTTTTTGTTTGCTCCCTCTTTCCCCAATATGAGGAAAGACATAGAACAGAAACACAAAGACAGAAAAAGCCTGCGGTGATTCTTCTCGCTCGGTCTACGCTGATGACATCTTACTATCCAGTAGCAAATCCTGAAAGTTGTATCTGTCAAACGGCGGGTTTTACCCAAAAGCTTACAAAATCGTAAGGTACAAATGACCAATTATGAAACGAATGTTTAAGATGCCAACGGTCTTTGGCAAAAACTCGGAGAGCTAGAAACTAGAATTGTTCTTGCGGCAAAAAGATATCGAAAAAGATATAGTTTCTGGGGATCTAGATGCATAAATCACGAAAGGGAAGAATAATAATTTACGAAGTGTGTATGCAGTACAATTGAGATTCTTATTCGACATGCAAACCAACATACTGGCCAGATGATACCACTAAATTGATTTCTTTATTACAAAAGGACTACTCGCCAATCGTTTTAAGGTTGAAGGAAGTTTTGATCTTTCTTCTGCTCATTCTCCGGTAATCTTAACAACGACTGAGACGCTTATAAAAAATCGAAATACCGCCGAGGCTAACAAACGGCAAAATAGACTGGGAAGGCTTCAAAACAGATGGACAATACTGAACTGAGTGAATCACACAAGACGTGTTATGAAGTCGCGGTTGACCTCATCGATATCGTACAAAAAGCTGCATCGAATAATACTCCTCACCAGCAGAGAACATCAAACTATATAACTACGTCAAAAACCCGCAGGAAATAATTAATACGGTCAGAACAAAACGAAAAGCGCGAAAAAGTTGGCAAACAAACTCGAGCTCCGCAAGATAAAGCGCACATAAATCGACTTGTTAACTTGCTAACAAAGTTGATTAAAGATTTTAAAAATGATGAGGCCAGAAATAACCTCGAAAGCCTAACAACTGGAAAAGAATCCAATTACTCGCTTTGGAAGAGTAATAAAGCCACAAAAAGGCCGAAGTTCGCAGGGCCGCCTATTAAGATAACCCAAGATGTTTGGGCAAAAAGCGACAAAGATAAGGCGGACGTTTTCGCTGCTCATCTAGAAGAAACTTTGCTGGAAGACCGCTCGCATTCAACCTATTCCAAAGAAAGGGAATAAATGTCTGCCACAAAACTATCGTCCAATAGCGTTACTTTCAATGCTCTCTAAAGTAATGGAAAAGGCAATCAATGTCAAAATAATCAAATATCTAGAAGGCCATCGATTAATAAGCGACAGGCAATACGGATTTCGGAGCCGTCGTTCCACTGGTGACCTGCTAAGCTACGTAACGCACTTACGGACACAATCAATTGAACAACACGGCGAATCCAGAGCCGTAGCCTTGGACATATCAAAGGCATTTGACCGAGTCTGGCATAGAGCCCTATTAGGCAAGTTAGCGTCTTACGGATTACCACAACAACTCTGCGGATGGATGCAAAATGTTCTTCTGGGAAGATCGATCCAAGTTGTTGTAGATGGTGTATCATCCGATTCGTTTGCTATAAATGCAGGAGTGCCCCAAGGATCTATTCTTTCTCCAACTCTATTTCTTCTCCACATCAACGATTTGCTTGGATCGACAAATAATAATATCTAAAGCTTTGCAGATGACAGTACTCTTATATCCTCCATCTCGAACAGTGGGCCTGTGAATACGGCTACATCACACAGTCAGAGATGTGAACAAATTAATTCTCTAAATGATGATCTGGACAAAATCTTGAAGTGGGGAAAGGACAACTTGGTTGTATTTAATGCAAACAAGACACAGTTCACAACATTTTCCAGAAAAAATGCATCAACAGTTCCTCAGATCCAAATGGATGACCATCCAATCCATCACAAGGACTCAATGCACCTTCAGGAATCACATGGCAGGACCACATATCCTATATCGCAAGATCGGCGTCCGCAAAGTTGAGCTACCTATTTAGAGCAAAGAGGTACTTTAGCCCCAAACAACTTCTCCTTCTCTACAAAACACAGGTTAGACCAGGCTTGGAATATTGTTCCCATATATGGAGCTCGGCCCCAAAACATTCACTTAACCTGCTTGATAGCATACAGAGACGAGCAGTTCGACTCATTTGAGACCCTACACTCACATCGAATACAAAAAAAGTCGTATAGACCCATTTGGCTTCCTACATTTATTTCCAAAGCTTCTGAGAGGATATTACTGAGACGCTTACAACTAATTATAGAAGAAAACCGTCTTATACCCGACCACCAGCTTGGGTTTAGAAGCAAACATTAGACAATCGACCAAGTGCATCGGATAACTGACGTAATAGGGAAAGATCTAGAAGAAAATAAAATTTGCTCTGCCGTATTCTTAGACGTTTCGCAAGCATTTGATAAGGTGCGGCATGAAGGCCTCAAGTGCAAATTAAGACAAGTTCTACCCAAACGATTATGGAAAATTCTAGAATTTTATCTAGCGAATAGACTCTTTCGTATCAAACACGGAAACGAATATTTGTAATTTAAAAAAATAAGGGCAGGTGTGCCGCAAGTAACCGTCCTTGGGCCTCTCCTGTACCTGTTATTTACGCGTGATATACCGCAAACAGAAGGTACTACGGTAGCCACTTTTGCCGATGACACTGCTATACTAGCAGTTGGTACAACGATCAAAGAAACAAACAAAATATTACAAAACGCGCTTAACCGGGTCTATGAATGGACAAAATCAAGGATGATCGCTCTTAACGAAACGAAATCGGTTCACGTGGATTTTACATATAAACAAATAAATAACTTGAGAAAAATGCAGTGTAAAATTACCTTAAACGCCTTAGGTAAATATTTTTGTATGAAATGTTTTGGACACGAATAAATCTGCCAATAGGTAATGAATAATAGGTTAAATTACCTAAGGGCCTTAGTTACGTTAACCTAGTTACAAATAAGTGTTATCCATCTAAAAAAGAAAAACTCACACAACGAATGGTTGTGAGAAGCTAGGCCTAGGGTCCGTCCTTTTTTTTACGGGATTCGAGCCTAGACCCCTCGCTTATTAGTCCAACACGCTAACAATTAAGCTACTGCACCTACACATTCTGGCATACCTTTACCAAAAACAAGGTAGATTTTACACATTTAAAAAAACTAAAATATGTAAAGTTATGCATTCCTAAGGTAAAATGTTAGGCTGAATTCATCCAAGATTTAAGGTAACACTCCTTAGACAACTTGGCATACCGTTACCAAAAACTATGTTAATTTTACACAGATTTAAAAAAGTTCGGTTACCTAAGGAATATAAGGTAAGTTATCTTAGAACTAACCAAGTTCAAAATGGCCTTAGGACTAAGTTGACTTATATCGCGATTTAGGCGGGTACATTAGGTGGTACATTAGAATGATGGAGATCTTCAGAGGGAGACATCGAAATTCCCAGTGTTAAGGATGAAATGAAAAAGTGCGCTCGAAAGCATAGAAATCGCTTATTAGGACACATTAATAATTCATTCCGTAAAATTATTCTCAATGAAACAAATTTATTGTGGCGTTTACAACGAACTAAACCTTCCGACTTAGCCCGATAATTTATTATCAATCGCGTTAAAAATGCATAACGAGCAGGACCTTTCGTGGAATATCTGGAGCAGTAGGTGGACGTCAAAATGGTTCCCTAAAATTACGCCAAAAGAAATTGAGACAAAAAATGTTTTGGAAAAAGACCAAAATGATTTTGCGGTATTAATTTTGGCAAAAACGCCAAAAACTAAAAATGAAAATTCTCCAGAATGCCAGGAAATTAGGTCAAGTTTTTGGAAAAACAGCCAAAAAATAAAATGGGAGTCACACCAGAAAATGTTTATTAATTTGGCATAATTTCCAAATTTGATTTGGAAATTTTTTCGCCGGCCCACGCCGCTGCGGTCATCAAGGCTTTGTAAAATTTAATGTATTTAAAAACTTTGCAATTTGGAACCTTAAACATTTATAACAAAACATGTACTATAATTCCTTTTTTTATTGTTCTTTGTTTACCACTTATTATTTCATAATTGAAATTTTCCATTATATTATTTTCTTTTAAGATTGCACTTCAACGCGACTAAGCGAAATCCCGCTAACTTATAACGGGTGATTTTTTAGCTGGTTTGGTTTTGGCAACACTGGTTTTGACAGCTGACGTGTGTTTAGTACCTTGTGTCACTGTCAAACAGCTTCAGTTTGGTTTGCAATTTAACCATGGATCGTCTTACAAATGAACAACGCTTGCAAATTATTGAATTTTACTATCAAAATTAGTGCTCGGTTCGAAATGTTCATCGCGCGCTGCTTCCATTTTATGATCGGCATTCTCGACCTTCTGAGCAGTCTATTCGGAAGATTGTGACCAAATTTCGCACCAAATTTTCTTTGTTGGACATTAAACCACCAACACGTTTACGTACTGTGCGTAGTGAAGAAAATATTGCGGCCGTATCAGCTAGTGTGACAGAAGACCGCGAAATGTCGATTCGGCGCCGTTCCCAGCAGTTAGGCCTTTGTTACAGCACTACGTGGAAAATTTTGCGGAAGGATTTGTGCGTAAAGCCTTTTAAGATACAGCTTGTGCAAGAACTAAAGCCAGCCGACCTACGACAACGCCGAATTTTTGGTGAATGGGCTCTTGGAAAGCTGGCCGAGGATCCGCTTTTTTATCGAAAAATTGTGTTCAGCGATGAGGCTCATTTTTGGTTGAATGGGTACGTAAATAAGCAAAATTGCCGCATTTGGAGTGAAGATCAGCCAGAAGCTTTGCAACAGCTACCAATGCATCCCGAAAAAGCCACTGTTTGGTGCGGTTTATGGGCCGGCGGCATTATTGGGCCATATTTCTTCAAAGATGATGCGAATCGCAGCGTTACTGTCAATGGTGAACGCTACCGAGCGATGATAACAAACTTTTTTTTGCCCGAAATGGAAGTTCTTGACTTGCATGATATGTGGTTTCAACAAGACGGTGCCACATGCCACACAGCACGCGAAACAATGGCGCAATTGCGAGGCGAGTTTGGTGAACAGTTAATTTCACGTTTCGGGCCGGTCAATTGGCCGCCTAGATCGTGCGATTTGACACCATTAGATTATTTTTTGTGGGGGTATGTCAAGGCTAATGTGTATAGGGACAAGCCCGCTTCGATTGACGCACTGGAAGCCAACATCCATGCATTCATTCGTGAGATACCGGCCGATATGTGTGAAAGAGTATGCCAAAATTGGACTCAGCGGATGGACTACCTGAGACGCAGCCGCGGTCAACATTTGCATGAAATTATCTTTAAACATTAAATTGCAAGGTTCAAACTATCGATTCAAATAAATATTTCATTCATTTTTTCGAATTTTTTGTGTTTTTTTTTTTTTTAAATTTCTTAATCTCTTAAAAAATCACCCTTTATATGTACCGATAACGAGTGATCGCACGTGCTACATCAATGCTCTTGAAATTTTACGGCAAAACAACATAAAAAGTAAGCCATAGAAAACAACTTTATGGTGCTTTTTCTAAAAAAAAAAAAAAAAAAAAAATTGGGGTTTTTTCCTTATTTGGAAAAAAAAAAAACAAAAACTTTTCGGGTATTTTTTCCATTTTCCTTTAATGGAAAACATGCCCAAAACAGTTATGGAAAAAAGCCAAATTTCGCGGCATTTGCGCCAAAATATTTGGGCGTTTTTTCCTAGAAAAAAAACACATCTTTGTATGGAGATTTTTGTTTTTTTTTTTTCATTTAAATTTTTTGGCGTAATTTCAGGGAGCCCTTCAAAATGTATATATATATAGATTTCGAGAGATATCCGAATCAGACCACCATTGTCGGGTCTCTTTTCGTCTCTCTACCACTATAAATCTTACCCAGAGAGACTCTCTGGATTTCTCCAGAGTTCTTCCCTGGCCTCAATTCCTAGTGTTAATGCTACCATCTGTTTATGTGAGATCTGTTTCATCGACTGGGTCTCGAACCAATGATGTCCCAAGATCTTCATTCTTCTGCCAGCCAATGCGGACATTGACACAGTATATGTGCCGCTGTCTCAGATTCCACCAGACATAGTTTACAGGTATCATCCTCTCTAAGGCCCATCTTCCTTAAGTGATATCCGAAATTACCACGTCCTGTTAACAAAGCCACCACCCATTTCAATGTTCCTCGACTCATGCTTAGAAATCTTCTTTGAGTAGAGCAGTTCGGCCACTTAATTGCCATTTTAGCCTGTCTTCATTGTTCCACGATTGACCACCTTCTCAGGTGTTCTGCCGTGATCTATTTGTGAATCAGCTGTTCTACCATTCCTTTGCTAATTGAAGAGAATGGTTCTGGTCCCAGAAACTTTTCAGTTGACCCCTGTTTTGCAAGGGAGTCCACCTTTTCGTTGCCTCCGTCAAAATGTAATTGAATTATTGATATTTTTAACTGGTCCTTCAGCTTAACAAAGTCACAAAAAGCATAGGCTTATGACTTAAATTGTTCCCGTTCACAGCTATATATACACATCAGAGACCATAGCTTCCGATTGCAGATATAAAACCAGAATTCTGCCAGTCACTAGTCACACCCTTTACGAATACCTATTGCAAAACGCTGCCATCAATCAAGTTTGTAACCGGCAAGTTGTGCATGTGCATCCATCAATATAACTCAAGGCCGCACAGAGGTGTTCCATACGTGTCATTGTCCAATTTGATTGTCCACACCTTCATGGCATTCTCAAGCAAAATATTGCCCAAGAATTTCCATGATCATGGTCCAACTCCATCAAAATCATTATCACAGTTCTTCCTGGTGTCCGCATATGACATAACATATACGCCAATAAAGTGTTTTGAGTGCCGTCTTTTATTCGTACACAAACGTTATACGGGCAAGAACAGGCGAGGAATAGACGATTTACAGTTTGATTCGATTTCTATTAGTGCGGAGATCATTGCTGGCCTGCCCACAGGTGCGAGAACAGAAAGGCACACACTCTACCCTATTTCACCGTATCCGTAATTTTCCTTTAGGTAGGCAAGTAGGTACCGTCTGATCTACAATAGTACATCATTTCTTGCCTTTTACTTTTATCATTGTAGTCACTGGGCAGGTTAACGTGTGCGCAGTGTGTACATTTGTAACAAACGCAAGCCAATTGATTCACTTTAAGTACATATAGGGAATGGATTAATCGAGGAAATAAATCTACCAGATGAATATATGGGCAGAGAACAGTCAGAATGGATCGTAGGCAGATGTGGAGGGAAAGATAACGCATTCACGATGAAGAATATCCTGCTGAATAGAGGATGACATGTGAAACAGATGAATGTGCGGCAACAAAGTTTGGAGTTTTATTGTCATTCGGACAATTAATTACAATTTATAATTTAGATTGGGGCTAATGATTGCACATTGGAATTATTGTTAAGGGGATCACAACAACAACTCTTACTTGAAGGGACTACCTCATACCGCAGCTTTTAAAATTACGCCCATAATTCACATAAGGTTTCTAATAACTTTCTTCACTTCTTTGCTTGAGGAATTTTCATAACTTCATTGACAAGTTGATTGGAAAGTAATTTCGGGCTTGCACAAGTTCCACCGATTGCCGGCTGTTCTCGGAGGCTTATTAATGCCCCATTCACACCGAGAAGAAAACAGGGTTTTCGCGAAAACACTCGAAAACCAGAAGTTTTCCCATACATGTTTCAGTTTTCGAAACAAGTCGCTTAAAGTAGTTTTCCACGAAAACGACTTCCAATCGTTGGGCTGTTGAAACAAACACAGCTTTTGCAATGTTCAGAAAATTCAGCAGAACAGCTGACCGAAAAAAATTTGACAACTCACAACTTAAAATCACTTTAATCGATGGGATAATACCTATTATTTATAAATGCTCTGAATTAATTTTATTTATTAATTAAAGCGATCGAAATTTTTAACTAAAATAATAATTTACACCGAAGTTTTGCAACTAATATCTCACAGCTGATTGAAACGTCAAACGAAAACTTGTTGTTCGGTTTGAATGTATCTTCGAGTTTTCAACGAAAACACGGTTGTTTTTCCACCGTCACATTTGGCTGTGGGTCTCTTGCTGTTGTTTTTCCGTTTTTATGTTCTTATTTATGTCATAAATTGAGTCAATCTAAATCCGCGCGTCAGTATTACTTGATCTTGCGTAATGCGCATAGTTCCTTAAATCGCTTAGAAATGAGCAAATTTAGACCATTTTAGGCTCCCATTAAATCGCGAATAAAAAGTGTCCAGTAATGCCTACGTCTATTTCATATCACATGTAGAGATTAGAGAAGAGTGCAAAGAATATAAATGCAAAGTTTCATCGTTTGTAGTTAAACAATGTTTGAATTATGGGGCCCTTAAGTTGGAAGCCTAAATTTTGCTTAAATTTCATATAAATCATAAACCGTTAGGCCGAATGGTATATTTTGTATTTTATTAGATTGGTGAAGTGGAGCACTTGTATCAGAAACTTGTATCACTTTGCTTCCTACGATTTCGGAGATAAACCGGTTTTAAGGGATTGCAAATTTGATTTTCAAATGGTAATGGTTCTAACTTTCTAACGGTTAGACTACAAAAGAATAAAAAATCGCTACAAACAACTACAAACGAGTGCCTATCGAACTACAAGCTCCGTTTTTTATTCTAGAAAAAGTGCGGGCTTACTTCACAAAAAAAATTAAGCTCCAATTTCGCAAAATGTTCATATAAATCGTAATCCGTTAGACCTAAATCTAAATCATTCATTCCATTCCATAAATGTTTTATTGGCGTCCAGACCAACAAAATAACATAAACATTTCATAAACATTTTTTTCTGTTTAATAAATATTTATGAAATGCTTATGAAATATTTATGAAACATTTATTAAATGTTTACACTCGCAATTATATATTATTATATGTTATAATTACTAGTTAATAAAAAAAAATTAAATTTGAAATTTAAGATTATTTTATTTTCTTCAAACGCTTCCAACCTTTTAAATAAAAAATTAGTTTTTGAAGATCATATCAAATAAATCTGCTTTGACGATCCTGTTTGCCTCTGGTGCGAAAACATTCACGAGGATTGCTTGACATTTCGTTTTAGAGCAAGAAATAATTTTCATTTTAAGACATGTTTGAAAAATTTGAGTGGCACAATCCGCCGATTTAAAACTGGGATTTGACTTGATAACGTGAAAAGCCCATGTAGCTTCAATTGCAGCTGTGGCGCTATCAATTGTTGGAGTGAAAAAGTTCACAAAGCATTGATGTGTTTGGTTGTTTTTGTGTGTCGAACAATATCTGCGTTTCTGCCGGATGCAATAAAAAAACTTCCTTTACAAAAAACATCACTTTTGCTTTTTCCGGTTTCCAAAAATGGATATTATTCGATTAATTTGGCGTTGATAACGCATTTGCCTTTTAACGGATTTGGCATATTTTCACACAATAAAAACTAAAGAAGAAATTAACACGCAATAGAACTGTCTCTCAAAAGTAGGTACAAAATAGAATAAAAAAATTCGTTCGAATTTCAAATGTCGAAACAACAACAGAGAGAGGATTACCCCTTTTGGCCTAGAACTTAAAAAGCTGCTGATGCGAATTTATAGGTTGACAGTGTGCACTGTGCAGTGCTTCCCAAACCCATTCATTTTAAATGAGAACACCACTGCTACATAGATACATATAAAAATTGCTAATTAATGGGAATAGAACGGCATGATTACAGGATAATTACAGTTTTTTTTTTTTTTTTTCACAAAAACACAGGAGTCAAATTTCTACAGGATTTTCGTTGAAAATACAGTGGTATCCTGTAGAATTCAGGATATAATGACATGCTTAGATATGCTTTATGCGATTTTAAGTAATGTCTATCTGTTGGAAATTAAGAGTTATAGGTGCAAACGCAAATGTCCTTATATTTCCGAAATAAGACATTTTTGAGAAAAAGGAATTTAACTACAAATAATTACAAACGATTTCGGTGGAACTGGCTAATTTTTATTTCAAAAAGTCAAAAGTGTGCTGGGTTGAAATTTTGTTTCTAATGGTTTTAACTTTCGAACGGTTAAACTACAAACAAACGAAAAAAATTCACTACAAACGAATGTCTATCGAAATGCAATTCACGTTTTTCATTCTAGAAAAAGTGCGGGCTAACTTCATATAGGTCGCTTTTTACCCTAAAGAGCATCCATCTACGATAGGAAATATCCATGTGGTAGGTAATTTATCAATTCTCACAAAGCTGGGGTTAGATTATAATCTTGATGTATTGATTTTCAAAGACAAATTCGACAACTTCTATCAAACCTACAAACTTTGTTAACAATAAGTATTTTCAACTGTATTTTTAACTTATGAGTTATGAAATAAACAGGGAAAACAAAAGTTAATTCACCGCGAGGCATTTTTGACAGTGTTTTAAGTGTGAATTATCTTTAAAAAAAAAGTTTATGAATAAGATTTTCTGCAATTAAACTAAAATAAGCTCTAATTCAAATTTAATTAAATGTTATGAATAAGACTTTCAGGGCTTAAGTACCTACTTCATTTAAACTTGCTTATGAGTTTGACTAATGCCTCAGTTAAAGCCATACGTTAAATTATTGTATATAGAGATTTGCTACCTACCCACCGCCATCAGCCACCACCACCAACTGTTTGGTTAACTAATTACAAAAGTCAAATTTGATTTTTCCTCGCATATTTTGGTTCGACAAGAAACTTAGCCGACAACAACGCTATCTGTCGTCAGCAGCGGTCAAAAATGTTTTCGTGTACTATAGTCTATAATATGTACAATGGTTAAGGCCCCAGTGATAGCTTTCATTGAAATGCATCATTGAACATTTTGATTTACGATTTTAAGACGATTAATCAAACAATATTGGCTTTACTTGATATCAAAATAAAGCTAATCAATTGTGGAATTTTTTTTACGAAAAAAAAACAACTTAATTCTGATTAAAACTTTTCTTTATATCCACTTTTATTATTTCACTGATTGAAATTGATTTCAATGAACAGCTGATTTTCGTTCCTCTAATTTGGAACCGGTAGCGGCGGTAGCTTAGTGGTTAGTGTGTTGGACTGCTATGCGGGGGTTCAAGGTTCGAATCCCGCAAAAACCCAATTCCGCCTTTGTAGGGTTTTTTCCGCTGCGCTACCTCTCGCGAACGTCTGACAAACATCCGAGAGTATAAATGTCTTGTAAGAGCTTCTCAATTAGCCGTTTGGAGTCGGCATAAAACTGTAGATCCCTTCCATTCGTTCCAAAAAAAAAAAAAAAATGAAAAACTCACACAAAACGAATGGTTGTGAGAAGCTAGGCCTAGGGTCTCTCCAGACCTGTTGCGCCAACTATTTTTTTTTTTTTTTAATTTGGAACCCAGTCGTTTCACTGATGTGTTCGATTCTCTTTCTGTTCTCAGCTGTCAGTTTTGCTTTTAATGATCAACTCCAACCTCGAAACCTGGAATTGTTTATTGCAAGTTGTTCTTTTGTACTGTAGCTTTTTCTTTTTTTATTAAACTGAGCATTTTCAATAATAATAATAACATTTTATTACATTTTGTTTCTTTTATGCAATCCCATAATTCCGATTATTAAACAGTCTTACTGCTTTCCGATTTTTGGAGTTTTCTCTGACAGGTTCTTCCACTGACAGCAACTTTTCAATGATTGCTATAACTGACTTATCAAAAAAAGTAAACCATTATTCCACTGATTTGTTCCAATGATGCATTTCAATGATAGCTATAACTTATGCCTAAATGCAACCAAAAAAGTTGAAACAGTATGAAAATGATTTTGTTTACGTTAAGGCGGTCATAGCAAAAAATCTGCCAGAAAAATGTTTCCCTACGAAAACAATTACAAATAATCAACCACCAGACCACCACTATTTGGATTCTATCCGAAAAAAAAATCCTGACAGATGGAACAGTAAGAAAATGAAATATTTCAGTGGAATGATTTGGGTTTTATTTTTTTTGTAGAATTGACTGAGAAGTTGATCGGAAAAATTTGTTCGTACGAAAAAATTTGATTAATTTAATGATAAACCAACTCTATAGTTCATAAGTAACATTTTAAGACCAAGATTGAGTTCAACCATTAGGTTTAAGTGGTAAAAAAAAAGCAAAAGAACAATTTTACGGTTTCGTTTTATGTATGGCTATAACAGGGGGCTTAAATCGAAGTTTAAACTTATACTATATAAAACCAGGCATAAGCCGGGGCCCTTTGTGACAATTACTATTTTCAATATGCCTTGTAAACTATTCACTGGGTCTATAAAAAGCTTTTACACACGCTGCGTGTATTTGGTACATCACAGCTTTAAAATCACTCATTTAACCTCCTTTTTTTTTTTAGCGAAAAACACCTGTCGAACAATTTATTTCGCCGCCAGTTGCATGACGTTGTACAGTCGTCGGTGTTCTGTTCGATTTGTTTGCACATTTTTCCATGTGAATCCTTTAAAACCGCCTGTGCATCATCATCATGTATCCGTTACCGATCGATACGCCATGCATACTGCGATCGTCGGCCAATACGCCGACCGTTGACCGTATATGAGTTTAGTATATATGCCAAACTACTTATAACTACCATTTTTTTGATTATCGGCGTTTATTTTTTATTTACCCAACTGTGCGAACAAAGGAAAGAGTTTTTCATAAGTCAAGACTCAAGAGTGGAGATATTGCCATTGAACATTGAAGCAGGAGCAGAACAAAAAAAAAATGCACCAGCGCTCCAAAAAGCCCGACTATTTATGTGATTATAGCAAGTCCGATATTAATTACAGATGGTAAGCGACATCACCTTTAGATATTTTTTCAGATGCATAATAAACATTTAGATAGATTTAGATGCCGTTCAAACATGACCGCATTAACCTTGACTATGACTTTGCGTTTCCACTGATGAGATGCTGCGCAAGGTGCAGTTAGTCAGAGTCCCAAATCCCACCCTGACTGCCTTGGTGCTTCGTTCACTTTGTGCATTTCGAGGGCATTGCTTAGTAATCAAACAGAAAAGATCTCTCTGCTGTGCTGAACGTTGTTTTATTTCTTATTTTGTTGTTGAGGTTTTTTGGTTGCTTAATCACTTGGCGCGGTTGTTTGAGGAGACGGATTGAAAATGTTGCGAATCGATTTATTTGAGGAAGCTGCAATAAACATATGTCGATGGTTACTTTTTTTTTTTGTAGGTATGGTGTGCTGGATTTTTTGGGTAAAATATGGCTCCTTGCATTGGAGTTGCGTCTTGTTCCCATGGTCGCTAAAAGGAGGATGGGTAAATCAGAAGCATACAGTGGGAAGCGAAAATGATACAGTGAATTCGATGTTGTTCTATTTATGGATACGGATTAGGATAGAAGCGATTTTCTTATTAGAACGGTTTCACCAAATATTAGAGCTCAACTCCAAAGAATTGAGTTGAAGTTTTCTTCTTTCTTGAAAAAAATATGGCCGATTTGGCATTCTCAAAAACCCAGCTACTAACACAAAGTTATTAGTAGTAATGGCTTTTTAGACATTCGTTAGCACTATCACAACTTTTGGAACAAAGCTATTTCCACAAATAACACATCATATAAACATCAAATTGGTCAAGAACTCTATCTACGGTATCACAAACAACCAATCTGTGCTCATTAAGTGGGTCTGTATTTCATAGACATCTACTTTATACCTATCAAAGATAAGTTTCAAGTTCTTGCATACATAATGCTCTGACATGATATGCGTCTGCATCCGTGTCCCTGTTCTCAATGAACCGATGTTGTTAAATACTTAAATAACGTAACTTATACCACAATGTAGCAACGCTTCGTCTTATGTAACTCAGTCCTACTCGAATGCATGCAGCATATTTTAAACTGCGTGTCACCGAGAGTAGGTACTTCTTTTTTATAAAATGCGTGATTTTTTTTGATGACACACAAGGAAGAACATTCTGTGTAGCAATATACGTTATCACGACTTTGATTTATAGATGTTACAACTAAGTGATTATAAAAATTGCACTTGTTCACAAACCGAGCAATGGACACATTTCGTATTTATGCCACCAATGATGATTGATTATTTCTGTCAAGGTGTGTTCGTCCTTTGAAAGTAAAAGTTCTTTGAAAAATTTAGGATTAGATGTTGAAACAAAACGCATTCATCATTATGATTTAAACCTAGTTTGAAAATACTAAATTACTTTTTAAAAGGAAAAATGAAAATTTAACTCCTTTTTTCATTTTATTTCTTTTTTTATAATTTTCGTTATTTTTATTTTGTTTTTTTTATTCAATTTCGTTATTTGAATTTTTTTTAGCTATTAATTTTTCTAGTTTTTCATAATTTTTTATATTTAACTAGCTGACCCGTTGAACTGTGCTCCGCTGAAATTCGGTAAATCTACTGAAAATAATAATTCCGAGCACGGCAAATGGGAATTCAAACTCCACTGCAGAGACCAGTTTACGGCCCGTTTGCTGATACTACTTATAGCGATTTAAGTTCTACTTATACCTTATGGGGCTAATTTTTCTAAGTCATCTCATAAACAGTCATATAGGTAAAGTATTTAAGTTAAACTTCAAATGAGCAGTAACAGAAAACAGGCCCAAGTCTTTTATCTCAGGTTAGAACTAAATTTCATTACATTGACATTTCTTCGTTCAGGAAATAAGTGAAAGTGAGAATAGTAAAATGTATCAAGAAGCTAAATTTTGATGGCTTCGTCGTTGGAAGTTGAATTTATTCAACAACTGATGGAACAGCAGATGGTGAAATCAACATCGTCCTCGTATTCCGATATATCGAATGCACAAGCGGACTAGACTTGAGTCAATGATTACGATGTCGAGGATTTTCGGAAATATTTTTGGCTGAAAAAAAGAGTCATATTGGAGGCTAAATTTATAATTAATACAATAAAAATTAAACTCAGCACACAGCAAATCAAAATCAATTACCAAGTGACAAACAACAAAGAATAAATGTATTTTTATGTGAAATTTAACATAGTAACTTTGGTTTAAATTGAGCTAAAATCAGTTTAAACTTTGCGTTAAAATGCATCTTTATCCAGCGGAATTAATGCAAGTTGAGCAAATATTAAAAAATGTAAACTAAAATCATCGTGCTTAAGATGATTACGGATTGTAAAAAATACGGGTGTAAAATTAGTTTGAATCTAATTTACACTCGGAGTGAATAGTACGAGTAGATAATGGCCGTTGGATTCAATAAAATATGATTTTTTTTTTTTTTTTTTGCTTGAATGCAATATTTTTGTTATGGTATTTAAAAAAAATATGTACTATTTTGTACGTTTCAGCACTATTTCTTTTCAGTTTTTAGTACCATTGAGAAAAGTCGACTTGCATCACTGTCGTATATGAATAAAACTTAGCAATTGCTTTTACTCAAGAGAAATGTCAAAATCGAAGCATTTGCTACGTTTCGTATGAATAAAAACCAATTTGAGTTGGTTGGCGGCACTGACCTTTTACTTAAATCGGTATGAATAAAACTTATCAGACAAAGCAAATGCTATGAAAATTATGAGTCTGCTATTTAGTTGACTCAGACCGTTTGCTAAATATTTTGTACGCACATTTTTTACACAAAAAAAAAAAAGAAAGCAACATGAATTTTCGATGGTTTGTCTATAAATAGTTAAAATGGCTCTGCGAAATAAGGCCCCAAAAAATCATACAGGAAACAACAACAAGAATTTTTAATAGAATTTGGGGTGTTATTTAATTTTGTGGGGCCTTATTTACTAATGAAAATTGGGGTCTTATTTTATTATGAAATAAGACCCCAAAAGAAGAAATGAAATAAGTCCCCAAAATTATTTTTCTTATTATTATTTGTTACCCTTCCGACATGGAATAAGTATGGGGGGGCATGCTGCCCCCTGCAAAAAGTTCTTTTAATCTTAATTAGTTTATCTAATATTAACAATATTAAATAAAAAGTAGTTTTCATTATTTTTAATTTCATTATGAAATAAACCCCAAATTTGGGGCCTTATTTAATTTTTTTGGGGCCTTATTTCATCGCAGTGGGGCCTTATATCATATTTGAAATTGTGGTGTTTTTTCATTACGAAATATTTCATTGGAACCTTATTTCCTACAGTCGTTAAATTAAGTTTTGTTCGTGCAGGAAAACCAACAAAAATAACTGTGAAAAAATCTATTATTTCTTGTCACGCCAGTGAGTGTGGACTATATATGGCTAATATTTCGTTCAGTCGCAAATGTTTAGAAAGAATATTTTCTAAGGTTTATAAGAGATCCGGACTTTTAGGTGGACAGTTCAGTATGCAGCCAACTCAACATAAATATGTACCGGACAATCAATTTGGATTCCGCGAAAAGAACTCCACATTACACCCGCTAATGAAGTTTCACTATGATGTCACAATGGCTCTCAATAACTATCAGGTTACAGTCGCATGCTTCCTAGACGTGGAGAAGGCATTCGACTCAGTATGGATTCAAGGACTTGTCCACAAATTAAAACAGCTAAGTTTTCCAAACACACTCATTAATATTATTTTTATTTTTTTGCATTCCAGATCCTTTTTTGTGCGGATAGAAAGACCGCCAATCGCAAGTGAAAAGCATCAGGGCTGATGTCGCCCAAGGATCGAAGCTGGAACTACTGCTTTTCAACATTTTCACGTCCGACCAACCACAACTAGAGAACGCAACTAACAGCTGCCTATTCGCCGATGACTCCGTCACATACAGCAACTCGATGTCCCCATCCATAGCAGCACGGAGAGTATAAGCCCACGTTAGGAAGCTATTCCAGTACTACTCAAGATGGGGCACACGATACAACACGAGCAAATCTGGACTGATCTGTATAAGAAGACCCATCCGAGGAACCAGAGCTAGGTCAGCCACCAACTGCCGCAACATTAAAATTAACCTGCCTGACGGATCATCACTCTCAACCACAAACAACATAAAGTATCTTGGAGTCTACTTCAACGAGCGACTAAGATTCAACCCACACCTGAAGGCTGTTCTCAGGAAGGCATCACTTGCATTTCACCGAGTTTACCCGCTGATGAAGAAGCAAAATGGACTAAGTAGAAGAACTAAACTGCTGCTATACAAACAACTCATAAGACCGGTAGTAACCTACGGATTCCCCATTTGGTATACCGTCTCCAAGACATACATGAGGAAACTGGGAGTATTCGAAAGAAAACTCCTGCGGATATGCGCAGGACTGCACTACGATCCAATTCGGAAGAAAAACATCAGAAGTTCAAGACTCTATGAAGAAGCCAACATCTTACCTCTGGAAAAGTATATGGTCACACTTTTCCAGAAAATTCTCAGGAATACCTCCAGTCATCCAAACCCTCTAGTCCGAAGAACTGCGGACCTGCCACAAATCCCAGAGCATCGGTACTTTCATGTACTGGCTCTGCTTAACGAGGAGTTATTCCCAAGCGACACAGACAGGGCAGCCCTGCCCTTCTACGAATCGACCGAGACAACCCAAACGCAAATAAAAATGATAAATCATGAATGAAAAGTTAAAACAAGAATAAAAAAAATGCAAAAGTCAAAGGTTAAACAAAAATAATTACAAAATTTGAAATCTTTTTAAGAGTTAAAAAACGGCATATTTTTTCGCGATTCAATTCTTGTTCTTATAAATCCATCACGCCTGATCGGACTACAGACAGCAGCTGAAGCTTCAGTTATAATTTTAACGTAACGCTCCGTCGCTTGAGTATGACAAGGGTAATTCTTTATGCACGGTAAAATAAGAGTTTCAATCAATTTAGAAGTTTGAATGCAATCATTATTGAAAGCCAAACTAATGTTTTTAAATATCGGTGGATCAGATAAAATACCCACATTCCAGTCGATTATGTCAATGTAGTCCTTAGCATTAAAGTTAAACTTTGGCAAAACGAAAGATCGTACCGAATTTGAGGATGTTCCAAGCTGCTCTCGAGCTTTTCGAACTCTTCCTAAAGCTAAAACTCGAATTGATTCTCTTTCGTCTGCAATGATTGCTATCAAAATATTTTCCGGATGGCCGAAGTAGCCATTTCTCTGAATAACAGGATCAATTATTAACTTTAAATTTTCAGGGAGGTATCTGTTCTGTGCCATAAATACAGTGAGGCCGAGTTTTTATTTGAAACCACATTGGTGCATAGACTTGAATTATAAAATTGACCAACAAAAGCATATTTTCGGATGGAGTCAAAGTAGAAAGATACAACCTTAATATTCGATTACCAGCTGTAAGCCACCTTGAATGAACGACTTTACTATGATTCCTTTTTCTTAAACCGTCACTACAAATCCCTGAACTGATAGCTTGACAAATTTGAAACAAGTACATATATTTGATCAGTGCTGAGATGATGAGTGTTTGATATTTCTGAAAGGTTACATTGAATAGCTTGATATGGCACTAATGACAAATTTTCACAATCCTTCAATTTGTTTCCCAAAGGACCTGTAAGGCTTCGTAGTCCAGTTGTAGTTCCATCAAGATGCTCAAATATGTGTCGAAGTAAAATTTAATTTGCATGTAACTGGCATATGAACCATTGCAATGGTTTTCCAAGCTCTAGTTCCAATCGACGGATAGCACCTCCCTTTGATCCTGTGTTTATAATTGTGCCATCGCTTCCAATAACCACAACCTTTGATTTGTCAATCCCCTTTTCATCAAAGAACTCTTTAATATTCTTACTCACGATTTCAGCTTTTCCATTTGGAAGGGAGAGATGTCCTAAGTATTCGGATCAGGTTCTTTCACTAAACTTAAATGCTCTTCAACTTTCAACAATTGATTTCCTTCTGTTATCTATCATACTGAGAGTCTTGCCTTTTCGTCCGTCAAAATATATCCCAAACTGGAGCTCTTGAAATGACATTGACAGTGACAAAGATTATAAGGATGCCCTCTGCTTCTCACGGGCACGTCTGATTTTGTGCCTATCTACAACATTGGTAAAATTGTTGTTTGAAATCATTCCAACAGCTTGCAGAGTAGCTGAAAGAAATGTAGCTGCTGCCCTGTCTGAAATTCCAAATCTGTCGCAACAGTAGATAAGTTCTCAATTTTCTGTTTGGTTACATGTTCTGCACGAATCGGAGTTTCAGATATTTCAGGAGAAGGTTCCGGTGATGACATGGATGATGAAGAGTGGTCTCTAAAATTTTTCATGCGATTTTTGTAGGACGATAAAAGTCCGCTGCAAACTGCAATTGTTATGTCTACTTGATTGAGGTTTTTTTTTTTGCAGAAATATGGGTTACTTCGACTTATTAAACATGATATTCAGTAAATATATCGGAATTATGGAACAAATTGCATTTGGAGCAGTGCTGAAGCCCATAGTTGCTTGCCCTCAAGAGATTTGTTCCAAGGGGCGGTCAAACCATAGACTCCAACAGAAAAAAAGCAAAATCCAGTCGAATTTTTTCAAAAAACCATTGTAAAAAAAGCAAAATAAGTTTAAAACATGGCATTTTACTGAGCCAGAGGGGCAACTGACCCTCTTGCCCCCTTTTGTGGGCGCCTTTGGTTAAGTCATTTGATTTTTAAATTAGATTTTATGTTTAACTTATGAAACATAAGCCATTTTTTAAATGATTATATATCTTCTTTTTTTTTAAGGATTTGTCATATTTCGAAAATCTTTTAGGTCCTTGGGGCAGTATTAAAATTTGGAATTTTTTTTAAATATTTTGGATTCCTATTGAGTGACTCCTATGACATCTTTTGTATACCGCCCGAACACTATCAAATAACATTTTTTTTTTTTTCATACAATTTCATACAATGCACATGCTTCTTTATGTAATTCGGTCATTTCAAATACAATGGCCCTTAGATATAGAAAACACAAAATTCAATTTCAAAAAAATTCATTCAATTGCTAGTGCCCTCTAAATAACACCTAGCATTTCATGAAAATAATAAAAATTTAACAAGAGTCAACTTCTGCTGGCTATTGTGACTCAACTTCGTTATTTCACCAGAGGCTAGCTTCAAGTTTTTGTCTTAAATGTGAACTAAACGAACAAAAATTGTTATGATTTGACAGATAAAGCAAGGGGAAATTCGAAAAAGTAAAAACACTTGTGATTTGTCGTATTTGACAAAATACAACTTTAGACTTGACTATGTCAGCTAACTATTTCCTAACTTAAAGTCAAATTTTGGCAAAAGTCAATAGAAATATCTGAAGTATAGCAATGTCGCTGTGTTTCAATCAAACTGCAATTATTGCCGTGTCGGCCAACCTTCCGCTTTTTCAATGAACTGCACAACATTTTTTGTTCCATTCGTCCTCATTTATATCAATACGTAAAATCAGGGCCGGCCCAACAATATGTGCAAGGTGTGCAAATGCACAGGGAGCCAGGTTCTGGGGGCGCATTGTTCGGAAAGAAAAACTAATTTTTACTTGCGCGAACAAATACTGCCATTTGCATTTAAAAAAAAAAAACTGTTGAAAAAATCCCAAAATAACAACATCCATCGCAGCTGTGCTGAATTATTTTTTTGGACATATATCACTTGCAATGTTGCAACTTCAAGGAGAATCTAACTCAAAATATCGCAAAGTAAAAAATCCCACTGGACCTATGCAAGTTAATTTCTTACCTACCAAATCTGAAAATATTTCACCCTATTCGTGTACGTAAGTTTCTTGCACGTCCACTTACATTTTCAAAGAGAATCTGGTTTAAGAATCTCGAAACAAAAAAAGTTCCACTTCCACAGTGGAAGAATTGAAAGTCTATTCTATTGTCAAAAAAAGGAAAACTTTGAGCTTTGAGGGATGAACGCATAGTCGAATACTTCTTGCGCAGGCGGCTCTGCATAAGGAATCTTTGACTAATGGAATTTTTTTTTTAAAATAATTCCTGACTAGGTACTTCTATTGTAAAAGAATTTCCCTACCTATTCCTGTAGTCAATACTCACTGTCCCTATTAGATATTTATTATTTGCTAAATTGTGTTTTCCTTAATTTTTTAAAACGCAGCGAGGAATATGCAGATGATTTTTTTAATGATCCCAACAATTGGGAACATTTATCTGATGAGTTTTATAGAGAATAGTTTTAAAGAGTCCAATGCAAATTTAAGATCATCATTTTCCAAAACCAAATAATAGAAAATTTTCAATTACAAGTTATCAATGACCATTCCTCAATGGCAAGGTAGTTGCGAGGGCTCAATAAAAAAAACGCATTAAAAGTCTACCCCCTGAGTGATGTGGAAAAGACCTAAGCATGTGTGCAAATATGCAAAAAGGGCGCTTTCTGTAAATCTTCCACAGGGCGCTAGTTTGGCTGGAGCCGGCACTGCGTAAAATGCAACCGAACAAGTTGGAACAGTATGAAAATGAGTTTTTTTACGTTTAGGCAGTTATGGCAAAAATTCTGTCAGAACAATTTTCCCTACGAAAAAATTGTAACAAACTAACCACCATTGATTGGAATCCACAAGAAAAAAATCCTGACAGCTGGAACAGAAAGGAAATGAAAAAGTTCAGTGGAATGATTTATTATTTATTTATATATTTTTTGTGGAAATGCCTGGGAAGTTGATCGGAAAAATTCATAAATAATTTTTCTAGAAAATTTTAAGTTTTTTTTTTTGTAAATAAACGAACTCTATATTTCAGCAGCAGCATTTTAAGTCCAGGATTGAGTTTAACCATTAGGTTTAAGTTGTAAAAAAAAAGCAAAATAAAATGTTTACGGGTTCGTTTAACGTATGGCTGTAACTAGGGCCCTAGCGGAAGGTTTGCTCACACGTGAGCACGCCACAGCCACATACAATTGGCCATGTGAGAAACATGGGAATTAAGATTAATGCCACAAATATACAGAATCCAGCGATTATCCTTGCGACTTATTATTTGTCATAGTGAAAGCGAGACGCACGGTAAATAAAGACGTAAGATCAAGTCTACTTAAGACGTTTTACATTTTCAGTCGAGAATTGTAGACGATTAACTACCAATGGCAAATCGTTCTAAATAAGTGGAAACCGCGAAAGGAGAATGAGAATGGCCCCATTCAATAATCTAGTTGTCTTAAATCGTAACCTGAACGCAAAAACTGAATTGGTCGTGAACGTCACTTTTTTTTTACGTCAGCCACATACCCGAACTGTCAACTTAGTACTTAGTCACGAATTTCTTGACTAGATTCGTCGGCTACCCCTCCATAAACGTCAACTGAAACAGCTACTCATATGACCGATTTCAGCCAATCAAAAACGAGATACATCTAGTCAGACAGCTGTCAGACTTACTAAACTATTTACATCCCCAATGGTTGCCATTGAATTTTCCCCTCAAAATCGTCTCTAGCATGACATTTGATTTGATCCGTTACAAAGTTTAAGTTATAACTGAGCCGGCTTTCAATTTCAAAAATGTGTAGCGGTAAGCCAGGAACATCTAAAGAATTCAAAAAATTACAAAATTTTAATTAATTTTTGTTGAATCGGAAGTGAAACTACACACTAGGACACTACCCAAATTTTCTTTTCAGTCTATTTTTTTTTTTTTTTTGTTCAAAGTGTGGTTCTATCATTATGTTTGAAGAAAAATCTGCGATCGTCTGAGTTCATTTTCTCGGTCGCCGGCCGTTTTAAACATCATAATCAAAACCTTTTTGCATTAAAAAAAAATGTTTGCAATTGCGGAATGACGCTTTTTATTTCACTCTGTTTGCCCTTCCCATGGTGAATTTGGCCTTAAATCTGTTAAACCAAATTGTGCAGTGCAGAATCCCGTGCCATTGTTAGAACCACCTGTTTGCATGATGTATGCAGTTTCTCGAATGATTTTTGTTCCGAACGAAGTGATACGGAAACAGTTGTTGCACTGTCGAATGTTCTTTAGAAAATCATCCAACAACCATTTTAATGGCTCCGGACTCCGGAGGTGCATCTAATGGAACCAATTTCACTTTGCGTAGCAAGTTGTAAAGGAACATTATTGTGAACAGTGAATCTAATTAACTGGTTTAAGTCCTCTTCCAGACGTCTCATCAATGCTTTTCTATATTTAATGCGATCCACTTTATATACATACAAAAGGACTAACATTTTTGTAGGTACAGTACATTGCATAGCAAACCGTAGTAACCTACCTAACACCTTTCCTTTTAAGTATGATCCGACCCCTTTTGCTGAAAGACCTTCACCGTAGCTGCCTACCCACCTACATGTGCATATTATACCCATAGTCCTTCCAGCTAATTTATCAGATTTGATTTTTTATTTAATTTTTTTATTTTGAACTCCTAAGGATCAACGTTTTCTTTGAAACACCGGTAGCCTATTAAAACTTTCTACTCAAATACACAGCAGAGGATTAAATTTCTTCAAATCTTTGTTATTATTTCGCTTCAATAATCTTCATTTTTGCCAACTTTTTTGTTTTCTCGCCTCCAAGATTGAAATCCGATATGCATTGCGACAGATGTTACGAGCAAGGCTTTTGTTTTTAAGAATAAGTCGATGTGGGAAGTGAAGAATTATTCATTTATTTCCTGTATCCTTCCTCTCACAACAAATGCATGCACAAAATGTTTGAATAAATTCCTTCCTTAACATGGGAATCAGTTAAAGGATTGCACTTGAACTTGCAAAACATCTGTTGTTCTGTTTGATATATGACATCGCCTCGTATATACTGTCTGATGGAGTTTCCCGTCAATTTGCGATCTAGATGTACCCGTTTGACCTTAGTATACATGTGTAATATCCAATTTAACAAATTCTAATCTCAACGCATCGATCGCCTTTAAAAATAACATCCCGGCGACATCAATGTTCCAAAAAAAGAAAAAAAAATCACTTTGGATCCCACCAATAACCATGTACGAGTAACTTACATTAAGGTGTTTAGAGCAAAATTATTGAATACGAATCCGTGATCGCATCTTCAAACGAAAATCCTTACAAGTACTCAAACATGCTATCTCCGTGGGTATAAATTCTTCTTTTCTTGTTTTGATTCCCTCCCAGTGTTGGTGAATCCTGAGGTAAACTACCGAATAATAATAATAATAAAGAACAACACAAAAAGGATTTTTTTTTTCCTCATTTCGTGAAACGTAACCAACGGAAGTCGTAAACAATGGGCCAGTTTTTCTTTGCCTTTCCGTCTCAATGAAGAGAACGATGTTGGCTGCTGTACTATGGAATATATATCCAAAATACTCGAAAACTCAAAAAGGCAGAGATGATGAGGATTAAGGAAAGAATTTAAACGAAGGAAAGACAAATCTCAGAGAATCTGCTTTGGAAAAAGGAGCAGATGTTTGAGCCACAATAAATGTCCACGGTATGGCTCAATATACGTTAGTATGGCTATTTTTGTTGTGTGTTGTATTGTGTTTTGTGTATGCGTTCATTATAATATTAAAGGACGCAGTAGGTACACGTTTTGTAAAATGCATCTTAGCATCGGAAATACTGAGAGGGATTAGTCTGCGGTTTCGTCAATAGACAGAATCGATTATAATCATGTTTAGGTAAATGGGTATGGGTAGGTACTGATCATCATTTGGCCGGCCTACCACCATCGTTTATGCTTACACTAACTCATCGGTTAGAAGTAAAAATAATGCGCCGTACTAATAACAAATTTAAGTCTCGACTTTAAATTTGCGAAAGCTAATAATAAATAAATAGTTGGCGCAACAGGTCCGGAGGGACCCTAGGCCTAGCTTCTCACAACCATTCGTTTTGTGTGAGTTTTCATTTTTGGAACGAATGGAAGGGATCTACAATTTTATGCCGACTCCAAACGGCTAATTGAGAAGCTCTTTCAAGACAGTAATACTCTCGGATGTTTGTCAGACGTTCGCGAGAGGTGGCGCAGTGAAAAAAACCCTAAGTTGGAATTTGAGTTTTAGCGGGATTCGAACCTCGACCCCTAGCGTAGTAGTCCAACACACTAACCACTAAGCCACTGCGCCTGCGAAAGCTAACAACTTCGAAATTTGTATGGCAAATATAGCCACTGCGAACCAGTGGTCCCAGATTCCCACTTAAGAAAAAATAAAGCTTTTGCCAAAATTTGGACCCGATAGGTGGCGCTGGGAGATATTTACGAAAAGTTAGATTTCCCTGCATATCAGTTTTGTATCAACAACATTAAATTTAATTGTAATAATATAGTTGGCGTTGGTTGTCTATACTTTTTTGAATTTGACATTTCAGTAATTCATATTTCATTTAGCTGTACAATTGTTCGACGAAAACTCCAAATTAGTTTTTAATCAATTTTAAATAGGTAAGTAACATTTCCATTCGAATTCCGGCACAAATAACATAACCACGAAAAATGTTCTTACTGGGCCAAATTGTATGATTCTTCTTTTGTTTTGTTCGTGTTGGTGTATTTCATGCTTAGGCAGTCTTAAAAGATAAACTTTTGGACCCGATAGGTCCTGCTCAACCGATTTCAATGAAATTTTGTGGATGTATATTCTTCGTTCCCACTTGAAGGATAGGATACTTTTGGACCTGATAGGTGGCGCTGTTGCCGATTTTCGAAACAGCTCTACCGAGTAGATTGAAATTTGTGGATTGAGATTGAAATACATATACTATTGTTTCGGACCCTATAGATGATATTTTGCAAAACATAAGCGGGATAGGAGAACGGGTTGTGGAAGCATTGAAACGATTAATGGACATTGTCCAAATAAAGGACTTTGCTTAATGTGAGCAGAACTTAATACGAAATGTATGAGCAAAGCCGGGTGGGTACAGCTACATATAAAAAAGACTGACTGACTGACTGTGCGCACTCATAACTCGGGAACCAATCCTTCAATTTTTATGATTTTTGGTTTAAATTCGCAGCGGCCCAAGGAAGGACACATACTACTTTTTGTCGTGGAAACAAAACTTTATGGGGATTAGTTGAATTTTTGAATTCTTTGGATGTTCCGGGCTTACGTCTATACAATATTGAAAGCGGGCTCATTTATAATTTTGTTGCGCAACCTCAATGCACCGAGACTTTGTAACATAACGCGTTTGATTTGGTGGTGAAGGATCCCAAACCAAATGTCATGCAAGTGACGATTTTGAGTGGAATATCCAAAAACAAACACTCTCATTCCGCAGATTCCGCTTATTTAGAACGATTTGCCATTCGTATTTAAGCGACTTAAATTACCTGTGCGTCTCGCTTTCACTGTGACAAATAATTTGTTGCAAGTATAATCGATGGATGTTTGTGCATTTGTAGTATCAATCTTGAATTACCATGTTTCTCACATGGTCAATTTAGTGAAAAGCGGAAGGTTGTCCGAAACGTCAAAATCATTGCGTTTTGATTGAAACAAACCAACATTGCTATACGTCATTTATTTCTATTGCATTTAATATAACTTTTGAATGAAGCATTTCAATTGGCCGAATTACATAAATTAGCAAGCGCATTGTGCATGCTCGGAATTATTATTTTCATTACCTACATTAAAAAAATTTGGGCGGAACGAAGTTTGCCGGGTCAGCTAGTAGGTACATAAGAGTTCTTTGTTCTTTTAAAATAATTGTATGAATTTAATTACCTATTCTAAGTCTAAGTTCATATAATTCATGAGCTCATTTTTAATTAGTTTCAATGAAGCCCTGTTCCTCTCTTTCCGCCACTTCATTCATTCATGACCGAAAATTGTAGACATTGTTTTTTTTTATTATTATTTCGGAATTATTATCGCGGTTACTACGTTAGTTGTTCATTTCAATAAAACGCTTTCCAGACAAACTCAAAAGAAGTTAAAGAAAAATTAAAAAACTTCGCACCTTCAACAACTTGTCACATTGACATTTATTGGACAATTTTGGGTGCGTTCAGACAGAATCTTCTAAGTTTTGAGATTTTGTTTACATCAACCAGTTTTTATTGCATGTACAAAGAAGAAAGAAAACTTGAAGGAAGAAGAGAAACAGGTAAAAAGAAGGTAAGCTTAAGTAAAAAAAGAGTATTTTAGTGTACTCTGTAGTGCTATAGATTATAGAGTACACATCATACATGAAATAGAGTACAATACTCTATTTAAGAGTGCTGTTGGCAACCCTACCGGCAGCTGTCAGCTGACTTGTATAAAATATACAAATTACACTTGTGTGAGAGCTTCTTGAGTGAATTCTGACTTCAAATCGAGAAGCGAAATTCTCTTGTCAATGGAACGGTTTCAGAAACGATTTTTTCGCTTCCGCTTCTTTTTGCCCAATGAAAAACGACATATTATTCATAGAATGAAAAGAAGGGAATCCGTAATCTTTAATGAGTTTAGTATCGCGGTAGCAACTGCAGAAGTCATAACTTTCTGCGGTGTTTTAGGCTGGAAAACCAACAAGGGAAGGTCCGAAATGTCAAACTTTGAAAAATGTTTTGACTTTAAAACGCATCAAAGAAGAATTTAGCGGAAATATGGCATTCCCTATTTGTTACAATATAAGTTATTCATTGACTTCCATTATCATCAATAATTTCTAAAGTATGTAGTCCTACTTACTTACTTAAGGTGGCGCTACAGTCCGGGGTGGACCTGGGCCTCAACCAATACGCCTCTCCAGTTAGCGCCATCTTTGGCTAACTGCCTCCAGTACCAGTTGCGCACTCCAAGTTGGTTGAGGTCCCCTTCCACTTGAGCGCGTCAATTAAGGCGAGGTCTTCCTCTACTGCGTTGTCCCCTCGCTCTACATGTCCTAACCATCTTAGACGACTAATGCGTACTTTTCTGACCAGGTCGATGCCGCTGTTCGTAGAGTTCGCTGTTAAATCTTCTCCTCCAAATCCCGTCAACGCAAACGGGACCAAAATTATCCGAAGAATTTTGCGTTCGAAGCGACCAAGAAGATCCTCATCCGTTTTTGCTAGGGTCCATGCTTCTGCGCCATAGAGCTGGACAGGGATGATGAGAGTCTTATATAGAATCTCCTAAGTGCTTCTTAACAAGGCCTTACTAATCAATTGCCGTCTTAGGCCAAAGAAACAGCGGTTGCCAAGTGTATCAGAGTTTATAGCGGAGCCGAGGTAGATAAAGTCCCTAACTACCTCAAAGTTATAGCTGTCTATCGTGACGTTCTGTCCGATTCTTCGATGTTGTGTGTCCCTTCTTGTTGACAGCATATATCTTGTTTTACCCTCATTCACCTCTAAGCCCATTTTTGCCGCTTCTGTACCAATACTTGCAAACGCACCAGTGACAGCTCGCTGTGTTCTGCCAATAATGTCAATGTCGTCAGCGGATGCAAGCAGTTGCACAGACATATGGAAAATTGTGCCTCTGGTGTTGGCTTGTGAGTTTCGCACAATTTTCTCAAGAATTATGTTAAAGAAGTCACATGACAGCGCGTCACCTTGTCTAAATCCTTTTATGACATCAAAGGTCTCGGTGAGATTGTTTCCGACCTTTACGGAGCAGCGAGCGTTCTCCATCGTCATTCTGCACAATCTGACAAGTTTGGCAGGGATGCCAAAACTAGACATGGCTCTGTATAGCTCGTCTCTATAAATGCTGTCATATGCGGCCTTAAAATCGATAAAAAGATGGTGAGTATCGATCTGGACTTCTTGGGTTTTCTCCAGGATCTGCCGTAGTGTGAATATTTGATCGGTCGTGGACTTACCGGGCCTAAAACCGCACTGATAGGGACCTATCAGATCGTTGACGAATGGTTTCAGGCATTCACACAGTACAGCAGACATGATCTTATACGCAGTGTTCAGGAGATGATGCCTCTATAGTTGGCGCAGTTTAGAGAGTCTCCTTTCTTGTGGATCGGGCAAACGATGCTGAGGTTCCATTCATCAGGCATACTTTCGTCTGACCAAATCTTGGAGACGAGTTGGTGTATGCTCTCTACCAGGTCATCTCCCGCTGCCTTAAACAGCTCGGCAGTTAAGCCGTCCGGTCCAGCAGCCTTGTTGGACTTAAGCTTAGATACTGCTATCCTCACTTCATTTTGGTCAGGTGGACGGAAATCTTGGCTTTCATCGTCCAGGTTGAATGGCTCGTTCTGGCTGACAGCGGAATTTGTGTCGTCTTCGCCGGTTAGCAGTCTGCAGAAATGTTTTTTCCATGTCCTCAGCACAGACTGTAACTCTACTACAGGGTTTCCTTGTTCGTCTCTACAGGTCTCCGTTCGGGTCTTGTTGGCATGACACGTTCTTTTTACCTTTTGGTAAAACTTCCGAACATTGTTCATGGAGTAACACCTCTCTATATCCTCGATCGCGCGCTTCTCATGCTCTCTCTTTTTTCTCCGGAGAAGCCGATGTTTTTCCCTCCTTTTTTGCTCGTAGAGCTGACGAGCTGCTCTCGTCCTTCTATGCAGCGACGCTTCTCTAGCAAGTGTTATTTGAGTGGCCATAAGTTTTTCATACGAGTGCCTTAAGTTTTAAGTGGAGAATCATTTAATTCTTAACGGTTATAAATAACAAATAAAAATTTGTTTTCATTTAATGAAATAATTTTTCAATTCAATTCAATGCAATTATTATTATTCAATTTATTATTATATAAATTTCTAAAGTTCATTAAGATAAATATCTTCTATAGTAAATGGAGTTTAGACAATAAGAAATTATTCAATAAAACAATGTGTAAGTCTTAAAGTTTAATTCAAAGAAATAGTAACGTGAACGAAAGAGAAATAGAAAATGAGGTTAAATATAAAAAAAAGAATAATAGAAAAGACTAGATTAGAATACGGAACACTGAAAGTAGGAGAGAGAAGTGAATTAATCACTTCCAGAAGCCATTTTGTTTTATAGAAACGCAAGAATTTCATCAAGCATCGCTATAAAAATATCAACCTGTAATTCCTATCACGTAAATAAGATGGCCAACCAAAATACGTGTCACGTATTTTTGCGTATTAGATAATGCTGTCCCTGTAGACCGATATTTAGTATTGGGCATACCTTTAATCTTACGCTTAGGAATGTGTGATATCGAGCAGCATATTTCTATTTTTTACAATAACCTGCGACTAGACTGGATTGAATAGAGTACTTCATTAGCTACAGAACAGGAATAAATACGGGAGAGGTCCCCATTTTAGTCGTATACAAGTTTTTCTGTATAATTGGATCCCTAAGTAATAAGTAGAGTTGAACGTTGAACAGTAATATAATAGTTAAAAATTCGCTGAAACTATTGCTTACGTTTTGGTCCATTTCCAATGTTACTATATTGCAGAAGTTGTAGAAGATACATTGAAGGCGTTCTTATAACTTTTTGGGGCATATTTTCATTTGTTTGGAATATGTCAAAAATGTTTTAGGTACTTTATTTCATTTATATTATTTTTTTTATTTTTTTGCTTTATTTCGTTACAAAAATTGGCTTAATTTTTAGGCACTAATTTCATTTTGATCTTTGAGGTATTAGATCAGTGTAAGATCAATTAATTGACCCCATTTATAAGTAGTCGCACAACGTCTCTCAAACTTGACTATTCCAATTCGTCCACAATTCCTTTTCACACCTCACTCGCAAGCTACTACCTATACTCTACCTATTCTCATTAAAAGTGCGCGGCTATATCACCGCCTGATCTTGCCATACATGTCGAGCTGAAATTGGATTCTATTTTAATAAAATTATCTTTTCCATTTATTTCGATTAAGAATGGATTAGTCCTGCCTCATCTACGCTCTCAATTGAATGACGTCGGTATTGCGTATTCACACCTCTAGTCCTGTTGGGTAATTCAAAGCCCACCCAGTGCTCCGATGAGTTACGGCAACATTAAGCAATCAATTACTCATCACTATACTCCGATTTCAATAACTGATTTAGGTGTTGCGATATCACCTCCCATTCGCACGGATATAAATGTCCAGCAATTACGGAACGATTTCCAATCGTAACATTCATCATCTCGAAGGGAATTAAATGAATTCAATTTACTATCACCATATCTGTCAAGTCCACACGATCTCGATTCTCAACTGAAATTGCTGAAGAGTGCGCCGCGCCGTTCAGCTTTGACCAGCTCCGGTACAGCTTTTATGAATAAATGCAGTTATGACTGGGAGGGTGTTACTTTTTCCTTCCATCTGCTGATATTTAGAATTCCGTTCAAGGAAGAGGAAAAAGTATCCAACTTGTGATCCAATTCAATTGACCACATCGCGGCGCGGCTCGAAGAACCGCATCTGTTGTGTGGATGATCACAGAAAGCAGCAATGATAGCCAATGAGCTACATTTTTGCAAGGCATAATCAGTCGCAATCTACCAACTGAATCTCATTCAGTAGTCCGAATGATTTACGCTCAAGACTGGTAGGTCTTATGCAATTCGCCTACTCCCGTCGGCACTCTTGGCACTCCTCCTGTATAGTCGGACAGCAATTCCGTTTGCTCTTGACCCCGCAAATAGTTGCTTCTCTGTCGATTGTGCACTGCAATGTGGGCACGACTTTGAATTTGAATTGATGCTGTGCCGAAGAAGATTCCAACTAACCGTATACATCTTGAAAGGACTGTGCATAATGGTGGACGTTGGGATGCACTGCGTTAGCAGCCTGACCAGTTCGAGTCTGCAAGGAACTAGTCCGAGAGACACGTCGCTACATAAATTATAACACACTCGTAGTATGTAATGTTGAAGAGGAAGCGGGTATTTACTTTTACTCCATTTCGGGGACGTGTGTCTAGTTAGGACAATGCTGCTCATTCATGTTCATGCTGATGGCGGGAGAGAACGAATACTCATGCACAGTTGTGAAGCGCGCTGCCTTTTGCGGCAGTTGAAGTTATCTTATCGGCTCACGAGCAATCATTTGATTTACTATTCGATTCAGGGGGTATCTATATATATCCCGCCGCGACATTTTCGTGACTGATACCGCGATAGATAGCCTGAGCATATAGGCGTAGGTGGAGGAGTTCACTTGGCCCACAGCAGGAAATGACACTTGATAGAATTTCATTCATAATGGAACATGAAGCCAAAGTATCGAAATCGCTCGTGGTTATCGTTCGGTAATCAGCTCTGACCACCTGGCGCAGATTATTCATAGTGATCCTAAAGATGTTATGTTAAGGTGTCTGCTGTGTAAATATTTCCACCTTGGCGCATGCAACATTTGTATAAATAAAATATATTTTCTCGGAATTCAAATGTCAATGATGTTGGATTTATACAACACATGCAGTTCAAATCATAAACTAGGTTTTAAATAGACTGACAGCTTCAGCCAAAAAAGAGGGGTTGCCTAGAAGCAAGAATTTGACCTTGAATGTAGCCCAGTTTGAATCCATGCATTTGTGCCCATGTTAAGCAAAGGGAGCACACGCATTCTTAAAAAAAAAGCCAGCCTACACTTTCAGCTTAAACTGGATGTCAGTGAGCCCGAGATTGATTCTCATATTTTAATACAGAGGTTGGGTCTGTAGTGTAAATAATATTTTCTTTTTAGAAACTATTCGCTACATTTTTACAGAAATACTTGAACAATGAATGTTCAAATTGTATACGATATAAAGAAAAGGAATATTTTTTAAGTCATTCCATAATGAATTTGGGATACATACATAGATATCATTTTTATGATAGATATCGATGTCAAAAAATTGCTCGCATGTTCGCCATAGAACTTCCCTTCGCAAGTTTCGCAACCTATTGCTCCTTTCAGATTCCCATGTTTTTCAATATTTGCAAGAAACCTTGGATGCTTATTTTCTACACTCACGATGGTATCTTTATTTTACTTAGGTATCACATAAGTCATCCTCTGTAAATATACAGGTAATGACATTATTTTCATTCGTAAAATGTCTACCAAAAACTTTTCAGTTGTATTTTCTTGTAGCAAAAAAAAAAAGAAGCTTATTAATAGGGGTATTCAAGATCCGGGTTGCCAAATGACCGGGATTCGCCGGGATTGTCCAGATATTTTCAGCCGTGTCAACAAAAATAAATTCACGTACGAGTATTCAAGACTATATAATTATGCGGTTATCGTTTTGCCTGCAATTGATAGCCTAATTACAGCTCTGAGTAGATAGATAGATATATATATAGATGATTTTTATTTCCAGCAGAAGATAAAATAAAATATTTACAATTTAGTAAATTTGTTTACAAAAATCAGTTACCATGGCATTGCCGTCCGTCTGATTGACAAATCAAAAACCAAAAACTTGTAAGCGATAATTTACGTAACTCAGAAAACGGTATTAGCACAGTAATTATTTTGCATTTTAGAAACTTTCAGTTAAAAATCTCTCTCTGGTAGTGAAGAGCTATTTTGCAGTACCTGGTTAGTTTTAGGACGTCAACTTCATTAAGGATTTGTGAGACATGGTTTTCGGATAAGATAGTCCTTCCAAATATTGATCTTCTCGTCTCCCATAAAATTGGGCACCTCCCAACAAAATGAAAGATATCCTCTCTCTCTCCGCTAAATTACACAAGCTGCAGATTATAGGTAGGTCACAAGGTTGAAAAACGCGTTACAATCGTAACTTTTAAGTTACAATGAACTTTGAAAAAATACAAAATACAATCGCCCCGAAAAGTTACCTTCAAAGAGTATCTATTTTTTTTATTTTGAAATAATACATAATTACACTCAATGCATATTTAATACAATGACCTGTTACAATTTTTTGTATTCGTTTATCCATATTATCGCTATAACGCACCTAATTCCACTGTACAACGTACGTAACGTAAACTTCACCTTACAAACGAGTGAAGTGCTTTGCAGTTGGTATCTTACAAATTATACACAAGATGGAACAGCTGAGCTAAGCCACACCGTAGTTTGTGCCTTTAATATTGGCATCACTGTGAGAGCGTGAGAGTAAGTGAGCTATGAACAAAAAAAATTGCAAAGTTATAAAATTTCTAATGTGGTATTCGATTGGGCTTCTTCAGATTCACAATCCCCATCTGAAAAAAGTTTCAATTTGACAGCAAAATCCCCATTAACAAAATGATCCGCCATTTATTGAATTCATTTGTTAAAAAAAAAGTGATAAATGAAGAACCGCTCGAACGATAATGTGCAAACTTCACATAAACCATCTACTAAATAGTCCAAACAAAGCCTAAACATTTGGTTTGGATAGGTGAGCCCGTTCTTGAGTTATAAAATTACAACGAAAAGTGGCATTGATTTTTATATATATAGACTAGCTGACCCGTGCTCGCCTTGCTTCGCCAGAGTTCCACTTCTCAAATTTAAAACAAAATAATTAGCGCTATACAAAAAGTAGCTTACCCGAAAAAAGAGAAGAAAAACTGCCAGTAAAACAATCCAAACAAATACCTTGGTAGGCTAACTTCTATTATTCCCTCTCAATCTCATTTACATTCCACTTGTAAGTTGTTACATTTTATTCCCCATCTCAATCCCATAACAACTCGCTCACTTAGGTACTACTCAAACACAAACATCCTCAAGTTCAAATTAAAAAAAGAGAAAAAAAAACATGAAGCAAAAAAACTGCAAATGCACAAACAGGTTTTAGCATGGACGTGAATCAGTATCACTAATAAGATCAGAATCACTATAGCGCATTTTAAAAATCACAATCATCACAATTAACAACTGAGTGTGACTCCCTCAATCTCAATTACATAGCTATCTCCCTCAATCCCATGCACCACATTCGCTCTACTACTCATTGTCATTATTCACTAATAATTTAAGAACGTGAGCAAAAAAAAAAAAAAAACAACACAAAACCCAAAAGTTGCATAAAAAAAGAGAAGCACACGGCAGAAAATGTATAGAGAGAGAAACAGGTTTTGCCGCACACACACACAAAATTTCCTCCACTCAACGCTGGAAAAATCCAACGATCTAGCTTCAATCGAACATTTTGATTTTTTCAATTGTATTAAATTTATAGTTTATTGCTTATTGTTCGACTTCAGGATAACGTACAAAGATGATTTATATCTTAAAATCTTTGTACATTATTGAACTTTGTATTAAAAAAAATCCCATTTCATTTGGATGAGTGATTCCGAAGCTAGGAGCTAGAAGGCATCCGAGAATTACAACTTTTCTTAGATATCAGCTTAGATTTCCACTTCCGGACAGCGAATAATGGTAAAACATATCCTATGTTCAAATCTGAACAATTTCCTATGCAACTGTGTAAACCGAAATCAAATTCGTGCAGTACTTTTTGAATCTATTCCTGTCTCACAGATTACAGCCGGAAAAAAAGCTACAGTTTTATTATAGTAAGGATTATACTATGTAGTTAAATAGAATTTAAAAACATCTTAAAATTTGTACGAAAACGATATTTTTCTCCTTTACTTGTATACGAGAAACGCGAATTGAAAAAATACAAAAAAAAATACAATCGTAACTAAGATATAGTTACAGTCCAAAAGTTTATTTTTCATCCCTGGTAGGTCATCTCTATGTGGTACATAATTCAGTTTGAGGAGTTCTCCACGCATTTTCAGCACCCTTGATATTTCCTCTACGCTATGCTCATCCCGAAAATAGTTTTTCCCCTCGAGGTTGTAGCATAATCTACTATAAACTGCTCTATGGAGTGAGCCTGATGACGCTTCTTCTACAAACCTTTATCGTAACTGCTCATCCACACATTTGACCAAATGGTAGAGTTTGAGCTTCCAACTCCTTACTTCATCTAGATTTAGATCAATTCCACATCCTCTAGCTAGTTCCAGCCAATTCTGATACCATGCAGTTTTTCCACCAATTGACTGTAGGGCTGCTTTCTTTGGCAGACCGTAGTCCGGCATGTTCAATACTTTGAGCACATAATCGATTTGCAATTTTAGTGTCTTCACGAATAGTGGTGATAAGCCTGTCTCCAACATGATCATATAATTTGGAGTGTTCGGTGGAAGATGAAAAGTTCTTTTTAGATAATACCTTAGTAATTTCTCCACGATATCATAACATTTTCCTCCCCATACTTGCGCAGCGTAGAACATAATGGACTCCGAAACAGCTTCCAATACTTAAAACTTATAAATGTGCTACACATTTGTTACTAAAGCATTTTTTCCAAGCAACGTTGATGGCCAATTTTGATTTCGACAATTTTTCGCAAAGGTGCTTTTCCATATTTAGGTTTTTCGTAAGGTATAGTCCGAGGTACTTATATTCTTTCACCCCCTCAATAGCTTCCCCGTTGAAGTGCCATTTTTCGTCAAAGCAATATCTACCTCCACCTTTTTCAAAAACCATTACTTGCGACTTCCCTAGGTTGATCGTCAGATTCCACATATTACAATATCCAAACAGCCGATTCATCATGAGTTGCAATGATTCGGGTGAGCTCGCCATCAAGACAATGTCATCGGCAAACAGAAGCGTTTTGATCAGCTGTCCTGCATACTCCACACCTCCCAGTAAAATATCCACTATATCCTCGATGAACAGGGCAAATAAACTTGGGCTCAGAGCACATCCTTGTCGTACTCCTGACCGCGACTGAAACCATTCCGATAGCACCTCCTTATTCCAAACAGAAGCCTTGATGTCCTCGTATAAGTTTTGTATTACTCTTCCGAACTTCAAAGACATTCCCATCTTGTACAGCTTATAGAATAGGACGTTGCGGTCCACCGAAATAAAAGCCGCTTTGAAGTCAACAAAGAAGACATATCGTTTTTTGTTCCTGCAGAGAAAATACTGGACAATATTACTTAGAACAAACACGTGATCTATAGTGGAATACCCAGGCCGAAAGCCATCTTGATATTCCTTGAGTAAGTTAAATGTCCTTATCCATGTATTAATTCTGCTATGTAATATAGCTGTAAAAAATTTGTATGACGAGTTTAAAAAGGAAATGCCTCTGTAGTTCGCTGGGTCCGTCGTACAGCCTTTTTTGTGGATGGGAAAGATCAGCGCTTCTTTGCAACGATGAGGGATAGTTCCAGTTCTAAAAATTTCGTTAAACACTTTCGCAAGTTGAATGCTAAGCTCGTTAGTGCCATATCTGTAAAAATTCGATAGGAATTCCGTCCGATCCTGCAGCTTTGCCGTCCTTAAGACTACTAAGTGCCTCAACAACATCTTGCAGAACAATCGGTCGGTCTAGAATTTCATCTTGGAATCCAGGAATGGCATGATGAATGCCATACGTGCTGATCGATGGATTCAAGAGCTCGTTAAAGTACGTTTCCAACACTCCCGGGCTTAGGTCTCTGCTAAAAACGTTCTTTCAACCATTTAGTCTCGTAGCTAGTTTCCAAAATTCTGCAGAGCTATTACATTGGTCCAATCTCTGGGCTTCCTTTTCAAAGTAGCTCCTCTTTTTTTCTCTGCAAAGTGCCTTAAACTCCCTGTTGACTTTGATATAAGTCCTTTTTTTTTAATTTGATTGAAAGTCCGGAATATTCAGAGCCAGCCGAATGATAGCTTTCTAGCCTTCATGCACTCCCTATCAAACCCCGGTTGCTGAGTATACCTTGGCTCAAGGTTATAGGTACTGATATTAATGCTGTTCCCGAGAAGGCGTTAGTCATTATCTAAAAAGCGTGTCAATTGACAAAATACAGTCTTTCCTTTTTAAGAATTCTTCCGATGACTTGAAAAACTTGTACACTTGTGTCAACCCAAATTTGGGGTTTATTTCATAATGAAATTAAAAATAGTTTTCATTATTTTATTTAATATAGTTGATATTGGATAAACTTATTTAGATTAAAGGAACTTTTTATATACTCAACCTCGCACCCACCCCGTTATCTAACAGGAAAGCCTAACAGAGGGGTTGCAGGGGGGCACCATGCCCCCCATACGCATTTCATATCGGAAGGGTAACAATTAATAATAAAAAATGAATTTTGGGGACTTAAATCATATCATCTTTTCATTAGGAAATAAGACCCCAATTTTCATTAGGAAATAAGGACCCCAAAAAAGGAAATAACACCCCAAATTTTATTAAAAATAGTTGTTGTTGTTTTCTGTTGTTTTTTTGTTATCCTTATTTCATTGGGGCCTTGTTTCGCAGAGCCATGACAAAGATGTCATCGACATTCAGTACATTCGACGTAAAAAGCAGATAGAAAATGTTAGAGTAAATGGGATCGCCTGAACTTGCGATGATTAAATTCATTTGAATTCTCGAAATGTATACATTTGTCTATTGAAAAATTCGCCTTAAAAAATGTCCGTTTAGCACGGAAAGTATTAAAAATCAACAGATAGGTAGGTACTTAGCTAAATCAGACTTTCATTTCGTGTCATTGGAGACATGTTTATATACTTATGTAGTATTCGATTGGGCACTCTCAGACCACTTTTTTGTGCTATGTCACTTTTTATGTTCGATTGGTACGAAAACAAAAAATTTTTTTTTCGATTTCAGACTTTTGCGAATCTCATTTTTGTTCTTGGTGTTGCTTCAGATGTAGGTACCAATAAAAGTACGCTTGAGTTTGACAGCTAGTAGAGTTTGTTTACGTTTTCGTGAAAGTTTTCAACTGCAAAGAAACGCATTGCATCGGGTGGATCTATTTTTGTTAATTATTGATGTGCAAATGTTTTGAAATCAATCTGGGCGTAAATTTTGAATGTTTTGATATAAAATTTAACCAGTGAATAGAAAACGCTTAGAAAAGTCAACACATATTCCAATCGCACGAATATCAATAAAAAAAAAGAGCAAGTGACGTTTTTATTTTTGATTTTAAACACAAAATTTGAAATCGCCGGAGAGCGAATCTGAAGAAGAACAACTGAATGTGAATACCACATTGGTTGAACCCGAATGTCAACAATCGGCTCAACTTGACTTGTCAATTCCATTTGTTTATTTTTAACTGGAGAGCACACTATTTATTCTTATTACCACTAGATACTTGCGCTGAATGGCAAGCGGTATGACAAACTTGATATTTGAAACTATTTGCACGAGACCTAAGCACAAATCATAAATTTTCTGTATAGAGAAGTTTGTTAACCTAACAAACAAAAAATCCACCGCTAGATCAAAAAGGGAACAGCGAAAAACCGAGCTGTTAATATAATTTAATAAAAAGTAAATAAACTAAAACTAATATGGAAAACAACAAAAAGTTGTGAAATTCAGAGTAAAGTGATTTAAAGTTTAATCCTATCGTTTAATCTGTTTCTCGTAAGAAATTGGTTTGCTTTTGAAGGCACAAGGAAAGACAAACAAAATGTCATTTTTGTATTAGCGAGATTCCTTCATTTGGGATATTCGCTGATTAATGGAACGCTGCCAATAACAATCTAATTTCTGGGTGACTCTACTAAAATGCGCAAATATAATCTGTTCATATTAAATCACTTCCTTTTGAGGACTCTGACTCAGACTTAATTCCTTTTCAAAGGACTCAATTTTATTGCCCTCTATATAGGATTATAATTTCTGGTTATGATCATTTTATTGTCCTAAATGGGGTGATAACGAACACGTGTTCCATACAACTTGAACTTCCTATGATCTTGTCCTGTATAACCGGAACCAAATATTACAATGGATGTTCCCTTCTTAGTGCGGAACGTGAAATCTTTCGACTTGTTTTTCAACATGATCCGACAAGACGAGAAGCAGTATTACTATATAAGAATAGAATTCTAGTTGTATGAGACCCTAGCACCGATAGGATACAATGTAATAATTTATTTCAACAGCAGAAACATGACAACAATAGTACATTCTACACAAATGCGCTGTCAAAAAAGGAAGCGCTCAGCCATAAGTCTCGCACTATATCCGCTACATCTTTCAAATCTCGTTGAATATCCTTATTCACGCATTGCGATACTTTACTGCGTATTGGTGTCTTATCCTGTTGCGTTGGCTTTCATTCTCTCCCCAATTTCTGTTGAATTGCATAGGTTAGGGTGATTATATCAACTGGTAAAAAAAAAACACATCTCAAGAATCACCGCACCAAGGACTTTGATATCATTTCAACCCTTCATAGAAATTCCACTCTCAAGGTTACGCAATTCAATACCATCTGAGGCGTATTCTATATACACGTCGCAATAACAAGAAAACAAGAAAAGGGGGACATCCCTTCTTTTTTCGTAAAGGTTAACATTTTAAAACCGTAATAACGCACTGCGTGTGGACGTGGAGTGCCACAGGCATTGCTAAATTACGCATCAGAATTTCTCACGATTTTAAGGATCAAGTTTTTGCTATTCATATTATTCAATGCCACCACAGTTAGTGTTGTAAAGCGAGTTTTTATTGCGACTCAGATTCGTCCTTTTTAGAAATCAAACGAAATTAATTATGAATGTTTGTTCGGAAAAGAATACCTAGTTTGATGAATTTGGTCCAACGTATTCTTTTGATGGAAACTTTTGTTTATCGAAAGCATTCGATTGTACTAAAATTTTGACATCATCACCGACTCACTCCCAGGAGGTATTGAATTCGCTGGGATCGTTATAAGGGCGCTACTTTTTGCAGACGATATTGTTTTGATGCCGAATTCCCCGGAGACACTTCAGCGCATGATAAACCGTTTACATGACTTTTGTAAAATGTGGAGTATTATAATAAACCTGGAAAAGTCAAAGGTGATGATCTTTAAAAAGGGTAGTGGAAGAATGTGCAACAACATGGTTTTTGAATGGCGAACAGATCGAAGTCGTTAAAAAGTACAACTACCTTGGCATGCTCTTCACACAAAACCTAAGCATGGAAGAACACCTGAAAGGCAAGCTTGAAAAGGCCAAAACCGTGATAAATACAACTTGAAGAAAATGTTTTGCTAACAAGTATATATCTCATAGCATCAAGTTTCGTGTTTTTTTGAGGCGGTCGCAGAGTCATCTATGCTGTACGCAGCGCAGGTGTGGGGCGGAAGCCAGTTTGAGGAAGTGGAAAAACTACTGAGGTTTTATATCAAAAGGATATTCCGTTTGCCACTCAACACCCCAAACTATGTCATAATGCTGGAGACTGGTCTTTCTCCACTGGCTACAAAGACACTTAAACTTCATGTGGACTACATTTTGAAAGTCTTCAACATGCCTTGGGAAAGATTACCAAGACAGGTGGCCTTGGAGGCACTACGATGCAAAAGTAGTTGGTACAGTAAATGGAATGACCTTTCGCACACGTGTGGATTAAGCCTGGACTTGAATGAAGCAAACCTGGGATCATGGAAGCCAAAGCTTTATCAGTTGATTGCAGCTGTAGATCTTAATTTCAGACAGCAATCGGAAAGAGAGGCATCGGAATCACTGCATCGATCTATCTATAGTCAGCTGAATTATAATCTAGGGGATGGGAATTACTTCAAAGATGATTACAGCGCCGAGGAAATATCACTTACAATAAAACTGCGATCTAAACTACTTCCACAAAATTATCAACCTCATAGAGAAGATCTACCGGTATTGGGTAATATATGCAACATGGCGGAGAGGAAGGATATACTTCATTTCATGGGTAGATGTCCTACGCTCAGGGAAACAAGGCGGCACTTTTTTGAAGTAGATCAAATCCCCGATGAGGATATCCTAAATAAGCTCAACGAACTAAATGTGACTAGTCTGTTTGCGTATTGTAAAACAGCCTTGGCTTATCGGCAAAGAATTATATCCGAAAGTTTTTAATTTTAATAGAAAACTCTGGCTTTTATTTTAGTAAACTGTTATAACAAGAAGTGGCTATTGTAAAAAAAAAAATATTGTCAATCGGCAGACGGCTTATTGCCATGCTTTCTTTGATTTTTGATTAATATAAAGATTTGTAATCAATTAATTAAATAATAAAATCTAATATAATCTAATCTACTAAAATTTTGAATATACAGATTGAGGGTAGACTTTCCACTGCTTTTAGTGCAATTATGAGCTATATTATGAAGGTAGCTATTAGGTTTCTTCGTGTTTTTTTTTAGCAAATGTAATTAAAATAAAATTATAAGAAACTGTGGGAATGTGACCACCGACCACATACAAGGTTTGTTCCTTTACTCTTAAATCTTACGAATTTTTACTAATTCTTACGAGTTCTGACGAATTTTTAGTCAGTTCGTAGCCGTTCCTTAACTCAAAAAATTCGTAAAAGAGAGCGTCATCGAGAGAGCAAGATATTTCCCCTCCAGTGAGAATCTTACGAATTTTTACTCAACAAATTTCTTGGTGTAAGAAGTGAAAAAGCTGTCAGTCATCTTACAATTAATAGCTGAATGCGTGCATTCATCTTGATTTGTTGCGTATTAAAACAACCGGAAAAATCACTATTCTAAAAAAATTCTATTCTTATATAGTAAAATCAAATGTTCTTCTCAAGATTCTTGTCGAAAGTGACAACGAAATTCTTCCTCGCTGTAATAAGGACACGGCCCTAGCGAGGTATCCGTCGGAACGGAAAATTCTCCGATTTTATACAATTCGGAGGATTTTTTCTGCGAGGTATTCTTCGGAATAACTGTTCGAAGAATTGTTCCGACACATATCGGCGAATTACGCTGAAGTGTAATGAAGAGCACTTTTTGGTTAAATTTTTTACAGCTAGGTTCCGATATCCTTCGACAGAAATTGGTTGCGAAAGCCTCCGAAAGAGTATGCCTTGCGGAGAATTTTTCATTCCGACGGATACATAGGTACTTGGATTCATCAAAAATAAGTTCGATTCATTTCGTAGTAAATTAGCAAATTACTATATTTTAACGATTTTAACGACTTTACGTACCACTTTTTTAATATTTGAATTACGTATCTGTCATTTTTCATAGTATCTCTCTCTGTGAGAGAATTTATCCCCACCACTGCCATTTTGACAGTCTTTTCCATTCTTACCTACTACAAAAGTAAAGGAACACTGCAGTGTTGCCATTCTGACCGGATTCCGGTCATATTTGACCGAAAACTCTTCACCCTGACCGGAGAAAATTTTGAAATCCGGTCTAACCGAATTTCTAACCGAAACAAAAAATTCTTTAACCGGAAAAACCTTTTTTGACCGGAAAAATAATATTGTTCTATGACTAGTAATAAAGAAAGATTTCTATAATTTGTATAAAACTTGGCCATACTTGACGAACATACTCACATACAGAAACCAATTTATAGTGAATAATCCTAGAATACAGGGGCGCCACGACCACGTGGCAGTCTCATATCTCACTTGAATGTTCCCACCAAACTGTGAATGGGTTTGGTTTTTGCACTATATTGCATTTTATTGTAAAATTTGACGTATTGAAGTGAGAAGAAGAAAATAAATGCGTTAAAAAGGCTTTATCCTTCAAATCGTGAGAAAAATAGGGACAAACGGGGTAGATACCTATATAAAAATTCAAGCGATTCCGCTAGCTGATGATGAATTTTTTAATAATTTATAAATGTGCATTTTTTTTCATATACATTTCGCAATAGTTTTTAACACTGAATTAGATTGAAAGTTTATTTTTCTGCAAAACGTTGTGATGCAAAGCATCAATGAATTGTTTGATTTTTGTTTTATTAGGTTTAATAAAATTAGTTTGGAAAAATAAGGAAACTATATAGGTATACCTAATATATAATATCAGTTCGTTTTTGTTTAATTTATTAATATTATTAATAATTTTTCGTAAAAATATATGACTATATTCTATTTTTGACTGGACTGGCAACACTGAGGAACAGACTTACTGAGAAAATTTTAAAAAATGAGAGAGAATTCCATTTCCCCTCCTTCCATTTAAAAATAATTCTGACAACTAAGCGACAGCTTAAAATATTGACATGTAAAACTCTATTTATTTTCGTCATCAACGATGAAGGAGGAAAAAGTTGCAATTTAATGTTCTCCTAGAAGGTAGAAAGGTAAACACCTATTAAAATCAAAAATTCAATTCCAACGTGTTTTGTAGATGCCACATTTAAAGAGAACGTTTGTTTAATTTACGATACTGTCAAAATTTCATTTCTTAAGCTAAGACTACACGTGTTACTTTTCGTGTCACATTTTGACATATACTGAGTCTGTATGTTATCTTAGCTTTACACTTTTCGTAAGAAAACCGGTCAGGTGCTTCTCTTGAAATTGAAGATTTCTCTCTTGAGATTTGACATTTTTCTGAAGTGATTTGGTTAAGTTTGCATTTGCCGATATACTGAAAAGTCTTTCGTAAGCTTTAAATACATGGGGAGGTAAGCGATAAATCTAGTCAAGAATTCGTCGGTTAAGTATTAAAATCAGTTGACGTTTCGGTTATTTTTTTTTTAGATAGTAAAGTGACGTTTTCGACCAATCTAGTTTTTTTATTCGTTGTAAATGAATTTTGAATAAAACCTTTACTTCTAAATTTTACAAATTTTTAATAACATAATAATTCTTACGAATTTTTACTCAATGCCGTTCCTTAAGTCGAAAAATTTCGTAAAAGAGAGTGTCATCTAGAGAGCAAGATATTACCCCTCGACTGAGAATGTTACGAATTCTTGATCAACAAATTTGGTGTAAGAATTGGAAAAACTGTCAGTTACCTGACTATTGACAGCTGAATTGAAATTTGTTGTCCTATTTGGCATCAACATTTTTTTCGAAAGTTTTTTGAAAAAATTCTTCGTTGCTGTATTTCAATCGGTACTAACTCTTCCACATATCACGGTTGCCAACACGGTATTGACATTTGGGACATAGTCTTTGTCTTTCCCAATGTTTCTTTGCCCTTTGTCCTTCCTGACATCCGACAATTTTTCAGTCTCAAACTAAATTTATAAAAAAGAAAATTCATTCAACAAATAACTAAAACAATAGGGTAATGTACAGAACGTACATAATTAACCTGGGTTATGCGATAAAATATTTTTGAAGTTATTTTTAAGTAGTACGTATTGAAGTGTACTAAATTACGAGTTGGGTGTGCAGTTTATACAATTTTTAAAATTTGTAATTTCAGTTGGAAAATTAAATCTTTGTCCCAATGTTGATTTCTCCGTCCCATTCTTTCGGTACATTTATCCGAAGTTATGTTTCAAGTTGGCAACCGTACCGCATACGTACAAGAATTCATTATAAAAATTAACTCCGAATCACTTCTATCCCTAGATGAATCAACTAATAATGTTAATAGTAAATTAAAATTAGCGTTTATCAGACATTTTAACGACTTTTCATACCACTTTTTTTTTAAATTTTTTATTAGTCTGCCTACTTTTTATATGTATATGTTGTCTGGCTGCAGAGCACCGCTTCAACTTCTCCTGGAGGCCTGGAGCATAGGGCAGCAACAAGATCCTTCCATCTGTCCCAATTCGCCGCAAGTGGCCTTAGCTGTAACCACGTTTGAATACCTTGGGAACGAGCTTCCTTTAAAACAGATGACCTCCAAGTTGTTTTTGCCCTTCCAACGCGTCTATTTCCTTGAGGATTCCATTCGAAGGATTGTTTCGCTATATTGTCGTTAGGTTTCCTCAGGCCTATCCAACGCCACTTCCGTTGCATGATGTCGGCATCCATTTTTTTTCTGTCCGGACCTATTCCATAGTCCATCGTTCGATATGGTTTGGGGCCACCGGATCTTCAGAATGAAATGCAGCATATAACAGCAGAGATTTTAGGTTCGATTGGAAGAGTCTCAACTTGGTGCGTATAGAGATATTTTGCTGGAGTTCCACGCAGGGTCCCTGCCTTTTCTGGCGTGTTGTGTGCTTCGGCCCGATATCATTATTTTTGTCTTGTCTATATTTGTTTGCGTTGATCCTTAAGCCACTAAGCCAGCCACTTCCCCACATTAATAACCCAGCGTTTTGAAAGTTTGACGTTTTGGGGTCATTTAGAATGCTTGTGTTGAATCTTGGTCTCCTTGCTATACCCTCTGAGCACCGCTGGGCAACAGCTGTTCATAAGCGAAGCAAACCCAGTAGTAATTGTTGGTCACTACCTGCGTCAGCCTTACTTTCGTTGCGAAAATCGCACAGTTACTTCCTCCATTTCAGGAGATAGGTACCCAAGTGATTTTGTGGCAGGTCTTGTGCGGAAATAGAGAACCCCCCATTACAAGTTGATGAGCGTTGCAGAAGTCGACAGGCATATCACCGTTTTCGTTACGCTGACCCAAGCCATGCTTTCCCAAAGCGTTCCCTTTTCTTTCATACCGTCGTTTACGTCAGAGACAATACTGAGACCCCCATCTTCGGCCGATTTTCCGTTACTTGCCCACAAGCTATATTTTTATGGGATGGTGCGTTAGGATTGCTACATAGAAATTCGTATTGACAAATGTCACGTAACTTTACTCACCAACACACTCGCACCTTGCATGTCCCACTTCCGCTTTCGCCAAAGTTGCTGCCAGCGTTCATAGAATTTTGTCCGTTTAATTTGAAATTATTCGTTACGTGTGAATAGTATTTTATTTTAGGAATAAGTGCACTTTTGCTGAAAATATTTCTGAAAATTTATTGCTGCAGAATGGTTATAGGAAAATAAAAAACATTTTGAGTAATTTTTCTTCAGTTATTTAAGAAAAATTTACTCATGAAATCGAAGTTAATGATATTCAAAAGCGGAAAATACACAACCATGTTTGTCCTAATACGTTTCTAGTATATAAATCAACTCATTTAGGTAGTATTATTAACCAAATAAATTATATTAATCGTCTATTAAAAATTTATAATAACCAACCAATAGCATTCAGTTATTTTAAAATGTCGTATTTCCGAACTCTTTCACATGGTTGGTAGCGGTTGGCAGCATTGATTTTATATTTTTTGTATGTTTTTGCATGTCACACGGATTTTAAATAGACAGAACACCGATAGAAAACAAAATGGCGAATTTGAAAAAGAGTTGAGGGGGCCAGCGGCAAGAGGATTGCGAGTTGGGGGTCTCAGTATGGTTTGTCTCTGGCTTACGTTTTCCTTTGGTTTCACTCGGGGATTCACTCATTCTGTATTCCAATACAACAAGAAAACTTCTGATTGAATACAGAAAAGCATTCGTGCAATTCAAAAAAATAATCTGCAGCTGCACATAATTGCACATAAATTGCACTTGTGCTTTTTTTTTTTTTTTTTTTTTTTTTTTAATTTATATATTTCATAACAACAAACTTAAAGCTAATATAATAGGATTGATACAATAAGAAAATCATTTTTTTTTTTTTAAGCATTGTATGAACTATTAAGATACAATCTGTTGTCGAAGACAAGAGGCGAATGTATCTATCATTACGAAATTAATATTTAAAACAGTGAATAAAACTATTGATGGGGAAAATATAATACAAATTACGATAAAAATTAAAAATTTTAAATTCGAAAATTAGAAATTATAAAATAAAGATAGAAATTAAGACGATTTACAGACTATTCAATTATGTAATTGGAGTAAAAAAACAAATCAATATGAGAATGGTTAAAAGAGAGAAGCCATTTTTTAATATTCCTTATTTAAAAATACTGTTCTCACTCTCTCGCATCTAAGGTTTTCTGGCAGTATATTGAACAAACGAGGCGCAGTAACAGAATAGAAACGTGAAAAATGTGTTTTGTAAATTGCTGGTACCCTTACAAAATTTCTGGTGTTTACTCTCAGATTGAAATTTTCATGAATTCTAACGGCGTAGTACCCGGAGTTTTCAAAAAATATTTTTAAAACTTTATAGCAGTAAAGGTGCCTTAGAGGGAGAATTCCAAGTCTTTTGAAGAGCTCAAAACTAGGAGTTCTACGGTTCACTTTAGACATAATTCTTATTGCGTGTTTTTGCTTCTTAAGTAAACCTTCTACATTAGAAAAATACGTACCACCCCAACAGGTTAATCCGTACTGCAACTTAGTTTTAAATAAAGCATTGTAGACTAACTTCAATATGGGCAGACTACAGTGAAGACTAAGATGATATAGTTGCCTTATGGTTCTATTCAGATACTGCTTTAGGTTGACAATGTGATCCTTCCAACTGAGCCTATAATCCAATATAATACCTTAATACTTAAAATTGTCGACGCGATCAATTTTGAAGCAGGCATTACTGCAACTTTCATTACTGTTAAAGGTAATAGCGTGATGGAGGCTTAAACGAAATCTCAAGCAGTTCGGTGAATGGTAATGCAAAGGAAAGTCATCGCATATTGAACCTTTGATATTAAAAAGCATAAATTTAGTTTTATTACTAATTACCAATCTATGCTATTTGAACCATCTTCGCAATATATCTAAATCATTATTAACATCCAAATAAAGATTAAGATAACTCTTATTGGAATAGGAAAGGGCAGTATCATCGGCAAAAGCTGTGATTTTGCCTTTAAAGGGTTGAATAAATAGCGAATTAACATATATTAAAAACAGACACCTATATTCACCAAACGTTGTGAGCTGAAACAGTTTTTTAATTTCACTATTTGCTTACGATTTTTTAAGTAAGAAGCAAACCAGTCATAAATAAAACCTCTGAAGCCAGCATTGAAGAGTTTATTTAACAACAAAGTATGATTCACCATATCAAAAGCTTTAGTTATATCTATGAAAAGAGTAGCGGGAATTTCAGATATATTCAAGCTGTTATAAATTTATTTCATTTCATTTATTCATTTATTTATTTTGAGATACCTATACACATTAAGATATAATATCTTATAAACTAGTGATAGGCTATACAGTTGACAAAATAGAGCTTAAATCTAAGAAAAGGAGAAAAGGATTAACAGAACAATTTTCAAACCTTAGCAAAAAAAAAAAAAAGAAGAAAGAGAAAAAGAAGGGACAGTGAAGATAGAAGATAGAAGGGGTAGATATTGTAAGACAGAAATAAAAGGAGGAGGAAAATTAAAGAAAGACATGATAGAAATTTTAGGAAGTTGAAAAATAGTGTCTTAATTCAATTTGAAGTTTTAATGGATCACCTATTCTTTTAATGTGGCGCGGCAAAGAGTTCCAAAGACGAGTAGCATTAATGAAAAACTGGCGTTCGGATGTCAAGGAATCATAACGAGGCTGAATTAATTGGTCGGACCTTACCGAAGAAGCCCGCGTAAACCTTTCATAAAGGTATGATGGTTGGTGGGTAAGCAGTATATTAGAAAGCAACGTTAAAGTTCGAAGCTTAAAGTAGCTCTGAAGCGGCATATTGAGAAGACGAATAGAAAACCTCGACACTCTATCGTATCTACGGAGCCCAAAAATATAACGAGTAGCGCTATTAAAAACAACATTGAGCTTTCTTTTGGATACGTAACTGCAACTACTAAAAATTTCACAGCCGTAGGCCAATATCGGTAAAACTAAGGACTTCACAAGCATAGCTCGCGTTCTTAAAGGGGTATACCGCTGGGATACCCAGAGACTGCGTAGCACTCCATATGCCTTTCCTACAGTAACGGAAATGTGCTGGTCCCATGTGAGGTTACGGTTAAAGACAACTCCGAGGTTCCTGGCCGTTTCGACATATTCAATACATGCATTATTTAATATAATGCGAGGGAAATAAGATAAGTCGAGTTTACTTTTGGATATAACTAAGCACTTAGACTTAGATGGGTTTATAGCGAGACCATTAAGTTGAGCCCAGTAAGCTATTTTGCCAAGATCCTCGTTCACGCAACAAGCACCATTTTCGATGAGACCAAGATTACAGCTGTAGTACATCTGTACATCATCAGCATACATATGAGCCGAACAGTTTTTGAGGATAGATGGAATTTCATTTACGTACAAGGAAAACAATAAAGGACCTAGTATTGAACCTTGTGGGACACCATTACTAGTAGGAAGAAAATCAGATAGGCTATCTCCTAATTTTACAGCTTGCATTCTGTTTGTAAGATAGGATAATAAAAGCTTTACGGCTTCAGGCGAAAAATTGTAGTCCCGATGAAGTTTATCTGCAAGTTTGCTATGTACCACTGTGTCAAATGCCTTCGAAAAATCAAGGAGAACAAGGAAGCTTACCTTGTCCTCGTCGAGTGCTTGCCGAAGATCTTCTATGACATTCAGCAGAGCAGTAACACAGCTGTGTTTTTCACGGAAGCCACTCTGTTGTAAGCTTAACAAATTATTCGCCTTAAGAAATTCGCTCATTTGATTTTTTAAGATGAGTTCGAAAACTTTCGACAGGAATGGTAAAATGGAAATTGGTCTAAAATCATTGCACTTTGCATTTTTGGGTATTGGCAAAATTTTGGCCAATTTCCAATCGTCAGGAAATTCTCCAGTTGTTAAAATAGTATTAAATAAATGTGTAACGTACGGAAGAACTACAGGAAGAATCAGTTTCAGAAAAGTAGGGTGCATATCATCCAGCCCAACGGCGCTAGACTTAACCGAAAGTATACTTTCGACAACATCCTCACATCGAACCGTCACAAACCCAAAACTGGGATGATGAAGCTGATGCTCTCTCAGAGTCAAAGCGGCCTCGGTTATACGTGGAGAAAGCTGCGGAGGTAGGCAAACAAACTTCCTATTTAACAGATTACCATCAACATTTTCAATATGATTATATTTGCGCTTTCCGAGCCCCAGGCTGCGTAAGTTGTTCCACAGCTGTTTGCCATTTCCAGAAGATGTACTGAGTCTGCTAGAAAATATCCGAGTCTTCGCAGCGCGAATTTCCCTAACGACTTTATTGCGGAGCGATTGATACAGTTGCCTGAGCTCAGGCAGACGATAGGATTTCCACGAAATGTATGCTCGATCACGTTGCTTCATTAAGACGCGTATTTGGTAGGTGAACCAGGGAGGATTATCAATATCACAGGACTTGGTTTTAACAGCTATGTGTCTATTAAAAACAGAGGATATATTGTCATTAAGAAACCGAACCTGCTCACTGGGCGAAGGCATACAAAAAATATTTTCCCACTCTATGCTCCTGACATCTTCTTCAAGTAAGAAATGGTCAATATGTTTGAAATCACGATAGCTATATGTGGAGACTACATAAGTGAAATCAAAGCTAAAAATAAGAAAGATTAGATCATGTTTTGAGAAACCAGGCGCAGAAAGCTGATCATATAATAGTACATTATTAGTGTCGCTGACAAAGAACAGATCCAGGAGCGTCGGAACACCGTCAAAGAAGTGAGTAGGAGTTATTACATTGACAGCACTTATATTAAGTGTGCTCAAGTGATCAGTAAGAGCATTTTCACGTAGCAAATTGCTATTAAAATCACCACATAAAATAATATTGGAGCAGTTCAGTGTTATTTCTTCTAAGAGTTCAACTAGCGGAAATAAATTAATATTTTTATTGGGCCTATAAATAACGCCAATGAGGATTTTGTCATTGTCTCCAATTATGTCGATAAAAACATATTGAATCCCATTGCTAAAACCAGAAGAGCACCGCTGTTTGAACTTAATTGTACTCTTGATATACAACGCCACCCCACCCCCCTGACGATTTCTATCAGCACGAAAAACACGATAACCTCTCAAGGAGCAGGTCTCATCCCTTAACCCATCCACAAGCCATGTTTCAGAAACACAAACAACATCCACACAAGAGTCTTCAAACAGATCACGGAATTCATCAATTTTCGGCAAAAGACTTTGGGCATTAATATGACATACCCTAAGACCGGAGTTTTGATTGCTTAAAACTCTGATCATAGAACGTAAAGATCCATTAGCACCTGTCATCGTAAGATTAAAAAACAAAAGTTAATGACTGAGAAAATAATAATGAGTATGTATTACAGAAGAAGTGGTAATTAGTTAAAAAGGAATACACAGAAAGGCAGAAAGATAGAAAAAAGGAGTATTTGAAAAAAAAAAAGAATAAAAAGAAATAAATTAGAAATATAAAAAAAAAGAAACAAACAAAATATGAATTCAAAGTAAAATAAACAAAAAGTTTAAAAGTTAAAGAAAATACAGAAGAAAAGTTTAAAGAATTTAGAAAAAAAAAAAAAAAAAGAAAAAAGCTTAGGAAGCACTGGTGCACTGCTTGTCTTCTCCATCAGATGAACTGGCAATTTTTTTCGCCAGTTAGTTTTAATAGAGCACTTTCCGTCGACCTTCCGCTTCTAAATCCAAATTGAGAGACACTAAAAAAATTTGTTCCTCTTGTACCTCTTTCAAAGACTTTAGAAAAAACAGAAAGAAGGGAAATAGGGCGATAGTTATTTAATGCCGTAGTATCACCTTTTTTATGGAGTGGTATTACTACTGCTGTTTTTAATGATTCTGGGAAAATTCCAAACTGAACGCAGAGATTAAATATAAAGCAAAGGACATCCGAAATATGAAAAGAAATGTTTTTCAAAACCAAGCTGGAGATCTTATCAAAAGAAGAGGAATTGGATGTTTTAAGTGAAAAAATTATTTTTTGAATTTCAAGTGCAGTAAACTGTTCAAAAAAGAAGCTTTCAGATTGAAGATCCATTTGTTTTAAAGAATAATCATTTGGGTTTTCTTCCTTAGTTTAAGTTAGAAAAAAAATCATTAAATAAATTGGCAACTTCTTGAGGTTCAGATACAGGAGTATTGTTGTTGTTAATAATAATATCAGAATCTGTAATACCATTACCTGTTAGAATTTCGTTAATAACTCCCCATTCCCTTTTAACGTTACCAAAATTCGCAGCTAATCTATTATAAAAGTAAGTATCTCTACAACGCGGTATTTCAGTTTTAAGTTCTAGACACAATTTATCATAATATCTTTTCAATCTCCCATTATAAGGATGTTTTTTAACTTTTGAATATATTTGTGTTTTCATTCTAATTTTTCTTAGTAAAGGGACAGTCATCCATTGCTTAAGACACTTTAAATTATTATTTTTATTACAAATTTTCAGAGTACAATTGGAAATATGAAATTGCAACTTTTTTAAGAAGAGATCAAAAGCAATTGATGGATCCTGAGCATTATTAACATCATCCCAAAACTCAAAATTTAATTTCGATTTAAGAGCAACAAAATCAATCTTGTTACATGCATATTTTGTATTCACTGATTGTTGAATTCTAGATGCCCTGCAATCAAGTTGAATACTGGTTAAGCTGTGGTCTGATATTTTCAAATCATAAGCCACTGTTTTATAAGCAACGCTATTGCTTCTATGAATCCTTACAAAAATATGGTCTAAGCAAGATTCTAAACGAGTAGGGGTAGTTAAAAGAGAATCAAACCCAAACGAAGACAAAATTGATAAATAGTTATCTACTTCAGCTGAATCGAGCAAGATATTAATGTTAAAGTCCCCTAACAGTACAATATTTTTACAAGTTAGAAGCTCCAAAAATTCCGTGAATTCATCCAGAAACACCTTTACTGTGCACCTATGGAATCTATAAATACATATAAAACAATAACGAACACCAGAAATTTCGCAAAAAACATTAATAATATCAGCACTTTCCATTTTCCATTTTTTCACTTCGCAACCTAATAAATCACTTCGATAAAAAACTGCAACACCTCCAGCTGAATATGAGTCGTTACAATTAGCCTCAAACGTAAAATTTGGAATTTTATAATCTGAAATCTCAGTGTCAAAAATCCAAATTTCAGAAAGAAAGATAAGATCTGGTAAGTGATCCAAAGATGACAGATGAGCGAGAAAAATATCAAAATTAGCTCTCATGCTACGAATATTTTGATGAATGACTGAAAAACCTGAGTATTGCTCATTATATGGGTGCTGGGTGGTCAATACAAAAGCATTTTAAGTTATTATTATAATTAGAAGACGAAAGGTTATTACTACTAGTATGATTAGGAGGATTTATGAATGAAGTATTATAAGCGTTATTGTTTATCATAATTAGTCTCTAAGTTTAGAAAAATCCTCAAATCTACTAATTTTAATAACCTCATCGCCTTCCTTTTTTCTAATGAGTACAGATGAATTCCTAACCCAAACAAATTTACATTTATTATTACTTTTATAGTTTTTTGCCATTTTCAATAAAGATCTTGTGTAGCTAGTGAGACAATCATTGATGTAAATACTACTGCTGTTGTAGGTGTTGTTGCTGCTGCCGTCATCATTGCTGTTGATGTTGTTGTTGTTACAATGAGTACCAAAAACATTTGCCGAAATCTTTCTTCTGTTCTCTCGCACCTTGGTCATCATCACGGCTTTTTTCCGTAAGAGAGATGAAAATTTCACGCACACGATGTTAGAAGGCGCATTGTTGTTGTTTTTGGTGGTTGCTTTTATATTCTTAACGTAGCATGAAAGAATTTCGCTGGAATTCATTTCTTCCCCGTTTACAGCTGATAATAGTGTTTTTACTTTCTCTTTAACATTTCTATTATTTACATCAGGTATGCCAATAATGTCAACTGCACACTCTCTCTCTCTTTGCTCCAAAAGATTCAGCTTCATCTCCAAATCATCAATTTTTTTAATGAGAGTAGTATTGCTCAGAGACAATACTGAGACCCCCAACTTCGGTCGATTTTCCGTTACTTGCCTACAAGCTATATTTCTATGGGGTGGTACACGCTAAGTGCGTTAGTATTGTTACATAGAAATTCGTATTGACAACTGTCACTCACCAACACACTCGCACCTTGCGTGTCCCACTTCCGCTGTCGGCAAAGTTGCTTCCAGCGTTCATAGAATTTTGTCAGTTAAATTTGAAATTATTCGTTTCGTGTAAATAGTATTTTATTTTAGGAATTAGTGCACTTTTGCTGAAAATATTTATGAAAAATTATTACTGTAGAATGGTTGTATGAAAATAAAAACATTTTGGGCAATTTTCCTTCAGTTATTTAAGAAAAATGTACACATCAAATCGAAGTTAATGATATTCAAAAGCAGAAAATGCACAACAATATTTGTCCTAATATGTTTCTAGTATATAAAACATCTCATTTAGATCGCATTATTAACTAAACAAATTATATTAATCGTTTTTTTTTTAATTTATAATAACCAACCAATAGCATTCAGTTATCTTAAAATGTGGTATTCTCGAACTCTATCACATTCCCCCATGGTTGGTAGCGGTTGGCAGCATTGAATTTATATTTTTTGTATGTTTTTACATGTCACACGGATTCTAAATAGACATAACACCGATAGGAAAACAAAATGGCGAATTTGAAAAAAAACTGAGGGGGCCAGCGGCAAGAGGATTGTGAGTTGGGGGTCTCAGTATTGTCTCTGGTATTGCTATCCTCAAGAGATTTAATTTTAGCGAGTGCCTCAGTGTTAACCAGTGTTGTTATATCGTGGGATTTATCCCTTTTCGTGGGAATTTCGATGTCCGAAAAGCCTTCCGTGGGATAAAGGGAAAAAGCACCAAATCGTGGGATTTTGAGGAATCTAACAAAAAACATTAAAACTATAAATTTTTGCTGAAATTTCATGAAAACTCCTACATTTCACGATGGTTATTAACACACTGAATGTGCATAAAAAACTACTTATATAAATTGTCTATTATCAAATTTTTCTAGTACCAAAAAATAATCGTAATAATGTTACAAACTGTGATTTTTTATAATAAAAGTTAATTAACCGTGACTTTCTTTCCTTGTATAACAAATTTTACTTCTAAAAACTGGATTTTGAGGCGAAAAAGTGTCGTGGGATTTAAAAGGGATTTTGAGTACAGTGAAAAGGGAAAAAAGGGAAAAATTACCACGCTTCGTGGGATAAATGAAGAGAGAGTGCTAACAACACTGGTGTTAACTTCTTTAAGCATAATAATCTCACTATACAGCATTTGTAACGTTACTGTTTGCTCACTGTTGAAGTTATGGGAGGTTGGAGCTGTTTGATCTTTAGCTGATGTCGATGTGCTGGCAGTAATATTACTGTTGCCAAAACTGGAACAAGTTGGCGTAAGAGAAGGATTACTACTTGAAGAAGAGTTTTTGTTAGCAAGTGCATTTATGGGCGCATCTTCTCGAGTGGATTGCGACCAGCGCTTCCACTTTGCTACGATCGTAGCAAAACTGCTACGCGTTGTCCAATTTGCTACGCTGCTACGCACTCTCCCTAAAAACCTCTATTTTGATACGTTTTCTTAAAGCACGAAATGTCAACATAAATCTTGGAATTTTACTTGGAAAATAATAATAAACGAAAGTATATTCCATCTTTACTCACTTTCCCACACCAACTTATATTCTTTTCTACAATACGCAACAAGTACCCATTACTTCGGATGTGTTAGTGTTTGAATTTGAGTGGAATCAAAAATGATGTTTTGGACTTTTGAATTTTGCTAAGCAAATTAAGTTTTGCTACGCAAATTGTTTTCCTTGTAGCAGCACTGATTGCGACTTAAGTCTGACAACTGAGTAAGTAGAAGTATGAGCAGCTGTTTCAATTCACGTTTATTGAGAGGTAGCCGACGAATCTAGTCAAGAAATTCAAGACTGAGTACTAAGTTGACGTTTCTCATATGTGGCTGACGTAGGAAAAGTCTTTTCGGCATGATTTTATGTAAAAAAAAAAATTACAAATTCTCGTTAAAAATCAAGCACACTTAGCATATAAGAATGTATACCTATTTTAAATAAATGACAGCTGTCATTCAAATGAATAAAAATTATTTTTAATTTTGTCCCGGGAAAAATTTGAAAATTCCGGGTTTTGTTCATATTTTTGTTATTTGTCCCGTCGAGCTGCGAGCAAAATCTGGAAACCCTACTGCCAAATATAGCACTAATACATTTACAAAGCAGAGTAATATCGTTGCATGTTCCATGAGCCGCGTAAAATCTGAGATCTGAAAACTTTTGTCTCAATAAGAATGATAGGGTGGTTCCAGTGATTCGAAATATGTAATATACGTCACAGCTTTATATTATATTGTTGAATTTTTAACACTGCAAAATTCACAACCCCTCTCGATTTCTTTTAAGCGTATAGTCTATAGGTATTTTCACTGCCCAGCTTTACAGGAACGCCGCTCATCCTGTATGGGAGCTAGGTTCTTCGAAAGTTTGGACGACTTGGCAGGGGTCCCTCTATCAGACATAAAACTATTCCTCAACAGATCGAAGTGGTTTTGTTAGCCACATGTCCTTACATGTACAAACAGGGTACTCACAATGGGCCTTCACGGCTTCTGGGTGAAATTTGCATCGGATGCAAAACTGCCCTCCCAACCTAACCTAACCTATAGGTATTTTAACCTTAATCTGCTTGAGAGCTATAGTTGGCCTTAGTTTTATAAACCGGGACAAAACGGTAATTCCATTTATTAAAGTTCTTAATTTTGTTCTTCACAGCATTTCAGTTAAGTCAGTCAGTGGTCAGGTCACATTACAACTAAGAACATCCTTCAACGCAAGATAAGATAACTATAACCAAACATAAACCTGTTTAAAACGAATATCTGGAAAAGAGGACTTTTCGAGGTGTTAGAAGAACTTTTCGACAGGTCTATAATTGTATAGTAAAATAATATCCGTTATGGCCGGATATGTTTTCAGGGACTCATCAGTATGCCATCAAGTCCATTTGGTTTGTCGGCCTTGAGAAGATTGATGGCCGATTTGATTTCTCTCACTGTTGGAGGTCCGGTGTCAATACATCTGAAATATTTACCTATGTCGAGTTGCTGCTGAATTCTTTTCGTCGGAACCATAATTTCGCAGAACTCAAAAATTGTCCCTCCGTCTGTGTAGCTGATCCTCAAATAGGTACAATTCAAATAGTAAATCATTTCGTTGTTAATCCTTCAGTCTAACCTTACAATGTTCAGAGCTAACTTCATAAAGTACCTATTTGAAATCCATTTAAAGAAAAGGGAAAGGTAGGTGTTTTTCCAATACTCGCAATAATTGTTGGCTCGAGCTAACGAGAATACATCGCACCACAATATACAGGTCAAATGGTTGTTTCAGAAGAGGATCAGGTAATAAACGACCCTTTTTGCTTGCAGTTCGTATACTTGCTCAACGAACCATAATATTGTAACTCGTAAATAAGGAACTTCCTTGCTCAAAACTGCACAAGGGCAAAGTGTGAAGTTTTTACGATTTGTTTGAAGGGTCTCTTTCAGAATGCCACAATGGCCACTCTATAAATCACACATTGGCAGGAACCTTACGTTGCAATCGAAACACATAATTCCTTTCTTTTAGCTTTATGAAGTTATGTCAAACGTTGTTTTGCCTTCCCCCATGGTTGCAAAAATAAGAAACTATAATTTGGAGAGGTCCCTATACGGGCCAAAAGCAAAAATGTAAAAACGCGATATTTTATTCCTCCAGATGGACACTCGCACGTGCCAATAACAACAGTATCTTGTGTCCATCAGTCGGTACATTCATCCCTTCGTGTTCTGCTTGTATAATCGACCAAGCTAAAATCCTCAAGGTGCACCCTTCGGACAAAGGTGTTTTCTGTGCGGGGCCTTGTCGTCCAACGTAGGTAGCTCTCATTTCATATCCTTTTACTTGCCTTTTGTCGTTCAATGAATTGTGAACGCACAACTTTCGTTCACATGCCTACATTGAGTTACAGAAAGAGAACGCGAAATTTTAAACATCTGCTGTATAATTTTATGTAAGAATACGCATAAATGATTTTCTTTCTTTTTATATGATTATGTATAGGTAAGTACGTAGGTATCCTTCCTTGGCTCCTGGCAAGCTATACAAAAGGACAACGCTCAGCATTTAACCGATGTATGCTAAACACCGGATGACTTATCGATGCCAAAGAATAAGATATAGGTATACGGTCGTGACATTTATTGTCACCTGGTCGTTGTAGAAAGATGAATCACGTTCACGTGGGTAGCGGTAACCTATTCAGTAGGTAAATCTGTATTTTAGGTCCTTTTACTGGGATGCGAAGGGTGGATAGTTAATTAGGAATGATGCCAGCTTAAGGATTAGAATAATAAAAATGTTTCCATCTTGTACTGTAGGTACGTGAGATTTGAGTGGGCTTTGTGATTTGTTAGCTTGTACCTTCGGACTTACAAAATTCGAATCAAGAACGAAAATCTATAGCGGCCAAAGGTGGTTAATATCAGCACTGATGCGATTTATGCGAGAAACAGATTAACACAGCGACATCAACAGCAACTTTGACAACTTCTTAGAACCACTGTATTTTAATTACTTTGAACACATTAGCACAGCAACATCGACAGCGACATCAACATTAGAGCTAATCCTAAATTCGCTGTTGCTGTTGCTGTCAAAGTCGCTGTGTTAATCTGTTTCTCGCATTATTCATTCGGGTCTATCACAGAATCCGTCGTATTCGGAATTTTGCTACGAACCCCGAAGGAACTATCACAGAATCCTTCGTAGGGTACATTTTTTGCTTTCGAAATTCGTAGAACGTGGTATATTCGGTGATACTACTTTCTACGAATTTCAAAATTCCCCATACGACGGATTCTGTAACAGTTCTTTCGGGGTTCGTCTTCGTAGCAAAATTCCGAATACGACAGGTTCTGTGATAGACCCGATTATTTCTGTTAATAAACAAAGTTGCATCCGTAAGACCAGTGTTGCTAGGTCGTGGGGAATACCTCTTTTTGTAGGGGATTTCAATAAAAAGTTGATAAAAGTAAAAAAGGGATGAAAAAAAAATGTCAATAACTAACTCCAATATTAGGCACATTCAAGAATGTAGTTATCTTAAGTCGACTAGATTTGTCTAGATAAGATGGATAAGATGTATAACCTGAACGAAAAAACTAGATTGGTCGGTAAAGTTACGTTTCTAACTCTCAACTTAGTACTCAGTCACGAATTTCTTGACTATAGATTCGTCGGCTACCCCTCCATAAAAGTCAACTGAAACAGCTGCTCATATGACCGATTCCAGCCAATCAAAACCGAGCTACATATCTAGCTGTCAGACTTACAAAACTAGATGCTTGAACGTCCAGATTCCCTTTTAAATGGAACCGTTGTTAGGCTGAAGTACCAAATTGGGTAATTTGGCTCAAGTATTTAGGCATTGGCTCAATGCTCCGATCCAAAGAGAAATGACTCACTTTGTCTCAAAACTTAAACTTAAAAAAAAAAATGTTGAAAAATAAAAAAATAATCAGAAAATGAGAATTTAGACGGTCACAAAAACAATAGAGTTTTTCGCGAAGCCCATCCTTTAGATGGGCTATCATTCCTTAGATGGGCTATCTTTTTCGTTCAAATATCAAAAATGTCTAGGATAACAAGCTGGTTTATAAGAGTACCTAGTGTTTTGGTCAAATATTGCAAAAAAGCGCATAGTTTTCCCATTACTTTAACTTATACGCTGTTACCAAATACGTTTGAAATAACATAATTTTTCAATCCAATTAAATTGTTCACATTGTTTTCCTGCAAGTTTTTTAGCTGTCATTTGGTTTTTCCATTTTATGTGACACTGACGTTGGCGCGAACTTAAGCGAGGACTATTCACATGAGAGCGAATTGCGAATAGGCGAATTGCGAATAAATCAATTGAAAATAAATATTTGTTCAATCACAAAACCATTATATTTAATTAATCTAACATCTAATCTAAAAAAAACTGTCAAACTTTATTCACAATCCGCAACTTCGTACGCGGCGTGAGACTGTGTAATTTCCAATAAAAGAGATTTGACTATTTTCTCAACAGCATGTTTGTTTAAAATCAACAGTCTAGCTAAAAAAAAGCGGTGAAAATTGTCAATGTGAAATAATAAATCAAACAAATCGATTTACCTAAAACACCAATTTAAGAAAATTAAGTTCAACAGCGTAAGTACTAAAGTTTCACTTCCTCACTGTAGGTATCAACGTAGGTAATATCAAAACAACCACTAAAACAAAAGCCTTAACGGAAATTTGTATCTACACCAACAATAAATAAATCAAACAACATAATTCACCTATATCGTCTTTACTTCTTGAATTCTTCAATTCTTTACTGTAGGTATCAACGTAGGTACTATAACAACCATTAAAACAAAAACCATGAACTCAATTTCTATATACACCATCTTCATACGTCCATCACCACACCACACGTCATCAGCCATCTGCGCATTTCCTCAGAAACACATTGTCGCTGTTTTTTTTTTTCATATGAACGTGCTTGTGCGATGTGCGCCACCAAACCACCCCAAAGCAGATACTTTCATTTTCGCTTTGTTACATTTTTTCACATTAAATTCCTTTTTTGTTTTTCTCATTAAAAATATTGAAAAGTTTAACTGGCAGCACTTTTTTCTTTCGAGCAAACTTATACCAATTTCTGTCAATGTATTTGTTTGTTTACACAAAGCAAAAGTTGTGCAAAACGTTAAACTGCGAGTGGGAATGGGAATGGGAGGGAACGAGAAAAGACAACAATATTTTTCTGTTTCGCCACGTCGCCGTTGACAATGTTCTACAACTCGTGGTAAAAAAGTTTGTAAAATAGAAATTTAAATCTACTTCGATGGTCGGTAATTTTGTTTCTTTTTTTGTTTTTACTATTTGCTAAACACAAAATAAACAGGTGGCCAAAAAAAGAGCTTTTTTTGAAATGTGATAAAGAGTTCCTAATAAAGATTTTTTTTGAGTTGAAAAACGATGATTTTATAATTACAATTTTTTCCAGTTTGTTACATTTTTTATCCATTTGTTACACTTTTTGAACAACCAATACGTACCTCTGTACCTAGGTACATACCAGGGATGGAAAATGCCATTATCCATTTGTACTGTAAACTGCTGTGAGATTGTACTGAAATGGAGCTAATTGTATTAAAAACATTTTTTCGTATAAAAAAGTGAATAAAAAATATTTTATTTTCAAAATCATAAGCAAATATAAATAACTAAACGTTACATAAATAAAAAAATTGTACATATCTACCTACGAAAAAATAAAAGAAAATTGTTTATATATTAATCTATGGAGCTCATAGATTAATACTCTCATTTTCCCCATTCAAATATAAAATATTTAGAATATATTTCACAAAAATAAATAATAATCTCTTCTTGCTTGCTGAATTCGTTAAATGGCTGTGCTCACTATCAAATGAGAATTGTAATGAATGGTTGGTCACGCTGAAGGTCGTCTGCTTTGAATTTATTTTATAATTTTAATTCATAATTTGGCTTAACCAAAATCTTGCTATAATTTTCTGATACAGCATGCAATAATGCTAAAAAATGCGTGCATGATTAAAAAAAAGGAATCATACTAAATTTATCAAAAAATATGCTAAATTGGTGACTGCTTGAAACTCATAACAGAACGAGTTTTTAATGAAAAGTAGAATCCAGTCAATGCTCTGTATAAAACTTAAAACAAACAGATCGTTACATGCAAATTGCAAGAGAATTTAAAATATTTAGATAATTTGTATCGAAATAAGGCAAATTGTACTTTTGTACCTGAGCAAAATCATTTGTATCAATTCGGTACAGTTGTATCGACTTTTCCATCCCTGGTACCTACTCGTATTTAATTACAACCAAGAGTTTTAACTGCCATCTGCTGAGCTTTCTTTGAAGCTTACATGTGGTTCGCTGTTTTGCTATATTCACACACCTAGGTATGTACACCCAGTAGTCAGCTGTTTTCAGTTTCAACAACAAACTACAGCTGCTGTCCATTTATGACATTTACAATTTAACATAACTTTGAGTTTGAGCAGTTAAACAAACAAACCATCAATCAATTAAACGAACTCTGATGAAATTCTTAAGATTAAAGTTGCAAATCTTCAGTTCACCTCAATCCTGATACATAGATTGGAGCTTGTCAAAAGCTATGGACATCGGTAGTGTTCCAAATATCGATAAATTAGTTCCGCGGAATTATCTTAACCTCGCTGTTGCGGCAAACAAATCTGAAGATGTCGCCATTCGTGTTCTCCTCGAAAAGGTAAGATCTCTGTTCCTTCTAATTAAAGTGTATTCATACAGTAATTGTGATTAAAGCGTAAACTTCCCGAAAAAGCATGGAACGAACCCGCAATCGAAAGCTTCATCAAATACTTATCGTCACTGGACAGTAACAATTTCAGCACCCGAGTGGGATTGGGTGAACGAGAAGCTCGCATTGCTTGCAGTAAGGCCATTTACCATAATGCCTACCATTTCATATTTGTAATTATTTAGGTCTTGTTGCGAAACGTCACTACAACTTTGGGCATGGAGTTGGCCGATCAGGTGACTTGCTTGAGTCCCAGCCAAAAGCAGCCGGTTCCACACTGATGTCCAACCTGACCAATGCTCTGCTCTTAGATTTAATTCGTTGTGTAGGTGTGAGAAGTACAAAGTTCTGCTTTCTCTGTCCAATGGCCACGGGTATGACTCTAAATATCTGTTTGCTGACATTAAAGAAACAAAAGCCTAAGGGAAAGTATGTTCTCTGGTCTCGAATCGACCAGAAAGCCTGTTTCAAATGTATAACAAGTGCTGGGTTAGAGCCAGTAGTAATCGACATAATCGAGGGCCCAACAGGCCTTCAAACAGACGTAGCTGCGTTCGAGAAAAACATTCAGAAACTTGGCGTCGAAAATATTCTGTGTATCTTCTCAACGACAAGTTGCTTCGCTCCACGCAATTGTGATGATATATTCTCACTGGCGCAAATGGCTAAGAAAACAAATATTCCGCACTTGATAAACAATGCATATGGGCTACAGAGCACCTACCTCACGCATCAATTGGAGCAAGGGCATAAATCTGGGAGAATCGATTTGTTCGTCCAGAGCACCGACAAGAATTTAATGGTGCCTGTCGGAGGAGCTATTGTCGCTGGTTTTAACGAAGACATTGTGCGGGCGGTTGCTCGCACTTATGCAGGTTTAAAATGTGTTGCTCTTAAACTTCCGTTTCTAGCCTTTTAGTCATTCATTCTGCAGGTAGAGCATCATCTGGACAAGCGATGGATGTACTAATGACGCTGTTGCACCTGGGCAAATCTGGTTATTTGGAGTACAGAACGCGACGTAAAATGTGCTTTGACTACCTACGTACAAAACTTACGGACTTTGCAGCTGCGCACAAGGAAAGTTTGTTGCCGACCAAAGGGAATCCCATCTCGATGGCCTTAACGTTAAACACGTTCCGCAGCTCATCAAATTTGTCACAATTTGGTTCGATGCTTTACACAAGAGGTGTGTCCGGGGTGCGAGTCGTTACCACATCCCAATCCAATACCATAGATGGGTACAGTTTTAGTGGTAAATAAACATATACAAATTGTAAAACAACCCCTAGACTTTTTTACGCCAACCTTTGCATTGTTTTAGCTTGGGGAAGTCACAATTCCAACTCAAAAGTTCCATACATTACCATTGCCGCAGCTTTAGGGGTGACCAAAGATGAAATCGATGTGTTTATGAAAAAGTTAAAGGAATGCTGGCAGAAGTTCCTTCTTACTATAGCTTAAATATCTTATCTGGCGAAAAATATATATACCTACGATGTAGAAAATGTGTCTTTGATTTAAGGAGTCAAACAGGCTTTTCCTCAACATACTCCGTTGGTAGCAATAAAACTAAGCGCATGATCACGAAGTTAGCCTTTCGGCTAGTTATTTATACAAATTTATTACGGTAATTTTGACAAAACTCAATAACGACGCCTCCTAGAGCGAGATCTCCGCCGCACGGAACTAGACTTGCGAGACTTGCTTCTTCGACGTGATCGTCCCCGACGTGCTTTTCGTCGTTGTGGATGTGCATCTGCTGGTTGTGCGTCTTCAGTTGGCTATTCGAAAAATAAGTTGTAATAAATATAAAACAACAAAAAAAAAACAGCTCATTATTTACCTCCTTTCGTTCTTTACTTTGGCGAGGAGATGGAGATGGAGAGGGCGACACATCGGATTCCTCATCAGACCATTCCACGGATTTTTTCTGTCGCAAGTTATTTCCTTTTTCAGATCCATTCAAATGTTTCTTTTTTGATTCTTCAGCCATAATTTAGCTCAGATTTGCTTAATTTCGATTTCAAGAGATATATATATAAGGTAGCGAAATATGGAATTCAATTTTCAGTTTCAATCGAATTTATTTTTCTTACGCCAACTGAATGATTTTCAATTTTAGGTTGCTACAGTAATTTGAGATTTTATGCAGTCCGTAATCCGTATTTTCACTGAAGAAGAGTCGTGTATGGTATGGTAAAAGACCTAAAACGTGTGAAGGATCAGTAAAATCTCATCTAAAAATAAGGTTATTTCTTTATTACAGAAATAAATAGCCACATTCTACTACGTAATATAAGAGTTTTGTGGTTAAAACTTTTGAACATTTTTGGTCGAGAAGAACCGCTCTACCTCCTAGATCTCGGAGAAGCCGGTTTTAACTTAGATTTTAGATTTAGATTTAGATTTAGATTTATTTATTGTATACATGCTTACACAGTAAGAATTCACTTATAAGTCTGTGAAAGATAAACAATTTTTAATTTAATCTATATATATAAAAATGAACCCCTATTTCCCTTGGTCCCAGCATCACGCACAAACGGCTGGACCGATTTCGTTAAGTCTTTTTTTGTTGTGTTTGTTATTGTCAGGAGAACAATGTTATGAAAGAAAAAATTAAGAAAATTGCGCGAAAAATTAGAAAATTAAAGTTTAAATGGGGAAATACACTTTGAAAAAAAATTAACTGGATAGAAATCAAGTAGTGACACTTCAAATAAAAAAAAATAATTTTGAATTTTAAAAGCAATTGTTGTTGTCAATTATTTTAATTATTTTCCAAGCAAATAGATTTAGTTTTAAATTAATTTTAATTGAAATAATTGTGATCGCTTGAAGAGGGATAGGGTTGGGGAAAAGTTAGTTGCTTTAGTTACTGAGAAAATTTTGAAGTTCGGTTTTAAATCGTGGTGCATCTGTTAGCTCTCGCAAGTTACGTGGGAGTGAATTCCAAAGGCGGATAGCAGCAACAAAAAACTGTCTTTCGGATGTTAGACATGAAAAGCGCGGAAGTACTAGACAAGAAGATCTGTTAGATACCGGAAACTGGATTTTTTCATAAAGATATGAAGGCTGTCTACTTATAAGTATGTTGAAAAGAAATATGACTGTTCGAAATTTTATATAGTTACAAAAGGACATGTTAACTAGGTGTTTTGCAAGATGTGAAACGTGATTATGTCTTTTTAAACAAAACACATATCGAATAGTGGAGTTGAAAGCCACCTGAAGCCGCCTTCTACTCTCGGCATCACATCCATAAAAAATTTCGCATCCGTAGATAAGTACAGGAATAACTAACGTTTTAGCAAGTAGCACTCTCGTTTCAAGAGGAGTAAACTTTTGAGCAATCCTTAGGGTTCGTAGAATACCGTAAGTTTTCCCTACTATAGTATTTGTGTGATCATTCCATGTTAAGGTTCTATTGAAGACAAGACCTAGATTTTTTGAAGACTCAACAAATTCGACTTCAAAGTTGTTTAGCATTAAATGAGGGAAATAAGAAAGATCTAATTTCTTCTTAGATATAACTAAACACTTACACTTCACTGGATTAAGTACTAGACCGCTTTTGGATGACCAATTAGAAATTCGTTCTAGATCCTCATTTAAAACGCTGACGCAATTTTCAACTAAGCCCAAGGAGCAGCTTTGATAAATTTGTATATCATCGGCATAAATATGCTTAGATGAACTTAGTATGACAGAAGCAATATCGTTAATATATATGGAGAACAATAGAGGCCCCAGGATAGAGCCTTGGGGAACTCCTTGCCTTGAGAGAAGAAAATCCGAAAGATTGCCATCAAGTGACACGGCCTGCCTTCGTTCACTTAGATAGGATGATATTAATTTAACAGCAGTGGGGGAAATTGAGAAAAAGCGTCTTAATTTGCTGAGAAGAATCGAGTGATTAACCAAATCAAAAGCTTTGGAAAAATCTAAGAGTACCAAAAAAGTAACATTATCCCTATCTAATTTATCTCTTATATCTTCAATGACGTTCAACAAAGCAGTTGTACAGCTATGCTTAGCTCGGAAACCCGATTGTACTTGTAGCAACAAGTTATTTTGAGTAACATAATAATTAAGCTGCTTATGCATAATTCTTTCACAAATTTTAGATAAATAAGGTAGGATGGAGATTGGCCTGAATTCTTCATTTTTAGAGTTCTTAGGTATTGGAATTATTTTTGCTAATTTCCATTCGCTGGGAAAAATGCCGGTCATAAAAACAGTATTTATAATATGAGTTATAAACGGTAATAGTAATGGCAAGATCGCTTTAACAAAAAACGGATTTACTTCATCAACACCTACAGCATTGGACTTGACAGACAGAAAACTTTCTACAACGTCCAATTCATTTACCCTATTAAATACGAACGAAGTAGCAACCGGTAAAGGAACATCCTCGAGTGTATAGTTAGCTGCTGGGTCATTACAAAGTGGGTTTGATAAAAACGTTCGATTAAGTGCGTTGGGATCGATTCCAGTAGAACAAGTAGTCTTTTGCTTCCCGATTCCTAATTTTCGAATGTCATTCCATAGTTTACGACCTCCCGAAGAAGAATTAAGTCGGTTGGAATAGAACTGTGTCTTAGCATTGCGTATTTCACGAACAACACTATTTCCTAAACTTTTATAAGCCTGATGAAGCTCTTCCACCCGAAAATGTTTCCATCGTCGATACGCCTCATCACGTTGAGCCATCAACTCTCGAATATCGTTCGTTAACCAGGCTTTTGTCTTGTCTTTAACAATACCAGTTTTTATTGGAACATGTAAATCGAAAAGAAGATTTACATTATTTTGTAAAAACTGAACTTAACATTTGTTCGTACAACTCACAATGCGCTTTCATACTACGCACGAGGCGCTCTCTCTCTCTCGGTGAAGCCCAGCATATTACTTATTGTAGAGTTTTTGCTCCACTATTTTTTTTTTTTTTTTTTTTCCTGTTGGGGGGGAGGAGAAATGCTTTACGCACCATAAGGAGGCCTGTTTGCGTTGACCATCCCCGTGTGTCCGGCTCTCTCCGCATGCCTACGGGGCATACGGACTAAAACTCCTCCCAACCCTGTGGTTTCTGACACACCCCCCTGGGACCGCTCTTCGCATTACTTCAAGGGGGCTGTAATCATACGCCCTTTCGGGCTCACGTGCTTTCCCGGTATTCTTCTCTTTTCTTTCTTCTGAGAATACCTTCCACATACTGGCAAATTTTTCTCCAATTCGAGTCGCTCGTCATCATTTTGTCGACTATGTTTTCTGGATTGAGGGTACCAATGCTGCTTTCCAGAACTGTGCGTTGCGTTTCCCATCTTCTGCAGGCAAAAAACGTGTGCTGTGCGTCGTCTGTTGGAGAGTCACCGTACTGGCAGGCTGGGCTATCCTTTTTACCAATCTTATGGAGAAAAAAAAAAAGGAACTGGGTGACGAAATAGTTGACCTCACCGTGTTTCCGGTCGTTCCACTCAGCCACGTTTCTTATGAGTCTCGCTGTCCACCTTCCTCTGGTTTCCGAGCTCCAGCGCTCTTGCCATTTCCTTATCGTCTGTTGCGTTGCTTGATCGATTGCCGTTTCCAATCCAATTTCCGCCTTTTTGTCGTGGACGTACTTCCTTTGTGCCGCTAGGAGATCGATGGAAGTCAGTCCTGCGACTACAAGAACGGCTGGTTCCGACACCGTTCGGTAGGAGCTAGCCACGCGTAGGGCTCCACGTCTTTGCACTGCCGCCATCTGCGTCCGGTACTTTTTTTGTCGGAGCGCGTCTGCCCAAATCTCGCTTCCATATAGGAGAATTGCATGCGTTGTCGACATTAATAGCCTGCGCTTGCTTGTCGTTGGACCACCTATGTTCGCCATTAATCTGCTGAGTGCTGTAGTAACTTTTGAGGCTCGTTCCGCTGCCAACTTTATCTGTTGCCCGAAAGTTAGTTTTGTGTCGAGCCTCAATCCCAGATACCTCACCGCATTTTTGCTCTTAATGACTTCAGAGCCGATTTGGAAGTCGATTTGCGTGGGGATTCTCTTCTTCGTCAAAAGGACTATCTCAGTTTTCTCTGTTGCTAAACTGAGACCGTGTTCATTCATCCAGGAGGTTGTTCGTCGCATGACTTGGTTCAACTTTCTTTGCGCGTTTTCAGGGTCTCTTGCCGTTATCACTGCCGCGATGTCGTCTGCGTATCCAACGAGGAAGGTGTCTTCGGGCATCTCCATCCGTAATATGTCGTCATAGGAGATATTCCAGAGATCTGGTCCCAAAATTGATCCCTGTGCTGCTCCAGATGTTACTTCCTTCCTTCGTGGGCCTTCTGTTGTCTTGTAGATCAGCTCCCGATCCCTGAGATAGTCCTTCACCATATTTAGTAGATAAGCTGGGATGTTGAATCTATTTTCCAAAGCATTTAGTATATCAGTCCACCTAGCTGAATTGAATGCATTTCTTACATCCAGGGTTGCCAGCAAAACGATCTTCTTAGAGCGCTGGCTTCCCTCTTGGGCGGTTTGGGCAGCCTTCACCACTTCTTCAATCGCTCCGACCGTAGAGCGACCTTTCCTGAAACCATACTGCCTTTCTGCTAAGTCTCCTGCTCTTTGTACTGCATCTGTGAGCCTTGATTTCAGCTACTTTTCCATGAGTTTCCCCGCAGTGTCCAGCATACATAAGGGCCTGTACGCCGTTGGCGAATCTGGGTTTCCTTTGCTCCACTATTGGCACTGATGCTACTAGCTCTTGTTACTTTATGCTGCCTGCCTACAGTTGAATGGATTCCGGTAACAATTTCTGAACACTCCAAGTATCTTGGTGTAATCCTACATTGTAAATTTAATTGGAATCTTAACACAAAGGAACGGCCAAAGAAGGCTAAGGTAGCATTTTATGCCTGAAATAGAATATTCGGCCGTAGCTGGGGCCATAGTCATAAAACTGTAATGTTGCTTTACACGGCGATAGTAAGACCGGTAATAACTTATGGTAATCTTGTTTGATGGCAGGCGCTATCTAAAGCCACCAACCTGAAAACTATGACGAAGTTCCATAGAATGGCTTGTATTGGTACTATGAGGGTAATGAGAACCAACCCCAAGGTTTGAGGCTATATCTTATCTTATCTTATACCTTTAAACGAGCTAATCTTGTATGTATTTATTTATTTATTTATTTATTTATGTATTTATATAAATTTATTTCTGTGATCTCGGAAACGGCTCTAACGATTTCGCTGAAATTTGGTATATGGGGGTTTTCGGGGGTAAGCAATTGATCTAGATTAGTCTTATGTTTGGGAAAACGCGTGTTTTCGAGTTTTCATGCGTTTTGAGCTTATTTTTCTGACTTTACTGCCTTTTACTCGCCATTACACAAACAATTCTTAATCAATGCAAACAAAAAAAAATATGTAGGAGAGCCAACACTTTAATAGTTATTTCAAGCCATCAATCAGCTTTCTATGTCCTCTAGAAGCTGAGCTACAACCTAAAATCTAACACGAAAAAAATAAATTTATTTTCTCAAATCGAATATTATCAGCAGCCGCGGTTCTTGATCGTTGTTCTGCTTTGGGGTGGTTTTGTGGCGCACATCGCACAAGCACGTTCATATGAAAAGAAAACAGCGACATGTCTTTCTGAGGAAATGCGCAGATGGATGATGACGTGTGGTGTGGTGATGGACGGATGGTGGAGCAGCGTTGCCAACCAATTTTGACGAAAAAAAGCCTAACTTGAGAAAAAAAGATGCCTTTTTCAATAAAATAATGCCTAAAAAAATTTTTTATGTAAATTGGAACAATAAATCAAAAATTAAACACAAATATAACAAAATTAACAACAACAATTTTTATTTACAAAAAAAAAAAAACTTAAATTATGTATAAATCACAGAAGAAATAGGAACAAAATTCATGACTTTAGTTTCATGAGTAGGTAGGTAAATATTTGAAATAGAAAAAAGATGCGTTTTTGGAAACAAAAAAGCCTTAAAGCCTTAGCTAATGAAATAATGCCTAAAAGGCATAAAAAGCCTAGGTTGGCATCGCTGGGTGGAGGTGCTGTATAAGAAATTGAGTTCAAGGTTTTTGTTTTAATCTTATACCTTTAAACGAGCAATTCTTGTATGTATATATGCATACTCTGAACTCTGAAGCGTGAGCGGTACCCTCGCACCTTTGAGTATCCAATGCTTTTATTAGCGTTGGAAGTCGCATAAGTAAGTAAATATCTGGGTGACCGAGATTTCCTCGGTTATTACTATTTATTGTAATTTTAAAAACAATAAACATTAAAAAAAATATATAAAATTGAACATACAAAAAACTTTAACAGCCTTATTTATAAATTCACCGTAGAGTCTGCTTATCTTTACGCACCCTCTAAAATGCCCTTACGCAGGAAAATGTGATTTATAAACATTTTTCGAACTTAAGCAACGTTGCTTTAGGGTTGCGTAAGTTAAACGCGAAAATCTGCGTTTAGAGCCTGCTTAGAGCTTACGTAAATATGTTTTTGCATCAAATGTCATTTGGTTGTGGTCGAATTGTAAACAAAACCAAAAAGTGGAACTAATTTTTGTGTGTGCATTCATTCCGCATATTTGTAAATTTGCGCCAAACGAATTATACTCAAAATAAAAAAATATCAAATCAAATTATTCGTTTGTATTATTATTTCTTCTTCTTCAGTGTTGTTGCTTGTAGGGAATGTTTCAGAATGTGTGTGAACAATGTCTACCTATCGCCAGGCATTAGATTTGGTGGTGGTTGGTGGAATTGGACGAGGTATATGGATGAAGGAAGACACATAGATACATGAAAGCAGGTTCATATTTCAGCAGTCCTTTCGAAGACATTTCGGATTTGTGCCAGATAATTTCTCTTTTTTTTGTTGTGTCAAATGATTTTACGTACCTAAGAAGCTAATCACAGCATGTTGTTTTCATAGCAAAAAGGAATAGATTTCAGTGTTTTCTGTAATTGTTTATCGAAATTCTTACCTTTTTAGACACAAACCTCGTTTAGTAAAGTTAGCAAGGAAAAATGTTTATAAATAACAATTTTAGGAGAGTCACGTAGAGGCTCCGTAAATCCTTACGCGATGTTTAACTAAACAACATCGTAAAGGCGTCGTAAGGGAATCTAATAAATACGGCTGTAAGTCTCCTAAATGCCGGTAGATGTCTTATGTGGTTTTCCATTGGGACAAAAAATCAATCTTTTTTTTGATCTAAATCACTTTTTGCGTTCCATTGGGACGAAAAATCAATCTTTTTTTCGATTCGGATCACTTTTCGCAGATCTCGATATTTTTTCAGATTTACGCATACCAATATACTTTGTACAGCTGTTTAACGTCAGTTTAAGAAGTTTCATTTCGAGGCAAATGCGCAAAGTTTCGTGAAACCCAAAATAACAAAATACATAAATAGCTATGGATACGATTTCGGAGGAATTATTATCTTCATTATCTCCCTCGTCATCTGAAGACTACAAACCACCAATAATACTTCATTTGTATCTACAAGAAGGAAAACATTTTTGAGGGTGATATCCATTTGTGATTTAGCCAAAAACGAATGCCATTTGAACAGCTGATATTGTTGCCAATTAACGCACTAATCCATTTACAAAAGCAGATCAATCTCGTTGCGCGTTCCATGAGCACAGTAAAATCTGAGATCTGAAAAAGATTTCTGGTGGTCCCAATGGAAAACCACATTACTTTTTTCCTTTTACTATGACGCGGACGGCAAGAAACGAGTATTACGGGTTCGAATCCCGCTCGGTGACTTACTTTTGTTTTTTTTTTTTATATGTTCAAGTTTATATATATATTTTTTTTAATTTTTATTATTTTTGAAATTACAATAATTAATACTAATAACCGAGCAAGGCTCGGTCGCCCAGGTACTTATATTGTAAACACAGAAATAACAGAATTTTTAAATAATGACAATGTAATCTGAGATTTAGATGGATAAAACATCTTGATCTACAGATTTATGTGGTATTCGTTTGGGCGCTCTCAGATCACTTTTTTTGCTCTCAGATCAGTTTTTATGTTCGTTTGGTACAAAAAAAAGCAATCTTTTTCAGATTTCAGATCACTTTTGGGAATCTAGATATTTTCTCAGATTTACCAACACAAGTGTGTTTGAGTTTGACAACTGGTGGAGGGCGTTTAGGTTTTCGTGAATTTGTTCTACAGCAAATAAAGGCATTGCATCGGGTGAATCTATTTTTGTAAATTATTTTGTGTATAAATATTTAAAAATCAATCGGGACGCAAATTTCGAATGTTTTAATTTAAAACTTAAGCAGTGAATGGAAAACGGTTTGAAAAGTGTTGAAGGCTACACATATTCGAATCGCACGAATATTATCACAAAAAAGAGCAAGTGACGTTTTTATGTTCGATTAGCCACACGAAATCTGAAATCTGAGAGCGAATCTGAAGAAGCCCAAACGAATACCACATTAGCTAGGGTTAAGAAATCAGGTATTGTTTTCAAACAAAACAAGTCTAGAATCCGACAAACAGCGGAACTTTTTCTTAAATTAAAAAAATAATCCAAAAATAAATTGTTGATTAGTCGTAAGACTAGGTGCAATCATATTCGGAATGGCGAATGTCAGTCCCCCGGGAGTTTTTTTTAGATAATTTAAAGTCTCACTATTGCAGAAGCATCACTCGCTTAATAGCTCTGCAATTTCTTTCGATGATTTTTTACTTCCAGCGAATTCCCAACACAAAATAACAAAAACAAAATTGTATTAAATCTTAAGCCCCTTGACCTTTTTGTACAGAAATCTACTGCAAACAGCGCCCTTCGACTAAGCCAGACTAAAAGCAGAAAACAGAACCAAATGGGTCATGCTCAGATTCTCAACAAGTATGCGGGAAATAATGTATGCACAGACTATACGATACAACTCCCCGCCTAGAGTTCAAAAGACCATTTGCCACTTACTTCCCCAGTAGAGAGGAATGGCAACATTTACAACCGCTTTCAAACCAATCAACAATACACATCTATACAGATGGTTCCAAGACGGATGTCGGCGTTGGACCGGATTTCTAATCTGAAATACTTGGTCTATCTAGCTCATTCAGACTTCTGGTCTGAAATACTTTAGTCTATCTAGCTCATTCTAACTTCCTAACTACAGCAGCGTGTCCCAGGTTGATGTTCTGGCAGTGACAACAGCTCCAAAACAAGTTGCAAATGATGGTGATACCTCATGCAGATATCACTTTCTTCACTGACAGCCAAGCGGCTGTAAAAGCTATCCCTGCCGTTGAAATAAAATCTAAGCTTGTAAGTCGCTGTCGCGAAGAACTACGGTTTCTTGGCGATCAGCGCAATATAAGAATAATCCGCTGGGTCCCCGGACACAAAGGAGTGCCTGGTAATGAAAACGCTGATCAGCTGGCAAGAAAGGGTTCTTCACTGGAACTTAACCAGGCCGTTACCACAGTATTAACTCCCTGCAATCTCAAAGAGGTAATTTCTTTGTCACTTCCCGGCACTCTGCCACATCAGATGCAGAATTGTTTGAAGACACTTTTTCGAAGACTTAAAAGACCTCTCTGAGAAGTCTATAAAAATCTTACATAGATTTGTAGAACTAGATGCTAAAAGGACTCAGAGAATTCTCTCCATAAGTAGAAACAGAAGCTTGGGAACACCCTACAATGATTTCTATAGGAGCTGTTAGTTGAGGAGGAGAAAGAAACTGCTCTTCATCTTCTTCGTACCTGCCCGTTAAAACACCGATAGTTCCAATCACCACTTTTACTACGCTTTTTGCAACATCCATTGCCAGAGGATACAGGCGAGGGTCTAACAGATATGGAGTATGCAAGTCCGAAGGCATACTGTCGACCGGTCACCTCCTCCTTGACCAATCATATTAATCCTTAGGAAATGCCGTTTTCCATTGTGCACATTTCCAGAAGCAGAGCAATATCGTTGCATGTTCCATGAGCCGCACAAAATCTGAGATCTGAAAAAGATTTCTGGTAGTCGCAATGGAAAACGACATAATTGATTTAAAACGAACATTTGCAAAATATTCCCAATAGAGGCTTTCGCCAACCATACAACCGAGGCGTAGGTGATAATGGGTCTAGTTTTCATCGTATACATCCAGTATGCTGATCTAGGCGCGAGTCGACACCTCTGTTCACATACACGTTTGCACTGATGTAATACCCTTTTTGCATTCATGACCTTCTCTACAACATAGTAGTTCCAAGTAAGTCTTATATGTAGATAGACTCCTAGTTAGTTAACCTTCTTGGTCGTTGTTAGTTCCGATCCGAAAAGTGTTAAGGGTAGAAATTCCAGATTTTTCCTCTTCCTTGTGAATATCAAATCTGTTTTCTCCGCATTAGTGGAAAGCCGTTGTTCCGTACACCATGCATAGCTTACTCTAAATATATTTATGAGAAGCGGGGTTACTTGTGCACTGCCTTTTTGGTGGAGTGCTGGAAATAGTCCATCTTTACCAGGGGCTTTAAATGTATCAAATGAATTGACGGCCCAATTTATTTTGTTTCGTTAAAAATTTCTTTTGAACTTTCCAGTCCTCTTCTGTCTGTTGATTCTTATCTGAAGAAACCGATTGGGTGAGTCTGGTGTTCTGGTAGAGTTCGGGAAGTGGTTTTAAGTCATATTGTATATACAGAAGGTTTTATAAAAGCAAATGCAACGTCTTGATGCAGATTTTCAAGACTTTTTGCCTAAGTTGGCAGTTCAACAAATTCGCAAGTAGACACTCTTCTCTTTTGCGGTCACAGTACAAGATGTCATAGTTGTTTATTCTTATTTTGCCTTTGACGATAGCAATATCTGTGTCACACCTATCCGAATTTAGCGCATCAGTAATCCCACTAAGGGCTTTTTCGCCGCCACATTTGATTTAAGACTTTGACATAGTCTCTAAATACGTTCAAGTAGTATTCTCGATCTTCATGTTTATTTAAATAGTATTCAGTCATTTTTATTATATGTATTTATAATATGACTCCCTCATCCGCTTTTAAAGTGGAATCGCTTACAGTGAAACAAAATGGAATATCATGTGAAGTGAAAACAAAGTGCTTAATCAAAATAACAATAATGCTATATGGCTAAATTACTACTTTTAACTAAACTACAATTATCTTCCTTAAATAATGAATCACGAGGAAATTCTGTTGTCAGTCAATGCCTGGGAATGGTTTCGTTTGCTTTCAGTGGTCTTCCTCTCCATTTCGGCGATGATGTCTTTCATCTAGAAAAGGAATCGTCTTTACTGTGAACGAGTAACAGCTATAAAAATGCTTACTTCTTTGTTTTTCTTCTCCAAGACTTCCTTCATACGAATCTCAATCTTCGCCAGCGATAAATCGTACTCGGACTTAATGCGATTGTACTCCTGGATCATATGGTTCTCCTTATCTTCGGCATATCGCTAAAATTGACTCGTAAGTTTGTTAAGTAGACCCACACAAAATTATTATATTACTCACCTTATAGTTGGCAGCTGTTTTCTTTGCGGAGTTATACTTCGTCTGCCATGATGCGATGGCGCTTTCGTGCAGCTTTTTCATCTCCTCGATTTTATTTTGCCATTCCTCTTTGATGTTATCGCTCTTTCTTCGTTGTTCCTCCCATTGGGTCATAACAGCCTTCATCGACTGTCGCTCGGCTTCTATTTGGGAATTCCGTTCGTCGAGCTCACGCAGTAGCTCACTAACCCGTTGTGTTTTCGACTTCAGTTCATCACGACACTTGTGCAGAATGAGGTTTTGTTTCTGGAACATCTCATTAGTCTCTTTGTCCTTGTTCTTCATTTGCTCCTCGGTCTTTTCACGCTCCGAGAGAATTGCATGCTTCAGTACCTGCACCTCATTTTGTCGCTGAATCAAGTCCATGTTTATTTTTTGTATATCTCGTCGCAGGCTTACGATTTCCTCTTCCCGTTGAGTCATTTTAACTTTGAAACGTTGTTCGCTATTTCTTATTTCATTTGCGAATATTTTCGCCATCTCATCGCGGATTTTGGCTTCAACTTGTTGCCGATTGAATTTCGACTCTAGCTGGGGTGAAGTTTCGATGCCTTTATCTTCGGATGATGCCTGCTTGAGCGATGATGCACCGGAACTGCTTTGCGTTTTTATGTACTCTTCAAACTGCTGTGCTTTTGCTTTTAGTTCAACGATAAGCTTTTCTCGTTCATCGATGAGAACAAGTTTGTCTGACAAATCGGAGATATGCTGTTTAGCTTCGTTGAGTTCAGAGTTGAGGTCATCTATTTTCTTCTGATATATTGAGCATTGGTTTGTCAGCCGCAGGCCTTGAATCTCCAACTGAAAAGGACATAGGTTTCAGTGGAAATAGCAAAGAACAAAAACTATGAAAACAGCGTATTCAACACTAACCTTTGTACATTCAGCAACGTACTCAATACATTTCGTGCATGGGTTCGATGCATTTTTCGACGCTGCACTGAAGCTATCTGCCTTTTCTGTAAATACGTCGAAGATAATATTATAAGGAACTGCATTTTACTTAACTTACTTTTTCGCAATTCCTCCCTCAATTGTGACAGGTCCTTCTCATGGGACATCCTTTGCGTTTCCAATATCTTCGACAGTTCGGAACATTTTACTTCCGCCAACTGCAAGGCCCTATTCAGATTTGCAGACTTTTCCTTTTGCTCTTGCAGCTCTTTATAGAAATCGCTTTTGCGCAAATGTTTCAATTCAATTACCATTGCTTCCTTTTCGTTAGATATGTCAACATATAAATTCTTCAAATGGTCGCACTGTTTTTGCGAATCTTTCAGAAGAAATTTCAGTTTTTCAACTTCTAACTGAGCATTTTTATGGCTTTCGTTTTCTTGCACGAGTTGCTCATAGTTCAGTTTCAAACTGTCACGCTCTTGTTTTACTTCCTCCAAGTCAATCTGAAGATTCTTTACCTTGGAATCGAGTGCTCTTAGTTCTGAAGCCATAGTAGTGTTTGCGTTTTCTCTTTCTTGTCTACTTAGCAGCAGTTCTTTACTCTCTTCAAGTTTGTTTTGCAGCAACTGCCGTTCTTCTTTTAATTGTTCGATTTCGATTTGCAATTTTTTAACCTTATCGATTGAATTGCTAGATCGTAACTCGTTCAACTCTTCCTCAAGTAACTTAAGTTTGTTCTCTAGTCTAACATTTTTCTCCTTGCATATATTGATTTCAACAAGCGCCCTATTCTCCTCGTCTTTCAAGTTCTTTATCTCGTGGTTCTTAAGATCTAGTGATTGCTGCATGATGCGAATGTCTTCGCGTTTTTTCCTTAAATTGGCCATTGCTCTGAAGAGCTCGGCTTTTAGGTTGTTCAACCGATCGACTGGGGTAGTCGGAGTGCTTTCCACGACTCTGCCTTGCGTTTGACTAAGACGCCCAAAGCTTTCATCGCAATTTTGTCGAAGAACAGTATCCATTGCGTCCAGATCAGCTGTGGTCTGTTCTAGACGGGAATTAAGGGTGTCTATTGTTCGTTCCATAGTTTGTATTTGCATCTGTAAATCAGCAACCAAACGTTGTAGACGATTATTCTCTTGAGAATAGTCACGCCTACACATCAGTTCCTGGCATTGTTTTTGCGCTTCCGCAAGTTGCTTAGACAAATCATTTATTTTCGAAGACTTTTCTATTAGAATTTTTTCATGACTGCTTTGTAGAGCTTCATAGCGAGCGATCATGTTGTCTAGATCTGCAGACTTCTTGTCTAGCTTATATGTTATGTTGTCCAGCTTCTGTTGCATTGTTTCCATTTCAGCTTGATGTCGCTGGTCGGCTTCTTTGCGTTTTATTTCAACATTCCGGTCGTTATAAGTGTGCATATTCTTTTCGACCATGTGATATTTCTGCTGCACATCTGCATACAACATCTGCGATGTTTCTAATTTTCCCAAGAGCTCGTTATTCTTATCGCTCATCGCTTTAATTTCTGATTTTAGTTTTTGAATTACGTTCTCCAAATTGGAACATTTCTCCTTACTCTCAACCAAAAGTTCGTGTTCGGATTTTTTAGAGAGGTTGGCACGTTCGCGCTCTGCTTCTGAAATGGCTAAGCGTTTTTCAGTTTCTTCACGTTTTCTTTTCTCGTCGTGGGCAATTTTACTGATATTATCGAGTTCGCTGGATCACAAATATGTAAATAACTTTTAAAATTACTTTGAAGAGCCGATAAAAACAAAAATAATGGAAAACTCAAGTTGGAAGCGATATAAAATTTAAACCACGTCAATGGTCCTCGCTTTATACCCATACAAAAACGTACGTGCACCTTGCTACTTACCGAGATTTTGAGTCCAAGAGCATTTTCATCTTTTGAAATTCGTCTGCGTACATATATTGATTGTTATTGGACGGATAACTAGGTGGCTGCCTATCGATTTGAGGCGCCATTCCCATGCAATGATGGCCATTGAAGGCGTGGTGTTTGCCTGCGTTTGACCCAAGGACGTCTGATTGAAAATTGGAACTATCGACGGTATTATCATCATCATCAATCAAGTCATCAAAGGCGTTTTGCAAATCGTTATCGAGCTAAAATTTTACAAAAAAAAATAATTGTTGTGGAAGGTAAGAACAAAATGTCATTCTCAAACCTCTTCATCCCGTCGTTGCTGGTCTTTCAAAGCTTCAAGAGCTTCTTCCTCTTCGGCTCGATTAATGCTATTATCAAGTTTTATACTTTCGCCGCCTTGAAATATACTTATCCCAGGAGTATTCATTGTATTGAAATTATTGTGATATTACAGAACACGCAATAAACAGGAAACGATAGAAATTGATTAAATAAACACAAATACAAATAGTGAACACAGCCAATAATTACGGCATTTCAATTCTTTTACATATTACGGAGAAAAATGTGTTTAATTTAATGTTTCATCTGTTAAGATGTTTTCTATTGAAGCTAACGTAGAATTTAAAATATTTAAACAAAACAAGATCAAGCGAATTTGTTAACTTTTCAGACACTTGTTGACGTTTATGGAGTTGTAGTTGTAACCAAAGATAATGGAACACAGAGATAGATATTTTTCCAGCAGTGGAAAGGCGGCTAAATACAAGTTTTTTTCCAGAAAAATTCATGAATTCACGCATTCATACTCATTTCTATGATAGATAGGTGATTTCGTGAATTCACCCGGAAGATGGCGGAAAGTGGGTAAATTCACCATAGAAATTCATAAACTTTTCAAATACCTAGGTATCCTGGAAAACTGGTTTGGGTATGTTCACTAGGAAAATTTGAATTTTGAAGGTTGGCAGTTAATTTGCTTGCATTGAATAATTAATATGTTTCTAACACTTTGACACCGCCCTTTATCAAGCATGTCAAGCATATCAATACAGTTACGAATAACAATTCCAATTCCATTTTTTTTAACAGAGTAATTAAAAAAGTTTCTCGTAAATCTGAGCACACGCAAATACAAATGCATATAAATTTTAAATGCAAAATGGATAACGTTTTAGTCAAGTAGTAATCTTTCAAGGCTGCTATAATTCGGCATGAAATGTTTTTATTGTTTATTATTTATTATTTCAAAACCTCAATACTTCGTTTTTCTACATTTTAGTACTGCACGTAGAAATAAATTATAACTTTTTTAGGTTAAATTGCGCAAATTGTAATGTTTCTTATCAAAGATTTTATAATTTTAAGGGCCGGTCTGTTCACAGCTGGTTAAAGCCTTGGTTAGGCTACCACAGATTTAGGTTAACCCATGATTATAAATCAGTGATAACCAATGAGTGTCTGTTGACCGTTTTTTCACTTCAGTCACCAAACCATAGCTTTGCAACAAATCGTTCCATTTTTCCAGTTTATTTGTCAGTGATTGACCGAATCCAAGTTTTTTTTTCGGGTCCGTTTGTTTTTGATAAGTAATTTATTTAGGTCAGTATTTTATTAATTTATTTATTTTTAGTAAATAAACACGAAAATATCATAACCAAATAATACAGGAATTTTTTTTAAAACCAAAGAATGAAACTTTGTGAATCAAAAATTTAAAAAAGAAATAATAATGTTAATTTTTTCAACAACAATGACAATCGCAATTTTCTCTTTCTCTCAATATTTTTCCTAAACGTGTGCTTCATCTCAATTTTTGTGAACTGTCATCGGCCAAAAGATATTGAAAATAATTTTACTTCATCCTTTGCATCCATTACATCACTAAGCGCAGGTATTTTTCCACAATCGTGGAAAGAATCGCTTATAGTGCCTATTAAAAAAATTGCAAACGCAAAAAATTTTAGTGACTGCCGACCAATAAATATGATGCTCTTATATGAACAAATTTTTAGAAAAAACCGTGGTGATGCAGCTCCAAGAGCACTTAGAGGGTCATTGCCTTTTAGATTGCTACCAATTGGGATTTCGTGCAAATCACTCCTGTGAAACCAGTCTGAACTTTATCTTAAATGATTGGAGAAGTGAAATTGATAAAAAAAGTGTGGTAGTTGCAGTTTTCTTGGACTTAAAACGGGCTTTTGAAACAGTAAATCATGCTATTTTATTGAAAAAGTTAGAGTGCTACGGTATAAAATCCACTGAACTGAAATGGTTTAAATCCTTTATAATGGGGAGAACGCAGCGAACACCTGTACTGGGAGTGATGTTATTCTTGATTTTCATTAACGACATGACAAAAGTAGTGCAATTTTCAAAATTAATTTTGTTTGCTGATGACGGCTTACTCTATATCTCAGGAGAGGATGCAGCAGAGTGTGTTTATAAAATAAATCAAGATCTAGACAAAATAAATACATGGCTAAAAATGAATACTAGAAGAGGTGTTGCGAGGAAAACATGTCTGGATGTTTTTTCAACATTTACACCATAATGGGGCATTTACACGGTCACACATTCCTATCACGGAAAATTAAAGGGATGCCCAATACTAAACAGCAGTCTGACTGAAAGGGACAGCATTACCTAACACGCAAAAAACGTGATACGTTTTTTGGTCGGCCATCTTGTTTGCGTGGTAGGAATTATGGGAAAGCTATGCATGTTCATATTTTTATAGCGATAGCTTACGAAATTTCGTTTTCCTATAAAACAAAATGGCTTCCGGAAGGGATGAAGGTACATTTATTTATTAATTTCGTATAAATGATTGATTAATTGTTGGTTTAATTTACTGAAACTAATTAACACTCTCATTTCACATATTTTAAATCGGAAATAGAAATGTTTTCATGTGATTGCAGAAATGTTGGTCGCCGGAACTTCCGCTTTATGTATCTATAATTATGGGTAGAACGTCCATGGCACCTTAGCCGTCTGATTTGTGATCTCATTCCTTCGCCTTTATTAGCATTGACTGCGGACAAACGGATCTCTCTGTCCCGTCTCGTCCAAAAATGCGCGTGCGTGATAGTGTAAATGCGGTTTAAACAAATCATACTGAGACCCCCAACTCACAATCCTCTTGCCGCTGGCCCCCTCAATTTTTGCCAGGAATCCGCCATTTTGTTGTCCTATCCGTGTACGCCAATTCCTATCCGTTTTGCTTTGCCCACAGTGAAATGTAAGAAGATTAAGTGCGAATGTGTTGGTTGAGAGGATTTTTGACATTTGTCAATACGAATTTCTATGCAACAATACTAGCGCACCTAAACTTTTTGGGAGCGCAAAATTTAGCTGGTAGGCAAATAACTGTTAATCGGTCGAAGTTGGGGTTCTCAGTATTGTCTCTGATTTACACCATTGTCTGGAACTGAGGACGGGTTGTTTATTGAGGGCGTTCAAGTATCTAGTTTAGTAAGTCTGACAGCTGTCTGACTAGATCTATCTCGGTTGTGATTGGTATAAATCGGTCACGTGGGCACCTGTGACATTTGACGTTTATGGAGGGGTAGCCGACGAATCTAGTCAAGAAATTCGTGACTGAGTACTAAGTTCACAGTTCGGGTATGTGGCTGACGTAGAAAAAGTGACGTTCCCGACCAATCTAGTTTTTGCGCTCAGGTTACATCTTATCCAGACCAATCTAGTCGACTTAAGATAACTAGATTCTTGAATGCGGCCTTTTCTAAATCGGAAAGATCAATTAACTGTTCGTAAACTTTTTAAATTTATCCTTTTTTTCGAAAAATAAAAATTTTAGTGCGTGTATGTGTGTCATCTCTTCGAGGTCCACATCGATTTTGATGCGGATAGAAAACAACAACATTTGTATGAACTGCGGATCGGTTGCGTTTTCAATAATAGGTATGAAATGTGAATTTCGTTTCCGACATCCGCTCGCTTACCTACCGGCGTTTTCAATGATAGGGGAGATGTTCAAAACAGGTACGGATTCAACGGCCTGAATATATGTGCCCACAAAGTCAAAAAAAATATATTACAATTGCTAAGATAATGCGAATAATTCTAAAATGTAATAGATACACATCAAAAACATGTATGTTAAATGAATTAAGATGGCTAAATATAAATCAGCGTCTTTTTATGTTAAGTATGATATTTGTATTAAAAATTAAAAATAAATGTAAATGCAACAATAAAATACAGTTTCAAGTACCAGTGGAAACTTTTGATTTAACGCAGTGGCAAGGTGTTGCTTCAGGTTTAGATTAGACTGTATGCCAATTATGCATATGAATGCCAACAGGTAAATGACCAGGGGCCTATAACACAATACAACAAGTGCTTGTTAAACAAGTGAAATTCAACAACTGTTGAAAACAACTTACCAGTCTGGTTAGTACGTGTTACACAAATTTTCAACAGTCGTTGAATTTCACTTGTTTAAGCCTAGTATCCTGCTCGCGCTAAATTTTATCTCCCATACAAAAATGTCTACAAAGATAAAATTTAGCGAGGCAGTTTAGCAAAGCAGTATCCTATTCGCACGCTAAATTCTTAACTTCATATAGATGGGCCGATGACAAGTCTCCACTCATTTAGCTCGCGAAATAAATGTCCGGTACATTAAATCGAAGATAAATTCTGACATACAAAACGGAAGAAAGAGTTTGTCTTGTGTTTGCTATGATTTTTTTTGGCGGGAAACGCAGATAATGTTTGCGTAATAATTAAAAGAAAACGCAAAGCCAAACAACAGAGCCAAAACAGAGATATAAAGAGATTGTGTTAAGTTTGAGGACACGATATGTCGAAGTTCTTCTTATAATTCCTAGGTTTCTTACGTCTTTCAAGTTTGTAATTCGAAAATTCAACTCATGCTTCATAAACATATGGGTTTTGTCCCATCTATATCATGTTTAATAATAATTTAGCGACCATTTATCTTTGGTGTGGAGAAACGAAGTGGAGACTAGGGGCGCTAAAATTTAGCGCGAGCAGGATACTAGGCCTTAACAAGCACTTGTTTTACTGTGTTTAGGCCCCAGATTAGCTGTCAAATGACCAAAATGCCAGGATTATCAAAACTGTATATTGGACTATATGACCAAAATTACCAATATGGTCATATTTGCCTTGGTGGTCATTTAAGGCATTTGTTATTTTTTCATTTCATATTTGTTACTTTTCCAGAAAAAAGAGAACGAAAATGAAAATAAATCACAATCCCACGAACTCCATCACCGATGACAACAAAATAATTCTTGTTCCATCAAAAATGCCAGCAATGCCACAACGAAATTTCAATAAAGTGCATATGGGCATATAATATGGTTTGTGCTGGCATTCGTGCTTATTGTCCAATTACACTATATGCTATTTGGGCATTTTTATCTGTCAAAATCAGCGTGGTCATTATGTGGCATTTAGGTCATTAGGGCATATGAGATATGCCCATTACATTGTATGACCATATTTTGACAGGAGAACTGTCAGAAATTGGCATTTTATGACCACTTGGCATACCGTCTAATCTTACCTTTACGAAATGTGCTCTTGGTATATATGTAGATATATCGTCGCCCTAATATTGGCGGTAACCCAATAAGCGCCAAAATTAATTTTTTGAGTTTGGTATGCAGCAAATTTGGCATTTACGTCAAATTTTCCATACGATTTAAACAAATTTTTATTTAAGAATTGTTTTGACGTACGTCCTATTGTCCTACAACGCACGCCATCAAACTTCAAAGGTTTGTTCAGTACCTATTGTTTTGACTTATGTACACCTATAAATTCAAGGTAACGCTATACGATTAGTATGCATGTACGTCATTAGAAACATATTTTTGTTTTGTTTTGCCGTACGTGCATACGATTTTACTGTAACCGTAAAAAAGTATAAATACGTTCTCATTGAAAAATATTTTAGTAGGAAATAAATACATTGGTGGTCCAGTATAACGACTGCCATTATTATTATAACGAATGATCGATATAACGTACACTTTTTTCAATTCCATTGGTGTCTCTTAACGTATGAAAAAAAGGGTTCTGTTATACATCCCTTTGTAAAGAAATATGTGCCTATGTCAGTTTTACGGAGGCAAGAAGAGATGGTCGTAGTAACAAACGCTTTGACTTTTGTCCAAAAAACCTCTTTCCCAATTAGAATTAGGTCACTTTCAAACACTAAAGTATTGTTTTATACAAATGACATTACGTAATAGGCGTTTTTCTTTTTTAATTCAGTGACTGCATTTTTTATTGTTTTGCTTGTAAATTCCACAAAATTCAGCTCGGTTCAGAGCGCGCTCATATAGCTCGAGCTCAATTCAGTGCTCAGCTCTGAACTAAAAATGAAAAACGGCTAATATGTACTTTAGGCTGACTTCAATGCAGAGGACTTGGAATCTTGAAAAAATGCTAAAATGTTTCGTGGAGAAGATAGTCGTACCAGCACATTTCAAGAAAACGATGTTATTGATGTTGACAATGATGAAATTGCTAGCTCCTCAGAAATGGGTCCAAACTCTGTTCAGAAAACAAAACATACCGATGCGGTTGATAATTTTTACACATGTATTAAATGGCCCGAAGAAAACAGCGTTGAACATTCCAAAATATTTTTTACATTAGTAGTTTTCAAGAAAAAACTGTAAATTGCTGCGTTCAAGGTTCACGAAAACAAACGTTTATTGGTGATTTATTTTTAAAAAATGAATGTAGCATCCAGACTTTTTCCCTTTTTACTTTGAATAGTTTTGTTTTTTGTTTGACTTTATGAATAAATGAAATAAAACTAATGAAAGAAACAAATTCTACATTTTATTTAACGTTTCGCAAAAGTAAAATGTTCTCGATATTACGAATTTTTCGATTTTACGAATACACCTGGAAATTATATCATTCGTTGTACTGGACCACCACTGTACCTACTTATATTTTTTGTTCTCAAAAACGTTGTGTTTTTTTTGAAACATAAAAACGTGTGCTATATTTCTTGATTTTAAGTAAATACATTTTTTACTAATTTATTATACCGTATGGGCACAATTTTTGATGGATGTGCATAAGTAAATGAAAAAATATTGATTTTAGTGGTGTATAGGTATACGGTTTGACGTATGTGTATGAGTAAATGAAAAAAAGGCTGAGGTTTCCATTATGCGCACTAAGCAAATTCATTTTTTTTTTTTTTTTTTTTTTTTATTTAAATTGACTTATTCTAAGATGTACTGTAGAAGAATTTTTCTGGGAAACTTTTTTTCTATTTTTTTTTTAAAGTTTTCTGTTTTCACTGAAAAGTGCATGTTACAAACTGCACAAATGGACGCGTTACTTTAAATACCAGACTTTCTTATGTGGTATTCGTTTGGGCGCTCTCAGATCACTTTTTTTGCTCTCAGAGCAGTTTTTATGTTCGTTTGGTACAAAAAAAAGCAATCTTTTTCAGATTTCAGATCACTTTTGCGAATCTAGATATTTTCTCAGATTTACCAACACAAGTGCGTTTGAGTTTGACAACTGGTGGAGGGCGTTTAGGTTTTCGTGAATTTGTTCTACAGCAAAGAAAGGCATTGCATCGGGTGAATTTATTTAGTAAATTGGCTATGTATAAATATTTAAAAATGAATCGAGACACAAATTTCGAATGTTTTAATTTAAAACTTATGGAAAGCGTTTTGAAAAGTGTTGAAGGCTACACATATTCGAATCGCACGAATATTGTCATAAAAAAGAGCAAGTGACGTTTTTATGTTCGATTAGCCACACGAAATCTGAAATCTGAGAGCGAATCTGAAGAAGCCTAAACGAATACCACATTAAAGGCGCCTGCCTGACAGTTGTTGACATACCCTTAGCGAAGTGACGAAGTCGCGTGAGCGTCTAAACCAGGGTTTCCCAAAGTGGTCGATATCGACCCCTTGGGGTCGATACCGGTTTTCTAGGGGTCAACATAAACGAAAACTGATTTTGGGGGTCGACGAGGTCTAAAAATCGACCCCTATTAATTAACAGAAGGTCTTATTATAAACGTTCAAAATACTGTATAAGTTGTGTAACCTGTACCAACGTGTTTTAAGAATGACCAATATTTTAGTTGGAAATAGGTATCATTGTTCTACCTTTAAAAAACTCAACACGTCGATAGGCGTGCAAAAATTCAAACAAGATAAAAAAAAACTCATCTGCTACGGCTCGATGTCAGCTGTTCATATATCATTGCACCGGTGTTGTTGTCGATGACGAGACGAAGAAAATAACAAAAAGAAAAGAAATTACAAGTACTGTTAGTTTCATGTGTGCACAGACTCCATCAGCTTTTGTAATGATTTGTGGGCATTCTAGTCATCAACAATCAATGAATGCACTCATCTACTAATTTATTTCAAAAGATTACAAAGTGATTACAGAGCTAAATAAAGTGAATTAAAATAAAGTGATTGAAACAAAATTTACAAAATCCTTAGTTACCTACAGCTTTAATAGCGTAACCATACAAGTCTGAAGTTTAAGCAAAAGTAACAGGGTAAGTACTAAAAAACGTTTTATGCCCAAAACACATGTGCAGAAAATTGTTCGACATGCATGCATCAGCTTCTATCATTAGCCGACTAAGCAGCTGATTTGTTTTTGTTTGTAATTAAATTCGTTGAAAATGAAAATTGAGAAATTCAATAAAATTCGCAAAATTGTATTGCATTTATCGGTTTAACAGTCCTACAGGAAGTTTTTATACCTTTGCCGATTAGCTGAAATAATATTTTCGTTGAAAATTCTATTAGTTTTTCTTCCATTTTTGTGTCAGCCGCAAAATATTTGAAATAAACGCCAAACGCAATGATGATGATTGATTACCATTAGCACAGACGAGGAGCTTAAACAGAATTTCAACCAAGGCTGTTAAAAGTTCTAGTTGCAACGCAACATTGAAACACAGTATTATGCATTGTGGAAAATTGCTGAAAAATACCTTATCGCTTTTCCATCATTCATCATACATACTTAGTCGAAAAAGGTTTTAGTGTGGTTACAAATATTTTGACAAAGCAAAGAAACTGTTTGAAAATCAACGAACGCGGGGATTCAAGGTTGCAACTCACCAATATTGAACCGGATCTAACTAGATTGGTAGAAAGTCACCAGGTTCATCCATCACATTGATTTTTTTATATATTCTTTTTTACTTTACTATTTTAATGTTTTTTCAATAAACAATTCCTGCCTACTTAAGTATTTTTACTTAGTTTATTTTAATAATTATTAATTAGGTACACTTGATACTTACTGAATTTTATGTCTATTTATTTTGATAAATTTTGATAAGAAAATAATGTCAAGTTTACTCACTTAACCAAGCGAAAAGTTTTTAAATTGGTAAGTATTTTGTTTCAATAGGAACAAAACAAGAGATCGAGTTTTTAAAGTAATTTCGCTATAGGGGTCTAAGGTTTCAGTTCATTTTGGAAAAGGGGTCTCTTGCCCAAAATAGTTTGGGAAGCACTGGTCTAAACCCTGCGAAAAAAGGGTTAAAATCCTGTTAGCGAGCGAAGCGAGCCAGCCACCCCTACTTTAAATACACCATACTTTCTTACAGGCACCTGCCTGACAGTTTTTGGTATACACTTATTCAACTATTTAACTGGGCTAAAAAACATAAATATAATATTTTTTTCTTGAGGAAATGATTTTTTTTTTTATTAAACTTTAATAATTATTATTATTATTTTTTTAATTAAACCAGGAGATTTTGCAAAAAAAGGTTTTAAATCTCGGTGTATAAATCACGTAAACATAAAAAAAAAAACAAAATTATTAAAATTACATAAGAAAAAAATAATAATAACAATAAAAAAAATTAAAAAAAAAATGCATTTCCTCGAGAAAAAAATATTATATTTATGTTTTTTAGGCCATTTTAAGCCAAAAATAAAAAGAAAAAAAATATTTGCTTAGTGCGCATAATGGAAACCCGCCCCGCATTTTGGAATAACTTCAGTGAGAATAACGTGTCAAAAAAATAAAAAATTCCAGCGGTTGGTTTTCGTGCTATAAGCTGTCAAAACTTTAAATGCGATTTCCCAAAAACATTAAAATGGCGTTTACGGCAACCCAATGTTGGGGCGACGATATGTTCTCTTCCATTTACTCAAAGATATGCAACCCATGAGTACCATACCAAGTTTAAAATGTATACCTCGTAAATTGAGCATGTGCAGATAACAAAATGATGCAAAATATCAAAGACATTTTATTGTGAGCCCGTCTTTCGTCTGCTAGATTTGATTAAAATCTGGGGATAGCTTGAAGGTCAAGTCTTTTCAGAAAAGCAAATTGGGGCCGAACAAAATTAAAATGTGTGAGCAAGGCAGTAGCAGGTCCGCTGGTTCTATACAAAAATAAAATGTCTGCATCTAAAATTATTTAAATATTTTTTATTATTTTTTCATGCTTTTTTGTTTTTTCTTTTGTTCTTCTTGGTTTTCTTACTTTCAAAAAAAGATTTGTTTTTTGTTTTCGATTTGTTTTTTATTGTACAGACTGTCCATTTAAGTTCATAAACGCACTTATATTGGGACATTTATCTAATTTCTCGGCATCGATTTGGAAAACCTTGGACATTCGTCTCCAAGTCTGTGCATCGAAGTAATAAAAGGTTCCTCGTTCTTTTGTACCATTTTTTTCATATTGATTAAGTCCCGGAATTCGAGTTATCCAGATTTTCTCTTCTATGTGATATCTCCATTCCCGATTATGTCTGAAATGAAAAAAAAAAAAAAAAACTTTAGAAACTCTATTCATTTGTCCAGAGATCTTTGCTTTAGCTCACAATTCAGCTGCGGCCATTAATTGCATCACATCACCAATATTCGTGTAGAACAGAAAGAATAGCAGATCTTCTTGCAGTTTTTTAAGAACCGGATGCGAAAGTTTATCTCTTATCGCAAAGTTTATCAAGTATTCAGGCGGCACGCTGTAATCAACATCTTGTGCTCTACAACGAAATAAAAAGAATACAAATTAGAGAATTAAAAAGAAAAAAATAATATTGTTGAAATAGGTTTGGTACGATCAACTAACCTGCAGGGCTGATCCGCAAAGGGTCCGGCGAATGTTGGGTGCAAGTTATCTTGTGAATTTAAATTTAACCCCAGTGCAGTTAACTCCTCTCCCATGGCTAAACTCACTAAATTCTGATCAGAGTCAGACGCCCGAATAAATGTCAGCAAACCCACCATTCCAAATTGGTTATTCACCATAGTCGCTGGGATGTTTGTGACTTTGCCTGAAAATATCATAGAAGAGTACTCCGCAAAAATAATAAAGAATGACGAGCTAATCACATACCATCAGGCGACGTTTGTACTCCTCTTTTCACAAGTTTGTCATTGCTGGAATTGTCGTTTTGATGCTCCATACCGCCACTACCAACAGTCAAGCCACTACCCACAATAGAGTTCATAGACTTTTCCGTGCCGTCCAGGTTGTTTTCCGATAAACCGGCATTCGTTGAGCCGTCGGAATTTTGAGTGCCAGGGAGCGCAGGAAAATCTTCATTTGACATTGTAAACTCTGATTGTTCGGATGTTGGCTGTTTAACCATCCCGACTGTAATAAAAGGAAAATAACTTGATTGTTGCATTTCCTCGCCTATGGATAGGGTAAATAAGGGTAATTAAATATGTAAATTTGATTGCCTAACTACAAATCACGAAAATGCTTTATTCTTACAACTATTAATATTGTTCCAAAACCCAAATATAAAATAAAAATCATTAAAGTAACAAATAATAGTCGATTAGTTAAATAAATGGATCTACGAAAAGTCTAAGTAAGACACTAAAAGCAAATTATGTACTTTAAATGAGGACAAGAATTCTGATCTAGGACAACAAGCACATACGACTCTATTGCCAAAAGAATCGTCCTGATAAATTGCGTCGATTCACTGACATGTGACTATAATGAAGTCGGAAGCAAAGGGTACAATGTCCCAAAGTCGGAAGCAAGTTAGAACGAAAAAGAGAACATTGTAGAAGACTTGCTACAGTTTCTGGCTATATAAGAATTAATGTTTGATTGTTCCAGTGCCTTGAGAGCAGTCTGGATATCGAAGAAGGTAGCGAAATACCTTCTGAATATAATTTATATGCAAAAGCTCTCCTACCATATATGCATCATCGTGTCAGGACCTGCGGAATATATACCCGAGAAATATATCACCCCTATCGAAGTTATCCGTTCAGGACGGAATTTTCTCCGATTTGTACGAATTCGGAGAGATTCCATTCGAGATATCCGTTCCGATACAACTCAACCGCAAAGATATTCGCATGCTCACGGGCGTCATTACTGGACACTGTGCGATAGGCACACTGCATAATGATTTTACCAAAAGCCTGAGTGTGGCGCGTAAGCTTTCCTTGCCAGCCCACAAACCTAACCTAACCTTACCAGAAGCTCTATGGACGATGGACGTTGAAAAAATTGTATCTACTATGCGAATACCTAGCCCTTAAAATCAGCAGACAGAGGATTCTCAACAGTGACTTCTTCGATGAACTAAAGGATTTGAAGAATGTGAATCTTAATGAGACTAATACTCAAATCTGGGTGGTTCTAGTAGATAAACATACTTCATATTATCAGTTGCTCTTAAGCTGCATGTCACAATTTGCCACGACAAATGGCACGTGGAATCTTAGCTTTGCTACGAACTAGTGGATCTGGTTACAATGGAGCTTTAAGAACCCATGGGATTCATAAATCTATGTGACTCCAATATGAAAAGTGATTTAATTTTTGTCTTCCAACAGGTATTTAGTGGATGGTTCCCATAACTGGACACAATGGACCCAACTGATGGTCCAAGTGAAGCTGTGGCAGCCACCATAAGAGCACCCATTTGCCTACCTACCTACCATTGGTCCATTGCCACACAAATTCAGAAACCTTCTAAACTTCAGTAGGATCTAGGGACGGGCCTTTCGTCATTGTACGTTTTTCACTTCTTTTTTACTGCTATGTGTTCACTGTATCATTAAATTTAGCTTAACTTTTCGCCTGACCGGTAATCAAAACATACTTTTGAAACCTATACAGGGTGGGCCAAATACAAGTTTCTTTTTAAAAATGCAATAAAATGAACAAAATTACATTTTGTTCATGTATTATGACTTTGTAAGAGCAGAGAACATTCCCATTAACTATGGAACACAACGTCATTCAAGTAACTGCCTCGGCTGGCTTCGCAGTAGCGCATCCTGTCACTCAAATTTTCCAAGACCATGTTGATGGTTTCGGGCCTTAAGTGCTTGAATCGTTTCTGGATTGTAGGCATAACATCGTTCCTTCAAGGTTCCCCCGCCAAAAAAAAAACAAAAGGGTCAAATCGCAGCACTTGGCATCGCCAAGACGGCTGATAACACCATTTGGGAATTTGGTGCGCAAAAGATCGATTGTGGCATGAACTGTGTGGCATGGCGAGGCGTCCTGCATGAAATAGAGGTCGTCAAACGTTGTTCCCAGCCTCATTTTCATTTCGTTGGAGTTAATGCACTCGCTGATACTCTTGTATACAAAGTACTATACTAAAGCAGAGTGCTGATCCAATTTCAACTTTCGTAAAAAGTATCGCTCTACACAAACAATTCAAAAATTGGATGCAAAGTTCCATCAGGTGTATAGTGTTTTTCAAATTACTAGAAAACCTTTGCCGACGACCTTGGTATTGCTTGTTCAGTCAGGCCTTTAGATTTAATATCTAATAAAAACAACGACGTTTTTTTTTTTTACTAAGATGCTGGTTTCCAGAAAACAGACTTATTGTTAGTAGCAAAACTAAACCGATGTATTTCAGTCTAACAGGACTGGAGTTGCTGAGTGGGGGAAGCGAGGAGTAACAACGATTCTCGCTTGTTCTCTCGACTGGAGTTCTCCATCTCAGAAATAGTTTTTCATTCCCGTGATTGTGGAAGTCATAAGTTCTTGAACAACATTTAGGTAGTTGCAAGTTTTTTTTTGTTTGTGACATTTATTTTATTTCAAGTATTGAAGGTCTTTTTCATAAAAGACGGGAAAGTCTTATCTCTGACTTTCGCAGCTTACGAAGTGCTGGGCAGCACTCATTCATGACATAAGGACATAAGGACAACTAACTTCTAGTTATACAAGATCTCGTTTTCGCTTTCTTTTGTTCCTGGCATGTCACCATACACATTTATACTTTTCTATAGTCCGTAATCCTTTTATTATTGAATTTTTGTTGTGAGTTTACCTGCTTTTCGCACTACAAGTTACAGAAACTTTTACTCCAATGTAACTCTTTGCAATTGGAAATTGAATTCGGTCCACAAGAAATTTCAGCACGCTTATAAAATTAACGTAAACTTGCCTCCTTGCGTATTTTCTTATTTACAAGTAAGTAGCTATAGTGAATAATATTTGAATTTATCCTTTTTTATGTATTCTGCCTTTTTTTCAATTGATAAAAATATGTATTGCCTTTTCTTTCTAAAATTTCTGTTATTTTCTTTATTTTTCTTTTTATTCTCAACTTTTATTCTTTTCTTTCTTTTGTACAACCCACACAAAGTTAAATCAATCGAAATGTGAGATTATCTCTATTTTTCTTATAATACCTACATATAGATATCACAACTTTTTTGTTTGTATTACCTATAATAAAGATTGTTTGTATAATTTTGTAAACTCATTTTTCATACTTTGTACATATTTGAATAAAGAATCATTTGAATTAAAATTGAGTGGTAATATAAAGTTAACGATGGGGCAGATGAGTTAGACAGATGCGGTCCGTCTTTGACATTATAGGTGCGGAGACTGTTGATTCTTCACCAATCTTCAATCACAAAATCTGACTATGACGCAAGTTGAAAAACAAAAATCTATTGCCTCAAAGATTTGTCTGGAAACAAAATCGCCCACGAAGTTAAGAGAACTCCAAATGTGACGGCGAACATCATTGCACTCTGTATATGCAATTAGTCCATTACCACCCGCGTTCAATCTTAGTGTTCCATTTAACACCCACTGTCGTTGTTTTAAAATAAAAACTTTGTTTTAATTCGTCTGTATATATAGAACTTTGGCGAACATAAAATTCGATGACAATCAATTTTATTCGACCGGTAGAAAAAAAAGAGACTTTCTGAAAACAAACATAGTCTCTGATGACCCTAAAAACCCTGATTCGGCATAAAAGGTTAGCTTCCATCGATTGGTCCAAAACTAAAAACCCATAGGTACATGCCAATTTATTTTTTATTCATTTTTCAACTATGCAGCGTAAAACTGTGCACACCAGTTGAACAATCGGAAAAACAAACATGTCCCTTGCGCTGTGTTATCCAACCTGAGGAAGGAAATAAATACAACCAAGTCCCATTTGGTATCTAATTGAGTTGGCTCAAATGTTTCAGCACATAGTAGACTCTACATCGAGTAGAGTGCGCTTCAGTAGGTGACCACCACATCTGTGCATACGTGAAAGACTTATGACAGTATAAACCGACAAGAAAGCGAGAAATAGTTGTCAGGCAATATTACGGAAACAAAAAGGAACACAGTGAAAAGAAAGAAAGAAAGTCACTAAAAGTATATTAATACGAAAACAAAAAAAAAGGCCAAAACCAACATAAAAATACAAAATGAAAGTGCGAAAACAAAAACAGAAATAGCACACGACAAAATGAATACATGTAGAACAAACACTGATCTAATATTACTTATATAATATATAATTGTATAAAAAAGGTATCGTTGAAAAACTCACAAGAGGTAAAAAAATTACCATAAGGTTTACTTCCAGGTGGCTGGAGGGGATTCGTCTGAGGCAGTGATTGATCGTTCTGGCCACGAGCATTCGTCAATGAGGGAAATTCTGAGAGATCAAGCAGTGGCGGTGTCGCTGTGTCACCGCTTCCACCAAAAACATTATGGAAATTATTTAGAGGATTGCCAGTTCCACCAGAACCATAACCGCGGGTTGACTGCATGAATGATCCCATGTTTGACTGCAAATACAAAAACACGATTAGTTATAATCTTATCAAGGGGAAAATGAATTTTGTTGTACCACCATTGGACCACCACCCAATCCTTGCATGGTGCGCCGTTCCACAAATGGCCTTTGGCCGAAGATATTCGGTCGACCACCACTCGATAACGCCGGACCACCAACAGAAAGCTGGGCATTTCGATTTGGTGACAATTGCGGTTGTTGCGATTGGCCATAGTTTGCTCCGCCTATAGGTAATTGCAGACCTAAATGTAGAAAAAAAAAAAAACTTGTAAAATGGTAAAATGTTTATGGGGAAAACGTAATGAACTTACCCGTTGGAAACATCCCCGATGTTGGCGTCACATGGCCAGATAACGAACTACCACCGAAACCCCCTGTACTTCGGCCGATTGATGCGTTTGCTATGCTTCTCGGAGGCTGCTGAAAGTTTAAATTCGCCATAACCTGAAATAGATAAAGAATAACAAGTTAAATTTAATTGAAACGGAATAAGTTTTGTTGGTAGCTGCGTTAAGGACAAAAATCAATACAACCATCACATTACTGTTCAACAAACAGTTACTTAATCTGACAAATCAACTACTTTTTTGGTACATTTTGTCAGCTGAAAGAACAAAGACTCCGAAGAAAATTAAGACTTGGAAAAACTACATTATTAACTTTGCCTTTCATGTGTTTATGATTATGCCTTGGACAAACAAACTGAGAAGATTCATTTTATTTAACTCCTCTTTCAACTGTGTACATTTTTCCAGATTTTTCTTCGACTTCTCTTTAGCATCATATTGCAGGGGTCTTGTTTTGCTACAAATGTTCTCATATCTGTAGTTGTGGCAGGCAGGCTGGTTGTAGCTTTCCCAGATTAACGCTTTACGAGTTTATAAATATAATTTTCTAATACTGAGGTCTACAGTATTTTTAAGCTTCTTCTTGAATTGTTACGTTTGCAAGCTCAACTTCTTATTTACAGCATTAGAGTATGCTTAGAAATTGAGAATTGGAAATAACAAAACCGCTTTAAATATTTTTTGGTGTTTGGGAGAAGAAATCGGATAACTCCAAATCTGTTGTGAACTTTCAATTTATAAAGGCCTTATTTCCCCTTTGTACTGCGTAGGAAAATGATTAAAAAAAACACTCAAATTTTTTTAATAACAACATTAGTGGGAACAAACTAAAAACTGTTCAGTTGTCCAATCGCTACCAGCTCAATAATATAACTGTTGAAACAGGCACATAGTTTGTGTCTTTGCCACAAATGAACAAAAATTTGAGAGGAGTTCTTAAAATCCCAGAAACAGTGCAGCTTTAAATTAAAAATTGTTTGATTTTAGTCTTGTCATTGTCATTTGACTAGCGAGTTATAGTTTTTTTAAATTATTTTTAAAAAATCAGTCACATTTAAAGCTTACTAGAAGTTGTTCGTTAACAAACGCTAAACAGATTGTCGCCAAATTATAATCATCGTTTATTAGGAGAGCTTAGTAGACACTAATACCCTTTTCACACCGCAGAAAAACCGTGTTTTCGTCGAAAACTCGAAATTGCATTCACACCGAACAATAACTAATTTCCGTTGGAAGATTCAATCAGCTGTAAGACACTAGTCGTGAAACTTCAGTGTAAACTATTTTGTTTACAAATTTCGATTCCTTTAATTAACAAATAAAATTAACTCAGAGCATTTCAAAATAAAATTATCCCATCAATTAATTGTGGAAAATGATTTTAAGTTGTGAGTTGTGACATTTGTTCGGTCAGCTGCTCTGCTGAATGTTGCAAAAGGTGTGTTAGTTTCAACAACGCAACGATTGGAAGTCGATTTCGTGGAAAACGACTTTAAACGACTCGTTTTGAAAACTGAAATATGTATGGGAAAACTTCTGTTTTCGTTGAAGTTTTGGAGTGTTTTCACGAAAACCGGGTTTTCGGCTCGGTTTGAATATCTAATAAGTAACAGCACTCTAACTTCCTAGACGTCTGTCTTCCCGGATTTCGTTCAAACTTTGAATTTGGAGTTTGGGGGCTTATATTTCGGGGCCGTTTTTTTTTTTTTTTTTTTGCAAGGTAACCTCAAAAATAATGGTACTTCCCATATAAAATTTGCATACCAGTTTGATTTGTTATAAAACGGCTCCAACGATTTCAACCGAAATTAATATTTAAGCTGATATTTAATTTAGTGTCTGTCTCTGGGTAGCGTGAACCCCTGATTACGTGAACACTCCGCTGGCGTGAACACCCATTTTTTTACACAAGAGTACTCTATAGCGTGAACAAAAGAAACCTCGATAACGTGAACCAAAAATGTATGCACACAATTCATTCGTTCGCTGGTTTGTTAGTTTTTGCATTTAGAACAGCGCAGTGCAGATAAGTGTTTCTTTGCAAACATTTCTTTTAAAAATCCGAAATTCTTATCATTGATTATCATTCTTATATTGAAAGAAACTATTAAAATTTTTGATAAAGCACTTAAATGAGGTGCATCTAATACTATTCCGACATACTACAGATTTGAACAAAATTCGCTGTACAGAACTGCAAAATAAATAAAAAAAAAAAAAAACAGACAAGTATGTATTAACGATTTTGTTAACTAAATAAGATAATGGAAACTAAATCTCAATAAAACTACAGTCCAAGTGTATTTTATGGGTAAGAAAACATGATTGAATAACGTGTTACGTGAGCAATCTTGTTTGCGGTATCCAGACGGCACTGTATTTCGAAAACGATCCATTCGATTGTAAAAAATAAATAAATAAATAAAATAAACAAATAGTTGGCGCAACAGGTCCGGAGAGACCCTAGGCCTAGCTTCTCACAACCATTCGTTTTGTGTGAGTTTTTCATTTTTGGAACGAATGGAAGGGATCTACAATTTTATGCCGACTCCAAACGGCTAATTGAGAAGCTCTTTCAAGACATTTATACTTTCGGATGTTTGTCAGACGTTCGCGAGAGGTAGCGCAGTGGAAAAAAACCAAAAGTTGAAATTTTTTTTTTTTTTGCGGGATTCGAACCTGAGAACCCTCGCTTAGTAGTCCAACACACTAACACTAAGCCACTGCGACTATAACCATTCGATTGTAACAAAAATTAATTTCTAAGGTAATAATGGTCATTTCTAACTTAATACCAGACTCAGTTCTTCTCTGTCTTTATCAAATGGATAAATCAACGGATTTATGAAAAAAAAAAAAAAAAATTAATTTTGTTTTCTTTAGTTTACCAGAAAACGGCACGATTTTGATAAAAAAAAATCATACTCAGAGGTAAACTGATGTTTTCAGAATTATTGCGTCCTTAAGCCTAGTATCCTGCTCGCGCTAAATTTTAGCGCGCATAGTCTCCACTTTGTTTCTCCACACAAAAGATAAATGGTCGCTAAATTATTATTAAACATTATATAGATGGGACAAACCCCATATGTTTATGAAACATGAGTACCATGACAGATATCAGTAAACGTAATTTTAATAGAATTTTCGAATTTCAAACTTGAAAGACGTAAGAAACCTAGAAATTATAAGAACTTCGACATAGTGTGTCCTCAAACTTTCCACAATCTCCTTACCATAGTGGAACACTTGGTATTACCCAAAAGACGAGGCCAAATGATAGCATAAGCCTCCATGAAATGCGATTCGCTTTATTAAGTTTATATCTCTGTTTCGGCTCTGTTGTTTGGCTATGCGTTTTCTTTTATTTATTACACAAACATTATCTGCGTTTTCCGCCAAAAAAATCATAGCAAATACAAGTCAAACTTTTTCCTCCGTTTTGTATGTCAGAATTTATCTTCGATTTAATGTACCGGACATTTATTTCTCGAGCTAAATGAGTGGAGACTTTTCATCGGCCCATCTATATGAAGTTAATGATTTAGCGTGCGAACAGGATACTGCTTTGCTAAACTGCCTCGCTAAATTTTATCTTTGTAGACATTTTTGTATGGGAGATAAAATTTAGCGCGAGCAGGATACTAGGCTTTAATGTTAAATATGAACCGACGAAAACGCTAATTTTATAAACTGCTCATATCTCGAAAACCCCATTTTCGACTTCGATATAACTTTAAAAACCAAGTAATGCTTACATCCCAAACAATCATTTAAAATCGGGTTTCAGCTAAATAGTTAACCAATAGTAACAGTATTGGTACTGCTTAGTCTGACAAATTTTACAAAAACCGCTCTAACGATTTTGATCAAAATGTATAGTAAAGATAATACAAGTATTCTAAATAAGATCCCGTACTTAGTTTTTCTCAAAAAAAAAAAAATCGAATAAATCCTTTTTTTTTTTTTTAAATACATATGTATTTCTCAAAAAATGACAACCCAAAAGCCGACCTCTGTTCATATATTTTCATTACTCAATACCGTACTTTAAAATTCAAATTGCAACAGCTATTAAAAACAGGGGTCGAATCGCGTCTCCCATGATCGAGCATTTCGTGACGGAATTTGTTTTTGTTTCACATGTAAAACCAGCTTAATTCCGTGAACGGATAGCTCGTTCACGGAAGTGGCGATTCGACCCTAGAATACCAGCAGCGCAAAACTTATATTTAGCAAATATTACCCACTTCAACTTTCTCAACCATTTTGAATAAGCACCTTAAAATAATTCCAACCACTTGGAGTTCACACAATCAGAAAATCTCACTTCATTTGCACACCCACACACGTCAATCCGAATATTCAGTTTATAACTGATAGTGCAAATTCAAAAATAAACCTGAATTCTTACATATCCATATCTGTGTAAAGATATGGATCTACCACGAATACCACCTGCAATCATTGACAACTTAAACTATTATCATAAATGTATTCCAGGCAAAAATTAAATCATGCTCTAACAGATCAAAAAAATGAAACTAGTACTACACTTATCCTCGTACTCAAAAACTTGTAAAATGTAAAAGCTATAAAATAATAAATATAAATCTCTAACCAGAACTTCAACTTATAAAAACTCGCATTGTTATATGTAGGTACTGCCATATGAGATGAAATTCCCGTTTCCTTTGTCAAGCAATAGCAATGACAGATGGGAGATGGTTGACAGTCCATAGTAAGGGATAAAATATAATTTTTGTGGTTTTTAAATTTAATACCAGGCTATTACGAGAAAGTGGGTTTTATGTTGACTATAATTAGCAAAACACTAATATGGTGTCTACGTTCCCCGCAAATTTGACGGTTCATGCACGTACGCAACGCCTGCGTCCAGATTCAATTACGACATACATTGATCTGAATAAATCCAATTACCTATGGTTAATTTTTTTTTTTTTTTGCAGAGAGCGGCTCTTGTTATCAAACGCACATGGGAAATCGAGAAACAAAAGTTTACGGATTTATTTAAACAAATGAAACAGGAAATACCTTACTAACGTTTTCTTGGATTAGGTTTGATTGATTTTGTAAAATTGCGTGTTTTGAGAAATAAAAAATCACAACGCAAATACATTTATATTGAGTTGTTTTTCCAACAATTGAATTTTTTTTTTTTTTTTTTTTTTTCAAATAAATTAGGCGCCATCAAAATACTTCTGGTTGCTGCAGCTTGTCAAACATCAATAATAATAAAACAATGACAAATAACTTCACGTATTACTCCCTTACGAATGAGATTACTATCGCGACTGCAGCCAGATATATAAAAGTAAGCTTTGACATAGCTTGTTATTGAAAAAAAAAAAAAGTTGCATCTGTGTACCACTCTGTGGTACAACCAAATCGGAGTTTTTATACCTAAACCCAAAACAAATTATCTTTTGAAAAAGAAATCATGAATTTCTGGTAAGAAAGATAAAAATAGCATATTTCACAAAGGCAGTGCAACGAACCTACAAGGTGATTAAAATTTGTTAACAGAAAGTCGGTCGATCGATAGGTAATTAATGTCGTTTTCCATTGGGATTTTCATATTTTGCTCTCAGATTTTCATTTGTGATTATGTGTGTTTTAAGAGTCAGCTGTTCTTAAATTTTAAACTCTGAAAAAAATTTGAAAAAAACATGATATCTGACAGCCAGCTGATTTCGTGAGCAAAAAAACTGCTTTGAATATCGAAAAAGTGTTTCTTTCTGTGCCAATGGAACGATTTTTGATCTCTGTAATCCAAGGTCTGGGTTTTGTAAATAAGTCAAGTAGAGAATTGGAAACTAAGACTGACGTAAAATAATTGTCAAAATTAGTTTGTAAAATTTTATTGTAAAAAACAACTCACACACCAATTATGACTCATAATTATGTCCAAGTTGGCATCACTGGCAACCACATCTCCTCAACATGTAATAATCCCCCAATTTAGTCACTTCCTGGATATCCGCCAGTACTTTATTGATTCACAAAAAAGAAAATTAAATTAAAATAACCTAACTTTTTACTCATATCGATACTGTCGACAAAATTAAGGTAAAAAAAAAAACAATAACTGTCAAAATAATTAAATATATACATATAAATATGTAGTCGCAAAGAGAAATCGATTTATTAACAACATGCAGTATTGCTTTCACAATCGATGATCTGTTTCAAACTTTTTGAATATAAAGGCAGAAGTGACTCAAGCATATTTTCTTTCTTCAACTCTCACGAATGTCCGTGACTCAGTGGTAATGGGTACCTTTGTTCAGTTGAACGTTTCGTGTTTAAATAAGAGCAAACGCCATGGAATGACAATTTCCCCCTATTTCAAAGGAATAGAACAGAACCAGGCAATGTATTTATCAACTATCCTTATGGACAGCTCCAATATTATAATTGCGAAAGCAACCACAAAAAATTGTCGAACAGTTATAGAATAGTATTATTGCGGCTTATGCGAGTGTCAAGTATGAAAGAAAATTTACGGAGCTTTAAATGGGCCATTCGTTGGGTGCCGTGAAATAACGCCGAGCGAAATAACGCCGAATTTTGGAATTCGGTGTTATTTCACTTTGTGAAAGCGAAATAACGCCGATTTTCCTTGTTCGGTCTTATTTCACTTCGCGCGAATTTTTAACTATTATTTTCTCAAAATGTCCTTCTAGTTATTTTAGAATTTGAGAAAATAATAGTTAAAAACTCGCGCGATTTTTGAACTATTATTTTCTCAAATTTCCCTCTAGTTATCTTAGCATTTAGAATTTGAGAAAATAATAGTTAAAAATTCGCGCGAATTTTTAACTGTTATTTTCTCAAATTTCCCCACTAGTTATTTCAGCATTTAGAATTTAGTTATATATAAAATAATAGTTGCATCTATTTCTGAAAATTTAAAATATACTTTATATATAGTTCTCGGCAATTCTGAAAACATTTGCTTCGGCCTTATTTCTCAAGCAATGTTCGGCATTATTTCACTTTGTGAATGTGAAATAACACCGAATTCTAAAATTCGGCTTTATTTCGCTTTCACAAAGTGAAATAACGCCGAGTTTTCGAATTCGGCGTTATTTCGCTCGGCGTTATTTCACGGCACCCATTCGTTGGCTTAAGTTGGATTACTTTCTAATGCAATGCTACAATTGGTTTTCCCGTAACTGTTAGCATCCAATTCTCTTCCACTTTCTACAAAATGTTACCTAAGCAAGATTGTCTGATAATAATTTGTCAAATAGAAAACAAAATGCCAGATGTTATCTAACCGTGAAAGAAGAGCAAACAACTACTAGGTACGTGTGCAGAAACGGAAAAAGCTGTACGGTACTAAAGTTGATTTTATCATCTTGTCATCAAACATTGTTTCAAATACGTGTAAATTCAGAAAAGCATCACTCGCTCATGATGCTTTGCAAAATGTTCATAAATGCAAACTATTGGCATTACTTTCAACGTCAAGTGTTCACTATTGCAAAGTTGATCAAAATTATGCGCAAACATAACGAAAACAAAGTGCACGTGCATATTCAAAATGCTTGAAAAAAAGTAGAAGTAGGTAATATTTGCTGAAAATGAGTTTTACGTTGCTGTTATTGCATTTCTAATGGCTGTTGCAAATTTGAATTTTAAAGTGCGGTATTGAGTTTTAAAAATATATATGAACAGAGATCGGCTTTTGGGTAGCCATTTTTGAGAAATAATTAAAAAACAGATTTCCTCGAATTTTTTGAGAAAAATTAAGTACGGGATCGTATTTAAAATACGGACATTATCGTTAATATGTATTTCCATCAAAATCGTTAGAGCGGTTTTTGTAAAATTTGGCAGACAAAACAGTACCAAATATTGCAATGTTTAGTTTGAAAAATACTATTTGTTGATGACTATGTATATAGCTAAAAACCGATTATAATTTATTGTTCGCGATATAAGCATTACTTCGTTTATAAAGTTTTATCGAAGTCAAAAATGGAGTTTTCGAGATATGAGCAGTTTTTAAAATTCGCGTTTTCGGTGCATTAAAAATCAACCCTCTACTGCATACGGAGCCATATATGGATTTCAATTTGCTAGCGTCGATTGCAAGAACTACTCAATAGTTACGGGCAAGATAACGTTATTGGGTGACTTTCTTAACATTTGTGTGTGTGTACAGTGAATTTTGTTTCTTATTCTTTACAAAAGCCAACAAATTTCAGCTGCCAAGTTCTAAGTTTTAACGCGCGCATCGTCAGGAAATGTGGAAAAAAATAAATTATTTATTTTCTGTTGTTGGTGACTATAATACTGAAATATTATTACTTACTTGTAAGTATGTTTGAATTTGTTTTATATTATCCCTGTGCAGTTCATGGTACAATGCGTTTTTTGCAATGTCCATATATGGCTTCTTATGCATTCGCTGAATTATTATATCGATTTTTATATGGAAAAAGTGTTTTTTTTTTTTTTTTAATTTTTAAAAAGAAACAAAAAAAAAAATAATTTGTTCTTTTTTCTCCCCTGAATCATAATGCATGCAGTAGAGGGTTTTAGGGACGCAACAATTTTAAGAACATCAATATTACTCTAAGTTTGCATTTTAGTCAAAATCGTTGTTGCCGTTTTCTGGTTTAAAATTATTTTTTTTTTCAAAAATCCATTTTACGATAATACCGAGAAAAACTGAGTTTGCCATTAAGTTGGTAATGACCATATTATTATTACCTTAGAAATAAATTTTTGTTACAATCGTATGAAACGTTTTCGAGATGTCAAAATTTCAAAAGTACCGTTACTCGAATTTTTAGCCAAAAACTGGGTATGTAGTCATGATAACATTAACATATATAAATTTAAGCCTATCTTCAGTAGTTGAAAAAATAAACCTTCTTAAGGATGACTATTCTTCCGGTCCAGATGGCATCCCTGCCATAGTTTTGAAAAAATGTGTTAATAAACTATCACTGCCTCTTTCTGCTCTTTTCCAGCTCTCAATTACACAGGGCGTTTTCCCTATCATCAATATCAATCAATCAAACTGGTACGAACATTTTGTATGGGAAGTACCATTAATATTGAGGTTATCTTGCAAAATAAAAAAGGGCCCCGAACTGTAAGCCCACACACTCAAAATCCGAAGCTTGAACGAAATCCGAGCAGCCGTTTAGGCTGTAGGTTCGTGGAAGGACGGACAGACAGACAGACAGATGGACAGATCAAATAGTTAGTATTTTGCGACCCACTTTTTTGAGTTCCTGTATCATCGTAATGTCAGAATCGATTAACGTCTCGAGTTCGAAATTTTGTACGAAAACAATATTTTTCTCTTACTACGTAATGAAGAAAGTTAAAAAGCATCGGCAAAAAAAAAGTGAGAAAAATGTCGGAAGAGAAAGAAAAGTAAGTAAATAAACACTTTTATCAATAATATCAATAATATGAAATGTTTGACGTTTCTCAATTTACGCTACATAAAAGGTCTGTTCTCTTAAGACGCTTTTAAAGGAACAGACCTATTATGACCCTCGCAAAAAAAAAGAAAAAATCTAAAATTCAAAAGCTCTCAAACCTACAAAAACGAGAGCGACAGTGTTCAGAGCATCAGGCTTTCGGTTTTTTCGAATGGAGGACAGTTGTCCACTGTTTGGTAACATTCACCGTTATTATGAAGCGGGAGAGCCTGCAAGGGGATCTGGCACTGCGGCTTCTTAAAGGAGCCTATTGTGCCTTCCCTGGTAAATTACTAGAGCCATCTTTGCACTCCAGAGGAAGTCAAGTACCTTCTATGGGTGTATGTCAGCAAGGGTTGCTGAATTGACGATTTCATCACCAAGGTTGTTTTTCCTGAGACGACATAGAGCTGGATATTCTGTGAGTATGTGAAGATAGGATATGTTACTCTCAAGAAAGAGTCTGCACATAGGATCCTAAGAGACACCAATGCGGTAGAGATGCTATTTCACGAGACCGTGACCGTTGATTATTCCTGTAAGGATTTTCAGGTTATTTTTGTCCAGATTAATTAGGAAGAGTGATTTTCTGGAAGAGAATTTGGAGAAAAATTGTCTAATCGCAGAAGGGTTCAGGTCCGATGAGTGGAGTGGTTGCTCCGACTTTAGCCAGTGAGTCAGCCGATTCGTTACCCTGAAATCCCCTGTGGGTTGGAATACAGTGGAGGATGACTAGGTTTTTCTTAGAAAGTTCATAGATGGCTGTGAGGACAGGTGAGTCCAGATCTTTTACAGCTGCTTGGCTATCTGAGAATATGAATATATTTTTTCCAGGTGGTTTAGAACTTAGATTTATTCTAGTGCAATGGTTGACTGCAAAGGCTAAGCCTAAAATATGGATAGGTCTTTTCCCAAGGCTGACTGACAAGTTCACTTGGGGCGACTCAAGGTAGATTCCCAGAGCCAGTCACTGACTCCATCTTAGAACCGATTGTGTACGAGACTATGTCAATTGTGTTTATATTTTCCTAGTCTTCCCTAGGGGGGATGATTATGGAGAAGTTTCTACTGGTTCCATGATAGTTTGCTGTCAAGGATAATATGCAGGTATTTGCCTTCCCAAAAGACTTCAATATCTATCTAGATCTAGTTTCCTCCGTTCACCACTTACTGTAACGATCAAATTGAAAGTAAAGCATAATTTGCTCTGTAAAGCCATTCTCTTCAATTGGCAAAGGAATGGTAGAACAGCTGATTCACAAATGGATCACTGCAGAACACCTGAGATGGTGGTCAACCGTGTAACAATGTAGACAGTCTAGAATTGCAACTTTTGACCATACAGTACACTTGACAACCGCGAGGACATCAACTTTCCAAAACTCTTTCTGTTACAGGACAAGCAAACTTTGGAACTCGCTTCCTGGGGATATATTTCCAGAAGACTACAATTTGCAGCAATTTAAGTGCAGAGCAAACATACATCTGCAGGCATCTCGGGGCGCTGTTGAAGCGTGATAGGTTCGCCTTTCCTGGGAGACGTATATATAAAAAAAAAAGTGGCCGACCTGCTCCACTCAAAGAAGGGTTCTAAGCATGAGTCGAGAAACATTGAAATTGGTGGTGTCTTTGTTAACAGGACATGGTAATTTCGGGTATCACTTAAGGAAGATGGGCCTTAGAGAGGATGATACCTGTAAACTATGCCTGGAGGAACCTGAGACAGCGGCACATATACTGTGTCAATGTCCGGCGTTGGCTGGCAAAAGAATGAGGATCTTGGGACATCATTGGGTCGAGACCCGGTCGATGAAACAGATCTCCCATAAACAGATGCTAGCATTAACACTAGGAATTGAGGCCAGGGAAGAACTCTGGAGAAATCCAGAAAGTCTCTCTGGGTAAGATTTATAGTGGTAGAGAGACGAAAAGAGACCCGACAATGGTGGTCTGATTCGAATATCTCTCGAAATCTATATAATATATAGAGGTTTGATGGGAATGAGTGACATGCGGTTATGACAGCTCTGTGTTGGTCTAAGCAATTCTCTATCTTCGTTTCTCCGATTCTTTTTCAATTTTTTTTTTTAAATACAACAGATAAGGACGAATATATGCAGCCATGAATCGGGTTTCAAGAGACAGCTGCCAAACAGTGAGCTTTCAAATTTCTTAAGAAGTCAGGCTAAGTATAATAAGGGGCTTCCCATTTGGGTTGTCAGAACCTCTCAATAAGGTGCTAACAGCTCTGTATATAGCTACTACAAATCTTAAAAGAGGCTGTGACAGACTTTCAAGAGGGTGTTACAGCTCTGTTTAAGGCTACCATAAAAAATGGTAGCCTTTCATGCGGTTCTGATAGCTCTGTATATGGGTACCATTAATCTGTTGAGAGAATGTGGTAGCCTCCACTGCGTTCGCATTAGCTCTGGAAAGAGGTATTAGCAGCTCTGTATGCGGGTCTGATAGCAAACTTGGATGTCCTCAAATATATTTTGTTGGTTACTGCAGCTCTGTTAATGTGCTGTACCCATATAACGAAGGCATCACACCTTACTTTTGTTTGTAGCATCAGCAACAAAGTTAGCAGTTGATGTGCCTACACAAACAGAGGAGGTGCATTTAGTAGGGCTATCGTAGCTCTGTAGTTTTCTGAGTGTAGCTTTGCCGTCCAATGCAATGGACTCCAAAACAGTTAAGTGTTGTCACGATGCTCTGCAAGCCCTTGCTATACACAACAAGGTACGGCTTGGCTGGGTGCCGGGTCATCAGGGTATTGCAGGCAACGAACATGCAGACAAACTAGATAGGGCTGGTTCCGAATCCTCTCTGTGCAGACCAGAACCATACTGCACAGTCAATTGGACTACTGCGCTAAGGCAAATTAATGATTGGGAAAAACAACTTCGTCTTAAACACTGGGAACATGTCCCTGGTCTAAGATAATCCAAACGATTAATTTAGCCTTACTCCTATAAGGAAATCCTTAGACTCAGTAAGGATAATATAAGAAAGCCAGCAGGCTTCCTCAACAGGTCATTGTGGCCTTAGATATCACCTCAACAAAATGAACCTTTGCCCGGAAACAGTATGCAGATTCTGTCTGGAGGATGTCGAATCCTCTGAACACATTCTCTGCGGCTTTTCATTGGTTAAGAAAACGTGTCTTAAATAGAGACTCGCACACCATCAGATATAGCGTCCTCCGTTTCTAAGGACTTATTGACCTTCATTATGGAGGTCTAACTTCTCTTAGATTAAATTTTCCCCACTGATACAATAGATCTTTTAGAACTGCAGAACGAAAAGGAGAGCGAAATATATAGTCGTTCCCAAACGTCAAATAGTAAAGTTAGGTGATCTTTATAACCAACCAGCATTGGTAAGAAAAATAATTTTGAAAGTTTAAATGTTTTCTTTCAATTATACGAGTATTGGTGTACTTTTTTGAATTTATTTGGAAATTCAGAATTTTTTTGCGGTGGTTTAGTATTGTCAAAATGAATATAATCTAAGGTTACTTATCCAGACGGAATTTTGCACTGGTGCAACGCAAAGCGGGGAAGTAAGTAGGTACCCATTCATTTATCTTGGGTTCAGAAGTTTATGTATTCATATCAGTTAGTTGGCCGCATTACCTTCTGATTAGACACTACTTATACGGAAGTTATGTCAATTCCATAGTCGCCGTCAATAAACCCGACATATTCAGTAATCTTGTTCATTTTATTTTGGTGCGCTCTGAACATAAGTCATGTCAATTTGACAATTGTCGTGAGAACTGTCTTTGATTTTATTAAAGCTCAAAAAGTTTTCAATGCTTTCGTTAGATGTGTGCCGGGAGATTTTGTAGGAAGTTTTACAAGAAGCTTAACTTTTAGTAGCGCAAATAGACGGGTTATGCATTTAAGCGCTACTCATTTAAACGGCAAAAGTTCTGTACATTTTTTATGGAATGCTTTATTTGCTCAGTTTTTAGATGAATTTAATGAGGAACGCAATTAAGCGAGGTTCACTTATCCGGGGATCACTGTATCTCGAACACAAGCTGTTTGAATAAAACTTCTTTACATTATTAGCCAGTATTTGTTTAATTTTAACCAATCCATTTGCAAATGAACTGATAAGCGGTGTTTGGCAATACTATACCACCAGGACCACTGTCATAAGTCCATAATCAACACATTTTTAGCGAAATATGTTCCATTTCCAATCTCATCCTACCGACAAAATTAATATCGACATTAATTTATAATTGTAAAAGCTTAACCTTATCAGCTCCTATGATATTTCTCTTACAACCGATTTAATATCAGATAAGCATTCCAACATTTTGCCCATCCACGCCATCGCACGTGTTTACCTTACACGCATCTAGACGTGAAACATTTTGAATCTATATGTAAAATTGAGGACATTTAAACGAAGCAATGTTTCACTCTCTTTGCGGTTCAAAATTCACAAGACTGTGAATATCCGGAAAAAAACTGTGAGCACAGCCAGAAAACCATTTGCAGCAAATAAACAAAACTATTATCTCCGTGTGTACTGCGAACATAAGAGCTATCGGCCAGCGTTAATACATCCAAGGTAGCGAACAAAACAAAAACACATTGCATCACAAAACAGTTAAGAAAATATAACAATATAGCAATCGAATGGGAAGAAGAAGTGCGCAGCTGTACTGAAGGATGTGCCCTCTCCCTCTGTACCAATATATTTGTACTATATGCGCTTATATTACGGTTTCCAGAACATCTCTTTTAAAGAGAACATGTCCTCTTTTTTGTCACTTTCTTTTTTCGTTTGGCTCTTTTTTTGTCCTCTTTATTTGTTCTGTCCTCTTTTTGTTCTCTTTTTTCAATTTCATTATAATTTCATAATAAAAACAAGCCCTTCATTTTAAAACTTTTAAGTACGCCCATAAAAACTAGCAGTGGATGCACTTTTCCGATGAATTTTATTTCTTTTCTCTTTTGTCCACGCCACTCACGTGCCACATCTGTAGCAGTCACCTATGGTACCTGGGGTCGAATCGCCACTTCTGTGAACGAGCTATCCGTTCACGGAATTAAGTTGGTTTTACATGTGAAACAAAAACAAATTTCGTGACGGATCACGGAGGACGCGATTCGACCCCTGATGTGGTATTGGGAGGTTAGGGGTTTGTAAAATATGTCCTCTTTTTTCGTTTGAGGTATATGGAGACCCTAGCCTTATATCGTGTTACGCTTTCGTCAGTAGCACGAGCCAGGGTTACAATCGTAACTTTTAAATTACAATGGACATTGAAAAAAATACAAAACAAAATCGTCCCGAAAAAGTTACCGTCAAAGAGTATTTTTTAACTTTCTCCATTACGTAGTAAGAGAAAATTTCGAGCTCGAGATGTTAATCAATTCTGACACTACGGTTTGACAAACTCAAAAAAGTGGGTCGCAAAATTCGGTCCGGTCTGTCCGTCCGTCCCTCCTCCACAGGCCTACAGCAAATACGGCTGCCCGGATTTCGTTCAAATTTTGGATTTGGAGTTTGTGGGCCTACAATGCAAACTTAGAGTAAAGTTGATGTACCCAGAATTATTGCGTCCTTAATTTTCAATTCGAATCACACGATAATTTTAAGAACTACTCAACTCATATCTCGAAAACCCATTTTCGACTGCGACAAAACTTTAAAAAACAATTTTAATCGGTTTTCAGCTAAATAATTAACCAATAGTATTTTTCAAACTAAACATTGCAATATTTGGTACTGTTTTGTCTGTCACATTTTACAGAAACCACTCTAACGATTTTTATCAAAATACAGTATTCTAAATAAGATTCCGTACTTATGTTTTCTAAAAAAAATTCGAATAGATCTTTTTTTTTCCATTATTTCTCAAAAATAACTACCCAAAAGCCGATCTGTGTTCCTATATAGGTAGGTATTTTAAAAACACAATGCCGCACTTAAAATTAAAATTGGAATAGCCATTGAAAATGCAATAACAGCAACTTATGTTTCCCACTTCTTCTTTTTTTCAACCATTTTGAATGTGCACCTTAAAATGATTCCAGCCACTTGGAGCTTACACAATTAGAATATCCGACTTCATTTGCACCCCCACACACGTCCATCATGATATTAAGAAATTTATTTATTTATTTGCAGGCTTGCATTTTAAGATACAATATATTAGGGGTATTCACGATTCGGTGTAACAGACCTAGTCAAATTTTCAGATCGTGAACACGCTTTTTCTCATCTATAGGAAAACTGAAACAAAGTCAGACCCAATCTGACAATTGACATTTGTTCTGAAAAAAATCTTTTAAAAAGCGAAAAAGAAAAACGATTCAATTTATTGGAGATAATGGAGACAAAATTATGTTAATTAATTAATATTACATAACAAAAATTATAATTTTCCCTCGGCGGCACTTATTTTTGTTTTCCATTCTCTTTGTTTTTTTTCCGATACCTGCACACAGGAATTCATAATTTAGCGAACTGTCAACTTGATAACGCTACTCTGTTGTATTTTTCGGTTACAATAGGGTCAGGGTATAGCTAAAGTGCAAAAGTGTAGCGAAATTTTTGTCAGTATATTTTGTTGTTGTGGTGCGAAAAAAAGTTGCACTTTCGCACTTTCGCAATGATACAAGACCAGTTGCACCGGATCGTGAATACCCCTATTATAAACTTATACAAGCTTCAGTTTTAAAACAATTTGAAGCTACTTCAAGAGAATATTTTATATACATTTTATTAAGCTTAACAAATATTTAAAAAGAAATTAATATTCCTAATTGAGATTTCATTTATAAAAAAAGAATTTACAAAAAAAAAATACAAAAAAAAAAAACGGTATATATATTTTATTTACTACATTATATTATTCTACATAAACATTCTGCTTTGGATGCGGTTTATAACAGCTAATGCAAATTCAAAGAAAAAATTGTCTGGATTCTTCAATAATACATCTATGTAAAGATATCAGTCTATCGCTATCGCTATACGCTTATCCGTTTATACCCAAAAATCTTGTAAATACTTTTCTTATAGCTTATGAAATAGTACAGTAAGCGCTTCAAACTCTTTAATCCGACGTTTCGACAAATGCCTGTTACTAGAGCATCAACTTATAAAAAGCTTCAACTTTCAACGCGAAAGTTTCGTTTTACCCAGTCATGCACTTTATTTATTTTTTAAGGAGCTAATGCATATTTAATACTCATTTTTTTTTTTAATTGTTTGTTTTTCTTATCCAATTTTCGGAAGTTTCAGTTAAAATGTTTTAAAGTTGAAAGTCAAATTCAGGGCTACTGATCCTACAATTTGACTTATTTACAAATGAAAAAATGTGATCGCAAATAAAGTGGGAGGTCTGGATAGGTTTGACAATTATATTCCAATTTTTATTACAAAAAATTACTATTCTTCAACTGTTATGTTAAAAATTGAGTAAATATTATATTATATATTGTTGATAATTGAAGATTGCTGAAATTACCTATTGTTAAATTCGTGTGGAAAACAAAAAACGGAATTGTTTTAAAAACATTATTTGTTAACATTGGACTTTAGATAGGAGACCCATAGAGGCAGTTCAGCAATTTAAATATTTGGGTTTTCTCTTTTCACACAACCTTGACCCACGTCCATATGTATGAGAGAAAAGTTCTCCTGCAAAAGTGGCTATCAATCATTATGTGGAATAGCATTCTTTCAAAAAAATATTGTGAAGCCCTCTTCCAAATTTAAAGTTTGCGATGCTACATAAACTCCTGCCTATGCTATTCTAACCAAGTCTTTGGTTCCAACTTCCAAGTATGTATATGGAGAACTTTGAAGCTGTGGCGAGATTTTTTATTAAACGAAGTTTAAAACTGCCCTCGTCAACCCCAACCTATGCAATTCACGTGGAGTCTGGTTTGCCACAGATTTACACTACAAACCTTAGAGCCAAAGGTAAAGGTAATTTAAAGAGTATGGTACGAGCTTGCAGCACAGCACGAAATAAATTTGGATTTGAATTTAAGGAATGTTAGCACTTGGAAGAATATGTTTTATATTTGTATTGCTAGAGTGGACGAGAATTTCTACCAGCAATGCTTAAACAAGGACCTTACATCTTCATCCAGAAAAATGTATAAATATCTTAAATGAAATAAGTATGAATTTTAAGGCTAGAACCGAAATATTAGGACTCAACTATGTGCCGCATTGACAAGATCTTCAAGGAATCTGCAATTTAAATAATTTTAATGAAATAGAAAATGTATTGAATTTTGTGGCAAAATGCCCCATAGATAGATTGTGAAGCGGGAGAGCCGTTAAGGGGCTCTTGCACTGCTTCTTCTCAAAGGCCTATTGTGCGTTCCCTTGTAAATTCCTAGAGCCATTTTCTCTCCAGAGGCTGTCAGGCAGACAAGGATCTTCTCTGGGTGTATGTCAGCAAGACTTGCTGAATTGACGATTTTATTACCAAAAGAGCTTTGACAGCTGCTTGGCTCCCTATCTGAAGAGATAAAAATGGTTTTTCCACGTGTGTGAGAACTTCAGCTTGAAATATGGATAAGTTTTTCGAAAGACTGTCTGACAAGTTCACCTGGGGCGACTCAACGTAGATTCCAGAGCCAGTCCGACTCCATCTCAGAACCGTCTGAAACAAATCCGCCTGAAAGCCGATGGACAGACAGACAAACGGACAGAAATGATTTATATTAGAATGGACAACGAACATTTCGAAATCTTCGAAGTTTTGAACGAAAACGATATCTTTTTCCTACTATACGTATACGAAAAAGTAAACAAATACAATTCAGCTGAAAAAATACAATTCAGCTCAAAAAAAATACAATCGGAACTAAGATTTGCTTACAGTCCGTTAATTTTGCATCCCTGAGCACGATATCTTCCTTAATGAATTTAATAAATAAGTAAACAAAGTACATACGAGTATACGTAATAAAGCAGCCGTCGTCGGTGGCGTCGATGAAAAACCGAAGTTCTTCTATATAATAAAAACAGCGCACCAGACTGTGCGCTTTACACACTATTCCATCGGCACAGTTCCACCCACACACATCGAGGAGAATTGCTTCGTCTGTTGTTGTTATTCTTCCCATTGTAACATGACAGCGTTTTCTTAAGAATATCTTTGTAGACAAAAAACAGACGCTGCACATTATTTTCCTTTGAAAAACCATTATCGAAGAAAGCATAGCCACAAGTACTACAAACAGTGCCGAACTTTTTTAATTGCCATTCACCAACTTGCGTTGGTAAAATAAGTAAAAAATAGCAAATGTAAAAAACAGATGTACCTATACTTGCAAATTTGTAAATAAATGTTATGTAAAAATGCGATACCTACAATCTCTGATACAAATCTGTCAATCAAAGGTAATGTGTTATTAAACGACATTTCGAGTTCGAACGAATTGCAATGAAAGCACAAAAAGATTAATTGAATTGTGACTGTGCGCTGCAGCAGTAGTAGTAGAGATAGAGATGTTAATCACGATGTTTGCGCGAAAGCATAAAATCAAATAATGAATGAAGGCCAATAGCATACTTATATTGTATCGTATGTAGGTATAAGTACCTACCGACATATTGTGTCAAAATATTTTTGTTACCTCATTATGAAGACGTGCACGTAATGGAGATTCGGAATATAGATACATATTGACAAAATTTAAATAGAGCAAGGTGTTTCTATAGGGGGTAAACAAATTTAGAACACTTTCTGTTTTATCAGAAAAAAAAGAGAGATTAATGTGGATAGACAAGGAGGTTAGGTAAATAGTTGGTTGTCGTACGAATAGGTCAGACTCTGGTTGGCATTCACCCGGCAATGCCATTGCCAAGTGTTGTAATTGCCTCCTCCTTATTATGCTTGTTTTACCTCTCAAGAAGACTTACAGAGGTATGAATCTTCTTATCATTGCCTGTAAGATATTATCTGCCGTATTGTGTGAACGCCTAAAGCCTTTCGTAAACACCCTGATTGGTCCATATCAGTGCGGCTTCAGGACAAGGGAAGTCCACCATAGTCCATAGACCAAATATTCACACTGCGGCTGATCTTGGAGAAAACCCAGGAACTTCAATACCCACCACCTTTTCATCGATTTTAAGGCCGCATATGACAGCATTTATAGGGACGAACTATACAGAGCAGTGTCTGTGGTTGAAGTGTTTCTGGTTATATAGGGATTTTGTCTACCTAGGCTCCGCTATGAGCTCAAACTTGAGAAGCTCTTTCAAGACAGTTATACTCTCGGATGTTTGTCAGACATTCGCGAGAGGTGGCGCAGTGAAAAAAAACCCTAAGTTGGAATTTGGGTTTTTGCGGGATTCAAACCTCGAACACTCGCTTAGTAGCCCAACACACTAACCACTAAGCAACTGCGCCTACGTTACTGATTTGCATAATTATGATATTTGACAGATCAGTGGATATTTTGTGCATTGCCCATTTTGTGTTTTGTTTTTTGCTTATAATAGGTCTCACAAAGCCTTTAAATAAATCTGCTGGGCAAATTTAACCATCGTTGTGAAATAAACCATTGACCTTATTTTGCACGAAAACGAATTATGAAATTCAAATTCTGCCATGACAAAAAATGTAGATGATTCTAAAAAAGTTGTCGCACTAGGAAGTGTGCAGGTCCAATTGTTTATTGGCACGGTTTTACTAATGCTGTACATTTTTACTAAAGCTGGCAGCCAACTAATTATCGACATTAGTGCTTGGTTATTAGTAAAACCGACTGAGTATAAGCATCTGATTGCCGCTGACCTATCAAAGTAGATCCGGATATGATTATCTTATATCAGGGTTTTTTTTTTTTTTGTCAGCAAGATAAGACCTATATTATGTTCACCTGAAAAACAGTCAAAAGATTGGAAAGATGCAAGGTATGACCATCAAATCGTTTGCGTAAATTAAAGATTCACCTGTATTACAAGAACTTAGATAGTAAGACCATCTGAAAATATTGCCGCTATCTAATCTAGTTATTTTATCTGTTTTAAAACAATCCGACAATTAAATTTGGAGGCTAAGATAGGGAGGGATCTATGAAACATATAGAACCTGCATTTCGAGTAATATAATTTAAAGCTGCCTGGGAGGTTATAATCTGTTTTAGATTTGAGCGACTAGTTGTAACTAGTAGTAATCTAAATATATTAAAAAGAGTGACGTTAGTTACTTCCCTTATAACTCAAGAACGCCTGGACTCGATGATTCGAACCAATTCGGTTTGGTCTCCGGCCAGAAAAATCCCCGAAAAAAATGATTAAGAAAATTCATTTTCGTTTACATTTTGTATGGAGCGATTTTACGACGCCATCTTCATAGATGAAAGATGACGTTTATGTTTACGTTACGTGACATTTTTTTGCGAAAATTGTTTTTGCACCAAAAATTGTGTAGCAATTGGTTTTGTAGCATTTTTTTTTTCTGACACATTAAAAACGAATATGATTTCAAATGGCCCGATTTTGATAATCCCCACCCCGAATAGCAGAATAACTATTAAAATATCGGAAAGATTCGCGTAAACAAAAACAACAATTTTGAAAGTTTGTATGGGGAATCGTACTTTGAAAAAAATAAAACTGGAGAGAAAAACACTCGCTTCAAATAAATAAAAATTAACTAAATATTTAAAATTTCTGGCGGATAATGGAAAAACATTCACGATGCAGGTGAGAGGAGCAAAAAGTTGGATTTTGTCGTACTGCCATTTTTTGTTTCCAGACTCATATCAATGTTGAAGTATGTTGGCCAATCAAATATGTGTAAAAATACATGACTAAAGGCAGTGAAATGGCGGTGTGAGATTACAATATTACAAAGATTTGGTTTTTAAATTAAATTTCTTTATACAATTCAACTACAACACAATACAATTTAACATCCCCATTTAGAACACTCTGTTTTTTTTTTTTAACACAGCGGAGCCAGGCGGGAACAGCTAGTTCATTCATAAACATCAATTTCATTAATTTTACAATAACTTACAATGAAAGACTTTGGCAATTGCCGTCAACCGAAGAAACAAGCATAACTTGTCTTTGGTCTTTACTTGATCCTTGATCGAATAGAGTTCCAAGCATGATCGTAAACAGTTTCATGGAGGTGTTTTGAAACAATTTACAATTTACAAAAGGTCTACATATGTTAAGATTTTTGATTCCTATCCAGAAAGGAGGAACTGAAGCTTCCCGTTTCGATTGCAATTACTACAATGTAGCTGTTCTTTCTCGTTTCGTATTGTTGTATAAAGCTTTTTATTTATTAAGTACGTTATCATTGATGAAATATAGCTGAATCTGTTAGTTGGTACAGTAACTTATCATGACTGTGGGAAATATAATGGTGAAAAGATAGGCGCTACATTTATGCCTGGCAGCATTTTGTTTTTATTTTGCGAAATTGGTTGCAGACTAGCTACCAGTGGCGTGGCGTCCATATAACTCGATTCCTACCGAGTTACCTTTTGAAATCTCCACCAGGCAACACTATCTATCTACCAAAAACCGAATATACACGAAACACTACCAAATGAATGTGAATACTCACCAAATGGTACACACACAAAAGCACTCATATAAAAATCGTGTGTGTATCCATTTTCATATAACGTCGTCATCGTCTCGTGGCGACAAAGCGAAGGTAACCCCAAATAAGTCGGGTTATTAAAGTTCTCACTTTATAGTTCATTTTGAGAGAAAATTTGCTTGTTATCTCTTTTTTTCTTTCCTGAGTACTTTGTCTGACTCTGACACCTCTTTGTTCAACACCCATTGTAGAAAATAACCCGCTTTTCTTCGAGTTATTCGCGGTTCTCACAAAGTTCATTTTGACTGCTGAGTAGGAGTACTGAGTGAACATTTGTTTGTATCTCTTTTTTTCTTCCCAGAGCCAGAGCTTGTTACTGGTACTGGCCATGGCCACTGGGTTGTGTTTTGGGTATGTCGTATGTGTTTGTTTGGTTATGATATGAACAAAATAACGCGCTTTTCTTCGAGTTATTCGATTTTCTTTTACTTCTTCTTTTCTTATTGTCTCTTGTGTGAATAATTACAGGTAGTTGTTGAGGTAGGTAAGGGTGTGTTTTGGTTTAAAAATTCATTTGGCTGGCAGATTGCAGTGCGTGACTTAAAGTGAATTTAGTGCAGTGAACTCAATTTGTAAATTTTAAATACATATTAATGACTTAAAGTATAAAAAAGGTGGCATAAATTGATTTTGCTTCGACTTCCCATTTAAAAATGTTCACGCCACGCCACTGCTAGCTACGACTGATTTAAAAGCTATTGCAGGAATTTGAATGTTGAATATTAAGCGCCCTGAGCGTTTGCAATGGTCCGTATAGTCTGTACCTAACAAATTGTGCCGAGAGACATGAACATGTAAGAAGCAGTAGAAGCGTTTTCCGTTCCACGACCGACTGTTTATGTAAAAGGTAGGCGATTGCTAGTTGGCTTCTGGTTCACATATACTTTCTTTTGATTGCTACTGAACACTAGTGCTTTGGAAATCTCTTGTAATGAAGGTTATAAATTAAATGAATGCCTAAATATCCCTTATAAGGTTATAGCTGCACTTGTTTTGTAGGTGTACTTAGCGAGTTCGTTTTGAAAGGAATATTTATTTGGAGCTATTTCAAGTTCCTTCAAACAAGCAAAAGCGTTGGTGTCCATTCGCTCTACATGTCCTAACCATCTTAGACGACTAATGCGTACTTTTCTGACCAGGTCGATGTCGCTGTACAACTCGTAGAGTTCGCTGTTAAATCTTCTCCTCCAAATCCCGTCAACGCAAACGGGACCAAAAATCACTCGAAGAATTTTGCTTTCGAAGCGACCAAGAAGATCCTCATCCGTTTTTGCTAGGGTCCATGCTTCTGCGCCATAGAGCAGGACAGGGATGATGAGAGTCTTATATAGAATCTCCTTAGTGCTTCTTGACAAGGCCTTACTAATCAATTGCCGTCTTAGGCCAAAGAAACAGCGGTTGGCAAGTGTGATTCTTCGCTTGATTTCTGATGTGATGTCATTATCAGAGTTTATAGCGGAGCCGAGGTAGACAAAGTCCCTAACTACCTCAAAGTTATAGCTGTCTATCGTGACGTTCTGTCCGATTCGTCGATGTTGTGTCCCTTCTTGTTGACAGCATATATTTTGTTTTACCCTCATTCACCACTAAACCCATTTTTGCCGCTTCTGTACTAAGTACGCTCCAGTAAGAGCTCGCTGTGTTCTGCCAACAATGTCAATGTCGTCAGCGTATGCAAGTAGTTGCACAGACTTATGGAAAATTGTGCCTCTGGTGTTGGCTTGTGAGTTTCGCACAATTTTCTCAAGAATGATGTTGAAGAAGTCACATGACAGCGCGTCGCCTTGTCTAAATCCTTTTTTGACATCAAAGGTCTCGGTGAGATTGTTTCCGACCTTTACGGAGCAGCGAGCGTTCTCCATCGTCATTCTGCACAATCTGACAAGTTTATTAGGGATGCCAAAACTAGACATGGCTCTGTATAGCTCGTCTCTATAAATGCTGTCATATGCGGCCTTAAAATCAATAAAAAGATGGTGAGTATCGATCTGGACTTCTTGGGTTTTTGTCCAAGATCTGCCGTAGTGCGAATATTTGATCGGTCTTGGACTTACCGGGCCTAAAACCGCACTGATAGGGATCGTTGACAAATGGTTTCAGGCGTTCACACAGTACGGCAGACATGATCTTATACGCAGTGTTCAGGAGACTGATGCATAGTTGGCGCAGTTTAGAGAGTCTCCTTTCTTGTGGATCGGGCAAACGATGCTAAGGTTCCATTCATCAGGCATACTTTCGTCTGACCAAATCTTGGAGACGAGTTGGTGTATGCTCTCTTCCAGGTCATCTCCCGCTGCCTTAAATAGCTCGGCAGTTAAGCCGTCCGGTCCAGCAGCCTTGATGCTTTTCACCACCAAAACCAAAATACCAACTCTCCCCGCTTTAAAAATCAAAATCTTCTACTATCCACCAGCGCTAAATACCTTGGAGTCATGCTAAGACCCTAAACTCAACTGGAATATCGAACACCGAGTACGAAAGGCAAGCATAGCTCTCTACGCCTGTAGTTAAGCTTTCGGTAAGAAATGGGGACTTCAACCGTCCCATCCTCAGCCATGAATCACTTGTATGATGGCCCGCCTTAAGCAGAGCCTATAGAATCACTAAATTAAGTAGAGCCCAAAGAATATCTAAAATGATAATCACAGGAACCCTACGATCAACTCCGCCCGAGGCGCTCAATGTGCCTCTTAATCTACTGCCCCTGAATCTGCACACGAAAAATATTGCAGCGTATAGTGCAGTTAGATTGAAGGAATCTAAATGTTGGTCCGGAAAGCCTTATGGCCATACCAGCATCCTACGTTCCCTTCCTGACGGCATAGGTGGTATATCTACAGACAACATAGTTCCCAAACTCAACTTCCATTAAAACTTTTTTGTTAGATTCCCCTCTAGACCAGAATGTGAGGAGGAGGCGGTCGTAACGAATTCGACATACCTTTCTTCACATAAATGGTTCCAAAATGAACTGTGGAGTGGGAGCGGGAATTTCCTCAGAACAGAATTAGACAACTCTAAAACTCTTTGCCTTCCCAACGCAGCCAGCGTCTTTCAAGCCGAATTAATGGCAATTAAGCAGGCGTAATAGACTGCTCCTTAACATGCCGACACCGAGAAAAAAATAGGCATCCTCGTCGACAGTCAGACCGCTGTCGGTTCAACTAAGTCAACGTGCAAGCTTGTTGTGGAATGCAGGGAGACACTGGCCAACACAACATTTTCCAGAAAAAATGCATCAACAGTTCCTCAGATCCAAATGGATGACCATCCAATCCATCACAAGGACTCAATGCACCTTCTAGGAGTCACAGTCAATTCAGGAATCACATGGCAGAACCACATATCCTATATCGCAAGATCGGCGTCCGCAAAGTTGAGCTACCTATTTAGAGCAAAGAGGTACTTTAGCCCCAAGCAAGTTCTCCTTCTCTACAAAGCACAGGTTGGACCAGGCTTGGAATATTGTTCCAATATATGGAGCTCGGCCCCAAAACATTCACTTAACCTGCTTGATAGCATACAGAGACGAGCAGTTCGACTCATTGGAGACCCTACACGCACATCGAATCTACAACCGTTGGTGCACAGAAGACAAGTCGCAGACCTATGCTTGTTCTATAGGTACTTCCATGGTAGATGTTCTGAGGAACTCAAAGACATTATCCCTGGAAATGCATATTTTGGGCGCCCAACAAGACAGGCTGCTAATGCTCATAACCATACAGTACACTTGACAACCGCGAGGACATCAACTTTCCAAAACTCCTTCTGTTACAGGACAAGCAAACTTTGGATCTCGCTTCCTGCGGATATATTTCCAGAAGACTACAATTTGCAGCAATTTAAGTACAGAGCAAACATACATCTGCAGGCATCTCGGGGCGCTGTTGAAGCGTTATAGGTTCGCCTTTCCCGGGAGAAGTATATATAAAAAAAAAAAAAAAGACCAACATGTTCTATTCGAAGTGTTTGGTGTGGTCCTTTAGTAAAGGGTGGTCCAACCGTAATGCACGATGTTAATTGTGAGTCACACCTTACACCCAGTCTCCAGGAGACTTAATTTCAGTCAAGACTTCAGTCATGACAATAATATGTCTCGTGTAGACCGCGATTTTGTGGACATGACAGAAGCCCAGACTTTTCAGTCTGACTTCTTTTCCTGACATCTCTGCAGACTGAAATTTGGACTGAAATTTGACATTTGAAGTCTAGACCAGCGTTAGACAGCAAAAAATATATATATTTTTTGTAATTCTCGGGAATACACGTGCGCGGATTCAATTATGGTTGATTTTTTACTTTCGCAAAGTGATACTTTAAATTTAATAGATATGCATATTTATGAATATATTTTCTAAAATATGAAATATAGCAATCGCCTTGCTAAATGATTTTTTTCAGATTTGCTTCAATGCAAGGGCGTTTGAGTTGGGCAACAACTTCTGGAGGTTGTTTACGTTTTCATAAAATTTTTCAACTGCAAGCAAACGCATTGCATAGGGTGGATCTATTTTTGTTAATTGTTTATGTACAAATGTTTGGAAATCGATATGGGTGTCGAAGGCTAAGCATATTGCAATCGCACGAATACCAACAAAAAAAGAGGAAGTGATATTTTTATGTTGGATTAGACATACGAAAATTTGAGCAAACCTAAAGAAGCGATTGCCACCTTCACTTGTTTCTTCCATAGAGGAACCAAACTAGAGAGCCAACTCCCGTGCACCTACCCGATTTTCCCCGCAAATTTTGAATGACAGCCCTCTCTCGCACGCTCTTATTTTTCCTGTCGGTGAATACGTGTAATTAATGGCCGCCCGGTGGTACTTTTTCAATTAAAAATAATTTGTAAATGCATTTATAGCAATAAATGTAGCACGAATAAATGTTGAGTATGGTTTTTTAAATAGCTTTACTTGTTCTCTATCCATATTCGATTCCAAAAAATGTTCATCCATTCACATTTCAGATCTTTTTAATTTTGTTTATATGAATTACATATTTGACAGCAGAATTCATGCAGCTGAAAATTGGGGGTTGTTCCATAAATAGGTTAACAACATGCAAGTTAAGCCCAAGGTTCCACTAGAGCAAAAGTAAACTTTATGTGGTATTCGATTGGGCACTCTCAGAGCACTTTTTATGCTCTCAGAGTAGTTTTTATGTTCGTTTGAGACAAAAAAAGCAATCTTTTTCAGATTTCAGAGCACTTTTGCGAATCTAGATATTTTCTCAGATTTACCAACACAGTTGCGTTTGAGTTTGACAACTGGTGGAGGGCGTTTAGGTTTTCGTGAATTTGTTCTACTGCAAAGAAAGATATTGGCATCGGGTGAATCTATTTTTGTAAATTGGATATGTATAAATATTGAAAAATCAATCGAGACGCAAATTTCGAATGTTTTAATTTAAAATTTAACCAATGAATAGAAAACACTTTGAAAAGTGTTGAAGGCTAAATATATTCGAATAGCACGAATATTATCACAAAAAAGAGCAAGTGACATTTTTATGTTCGATTAGCCACACGAAATCTGAAATCTGAGAGCAAATCTGAAGAAGCCCAAACGAATACCACATTAGTAGTTGTTGGAATTGCGTGCTGAAAATCCTACTTTACTTTTTGTTTGCTGAGATCGAAGCTCAAAAAAACACGCCTAATAATGACGTATTTAATTGGATTTTGCGATATAATTTCCGATTTCGGATTTGGCGTATTCAATCGTGAGAATCCAAATAATTTTGTTCATTGTAGGTATTCTCATGTTCTATTTCGTTTTTTGTAGATATAGCGCATTACTTTTAACAAATTTCAGTCTCAACATTAAATTTATGGTAGCTCATTATTGCAAACATTTTTTTTTTTTGGAAAATGGAGTTTATTTTGAATTACTAATGTCATTTTCCATTGGAATTTTCAGAATTTGCTCTAAGATTTCAGATTTTTCGTGTCCAATGGAACATAAATGAGATTCTTTGCATTTATGGTGGTGCGTGTTTTAAAAGTCAGCTGTTCTTAAATTGTAGTTTGTGTTTACAAAAATCTATTAAATTTATGTTAATACCCTTTGCACTGACCAAATGTAAATCGTTCTCTATTTTTCACAGACTTGTCGTCTGTAAAAACGTAAAATAACACACTTTCAGTTTGACAAATGACAAATGCTTGGTGTTAGTGTAAGTAGGTGTGAATTTCGCTCAGAAATGAAAATTCGCAAATTTACCCAGACTCTGAAAAAAAGTTAAAGCTAAATTTGAGAGCGTACCTATAAACGGAACAAAAATATTGAATTAATTTTTTGAATTTAACAAATTCATGATTGCACATATTTATATTGTGTAAGTATGCATTTTACGCATCAATTAGAGATTGTAAAATATGCTGAAACTGAAATATGTTTTTCCCACGGCATACAAATTGTTTCCCCTACATTGTGTTTAAATATTGAAGTAAGGAGATTAAAATCAAATAAAAAAAGGCAAAAGTGCAAAAAACCGTGTTAGTTCATTTTTCTCTGATTAATAACATGAGATGGATTTCTGATATTGACAAATGATTATTAAAAGGTATTTGACATTGTGATGAAATTATATTATGTATATTATTTCCGAAATTCGATTTTCCAACAATTTCATAAACTTTAAAAAAATTTAAATTGAACTGCGATGTGAACGCCGTGTAACTAATCGGCACCAAAAATGACGAACACAGTCGCCCCCACTTAAAATTCCACCAATAATGGCCGCCCGATTGACATAAAGTCCCTGCACAGGAATATACTAAGTGTGCGTGCGGCAGCAATGGCGCTCCTTTGATTTGTACATACACGAATACTAAGAATATTCCTGTGCAGGACAAGGTCATAGAAAGCTTGTGGGCAAATGTACCGTTTCTGCTCTCAGTTGGCTCTCTAGTTTGGATACTCTCTGGTTTCTTCGTTGATGACATATTGTGAAATGAAAAGTCATAACACGATTTTCCCAACGAAAGCAATGCAAATATGGCGGACAAGAGGTCTGACTTAAAAGTCTGACATAATTCCGACTCGTAGAGACGCGGTGTTAACGTCAAGTTTTTTGATCAACTTATGTCATTTTCCAGTGGGACTAAAAATCAAGCTTTTTTTTATTTATTCAATTTAATTCAATTCAATCTTTTTTTCGATTCGGATCACTTTTTGCAGATCTCGATATTTTTTTCAGATTTACACATACCAATATACTTTTTACAGCTGTTTTACGTCAGTTTAAGAAGTTTGCTTTCGATACAAATTCGCAAAGTTTTATGAAAACCAAAATTACAAAATATGTAAATAGCTATGGATTGGATAAGATTTGAGAGGAATTATTATCTTCTTCATCTCCCTCGTCATCTGAAGACTACAAATCACCAATAACACTTCATTTGTATCTACAACAGGGAAAACATTTTTCAGATTCATATCCATATCCATTTGTGATTTTGCCAAACACAAATGCAATTTGATATTGTTCCATCCATTTATAATTTCGTTGCATGTTCCATGAGCAGCGTAAAATTTGAGATCTGAAAAAGATTTCTGGTGGTCCTAATGGAAAACGACATTTATTTGACATTTCGTTGTTTCAGTGTTTGACAAATTAAACCATGGAGAGGTACACAATTGAGCAGCGCGTTAAGATTGTTGAAGCCTTTTACGAAAATGGGTGTTCAAATCAAAAAGCATTTCGTGCACTTCCTGATTTTCTGGTCACCATAATTGACAATATGTATCCTCAGTGGATTCGTTAACAAGCAGAATTGCCGCATTTGGGCAAATGAGAATCCACAAGTGATTGTTGAAAAGCCAATGCATCCACAAAGAGTGACTGTTGTGTTTGGTGCGGTTTCTTGGCTGGCGGCGTCATCGGGCCGTACTTATTCGAAAATTGATTCGGCCAAGCAGGTACCGTGAATGGTGTTCGCAATCGCGAGATGATAACAGACGTCTTATGACCAGAAATTGAGGATATGTACCTGGAAGATATGTGCTTCTAACAAGGTGGTGCCACTTGCCGCACAGCCAACGAAACAATGACTCTTTTGCGCGAGAAATTCAATGGTCGTGTTATATCAAGTCTTGGCTATGTTAACTAACTGTCAAGATCATGTGATTTGGCACTGATGGACTTCTTTCTTTGGGGATATTTAAAAGAAAAAGTTTATGTCAATAAGCCAAGAACAATTCAAGAGCTAAAGGATGAGATAATTATGTCTTTGAGTCATTGAAAATATGGACCATCGGATAGAGGTATGCCACCGAAGCCGTGGCATGGATATTTGGCCGATATTTCGTTTCACACATAATTGTCATAGATCCTTCTTTCATAATAAAAAAAATAAGATAAGTTTTCCATTGGGACATAAAACGTCCTTTTTTCAGATTCAGAGCAGTTTTTCTGCTCTTGAAATCAGCTGGCTGTCAGATTTCATGTTCCATTGACCGAAATCTCGATTTTTGAGCGAGATTTACACCTATTTGTGATTTACACACTGGTGTGTGTTTACTTACGTTTTTAGACGAGAAGTCTGTGAAAAATAGAGAAAAATTTACATTTGGCCGTTGCAATGGATATCAACAGAAATTGAATGGATTTTTATGAACACAAATTACAATTTAGAAACAGCTGACTTTTAAAACACGCACCACCACAAATCCAAACAACATATGAAATCTGAGAGCAAAATCTGAAAATCCCAATGGAAAACGACATACCTAAGCTAAAGTTTGAAATGAAGAATCGCGCTTTGGCTTTGTCCTTAGCTAAAACATGTCAGATATGAAGTGGACAAATCTATACTGCCACGGATTGGAAAATTGTATAAAACATTCGACGGCATCATCATCTTATAATATGTAGGTTTATAAAAAGACGAAGGCAAATAGATAAGAACCACTTTCACTTTCCAATACGTTACGTATAAGCCAGGGGCCAGATTCTGTAAGGCGAAACGATCAAACGTTTTCGTGCGCAGGAATATTTTGCCCTATGTTACACAAGCAAATTCTTCGTGCAAACGAAAGCGTTTTTCGTTTCGTTTTTTACAGAATCCCACCCCAGGTACCTATAATGGCTGAATTTATAACACTGGGCGAATTCTGATATTAGAGAAAGAGTTCAACTTTTCCTATTTATCTACGAACGACTGTCGTACATATTATGGCTAAAATTAGGCAAAAACAAAACAACGAGCTTCTCCACAGAGTGTAGAGCTGTTCATTAGAACTAGATGCATGTTACATTCAGATATCAGATCTTGTAAACTTCATAAGGAGCAACTGGATCCAATCGGTAGCTGGATGGGTTTAAGGTAGCTCCAAATTTTCCTAGTCTCAGTCCAAACAAAAGATTTACAACATCTTAGCTCCGCGAGTGGACGTTATAAGTTTTCTTTCATAACCTAAGATAAGAATTCGAACTTGTACTAGAATTTACGAATTATGTGTGCCTTATATTCACAATTTAGCAGAATGTCCATTTGTCAACTCACTTGCATAGTTACATGCATACCTTTAGCTGCAACTCTGGCGGCCCACGAAGTAAAACATATATTTATAAAGGAATTAAAGGTATTCCTAAATTAGTTCTAGGGCGCAAGACACAATTAATGGAAAAGCATGCTGACGGTTTGACTATGGCCAAGATCTCCCCCTGGAAGCCCTTAAATTATAATCCTTATTCGATTTTGCAACGTAAAAACCGCGAATAAATTGAACATTTTATTCCTAGATGTCATACCAAAACAAGTATCCAAGTAAAAAAAAAAAATGTCCAGTGATGAGAAGAACAAACAGTTCTATATAATGTACCTACACTGCACTTGTCCAATGTAAAAACACCCAAGAACTATGTACGTATATATAACCCATTACACATGAGCAAACGCACATTAACCTCATGAACATGTACTGAATCAATTTGATTCAGGATTTACACGGAATGTGCACTGATTCTGCTTTTCTCCTTTTGTTATAGGTATTCCCAAATCAAGCTAATTACGAGTTCTTAAAACACAAATAAAACACTTACCTAATTGTTTAATTTTCAATCGACGACAACCATTCAATGTTGAGCAAGCGGACACCGCATATAACATTCCAACCCGACGAGGATTTTATTTGATTCGCGTTCAACTGCGAACAGTCCTTCACACGAGATTATTCCTTTGCTTTACTTTTGAAGTTTTATTTCTATTTTATTATTGTATTTTAAGGTATCTGGAATTTTCAAGATGAATTAACAGATTTTACACACTTCGGACGTATGAAACAGACAAAAAATAAAGAACACTTGGTATGGCTTTTTTTGCAGCAATTCTATTTCGTTTATTTTTGTTGTAGCTTTAAACCGAGAGCAGAGTGAAAAGTGGATGTGCAAAGATGCGTGCAATTCGCAAAATTGTTTCTACTTGAAGTTTTCCATTATTTTAGTTTCAGTTAGAGAGACTAAATTATCGAAAGGATAGCAAAGAAATTAACATTTATTACACACAGCATCGAGCGAGGAGTAGAGAGGAAGAAGCCTTTGCGCACCAAGTTCTTTTCATCATCAAACACATAAAGGGATTTTTTTCTTTGGTTTGCCTTTGACTTTGCTTTCGAATAGTGATGTGCGTCAGAGTGACTTTTAGAGTACGCAGGAATTTCAGAAATCCATTCAATTAGTAATTATATCCCTAAACTGGAGGAGTCTTCAGTGATGTACACTTAAAGAAACACATTTTGTGAAAGGATATAAGGATATCCGAGTTGAAATTTGCATTTTCAGTATAGGTAGGTATATTTTTTAAAAACAAATAACTTGACATTTCGCGCTCCGTTTGGGAACAGCTATGCGTAGTACCATGATTCCGCACATCACTAGCTTCTTCTTCTCATTCTCCTTATGGTGCTGGTTCGTTTTTTCTTCGCTCTCTCTTTGTTTAAATTCTTTTTTTTTATGAAGGAAACTCACAATTTTTGTATTTTCTCTTATCACACACTAGATTGGCGGTGCGATCAAATTGATTTTGTTTTTAGGAAAACCGAACTTGATTATTTCGTGAATCGATCTCTCCAACTTGGAATTGAAAGTATTTTATTGAATTTTTTTGTAATCGGAGAAAAATTATACACCACTCTTCCGCAAAATTAGAGCTCATAGCCACACGAATACATGGAGAAATTGGCCAGTTTTCATATTGGAACAGATGGTATATGGAGGTATTTGTGCGTGCAGCAACTAACACTTGGAAAAAAATGACATTTAAAGCTTTTCTTCTGTGTTCGAAAATGGCCGCAGACAGTAACCTTTCCGTAACTCGAAAGTAGATGGCACGGCAAGGGCGGGTGTGTTCATTCGATAATCAAAATTTAAGATGTCAATAATGTTCCGAAACTTCGAAAAATAAGTACAAGATCAGTGAAAACCAGTTTTCTATACAAATTTTTCACTGCGAAATGTCGAAATGAATTTTCCACATGGGAACTTTACGCAGTTCGAGTGAAAATACCGCTTCAAAAACTGAGCTGTAGCTGGCAATACTAAACTCTTTCCACAGCTATTTCACTTGGTTTTTATTGTCCGTTGCATTACATTTTTGACATTTCGCCGTGAAAAATGATTCGTAGGTGAACGGTTTAGAGATTTAATTCAATTTCAGATGTTTCTTTAAGAGAGTACTACATTTTTCGCACTTTCAATATCATTTTTGCATTGAATATAGTACCGTAAAGCTAGGTGTACAAAAAGTTGGTGACATTACCTTTTTGATGAGCATAAGGGGGATAATATTTAAGGATTTATTATTATTAATTAAATTAACTCTCATTCAGTACGCTAGTTAGTAAACGTCAGATAGAATACAAAAATTAGACATAACTGCTGAGTAACAAGTTGATAGCTCTTACACAGCGTTTATTAATACGGGGGTATATTGTGTAGGCGCAGTAGCTTAGTGGTTAGTGTGTTGGACTGCTATGCGAGGGGTCGAGGTTCGAATCCCGCAAAAACCCAAATTCCGACTTAGGGTTTTTTCCACTGCGCCACCTCTCGCGAACGTCTGACAAACATCCGAGAGTATAAATGTCTTGAAAGAGCTTCTCAATTAGCCGTTTGGAGTCGGCATAAAATTGTAGATCCCTTCCATTCGTTCCAAAAATGAAAAACTCACACAAAACGAATGGTTGTGAGAAGCTAGGCCTAGGGTCCCTCCGGCCTGTTGCGCCAACTATTTATTTTTTTTTTTTTTATATTGTCTTTCGATTGGGCGCTCTCAGAGCTCTTTCTATGTTCGTGTGGTATAAAAAAAAAAAACAATCTTTTCCAGATTTCAGACCACTTTTGCTATATATATTTTGTATCAGATTTATCAATGCAAGTGCGTTTGAGTTTTTTTTTTTTTTTTTACAGAAAAGAAAGTAATTGCATCGCGTGAATCGATTTGTGTAAATTATTTATGTATAAATATTTGGAAATCAATCGGTACGCAAATTTCGAATATTTTAATTTAAAATTTAGACAGTGAATGGAAAACGCTTTGAAAAGTGTTGAAGGCTACACATATTCGAATCGCACGAATATTATCACTTATTCTGATCTGAAGGCTGAGAGCGAATCTGAAGAGCCCAATTGAATAGGTAGCACATAAGAAACGTTTGCAAATAAGAATACAGCAGTATTCGAATGTTCAGTAATCACCTCAATATAATCCACGGATCTTTCAAAAGGTGTATACTCTCTATGCAGTCTTGATTATTTAAATGTGATACACTGGTCGTATGTTACAAATCAGATATTATTGCCAAAATTAAATACTATTACTAGTATAAACTAAAATAAAACAAAGTTCGGAATTTCTTACCCCCATCTGTTTTCATTTTAAATAAATATGGGTCGTATGAATAAAGCGAAGCAACTGCTTTTCCTCAAGAGAAATGTCAACGGCGAAACATTTGCTACGTTTCGTATGAATAAAAACCAATTTGAGTTAGTTCCAACTTTTGACATGTTCGAAAAGTGGCGGCACTGACCTTTTACTCAGATCGGTACGAATAAACAAAGCAAATGCTATGCAAATCCTGAGTCTGCTATTTAGTTGACTCAGACCTTTTGGTAAATATTTTGTACGCATATTTTTTACACAAAAAAAAGTAAGCAATGTGAATTTTCGATGGTTTGTCTATAAAAAGTTAAATTAAGTTTTGTTCGTGCAGGAAAATCATTAAAATACCTGTGAAAAAATCAATTATTTCTTGTCATGGGCACCTGGAGAAAAAATAAAATATCTACAACCTATTTGTCAAACAAAAATCATATTTCCAGGTGCAATTGGAGCTATAGATTGCAATCATGTTTCTGAATTTAATTTTTTTAAATATCAATTTCCAGAATAGTCGTTAGAATCTTAAGGCAAATTCAAAATTACTGGTCAGATTTGACAGAAATTGCAAGGCAAGTACACGTGCAGCGAAGTAAAAGCTATGTTTAAATTTTCGAACTTACGTTAGCAAACTAGGTTTTTATTCATACCGATTCAAAGCAATTGCTAAGGGCTTTTACTTTGCTAAAACCTTTTACTCAAAGCAATTGCTAGTTTTTATTCATACGACCCAAAATCGCGGTCTACACGCGACATTTTGTTGTCATGACTGAAGTCTTGACTGAAATTCAGTCTCATATGTCGTTTTCCATTGGGCAAAAAGAAGCGTCCGGGAGAGTCCGGAATCGAAAAATTCGCTTCTGAAACCGTTCCATTGGCACAAAAAATACTCTTCTGGTGATTCTGAGAAGAGAAATTCGCTTCTCGATTTGAAGTCAGAATCCACTCAAGAAGCACTCACACAAGTGTAATTTATGTGTTTTATACAAGTCAGTTGACAACTGCCGTAGATTATTTTTTGGCGTTTCACCAATACTTTTGTAGATCCAACCAGAAGCAGTTTTCTTTTTCCATTGGATTTCAGATTGAGTCGATCCCCGAGTGAAACCAATGGAAAACGACAATAGAGACTGGGTGTAAAATTGCACAAATTTTCAAAAAGTCCTCTTCGAAAGCTTTCGTCAGAGCAATTTCAAATCAAAGATTAACTTCGAAATTCGAACACAAGTTTGGTGAAAAAAAAAATCCCAAATCATATGATCGAAAAGAATTTTATTCTGCCTGGCAAAATTTCTTCAACTCGACGGTACGTAACTCGGAGTAGGCGCACATTATCTTCTTATTATATTCCTGTAAGTGAATTTTTCACTCTAAAAGATTTTCCAATATTTTATTTCAAACTCTGCAACAACGTCATTTGAACAATAATAATTTATTTTGAAAATAATTTTAACAATTCGCAGATTTACTTTGTGAGAATTCTCGGGATCAGCCAAGCCTGAATTTTATCTGTGCGTAGCAAAGGGAAAAGTAAAGTAAATCCACCAAAATGGCTCTAAGCGACGCAGATGTTCAAAAACAGGTAAGTGCTTCATTAAATTTCCAATTTATTTGATAAACACATGATTAACAGCGGCACAGGCAAACTAATTTTTAATGAAATGTAGAAAAAATTCCAAAAGAGTAAAAATCTTCACTGACAGCCATAATCATGCTCATGAAGTCATAAGATTAGCTGTCATGTGAACAAGAAAATTTGAACTTTATCTAAATACGGATATTTTCTTTTGTAAAATGTTCGAATATATAAAAATTAAAGGGCTTTGCATTGATTTTAATAATAATATGATGTGTTAATGCGGTATATTTACCGTTTGACAGGCACGAGTGTTTTTTTTTTAGTAGCTATGTGAAAAGCAATTCTGTTGGTCATGTGACCTGAAGGTTATTATGTAGAGATACCTATATAGAGAGCGAATCTTCCATGGTTGCCCCCACCTCCACCCGATTTTATGAAACATTTTGTTTTCTTATAAAATTGCGACCGGGAGAAAACAACAAAAAATTGTTTCAACAAAAAATCTATATTTAGAACCAAATGTGCGAGAGAAGAACAAGTAGTTTTTCGCCAGAGGAAAATTGACACAAAATGCATGTTTAATAAGTATAGGACTTGTTATTGCAATATTGCTTAAATTTACAAGTTGAAGTCAATAATATTTATGTGTATAATGCATTGAAAATAAATTGATTCAGAAAAGCAGGTGTTGAGGAATTTATTTATTGAGTTGGTTTGATTCTTTGTAGTGGGAAATTTCAGAACTCGATTCAATATGGTTTCAATCCTATTGTCATGGGCCAATGGATTTCGTAACAACATAATGACTGTTTTATTTCAATGCATCTTGTTGTATGTTGTTTCTTATGCTGCAGGCAGGGTTTTTAAAGTTAATTTAACTTCCAATGTCCTACTTAAAAAAAGTATAAAAAAGCCAAGGAGACACAGCAGAATGGAAAACGCTAATGGAATGTGTGTGATTTTTACTTTTCAATAGAAGTGTATCATCTACTGAGCACTCATATAATTTTGTGAAAACTAACAAAGTTCCCATTTATTGTCATTCGCTTTGTGAAACCATACGACCAACAAACCAAACTTGATTAAATAATTTATTTGGTAAGGATCGAGCTGTATAGTATATAACATTGCAGCGAACTTTGTTGACATATTCTACAAAAATGTTGGTGTTGAATTCATTTTGTTATTCCTTTCTGTTTAATCTGATATGACCACTCATGACTAAGCTGCAGGAAGACAAGATTCTAATATAAGCGCGGGTATCGTGAAGAAATTCCTACTAAAATGTTTCACTTGTGATCCATGTAAATCCGATTACTTGTTTGATTGAAAGTTTTCCATCGGAATTTATATACGATACATTTGGAACCGTCTATGAAAGAAAAATCTCCGCCTAGCACTTGTTAACATGGATACGACCAGCTGTCTTAAAAAACCGACGCTCAATTTCTGTTTCTTTCAAAACCATACAGTAGTTGCTCCGCATGTAAACCCATCGCACAGTGTCCTGTAAGTAGTAGAGTTAATGTTGAAGCGATTAATACAGTTCAAACCTTCGAGTAAAACCAAATTGTTTACTGTTGATCACAACAAGCGAGGCGATGGTGCAGTCCTTAATAAATGAAATTCACTCAAGTCTTCACCATCTGCATCAGCATCTGTGCACCAAGTGGAACTAATTTGAACAGATGCCAAGCAGAAAAACATCTGTTTACAAATAACAATTAATAAAAACAAGATGAAGGCCGCTAACTTGTTTGGTTAGTTCTTCCGACTTACAGTTAGACGAAATATCTGTGATCTGTAACCCTGATGTAGTTTCTAATGTGGTCTAAGGCTTTTTCCCTAATGTCCGTGTTAGCCACGATTGACTCCTGTCTATCCCTTAGCGTAAATTGTTTTGCTTTTATATATTCATGCTTATTTTGAGATTCGAACGAATAGCCAATTCTATTCATTTCATTTCATTTCATTACTTTATTTAGCAAAAAAATTAGCTATTTTAACAATATTTTCATAAAAAATTTAAAAATAAATAAATATATAATAAAGACTTATGTATAATGTGCCTTAATATAGTTAATAACATTCTGTTTAAATCTAAATAGGTTATTTTCAGTTTTAAGTTCATTTGGAAGTTCATTAAATAACAACCCAGATAGCTGAGATTTTCGCCAAGACATGGTCCGACTATTCAGCTGACGGCAGTTTTCCTCCTGAGTTCCTTCGGAAAAAAAAAACTCGCGTTCAAGCAGACCCCCCCCTCTTTAAACGGTTCTTCCTCTGCTACTCGGCTGGATAGTCCAATCACTAAGAAAGAATTTGACGACCAACTCGCTTCTTCTAATGGAAAAACACCAGGGTTTGACAGAATTACCTTCACGATGCTCAAAAACACCCCAAATATAGGTAAAACTCGACTGTTGGCTTTGTACAACAACATCTACAACCAAGGCATAATCCCACAAAGCTGGAAAACGGCATCAGTTCTCCCAATACCCAAGCCCAATAAGAACCTCTCAGAGGTAGGCGGATATCGCCCTATCTCTCTCCTCCCATGTGCAAGCAAAATTCTAGAAAAAATTGTAGCAAAGCGCCTCAGCTGGTTCTTGGAATACAACAATCTTATTGACAACAGCCAGGCTGCATTCCGACCAGGTAGGTCCTCTTTAGACTCGCTACTATACATAGACCACTATATATCCACCGCATTGGCAAGTAAAAACCACGTCTCTATCCTGTCAATTGATTTTGAAAAGGCATTTGATAGGATTGGGGCGCACATTATCCTAAAGAAATTAGTCAGCTGGAACATCGGCCCCAAAATGTATAACTTTATAAAAGCTTTTTTAACAACCAGAAAATTCCGGGTGATTTATAACGGTTGCTATTCCCCCATCTTTCCCTTGTATAACGGCACACCCCAAGGTTCCCCGCTCTCGGTAGTTCTCTTCATCATTGCATTTAACGACATTAGTAATATCCTCTTAAAACACAAAAGGATCAATCACTCCCTTTACGCCGACGATCTCATAACCTTCTCGCAATGTAAAAACATCAACACAGTCTCTAGAATTTTTTCAATGCTACTAGATGACATTAATACCTGGGCCAGGTCCTCAGGAGCGAGAGTGTCAATCGAAAAATGCAAAATACTTCACATATGTAGAAAAACTAGTTGTACAAAGTCTATTACCCTTAACTTACTTGGCACTAGCATAAACAATGTAGACAATCTAAGTATTTTAGGTATTATTTTTGATAAGAGATTTACCTTTAAAGAACATTGTATTAACTTGAAAAAGAAATTAGCTACCAGGCTTAACATTATCAAATATTTGAGTAGTAAAAACAGCTTTTGTCATATAAATAGTTTAATCAATATCACTCGTGCAACAATACTATCCAAGATAGACTACGGCCTATGTATTTATGGAAAGTGCTCCAGATCTTCGTTGTACTTAATTCAACCACTATATCATGCTGCGATACGGACGAGCTTAAATGCACTCAGGTCCACCCCCATAAGGAACCTGCTTGCAGAATCCGGCCTTCCCTCGATACACCAAAGAGTGGTTACGCAAACTTCAATGGCAACTCTCAACATTACCACAACGAGGAACAAGTGTATCACAAGATCGCTACCAACTTTTACAATAACACCAAGCCTCGCAAACTTCCTTCAACGATCCACAAGGCAGTGATAGCAGCAAAAACAATGGGGATCCCATTATCAAAGCGATGTGTCACCTCAAAAGCTTCCCCACCCTGGGGACTAAAAGACGATAACATAATCCTGTCACTAAACGCGTTCAATAAAAGCTCAACGGCAATTGACGTCTACAAACAAATGTTCCATGATATATACTATACGTACAAAGCAAACAACTGGAGATTCATGTTTACAGACGGATCCAAGTCCCCCTCAGGCGTGTCATTTGCAGTGGTTGATGGGAACGGAATCACATTATCCAAGTTCTTACTACCTGAATTTGCATCCGTTTTCTCAGCAGAAGCTACAGCTATCCTACGGGCTACACAATTAGCAGTCAAACAAAAAACAATTATATGTACAGATAGCCTTTCCACTTTGAAGGCTATTAACAACACCAACAACAACACGCACATTATCGAAAGCATCCGGGACAAACTAGTCAAAACCAATGGAAAAATCAAACTCTTATGGGTCCCCGGACACGCAGGAATAAAGGGAAACGAAGACGCTGACGCGGCAGCAAAGCACGCGATTTACGAACCAGTTTTCTCACATCCAACACTCAATAAAAGGGACATTAAAAAGCATATCCGAACATACGACCATGCACTACAAAAAGAACAGTGGTCCGCGTATACGCACCACTATAAATCACTCAACCCAGAAGGCACAGCAGCAATTTATCCACAGAGTATGTCTAAAAGAATGACCAAGCCGTTCGTCCGACTTCGCTTAGGTCACTCGCTCCTAACCCATGGACATCTATTCACCAAGGACAATCGCCCACACTGCCACCTATGCAACTCCAACGAAGCACTCACCATAAAACACCTAACCTACGAATGCAACACAATCCAAGTCAATCTCAATCGTATATCTCCAAACTCCCAACTATCCCAACTTCTTACCCTCCCCTCCCAATCCAATATCAAAGCAGTTTATTCCCTCCTAAACTCATTGGACTTAATTGATAAGCTGTAACCTTTAGTTTTTAGACCTAGCCGAAGGCCCTGGTAGCTAGCGCTATGTTTTATATTAATTAACACTTAATTTATTATTTGTTAATAGTTTAAATAAATAAATAATAAAAAAATAATTTAAATAATTTTAATGAGTGCAAATAAACCCAGTCGGGTAAACAAATAAGAGAGAAATCATATTAAGTTGCGTAACCAAACCAATAAATTGATTCAATTCTAACGAATGTCTATCAAAATACACACAGTTCATTCGAACGAATAGAGACATTCATTAGAATTTTTAATAACAGCGCTACCTATCGGGTCCAAAATAGTCCTACACATCCACAAAATTTCATTAAAATCTTTTGACTGACTTGGGGGATCGACAACAGCGCCTGAGCTGAATATACAGCTGTTAATGTGTGGGAAAAACCAAAAATTTACTAAAACTCATGTGTTTTTCACGCACGCACAACACATACATACGTTTTCCGATTTTAACCAAAGTTCACAAAAACCATAAATATAGACCATTACCAATGATGTGCTGTGCAGATATGAAGAGAAGGATTTAGGAATTCCCCAGCAATTTTAATACTGCTCTACCACCCTATACTCTTTTCCTTTTCCTTAACAAAAGCAAAGTCGCTTTCTCTGTCCCTATTGTTTGTTTGTTTGTTTGTTTGATATATATTTAGCGGATTATCCACTATTTAAAATTCATTTTAACAATTTTAACAATTACAAGATTACTATGTACTAAATAAGATAAATTAACGATAGATTGATTACATTGTATGTGGGAAATTGCATCTTATGAAACTTATAGTTTTTCTTTTAAATATGGCAAAATTTCTTTCGTTTTTTATATCTTGAGGCATTGAATTAAATAACTGAAAACCTTTGTATATAATACTATTTTGTGTCAGGTTTGTAAGGTATGGAGGTAGTCTGAGGTCTCCTTCATTACGTAAATGGTAAGGTTGAACTTCACTAACATATCTCATATATTTTTTTAAGTATTTGGACAGCATATCATATTTAATTTTGAAGACATAACATAAAACATTAACAAGAATTCTTTGTTTAATGCTTAACCATTGTAACATATTCAACATAAACACAACTGACGTATATCTATTACATTTTAAAATAATTCGCATTGCTCTATTATGAATTCTTTGCAACTTTAATAACATATGATCACTACATAGAAATAAAATTGACGAACAGTACTCGAAGTGTGGTTTAACCATGACATTATAAATATTTATTGCACACATTGTTGGAATTTTATTCCGTATTCTATTTAGAAAGAACACTTTTTTTGATACTTTTTTTAATATGTAGTTTATGTGTAAATCGAATTTTAATTTCGTGTCAATTATAACTCCTAAGTATTTAATTTGCTCTACTTGCTCTAACACTTGCCCGTCTACATTTAGGTTTAATCTGTGATTATATTTAAAAATCATACATTTCGATTTAGTAACATTTAACTTTAATTTATTTGATATTAGCCACGTGTTTAATTTATCTAAGTCGTCCTGAATTTTTTGTTCGCATTCAATTATATTCTTTCCCGCTATGAATAAAAGTGCGTCATCCGCGAATAGTGCTATCTGCGAGTAGCTAATTATACTCTTAATGTCATTTATATAAATTATGAAAAGTAGAGCTCCAAGTATCGATCCTTGGGGGACGCCCATTTTTGTCTCGATGCTGTTAGATGACACACCATTCACTACCGTTCGCTGGGTTCGACCATTCAAAAAGGATTCAAACCACTTCAGTTCAGTACTTCCAATACCATATCCCTTCAGTTTATATAGCAGGATGTTCCTATCGATGGTCTCGAAGGCTCTTTTGAAGTCAAGGAAGATTGCAATGACGTAGTTTTTTTCGGCGATTTCCTCTTTCCAACTAATAATAACACTATTTAGAGCTGATTCACAGGAATGTCTTTTTCTGAACCCAGACTGATTTTCGAGGAAAAGGTTGTTTGACTCAAAATATTCTTCCAGTTGCATATGCACTACTTTTTCTATTATTTTTTCATATATGGGAAGGGTGTTAATAGGCCGAAAATTTTCACATAAATTTGTACCTTTTATTTTTTCGACAGGGGTAACTATAGACTCTTTCCACGTTTCAGGGAATAGGCCACTGCATATAGATAAATTTATTACACGCACAATTATATCTCCAACTACATAAATTGCATCCAGTATCATTTTAGCGCTTATATGATTGAAGTCTTTTTTTTGGTTCATTGATTTTAGAATACTTTTTATATGAGTTATATTGATACACTTAAATTTGAATACTGTGCTAACGTATCTGGGTTGTGGTGTATATTGAATAATTATTGGAATAGATTCATTTATTTCACTGATGCTATTCACGAAAAATGAATTAAATTTATTGGCTAAGTTTTTATTATCTTTTATATATTCACCGTTAAAATTTATCTTCTTTATTCGTTCCTTTTGTACGTTTAAGACACATGATTTAATTGTTTTCCACATGGATTTTTGATCACGCGCACTTAATATTTTGCGTTTAATGTTTTCATTTTTTGCCTTTAAGAGTTCAATTTTATAACGGTTTCTTATTTCACAATAACTATTCCAACAACTTTCACTATTAGAGAATCTAAATGCCTGATATTTGGCAATTTTTTCCCGCTTCATATTATTTAATGCTTCACTGTACCAGTAGTTTGTTCTGTTTCTTATTACTTTTGTATATACAAACAAATTTGTTATTCTTATGATTTCATTTTCAAAAATTGTACCTATTAAGCTTGGATTTTCAACGTATAAACACTCAAACACATTACTGCTTCTAAGGTTATCCAGAAATAGTCTTTTATTGTACTTTAGAATTTTGTATGTACTTACTTCACTTTCCTTTATAATCTTGTCGCTTGAACATATTTGTATGAGGACCGTTTCATGATCGCTCATTTTTAGGTCTTGATTTATTTCCGCTTTTGCATAGCCTAACGATTCGGTTATTACATAGTCGATTAATGTTTTTGTATTTTTTGTAACTCGCGTATGCTCGCGCACTATTTGTTGACACTGATTATCAATTTCAATCACATTCTTTAAGTTGTTTCTATAAAGATCTGATACATCCAACCAGTCAATATTCATATCCCCGGCAATAATAAAACGCTTATTCGAGTCTACGAGATCCTCAATCCATATTTTTATTTGTTCACAGAATTCACGTTTTGACGATGTATGAGAACGATAGACAGCCGCAATGTACACTGACTGATTGTTATTTGTTACCTTGCATTTAAGCCACCAAATTCTAAAATCCATAGATTTAGTTACTTCACATACTTCATAACAATTTTTTACATAAATACATACTCCACCCGTATGTCTTGAATCACTATCACATCGAAAAGGTTTTTGAAAACCATTTATCATTATTTCACTATCATCGATATTTTCAGTAGTATGCGTTTCAGACAATATTAAAAAGTCAAAATTTGTATGCTCACAATTATGTTGAAGTTCAGCTAAATTGCCTGTAAGGCCTTGTATGTTGCAATAAATACCGCGAATTTTATTTAATTGCTAGTGAACTAATCTGTTTTTTTCAGATTCAAGGAGCTTCTTATATACCGCACAATTTGTGTCTCTACTATCGTGGTTAATATCCAAGTTAAGTTTGAATTTTTCATTGTACCGTTCACAGTTTACGCATTTTAGGAGCGTTGACTTACATCCTCTAGTATCGTGCTCTTCCCCGCACTTAGCACATTTCATATTATTTTTGCAATTTTTAGCAATGTGGTGATATCCACAGCAATTGTAGCATCTATTTATATTGAAGTATTCAAAAATGCGACATTTTTCCCAACCAATATTAATTTTTCGATTTTCAATTATTTGTTTAAAGTTGCTCATCTCCAATTCTATTATTGCGCTATGCACATCTCTATTTTTGTTTTTGAACACTTTTACACATTTTACCGTACCGTTGATATTGTTTTGTTTCTTGATTGCCACTTCCAACTCTTCGCGTTCCCACATATCACTTATGTCCGTTATCATGATTTGCGGTTTTTTGTTCGCGAATATTTTAACGTCATATTTTTCACCTAGTTTCTGTTTTACTTCACTTTCAATTCTTTTTACTGACTCTTCCCCAGTACAGTTTATTGCTATTGCTCCTTCATTTCTATTAGTAATCCTATCAATTTTTAGAGAAAGAGATGATGGGTTAATTTTATCTTTTATTTCTTTTGTTGTTTTTGAGTTTTCTTGCTTGGCTTTTGGTTTAATATACACTGTTTGTTTCAGTTGTTCCGCGTAATTCATTGTTGTTTTTGTGTCGATTTTTGTTGATTCTTTTATTTTGTTTACTTGATTTTTTAGATCAGTTTTTATCTCTTTCACACTTTCACATAATTTTTCACTCTGTGTTTTAACATCACAACATATTTTTTCGCTCTGTGACTTAAAAGATTCACTAAAATCATTAATTTTTTTTATTTCTATAATGCTTCCTTCACATGTTTGTTGTGCTATTTTCATTTCTCTTAGTCTGTCGGCGTATCTTTCCTCAATTGCCTCAAGTAAATTCTTTATTTCTTTTTCGTGATTTTTCAGTGATTCCTCAAATTCGTGTTTGTATTCTTTTAGATAATTTCCATTTCTATTCACCACTTCCTGCATATCCTTCAATACCAAATCAACATTATGTATATACAAAATACAATCTTCGCATATATATTTGATCATCGGGTTCGATTCGAGAATACCACTGCTGTATTGATCCATTCCGCTACATTTTACCGTAGGGTGGAAAGTTTTTCCGCAAACGCCAGCGCATGTTATTCCCGATTCTCCTCGAATCGAATTTTTGCATTTAAAACACTCCCGCATTTTATTATGGAACAGAATGTATCCACCGTTTCACTATTTTGTGTCCACCTGTCGTGCGATGGCACTTTTTTTCACTATATTGTCTTAATTTTCTTGTAATTATTATTCTTATCTCGGTTCGCTCACTAATACGTCTTCTAACTACAACGTCCTATGTCCCTATGTATGCTTAAATCTTTAAAACTACGCAACGGATTTTGATACGGTTTTTTTTCATAGATAAAGTGATTGAAGAGGAAGGTTTATATGTATAATAACATCCATTAAATAGTGGAGAAATACTGTTATTTTTGAGGTTTCTAATGTGATGTAAATAATTACATTTTTTCCGCTTACATTGCAAACGCAGGCTGAACCCAACGTGCGAAGCCGGGGCGGGTCGCTGGTCATGAATAAATTCCGAGAGCCTTGTTTCCCATGTCAGCATTTCCAATAGGAGTGAATATTACCAACTGTTTTCGGTATAGAGTAGCATTTTAATATATATGATTGTTTTTGTTTTTTTTTTTTGCTACGGTCAATCGGAAAGTTGTGCGTTAATACAGAGACGTCAAACATTTGCAGGCGATTCAACAGCGCATCAGATATTTCTGTGATGCTTTTTCGTTATGTTTGCGCACCAGTTTGATCAACTTTGCAATAATGAACACCTGACGTTGAACGTGATGCCACTAGTTTGCATTAATCAACATTTTGCAAAGCATCATGATACAAGTGCTTGATTCGATACCTGGTCAGTACTGATATCAGTACTATTTTCAGTACTTGGAACTGGGTATCGATACCCATGGAGTATCGAATCAAAAGTATCGATACCTACTCGTATCGAAACAACTGAGTACTTCTTACTTTTTTCAACAACAATCAAAAACAACAACAACTATGTGATGAATGTTGTGTTGTCTGGTGACTGGATCACTTATTTTTTATTCAGATAATAATTGAAAGAGATAGAGTGTGAACTATAAATAGGATTGAGAGTGATAGAGTACTGTATTGAAATGAAAACGATTTCGATTTGGTTATGCATAAATGAGAATGAGAAAACAAGCTACTATGTTCATTCGCACGTGAACGTGGTGTACCGTGTACAGCCTGTACATTGTAGTAATACAGAAACACAAACAAAGGGCAAGAGTATTTTCGCATAAAGAGTAATAATAATAATTTTGATTCGATACGAGTACTTTCATTCGATACTTACTTTAATCGAATCAGAAAGGTATCGATATTAATTTTACTTGTATCGAATCCAAAAGTGTCGGGAATGTACTCGTATTTACTTGGATCGAATCAACCCTAGATACTCTCAGCCCGATTACAACTTATTGGGCTCGAGTCTCTTGAGGTTAGGAGAAAGGTATCAAGAGTTGTTTTCCTTCACAGAATACTTATTGGGGAGATTCACTGTCCTGATATTTTAAGTCTTGTGGGTCTTAATGTTCCATCACTTAATTTGCGTAATAACAGATTCTTTTATATTCCTCGTTCTCGTACGAATTACGGAAGATCCTCCCCTTTAAATGGTTTAATGTTATTGTATAATGAATGTGCGTCTTTAATTGACATTAATATGACAATACCATTAATAAAATCCATCTTGTTTAATTATTTCCAGTTATAATTGTATTGCTCAGTTCGTAATTAGTTTTGTACTTGTTTTTTTTTTTCTAAATTATATTATTTACTTAATTTTTTTTCTTAATTTTTGTCTCTCATTTTATTATATATTCTCATGTCTAAAAAAGGCCTAGTACTTTGTTGACAAATAAATAAATAAACTAGATACAAGTGATACTTTCCAAGTTTTGAAAATCAATTGTACAAATGTATTGATAGAAATTTACCAAACCCAGAAAGCGGATGCACTTGACTACCGTTTTTATTATATAAATTAAGCAACCTATCTAAAAGAAACCATAAATTAACATTTCTTGTGTATATTTTTTTAGATCAAGCATATGATGGCTTTCATTGAGCAAGAAGCCAATGAAAAAGCCGAAGAAATCGATGCTAAAGCTGAGGAAGAATTCAACATCGAAAAAGGACGTCTGGTACAACAACAACGTCTGAAGATTATGGAATACTACGAAAAGAAAGAGAAACAAGTTGAACTCCAAAAGAAGATTCAATCATCCAATATGTTGAATCAAGCTCGTCTTAAGGTAATTAAAAACAATTCAATCGTTATACATATTTAATTCTCGTGTTCCAACAGTCACTCATTGATTCTTAAAGAAGATATTATTTGTCAGATATGTACCGACAGATTTTGTATATTTTCATTCAAAAGCGACAGCTACTATGCGGGACAGCCCATTTTAGTTTTTTTTTTTTTTTTTTTTACCTCTTAGAAGATACATAGGAGGAAATGCAATTTAATCAGGATCACATTTCACATACCCTGTGTTGAGTGGATTGTTCTGACTGATTTCTACACTTTATTCTTGATTTGCCAATCCTTTGTGCATCCTTAAACTTTTATTCAAAGGATTTCCTCGTGATCCTCGTTTTCATTTCCAGATCATTTAAACTTCGACCGTGCGTAAATAATTCAATTATTTATTGGAATAAACGAATTTATTATCTAGTGCACTAATAAACAAACTCACGGTGATTGTGTTGAACAACACAATTGAAGTACATTCAGCATCTTCGTATAAATGTGTTCCGGGTGCACCTTATTGATAAATTGATTCAATTGTTGAATAAGATAGTACATCAACTCATTGATCAACTCATTTAAAAAATGAATATCATTGTAGACATTATTGGTCGGCTTCTGTGATTCTAATACGTCCTACGTTATACGAAGCACTGGAATTTGTGCAACGCTTTGTGACTTGGCGGCATCAGCAGCAGCTAGTGTTTTTTTTTTTTTTTTTTTTTTTGTTGCGTCCAAAGGATGTGTAATCTTCGAAAGATACTAGTTGCCCGTGCAACTAGCATGCACGATTCGCGGGATATGTTTCTCCAGTGCCTCGCGCCTCACGTACTAAACCACACCCATGTACTCTTCTACCACTCTCCCCGCGGGACTGCCGTTAGGTATTACTTCGCGGGGCTGGTTAGCAACTCATGCTAAATCATCTACGTCAACGTCTGCCACTTCGACCCTTCTTTGTCTTTCGGCTCTTCTTAGCTCATTTTGTACGCTCGTTATGTATGAACATATTTCCAGCCAGTCGTCTTCTGAGCTCATCATACGCTCTATGAGAAGCTGTGGAATGGGTAAGTTCACTCTTCCTCCTGAAAATCTTCTGCAGTGGAACATTACGTGCTCCGTATCCTCTTCTTCATCTGGGCATTCTGGGCATAGAGGCGAGTTATCGTGGCCGAATCTGTGAAGATAACTTCGATAGCCGCCGTGCCCGGACAGGAACTGCGTGAGGTGGTAGTTGCAGTCCCCGCTTTTTCTTCTTGTCCAGACCTCGATGTTTGGGATCAGTTTGTGGGTCCATCTGCCTTTTGCCGTGTTGTCCCACCGGACTTGCCACAGTGCTAGAGATGTTGCCCTTTCTTCTTCTTTTATCCTTTTTCTTATGATGGACTCTTGCCTGTTGACCGTTAGCCTAAGGTAGATCCTTTGCATTTCGTTAGCGAGAATGTCGATGGGAATCATTCCCGCAATAACGCAGGCTGCTTCGTCCGAAATTGTTCGGAATCCGCTTATTGTTCTTATTGCGCAGAGCCTGTATGCTGACGAGAGCTTCCTTCTTGTTTCCTTTGATGTAAGAGCCCCTGCCCAGACCGGTGCAGCGTATATCAGTATTGAGCTGACCACCCTGGATAACAGAATCCTTCTGGCGTATCCAGGGCCACCGATGTTTGGCATAATCCGGGAAAGAGCTGCCTGCATCTGTGACGCCCTTTTGCTGGCGTACTGGATGTGCGTTTTAAAGCTTAACCTGTTGTCGAGCATTACTCCTAGGTACAATAATGACTCCTTTGATCTAATTAGTTGGTTTCCAACACGGAAAGATGCATATTCCACAGTCTTTCGGCTGGTTATCAACACAGCCTCGGTCTTGTGGTCAGCTAGTTCTAGCCCTGCAGACTCTAGCCAATTCTTGATTCTGGCTACTGCTTCATCCGTAGCGGACTCTATCTCATGGATAAGTTTGGCCACAGTAACCACAGCGATATCGTCAGCAAAGCCTATAACCCTAACTCCTTGCGGCAGCGTTAATCGGAGAACCCCGTCGTACATTATGTTCCACAAGAGGGGTCCAAGAACCGACCCTTGTGGTACTCCCGCGGTGGTGTTGTAGTACTTAACACCATCGTCAGTATGGTATCTTAACTTCCTGTCGGTAAGGTAGTTTGCTACTATATTCAGCAGGTAGTACGGCGTTTCCATTCTGACCAAGGATCTCCTAATGCATGACCAGCTTGCCGAATTGAAGGCATTTTTAACATCAAGGGTCACAACCGCGCAATATTTCTTCATCCCACCTCTCCATCTTTTTCCCCGTATTGCTTCAGCCGCTGTATCTACTACCGCCTTAATGGCATCGACGGTAGAACGCGATTTTCTGAATCCATACTGGTCATCAGACAAAGCTCCTTTATCTTCTGCCACCTCGAGTAGTCTGCAGTATATGATCCGTTCTAAGATTTTTCCCATTGTATCTAATAGGCATATTGGCCGGTATGAGGACGGTTCCTCTGGTGGTTTTTTCCCTTTTGGCAGTAAAACCAGGTGCTGGAGTTTCCAAGACCTCGGGAATACCCCTTCCTCCAGACACCGTTGCATCGTTGCAATAAAAAGCTCCGGTCGTTTTCGAACGGCCGCTTTAACCGCCACATTCGGGATGCCATCGGGTCCGGGCGCTTTTTTGTCACCTATCTTCCTGCACGCTTCGTATAGTTCCTTCGGCGTGATTGCAGGGATGCGTTCCGAACTTGTGTCTCTTGTGGTGATGATCAAAGTTGACGGCCTATATGGGAATAAGTGCTCAACTATTGTCTTCAGCATTATTGGGCAGGATATTTGTGGGGACCTATTGCCCTTAAGCTTCTTCATCACCATCCTATATGCCATACCCCAGGGGTCTAGGTCTGCCCCATCGCAGAGTTGTTTAAAGCATCTTGCCTTGCTCTCTTTAATGGCCTTTTCGAGATCTCGCCTTGCTAATCTGAAGATAGATAGCCTTTCTTGAAACTCTGGCCTTCCCCTGCATCGCAGGGATCTGCGTCTAGCCCGGAGGCAAGCTGCTCTGAGCGTTTTAACTTCGTCGTTCCACCAGTAACACGGTGCCCCTCTTTTACTGGCAGATCTTCTAGGCATTGCTGCATCACACGCTGTGGTAATCGTTTGCGTCAATTGTTGTGACAGTGTCTCCGCTGTTTCGCTGCTGAATGCAAGTTCGGTATTCATCATTTCCTCGAACGTATCTTTATCAAAGTGGGTGTCTTTCCACTTTGGCCCTGTTAGCTTGGGGGGCTGCCTGGGCTTGTCTTTGTTCAAGCTAAATATGATTGCCTGGTGATCGCTGTGCGTATATTCTTCGCTTACTTGCCATTTTGTTTTGCGCAGGAGTGAGTTACTCATAAAGGTGATATCTATGATAGACCCCTTGCCTGCTTTCCGAAATGTGTTTTTTGCACCATTGTTCGCCAAACTCACATCTAGTGTTGCGAATGCTTCTAGTAGAGCTCGACCCCTTGCGTCCGTTATCCTGCTGCCCCATTCTGTAGCCCATGCATTGAAATCGCCAGCAATTATAATTGGGTGTTTTCCTCGCGCGTCAGCTACAATGTCATCCAGCAGCTTCAGGTAAGCCCTAGGTGTTAGGCTAGGGGGTGCGTAGCAACTATAGAAGTGGATACCGTTTATCCTAGCGGCTACGAAGTACTCCGCTGGCCCACCGATTTTTTGCATGGCGTGGCTTCCACAGGTCCATATCGCTGTCTTCTTTGATATATCGTCTATCCAGCTACAACCATCCAAAGATTTGTAGGGCTCACTAACTAGGGCAATATCTACTTTTTGTTCCCTTGTCATCTGCACCAGCAAGTCCTGCGCGGCCGCACAGTGGTTAAGGTTTATCTGGACGACCTTCATCAAACTTTGTTGGTCAGGGCCTTCTTGAATACTGGACACTGGCCGCTACCAGCCACGTGTACAGCGTTATCAGGCTTGTCCTCCTTGCACCAGAAACATAGAGGTTTCTTTGCACAAGCCTTGGCAATGTGACCTTCTTCCCCACATCTTCTACACTGCTTGGATCGGTCATACTCGCTCTTGCAGTGACGCGCCGTATGCCCGAATTCTAGGCACCTAAAGCATTTAGTTAGCACTAAACGCACTCGTATGCGGCAGTTTACCCACCCAATCTTAATCCTGCCCGACTTAAGCATCTTATTTGCGCTGTCTACTGGCAACCCGACCGTCGCGACTTGCGTGCCTCCGTAGGCCTTCCTTAAGTTCAGGACGTCTGCTTCACATACCTCTTTCAGCTGGAACTGCGACTTTATGGCCTCGCAGATGTCTCTCCTAGTGGTGATCTCGTCGATATCCTTGATTTCTATCGTGGATCGGTGGGTCAGTGTCCGGACCTCCGCGTTGGCGCCGAGAGTTTCCCCGAGTATCCCCTTGAACTGCTCGGTTTTCTCACCTTGCTTCTTTAGTTCGAACAGGAGGTCACCTTTTTGGGTACGTCTTATTCTTGTTACCGACTCCCCCAAGTTGCCAAGCTTAGGATCAGCCTTAACCTTGCGTAATATCTCCGCATACGATAGCTCTCCCTTAGCTGCTACCACAATTGCATCGGGTCGCGTATTCTCCTTGGTAACTATTCTCTTTTTGGGTTCCGCCTTCTTTTTGGTAACGACTTTTGACCACTCCTTTTTATCTTCGGTTACCGTCTGTCCGTTATTCACGGCCTTGTCAGCCTTTAGAGGCTTGATGTTAGCACCTTTTTCGACTTTGCCGGTATTCTTGCTTTCGGCTTTGCTCCGGGTTACCTTGCTACCAGTGGTTGGTGGCGGCTTCTGACGACGTTTTGAGCTCGGTGTTTCGCCGTTGGGTTCCGTTCTCCTTTTTGAATGCACAACTGCCGCCTTAAGCCATGGTGAAGTCTGTGAGCTATTATTTTTTCTTATGACTTCCTTGGCCATGTCATCGTGCATCTCAATTGCCGAGAGCTCGTAGAGTGCCTTAATGCTTTCGATGGCGTCTCTCATTGGTTGGTGGATGGAGCGCCTCTTGCCATCTTCTAGCATTTCCACCACCGTTTTTATCTGTTCTCCCAGTTTATGGAAGACTGTCTGGGTGGTTGGCTGGGTGTTTAATTGCGGTTCCGAAGCTGGACGCATTGGGGGAGCCACACCTTCTTCCATATACATTTGAGGCGTCGACGCCTTAACAATGGGCGATCTCTGCAAGGCAGAACTTCTCTGGAAGGGGTTCACATAGTTCTCCCCATTTTCTTCATTGGTGTTTTTGGTGTTTTTTTGGTTTGTTGTCATCATGTCTATTGGGTCCCCACTCAAAGCCGTGTTTCAACTCGTGTCTAAGTCACTGCACTCAAGACAACAAACAAATCAAAACGTTGCACAATGGAATGCACAACAATTTTCAGCGTGGAACAAGCGTAAACTCGATCTCTCTAATATTTTACAACTCGTTTATTATATATACTGCAGTCAATACCTCCTACTCAAGGGCTGAATGTTGTAACTCGAAATAGAACCGTTGGGCCCTTCTTCTTTTGGTATTTGTCATCGACACCACTCTAACCAATTCTGGCTTAAATCTCTTTGACAAATTTTCAGCAAAAGCTCGGTCTGTTGTTTTTAATATTGAGCTTAAAAAATACGAGATGTTTGTATTGTGCAAAAAAAAAAGTTTTAGCAGCACTCTTGTTGCAGCTCTTATATAAATACTTTATGTATTTTAACGGTGCTATACCAGCAAGCACCAAATTTTGGTGACTCAAAATTGCATTTGCACAAATATAATGAACGATCTTATACCAATCAAAATATTTTTTTTTTTTTTTTGTGATAGGTCCTCAAAGTACGAGAAGATCACGTTCGCAGTGTATTGGAAGAGGCACGTCGCCGTTTGGGAGAAGTCACAAAGAATCCTAGCGAATACAAAGTTGTCCTAGAGAAACTCATCCTTCAGGCCTTGTACCAGACCATGGAACCAAATGTCATCTTACGCTGCCGTCAAGTTGACCAGAGCTTGGTCCAAGAAGTTTTGCCAGCTACTGTAGAGCAATACAAGACCACCATCGGAAAGTCGGTAGCCATTGTTATAGATACGGACAACTTTTTGCCCCCAGACACCTGTGGAGGAGTTGAATTGATCGCTCTGAATGGTCGCGTTAAGGTGAGTTTTTAAACCTGCCCCTCCCACACCAGTGTCTATGAATTTGGTCTTTACAGGTACCAAACACTCTGGAGTCCAGGTTGGAATTGATTTCACAACAGCTCGTCCCAGAAATTCGTAATGCACTATTTGGTACAAATCCCAACCGTAAATTCACCGATTAAATACTTCTTCTACTTTTTTTTTTTTTTCTTTTTTTGATTAAGTCTATTTACATAAACAAAAATATTATATTTTAATGTAACAACAGCAAACAAAAGAATCCGTTAAGAAATCAAGTACATTACTGCATATAAATATACATAAGCATACATAAACTTATTACAAAACCCAAAATAGTTGATTGGAAAATAATGTTGATTAACAAATTTAAGTATATAATCTATGTAGGTAAAAATATGTTCAACAAACTACACCGTTATGAAACAAAACAAAAAAGATCTATATCTATACATACACGTGAATATTTAATGTAAAGGAGCGCAGTCAACTTCGTGTTTAATTTTCTTTTTCCTAGTTAAATATAATTTAAATAAAAAAAAAAATTGATATCATAAACATTCCTGTTATAAAAAAAAAGAAATTTTAAATTTCTCTAAAAGTAAAATATCGTGTTTGTAACTAACAATTGTAAAGTTTGAAATTGTCCTGTTGCTATTATTTTATGTTTTTCTTTCGATCTTATTTTTGTTGCCTATTGTTAAGAACTGTTAAATATTCTTGTTTAATTTCTGTTTCCTTACTTTTTTGCTTCATTAATTGTTGGATGGTGGTTATAAGGTGGCCCTTGTGTAGCAGTCAAATTTGTTTGAGGGGTGCGAAATCTAGCATCACCGCTATATCCATGCTAGCCAAATCAGCATTAGTATGCTTTGATCACTGGAATTCGTTTGTATTTTGAACTCAACCAACATCGTCGAGTGGAAAATTCCACTGCTCAAAGTGTACTTTGGCTAGCAGCGGATTTAGTGGGGATGCAATTATAAATTTAAAAAAAAATGTTAATGCGCGTTTGTACCTAAAGTGAACCGTTTGCACGTGCAAGTCTCTCTCTCTCTCTCTCTCGCTGTCTAGCTGGTAATATGTCGGTCTTACGATGTGAGTGTGTGTGATTTTTTTTGTTGCTTCCGCCAAACTTTACCCTCCAAAACCAGATGTTAATTCTCAACCCCAAGAGCTACGCGCGACACCCCCTAACAGCCATCATTCAACAGTTTAACGTTATCCCCGTTTGTGTTATTTTATATTTTGTTTGTTTTATTTTTCTACCACATTTAAATAATTTTGTTTGTTGTTCTTAGAAGAAAAAAGAAAATGTGCTTCGACATCGACATGTAAAAATAAAAAATAAACAATTTAATGTTTTTGTATTGGCAAAACAGAATCAACAATATACATATAAACGACAAATAAATCAGTATTTCATGTATTAGTCAAAATTATTATATTTGTGTTTTATGGCAAAACAAAAAAAGATAAATAATCCATTTTGGTATGTTTCTTGTACAATTTTAAATGCTTGTGTTTTATTTTGTGTCCCCCCAACCCAACCCTATTCTTTTCTCTACCGCCGCTGGCAATTTTGCTCTTCTCGTTAAGTGTTTGATAAATATGATATGTATATGTTTACTCTATGTGTTCAAATATATAAAAAAATATTCTATAAATTCGAATTGCATAATGTTACAACATGTTATACATGAATGGAATCTTCTTCAGAACAGAAAACATCATCGGCTGTGCAAAACACAGACTTGTGTCGTTAAACAACAACCGCAAACATTCTGCACAGGAGGTTGGTTGGTTTTTGCATGATCGATACCATTCGGAATCCTTTACATATTCGTTGCAGTCATATTGTTATGAAATTTGATAATAAAAAAATTAATCATACAAGTATTAATTTGGGAAATACACGTTCGTTTACAAAATACAATAAAAATATATAAATAATTGTAACTGCTGTTTATTAAATATTGTAAATATGATAATATATACTAATAAGTGTGAAATCAATTAACTGAAATATATTGTACATTATTATAGCCAAAAAATAAGTCACAGGTTCGTTTAAATCTTAAAATTACTGTAGGATGGTTTTTGAGGAATGAGTTTCGGGTTTAAATCGGAATTGTTGAAACGAAACTGCCTTTTGAGATGTTGGTGGGTTAACTTGTTTGCCCGTACATTTATTTCATAGCCCCATACATTGTGACGGTGTTCCCGTTCACAGTAAAAACATACCACATAAGCGGAATCCGCGAAATGAGAATGTTTGCCTTGAATTTTCCCATCAAAATCGTTGCTGCGTGTCATTTTATTTGAGATTCTTCACAATCAAATCAAACGCGAAGCGCAACAAAATTATAACTGAGTCGACTTCCAATTTCAAATAGTGTAGCGCTAAGCCCGGAACATTAAAAGAATTTTAAAAAAGATACAATTTTTTTACTAAGTATTTTTTGTTGTATTGGAAGTGACACTACACGTTTTTCTATCCAGTCTATTTTTTTAAGCGCAGTTCTATTAGTTGAAGACAAATCTGCCATCTGCGATCTTCTGAGTTTATTTTCTCATACGCCGTTTTAACACCGTTATCAAAGTTTTATTTGCATTAAATAATTGTTGCAATTGTAGAATGATGTTTTTTTCCACTCCTGTTTGCCCTCTGTACTGTCTATCGACTTGATCATCCTTCGATGAAATGAATTACTTACACCTGCAGATACTCCTGTGCGTTTTCATTCACTGGCAAGAATGCTCCCATCCGGTTTAAAATTTGGCCTTGAATCTGTTAATCCGAATTGTGTAGTGTAGAATCCCGCTATTTGTTAGGGGAGTGCGTTCGGTTTCTTAACAATGCTTAACATGATTACGATTTGACGTTCCAAATTCCAATCTGTACCCTAAAACCGCATTTACACTATCACGCACGCGCATTTTTGCACGAGACGGGACAGAGAAATCCGTTTGTCCGCAGTCAATGCTAATAAAGGCGAAGGAATGAGATCACAAATCAGACGCCTAAGGTGTCATGGATGTTCTACCCATAATTATAGATACGTAAAGCGGAAGTTCCGGCAACAAACATTTCTGCAATCACATGAAAACATTTCTTTCCGATTTAAAATATGTGAAATGAGAGTGTTAATTAGTTTCAGTAAATTAAACCAACAATTCATCAATCATTTATACGAAATAAATAAATAATTGTACGTTCATCCCTTCCGGAAGCCATTTTGTTTTATAGGAAAACGAAATTTCGTAAGCCATCGCTATAAAAATATCAACATGCATAGCTTTCCCATAATTCCTACCACGCAAACAAGATGGCCGACCAAAAAACGTATCACGTTTTTTTGCGTGTTAGGTAATGCTGTCCCTTTCAGTCAGACGGCTGTTTAGTATTGGGCATCCCTTTAATTTTCCGTGATAGAAATGTGTGACCGTGTAAATGCCCCATAAGAACGATAAATTTCTCCGGCTGGTTTTATAATTGTTAAAACACTCTCATATTAAACACGTCAGTTCTCAAACTGAAAACTAACAGGCGTTCATTTTTTTAAGGAAATAATTTTAAGCCAGTTTCAAAATACTGCTTTTTAAAATCCTGATTTTTTTAATCTCGCCTTTTTATAATCCTGTTTTGTTATAAGTCCTTTTCTCTTATTCCCGCTTTTTCGATAATCTAGGTTTTGCAAAGCGGGACTAAACTGCATTTTAAAAAGCGGGATTATAATAGATCGAGATTTAGAATAAGCAGAATTTTCAGAGGCAGTATTTAAAAAAAAAAACGGGATTTTAGAAAACGGTGTTATAAAACTTTTTAACGGGATTTAAACAAAGATGGGATTTTAAAAAGCGGGGTGCCGATACGCTCCCCTGGTATAAAAGGACGGATTTTTAATATTGAAAACCGTTTGATGTAAACGTAGGTATTTTTAATAATTGAAAAAAAAAGTCTGATAAACGAGAACTTGTATTTCTTTCACCCTTATTCTGCTATTCACGTGAATCGTAGATTCGATTCACCCATTCGATTCCCTTTGACTCTGCCGTTCCATTCTGCTTTCCATCGGGTGAACTACATTATCCAAACCAATTTGACATTCAAGTTAACAGGTACATAAAAAGTTTATTTTTGGAAATTGAATTTAATGTATTCAATTAGATCTCTATTTATGAAAATCTTTGGAAAGTCGGATAAATTTTTTGAAATAAAACAAAAACTATAAATAAACATGTATGGATATTCATTGCGGAAATTATGGTTTTAAACTGGTCTGTTTGATGTTCTACCAGACAAACGATCCATTTACTTTCAAATCCGCTTCATTTGACATGCGGATCTGAATTGTATAGGATGTATGCGTTCACGTGAATAATGTCGTTTTCCATTGGGATTTTCAGATTTTGCTCTCAGATTTCAGATTTTTCGTGCCGAATGGAACATAAAACGAGATTTTTCTTCCTTTGCATCTGTGGTGGTGCGTGTTTTTAAAGTCACCTGTTCTTAAATTGTAATTTGTGTAAATAAAAATCCATTCAATTTATTTTTATAAATATTGCAGCGGCCATATGTATTTTTTTTTTCTATTTTTCACAGACTTCTCGTCTAAAAACGTAAGTAAACACACTTTAAAGTTTGACAAACAACAAATGTTTTGGTGTTAGTGCAAATAGGTGTGAACTGTGAATCTCGCTCGGATATCGAGATTCGCAAAATTGCTCTGACTCTCATGTGGTTTTCCATTGGGACCACCAGAAATATTTTTCAGATCTCAGATTTTACTGTGCTCATGGAACGCGCAACGAGATTGATCTGCTTTTGTAAATGGATTAGTGCGTTAATTGACAACAATATCAGCTGTTCAAATGGCATTCGTTTTTGGCTAAATCACAAATGGATATCGCCCTCAAAAATGTTTTCCTTCTTGCAGATACAAATGAAGTATTATTGGTGGTTTGTAGTCTTCAGATGACGAGGGTTAATGAAGATAATAATTCCTCCGAAATCGTAACCATAGCTATTTATGTATTTTGTTATTTTGGTTTTCACGAAACTTTGCGCATTTGCCTCGAAATGAAACATCTTAAACTGACGTTAAACAGCTGTACAAAGTATATTGGTATGCGTAAATCTGAAAAAATATCGAGATCTGCGAAAAGTGATCCGAATCGAAAAAAAGATTGATTTTTCGTCCCAATGGAACGCAAAAAGTGATTTAGATAAAAATAAAGATTGATTTTTTGTCCCAATGGAAAACCACATCAAAAAAAGTGCTTTTTTTGCGCCCAATGGAAAATGAAATCTGACAGCCAGCTGATTTCGAGAGCAGAAAAACTGCTCTGACTCTGAAAAAAGTGCTTTTTCTGGAAATCGACATAAGAGAATACCACGCAGTATTACCGACATTGACGAGTTGAATCCAAATTCAATTCGAATGAATAGTAGAATAGTGTTCAGTGAAAATTGAAGAAAAATGTCCCCCGATGAATAGCAGAATAGGGCTGGCTCAAAGTTTTCTTATGTATATAGTACATATAGAAACTGCGTTTGAGATCTTGCTACATGCCGCTAATCCTGAATTCACAATTCTAGTTCTACCTAAACTTTTTTGCCGAAGAATACTCCTCTTTAAATGTTCGTATTTATTTATCTACTCCGTTTAACTATTGAAGAAAATTTGAGCGAGTGATTTGAATTATTTAAACAAACTAATTTAATTTAATAAATATATACCTACCTAATAATTTCTTCTCAACAGCACTTAACTTATTGTTGCTTACTAATTTAATACAACAAACTTAAATTAAACACAGCAATATGAGCATTTGAACACATTTCTTTTTATTTATTTTTTGAATATTTATCACTGTTTTAAGCTGCCTGGAAGAGAACATTTTCTATCTACCAAAAAATTATCTGCCCGAAATAAAATGGAAAGTGATGGAAAGAAAAGAACAAACGAACTATCAAGACAATTGAAAACAGTTAAAACAAAATTGCAAAAACAAATAAAAGTGGAGATGGAGTTCTTCGATGACAATCAGAAGAATAATTTTAGCGTGGTAACAAACTTAATCGAAACTTATTTTCGTGTTTCTGCCGCTGGCTTCCTCCATTAATAAGAATAGGCCTTGCGGAATACGGTATATATCTATTTGCTAAAACTTTTGATTTCACATCATTTTAAGAAGAGGCAAATTACAGTCATTAATATTATGCATGGGTGAATTGTCCTAAAGTTCATTTGCCTCTCGAGTTGCACGGGTTAATTGGGTTGTTTTTTTTTTTTTTTTTTTATAATTCACTAGTGCTCAAAGGGGTTTTTGTTCCCTTATAATGCTAATGCACAGCACGAGTGGAAGGGTTTATTGGGAGGATAGAGAAGAGGTACTGGTGCACATTGGTTTTAAACAATTGTGGGCTGTAATGAGAGGGAAAATCATGTGAGGCAATGCATTCCACATGCGTGTTGTTCGACTCACAAAAGAATCTATATTTTACAGTACGTCCGAAGGCAGGCTTAAGGGTGAACTGATGGGCATTCGATGTGTGACGGGTGTTGCGAGAGAATTGTTGGAAAGGCGGAATGCAGTTAGCTATTTCATCAGAGCATCGGTGGTGAAAATATCGATAAAATAAGGAAAGGCAAGAAACATTTCTGCGATGTTCGAGCGGGTCAATAGACTCCGCTATATTTCTATCACCTATAAGTTTTATCGCGCGCTTTTGAATTCTGTCTAGTAGGTTCAATGAAGTTTTTGGTGCACCTGACCAGATATGAGCGTTGTACTCAAGCTTAGGCCGAATAAAGGCCTTGTATATTGTAGCTAAGTCGGAGGGTGTAAAGTACTTCTTACATCGATTTAAGAAACCTAGACATTTCGCTGCGTTTTTGGCGACTTCGTATAGGTCATTCCAACGGAGTTTGTCGTTGACACATATAAAAAGTATGGAAAGTCGTTCGGTTTCGATATGCTATGGCCCCAGCTAGGTGCAAAGTGCAATTTTTAAAATACATAAGAAAATCAGTAAGCTATATTTTTTTTCATATAAATATTTTATTTAACAGATTTGGATTTACTGTGCTCTGCTATGTCTACTAATTGCCGGACAATGCTTTCATCTGTAATGTAAAGAGGTTCCAGATCTGCCTCGCCTCCTCCCATTGATATGTTGGCTGTGGTGCACACTGAAGGGTCAACCTTTTTTCTTGCGGACGCATGAAACTCCTTGCATTTTGTCTCTGAAAGAATTTCATTCAAATTACCAGAAGATATACCAGCTCCCGGCATAATTATTATATCGTTGTGTTGACTGCATAGCTCACGAAGGTTGTAAATTCCTTGCAAACAAGAGTGCTTGAAACCACTGCTTAGGATTCTATTAAAACCTAAGGATTTAATAACTTCGACAGTTTCGTGCATTTTGCAGGGTGCGGTCAGGTCAAAAGCACGATGGAACGTTACCGGCAAGTCTCCAGACATCTGTACAATTTGCCGACACTGCCATTCGGCAATGCCTCTGTTTTCATCTAATGCACCAAACACAAACCCATCGCACCCGTGTGATTTGAACAAGGCCATATCATAAAGGATGGCATCCAATTCTGCATCGGAATAATTGAAATCGTTTCCTCTCCTTGGGCGTAGCATACAAAATATTGGAATATTAATGTGAGATGACTTCAGCGCTTTCAATGTGCCCACTGTTGGGGTGAGTCCTCCTTCACTCAAAGCTGAACATAGCTCGATTCGCGATGCTCCACCCTTGTATGCAGCGTTTGCAGACGCTATTGAATCAACACAGACTTCTAACATTTCGATTGCAATTTACAACAAAGATATACAAGTTTTATCAATGACAATAATTAACAGCAGAAAACCTATGCAAGTAAACAAAACTACCGCAGATGGTATAATAAAGCTGGTATAAACGTCATTGGTACCTACTTTGATTTTGATGGCTCCGAACTCCGATTCAAAGATAATGGAATACTGAGATAGATAGCTTTCCAGTGGAAAGGCGTCTTCCTACGCTACATGCTACAAGCTGTTTTTCAGAAAAATTCATGAATTCACGCACATATGCTCATTTCTTTTGTAGCATTTATGTAAGTTCATGAATTGGACTTTGATACAGGAATTAGGTAATCTCTAATGTGTATTTCACTATTTTTTTTTTTTTTTTTGATTTTATCAAAGGCTCCACAAAAACCAAACAAACCCGATACGAAACACAAAACAATTAAACACCGTGATGCCTGTAAAAGCAAGATAATTGGCGGCCGGCCATCGGCAACATGCTTTTTTGTTGCTCACACGTATTCACAGGCGGAGGATGAAATTGAAACAACAATGTAGGTACACAAATGGGTTTTGGGGGGATAGACGTACGAAAGATACTAATCTCTTTTAATCGTTCATCTCTGTCGGAGAGCTTCGGAAAAAATGTGCTGTACAAGGTACAACCACAGACAAGAGAAATATACAGATCATAGAGGAACCAAACTAGAGAGCCAACTCCCGTGCACCTACCCGATTTTCCCCGCAAATTTTGAATGACAGCCCTCTCTCGCGCGCTCTTATTTTTCCTGTCGGTGAATACGTGTAATTAATGGCCGCCCGGTGGTACTTTTTCAATTAAAAATAATTTGTAAATGCATTTATAACAATAAATGTAGCACGAATAAATGTTGAGTATGGTTTTTTATATAGCTTTACTTGTTCTCTATCCATATTCGGTTCCAAAAAATGTTCATCCATTCACATTTCAGATATTTTTAATTTTGTTTATATGAATTACATATTTGACAGCAGAATTCATGCAGCTGAAAATTGGGGATTGTTCCATAAATAGGTTAACAACATGCAAGTTAAGCCCAAGGTTCCACTAGGGCAAAAGTAAACTTTATGTGGTATTCGATTGGGCACTCTCAGAGCACTTTTTATGCTCTCAGAGTAGTTTTTATGTTAGTTTGAGACAAAAAAAACAATCTTTTTCAGATTTCAGAGCACTTTTGCGAATCTAGATAATTTCTCAGATTTACCAACACAGGTGCGTTTGAGTTTGACAACTGGTGGAGGGCGTTTAGGTTTTCGTGAATTTGTTCTACTGCAAAGAAGGATATTGGCATCGGGTGAATCTATTTTTGTAAATTGGATATGTATAAATATTCAAAAATCAATCGAGACGCAAATAGAAAACGCTTTGAAAAGTGTTGAAGGCTACATACATATATTCGAATAGCACGAATATTATCACAAAAAAGAGCAAGTGACATTTTTATGTTCGATTAGCCACACGAAATCTGAAATCTGAGAGCAAATCTGAAGAAGCCCAAACGAATACCACATTAGTAGTTGTTGGAATTGCGTGCTGAAAATCCTACTTTACTTTTGTTTGCCGAGATCGAAGCTCAAAAAAACACGCCTAATAATGTCGTATTTAATTGGATTTTGCGATATAATTTCCGATTTCGGATTTGGCGTATTCAATCGTGAGAATCCAAATAATTTTGTTCATTGTAGGTATTCTCATGTTCTATTTCGTTTTTTGTAGATATAGCGCATTACTTTTAACAAATTTCAGTCTCAACATTAAATTTATGGTAGCTCATTATTGCAAACATTTTTTTTTTTTTTTTTTGAAAATAGAGTTTATTTTGAATTACTAATGTCATTTTCCATTGGAATTTTCAGAATTTGCTCAAAGATTTCAGATTTTTCGTGTCCAATGGAACATAAATGAGATTCTTTGCATTTATGGTGGTGCGTGTTTTAAAAGTCAGCTGTTCTTAAATTGTAGTTTGTGTTTACAAAAATCTATTAAATTTATGTTAATACCCTTTGCACTGACCAAATGTAAATCGTTCTCTATTTTTCACAGACTTGTCGTCTGTAAAAACGTAAAATAACACACTTTCAGTTTGACAAATGACAAATGTTTGGTGTTAGTGTAAGTAGGTGTGAATTTCGCTCAGAAATGAAGATTCGCAAATTTACCCAGACTCTGAAAAAAAGTTAAAGCTAAATTTGAGAGCGTACCTATAAACGGAACAAAAATATTGAATTAATTTTTTAAATTTAACAAATTCATGCTTGCACATATTTATATTGTGTAAGTATGCATTTTACGCATCAATTAGAGATTGTAAAATATGCTGAAACTGAAATATGTTTTTCCCACGGCATACAAATTGTTTCCCCTACATTGTGTTTAAATATTGAAGTAAGGAGATTAAAATCAAATAGGAAAAGGCAAAAGTGCAAAAAACCGTGTTAGTTCATTTTTCTCTGATTAATAACATGAGATGGATTTCTGATATTAACAAATGATTATTAAAAGGTATTTGACATTGTGATGAAATTATATTAGGTATATTATATCCGAAATTCGATTTTCCAACAAATTCATAAACTTTAAAAAAGTTTATATTGAACTGCGATGTGAACGCCGTGTAACTAATCGGCACCAAAAATGACGAACACAGTCGCCCCCACTTAAAATTCCACCAATAATGGCCGCCCGATTGACATAAAGTCCCTGCACAGGAATATACTTAGTGTGCGTGCGGCAGCAATGGCGCTCCTTTGATTTGTACATACACGAATACTAAGAATATTCCTGTGCAGGACAAGGTCATAGAAAGCTTGTGGGCAAATGTACCGTTTCTGCTCTCAGTTGGCTCTCTAGTTTGGATACTCTCTGATACAGATGTAGAATGATAAAACAAACGCATGTTCAAGAAAAATTAAAAACCAGCATACACACACAATACAATACCTGGTATGAAGTGCCTGCAACATGAAGCAAGTCCGTAAGGATTGTATGATTCGAACGAAAATGTATTTTGGGTTTTGTTTTTCGCAATTTCCTTTTTGTGTGTTGACGATATTATTGTTGTACATGTACTGCTATGGGTTTTTGGATTCGTTATGTTAGGTATTGTAATTATTGTAATTTTTTGTCATTCATTAGTTCCATGGTTCCTGTTCTTTAAGCCATGTGTACAAACAGGGCAAAAAAGCATTGAACTTCTGTGTATTTTTTTCATTTTAAACATTTTCGCAAATCCCATGCAAAAGAAAATATGAAGAAATTAGCATATCATATAAAAATTTGTTTTCCGACACGGTGGATGTATACCAAAAATGTTATCGAGAATATTATTTAGCGCAAATGCATTTGCTTGTAAGAAAGTATTTTTTTTTTTTTAGTTTCAGTCTTGGTACCTAGGTATTGTAAAGGATTATTCAATAAGAGGTGTTAAAGGATATGGTCCTGTATGCGTGCTCGTGGTGGCCATTTGGCTGATGTAGATGTTCATTATTAACGGCATACCTTCCTCTTTATTATGAAATAAACATCCGATTATTTATCTCAAAAAATGACATTTTTCTTTGAATACAAAAATAACACCTCTTATTGGAAAACCCTTTATTACTCACGAAACAAAAAAAAATTATATGATTTAAAAATGGAATCTTGCAGAAAACTCGTAACGAATTTTGTTTGTTAAAATAATGTTGATTCAACGAATGCATAAAATAACATAAAATATTTACAAAAATTCAAATAAAAAAAATATATACATAGATATAATAAAAATAAAACAACAAAATTAACTCAGGCTTATTAAAAAAAAAAAGAAGAGATTGTGCCTTCTACCGGACATTATAAGAAAAAACGTTGTTATTAATTCCGTGGCAAAACCTGACAGTTCTTACCTATAGGTTCATTAAATTTTCTAGTCCCTTGTTATTAGTGTTTTTTGTTTTAAATTTTTGCATCAATTTGTTGGCGTTTTTGCTGGTCCAAATACAATTTTTTTTCTTAAGAACACAAGGACTTTCAAATGGTGCTCAGGCAGTTTGTCAACTTTTCTTTGATTTTCGTTAGAACTTCTTCATGGAAACCCGTTGACAATTCTTTTATTTCCATCCACTTGTATAAAGAAGTGGTGTGAGGGAGATGGAAGTCAAGAGTTTCTCTCATAAAATAATATAACGCGGCATTTTTAAAAAATGAATTTTGTGAAATCCATTTTTCTTTTTAAGAGTAGGTTTCATTTTTTGTTAAAAGCGTCCCGGTAAAAATATTTGCATTTTCCAACAGGGAATGAATCGATTAAATCAACGACATTTTTTAGGCTGTCTTTTTATTTGTTTGAAATTATTTGATTTGCACATTTGTCGAATAGTCTTTTCCAAATCATATGTTCTTTTTTTTTTTTTTTAATTTCAAGATTTCTGATTTATAATCTTGAACATTTGTAACGTTCTCAGAATTTTCAGTACATGCTTGTTGTTGAAACAGAGCCTTTCTTAAGTTTCTGAATCATAACTTAATCTTTTTCAAAATGTATTTCTCTCTTGCTGAGAATTAAAAAAAAAAAACCTTCTGCTAAAATTTGCTTGCCGCTGGGCGCGACAACAGTTTATGCAACATTGAATACGGTACACATATTCTCTAGTTTTAAGCATTATTTCGTTCATTTATCTGAAAAAAATGCAAAAAAGGTAAAAGCCAAGCGCATCCACAACCATACGTTCTCAGAACAAAACAAAATAAATATAAATAACAAAATTTGCACTCCATGACTGAATGAAACCGAAGTGAAAAAATAAATTTCAATTATCACAGATTAAAAAGAAACCACAACGTTTTTTTTTTTTTACCTAGCTTGCGCACACACAGAACACAGATCGCATAAATCATACCATACCTCCCGAATACCTTCTCCATATGAAAACACTGTGAGCGGACAAAAAGAAAACAAAGTAAATGTTGGGGTTGGAGTTTGCAAATGCAGGCTGCCTGCATGATCATACAATAATCGAAAAACAGAGTAGCTAGAGCCATCTACATGAAGAAAAAGAATTAAACTCGATGTGTACCATATTCTACATCTGTATATTTCTCTTGTCTGTGGTACAACTGAGTGGTATAGGGTAGGGATGATCATTCAAAAAATACATCGATGTTTTATTCGATGTAATGCATCGAAACATTACATCGTAATAATAATCGATGCATCGATTCAAAATATAGTTGTTTTCGATGCATCGATTAAGAACATCGACGTATTGTGTTCTATGAGCTAAAAATAGGAAATCAAAAATAGGACATTATCACATTATTAACAGTTTTAGAAATTGGAACTTGTAGTCGGAACAAATGCCAAAAGGATTTTCACTAAGCCGACAAACGGTGCTCTAAGTAGACGAAAAGCTTATCGCAAACACTTTCTTCGCTTTTGTTCGGCTTCCAATTTCTGTGTACTGTGTACAGTCCATGCTTCGATGCATCGAATGAAATACATCGATGCATCGTTAAACATCGGGGGTCGAATCGCCACTTCCGTGAACGAGCTATCCGTTCACGGAATTAAGTTGGTTTTACATGTGAAACAAAAACAAATTCCGTCACGAAATGCTCGATCACGGAGGACGCGATTCGACCCCGGATTGATTCGATGCATCGAATACTAAACATCAATCGATGTTCACCCCTATCGAGGTATCCGTTCGGAGAAAATTCCAATACGAATCCGATCGGAACTGAAATTGCGTTCGAAGCATCTGTTTCGGAATAAAATAAATCAAGCATACAAACGCGTTCATTTCACATAAAAATATTCCGCAGCAATTCGTTGTCGGAGAGCTTTGGAAAAAATGTGCGGTGTACTTGTCTCTTGTCAAAAGTAAGTGGTATAACGCGGTTCCACGCAATGCGATAAGGTGCGCTATTTGCCATCGGAGAATTTTTCCGAAAGTTGTATCGGAACGGATACCTCGAATGGAATTTCTCCGATTTCGTACATATCGGAGAAAATTCCGTTCCGAACGGATACCTCGATAGGGGTGATTGACAACTAACAATAAAATTGTTCGAGATTGACATTCACAATACCGATTTTAATTGATAATTGATCGTCGCAATACCATTTAAAGAAATTTATTTTTGTTTAATTTAATTTGTCATTTATTTATTTTTATATTCGCAAGTATCAACTATCAATAATTGATAGTTGATCTTCGCAATAGGGGTGTTATATCATCGGAGAATCTTTTAGAAAATTGTATCGGGACGATACCTCTAAATGGAAATTTTGCGATTTCGTACAGATCGGAGAAAATTCCGTTCCAAACAGATACCTTGCATTTTCTGTTATGCGAGAAACAGATTAACACAGCGCCAGCAACAGCAATAGCGAATTTAGGATTGGCTCTAACGTTGACGTCGCTGTCGATGTTGTTGTGCTAATGTGTTAAAAGTAATTAAGATGCATTGGTTCTAAAGGTTCTGTCAAAGTTGCTGTTGCTGTGTTATGCGAGAAACAGCAACAGCAACTTTGACAGAACCCTTAGAACCAATGTATTTTAATTACTTTAATAAAGAAATAAAGAAATTTGCTTAGTTCTCATAATGGAAACCTGAGACACATTGACAAACAGATTCCGCCGGGTCAGCCACATCTACAATCTACAATAAAAAAACTATAAATCAATTATTTTTTGTATTTCTCCTTTATAGGTTTCTTTTATTGTTTTTTTTTTATTTTTTTGCTTGTTTTACCACTCATCATTATTGTTTCACTCATTTGTTGTTTTTTTTTTTTTTTTTTTTTAATTTTCATTTACGATGTTAAGAATTCTGGTCTTTTGAATTGGTTTTGTATGATGTATATTATTTTGCAGTTTAGTACGATTTAAAAACAGTTGTTGTCTCGCGTGTCTATAGAGAGCAGTCATAACGTACACATTAAGGTGTTGTGTTGCATTGTATATATTACTATTTTGGCATTCAAATATATCTTTTTCCGTTGGTATAAAAATCAATGTCGTAAATTATGCACTTATTGGATTAAGTGTGCTGTTTAATTACTTCTTCAGAACTAGGTTGTTGTTGTTCTTTTTTGTATGTCTCAAATTGTTTGCACGACTGTTGTTATTTTCTTTTGTGTAGTAGTATTTTGTGTAATAGTTTAGGTATTTTTTTTATGTTTGATAAATAAATTCAGTTTAATTTTTTTTATTTATTTGCGTTTTCTTCTGCGTTCTCGCCTTGTTCATCTTCAGATTCTGATTCTAAAATGAAAAAGAAAAATACAATTAAATGATGGTACATCATCTGAAATTTATGCCGAAGAACACTCTCTTGGAAGAGTTCAGTGCGTCAGGCAATGCAGGCAAAAGACGTGTTAAATTTAGATCTTGTTTGAGCTTTCATTGGCCGCAGAGAGCTGGTGAACTTACTCTTCCGAGGCAAGCAAAAGTTCAATTATTTCTCTGGCATCCTGTACAACATAAATAGCATTCCATTTCTAGATATGTTCTCAAAGATGCTGCAATTTGTCACTTAACTTGTTAACACATTTACCAGAAATATACATTTACTTAGTCAGAGGCTATTTAAATGTATATTTATGGTAAATGTGTAAACAAAGTAAAATGCATTTAAAAAATAACGCATACACACCTTCTTCAGCGTTTTGCAACCATTCGACAAGTTTTTTCATTTGTTCAAGGAAATGCATTTTTCCCTTTGGTGAATGGGCATCCTTGTACCACCTTAAAATTGTTTCTTCAGATAGCACCTCAGCTATAAAAACAAAAGTTTAATAAATTTCACATGTATAATACAAATTTTGTTAAAACCCACTTTTGTAGAACAATAGAATAATTTTCTGAAAAGCTTTCATGAAATTCATATTCTCATAGCAAAACTCTTGAACCTTCAGAATCAATGACAATTCAGAACGATTAGTTGATGCAAACGACTGCAGTAATGGGCAGTAGCCCTTTAAATGTCGAACTGCTTGATCTGTTACCAACTCCTCTTTTTTATTCCATTCTCCAAGCGACATGACTGTCGACCAAATCTTCATAAGAAAAAAAAAAAGAAAACAATGCACAACGATCCAAATGGGTTGCAAATTAACTTACAATGCTAATGATTTCATGTTCGGGAATGTTTGATTTCAGTGCGAATTCTTTAATATCAGCAGCTATTTCTGTATGAGGTTTCTCATCGTTTATATCATCAAGAAGGGTCTGAAATAAATTATAAATAATTTTGAATAAGCCATTTCGAAAATAGTTTTTTTTTTATGAGCAGAGTTTACTGCATATATCCAAAAGAGAGCAGACAATAAAGTGCCTGAATCCAAAGAATACTCGTAAAATCTATGGTATTGTTCGAGTTTTCATTGGCCGCAGAAACCTGGATATTCTGGTTCTTCCGTGGCAAGCAAAAGCTCAGTTTCTCTAGCACCTTGTTCATCAATAAATAGCATTCCATTTCTGGGCTAAGTCCGTTTGACAAAATGCAAATTGTTCAATTCACGTTTGTTGTAGTTTTAATTTAAAAAGTGAAGCACAGAATCAAAAACCTAAGCTGAATCAAATTATTTACCTGTTGTAGTTCACGTTTGGCTTCTTGGCTAGCCTGAGCTTTGTGTAATTTAGCTACTTCAGCTAGTCCCTTATCGAGAAAAACTTGTTTTAAATATTCTTCAGTACGTTTGTTTGGTGGGAAAAATTCCATTAACCTGAAAAAAGAAGATATAAGGGATGAGTACGTATAGATCATAAGTAAAGGATTCGGATAAGATTTGTATATATCAACGCAGTTCGTATTTGTTTTGTGCATTGAGCGATCTTTTTACGTCATGCTGTGCAAATCGACCATTTGCATGTGTTCGACAAACAGATAATGCTGCAAGCTTTCTTTGGGAGTCTTACGACACGGACAACATAATATATTAACACAAGGAAAGCGGTCTAATACGAAATGAATTTCTTTGTTTTCTTTGCTTTTTTGTGGGAAATTATAAAAGAACCCAAATAAAACACGTTTACTTGTGTATTTAAAATAATTTTCAAAAATATTTCTTCTAGAAGAGGCAATTAAAGAATTCAATGTTAAGTAAGTCGAATTCATCCTGAAGCTCTTCAAAAACTTATAGTTTTTACATTTTGTTGTTGTAAGAATCCAATGAAACTCAAATAAAATTATTTTATTTGCGAATTTCATCAAAACTCTTGAATTTTCCTCTTGGAGAGTTAATTAAAGAAGTCAACTGGGGGATACGTTAAATTCATCCTGAAACTCTCCTGAAATAAAATTTAATTTTATCTAGTATTTACTTAGACTTACTTGCTTTCTAGTCCACCCTTTTTAAGAGCTTGAACGAGATATGTCATTCCTTTCTCCTGCTTGAATGTTACAAACAGTTCCACGAGAAAATCAAGTGCAATACCATCTTTAATAAGATGCTCGTTGTTTAATACCAACAAAACCGTTGGAGGTATTGCCCCGTTAACTGAAATAAAAGAAAATATACATTTTATTGCTTTATAATATTAAAATTGTTTCAAGGGTCGAAAAGTGGTTCTTAAAAAACAAAACAAATGTTAAATGTCTTGACATAAAATTAAATTATGGGATAAGGGAGAATATGCGCAGCTCTCGACAATAGAGCTCTAAATAGCAACCTCAGTGACTTGATTTGACCCATAACAAGTACACGCCCTATCAAGTATTACATAGGACCAGTGCCGGCTCCAGCCAAACCAGCGCCATGTGCAAGATTTACAGAAAGCGCCCTTTTTTGATTTTTATTTTTGACATATTTTCCTATGAATAATTTGCGATTGAATATGCAAGAAATAACATGTGCAAATTAAGAAGTGGAACTTTTTTTGTTTTGAGATTTTTGAACTAGATTCTCTTGGAAAATGTAGGTAGATGTGCAAGAACTATACCTATACAACACGAACAGGGTATAATATTTTGAGATAAGGAAGGTTAGAAATGAACTTGCATAGGTCTAGTGTGACTTTTTATTTTGCGCTATTTTGAGATAGATTCTCCTTGAAGTTGCAGCATTGCAAGTGATGTGAGTTTATGTCCAAGAAATAATTCAGCATAGGTGTAATGGATTTTGTTATTTTGGATACATTTAAATAAGCTTTTTGTTTAAAGTGAAAAGAGCAGTATCTGCACAAGATAAAATTAAACTTTCCTTCCTAGCAATGCGCCCTCAGAACTTGGCGCCCTGTGCAATTGCACATCTTTCACATATGGTTGATCCGGCCCTGCATAGGACACGTAAACATTGGACGGAAGGTCAGTATGAGAGCTTTTTTGTTTTATCATTATGCTTCTTCTAAGTGACAAACAGTTAAAAATACTGAAACTGAAAGGATTAATCGGCCCTGCAACGCATACTCTTCCGGAGGCTCAAATTTAATTCGAGGTGTCCCGACTTCGGAAGAGAAATAAACAATTGCGATGGCGCCGGCGAATGAACACTTGACGTTGAAAGTGATGACAAAAGTTTGCATACTTGCATTTACACTATCGGCCTTACCAATAATCAACTTTAGTCTGGCAGTTTGCGCAAAGACTTCTGACTTTCCAAAATCGCTTTACCAATAAACAAATATAGTTGAAGAATACCGCTAACTGCAGGGTTAAATGTTAATGGTGAGAAAGTCATGTTTATCTCGGGCATTAGCTTAACAAATCCCCCTTAATGTCATTTTGAAGATGAGTGTTGCCCAACCGCCAAAAATCACACTTCAGCCTGCGCGTTCACAATTATAAATTAATTTTGGTAAATTGTAAATGTTTTCTAATTTTATTCGTTGTAATACAACAATGCAAATGGTTTTTAAGTCTAACAAACACAAATTTGTACAAATGTGTGCAAATTTGAAAATTGAAAAATTATTGCAATTGTTTTATTTCTAAACGCTTGAAGCAACGTATTTCCGTGTTTTCCTCTGTTTTGTCTTGTTTAACCGCTAGTTTTTGCTTTTGAATTGGGTTTCCTTTAAAATAGTTGATAGCAATGAACGGATGCTTACTATAAAAATTATTTTATATAAGTTTAGGATATTTCCAGCGCGTTCTTGACAGTCGTCGCAAATAGAATAAAATATTTGTTTACTGAAGTTTGGACGGCTCATATCTGAATACTTAATTTTTTTCAAAAATTCTCAGAACCTTAGGCGACACAGGTAGATATTTGGCTGCAACCAAACCCTTATTAAACTCTTTGCAAAAGGAGGTTGTTTACCGAGAATGACGATGTCCGAGGACACAATGGTTGGTGTGAAAAGGACTTCACGGAAAATATAGATATAAGAATAGAATTGACACCACTCAGGAATATACAAACAAATTAACAAATTTAGAAACTTCTGGATGAATAGCAGGTAGTATGTGTGAATTCATGGAAGGGGGAAACATGACAGTTTTCGTTCATAAAAATGTACGCCACGGCTTTATATTTTCTGCGAGAATCTAATTTTGTCGGTTTCTAAGTTTTCCGAATTAAGTAATATAATCTACACAATTTTTTAAAGATCAAATTGTATTTATTTTCACACTTCTATATACTTTGGCAAGCTGTCTCGAAGCTTGGCAAATTGAAAATCGAAATCAGAAGCGATATGTTCTTAAAACGCTTATGGTTTCCTAAGTGATATTTCTGAAATAGATTAGCAGGCTATCAATTCTAAATTGTGAACTTTAACCACCAATAATGTTTGATTTGCATCAAAGCTTTCTAATAAACTGTGTTCCGTTTATTGAATAATTTGAAAGGTATATTATTACGAAACAAATGCAATCATCAATCAATCATAAAGTATTAGAAATCAAAGGAAAGTGTCTATAAAAAGTACCGAAAATTATACCCAAACGACTGATAGGGCATTACTGATTTGCATATGATATTTGACAGATCGGCGGATACTTTGTGGATTTCCTATTTTGTGTTTTGTTTTTTGCTTATATTATCTGTTGGGCACATTTAATTGCAATTTATGTATTCCTTTCTTTAGAATAAAATCCTCGTTGTGAAAGACACCAATGACCTTGTTTTTCACGAAAACAAATTTTCAACAGAAAATCTTCGTAGGTACTAGTAAAGGTGTGGGTCAAATTGTTTATTGGTACCCTTTCGAAAATGCTGTACATTTTATTGTAAACTGGCAACCAACTAATAGCCGACATTAGTGTTTGATTATTAGTAAGGCCGTATATTTTTAAGAAGTGGCCACGCTTTGGTGCGCTAGTAGCTAGTACCTATTGTTACATAGAAATTCATAAGGACAAATGTCACTTAACTTCAAATATGAGCCACTTCCGCTGTCGGCAAAGTTGCTGTAAGCGTTCATAAAATTTTATCCGTTAAATTTGAAATTATTTGTTTTTTTGCTTAAGATATTTATGAAAAATTAAATTTAGATTAGTTGAGGGAAAATAAAAGCTCATGAAATCGAAGTTAATGATATTCAAATTCGGAAAACACGAAACCATGTTTGTCCTAATATGTTTCTAGTTTCTAAAACATCTCATTTAGATAGTTTTATTAAGCAAATAAATTATACAATTTGCCTTTCAAAAATGTAAAATAACTAACCAATAACACTCAGTAAAGTTAAAATATGTTATTCCCGATCTTTTCTTCCACGGTTGGCAGCATTTATTTGTTTTTTTTATATGTTTTTGCATGTCACGCATAATACCGATAGGGGACAGCAAAATTAAGAATTAAAAAAAAAATTGAGAGGGCCAGCGGCAGAGGATTGTGATTTGGGGGTCTCCGTCTCAGTATGGTTTATCTCTGATTGCTATAACCCAACTTGACCACTCCGAAAGTGAAGTAATGGTGCGAAAATCGAAGTTACATTGTTTTCATACGAAACCAACCAATGATTTTTTTTTTAGCAGCAAGACTTGAATCCTAAACATACCTGTTGATAGATATGAGCTAAGTCGTGATTTCACAATCACAGGTAAAACTGTGACTGTGATTTTCAAATCACTGTGCATTTAAACTGAGATTGTGACTCGCGAACTCACTGTATCACTGCATGTATGCCGTGTTTTATGAAGTTTTCAGACAAAATATAGCCTGGTGCCTACCCCTATTTGTTATTAAATATACCAAATTAGATAGGTTTCATTTGACCATGACCATTTATTCTTTTAATTGGTAAACTCAAACATATATTATAAGTGTACTCGAAAGTGTGCATCATATTTTTTTCAAAATGCTACTGAGCCTCACCTACCAGTACGAGTGCCTACTTTCTTGTAGTTACTTGCTACTCTTATGCGCAGTTTCGCTATCTCTCCATTTGCCTTGTAATTCTTCATTCTTGTGTGTACCTCTACCTATACCTCATTTCACTGTTTCGCTGTTTGTCCTGTGATAGCGATTTGTATTGCGACTTTTTCTGTTTGGCGTGAGTCGTGATTTTCAAACTGTGACTGCGATTGTGACTGTTGTGTGTATACCTACCTTATTTCGCTGTTTCGTTGTATGGCATGTGATTGCGATTTGTGCCGCGACTGTTTCTGTTTGTCGTGAGCATGATTTTCAAAAAGCGACTGTGATGGCAAAAATATTAGAAGGAAAGAGTGAAAAGTTGCAGATCCGCTTTATTTTAAAAACGATCGCAGGTAGCGATTTTGTGCTCATCTCTACCTGTTTTGTCTACTATTCATTTTGTTAAGACAAATTGCTGAAACTGATGATAGAAGACAAGATTACGAAAAAAAAAGGGGGGAGGTAAAAATCATCACACAACATACGTCCTCCGATTAAATTTTAAAATTTACAGGATAGCTTAAAAAAACTAGATGCTGGAGAATTCATTGAAGCAACTGCGTACACTTATCCACTAAACTAGTTGAAACATTTGTTACTTCAATTACTGGTCGGCAGAAAAGTTTTCCTCCAGAATATAAAACAAACACACACACACACACACGACTTGGGGCACAGCATACAGGATCGTCATGACTAAGGTAAAGGGCAGCAGGTCGCCGCAAATAACTTGTCCAGCAATCCTAAGCTCCATAGTAGAGCACCTTTTCCCTCGAAGTACATCTACTATGTGCAATATCATTAGGGAGACCAACACGGAGGACATCCCAATAGTCACAGCAGATGAACTCATTAACGCATGCAAGAAGATAGGCGACAGTAAAGAGCCCGGACCTGATGGCATACCAAATAAAGCAATAAAAGCAGCTATCCGTAAGCGGCCAGACATTTTTATGGAAACATTTCAAAAATGTCTTGAAGAAGGAGTTTTCCCGGATGCTTGGAAACTACAACACCCAGTCCTGCTTCCAAAGGGAAACAAGCCCCCTGGGGAACCGTCCTCGTATCGTCCAATATGCCTTCTAGACACAATGGGAAAGATACTGGAACGGATAATATATGATAGATTGCTCGCGGTAGCAGAAGAGAGAGGAGCACTATCAGACTATCAGTTTGGGTTCAGAAAATCGCGGTCTACTGTTCAAGCCATAAAAACTGTGGTCGACATTGCGGCCGAAGCGATACAAGGAGAAAGATGGCTGTATGGTACAAAAAAATACTGTATAGTGGTGACATTGGACATCAAAAATGCCTTTAACTCGGCAAACTGGGCGTTCATCAGAAGATCACTAGCCAGTATGAATACGCCATATTACTTGCTGAGGATAATAGAAAACTACTTTACCAACAGAAAACTGAGGTACGAAACTGATGAAGGGTTGAAATACTACAGCGTTTCAGCTGGGGTTCCACAAGGATCAGTACTCGGTCCACTTCTATGGAACTTTATGTATGACGGAGTGCTAAGGCTCATATTGCCGAGAGGAGTTCAAGTAATCGGATTTGCAGACGACATGTATGTCGTTACGGTGGCAAAAGAAATAAAGGAGATAGAGTCAGCCGCAAATGAAGCAATTATTCGCATCAAAGACTGGTTAGTATCCGCCGACCTAGAATTAGCGGACCATAAAACGGAAGCCGTCTTAATTATCAGTAGAAGAATTGTGGAATACGCCAATATACGGGTGGGACATCAAATAGTCCGATCGAAAGAATCAATCAAATACCTGGGAGTAATTCTTGATAACAGATTACAGTTCAAAGCGGAGTACTCCAGTAACAAGGCTTTACTGCTACAAGGAGCACTTTCTAGAATACTACCAAACATTGGTGGACCTGGATATGCTAGGAGGATTCTCCTATCTAGAGTAGTCAGCTCAGTCCTCTTATATGCTGCTCCGGTTTGGGCGGGGCACTCGCGATAAAATCAAACAAGAGAAAACTGTTGTCCGCATATAGACTCAGTGCATTAAGAGCTATCTGTGGATTTCGAACAATCTCGGATGACGCAGCCTTCGTGATAGCAGAAATGGTCCCGATCGACATTCTCGTGGACGAGATGTTGAGAATTTATAATAGAAGAACCCCAGGGCGACAAGATGCAGGTGAAATTGCAAGAATAAAAGAAGAAGAGCGAGCGGCTTCAGCAGCCCTCTGGCAAGCTTAGTGGGATAATAGTACAAAAGGCAGATGGACCTACAAGCTGATCCCGAACATCGAGACCTGGACAAAACGAGCACATGGGAATAGCAACTACCACCTTACGCAGTTCCTATCTGGTCACGGCGGCTATCGCAAATACTTGCACCGATTCGGACATGATAGCTCCCCTTTGTGCCCAGAATGCTCAAACAAGGAGGAAGATACGGAGCACGCCATATTTCATTGCCAGCGTTTTTCGCAATGGAGAAATAATTTGCCCAGTCCAATACTACTCATAGACCGAATGTTGCAGTCGGAGGAAAATTGGATGGATATCGGCACACTTGTGATAATTGTGCAAAACGAGCTAAGAAGAATAGAAAAAATTAGAAGAGCTGAAGAAGCAAATACAAGAAGAATTGCATAAACTGCAAACCAGCCCCGCGAAGTAATACCTAACGGCAGTTCCGCGGGGAGAGTGGTAGTGTACACAGGGTGTGGTTTAGTACGTAAGGCGCGAGTTACATATATGCAAACACCCGCACCTTTGCCAGTGCTAGGGGATCAATACGACACGTTTATCCGGTCAATTACCCAGAATTGACCAACCATTTCCTCATTTCCAAGAATTTAGTTTAATTTAAAACAAATTGTAATATTCGCAGAAAAATGTAAAATCGCTGACACTATGTCTACCGATTAAAAATGCGAATAAGGTAAACCAATAAATAGAGGCGAACTACACAAATTGAGTGCAGTATCCCAGTGCAAGTTGTCCACAAGACTCTTTAAATAAATAACATATTTTAAAAGATTGATTGTTCGTTGTTTTTATTTTTGACTCTGCTCGACACGGGTCATTTCACTCGCGTGGCATTGGAGAAACATATCCCGCGAATCGTGCATACCAGCTAGTACGGACTACTGGTATCTTTGAAGATTACACATCCTTTGGACGCAACCAAAAAAAAAAAAAAAAAAAAAAAAACACACACACACGGATACTTATATATTTTTTAGTGTCCAGACTACATTTTTCGAGCTCACAGAAGCGAAATTTTCTATACAAAATCGATATTGTGACCTACAAAATATTTAGTATGACGTTAAAAAATGATTATTTGTAAGGTCAATTAAAATATCAACTGAGTGATTAACTTGTTACTTTCTTTATTTGTTGGTTAACTCTCCTTAAACGTCATTTGAAAAACTGGTAAGGTGAAGAATTTGGGCCAATCAAGCCGCGGAATCCTGTCGATCTTTTAAGCTACCTTCATATAATTTTGCAAAGCTTTTATAAAATATGTACTATAATCTGATAAGCAATGTGTATGGATTTGTGGCTCTTGGAATTTAAGAACATCCAAGAATCAGTACACCAAACGCTTTTAATTTCCCATTCAAACTTAGAGCATACAAAATTTAACAACAAATTTGTAGGCAGTTGTAGTTATATTGGGGTTTATGTAAAATATAATAAATTGATGTACTTACTCATCCAAAGTGCAGTCATGCGAGCCAACTTGATGCGTTCGCTGGGAGTAAAGCCTTTAATGAAAACCAATACTTTCTTCATTTCCTCCTCGAACATCTTCTCCAAGTACTTATATCTACGCATGAGCTTGATGAATACCTAGAGTAAATAAAAAAATATGATAGTTATAGTTAAAAACTTTCAGACGTACCTAATGCAAGAAGAAGAAATAAAAGCATTTAACAACTTTTTGTAAAATAATTGTTACTAACCGACGAGATAACTTCGTATACCTACAGTCCTGATACGGAATGAACTATCATGCCGGACACCAAGATTGTCCATGTCCAAGTTCTATGGACAGATTATTCTAACCTTAAAATTTGTATTATTATTTTTTTTTTTTTTTATAAAATCGGGATCAACGTTGTCGAATAATTTGTATGAATGTATTACACAACGATTTTTTTTTAATTTTGTTGGTTCCATCTATTATTAACAATTTGAACTAACATATTTTCGATGTGACATCTATTGAAAAACAAATACAAGAATTTGAATTTCAACTGTTTTACTTAGCAAATCTGCTGATAGTCACCGAATAGATGTCTCTAGCATTCTATGGAGAAATCCAAGATGGTTGGCATTTTGTTACACTTTTTATTCGCTGTGAACCAAGAGCGCTAGTTTCGTTGGTGTCATTTTTTGGGCAGAGCCAATGATTATACATATCTCTATCTCTTATATATATATATATATATAAATCAATTGCTGTGCGTTAGTCGGGTAAAGGCTCCAGAAGGGGTGGACCGATTTGAATGATTTGTGTTTTGTTTTATTCGTCTTGAATCAGGAAAAAAGAAAAGTCAGAAAATCTTCAACATGTGGCGTTGTAGGCCTTTGTTTCGTTTTTCAGTTCAATTCAGTTTTCTTCAATTATAATCTTCTTTACAACTATAATTCGTTCGGTTTGAAACTCGATGTTGATATAACTGGATAACCACTGGGCCAATTTTCATGATTCTTCATTTGTTTTGTTCGTATTGTTGTATTTCAGATTTAAGCAATCTTAAAAGAAAGGATACTTTTGGACCCGATAGGCGGCGCTGTTATCGATCTATGAAACAACTTAACCGACTTCAATGCAATTTTGTGGGTGTGCATGGTTGTTTGCAACTTGAAAGATAGAATACTTTTGGACCCGATAACTGGAGTTGTTGTCAATCTCCGAAACCACTCCACCAACTTTAATAAAACTTTGTGGATGTATATTGTTTGTTCTCGCTTGAAGGATAGGATAGTTTTGGACCCTATAGGTGGTACTTCGCAGAACATAAGCGGAATAGGAAAACGGGTTGTAGCAACTCCCATTTAAAAATAAAATCAAACAGTATTTCTAAAGTTGTATAATTAAATTATTAATGGACATTGTCCAAATAAATTTGTGAAATGCGAGCAGGAATTGATACGAAAGATACGGGCAAAGCTGAGTTGGGTAGGTACAGCTACATAAAAGGAGACTGGCGTCAGTTTGTGCACTTATAACACGGGAACGGATCGTTCGATTTTTATGATTTGTGGTTTAAATTCACATGGGCTCAAGAAAAGGACATATATGCTATTTTTTGTCGTGAAAACAAAATGTTATGGGGATTAGTTGAATTTTTGTATTCTTTGGATGTTCCGGGCTTAACTTTGCTGCGCAATCATTGACGTACCGAAACTTTGAAACGGATCGCGTTAGATTTGATGGTGAAGGATCTCAAATCAAATGTCATGCAACCGACGCCGACGGTTTGAGGTGAAAATTCAAAGGCAAACATTTTCATTCCGCGGATTCCGCTTATTCAGAACAATTTGCCATTCGCATTTAATCGTCTTGAATTGACAAATAAATTGTTGCAAGGATATTTGTGCATTTGTGGCATCAATCTTGAATTCCCATGTTTCACATGGTCAATTTAGTGAAAAATCGGAAGGTTGGCCGACACGTCAATCATTGCGGTTTGATTCAAACAAATCGACATTGCTACTTCAATTATTTCTATTGTATTTAATATACCTTTTGAATAAAAAATTTGAATTGACCGAATTACATTGTGCAAGTGCAGTGTGTAAGTGCATTGTGCGCGCTCGGAATTATTATTTTAATTACATTAACGAATTTGGGCGGAACGAAGTTCGCCGGGTCAGCTAGTTTACAAAATTTATTTATTTATTAAGTCTGTACATACTCATGCTTATTTTGATATGCGAAAGAATAGCCAATTCGAACGAATGTCTATCAAAACACACAAAGTTCATTCGAACGAATAGAGACATTCGTTAGAATTGGCTATTCGTTCGAATGTCAAAATAAGCATGACTATTTACTAAAAATTGTGGTTATTCAAAGGTTGCATAAATATGCGACTATATCGAATATTTGTATTTATTTACTAGTATTTGTGACTGATTTTGTCACGTATGTGATTTGTATGTCACATACTGTATTCATAAGTTAATCGATTAAACTCAGTCATTTCTCAGGCTATGTTTTTCTTGTAGCAATTATAGAAATCTCTAAATCCAAATGTTCCGAACATAGAGACAAGTAAATTGCCGATTTTATTTTGCATAGCTTCGACACCAGCTATCGTAAATCACAACAAATGTGGCCAATAGCTGGTTCTAATAGTATGCCTAGTAAATTAATCTACAGATTTTAATTGTGAACTAGCTGACCAAACTTCGTTCCGCCCAAATTTGTTAATGTAATGCAAAATAATAATTCCGAGCATGCACAATGCACTTCCTAATGTAATTCAGCCAATTAAAATTCTTTATTCAAGTTTTATTAAATGCAATATAAATAAATGATGAATAGCAATAATGTTGATTTGTTTCAATCAAACCGCAATGATTTTGACGTGTCGACCGACCTTCCGCGTTTTCACTAAATTGACAATGTGAGAAACATGGGAAATCAAGATTGATGCCACAAATGCACAAACATCCATCGATTATCCTTGCAATAAATAATTTGTCAGCGAAAGCGAGACGCACGGGAAATTGAAGTCGCAAGAATGGTAAATCGTTCTGAATGAGCAAAATCTGCGGAATAAGAGTGTTTGCCTTTGAATTTTACCCTCAAAATCATCAGTTGCATGATATTTGATGTGAGATCCTTCACCATAAATCAAATGCGATCCATTACAAAGTTTCAGTACATTGATGTTGCGCAACTAAATTTTAACTGAGCCGACTTTCAAATCCAAATTATGAAGAGGTAAGCCCGGAACATCCAAACAATTAAAAAATTTAACTAATCCCCATAAAGTTTTTTTTCACAACAAAAGGTAGCATTATGCCCTTCCTTCCAACCAAAAATCATAAAAATCGAACGATCCGTCCCCGAGTTATGAGTGCACATACGGACGTCAGTCTCTTTTATATGTAACTGTACCCACCGTCTTTGCCCGTACCTTTCATATTAAATCTTGCTCACATTTCGCAAATTTCTTTTTTGGACAATGTTCATTAATAATTTTAATTAGGTACCTATACAACTTTAGAAACAGAGTTCGATTTTATTTTTAAATGGGACGTGCCACAATCCGTTTTCTTATCGCGCTTGTGTTTTTCAAAGTACCACCTATACGGTCAAAAACTATCCGAAATTTAAAACTGAAAGCAACCATATCCATCTACAAAATTTCAATCAACTTGGTAGCGCTGTTTCGGAGATCCACAACAAAGGCATATAGCGGGTCAAAAATGGGTGTTTTCATAAACGTCTGCCTAACTAAGATCTGCGTAAGACGTAAGACATAAAGTTAGATTTTTGATCGAACAGACGCAGATGAATTGCAGAAGATATGTTCATAAACGTCATAAATGTCATCAGCATCTGGCAGATTGTGCATCCATATTTTTTTGACTGCAGAAAGCGCGGGAGGTAAAAAATGTTAAAGTGCGAAAAATGTAAGTTTTATTGGCAATTTTTTTGTGTTTTCACAATTATATTTACCTTTTTTTTAAGGGAAAAGAAGCTGCGACGTTGAATGTGGCGAGAACCAAATTATTGTGATTATTTTTTTGATTTTTGTCTGACGTTTATGAACATTTAGTGACTACTTAAAATTGTACTAAAGCAGGCCTGCACACGTGCTGCAGAATAAGCGTATTCATTAATGCAACAAAAAAGAAAGACGATTGTACTAACGCAGATTTTCGACGTTTATGAAAACACCCAATCTTATCTTTTAAGTTTGCGTTAACCTGAAATACAACAATACGAACAAAACAAAAGAAAAATCATAAAAAGTGACCCAGTGGTTATCGAGTTATATCATCATCATCGAGTATCATCCCGAAAGAATTATAGGTATAAATTAAGAAAATTATTATTAAAGAAAATTTAATTGAACTGAAAAACGACATGCCTACAACGTCACATGTCGAGGATTTTCCGACGATGTGCACTAAGAAATTCAGTTTTTGTTAGAAAAAATAAATTTATTCCGATCGAAGCATCTGTTTTAAACGATATTCATTTTTTTTACATCCTCTTTGACGGTATTTGCAGCATGCATTCTGTCAATGTTATGTCAAACGCCATAAGCTTACATCAAAAAAAATTTGAATTATAAATTTGAAATTTGAAATAATTTAATATGGTGGTTAAGTATTCTTAAATTTTCTAATTTTCCGCGCAATTTTGTTAATTTTTTCTTTCATATGATTCTTCTCCTGACAATAACAAACATAACGAAAGAAGAATTAGCGAAATCGGTCCAGCCGTTTATGCGTGATGCCGTTACCAAGGGAAATAGCGATTCATTTTTATATATATAGATTAATTAATATAAAAGGGCTCCATACGCTCCAGAGTCCACACAAGATAATCGCCTACCTATAGTTATCGACTATTTTTTTTAGTGTTATTGAGACAGCAGTACAAACATGCAATTATGTACTTTGTAGTACATTATAATGGTGTACATACTAAACAAGGGGAAATCAATGAAACGTCATACTCAATGCTATTTTTAAGGTCACCTTCATAATGTTTTCGTCGTCATATTTATCATCAGAAAATAAAATTGATTCATTTACAACGTGATTAAACTTCGTTTGTAGCAATTATAGAAATCTCCAAATCTAAATTTACCGAATATGGAGGCAAGTAAATTGCCGATTTTTTATAGCATAACTTCGACACCGGTTATCGTAAAGTTCACAACAAATTAAAAGTGTGGCAGATAACTGGTTCTAATAGTATGCTTGGTATTTGTTTAAGTAATGAACCATTTTTGTTTAGCTGATCGCGACCACGCAATGTCTGACGCAATTCAAGTGTGTGCACACAGAACATAATATTAACGGGTGTATTTTAATTGACAAAACTTACTCAAATAACTTAAATTAACAATTTGAAGGAATCAATTACCTGCTCATGGTTTCGCATTGCCTCCATATCTTCGGGTGCATCGAAAATGCAGTAATTTGTTCGAGGTTTCTCGCCATCCTGAGAGATTGAACCACCAGGAACTAATAAAGAAAGTTCACTTATTAGTTAATCAATAAATTGGAATTGTGATAAGCTTCTTACCCAATAGGCCACCAGCAATTAGGATATCGAACAATACTTCGCCGTAACGACGGTAGTCAAGTTTGTTACCAGCAAGATCTAGATATTTAGAGATTTGTTCCAAGTCACCTTCAGTTTTATCGAGACCAGCAATGACCGCGTCACGGAATCCCGTGGGGTCGAATTTCTCTTTTTCATCTAAAAATAACCAAATAAAATAATCGATTGATTAATGTTTGCATTTCAAATTGTTGTAGGTTTGTGTAACTTACCTCTTTTTCTGGTCTTGATGCGCTGACCTGATAGTACTGGTCTTTCAGTTTTTTGACTCATACAACAAATTGCTGTAAAGAAATAAAAGAAACATTTTTAAAGTAAATTCATTTTAGTAGGTACGTCTGAATGACGCACATATTTGTGTTAAGTTCGAATTGTAAAATATTGTAATTCCGAAGGGCACTTCAGTATACAGTATACAGATATAGGTAGTGATTTAGTAGTACGACCGAGGTTGCTAACCTACTATACATGCATGATCGGTTGCCAAATGTACCTTAAAGCCTAGTATCCTGCTCGCGCTAAATTTTATCTCCCATACAAAAATGTCTACAAAGATAAAATTTAGCGAGGCAGTTTAGCAAAGCAGTATCCTGTTCGCACGCTAAATTCTTAACTTCATATAGATGGGCCGATGAAAAGTCTCCACATTTAGCTCGCGAAATAAATGTCTGGTACATTAAATCGAAGATAAATTCTGACATACAAAACGGGGGAAAGAGTTTGTCTTGTATTTGCTATGATTTTTTTGGCGGAAAACGCAAAGCCAAACAACAGAGCCGAAACAGAGATATAAACATAATAAAGCGAATCGCATTTCAGGGAGGCTTATGCTTTCATTTGGCCTCGTCTTTTGGGTAATACCAAGTGTTCCACTATGGTAAGGAGATTGTGGAAAGTTTGAGGACACACTATGTCGAAGTTCTTATAATTTCTAGATTTCTTACGTCTTTCAAGTTTGAAATTCGAAAATTCTATTAAAATTACGTTTACTGATATCTGTCATGGTACACATGCTTCATAAACATTTGGGGTTTGTCCCATCTATAGTATGTTAAATAATAATTTAGCGACCATTTATCTTTGGTGTAGAGAAACGAAGTGGAGACTAGGGGCGCAAAAATTTAGCGCGAGCAGGATACTAGGCTTAAGGGTAAAAACACACCTGAAAACCAATTGCCTTCAAATATGGACTAATTTTAAAAACTTTTGATAGACAATTCAACAAATGTATACCCACGAAAGAAAATAGCATTAGGTATACACTTGTGGAAAAAAGACTTTGGAATCGATTTACAGTCGAACTTCCATAACCATAAATCGAATTTCTCCACAACTCAACGTTTTATGGATAACTTTGATAGCTTCTTTTAAGACTTCTGTTACTTAAAAAACTTTTTCTCTCTTTGAAATATGTATCCTTATACCTAATAAAAAAAAGTTTTTGTTTTTATTTCTCTAACTCGAATTTTTGTTCTTACATTTTGAGGGTTCGACTGTATTAGCAAATGATTTAAATATAACAGAAAAATAAAGTAATTGCGTAAAACTGGTCATGGATGTCATTTTCCATTGAGACAGAGCAATTTAAGAATCTTGATTTCTGAGCGAGATTCAAACCTACCTACCAAAACATGTGTCAAACTTAAAGTGCGTTATTTTACGTTTTTAGAGACAAGTCTGTGAAAATAGAGAAAAATTTACATTTGGCCAGTGCAATGCAGATTGACATGAATCGAATAGATTTTTAAAAACACAAATTACAATTTAAGAACAAAAACATTAATAAATAAATAGTTGGCGCAACAGGTCCAGAGGGACCCTAGGTCTAGCTTCTCGCAACCATTCGTTTTGTGTTTTTGTTGGAACGAATAGAAGGGATCTTCAATTTTGTGCCGACTCCAAACGGCCAATTGAGAAGCTCTTTCAAGAAATTCATACTCTCGGATGTTTGTCAGACGTTCGCAAGAGGTGGCACAGTGAAAAAAAAAAAAAAACCTAAGTTGGAATTTAGGGTTTTGCGGGATTCGAACCTCGTCCCCTCGCTTAGTAGTCCGACACACTAACCATTAAACCACTGCGCCTACACAATTTAAGAACAGCTGACTTTTAAAACACGCACCACCACAAATGCAAAGAAAGAAAAATCTAGTTTTATGTTCGATTAGGCACGAAAAATCTCAAATCAAAATCTAAAAATCCCAATGGAAAACGACATTAGTTTTGAATTAGATAGATGCCAAAACAGGAAGCTGACGTTTACAACCAGCGAAATATCAAGACAATGCACCAATAAATGCTTATAGTTTGACAGCACATAGTAGTGTAAGTTGATAGGTGCTCTTACGAGTTGTAACTTTTACACAAAATTATAAATTATACAATGTAATAAATTGAATTTTGAGGTCGAGGTCGAATTTGTTAAGCCTGCAGTGATGCGCGTGCAGCCCTCTTGTTAATTTCAGTTGAGGAACATAAAACTTCGAAAATACTTTATTTAGGGCACTTTCAGAGCTTATTGGCAATCCCCCTTGAAGGACGTCACACTCCGTCCATAAGGACCAGTGTTGTAAGTACAGAATACCACCTGCTTTAGCATCGATGAAAATACATTTTTATATCACTACTTTCGAAAATCAATATCAATTGCAATGCCAACGCCAAATAAAATTGTATCTAGTGTATCTACTTTACTTTATTACCTAAATCACAAAATACCTAGTTGTTCGTTCTTCAATATACCTACATACAATACATAACCTCGAAAAACTTAATTTGTGTCCATGTGGCACTTGTAACGGGAGAAATTCTTTATTTAGAACAAATGCCAGAGACCTCATTGAAAAACCAGCATGTCATTAAGTCTAGACTGAGCTAAGGTACCGAAGAGAAATTTTGGAAAGCTTCATCCGTACAAAACTATTACGGAGAAATTGCGATGATTCAGACGTATACCTTTAATTCTCCATTCGCCAAAATCGGCTACTTACTTTAGCTTTGCTTTGTACAAAAAATTGATTTCGCTTGAAATATAATTTGGAGCCTTTTATTAAATTACGATTAACCCCTTTTATTCCGTTGGATAATGCGGTTGCAGGGTACACTACTTAACACACGTGTTTTTTATTCTTAAACTATTTGCATGAACAATTGCTTTTAAATTAATATCACAATGCTTGTTTCCGATTTTTGTAACAATTAATAAACTACTGCCTTAAAATAAAATAAATTAAACGATAAAAAAAAAAAAAAAAACGTGTGCGAACACCTATAGCATAAGAATGAATAAGCGACGACGTGACTCTTCTATGGAATGTGGTGGTCAATGCTCAATGGGGAAAAAATGGGAAAATGATAATGAAGGAAAGCACGTTAATTGCTTTAATTCTGTGTTCTGTGATGGGAAGAAAATATTTGATGGCTGAGGGCACGATGATAAGGGGACAGGGAGGAACAAAGGCCAAAAAGATCGAGTTTTCGTTTTTCGACGCGACGGAGGTCTTTCTTTTCGATTGTCTTTGTTTTCTCATTCGTTAATTCCTGAAGACAAAATGTCGGCCATTGAAATTTTTCAATTATATTTTTAACAAAATTTTATTAAATAATATGAAACATCCAATACTTGCGTAAATGATAAAAACTTGCTTAAACAGAATAAGAAAATTAGTACCACGCAATTTTAATTGTTGCGAAAGAAAGAGGCAAGGATTTATGTATGCGTCACCTGACCACAGGGCAGTGGCACTCTCGGTTATCTCGTTTTACAAAACAAAAAAAAATCTTGAAAACGTAATGAATTTTCACAATGTGATTAATCTAGAATTATTTATATATAATATATATTAAATAATACTTACAATTAAAACAAAAAAATAGTAGCTTAACCCTGAATTTAGTAAAACACTGAACACGACTTGTACACCACGTAGGAGTAGAACGGGAAATATGAGTTTATATGAAAATCGAAATGGCCGTATATACTTATTCCGGAGAGAACAACTGGAAGAATTCGAAAAGAAGAAAGTTGCAAAAGAAAGGGAAGAGAAGCAAAAGGCAGAGAATATATAAACTAAGGGTCTGCTTGCACTAAGCACAGAGAATATGACGGGCCGTTAAAAGCGCAAGTCTTATGTCGTTTTCCATTGGGATTTTCAGATTTTGCTCTGAGATTTCAGATTTTTCGTGCCCAATGGAACATAAAACGAGATTTTTCTTCCTTTGCATCTGTGGTGGTGCGTTTTTTAAAAGTCTAGCGTTCTTAAATTGTAATTTGTGTTTATAAAAATCCATTCAATTTATTTTAATAACTTTTGCAGCGGGCGGATATATTTTTTTTTTTATTTTTCACAGACTTCTCGTCTAAAAACGTAAGTAAACACACTTTAAAGTTTGACAAATGACAAATGTTTTGGTGTTAGTGCAAATAGGTGTGAATCTCGCTCGGATATCGAGATTCGCAAAATTGCTCTGACTCTGAAAAAAAGTGCTTTTTCTGTCCCAATGGAAAACGACATTAAAGAAAAAAAGAATGTCAGTTATCATTTACACCGCATTTTTTGGATGAAACTGGACAGAGAGGTCCGTTTTTCCGCAATCAATGCTAATACAGGCGTAAGAATGGGATCACAAATCAGACACCTAACCTAAGATGTCATGGGTAACTATAGATACGTAAAACGTAAAGCGTAAACAAACACGAGTTCCGGCGACCAAAATATCTGCAATCACTTGAAAACATTTATATTTCTGTGAAATGAGTTATGTCGTCGTTTTAAATTTGGCACAAAGATCAATTATTTTGAGAAAAATTTTTTTTTTTTTTTTATCGCAGGGTTGTCAACACGGTACATTTGGGACAAAGTCTTTGTCTTTTCCAATGTTTCTTTCCCCTTTGTCCTTCCCGACGATTTCTCATTCTCAGTCCCAAACTTAATTTTTTAAAAAAGAAAATTAATTCAACAAATAATATAATAATATGCGAGAAAATATTCTTTTAGGTTATTTTTAGGTAGCAAGTTTTGAGGTGATACGAGTTGAGTGTGCAATTTTTAAAATTTGTTATTTCAGATGGAAATTTAAATCTTTGTCCCAATGTTGATTTCTCCGTCCCATTCTTTCGGTTTATTTGTCCGAAGTTATGTTTCAAGTTGGCAACCGTGGATCTGAAGCACTTTTGAGAAATCTCGATTGTCTCATAGCTTTATATAATATATTTTCACCAACATCAATGTTTATGACACACAGTTTATCGTTGGAACGATTGCTTTTTTAGCTGAATTATTATTATTATCGTGTGGGACCGATTTTTATATTTAATAATTTCGAAATGCGTTATTTTAAATGTGTTAAAATCAATCGAAATAAATTTTCAGTGCAATTGAAATTGAATAATGCATACTCTCGTTCTTTCTTTCTATGAAAATGAACAGATAGAAATCTAGGAAATATTGCTCGTAGCAACAAAAAAGCATGTTCCTAATGGCCGACCGCTAATCATATTGCTCTTATGGGCTGGTCTCAGTATTCTCTGCTTATGGGCATCGCGGTGTTCAATTGTTTTGTTTTTCTTATTGAATTTGTTTGGCTTTTATGGAGGTTTTGATTAAAATGAAAAAAAAAAGTGAAATACATTTAAAAAATACCGAATTCTTGCATTATGTCGTTTTCCATTGGGATTTTCAGATTTTGCTCTCAGATTTCAGATTTTTCGTGCCCAATGAAACATAAAACGAGTTTTTTTTTTCTTTGCATCTGTGGTGATGCGTGTTTGAAAAGTCAGCTGTTCTTAATGGGGCATTTACACGGTCACACATTCCTATCACGGAAAATTAAAGGGATGCCCAATACTAAACAGCCGTCTGACTGAAAGGGACAGCATTAGCTAACACGCAAAAAAACGTGATACGTTTTTTGGTCGGCCATCTTGTTTGCGTGGTAGGAATTATGGGAAAGCTATGCATGTTGATATTTTTATAGCGATGGCTTACGAAATTTCGTTTTCCTATAAAATAAAATGGCTTCCGGAAGGGATGAAGGTACATTTATTTATTAATTTCGTATAAATGATTGATAAATATTGTTGGTTTAATTTACTGAAACTAATTAAAACTCTCATTTCACATATTTTAAATCGGAAATAGAAATGTTTTCCTGTGATTGCAGAAATGTTGGTTGCCGGAACTTCCGCTTTACGTATCTATAATTATGGGTAGAATATCCATGATACCTTAGGCGTCTGATTTGTGATCTCATTCATTCGCCTTTATTAGCATTGACTGCGGACAAACGGATCTCTCTGTCCCGTCTCGTGCAAAAATGCGCGTGCGTGATAGTGTAAATGCGGTTTAAACCCATAATTATAGATACGGATAATTATAGATAGCGGAAGTTCCGGCAACCAACATTTCTGCAGTCACATGAAAACATTTCTATTTCCAATTTAAAATATGTGAAATGAGAGTGTTAATTAGTTTCAGTAAATTAAACCAACAATTCATCAATCATTTATACGAAAATAATAAATAAACGTACCTTCATCCCTTCCGGAAGCCATTTTGTTTTATAGGAAAACGAAATTTCGTAAGCCATCGCTATAAAAATATCAACATGCATAGCTTTCCCATAATTCCTACCACGCAAACAAGATGGCCGACCAAAAAACGTATCACGTTTTTTTGCGTGTTAGGTAATGCTGTCCCTTTCAGTCAGACGGCTGTTTAGTATTGGGCATCCCTTTAATTTTCCGTGATAGGAATGTGTGACCGTGTAAATGCCCCATTATGCTATGCAGCGGCCAAATGTAATTTGTTCTCTTTTTTTCATAGACTTCTCGTCTAAAAACGTAAGTAAAAACACTTTAAAGTTTGACAAATGACAAATGTTTTGGTGTTACTGCAAATAGGTGTGATTCTAGCTCGGATATCGAGATTCGAATGGAACATGAAATCTGACAGCCAGCTGATTTCGAGAGCAATGGAAAACGACATTAAAGTCCATTTCATGAACCAACAGATGCAACAAAGGAAATGAGCAAATGTCCGTGAATTTATGAATTTTCCTGGAAGACAGCTTGTAGGCAACCGCCTTTCCACTGTAAAGTTTATTATCTCTGTAGCAGTGTTCCAGGCGCAGTAAATGAAATTCCCCAACAAACCCCTTAAAATTCCGCTTTTTCCCCATTCTTCGTGGTGGCATTCCCCATGGATTCCCCATAATCAAAATTGAGTAAACTGACTGATTCTTATAAATTTTTCTCCCAAGTTCCAATACAAAAACTAAAGTGCAGGTAGAATGAACCTGTCATACGATTATAATGATACAAGCTACTTGCGTGGGTGTGCACACATGCGTAAAAAGGTTGGGTTCCGTTCAGCGTTGTTCCGAAAATTTTTTGAAGTTAAGCCATTTTCCGAGTCAAGGAAAATTTTTGTAAATTCTAAAAAAAAGTTATGTTTAAGTTTTGAGACATATGTGGCTCAGAGCATTGATCCAAAGGTAAAATACTTGAGCCATACATTACCCAATTGGGTACTCCAGCATAACCCTGATTCCATTTAAATGTGATTATTGGAGTTAAGTACTCATATTTAATACAGAGAACAGATTCCCCTTTCATCACATTTTTTATTGAAATCCCCCACAAAAAGGGGAATTCCCCACGACCTGGAAACACTACTCTGTAGTCTGTATTCCATTATCTTTGGTAATAAAGAATTATTAATTACTTTTTTTCATAAACCACGGGCATACAAATAAACAAGCGAAATGTAAAGTGGAATAAGCATAAATCTAAATACCCTTTTGACGTTCTAAATGATATAGGCCAGTGTATGCAAATTCAATAATTTAAGAAGTTACGCATCATTGACGGTGCTATTTATTTTAAATTATCATAACAACTATATTTTGTATTCTTAGTCGGCCTTATGCGGTGACCAGTTTCTCTTTGGGTACATCAGTTGAGCCTGCCTGGATCTGATCCACCTTCTCATCTTTTTGCACCGGTTCTTCAATTAATTTTGGTTGTTGTTCTTCTTCCTCTATTACCCTAAATGTGTAAGGAGCCGGTTGCTTGGGTGGCAACCAGTCCGGAATAATTTTATCATGCATTCGCCAAATCCCGTACTCATTTGAAATGTGTTTTTCCATCACCACATATTCAAGAACATCTTTCGTAAGAATTTCACTTCCATGCATAAGTCGTCCAAATCGATCATATATGGCCAACTGTTGTTGGGTGTGAAAACGAACTGTCACCTGTGCGAATATGTTCTCCTTTGTTATTATATCTGTGCACCTTGCATGAACAACTTTAGGTGGTTCAAGCGATTTTAAGAACCTCCAATGAACAGTTTTGTCCCTTGTATTGTGTATGATCTCAGGATAGCAGCGCTCGGTAACGTGTTGTCGAAGTTCATGTTTCTTTTTTGCTGCCATAAGCTCATGTGCTGCTATGTAGATATCTTGAGCTTTAAGCGCAAATTCGTCTTTATCAAAATCTTCTTCGTAGCTCTTTATTTTTCGTATGGCCATAATGCTTTTGCCCTTCATTTCGAGGAATTCGTACTTTTGCTTGGCACCTGTCTTAGATATGATGGATTTTTTTCCATCTCCCTCGGGGGGTACATACGCTTCAAACATGCCACCAGTACAACTTATGTGAAAGGGTCTTTCTAACCATGGTCGTGGAGGAAGAACACCTTTTTCCTTCATACGACTACGGACTTCTTCTGGCGAAAGTTCTTCGAATTTTTCCTCAAAGTTGGGAAGGTCGACTTTAATAAATTTTTGTTTACGTAGTCGTTTGAATTTGGGATTCCAATGTTTAGTTTGGCGATGTCGTACTTGTTGAGCGTTAAGCAGACCTTGGATTCCTGGCGATAAGAAACCTGGCTGGAGAACCTTAAATTTTGCTGAGTTCAATGAAAATGCATACATACTGATTTCTTATTACTCACCTTTAACACTCTAATACAGTTTTTGGCCTGGCCTATGATTTCCATTGTTATTAGGAAGTTGTGATATATCAAATGGAAATATTTTCTCTAAATGCAATTAACTTCTTCAAAAATTTATACACTCGAGACCGAGTGGTGCTGTAACTTTGACAGCTGACAAATTGTTAAAGTTTTAGTGCTTCCTAAACTGTAGGTATGTTCGCTAAAAGTTTTGAATAAGCATGAGGGTTACCATGTTCAGCGTTAATTCAGTGCCCAAAATTTCATTATAGTGCGATAAAGTCGATTTAGCGCTTGGGCGTTTCTTTAGTGCTCACAAAATATTTGTTGTGTTTTTTTTAACGTTTTTTAATTGCACGCCGACCTTTTTTCTCTTTCTTTGAATGATAGAAATTTATACCTTAAATTTATTTGTATAATTTTTCTTGACATGTAATAGGTTTTGTTCGTTAAACTTGCCACTTTGTATTCTATATTATTACTTATTAAAGCCTTTTCGATTGAAGAAAAGAATTGCCCTTTCTATCAAGAGAATAAATTAATCTAGAAGTGCTCTTCCTATGTTTCATTGAAGAAAAAGGGGCACTTCCAGGTCAATTCTTATACTGCATTTACACTTTCACGCATGCGCATTGTGCACGAGAAGGGACAGAGAAATCCGCAGTCAGTGCTTATAAAGGCTTAAGAATGGGATCACAAATCAGACGCCTAAGATGTCATGGTGTATCTTTATCAAATCTTTACAGGTTCATAAACACGTCAGGATTGCTGGACAAGGTCGTGTAACTGTGACAGAACATGCATCACCGGCAACAACAGCGGCTAACCCCACCACAAGGGCATCACAATGGGTTCACATGGACCTAAGTGGGGTGCGGTAGGGCTGTTTTAGCCACAATTATAGATACTTAAAGCGGAAATAAACACAAGTTCCGGCGACCAACAGTTCCGCAATCACATGAAAACATTTATATTTCCAAATTAAAACGTGTGAAATGAGTGTGTTATTTAGTTTCAGTACACAGTGCATTTACACGGTCACACATTCCTATCACGGAAAATTAAAGGGATGCCCAATACTAAACAGCCGTCTGACTGAAAGGGACAGCATTACCTAACACGCAAAAAAACGTGATACGTTTTTTGGTCGGCCATCTTGTTTGCGTGGTAGGAATTATGGGAAAGCTATGCATGTTGATATTTTTATAGCGATGGCTTACGAAATTTCGTTTTCCTATACAACAAAATGGCTTCCGGAAGGGATGAAGGTACATTTATTTATTAATTTCGTATAAATGATTGATGAATTGTTGGTTTAATTTACTGAAACTAATTAACACTCTCATTTCACATATTTTAAATCGGAAATAGAAATGTTTTCATGTGATTGCAGAATTGTTGGTTGCCGGAACTTCCGCTTTACGTATCTATAATTATGGGTAGTACATCCATGACACATTAGGCCTTAAACCGCATTTACACTATCACGCACGCGCATTTTTGCACGAGACGGGACAGAGAGATCCGTTTGTCCGCAGTCAATGCTAATAAAGGCGAAGGAATGAGATCACAAATCAGACGCCTAAAGTGTCATGGATGTTCTACCCATAATTATAGATACGTAAAGCGGAAGTTCCGGCGACCAACATTTCTGCAATCACATGAAAACATTTCTATTTCCGATTTAAAATATGTGAAATGAGAGTGTTAATTAGTTTCAGTAAATTAAACCAACAATTCATCAATCATTTATACGAAATAAATAAATAATTGTACCTTCATCCCTTCCGGAAGTTATTTGTTTTATAGGAAAACGAAATTTCGTAAGCCATCGCTATAAAAATATCAACATGCATAGCTTTTCCATAATTCCTATCACGCAAACAAGATGGCCGACCAAAAAACGTATCACGTTTTTTTGCGTGTTAGGTTTTGCCGTCCCTTTCAGTCAGACGGCTTTTTAGTATTGGGCATCCCTTTAATTTTTCGTGATAGGAATTTGTGACCGTGTAAATGCCCCATAATGTTTGATTTGGCAGCAGAAATCTGAAATAACAAAAAACCTGAAAAACCAAATCTAAAAATATTTGACACAACAGGCTTGCCAACTTGAAACATAACTTCGGACAAATATACCGAAAGAGAAAAGATTTAATTTTCCAACTGAAATAACATATTTTAAAAATTTTATAAATTGCTCACCCAACTCGTATTTTAGTACATCTCAAAACTTACTACCTTAAAATAACCTAAAAAAATATGTTTTCCATAACCAAGGTTATACATTACCCTATTTTTAAGTTATTTGTTGAATTAAATTAACTTTCGGACTGAGAAGTCGTCGGGAAGGACAAAGGGCAAAGACACATTTGGAAAGACAAATACTTTGTCCCAAATGTACCGTGTTGGCAACCATGTGACACAATAACTAGGTTCTTTTAATGTTGGACAAGCATAATTCACCCCTATATGCATACCGTGTCCCGTGATAGTGGCCAGGTGGTCGATTCTGGTTCTGTGAAAAAGTGAAACAAAAATGTTTTCACTCTTTCACGTGCAATTTTGATTCTCGTTCTATGAAAATGTGAAACCAAACGTCCAAATTTTTCATATGAATAATTTCTTTTCACGGCCCCATTTGCAAGTGAATGATTTTAGTGAAAGTTTGAAAATTAACAACACTCTTTCATACGACCCCGGTTAAATTTTGTTAAATTCAAATTCACAATAGCGTAATTTTCGATACAAAATTGCATTATTGTGACTGAAAAAAATGTATTGGATTGGAATGAAATTGCAAGAAGCAGAGAAAAAGTAGGTTTTCTTGGGCTTCATTATTTTTATTAGTATTTTCAAATGATATTTTGGATAGATTCATAACCCTCGAAGATGTTCTGAAGGTGCCAATTCATCTGAACGATGAAAAGGCTGCAGAATCGGACGAAATTCCGATGAATAAACTTACTTCCTTGTTCAACTTATAAGACAAAATGTATTCTAAGCTTTTTTTTGTTTTCAATGGGCCTTACTAAAAGTCATTTTTAACCTTCACATTATATATTTTTTCGGTCACAATATGTAATTTTGTATGGAAAATTTCACAATTGTGAGGTCGCAAAACTTAGTATGGACACTAAAAATGATTATTAGTATCGCGGAATCTATTTAAAAAAAGGGAAGAACCTCATACTACTAATGAACCCCGTAAAACCTACTGGATTTGTGCTTCTTATAAATTGTTTCCAATTTATTCCGCCCTGAACTAAGAGCGCTAATGTTGGACCCAACGCGAAGTTGGCTACTTGCAGTCCATATATTATAATAAGTTTATGGCTAAATTATTCGTTAACTTGACCGTTAATTAGTATGTATTTAATAACAAGTTTATGATTATGGTGCTGCTTTCACAGATTTGCCTTTGTGCAACATTTTGCGTTAAGTTGCGCCGCTCCCTTTAGTAGAAAAACTGTCAGGTTCATTACTCTGCCGAAGAAGTCGACGATATGCTAGCGATTTATCTAAGGTGCTTCTTGGTTTAAAACTTTAGACTAAAAGGAACAAGCGAAAAACATAAACAAAATGTCTAGCAAAACATTATTAACTTTATTTCTCTTGAATAGCTTTTTTTTGTTTTTAATTAATAATTTACGAATGTATGATATGTCTTTAATATAAGTTTGTCTACTATATACCCTATTTACATGGATCAATTATATAAGTGTCACAATTTGTCCTTAACTTAAATCCTATTATCTAATCAACGTATAGCTGGTCATTAAAAGCCAATTGTCAGTGCGTCAGAATCACACAAAACTACTGCTCGGCTCATCTAAATATGCTGTCCGACCGGTTTGTTCGGATCCAAGATGCTTTCGGGAAATGTCGATAGGTATTTTACTTGGAAGTGCTGAAGTTGGTGAGGAGGCTACAGCTGCAATAGGTGATTTATTTATACCACTGCTGCACTGCCCCCAGTTGGAAGGCTTAATTGGAAGTACTTTTGGCTTAGGCGGTAATGGAGGTGGTCCCTTTGTCGATGACGAATCGCCATCTGTTGATGGATCTATAGACGATGTCTGCGTTGATTCCTCTTCATCGATTTTCATCGGGGAAATTGATTGTTTCTTGGTAATGGACAGTCGTGGAGCTGGTTTTGGTTGAGGACGGTCCATTTGTTGTTGTACGTCTAGTGGTACCGGAGCTGATTTATTAACGGGGCTAAGGTTTGCACGGATTTTTCTCAATTTATTGGCAGCACTAAGATTCTCTTTGTTCTTCAAGAAGTCGGGGAGCTCAAAGTTAATTTCGGTACCACGTTGATCCTCCAGTCGGGCGCATTGGGCACGTTTAAGTCCTTCTAGAAATTCATCTGAAATTGGTTACTAATTCATGAGCATATTTGCTGCAATTTAACGGAAGCATTCCGGTGTACAAACCTTGATTTTCTGCACGTTCCGTGATTTGGACTTTGACGCCAGCTTTCCATTTGGCAATGATGGGTTTCTTTACTAAAGTCGGATCACTGCTGCTGGTAAGTAGGGTCGATGTGCTCAACGCATCGTCCGATTGACTAATTGATGTTTTATTAATTTTCTTAGGTCTCAGTCCCTTCAAACCTGGAATGTTTGAGTCTCGCCTTCGGATCCGATCGAATATTGATGATGTCTCTGAGGCACAATCTTCTGACTAAAAGGAAACGAGAAAAATACACAACGCTATTATTAAAAAAAAAAACAACAGTTTTTCGTAAATCGTAAGTGTAATCTTACCTTTAAGGAGCACAAATCAGCTGCCTTATGATTCACATCATGAGATTCCACTTTACCTTGGAGCAACTCATTGAAGACCTTGTTAGTTATCTCATCGAGGGTACTCTGTTGTGTGTTGACAACTGCCGCATTTGGTATTGAACCGTTTCGGTGCGGCTTTATTGCTGGAAAGGATACGTTTTTTGGCATAGCTTTGAGCTTGGCTGGATTGGGCGGGTATTCACAGTGGTCCACTTTCAACAATACCACCTGTAGGCGTTGGCCATCGGCTATAGTAACCGGTTGTGATAAATCGACGGGCTCATGGGTGTCACGCATTAAAACCTGCACGTTCTTCATTGAATAGTTGTATTTCTGTAGAATTGGCTTGATTACCTCACAAAGGGCCTTCTTCGGTTTGCTTTTCACTGAGATTACCTTTGGATCTGGAAGATCTAACTTAAAAGCCACTCTTTGTTCAATAAGCAACTCCTTGCCGGATAATATCTGTGAGGAGGCATTCAGATCAACCGATTTATTGGTTGTATTTAGGATCACATCGAAAAATTGATACATAATTCCACGTTTTTCTAGCAAACGCTCAACCAATTGTCGAACTGTTTCACCCGGTCGTGTTTGGACAATCGTTGTTGCACCATCGCTTAATATCACACGGCAGAGGCAGCATGCTTTTATATCGTCCGAGGTGTTGGTCAGGGCACATTGTGGCAATGTGTCAAAACTGGATAGAGAGCTGCGTGAACTGTGAATATCGCTGGTTGAGTTAGCTGTATTTGCAATTTTCAAAGAGTTTCCCGAGAGCTGAGATTTACTAGTCCGAGCGGAAGATGATTTATTGTTTTGATTATCCGATTCGTCGCGGTCACGTGATTTGCAACGAGCTTTACGGTGCCACGGAAGCAGACTCTTTCGACGGCGATCTTCTGCATTGCTGGCTGATTTTTTTAACTGAAAATAAAAGAATTAAATAAGCTTTCGAAATTATTAAGCATATTGATAAAAATAATAGTTTTTCGCTTGGTATGCGATGAAATGTATCAATGCTAATAAAATAAAATAAGACGATGCAACAAGACCCCACCATTTCCTCCTATAATGTTTGTGGCTGATGGGTATTGTGGAAACGATTGTTGATGGGACAAAAAATATAACTGATGCTGAAGGATTTAGTCGGGAGAGTGAGTAAAGATAAGGAAATGTTGAGCCTTAGTAGTGTTTTAAATATCTTGGAAATAGTGTCTCGGGAATGGTGCGCACTGTCACATAAGATTTTATATGGAACATTAATCACTATGAGTCGTATCAGCAAATATTCTTTAATCACCTACATATATGTCGATAAAGATAGAAGAGAAAGAAAGTAGATCGAGTTGGGTTCATTGTGCGACCACTGGGAAGATCAGGTGACTGTTCGCTCTTAAAAACAATTGCTTCGGTTGCCGTTTATTGTAATCGTACAGGCATCGTTTAGATGTAGGTAATCACCTAGTGAAGCATTACGGGAGCAGAAAGTGTGGGGCACACGTGCTTATTGTCTTCTTCCCTTCCTTATCCTCATTCACGCTTTTCGCATTTCTACTTATTCGACAATGGCCGGTTATAACGACCAATAGAACGACAAAGGGCCTCTTTGATATTTTACTAATACCTGGGACATAACGTCGTGTGGACACAGCCTACACAAATCCAATCATATAAAACCTATAAGCCGCGCAAAACACAAGGGATATGAAACTGAAGTAACTTAAAATTAATAAAACATTATGCTCACCTTAGATTGAGCGGCTTGGTGAAAATTTGTCTTCAAAAGCTCATCCAAGCCCTCCGCTGAGTAGGGCAACGGTTGATTCTTCTCATCGGCCTCAATGCACTTCTTATACAAATCCGATCTTATGAATCGCTGATAACTATCGAACTTCATCAAGTTGAAAATTTGTTTCTGCGCTTGACTGAACAAATCCTTTTCAGCTGTTCTAAGATTTTCTTGGGCAGTGGTTCTAGCTTGAGAGTCAACATTCACCGGTTCGGTTGCACCATTTGCCAAATGTTTTGAAAATATTTCCATTGCATGGGTGGCACGTTCGCTAGGCGATTCAATATAACGATATCGCTCACATGCAGTCCAAAAGTAAATATTCTCTGCAGAGAATTCCTTTTTCAGAAATTCCGCAAATGTATGCAGACCAGCTGGATCTTCGAGCAACTTCTCAAATGAACTACCCCAAGCAGTGACTCCTGCTGGTGTTGTTTCCTGTTGTCCACCACCGTTCACGATATGCTTGATGTCAGCTAACTGACATCGGGCCGCTGCTGCAACTGCTGCTGCCTTGAAATCTTCTATGTAGGTATCCATTGATTTTGTGTAAACATCGTTGTCGGACGCGGTCAAAGAGGATGGTCGTCGTGCTAGCGATACTTGAGAGTCTAGATTTCTTGGTGCACGAAATGATGACTGCGCCCAACGACGGAAAGGCGATGCATCTGACGGTAGGGCTCTGGACTGCAAGTATCAGAAAAAAAAACACAAATTATTGAAATTGAGTAAAATCGTTGTTATGTCGATGAGTTATAATTAACAATGACTGGGTGTGCAAAGCAATCGGGCGCAAGTTATCTATCGACATTGTAGCGATAAGACATTTGCACAAGAAGATTAAACAGGGCGTATCAGTTGTATTCGACGAACGTGATATCGCTTCAACTTACGAAGGTGAAGCTTTGTAATGAATAAACATTTGATATTAGCTTTTAAATGAAAAATAATGCGATAGCATTGCTCATGCTAATAAATTTATCATATCAGTTTGGGTAATGAAAATGAAATTGTTTTTACATATTTCAAATTTATTGATTGGATATATCTGTTTTGTTCTGTGTCACCTACATCTTGCCCCAACACAAGAGGTTGGGTCGTTATTGTGCACATCAGGCGGAATTCTCGCATTCTCATTTTTGAAATACATACTGCGTAAAATACATTTTTAATATCAATTCCTTTTTCAATATCTGCGAAGAGTTAATCAAATAAGGTTAAGTGATAAATGGCCTTACTAATAATCAAGAACTAATGTCGACAATTAGTTGGCTGCCAGCTGTAGTGAAAATGTACTGTTGAAATATGTATACACCTTAGGTCTGTTCCTTTACTTTTAAATCTTACGAATTTTCACTAATTCTTATGAATTCTTACGAATTCTTACTCAGTGCCGTTCCTTAACTCGAAAAATTCGATAAAGAGAGCGTCATCGAGAGAGCAAGATATTACCCCTTCGCCTCTAGCCTTCGCCTCTAGTGAGAATCTTACGAATTTTTACTCGACAAATTTCTTGGTGTAAGAAGTGAAAAAATCTGTCAGTCACACTACAAATACCTAACAGCTGATTTGAAATTTGTTGTCCCATTTGACATAATGCGTGGATTATTTTTTGATCTCTTTCGTATTAAAATAGTACAAGTACAACAAGTGGCAAAATAAAATTGAATGTTTTCCTCAAGATTCTGTCGAAAGTGGCGAGGCTGGAACAAGGAACAATCTCCTCCATGTAATTCTTTATGCAATGTCGGTTTTTCCTCTTTTCGAATGCTTGTAGTCAATCAGTACAAACTTTTCCACATACTTGGATTCATCAAAATGAAGTTCGATTAATTCCAGATCACTTTCTTCGCCAGCTAGATGATATACCTAACTAATTTCCTTAGTAAATTAACAAATTCCTCGAGTTTACCAGACATTTTAACGACTTTGCGTACCATTTTTTGAATATTTGAATTATGTATCTGTTATTTTTTAAAGATTACTACAAAAGCGTTCCCTCACTTTTTTGTAAGTGTCACTCCTTGTGAGAGAATTTATCCCCACCACTGCCATTTTGACAGTCTTTTCCATTCTTGCTACAAATGTAAAGGAACAGAACTCTTGATTTGACAGTACGAAGTATTACAATGCTCAATTATTGAACGCAGCCAAATTCTCTACGAGAACAACGTTCTAACATTTTCTTTTTAATACTAATTGAAGTTTTACGTTTAAATAAAATCAACTTTTTTTTTATACTTATCACCAGTTTAAAACTCGCGTTTCGTTTTATAGATCAACATGTACAGCATTAGTGAAACCGTACCAATAAACAAATAGACCTCCAAATTTCCTAGTGCGACAGCTTATTTAGAATCTATTACATTTGTTGTCATGGCAGAGTTTGAATTTCATAATTTGTCTTCGTGAAAAACAAGGTCAATGATTTCTTTCACAACGGTGATTTTATTCTAAAAAAGGACTGCATAAATTGCAATTAAATTTGCAAAACAGATAGTTTGCAAACGCTTTTGGAGGCTTATTAAAGGCAAAATGGGAAATGCACAAAATATCCGCTGATCTGTCAAATATCATATGCAAATCAGTAATGCCAAGTAATGTAGACCCATTGCTTCCGTTTTCGAGTTTCAATTTGCCAAGCAACGAGACAGAGCTTGCCAAAGTATATAGAAGTGTAAAAATAAATACAATTTGATCTTTTAAAAATTGTATAGATTACATTACTTAATTCGGGAAACTTTGAAACCGACAATAAGTATTTGAAATTCTAGCAGAAAAACGAAAACTGTCATGTTTCCCCTCCATGAAATCACACATACTACCTGTTATTCCTCCAGAAGTTCCTAAATTTTTTAATTGGCTTGTATTAAGCAGAGTGCTGACATATTGATATCCATATGTATAAAAATATATTATATATATTATTCTGTTTGCGACGACTTTAAAGAAAGTCTTGGTTTGTGTGGTTTGTGTAAAACCATTTGCATTGTTTTATTAAAACAAATAAAATTCGAAAACATTTACAATTTACTAAAATTAATTTATAATTGTAAAAGCTCAGGCTGAACAACAGAGTATTTATATTCGCTCCAATTACGACATTTAATACCGTGATTTTGGACGGTTGACATTAAGGGAGGATTTATTTAGGTAATACCCGAGATAAAAATGCATTTCTCTATTGGTAAAGCGATTTTGGAAAGTGTGGAGTCTTTGCGTAAACTGCCTGGGAGGGGCGTTCGTTAAAGCGGGGAGTCTATGTCAGTGCTGCCAAGGCGATAAAAACCTTAACAAAAAGCGCTTCATTGCGTTAGATTACGCAAATTTCATTGAAAATTATGAGGTAAATTTAGCACCAGTTCCAGTACTGAAATTCTGACATATTTTGATAAGCTATAAAGTAGGTGTTTATTATATTCGGGTCTATCAAAGAATCCGTCGTAATCGGAATTTTGCTACGAACCCCGAAAGAACTATCTCAGAATCAGTCGTAGAGTACATTTTTTGCTTTCGAAATTCGCAGAACGTGGTAAAGGGTGTCCGCCAAAGAATTTTCGACTTTGAATTTGGGGTATCGGCGGAGGGGGGAGGCGTATTCATTACACTTACGCGTCGTGCGGATTTTAGTAGCCATGGATCGTTGGTCGGCGGAGCATCGTGCGTTTGCTGTAGAGGCATATTTTAAAAATAACGATTCTCCCGTGGCGGCGCGCAGGATATTCGCAAGACATTTCAATATTCGGCGTATACGGGATTGTCCTAGTACGCAACTTATTGGCAAGTGGGTGCGAAGTTTTCGTGAACAAGGACCTGTAGTGGGACACGGGCCAGGTGTATCGCGAACTGTGAGAACTGACGAAACAATTGAAGCAGTTTGTCGTGATGTTATTGCAAATCCACGTCTTTCACTAAGAAAACGTTCTGCAGCACTGAATTTGAAAAAAACGACTGTGCACAAAATTATTAAGGAAGATTTGGAATTTCATCCTTACAAAATTCAAATCACTCAAAAAATTAAACAAAGTGACTATGGATTGCGGTTGACATACGCTAGAACCATGCTCGGCAGATTTCCTCGTCCTCGGGGTTATGAAAACATAATCTTTTCGGATGAAGCACATTTTTTACTGGACGGGTCGGTAAATAAACAAAATTGTCGATATTGGGCCACCGAGAATCCAGAAGAATTGCATGAAAAGCAGCTGCACTCAGAAAAAGTGACCGTTTGGTGCGGAATAAGTGCAAAAGGAATTATCGGGCCTTATTTTTTTGAAGACGATAGACACCAAACAATAACCGTCAATTCCCAAACCTATTCGTCTATGTTGGAAAACTTTTTGGAACCTGAGTTGGAGAACAATGAATGGGTAAACGGATCGACATGGTTTCAACAGGATGGTGCTACACCACACACTTCGCGAGCATCAATGAACATTGTAAGGCGCATTTTCCCCGAAAAAGTCATAAGTTTTTATGGTGATATCCCATGGCCCCCCAGATCGCCAGACTTAACACCTGCGGACTTTTTTTTATGGGGATTTCTTAAATCTAAAGTCTACGTTAACAAACCGCGAAATTTATTGCAACTGAAAAGAAATATTCGCAACGAAATCAGAGGAATTTCGCAAGAAACTTGCAAAAAAGTTTTCACAAATATGGTGTTTCGTTTAAATGAGTGTGTTCGTCTCCGTGGTAAACATTTAACTTCAATTATTTTTAAAACATAAATCCGCATTTGTATGTTTTATTTTAAAATAAAAACGATTATATAAAAACCTGTGAATCTGTTATTATTTAATTTTAAATTCGAAAATTGTTTCGCGGACACCCTTTATATTCAGTGATACCACTTTCTACGAATCTCAAAATTCCCCTACGACGGATTCTGTAACAGTTCTTTCGGATTCTGTGATAGACGCGATTAGGAAATTTTAAAAGATTACTCTCAAAATTTATATACTTAGACTTGGTGACAAAAAAAAAAAAAATCAAACATCTATTGAACGATATCATAGGGAAATGCAATTTGTTCGTCTTTTTATAAATATTCTTGCATTTTTGCAAAAGGCATTCAAATTTGCACACTAACCAGAGTTTCAGATGATAATACTAGGTCAAAAATATTGAAATAAATTATCAAATTAAAAGCGCTAGAATTTTTTAATGTACACTAAAACTTAAAAAAAAAAAAAAAACAAACGCCAAATCTAGCTCCGAAAGAGCTTAACTGGCAGCACTATTGCAACTACGAACATAAAATCCATTGATATTTAATGTCGTTTTCCATTGGGACAGAAAAAGCACTTTTTTTCAGAGTCAGAGCAGTTTTTCTGCTCTCGAAATCAGCTGGCTGTCAGATTTCATGTTCCATTGGGCGCAAAAAAAAACACTTTTGCGAATCTCGATATCCGAGCGAAATTCACACCTATTTGCACTAACACCAAAACATTGGTCGTTTCTCAAACTTTAAAGTGTGTTTACTTACGTTTTTTGACGAGAAGTCTGTGAAAAATAGAGAAAATAGAGAAAAAAATACATTTGGCCGCTGTAATGTATATTAGCATAAATTGAATGGATTCTTATAAACAAATATTACAATTCAGAACAGCTGACTTTTAAATCACGCACCACCACAAATGCAAAGGAAGAAAAATCTCGTTTTATGTTCCATTGGGCACGAAAAATCTGAAATCTGAGAGCAAAATCTCGAAATCCCAATGGAAAACGACATAATTTTAAGGTTGCTTGTAAACACGTTGCTCGTTTTACTCAGGCCAAAAAAACGCTAGGCTCTAGCTCTAGTATTTCATTCTCAGCCATCGTAAAACATCTTCACCCGAAGTGAAGAATGTACAATTTTTGGCAGTTATAATGTTGACAGACAAACTGTTCAGAAAATGAGTTGGTCATGGTTTAGTTGCTTCGTAGATTAGTATAAGATCCCCGTGGTTGTTAGGTAATCTGTGAATTAACATTTTAAAATGCGATATTGGTTCTACGGGTACTGCACCCACAAACAGCAAGAACTGTCCAGAGTACATATAAATATTTATGGCTGATTGCACTTCTTCTCAATGACAAGTAAAAACGTACAAGAATTCAAGTAATCGTGCGAAGACTGAGTAATAAGAACTTGTCAAAATTAAAGACACACCAAACTGACAGCAGCTATTAGCAAATAATTATATTTAATAAAGAAAACAAATTATTCCAAAGGTATGGCATAGTCTGCATGCACAAAGTATAGACACATACCAGTGCCTACATTTATATTTAGTATCCAACTATGAACTATTTCCAAACTTCGAGTATACAAATTACATTGTTCTTCTATTTATAGCACTCTGGTCGCTCGAGTTTTAACAGTATTTCCTGAATCATTAAACATTCCGCTTTAATTATTTTTAATTTTAATTCACAAACAATTGGGGAATTCCTGTCGAAAATGTTTAGAGGGGGCAAGCTATATACTTAATACTTTATGGCTTTTTGCAGAGAGATAGGTAAGACTTGTTTCCGTTTCAAATTAGACACAGTTGGAAATGAATATGGAAAAAACATCAATATACATTCATCCCGCATGCAATGACATATCAATTTGAACTCATTCGGTTTTGGGGTCAAGCGATAAGTGTATACTTAAAGCGTAGTCATTCGAATGCATCTATTTAGGGAGAAAAGTGATATGACATTGTTATTGACTGTGTAGACGATGAGGGTTTTCTTCAGCTGATAACATGCATAAACAAACATACAGCAACAAGTATTCGTAGTATTTTTTTGATGACTTCATTGCATTAGCATCAATTCCAGACACTGTTTATAGATGCTGATCGCAACAACTTTTCACTATGTGACTCAGAGTGTACTTGGCTGTGTGAGAGTTTTTATTGTGTAATGCACTTAACATAGAACATGTACGTTTTCAGTTCTTATTCTGTGAACCCCATGTACTTCTCCACTCTTGACAAAAGATGGTTCGACACAATTGATATTAAATATTACTTGTATAGTGCGTAAAACGAGCCAGACTTAATTGAACGATGGTTCTTTACCGACTGACGACTGTCGTTCGTTATGCGAATTTTAAGACCGGAAATGTCTAGATGGTAGAATGTCAGCGGTTCAAATGAATTTTAAAAATATGTGTTTGTAAAAGAAATAAAATGATTAAAAATTTGTTGGTTATTTAAAAAAAAAGTGTATTACTACTCAAATGCATATTTGATGATGTATGTACAATGTACATATTAACACTCATAGATTGGCGGCTTTGGTACGACTGGACAAGTTTATGGACTATGTCCAGATATAAATGACTCGATTAGAGCCTTCTTTTGTGCTTTTGGTTCATTGAACTCAGTAGTTAAGCTTAAGCTTTGGGATATGAGCACGAGCAGCCTTGAAAAAAATATCAAATGCCAATTTGTGTGTAAATATATTTCCAGTTAAATATAGTTATGCTGGTATCCAGTTGCGCCAAACAAAGAAAACTCGTTAGCAGATGATTAAGCGGGTTTTCAATGTTTCGCTGCACCACCATGCTGAACGTCGGTTAATATTGACAGTTTAAAGCGGAAAAAACAAACACAAACCGGGTAGTATTTACATTATCCATTTGTTGATTTGGTTTTTTACTAGTTTTTTTCTACACTATGTTCTTAATCCACTGGATCTGTCAAAACTAAGTTATGACAAATGTATTGTGGATTTAATCGCTAGCTTTCATTTTGAGGAGCCTTTTTTACAGCTAGATACAAATTTTATAGTGCAAACAGCGTACTATACTTGCCAATTGACCTCATTGCATAAACAACACACGCCATATGAACATATTTGGTTGACAGTATGAGACGAAAAGGTTTTCAACTCCTCAGATAATAATATACATTCGTGAAAACCCTATGGTAGGCGGAGTTTTTGAGCACGTAGTGTGCTGAACTAACGAACGAGGGATTCTAGGATCAGCTCCGGGAAACAACAAATTATACCCCATGAGCGATTTTTTTTTTACAATTGCTACATCTCTTGAAAAACGCCCAAACATCGAATATTATAATTGACAGCAGAAAGAATCTCAAATTCGAATTGAAGGCCTCTTCCACTTGTTAAAAAAAAAGACAGACATTATATCATTATGCACAAAGTTATACAAAAGAGATTTATCTAAAAGATTTAAAAAAGAAGTTGAACCAAATTAAAATTTTATGATTTAATATCTAAATTTAAAAAGTTATTCTCAGTTTACAACTTTCTTTAAGGACTTGACAACTTATTTTTTAAATAAAATGCAAACTCCTTGAGATATAAAGGGTCCGCCAAATAACATTTTTTTTTTGAAAATGCTATAAAAAAAACTACTGAATATTTTCTCAAATTTCTTTTTTTATTTGAAAGTACAATCCTTCCGGTTAATAATGGAAAATAATTTCATTCAAATGGCTGCCTCGGCTGGCCATGCAGTAGCCTACACGATCGGTCCAATTTTTAAGCACATTATCGATTGTGTGCAGCTGCATTTCACCAATGGCTTCACGAATATTGTCCTTTAAAGCGTCAATTGTCTCTGGATTGTCGGCGTAACACTTATCTTTTACAGAACCCCACAAATAATAGTCCAACGGTGTCAAATCGCAGCTCCGAGGTGGCCAACCGACATCAGCTCTGCGGCTGATAATGCGATCTTCAAAAACAGGGCGCAAAACATCGAGTGTAACTTCGGCTGTGTGGCACGTAGCGCCGTCCTGTTGAAACCAAATGTTGCCAATATCCTCCATATTCGTTCAGCGGAAGGATAAAACTAATTATCTGTCAAATCAGACATGAGTTAAGTGTTACCATTCGCGAAATAAGCACTAGTTGAAAAAAAAAAAGTTAGATGGCGGACCCTTTATATAAAAAAAAAACAAAAACAAATTTTTGGCTTGAATTACTATGAAAACATTTATGAATGGAATTTGACTTTGTTCATATGTCCACCACGGGAACGTATGCACCGGTCGATACGTTGAACCAAATTTTCGATGACGGAAAACATTCCCAGTTCAGTACCGAAAACAAACTGCTTCTATACAAGCAAGTGCTAAAGCCGGTGTGGATCTACGGTATACAACTCTGGGGTTGTACCAAGAAAACAAATGTCAATATTCTACAAACTTTTCAAAATAAAGTGCTTAGAGAAATTGTACAAGCACCATGGTATATTAGAAACGACGATATCCACAGAGATCTCGGAATTTCGAAAATTGAAGCTGAAACAAAAAGCTTCGCGAGAAAGCATAGAAACCGACTAATCGGACATGTCAACAATTCAGTCCGACAAATTTTGGACGAGAACAATTTATTGCGCCGACTACAAAGAACGAAACTTGGCAAGATAGGATTAACCGCGTCTAAATTGCGGAACATGCAGGATCTTTCATTGGGAAGTAGCCTGTCAAAAGTTGTTATTTCGTTATAGAAAAATTGCTTGATAAGTTATATCTTAGTTGCAGTATCGCAGGGTGGTGTTTTTAGTCAGTAAAAATCCGACACTACTATGAGCACGCACTTGCTATTCTCATAGTGTCTTTGGAAGATTTTCACCTACCTTCGGTTAAAAAAAAAAAAAAAAAATTTACCGTAACGTGACGGTCATTTCCATCGACGAAAAAAATGGCCCAATTATGCCAACGGCATGACAACCACACCAAACAGTGACTTTTGCCGATGAAGTGCTGTTTCATGAAGCACGTGACGGATCTCACCAGTCCGTAGTAACGCATATTAACAAAGCCGTTTAACCAAAAATGCGCTTCATCGCTGAAGATTAAAAATTGGCGTTAACGCTCATAAAGTTGCGACCACCGACTCGGAATTTCGATAGTAAATATAATTTGTAAACATCGTTCCTTCGTGTACCTCACTATGATTTAAACGTTGATTTAACTGAATATTTTTACATCGACATTTCGGTAATCGGTTTAGGGGTGCGTTCACACTGAAAGTTTGAAGTTGTAAAATCGCTAATGAAATACCCATTAAGGCTGTGGTTCCCAACCTTTTCAACAGCATGCCCCCCTTATGGCGAATTCGAGAATCGCATGCCCAAATAAAAATTTCAAATGTTCATTGAAAAATATATTTAATGCATCGAGAATTTTAAATATTCTTGCTTGTATACATTGTATTTGTTTATACATTTTTGTAAATTGGTTTTGAAAAACGTATTTTAATTTATTACTTATTAGTAATGTAAGATGTTCAATGCGACTTCTGGGGTTGCATTTTCTTCACCAGCTCTGAGATTCTGGGTGAAATTTTCGTCAGTACAATTTTCATGTCAGCTGAAGCGTTAAGTCTGTTAAGTCTGCTTGTTTTTATTGAAAATTAGAGCCGAAAGTCCTTGTTCGCATAAATATGTTGTTGAAAAGAGCACCAAAAATGGAATAGTAATGTTTTGCAGCCTTGTGTATGATTTCCCGCTTTTGATTCATAATTCTTGTAGTTCGCTTGTATCGTATGTAGTCTTCAATATTGTATTCTTGGCATCAAAAATTTACAATTCAAATTGTGTCAACGCCTCCCTTTTTACAATCCCCATGCCCTCCCTGGGAGCCGTGCCCCACTGGTTGGGAACCACTGCTTTAAGGACTACTCACTCACATGAGAGCTATAATTGCGAACTGCGAACACGCGAATAATCGTAGTTTCTGACATTTTATTCACATGAAAACTTTTTTGGTCGCAATACTCGCGTATCAGTTTCATATTTAATTTTTAAGTTCGAACGAATTTTTGATTGTGGATTGTGAATAAAGTGTGACAGTTCGCGGCAAGAATTTTTAATTTGCGGGAAAATTGATTTAATTGTTAATTTAGCTGTTTAAATCAATTGAGACTCATGTTTTTTTTTTAGATTAGATGTTAGATTAATTAAATATAATGATTTTGTGATAGAAAAAATAGCAAATTTCAATTCACAAAGACAGTTAAATTGATTTGTTCGCAATTCACCTATTTGCAATTCGCTTTCATGTGAATAGTCGTTTAAAAAATGTAAATTTCAAAGTCCCCCTTATTATTTCAATGACAATTATATGAATATAGAGAGAACTTCAATTAAATTCAACACATTGTTGTATGGGAAACATTTCTAGAAAGATGAATCTTTTTTTTTTTGTATTTTATATTTTCAAGATAACAAGGCAACTTGTAGGGAAACAAATTTTATTATTTTTCTTTTCGGAAGAAGATGTGCTAGGAGTTTCAAGTAAAGTACCTAAGGGCTGTAGTTATTATTATGGCCAGGGGACTAGTGATAACCCCTGCATTCAGTCGTAAACAATAATGAATAATGGTTCCTTAGCTGTCACTATACAAAATATATATTAATCATCGTTTCTAGGAAAAGCTGTTGTTCTAAATTTGTTCAAGCTAATGCTTATCGAATTAAGAAGTATACCATAGGATGCTGTCTATTGTGTTTCTAGTATTTGAAACGCAAATAAGGAAGACTAAGGCCATTTTTCCGATACAACTCAGCGATTTATGTCGTTTTCCATTGGTTTCACTCGGGGATCCACTCAATTTGTAATCCAATGGAACAAGAAAACTGTTTCTGATTGAATACACAAAAGTATTGATGAAATGCCAAAAAATAGTCTACGGCAGCTGTCAGACTTCTATAAAATACATAAATTACACTTGTGTGAGTGCTTCTTGAGTGGATTCTGACTTCAAATCGAGAAGCGAAATTCACTTCTCAGAATCACCAGAAGAGTATTTTGTGTGCCAATGGAACGGTTTCAGAAGCGAATTTTTCCATTCCGGACTCTACCGGACGCTTCTTTTTGCCCAATGGAAAACGACATTAAGTTCCACTCAAAATCTTATATGACAGTTTATGACATAGAAAAAGTAGCCCATAAGGTATTTAAGTAGAAATTAAATCGCTATGAGTATTATCAGCAAACAGGCTCTTTTAATCGTTCATCTCTGCATCTCTGATGTTTACTCGTTAAAATGTGATTTCATCAAATAGTGAATCTGTTGCACCATAAAATCACATGAATATTTCTGATCAAGTTGTCACTTCTTATACGGTAAGAATTGAAGTCATGTAGGGCATTTGTATGCTTCTTTGAGATTGTGTTATTATGGTAAACAAATGTGTAATTGTGTTTCTCTTTTACTTAAGAGAAAATTTAGGTAATACAGCGAACTCATCTAAGGGTCTGTTTAAAACGTTGTACAAATTTAGCACTGCACTGAAATTGTAATGGCACAAACATTTCTTTTTCGAGTTGGACACTGAACAGGTCGATCTTATAGTGTACATTCGATATCTAAAAGCTTGACGTTTAAAACAGAAATTCCAGTCCAAATGTTTGTATTAAGATTTCTATAGTTTTTTTTTTTTTCAGTCTCAGCTGTTAGTCGGAAATAATTTTCTGAACTACTGTTTTATGTTGCTGGAAATTTGATTTCCAATATTAAACCCATTTTTTATCAATCTATCGTTATTAAAAATTAAAGGCTTACTTCGATGTGAAACCAAATATCTAAACTGAACGCATGCATAAGAAATCATATACATAGAGTTACTGCCTTGGAATACCCTATACATCATCAAAGAATGGCATTTTATTCTTCCACTAGCGCCCCGTCCCGGCTTCGCACGTAGGGTTCAGCCTGCGTTTGCAATGTAAGCGGAAAAAAATTAATTATTTACGACATCACATTAGAAACCTCAAAAATAACAGTATTTCTCCACTATTTAATGGATGTTATTATACATATAAACCTTCCTCTTCAATCACTCTATCTATTAAAAAAAAACGCATCAAAATCCGTTGCGTCGTTTTAAAGATTTAAGCATACATATGGACATAGGGACTGAGAAAGCGACTTTGTTTTATACTATGTAGTGATGCTTCGTTGCGGATTGTTCCAACGGCATTGGCAACTACTACAACAGATTAGAAAGAATTGCGAGACCAAATTTGGTAATAAATTTCCCTATCATCGTAACTTCGGAATTGATCAACATCTCGTGCCCGATCGGGTCATTTGGCACTTTCGTCAGGGCCAACAAAAAATGGTCGCATATCTTGTTTTTTGTATTCCTAATATTCGTGTATTCTTAAAAGCACACTTTCTTATTTCATCACAAAAATTAGCATTGTCTTTCCTCAAGTTAACCTATTGAAAGCTACACTGAATTCATTCATTCTGACTGACGTTTTATTTTCGTTTGTCCCCGTCATAATAATTCGACTTCGTATTTTTTGACTTGTACCTGTGTCACTTCTGTTTGTCATTTCTTTTATTATTTGTTTTTTGTCTGGAAGTTGTTTCTGCGTAGTTTTGGAAAGATATTAAGTATTTAATAGTTAATTTTTCTAATTCTATTGTCGATTAATAAAATAAATAAATAAAATAAAATATTAATATTATATATTTATATTATTATTTATGTTTGCACTTTTTTTATTTTTTTTTTTTTTTTGAAAAGTTTTCTCTAAAGGGAAGTGGTCCACACTTTTTGTAAATGGCCCTCCATATTTTTTTCTTTATGGCAACGTTGATCTCGAGTTCGAAATATTCACTGGAAAAAGGAACACTTCTCTTAGTACATAAATATACTTCTCTGAGAACGGAGAGGCCAACAAATTTGAATAAGCACATTTCAGTCTAAATGACTTTTATCTTTTGTACGTCTGTCCCCCCTAAACCCATTTGCTTACATTGTTGTTTTGGTAATTGTATTTCCTGTCTGTGAATACGTGTGACTTAAAAACAAAAACATATTGCTAATGGCCGGCCACCATTTTGCTTTCATGCCCATCGCCTTGTTCAATTGTTTTGTGTTTCGTATTGAACTTGTTTGGTTTTTGTTAAGGCTTCGAAAAAAATAATGAAATACACATTTCGGAAGAGAGAGTTCTTCAATTCAATTCAAGAACTCACGTAAACTAGAAAAGGAATGGACATAATTATGTGCGTGACTTGATGAACTTTTCGGGAAAACAGCTTGTAGGCAGGCGCCTTACCACTGGAAAGTTATATATCTCTGTATTAATTAGCTTAAAAATTGGCGGGAACAAATGATAGCACCAGCGTTACCACTTCAAAAAAAAAAAAAAAAAAAAAACAAGTACCTACATAGATTCAAGAAAAGGGAAGCAGATTGCAAAATCATAAAATCATAGTTTTCATAGGGCCTTACCAACAACCAAACCGTAAACTTGAGTTTAACTAATTTCGAAACTGACTATAGTTTCGCCTTTTAATTTGTAGGTACCAACAATCAAATTAATCGAAACTTTAACTACATCTAGGGATGCCAGACGTCCGCCTTTTTCATACAAAAATGCTGTTTGTCCCCCCTAGTACAAACCACTGTCCCCCTTGTTAAGTCAAAATTAAAAACTTTGAAAATACTTTCTTTTAATATTTTTAACAAGATTATCGGTTGACACATCAATTTAAGGTGCAAGAAAACTTTCAAAGCTGAATGCATCCACTCACGAACTACATACATCTCACTTCACGTGCTAAACTTGTTTTCCTGTAAGTTTTTGTTTTGTACTGTCATCTGTCTCTCTTTCAGTTTTTGTTTTAAAACCAAAATTTACTTTGATAAAATGTGCGAACCGAAAGAAAAAACTAACATGAAAATATTTGTCCCCCTTTTTGAATACTTGTCCCCCCTAGAAAACTTACGATGTCCCCCTTTTCGTATTTTTGAATCTGGCAACCGTAACTACATCTGACCTTATCGCAAAATTATAGCAGTATAACTCAAATGCGTTATAATTTTTTCCGAGCTTTCAAATAATTTGCTAAAAATGCCAATTTGTATTTTGATTATGCATTTTTCAATATTTTAAATATTTAAATTTTATTCGAGATTTTTAAATAACTTACCAATTCAACTTACCTACCTACCTAACTTAATTCAAAACGGAAAATTGAATTTTCTTCAGACTGACGTTTAAACTTTAATAATGGGTTAGAATAGACTTTCCGCGAATCAAAAGTTACAATCTCGATTACCTTAAAGTCAAAGATAACTTGATTGTTGGTAAGTCCGATAGCGTTTGTAATAATTCTTTCACGTATTCGGCTAAACTTTCACGAACAGACAGACAGGAACCAAAACCAAACCAAACGTATCACCTCTTTGCCAGAAAAGGGAAAACAATAATAAACGTCAGAAAATTGTAATAAATTTTATATTTGAAGTGAAGTTGAAGCAATTTATTCTTTTGAAATGTTGATCTGGGCTTACATGAAAGTATGTAAGACATTTTTTAAATAATTTGTTTCTTTTTTGGAAGTAGATTTAAGGTTTTTTTAGTTTGTTAAAATTAAAGCGGATTAAATAAGGGATTTCTAAAGTGAAGTACATTATGTAGATAAAAAGAATTCAGCAATAGTGCAGCAATTTTTATTTTTTTTTCCAAAATTAAAGCAAATCTAAATTGTATCGCTGGATCATTTTTTATCCCACGAAGTGCGGTAATTTTTCCCTTTTCACCGTACTCAAATTCCCTTTAAAAATTAAAATTTAAAAGTAAAATTTGTATTACACGGAAAGAACATCCCGGTTAATTAACCTTTAGTATAAGAAACACAGTTTCTAACACCACTACGAATATTTTTTGTTAGAATTTTGATAAAAAGAGGATTTATATGAGCTGTTTTTTGTGGACATTTGGTGTTTTTTTTTCCTTTATCCCAAGAAAGGCTTTTCGGACATCGAAATTCCCACAAAAAGGCATAAATCCCACGATACAACAACACTGCTGGATGCTTTTGAATTTAGTTTTAAAATCATGACGCTGAGGACTGATGAGTTTGTTAGTTCTTTCATGGAAAAATGTCAATGAGTCTTTTTTTGATATGAGTATGTAAACAAGTAATAAGTAGAAATGAAAAAGCAATTGAAATTCATTGTAAAAATTTGCAGATGCGAAAAGTTCAAAGCTTATTTGTTTTACGTAAGTGTTGCCAAAGGGTGTTTAGGTATAGTTGCTCTCGGCCCCTCTTTCTTAAAAAATTGATTGGAATTTCCAGACGTTAGAATCCACCCCAAATTTAGAGACGAATTTCATTTTAGATTGTTGTAGCCTTCCAATTTTTATGATCAAACAAAAGCTATAGTGATATATGGTGTTTGTGCAAACTTCGTACATGCATAATTATGAATGTGTGTTCTCACGTTCGTGCAATTTAAGAGTTAAATAACAAATTGAGTTTCCTATCACACGCGGTCAACACCACACTTTGCAAAAGTAATTAGAAATATAAACTTGAATTAGTATTCAAATTTCTACAATATTTACAACTGTAAGCAGTTGACTGAAGTTTGAAGAAAGTTTTTTACCACACCGCACATATCCGCTTTTGCTTTTATGTGATGGATAAACATCTCAAGAAAACCTCAATTGAAACCACAAACGTAGTCTGAAGAAGCAGATTGAGGTTACAATGCACGATAAGTATTTCATAATAATAAGCTCCGACCAGTGCCTTGATTTTGTGCGGTTTTTTCCCCAATGGCGGTTGCGGAAAGGGTTCTATAAATGTATGAGTAATGATCCCATCTCATTTTTGCTGAAAAACAGGAGAAATTTACAAAATCGTAGCGTTTCACAGGTTTTTTATTTTGAAAAAAAGGTGTTAAACAGGAGTTCAATGTGAGTACTAATTCAATGTTTAATGTAACAAAAATACGTTAAAGAATATTTAAAAAAATGCTTAGTCAATAGTAAATAGACTGACAGCTTTCGTACGTCTCCCCGATTTCACCCGAGGATTTTTTCCCTTTCTCTCTCTGAGAGCGAGCCTGTCTGTGAATACGTGTAAAAATGCAAAACAGTCCCACAGCCACACTACTCGATATAGAAATGAGAATCCACATCAGGCTACCTGACATCTGGTTAAACCGGATGTGTAGGCTGGTTTTTCTCAAGTATATGTGTGCCCCCTTTGATTAACATGGCACAAATACATGAATTCAAACTGGGCTACACTCAAGGCCAAATTCAGCTTGTAGGCAATTTCTCTTTTTTGGCTGAAGCTGTCAGTCTATTTACTATTTAGTTTATGATTCGCGTACACTGACTGAAAAAGTGAGAGAGGGAGTATGTCCGTAAGTAATTTTTGCTCCGTTAGCTTTTTCGCGCAGTTGCCAGTTCACTGCGATGTTCTGTTCGACGTGAAGCGACGTTGACACGTTTGAAATTTTAAAGTTTAGTGCGTTAAAAACAGGTTTTTCGAGGGCAAAAACAGGTCACAGGTTTTCGGTCCAAAAAACAGGAGTCTCCTGCGCAAAACAGGAGAGATGGGATCATTATGTATGAGTGATATCGAGAACGGATAACTTTCAATATTTCCTGTTCCAATGTACCCTTCTTCCTGGAAATTCCAGGCGAGCTTTCCGATACGCAAGGTAGCGAGAAGGATGTCGGATGAGAACAACTGACAACAGCGTGACCGTTGTGCGACAATTTGGTATTTTTTTCAGGCACCCTGATACAATTTGTTGCTATTTTTGTTATTTATTCATTCGCATTTAGGAACATCGAATATTTATATAATTTGGAGAAATTTCCAGGGTGAAATGAATTGCTGTAATTGAAAAAAACGTTCGTTTGTTTTTGACTCTGCTTATAGGTAGCGAGTTAGATAGATAGAAAGAATAGAACAAAACTAGTACATTTCGCAAGTAAATCGCTCAGTGGCACAATGCCAACTTAGGGTGATCGCAAGATATTCACGGTAACGCATCATCGAACAATTATCATACATTTCGCGTATTATTATGACTTTTTTATCATACTTCATAGACATGAAATTATTAACATGTAGCATAATTATCATACGGTTGGCAGCAGTGTGTTGAAGTTGAGTTGCAGAACTTTTAATTTTTGTTCATGGTTACCGTGGTTGATATAGCACAAAGCTGCTTTTATGCTTTTAAATTTATCTGACGTTTAAGTTATTGACAATCAAACTTTAAATTTTGTTTGCGACGAAGTAAAAACTAAGTGCAGCCAACCACACAAATTAGGTTAGTTTCAATGCGATAAAAAAATCAACATGCAAACAGATAAAAAAGTCAACAATTTTATAATAACTATGTATGTGGAGAATTTTTTTTATTTTTTTATTTTAACAATTCAACAAAAAAATTTAAGGAAAGGAACAATACATAACAGTTCATTAGAACAACAAATCTACTTTAGTTTGAGGTAGCGTGCATCGAATCGACCACCAAACCAACCATACAGAATATTCGTTAATACCCACTAAAGCACGCTGTTTGATAGGGTGTACCTTCTGAAAGGTAGGTACCTACTCAGGGCCGTATTTAAAGGTCTGGAGGCCTCGGGGCAACAAAGGAGTGGAAGCCCCTTGGCCCCAAATTATTTCTCAAATAAAATGAACAATTTTTTTCACTCGAGTTTTCCAATAAATAATTTATTGTGAAACCAAGTAGAGATTCTTTTATTATTTAACGAACATATAAATATAATCGGAAATGAGCATTATCTAAAATTTAATTTTAGCGTTAACGAACGGAACTTTCCGAGCTTTTTTCGCCGAAAAATCGTTGATGATTTCGCTGAAATCCAGTTCCCGAAGCAAATCACTTTTAATGCTCAGGAGAGAAAGCTTTGATAGACGGTTTTGTCCCATAGTGGTTCGAAGCCTGTTTTTTTTATAATTTTCATTTTTGAAAATGATTGCTCTCCAGTGCAATTTGATACCATCAAAACCAAATACATTCTCAATGCAATTTCAAGGTTTGGGAACGTAGCTCTGAAATTTTGATCTTCGAGAATTTGGTAATAAAATAGTTTTGGAGATTGGTCTTTTCCATAGTCTTTTTTGTCTGAGTCGATCAAAGATACAAATTGAACCAACTCATTACCAAGACGCAAGACTAGGTTCTAAATCATCCTGATAAACTTTCACCAATGCCTCTGCTGCAGCGTGCAAATTTTCAACATCTATCTTCTCGATGTGATTAAGAAATCCAAATCTCGAATGTACAGCTTCATAGGCATGCAATCTTTTGGTAAGAGAAACACATAGCTGGTCGACCACTGGGATAAAGGCGGATACTTTGTATTTTTCCTTCGGTGACAGATTTGAGTCTTTTACTGATTGCCTGATTGGAGTGAGCAAATATAGATCGATAATTTCTGTTAATATTTAATGTAATCATGTTTGTACAAAGTACTGTAGGTTAAGGTAAAACGCGAAAAAAATATAAAAGAAAAAGTTGTTTACTAGGTTTTACTAGTCTGAATTTGAAGTCTCTATTGTGGGGGCCCCTCTTTTGTGGAGGCCCCGGTTACCCTCCCCTAATTCCGGCCCTGTACCTACTTTGTCTTACATTACTTTAAAAATATGGCCGAAACTTAGTACGCTGTTCGAGAAATATTAGCTCCCATACAAAATTCTCTCCAAAATTTAGCTGACCTCTCAGTTCAAGCGACTCCCTTTATCTGTCAATAGTTAGCGTGGCCATTTATTGGAGCGGCACATTTTTTCAAGCTTAATTATAACAGATCGTCATGTTCTGTTTGCGGAGAAGTAAGCAAGGATTTGTTTTTAATAAATACCTCGACGAGGAGTACCTAGATTCGGAAATGCTTGAAATCAGAGACAGTTGAAATTTTGAAGTAAGTTATTTTCAAAGAACAGCTGTTTTCTGTGACACTTATCCACGGTGTACGATCGTAGGGTTCTCCGACCGTCAACCTTAGGACCTCTAGTTAACCTTCGAGTAAGGACTAGGTAGATCCTGGTTGTTGCGTTTGACCGATTGTCGAACGGATGCGATGACGAACAAAAGATTGACCAGCAGAATGACAGAAATTCTCTGGTCGTACAACAAAAATCGATGGCGAATAGAAACACGACAGTTTCCCCGTAGGGTTTCGAACAATAATTATAAAAGCTTTATTTCATTGGGGGTTTATATACAAATTGGAAATAACAGGGTTTCTTTAATTTGAGAGAGACATTACGTTACTTTTAAATGTTTGAATAGTGTGGCGAATTGGCAAAAAGCAAAATATGGTGACTGCTATAATTTAAGGCGCCAGATTCAAATAAGCAAATTCAATTTGAGTTAAGAATTATGATGATTAAAATGATGATGAGGATGATGAGGCTGATGACGATTACCCAACACACGGCGTGCTTTATGTCATAATTTGGCTAGGATTTTAGCTAATGTTTGGAGAGAAAAATTGGAGAGCAGATAAAATTTAGGTTGGTCCGAGCAGCGTACTAAGCTTGAAGTACAAGTGTGCAAAGTGCTACAAATATCCTAGCAAGTCATACCTATTCCAAGAATTCGGTGCAGTTTTGCAAAAATATTACCAGATGAGGAGGAGGGAAAGCCCCTTATTGTCAACTAAATGTTATAGCTCTGTAAGGGCATTATATTTTTTGTTTGTAAACTTAAGAAAATCACATAAAAAAAAAAAAAAAAATAGTGCGTGGAGTCCTCCGCGCGGAAGAAGTGAAACTTCGTAATGTGGAGATGAAAACAGGAAGGGGTAGAAATTGATTTTTAGTGAAATCATATTGTTTCTTTAAGACAAACTTTATTAACATTGCTTACAATTCACAATTGAACGCATCTTTTAACTATCATTTTCGAGTGGAGAAATATTCAAATCCATAACATTTATAATGGCATTATGACAACTAAAGTAAGATACGAAATGTTGGAAGTCGCATTAGAAGTTTCACTTCAAAAATACTACCCTATTAAATTATGTATATGTTTATCAAATCAAACTAAAACAAAACAGGTATACTACGCGCATGCGTTCGAGTGCCACGCATTCACTCTCGCTCTGTCTCCTTCTATTCTCCCTCCCCAGGAGCGGTGAAAAATTATCGCAACACTGCTTTCATACCCCCTCCATGGTAGCGTTAAACGATGCAACCTTGTTAGAAGTCGCATTAGAAGTTTCACTTCAACAAGACATTAATTGCCGATTTAGTCATTATTTTTGGAAATTAATCTTCACCACATAATATTCCTCTCCCAGCATTTGGTGCCAATAAACTCACTCACCCTGAAGCGTGAGCGGTACCCTCACACCTTTGAGTATGCAATGCTTATAGTAGCTTTTAACACAACCTTGTTGGAAGTCGCATAAGAAGTTTCACTTCAATAAATCAAACAACATAATTCACCTATCCGTCTTTACTTCTTCAATTCTTTACTGTAGGTATCAACGTAGGTACCTACTATAACAACCATTAAAACAAAAACCTTGAACTCAATTTCTATATACACCACCACCACCATACGTTCATCAGCGCACGTCAACAGCCATCTGCGCATTTCCTCAGAAACACATTTTCGCTGTTGATTACATACATTCACGTCGCATACTTCTCTTTCGTTTCACTTATTTTGGAGAAAACACCACTGTTTTTTTTTTCATATGAACGTGCTTGTGCAATGTGCGCCACCCTCATCCTCCCTCACACCTCTGAGTATCCAATGCTTTTACTAGCGTTAAACGTTTAACGCGACCTTGAGTTGGAAGTCGCATAAGAAGTTTCACTTCAAAAACTTGCGAAATTGTCCCTTCCCTTCACTGAACATAACCCTTTAGTTCAATTGAAATAAAATCATCTTACGCAAACTACCACTAAAAGCGTCAATGCAGATAAATGCTAAATGCCTCTATACATAGGTATATTCATTATTACAACTCAACAAATGTACAATTTCTTTATTCATATATGCAAATTGCAAACAATCATAATCTATAGTGGAAACGTGTTCAACCAATAGGTATACTAATTTAAAAATATAATAATAAAACAAAAAACGTCCACACATGTAGTAGATTTATTGTGTAGAGTAAAACCTTGAAAATCTCCCGCTGCTCAATTTTTATACATTTTTTTCTTTGTTTTGTTATACCTGTGACTCGCGATAGTATCTTTTAGAATAAGCCACTTTTTCCCGAAACCAATTTTTTCTTAACAAACATTTGCAGAAAACCCGTACAGAAGCGGAGACGATATAATAAATGAAACCAAATAGGTAGCTTTCCCACAGCATAAAAACCGACCAACATCGAGGCACATGTATACGAAACTCGATTGCTCTATCTGAATCTACTTTAAATTTCAAATGGAGTAATCCCAATAATGTCGAATCTAGTACACACATGCAGTGGTAATGGGAAAATGATTTATTTTCCGCTTCTTCTTTTTTTTTCTCTGTCATGTAATTCATCTTGAATAGTACAACATTCGAGGGGAGAAACTAATCGAAAAAAAAACGATGATTCTCTTTGTTGGAAGAGAAATAATGAACGGAAAAAGAAAGTAATTAAGGTCAATATGAAAAAAAAAAAAAAAAAACACTAACTAGAAAAGAACACAACGTAGATTGTAAAATTCGACACACTAAAACGTACAAAAAAAAAAAGAAGTGAGGAAGTAAGTAATTAAGATCTTTAAAGTTGCAGACTCAAACAACAACACGTAGTAAGTGAATGCTGTTAGTTTACTTTACCACGTTATGTCTCACAGTTAGATATAGCAGACCCGGTTGAGGGAACGTATTCAGAGAAAAATAATGCATACAGAAACAAAAATATACGTAAATACAAGATCACTGCGTAGTTGAGATGTTCCCCAAAATAGTGGGGCGTGACAATCGTGTGAACAAACAAAACAAGAAACGACAAAAAGATTGCTGGGAATGAATGAATTTACAATACGAGTACAGTGGTTCAGAGAATTATCGATATAAGCGGTTAGAGCGAAGTACTAAACCCTGAACATATAGCAGGTCTCAATTTCATCATGCTCACCATGTTGGTAAAATTAATATGTACCAGGCAATAGGTCTTACTAATTATAATCATTTTTAGCCTTAACCATAACCTCAAATAAAAATAACTTTTTTGTTTATTGGAAACGAATCTTTAAGGTGTCGCTTTTTGTTTATTACCCCTTTACTGAGAATCTTACGAATTGTTACTCAACAAATTTCTTGGTGTAATAAGTGGAAAAACTGTCAGTCTCACCTGACAATTAACAGATTTGTTGTCCTATTTGGCATACGCATGCATAAATTTTCATTTCCTGCGTATTAAAATGGTATCAAAAGACGGCAAAATAAAATTGATGAATCTTTTCGAAAGTAGCAACGAATTTATTTCTCACTGTAAGAACGGACAATGTCCTCCACATAATGCAGTGTTCTTTATTCCTCACATACCTAGTCGGATTTATCAAAAAGAAGTTCAATTTATTCCAAATCACTTTCATCGGTAGATGAATCAACTAATATTCCTTTTACTCTCTGTGAACCTTGGAGGCCTGGCAGCTGGAGTAAAGGAAATCTTCTTTGTTGCGAGCTACATACCTCCAAATAGTCCGCTATGTGTGTATGAATGTCATCTTAACAACATCGACTTCATTGCTAATCAGCTGATGGAACATCAACATCTTATCGTTTTGGGCGATTTTAATTTAGGTGATATAAATTGGTCATATTCAGATGAAGATAAATGTTTAATTCCATATAATATGAAAACGGAATGTGAATTCATGCTTATTGATTCTATGTTTGCATTTGATATATATCAAAAGAATTATTGTCACAATTCATTAAATAGAATTCTTGACTTAATATTTGTGGATAATTATTTAAATTGTACAGTCAGAGAAGCTTTATGTCCTATAATGAGAAATTCTATTCATCACATTGCTCTATGTCTAGATTTACAATGCAATAACCTTTCTGCAATTGACTCTAATTCAAATAATTACAAAACGAGTCATAATTTTCTAAAAGCAAATTATAACGCCTTAAATACGTATTTAGGCTCGGTTGATTCGTCGACCATTCTTTCTGGTTTGCATCTTAGGAAGTCTATGATACATTTGTAAGCATCTTAGACTATGGATTTTCTCAATATGTGCCACTCATGAGAAAAAGACAATCCTTCAAATTACCTTGGCATAACCAAAAATTAATTAATTTGAAGAATGCTAAAAACAAAGCGTTTAAATTATTTAAAAAGTGAAGATCTGATTTGCACAAGTAACGTTTTAGCCAGTTGCGCCGGGAATATGAATTTTTGAATAAATTTTTGTATAAGCAATATGTAATGAACGCTGAGTCTCAAGTTTCTAAAAATCCCAAACGTTTTTGGACATTTTTAAACATTAAAAGAAAACTTAGTGGTATTCTGCAAAAAATATGGAATTCGAAGGTGCTGTTTCTTGTAGCTTGGATCAAACTTGTGAGCTTTTTGCAAAGTTATTTGAATCAGTTTTGGTTGTTCACACGAATCTTAATCCATTACTTGATAATGATATAAATGATTCTAATGCTTGTTTAGGATCACTCTATCTTTCAATTGATTATGTTCTGCAAGGCACACAAGGTATGAACTCTTCTCAAAGCGCTGGCCCTGATTGTATTCCCTTTGAAGTTCTTAAACAATAACTTTCAATTTATCTTTAGCTTCTGGTGTGTTTTTAGATGAATGGAAATATTCATTTAACAACACCTATATTAAAATCCGGATCCCGACAGAAAATTGAAAACTATCGTGGAATATCTAAGCTCTCAGCTATTCCAAAACTTTTTGAGTCGATTGTTACAAAAAAGCTTTATTTTAAAATCAAGGAACAAATATCAATGCAACAACATGGATTTGTATCTGGTAGATCCACATTAACCAACTTGACGCTTTTTACGAAATATCTTTTTGATTCTGTTGAGTCGGGATATCAAGTTGATGTAATTTTTACTGATTTTAAGAAAGCTTTTGACACGCTATGTCATGGCATTCTTATAAGCAAACTAAGATCATTTGGTATTCATTCGATGCTACTGAAGTGGTTAACAAGTTACCTCACGAACAGAAAGCAGTGTGTAAAGATTGGTTCTTCTCAGTCTAGACTAGTTGAGATCTCTTTTGGTGTCCCCCAAGGTAGTCACTTAGGACCTTTACTTTTTAATATATTTATTAATGAGATTCCTTCATTGCTTAATAGCGCTAACTGCTTGTGTTAAAAATATTTTTGATTGTGGAAATCTACAAAATGATTTAAACACAATAGTTCAATGGTGTGACCTTAATGGACTTACCTTGAACATAAATAAATGTCATTCTTTTTCTGTGTACCATGCTTCAGTGCCTGTACTTAATGACTATACAATTTCCGGGACCAGCCTTTCTCGAAAAACCAAAATTAAAGACCTTGGTGTGATTTTTGACACGAAACTTGCATTTTCATTTTTGTTTCACATTGATTATGTTGTCAACAAAGCAAACTCGATGCTTGGATTTCTAAAACGAACATGTGCTGAATTTTCGAACCCATATGCTCTAAAGCTTGTCTATATGTCTTTAGTACGACCTTATCTTGAATATTGCTCTTTAGTATGGTGTCCTATATATGCAAATTCTATAACACGTCTTGAAAGGATACAAAAATCCTTTACAAGATTTGTTATAAGACAAATGTAATGGAACCTTTTAATGTCCTCTTATCCAACAAGATGTGCCTTAATAGGATTAGATGCTTTAGAAAAAAGGCGAAGTGTTCATTGTATGCTGTTTATTCATGATGTGTTCTCTTATCGTATAGTATGTCCCGATTTACTTCAACATTTCAAGTTTTATGCACCAGAACGAATTCTTCGAACAAGAAACATTTTATTTTTTGAGCCCTAAACATTCTTAAAACTACGGCCTTAATGAGCCAAGAACGAAGTGTATAAAAAAGTTTAGCTCTCTTTGCAATGAAATAGATTTATTTGATGATAGATCGAATTTTAAATTATCCTTATTGAATATAAATATGTCCTAAATGATAATATTACTGAATATTTTATATAATTTTTTTCTTTGAACTGTTAAAATATTTAATCCTAGTTTGTTAGAGTTAAGCTCGGTAGATGAATTAAGAATAATAATAATAATAAGCAAACTCTTGGAGTTTGTCAAACACTTTAATGACTGTCGTAACACTTTTTTGAATTGTAAAATTTGAATTGGTGAAAAATTTGGTTTCTTTTGAGCGCTAAAAATGTAAAGACTAATAGTAAACTGTCTAAAATTAAGCAACGCACAGGACCCCAGTTCTCAAATTTCGCATAGAATAATTCGTATACGAGCAAATCCGCCTGAAATTTTCGCATAGCAAACAAATTGGTATTCTCAAAGCAGTACGGGTTTTATTTCCACCTATGCCAAAATTCTATTCACCTTTCGAATGAGGTAGAATTTTACGCACGTCAAGTAAAATATTTTGACAGTTTGTGAGAAAAAAAATGTATTCCAATTGAAATTGGTTGGGAATTGTTGTTTTCTATAGAAAAAAAAGAAAAGAAATACCAATATATGCACGTTCAATGAACATTTATGTGTTTTCATAGTGGCTACTGGGCGATATGAGGTCAGCAGTTATTCTCAGTTATGCAGTTAGGCGAAATCGAAATATACTGAACTATCCGAGAGCTTTGAACAAATGGAACTATTTCCGAACGTTATGTACACTTCAATAAGTGCTTTCATTTAAATTTGCTTCTTATTTTCTCACACACAAATCAAAAACCAAAACTTTTTATTAAGTGTCAAACTCATAATTCCGTATACGAGATGCAAATCCGCATATGGAAAACACAGACGACTAACATTCGAAGAGAAATTCTCGTATGCGGATTTCGAGAATTGCAAATTTCAGGTTTTCGCATGGTGTCGGAGATTTTGACAGATAAATGCGAGAATTTTTGAGAATTGGGGTCCAGCTTAATTTCCAGTGAAGAATTTGAGTTCAAATATTCACATTTAGATGTCGTTAGTACTGATCGAACTTTATGCATTTAGCTTGCTCTGTCTATATTTATATAATTTGATACGCAATTGGTACGCGAGGCACAAAATAGTTAAAACAGTTGCGTGAAGAATAGGGAAGTACAACCCTAGAAGATTATTTTTATCGAAGTGCGTGCTAGAATTTCTTTCTACCTTTGGAGGAATTTCGAAGCTGTACAAAACAAGTATTTTTCTAATTCGAGTATCGTTTGCTGATTGGTATGTGCAAATTTTATCTGGATACGTGCAAATAATGTAACAATTATAATTGGAATAAAACCACTTACACGAGGTATAGCTAAAGCCGACGGCCGATGACTCAAAATAATATTAAAGCTTCCAGAAATATACGTGTGCGTCGCCCGTCGCGACGTTTGTTATAACTTTTGTAATGACTAATGAGTAATGACGATCGCCAATAAAAATAAAAAGCAAGGAATAAAGTTTTATTCACTTCTTCGGCAGCTGTTCTGGAACGAAATTTTCAGGTGGTCTCTAAATGGACAGCGAAACGTCTGCGGAAAGGCAGCGGGAAATAATTTGTTGAGAGGTCCATCGGTTGCTACACAAGTAGCCGTGTTACCACCAGCTCTGGCTATTTATCTCCGATTTGGATACTCGAACTTTTCACTGGCAATTGGGGAATTATCCTAATTCAGTCAATTAACTTTTCAGTTTCGCGATTTTAAGGCTTCTTAGGCATTCATAAAAAAAGCATACTTCAATTGCGAATGTACTTTTTTCGTAAAACTAAATCTTTCTATAGAGTTAGTTGCAATTAGCCAACTCCATTTTCATACAGTTTTTGAACAGACTCTCACATCTCAGCAGTAAAATCATTTCACAAGATATGCATGAATATGAAAACACACTGCCCAAGTATGCAGGTATGTCCCCTCCTGCCAAATGTTTTTATTTTTTGGTAACATTTGGAAAATGAAAACTAGAAAAGTCTCTCAATTACGAGTTTGTGTTGTTGTCTTTTTTTATTTCATATTGTCGTATTTAAAAACAATTTAATCAGAATAAGTGTGCCTATGAATTACAAAAAAATGCGTTTTTTTGATCCTCATACTTGAGTTTGGGTATTTTTGGCTCAAAAATTTGTCAATTTGGCTCAATACCTCTTATAAAAGCTGCCAACACTGCAGCACAAATGTCAAATTTTCGCAATCAATTATTGTTCCGGAGAATAAACGTGTGCGAAAAGAGAGTGGAGCATTAAACCAAGCAATCTACTACAATTACCCACTTTTTCGCAGCAGCTTCGTACTGCAAAACGAAAAGCTAAGCCAAATTTGTCGTTCATCCTTTTGTTGTGTCACTTTTGTATGAGATTTTTTGTTTCAGAACAGCTGCGTACCAGGCTTAAGAACTAAACGAAGATTGTTCCTATACAAAAATTGAAAGGTGATCCCATTAGTTCAGTTTTGGATAGAAGTGAAGTGGGCATTAATTCCTAAATATAGTTCAGCTTATTGTGATTTCTTGTTTGCTATTTAATGACATCATTTGTCATATATCTGCGGGTAGACAAGTTAGTAGGTAGTTGAGGAAATATTGAGCTAATAATTGAGCCGATGCCATAATGGTTTCGGAATACACAGATTTGTACCAACAGATCGATGCATGTCAAATGTCGATAGAATCACACTTCGCTCGGCAATATTCACTTAGAAATTCGATCAACTTTTGCTTGGTTCCATCTTCTAGTTCTAGTCCCTACACGAGAGGGAAGTTAAAAATCTGCAGATCTTTCAGCACGCGGTCATTCCTCTATATTTTTCGCCTTTCGAACTATAACTTCTCTTAAAATCATAAAAAACGCATTCTACCAGATTTAATACCCTTTTCACAGAGCATCCACAAAATCAGAGTTTTCGGGTAAAAACATATTCAAAGAACATTTATGGCATTATGTTACTGTTTTGGTATTAGAGAAATGCTGTTGCTTAAGTTAATTGCCAGCCAGCTGACAGGATTTACACAAGACTTTAGTTGTGACAGATTTCGATTCGGTGCAATTGCTGGTTGAACGTTTTTAGTTTTTTTCGAATGCAAATCGAACCGAAATTTAGTGGGATCTTGTTGATAGTACCAATTCAAATCATTAAGCATTATCTTGTAGCAACAATCAATATTTGCAATCATTGCAATAATTCAAAACCTTTAAATATATTAATAGTGAAAAGATTTAGATAAATCGCCTAAATCGTATGAAATTGTCTGCTTTCGACATTTTGTGACTCGTCATCGCGATTACAAACAAAAGAATGTCAAAAGTATCTACCTTTTATGAAATTGAACTCGTCATTCATTCAGCCTTCAGCGCAAGCACGCAAGTAAACAGAGCTACATATGTAGTGCTCATATCTGTAAATTTTGATTTTCCCAAATGCCCCATGAGTTGTTTACTTTCATTCTATATACGTATTATTGTATATGATTGAAAACAGTGGCGCAAAATTGCATTCGGATAAGGTATACTTTCTTTAATTGTTATAGTAACTATACGTGACAAAGTCAGTAGAAATGGTTGACCAAAAACCCACTTAAAACCACCGAAAGTATTTTTCTTTTATTTTACCTACTTTTTAGTTCATTATAAACGCTTTGTAGCCTACCTACAACTAGTGACAACCTTAGAGCGGGCGCGACGCAAATTTTTGTCAAACTGACCCAAGAATTTACAGTTTGGAGAATTCTCTTTAAAGAAATTTCAATGAAATGATAGCAAGAAAAAACAAAAAATTAAAAACACAGGAATGGAATGAAGTTTTTTAAATACTCTTCATCATCAAAATCATCAAAAGGTTTTGCTCGGGTTTATTTTTTTTTGGTTTTTCTTAAAAGCCCAACATACTTAAACATTTCGAGATATTAATATCCTGGGAACATTTTTTTTCAAAATCTTTAAAACAAAATTGAAAATTTTAATTTCGCAAGAGAAATGACAGATGGGAAACGATTGAGACATTGTCCATACTAAGGGATAAAATGTACTTTTGCTGGTTTTAAATTTAATACCATAATATTTTAACGATACAGTGGGTTTTATGTCGACTATTATTAGAAAAATACTAATACGGATATTGTCCCGTACTAAAATAATTTTAAAGTGGGCCATTGACATTGGGGACGTTCAAGCATCTAGTCTAGTATCAGACTTAATAATCGGACAGGTCGCTGATTTGATGTACCTACCTGTCTCAGTTTTGATTGGCTTTGATCGGTCAAATGAACAGCTGTTTCAGTTGACGTCTATGGAGGGGTAGCCGACGAAACTAGTCAAGAAATTCGTGACTGAGTACTAAGTCGACAGTTCGTATAAAGGGTGTGCCATTTTTAATCATAGGTTATTAAGAAGCCAAGGAGACAAATACAGCCACCTCCCAGTGTACATCCAGAACCTATACCAATATAGGCAACGCCTTAGGAAATGACTGCAAAGAATTCGCAACCGGGAATGGAATACGGTCAACAGCGATTATCAGGCCGTGTTAAGCGAACTAAACTGAACCAACATCATGTTCAGGAACGCAGTAAAGTACTTCAATGATGTCCGACTGCAAAAGAGGTTACAAGACATCAGACCTGGTTCCGACACCTTCAAGAAGATCAACAGAATTATTGGTAAAGGCCCAAAAATTCCGGACGTTCTCAACACGAATTCAGGAAGTGCCACCTCTGCAGACGAAAAGGCAGAAGCATTAGCAGACTACTTTGAAGGAAACTTCAAACCGTCACCTCCCGGCGACCCAATATTTCGCGCAGAAGTTGATGCCACAGTCAGAGGTATCGCTGAACTGAGACCCGCAAGCACCTCATTCAGCGAAACAAATCCAGCAGATGACCCCCAGGAAGAAAGCAGCTTTTCAACGCCTGAAGAAATCGCTGAAATAATACATGGCAGTCACTCCAAGAAATCAACCGGACCGGACAACATTTCAAATTTCGTCCTAAAGAAGTAACCACAGACCATTATGATCCTGCTCACTATAATGATGAATAACTGCGCTGGAGACCCTACACTCACATCGAATCTACAACCGTTGGTGCACAGAAGACAAGTCGCTGACCTATGCTTGTTCTATAGGTACTTTCATGGTAGATGTTCTGAGGAACTCAAAGACATTATCCCTCGAAATGCAACTTTTGGGCGCCCAACAAGACAGGCTGCTAATGCTCATGACCATACAGTACACTTGACAACCGCGAGGACATAAACTTTCACAAACTCCTTCTGTTACAGGACAAGCAAACTTTGGAACTCGCTTCCTGGAGATATATTTCCAGAAGACTACAATTTGCAGCAATTTAAGTGCAGAACAAACATACATCTGCAGGCATCTCGGGGCGCTGTTGAAGCGTTATAGGTTCGCCTTTCCCGGGAGAAGTATATAATAAGATAATAGCAATACCAAAGAAAGGCGACCGTAGCAACGTTACCGGATACAGGCCGATATCGCTCCTATGTAGTGTGAGTAAAATACTGGAAGAGCTGATTCTGCGGCGTGTAAAAGATGTATGCAGCCAACTCAACATTATACCGGACAATCAATTTGAATTCCGCGAAAAGCACTCCACATTACATCCGCTAATGAAGTTTCATCATGATGTCACAATGGCTCTCAATAACCATCAGGTTACAGTCGCATGCTTCCTAGACGTGGAGAAGGCATTCGACTCAGTTTGGATTCAAGGACTTGTCCACAAACTAAAACAGCTAGGTTTTCCTAACGCTCTCATTAATATTATTTTTAGTTTTCTGCATTCCAGGTCGTTTTTTGTGCAGATAGAAGACCGACAATCACAAGTGAAAAGCATCAGAGCTGGTGTCGCCCAAGGTTCGAAGCTGGGACCACTGCTTTTCAACATTTTCACGTCCGCAACTCGATGTCCCCATCCATAGCAGCACCAAGAAGAGAAGCCCACGTTAGGAAACTATTCCAGTCATACTTAAGATGGGGTATACGAATCAACACGAGCAAATCTGTCAGAGCTATGTCAGCCACCAACTGCCGTAACATCAAAATTAACCTGCCTGACGGATCATCACTCTCAACCAAAAACAACATAAAGTATCTTGGGGTCAACTTCAATCAGCGACTTAGCGGAAGGCAATACTTGCTTTTCATCGAGTCTACCCGCTGATGAAGAAACAAAATGGACTAAGTAGAAGAACGAAACTGCTGCTATACAAACAACTCATAAGACCGGTAGTAACCTACGGATTCCCCATCTGGTATACCGTCTCCAAGACATATATGAGGAAGCTGGGAGTATTCGAAAGAAAACTCCTGCGGATATGCACAGGACTGCACTACGATCCAATCCGGAAGAAAAACATCAGAAGTTCAAGACTCTATGAAGAAGCCAACATCTTACCTCTGGAAAAGTATATGGTCACACTTTTCCAGAAAATACCCAAGAATACCTCCAGTAATCCAAACCCCATAGTCCGAAGAATTGCGGACCTGCCACACATCCCAGAGCATCGGTACCTTCATGTACTGGCTCTGCTTAACGAGGAGTTATTCTAAAGCGACACAGACAGGACAGCCCTGCCCTCGAATCGACCGAGACAACCCACCATCGAGGATAATACCAAGATGACCAACCATCTCAAAACACAAGAACATCAACACCCGGACTTGAACACCCTGAGGACAACCCTGACAAAGATGCATACTACGAGTATGAATCCGACAAGACGAACACAATATATGTAAAATAGATTTAAGAAAACAAACATTTTAAACCGTTGGGCCCCTGTTGTTGAGCCGACACCTTTAAATATTATATATTCACCACCATTTGTTACCTAGCCTTAAGTCAAATTGTATATACAAAAGTTAAATAAAAGCAAAATGTAATGTAAAAAATCATAGGTTATTTTGAAACTGACAGCTGTTTTCCGCTCGAAATCTTGACGGAAAGACAGTATCATACCTCTGCGAAATGAAATGAGTCGCTTGACGATTGAACAACGTTGGAAAATATTGGAAACTTTTTTCCAAAGTGAATGTTGTGTAGCCCAAACGGTGTGTTTTTTGAAAATAAGTTTTGGCCGAAATGAAGCACCCACCTTGCCTGCTGTAGGTACGCAAGTTTGAGTAAAAAATTTCATGAGACTGGTATGCTAGCGGACAACACTCATGGTTCCCATCTTCGTACGGCGCAGACGGGAATGTGGCTGCTGTAGCCGAGATTGTGAGACTCAATTCACCAACATCAACTCGCCATCGATTTCAACATCGGTCAATGGTAGGCGTTACAGAATGTTAACCGAATTTGTTTTTACTGAAATTGAAGACATGTATTTGGACGACCACTGGTTCATGCAGGATGCAGGATTGCGCGCCATGCCACAATCGATCTGTTGCGCACCAAATTCCCAAATCGTGTTTTCAGCCATCTTGGAGATGACAATTGGCCGCCTCGGAGCTGCGATTTGACCCCTTTGGTCTTTTTTTTGTGGGGAACCGTGAGGGACCGATGTTATGCCTACAATCCGGAAAATGAATCAAGCACTTAAGGCCATCCAAACAATCCGTGAGCTGCAGCCCGAAACCATCAACAAAGTCTCCGCAAATTGGAGTGACACAATGCGCTACTGCGAAGCCAGCCGAGCCAGTCAATTGAACGCCGTTCCATAATTAATGGGAATGTTCTCTGCTCTTACAAAGCCATAATACAGGGAAAAAAATAATTTTATTCATTTTATTACATTTTTAAAAACAAACTTGCATTTGGCCAACCCTGTTGTTGACGTAGGAAATGTGACGTTACCGACCAATCTAGTTTCTGCGTTCAATTTACATCTGATCATAACCATTTTCTTCTTTATTTTCCAATAAATCGTTATTCAAATCAATTTTCCTTTTATTTTTTCAAAAACTGTGTTCGATTTTTTATAAATACCTGTCAAATTTATTCGAATTGGCCCCAACTGGCTTTGTCTGATTAAAATTTGTGGGTTCGGTCTAAGGTTGGGAAAAGTTGTACGTAATCCAAAGTGTTTACAATTAGCTACAATTTTAGGCACTGGTAAGAAAGCTGCAGTACTTCGAATTATTAGATGGTCGATTAAAGTGAGTTTCTCATGGGAGGGTTTGTCAGCCGTTTTTCAGAAATGTCTAAATAAATTCCCTGCATCCGAATAATGTGTTGAAATATGGTAGATTAATGTAGGAGCTGGTCGAAATTCTGCTTTGTAAAATTCTGTCTTTTTCAAATCTATTTTTTTTTATTGTTTGCAGAATTTTGTTAAAAAGAATTTTGACCCATCCAGAATTTTGACACCAACCCGATTAATTTACCAACATTTTTGTTCATCACGACGTAAATTTTTACACAAGTGTGCATTAATTTGCATGCAAAATCCGACGTTTTTTGAAAACCTATGTTGCCCTACGAACAATATTGTTACTCACTGTATGGCTAACTACACTACGTACCCTTACTTCGTTTTCTATTCACACAGGTTATTGTTCCTCCACTTGGGTATTTCTTTTTTTTTTTTGCTGTTGTTGTCGTTTTCTTTCAACTTGTGTAATTTCAATTTTTGCTTTATTCATCAATAACCGCAAATATGCAGAAAACAGAAGACAAAAAAGAAGGTAATAAGTCTCGCTTCAATTACAGTAGAAAATACGATACGATAACGTCTGGAGAGAATAATTTGATATTCCATATCCATATACGCGATAGATACACCGGCTATAAATATGATTTCATAAAACGACACTTTTGATTTCATTACAAGCACTCACACGCATATACAAGCACTGGATGTACAAACACGGCCACATTCAATTGAATTCACCTTCAGACCAATTTGAGCAGACAAACCCTAAATCTATGCGCGCACTAGAACGACACTTTGATGCACACTGTCATCGTAAATCGAATGGAACTGATGTTAGATACAAAAGAGAAACATGTTTGTATTTTTTTTGTATAGGCATTTTTTTGGCGGAAATTTAAATTACATTTCTATTCCATTTGCGAGGTCGTATTCGTATATACGGGTATGGGCAGAACTGAGCTCCAATTGAGATGGCTGATTTGTTTAACGATGTGAAACGTACGATAAACTTGTTAACGTGGTATCCTCCACACAGGCAAAAGCATTTGGCATACGAACTGACTGAGACTAGCAACTAGCACCTAGCACACTGCACCATCGATTCGAATTGAACACTGAAATCCTCTAGCGTATCTAGACGTTTTAACGAGTAGCGACAGGAGCGGTATTGGCTAAAGCAACAGCAACAGCAACGCAACAACGATCAACTCAACGCGACGAAACATATTCTACTGATCATATGATCTTTATGCTGAGTTTGCGTTCGTGATGGCGAGCCGACTTGAAAAGCTAAGTTCATTTTGTGGTACAATGCGGGTTGCGCGACGGTTGCCAGAGGAGCCCCGTACGGATGGTCTGGCGTTCTTGGGTTGGAATGGATGAAAGTCTGGCGAACGAAGATGGGGAATTGACGGAATGGAGGAGTAACACAGAACACAGTACAGTGTGCGCACAAGTGATTCAAATTTCGAATTGTTGGGGTTGGGTTTGTGAATGGCGAGCGATGCTAGATACGTGAGCCGCTGACTGACAGTGTTTTTAAGATTAATACTTCGATATCGTTGGGTGGCTTTTGAATTTTTGTTTTTGTGGGAAAGATATTTAAACAATTTCATAGAATCTCTTTGTAATCCCTTTGTCAATGGGTACGTGTGTGTGTGCGCGTTTAACGTAAGGGTAGCCAAGGAATGAGCAATTGAAAAACGAGATTACGGAGTAGAATTAATTAAAACAAATGACGATGATCCAATTGGTATCGATGACAAGTGATGGCTCAACTGTAGAAATGCAAATATCACCATATAGCCCCATTGCTTATGGAAATATGACACCTACACCAGTCTATTAAAACCATGGGTAAGCACATTTATGTGTCTCTTGTGCACACCACATAGAGAGAGCATATTGCAGCAAAATACGGGACATGACAGTTTTTGACATTAAATCTAATTGTACGTAGATATGCACAATGCGCACATGGCCAATGTACATTAACTAGTTGGCCAAAAAACGAGCAAAATGCAAACTCGCGTGGAGCCAAATTGACGTCAATTACAAATGTTCATCTGACAGCCATCGTGTGGACAATAAATGTCATATTATCTCTTTTCGCGCTTCACTCAATGTAGTGCACTGACTATTTTTGGATTTGAGTGTTGCGCTACGTTTAACTGTCCCTAAGCGCTAAAATTAAAAGCTGTCTATGGCTTTGGATAATTCACGCCTGAGGTTAGAGTCCAGATGGAGTAATGTAAAACAGTGACGAGTGATTTGTTCGCAGATATACTCGAAAGGAAAAGGTTTCATTCAATTTAAGCGGATCAAGAACAAAATGATAATACTGTTGGATAGTTGCCACTGTTTTTCGAAATAATTTTCCCTGACTATCCCTGACTTTCTATGACCAATTTTGAAGTTTTCCCAGACCATTTTTTTTTAGGTAAAAAAATTTATTATATTCAAACGGGAGACTGGATCTAAACAATAATGATCAGGCCCGTTACAACATAGGTAGGTATGTTTTTGTAATATGGGAGACTATATCAAACCAAGAGGTAGCAATCATAAAGCTTTTACAAGGGTACAACGTCTCCCGGAGATCCCCAACAGAGATGCATGGGCGAGCAATTGCCTATCAAACTTCCAGATCGAAAAGCTATGGCTGTAAAATGGAATCCGAGAATCAGATGTATGACCCTTTTTTCATGGCGTCAACTGATCGCAACCATATTTAGTTGGTTTTCCCGTAGAAACAAAATTTAACTTAACTATTTATAAATAAAACATCGAAAATTCACAATCATCAGATTGTTTTATAAAAAAAATATAATTATTTACGACATCACATTAGAAACCTCAAAAATAACAGTATTTCTCCACTATTTAATGGATGTTATTATACATATAAACCTTCCTCTTCAATCACTCTACCTTTTAAAAAAAACGCATAAAAATTCGTTGCGTAGTTTTAAAGATTTAAGCATACATAGGTACATAGGGACATAGGGACAGAGAAAGCGACTTTGCTTTATACTATGTAGTGATGTGAGTTCAAAATAAACTATGATGCAGCAAAATAGCAGATTTGGAATTTTCTTTGTGTGACACCGATCTGAGTAAAAGCTCAGTGCCTCCGCTTTTCGAACATATTAACAAAAGATGGAGTTAACTCAAATTTCAAATCCGTTTTTAATCATACGAAGTTTTGCAAATGCTTCGATTTTAATTTTCCATTGGGATTTTCAGATTTTGCTCTCGGATTTCAGATTTTTCGATTGAATATAAAACGAGATTTTTCTTTCTTTGCATTTGTGGTGGCGCGTGTTTTAAAAGTCAGCTTTTCTTAAATTGTAATTTGTGTTTATAAAAATCTATTTGATTTATGTTGATATCCATTGCAGTGGGCAAATTTAAATTGTTTTCTATTTTTTACAGACTTGTCGTCTCTAAAAACGTCAAATAACACACTTTAAGTTTGACAAATGACAAATGTTTTCGGGTTAGTGTAAGTCTCGCTCAGTAATCAAGATTCGCAAAATTGACTTCTTTTTTTGGAGACAATGGAACATGAAATCTGACAGCCAGTTGTCATTGGCTGCGGTTGGCGATAATTTGGAACCCATCAAGTCTGCATAGGTACTTGCTATTTTATTTGTACAAACAGCATTATTCAATCAAAGAGTTAATTTAAAAAAGCTTATACCTTATGCAACAACAAATTGCGTTCCGTTTGTCAATGGCTTTATTTTGATGATATAGGGTTTAGGACCATCGCTTGTAATTGGCAAAAGTCGTTGCCGTTTGTCACTTTACAGCGAACCAAAGTGAAGGTTCACTTTCTGACAATGGTACAATGGTACATAGTCCCTTTCCAAGAGTAATGAATATTTGAGTAAAATGAACTGTCAGAATTCAACGTTTAAAATAATAATTTTTAAAAGGAGTCTGCACAAAAGTGTAGTCAAGTGTTTTCCATTCTTCCTAAAAAACAATAACGTGGTTTCGGATCGGATTAATGAAGCAGAATGTTGATGGGAAAAAGTTGGTAGTCGATCTTCTATTTCCAGCGCTGACTGATAGTGGGTGCTAGTTCTTCACATTAAAGTTCAATTTGTATTTGGTATATAATTAAAAAATAATTGTAGAAAAGCTATGTTTCACAAACAGTATTCCTATGAAATAGGAACGATTTTTAAAATAACAGTAATTAATTTAAAAACCAAAAAAATCCGACTGACTGTAAAAAAGATCTCGCTGACATTTGTGTGACAATTGTTTTTTTTTTAAATTTCTATTTTTATATTTATTTGTTTAGCCTATGACACTCCGGGAAAGAATACCAATTTAATGACACCTCACTCTTTAAAATCGGTCAAGCCTTTTGGGCTACAGGCCGTCACGTAGGAACGTACATAGGATACGCGCGAAACGAATAACCCTCTCTGTGTGCAACCATACATATGTGGGTTGCTAGATTACAAAATACGAAAAGGGTGGCATCGTGAGTTTTCGGCTGTAGGAAATAAGGCTGAAATAAGGCCCCAAATTTGGGGTGTTATTTCATAATGAAATAACACCCCAATTTCAAATATGAAATAAGGCCCCACTGCGATGAAATAAGGCCCCAAAATAAAAAGAAATAATGCCCCAAATTTGTGGCTTATTTCATAATGAAATTAAAAATAATGAAAACTACTTTTCATTTAATATTGTTGATATTGGATAAACTAGTTTAGATTAAAGGAACTTTTTATATACTCAACCTCGCACCCACCCCGCAATCTAACAGTAAATCCAAGCAGGGGGGTTGCGGGGGGGCAGCATGCCCCTCCATATGCATTCCATATCGGAAGGGTAACAATTAATAATGAAAAAATAATTTTGGGGACTTATTTCATTTCTTCTTTTGGGGTCTTATTTCATAATGAAATAAGACCCCAATTTTCATTAAGAAATAAGGCCCCAAAAAAGGAAATAACACCCCAAATTCTATTAAAAATCGTTGTTGTTGTTTCCTGTATAATTTTTTGGGGCCTTATTTCATTTTTCTTTTAGGGCCTTATTTCATTGGGGCCTTATTTCGCAGAGCCGAGTTTTCTAGGGGGGACAAGTGTTACAATTCAAAAAAAAAAAGTCAAATAAAAATAAGTTTCATTATATATATATATTTTTTTTTTTCCCAACACAGGTATGAACACTTTCTTTTTACCCGACTGGACAAAGGGAGGGTTATGTGTTTCGCGCGTATCCTATGTACGTTGCTACGTGATGCCCTGTAGCAGAGAGTATCCATAACTAGAGAGCCAACTCCCGTGCACCTACCCGATTTTCCCCGGAAATTTTGAATGACAGCCCTCTCTCGCGCGCTCTTATTTTTCCTGTCGGTGAATACGTGTAATTAATGGCCGCCCGGTGGTACTTTTTCAATTAAAAATAATTTGTAAATGCATTTATAACAATAAATGTAGCACGAAGAAATGTTGAGTATGGTTTTTTATATAGCTGTACTTGTTCTCTATCCATATTCGGTTCCAAAAAATGTTCATCCATTCACATTTCAGATCTTTTTAATTTTGTTTATATGAATTACATTTTTGACAGCAGAATTCATGCAGATAAACCTTGGGGGTTGTTCCATAAATAGGTTAACAACGTGTAAGTTAAGCCCAAGGTTCCACTAGGGCAAAAGTAACTTTATGTGGTATTCGATTGGTACAAAAAAAAAGCAATCTTTTCAGATTTCAGAGCACTTTTGCGAATCTATGTAGATATTTTCTCAGATCTATCAATACAAGTGCGTTTGAGTTTCACAACTGGTGGAGGGCTTTTTGGTTGTTTTCAAATTCGTTTAAATAGCACCATATTTGTACACAATCAAAGTGCGATTGGAAAATCTGTAGTTGAATAACACTGAACAGTGTTGAATGATGTTACATAGGAACAAATGCTTTTCATATTTAAAAAAGAAAGAAAAAGACGTATTAATATCGTAAAAATACAAGTAGCTATGTCTTTAAATTCCTAACAAAAATACAATAGGCCTGTTTTTTTGAGCTTCGATCTCAGCAAATCAAAGTAAAGTAGGATTTTCAGCTCTTAATTACCACCACTACGCTCTATTTGACACTATGAGGATTCTTAGTAGTTGTTGGAATTGCGTGCTGAAAATCCTACTTTTCTTTGGTTTGCTGATATTGAAGCTCAAAAAAACACGCCTAATAATGTGGTATTTAATTGGATTTTGCGATATAATTTCCGATTTCGGATTTGGCGTATTCAATCGTGAGAATCCAAATAATTTTGTTTAATGTAGGTATTCTCATGTTCTATTTCGTGTTTTGTAGATATAGCGCAATACTTTTAACAAATTTCAGTCTCGACATTAAATTTATGGTAGCTCATTATTGCAAAAAAATTTTTTTTTTGAAAATAAAGTTTATTTTGAATTACTAATTACAGACTTGTCGTCTGTTAAAACGTAAAATAACACACTTTCAATTTGACAAACCACAAATGTTTGGTGTTAGTGTAAGTAGGTGTGAATTTCGCTCAGAAATAAAGATTCGAAAATTTATCCAGACTCTGAAAAAAAGTTAAAGCTTAATTTGAGAGCAAAAGTACCTACATATATACCTACGGAACAAAAATATTGAATTAATTTTTTGATTTTAACAAATTCATGTTTGCACATATTTATATTGTGTAAGTATGCATTTTACGCATCAATTAGAGATTGTAAAATATGTTTAAACTGAAATATGTTTTTCCCACGGCATACAAACTGTTTCCCCTACATTGTGTTTAAATATTGAAGTTAAGAGATTAAAATCCACAAAAAAAAGCAAAAGTGCAAAAAACCGTATTAGATCATTTTTCTCTGATTAATAACATGAGATGGATTTCTGATATTGACAAATGATTATTAAAAGGTATTTGACATTGTGATGAAATTATATTAGGTACCTATATTATATCCGAAATTCGATTTTCCAACAAATTCATAAACTTTAAAAATGTTTAACTTGAACTGCGATGTGAACGCCGTGTAACTAATCGGCACCAAAAATGACGAACACAGTCGCCCCCACTTAAATCCAACTTAGTAATGGCCGCCCGATTGACAGTCCATTTCCTGCCTAGGAATTGCCTCAGTATGCGTGCGGCAGCAATGGCGCTCCTTTGATTTGTACAGGCACTAATACTTAGGAAATTCCTAGGCTGTACAAGGTCATAGGAAGTTTGTGGGCAAATGTACCGTTTCTGCTCTCAGTTGGCTCTCTAGTTTGGTTCCTCTATGCCCTGTAGCTCAAACGGCTTGACCGATTTTGAAGAGTGAGGTGTCATTAAATTGGTATTCTTTCCCGGAGTGCCATAGGCTAAACAAATAAATAAAAAAATAGAAATTTAAAAAAAAAAAAACAATTGTCACACAAATGTCAGCGAGATCTTTTTTACAATCAGTCGGGTTTTTTTGGTTTTTAAATTAATTACTAGGTATTATTTTATAAATCGTTCCTATTTTATAGGAATACTGTTTGTGAAACATAGCTTTTCTACAATTATTTTTTAATTATATACCAAATACAAATTGAACTTAAATGTGTACTGTAGCTAGCACCCACAATTAGTCAGCGCTGGAAATAGAAGATCGACTACCAACTTTTTCCCATCAACATTCTGCTTCATTAATCCGATCCGATTGTCACACAAATGTCAGTGAGACTTTTTTTTTAGTCAGACGGTTTTTTGTTTTTTTTTTTTTAAATTACCTAATTTAGTTGTTTTTTTCTTTATGGGTTCGGACATTTTACCAAAAAAAATTTTGGTTTCAAAACAAAAACTGAAAGAAAGATGACGGTACAAAACAAAAAACGTAGAGGAGAACAACTTTAGAACGTGAAGTGATATGCAGTTCGAGATTGGATACATTCAGCCTTGAAAGTTTTCTTGCACTTGAAATGGATGTGTTCACAGAGAATCTTGTTAAACATATTAAATGAATTTTTCAAAATTTTCAATTGAATATTTTCTTCTATTGAATTTGTACTTAACAAAGGGGACAGTGGTTTGTGTTTGGGGGACAAACAGCATTTCTGTATAAAAAAGGGGGACGTCTGGCATCCATGGCAAACTCCTTGCCTTCGTCGAAATGCGCTATTTTTTATTCACAATGCTAAGAGTTTTTCTTGTGTGAAATCAATCGCTATTAATACTGGAACCCCTTTTACCAGGGTTGCCATAGTTTAGTTTGGTTTTAGCGCCCAAACCTTAAAAAAATGTAGCCCAAAATCGTTGTCCAGCAAGAAGACCAAATAATAGTGGACAATTTTGGTATTTTCCTCATTTACCCTCATCTTATGTGTGCCGCGGATTTTATTTGACTTCCTTTTTCTGCAATAATTGGCTTTTATGGCTTGTGTCGAATCAAAAGGCCTGCAAAATAAATTGGTGTGTATGCAATTGTAAAGACTGTTCGATGTCACTTCAATGCAAGAGTACTGCCAAGTTTTAAAATGTGCGTGTTTGTTCAAAAATGTGTCTTTTTTTAGTTTTGTGAGGGAATAAAACGAACAAAATTAACACAAAATTTGTAAAAAGATAAGCCCAAAATTGTGTTTGGCGCTCTTCTTCTCATTTTATCGTTTTTTTTTCAGAAAAAAGATAGCCCAAAAGACGAAAAAGCGCCCAATCTGGCAACCCTGCCTTTTACTATTGCGCACCCTTCAAAGTTTATGAAAATCTTTGATCGTATAAAGTGTGGTGAACCGCGCGGAGGGTTTCAAGTTTGACCTCATTAAGGTAGACCTCATTCGTTCGGCCATTTATTTGTGCTATTGCAAACATTGTCTATGGTTTATGGTTGGAACATAAGCTTAAGGTGGAAAGATAAGATGAGATAGAGAAGTCAATGCCGTCATGCATTATAAGTAGGGAAGAATCAATATTTTTTTTTTTTAGTGACCACGCGTAAGTTCCAGACACTTTTAAGCAAAGAATCCGACCGGATATAAAAACGTAACCATCTTAACAAGTGAACTTTACCTATAAATGTACCAAGCCGAGCAATGTGCTTATGCGCCATGTGTTAATGAAAAACAAATGCTTAATGCGGACAACTTTCTAAAAAAAGCAGCGTAGGCAGCAAACAATTCTCAATTCTATTTAAAGTTTTCATTCTCAAATTAAAACCAATTGACACAGACAACGGAAAGGAAAAAATCTCCAATTTAAGTAAATATCATCAACAACAGTAATTGAGTGTACAAAGTGGTTAGCATTTATTTGAGAGCAGTTTTTGAGTGAGTCGACCATCGTTTGGCTAGTGGGCCTTAATTAAATGACAGTCCTGTCTCTGGTCTTGGAATTTAAATGATTTCGTGTTTTCTTTGTTTTTGTTTATTTTTATTTCATGTGAGGTTTGTAGCTCTCCTTCCTACAATAACTTCAACCAGCATGCAGTGCTGCAGAATCAGCCGAGCATGATCAAAGTAAACAGACGCCTTTACGTCGGAATGTACTATAGCTAAAAGTCCTCTATGCAACCATTAATTAGGCAGTAAGTGGTGACTTCTGTGAAAACCTAAATTGATGTTTGCTATTAATTGTGTTTCAGTAAATTGTGACAAGTGGCTCGTGTTTAAAATGATCTGCCCCTGAAGATTTATAGGGACATAGTTATGCAAGCAGTTGTGTTGTCGATTAAAACGGGACAGAGTTTGCTGACACCAATGGACAGATGTATAATTTCTGCAATATTATGCATACTATTATACAGCAGGTAAGATAAATTAACATACAAAAATAAAAAACGTTTGTAACTTTTCTTCATAGGCAGCTACTAATGCAAAAAGCAAACAATTTATCTGACACAAAAACAACCGTCAGTCGTGCCGCCAATCGAGCAAGAGAGAAAGTGTGTGAATTTTGTGTCTGCGATGAAGGGAAATAGCAACTAGAAAATAAATACCAACGGTGCGTGTATATATGCAAAAGAAGACACCTAAGGATTGTCCATATAGACATCGCTCAGTACTCCGACAGACAGACAGGCAAGACACAGGCAGTTTGTTGGTTGATTGACCAGCAAGGCAGCGAACTCATTAATTAGAGGTAATTTGTAAACCGTTTCCACGAAGTGGTACTCAATACGATTTCAGTTAAATTCCAAGTACCTACTCAATGGCGAAGCAACACTGATTTGTAGAGGTATGTGCGATACAGCCAAAATAGGGCAGGGTAATTAAAATCAGCAATTTGTAGCACAATGTATGGAAACTTATAAAGTGTTGGTTATCGAGCTATCGATCCACTTTTGATTCGTTCATCGATGTTGGTAAAATCTGATATCACAATGTTTGTGTGAATTTGTGTTAAACCAAAGAACAAATTACATAAATGAATGTTGACCGCATTTACATCGAAGATTCAAATAAATTAATCAAAGAAAATTTGCCTTAGTCTTTAATTTATTGTACGGATCACAATAGCTTATTCTGTAAGTTAAAAAAAAAAAAAAAAAAATGATTGCGAAACGATTTGTACGACCGTAAGTATCCTTCAATTAAGGAAGAGCTGGTCCTGGTTGTGTGCGTTGACCGATTGTCAACGGATGCAGATTGTATTCAAACAAATACTTGACCACAAGGAAATTTACCGGCTTTGCGACAATGGCGAATTCAAATTACAATTAATTATGGTGGCTGGTCTAAATTGACCGCCAGATTCCATTATCTTAAAATGACGTAAAACAGCTGTGCAAAATATAGTGGTATTGTGGTAGTATGTGTAAATCTGAAAAAATATCGATATCTGCAAAAAGTGATCCGAATGGACAAAAAGATTGATTTGTGTGCCCAATGGAAAACGACATTACATGTTCAATAATAAATGTATGTGGCGAGCAGTGGCGTGGCGTGAACATTTTCAAGTGGGAAGTCGAAGCAAAATTATTAATCCCATACAAATGTAAAAAACCTTACATCTGTTGAAACAAAACCATACATTGAACATTTGCAAATTGGGTTCACAATACTCAATTGACTTAAGTCGTGCACTGCAATCAGTCAACTAAATTTTGAATGTAAGCCAAAACACTTACCCTTACCTACCTCAACAAACTACCTGCCAGGACAATGAAATCGAATAGGTAGGTATCGAATAACTCGAAGAAAAGCGTGTTATTTTGTTCACAGCCACATCCAGCGTTACCTCTGAAAATTTTCAGAAAGAGTCCCGACAGAAAAAATGAGTCCCATAGTAATACCTCTGAAAATTTGTATAAAGAGTCAAAAAAGAGTCGCATTTCGATCTAGGCTTTCTTAATGCGCGCTCAATGGACTTCGATCTTCGAGTTCGAATACCCTTATTATGATAACAAAAAACGTACTGCTGAATTAAATTCGAGCCAGGAACCCAGTCTTCTATTTGCTTATTTTCTAGTAAGTTGAGCGTCGAAAACCTTAAATCGGTTGGTAAGTTTATTTTTGGTCAAGGCCAATTTTGATTACAAAATCGTACAAATTTTTGAACAAATCAACGACTAAAACAAAGACAACACAGAAATATAATCCATTCAATGCAGTAATTTCCAGTTTCCATTTCTCATTCCCATATCCATAATGTTTCATGCATTTATTCTTTGTAATTTTACACATAAACGTAGAATGTAGGTTTTCTTGCACAAAGCCATTGACAAAATGAATGAAGCTATCCAAATACAAGTAGGTAGTCAAATAAATTTTACAAAATGACTCTACGAATGGGGCATAATTTTATGATTAAGTTACAGAAAAGGAGTCCGATTTCACTGATTTTCAAAAAGATGAGTCCTGGAGTCCGGGCGTTCAAAAAAGAGTCAAAAGGACGCTAAGGCGTCCCCAAAGGTAACGCTGGCCACATCCCCGTTCGCCATGCGCAATATTGTCCATACACAGTACTCAGCGAAAAAAAAAAAAAAAAAGATACATACACACAAAATGTTCATTCAAAAATAGTCAACTGAGACTGAGAATAACTCGAAGAAAAGCGCGTTATTTTCTACATAACGAAGTGGGTGTTGAACAAAGAGGTGTCAAACACAGTGTTCAGGAAAGAAAAAAAGAGATAACAAGTAAATGATTCTCAAAATCAACTATCCAGTGAGAGCTTTAATAACCCGACTCCCGACACATTTGGGGTTACCTAACCTTCGCGCTTCGCTTTGTCGTGACGATGACGATGAAAATGGATTCACACAATATTTACTTGATGGCTTACGTGTGTGTACCATTTGTGAATATAAAATTCATTTGGTAGGGTTTCATGTACCTATATTTAGTTTTTGGTAGATAGTGTTGACTGGTGGAAATTAAAAAGGGAAGTCGGTAGGAATCGGGTTATATGGACGCCACGCCACTGGTGGCGAGCCACGTGTCTCTGTACCTCGAATTGAGCGTATTGATTTCATTTCCTTCGAATTTTTGCAATTTTGTCTCATCAAAAGACAACAAAGTATTCCCGAACATCATTGCTAACCACAATAATAACAAATGGTTGAGTACAATTTTAGCGGATAGATGTGGATGACTTAAACTAATTCAGGATCAGCAGATCCTTGGTAGGTTATCTGCATTCTTTCAAATCTATTGGCAACCAACTATTCAACTGAAATCTAAACCAGCCAAAACTGTGCAATGGAATGGGTTTGGTGATAATAAAATGGGTGATCAATGGGGATCAAAGAAGGAAGTTCTCATTCCGAGGATACCGAGGATCCCAACCGATATGCCCCTTCCCCTTGAGTTTAAACATTATTCAATTTCCGATTCGTCTTGCATTCACCCATTCATGACGATTAACAAATCACAAGTTGAGTGTTTGTGGTCTGAAATTAGAAAATACATGCTTTTCTCATGGTCTATTGTACGTGGCATATTCAATTTAGTTATATTCACGTGTCGGCAAACCATCCACTTTATTTGTTCTTCCGCCTGATAACAAACCGAAAAATATTGTGTATCACAAGGTCCTTCAGTGCAGCTAAATACATAGCTTCATCAAAGCAATTGTCTTACTGACAGGCCATTGAAATACTTGATTTTTGTACTTTTATTGAATTTGTATTTCCTAATGATCTATTGAACTTAATTAAAATAATAAATTAAGTTTAGTTAAAAGGTATCATTAAATTCATTGACCGTGAGGCGGTAAGAAGTTCGCCGGGCTAGCTAGTCTTTTGGTGATAAAAATTGTTTGGCAGACGAAATATCTTATTTTGTATTAATATTGTAAATTAATTGTACTTATTAATAAATAAATAAATAAATAGTTGTCGCAACAGGTCCGGAGGGACCCTAGGCCTAGCTTCTCACAACCATTCGTTTTGTCTGAGTTTTTCATTTTTGGAAGTAATGGAAGGGATTTACAATTTTATGCCGACTCTAAACTAATTGAGAAGCTCTTTCAAGACATTTATACTCTCGGATGTTTGTCAGACGTTCGCGTGAGGTAGCGCATTGGTAAAAACCCTAAGTTGGAATTCGGGTTTTTACTTATTAATGAATATTAATAACAATAATATATTTTTTATGTGCTACTTTTCGATTTAAAGTATAGCCAGAATAGTCGGCTCTGCGAAATAAGGCCCCAAAAGAAAAATGAAATAAGGCCCCAAAAAATTATACAGGAAACAGCAACAACGATTTTTAATAGAATTTGGGGTGTTATTTCCTTTTTTGGGGCCTTATTTCTTATTGAAAATTGGGGGACCCCAAAAGAAGAAATGAAATAAGTCCCCAAAATTTTTTTTTTATTATCAATTGTTACCCTCCTGATATGGAATGCGTATGGGGTAAGTAAAGTAAGTAAGAAAAGTAGTTTTCATTATTTTTAATTCATTTTCATTATTTTTTTTTAGCTTCGATCTCAGCAAAGCAAAGCAGGAATTTCAGCACGCAATTACAACAAATACTGTGATTCCTCGAAGTGTCAAGTAAAGCGTAGTTGTTGGAGTTCCCAAAGAGTGAACTTCACATAGGTTTGAAGAATGGTTTGCACATGTCGTAAACAAAGCTTTTGGATTAATTTGCCGAATTCATTTTTGAGCTCCTCCAAGCATATGCGCAATATTCACAGCATTTTCATTTCCGTAAGCCCGGCAAAAGTTAACTTCAAGTGTATATTGATTGAGTTGCTTTAAGATATCGTCGGTAAGTTCTTTGGCAGTCTTTCCATAGATGCAGGAAAAAACCTTAGAAAGGATTCTCTCACCTCCCTCACGTATCTCCGCATGGTATACGAAATTGCAAGGCACCTGTGGCGTAGTCTTTAACACAAAGCCTTGAACTGATAAATTTAAAACAAAATGTCGAAGTCTTATATTGCAGGTTTGTTTTGAATAATTTGTTAATGGTTTGTGAAAAACGCGAACTAGTTTTGTTTGCCAAATCATTTGGTGATGATTGATTTATTTTTCTGTTGTCGGACATTGTATGAAATCATAGGCTTGTTGGACTATTATGTTGACACTTATTACTTATAAGAATTAGTTAAAGAAACAGTTGATTGATGAATGCCAAGAATTTCTCCGAGGTCAATGTAAACATTAATAATCCAATAGTTATTAAACTACGAATTATCGAGAGGTTTGTGAAGTGACCTAAAAGTTTGGATGTCCGATATACCTTAGGAAAGATTGCAATTTTCAGACATTTGAAAGACCTAATGAAGATACTTAATATTTTTTAGCAAATGTTTAAAATAGCAGACACGTGCAACACGTGAACACGAAAACACCACGAAAACGACTTCCATTTGTTGGATTGTTGAAACAAACACACATTTTGCAATATTCAGCAAATTCAGCACAACAGCTGACCGAACAAATGTCAAGATTCACAACTAAAAATCATTTTCCACACTTACTTGATTTGCTAATAGTATATTTTTAAATGCTCTGAATTCATTTTATTTGTTAATTAATGTGATCGAAATTGGTAACCATTGTAGTTTGTACCGAAGTTTAACGACTAGTGTCTCACAGCTGATTGAAACGTCAAACAAAAATAGGTTGGTACTCGGTGTGAACGCATCAACGAGTTTTCGGTGCGATGTGAATAGGGCATAAGAGTATTTAATCATGGATCTTAATGCTATGTTGCAAACGGGTACACACAAGCCCAATCGAATTGCAGTTTTTGCCGCAGAATATTTTACCTCGAACTAAATTGGAATATATGATTGCAATAACAAAATCTCTATAAACTGACTGATTATCGGAGACTATACCAGGACAAATAAATAAATAAACCTAAGCATCTGTCAGCAATCACGGGCAAGGCAGTAAATTAGCTGCTCCTATGTGTATTTGCGCTGACAAGTGCGGCTCCAAACAAAATTGTAGCATACCCCTACTACAGCCAGACAAAAAATAGAAAAAAAACGCGGGGTAAAAGAGAAATTATGTTTAATTGAATTTCCGGCTAAATACTATTTTTATACGATTTGATGCGGGCCTGATAGATGCCCATTGTTCATTGATTTAATGCAACCAGCCGAACTGCAGCAGCAACAGCACACAGAGACAGAGTAGTAGTATAGGATCCATGGCCAGGCCCGTACAGTGTATTTGTACTTGCAGTCATTCGTGCGAACGACGTTAACGACGTCGAGCTCGAGTCCACTGTCGCCTGAATGCTGAATGTTTATTTATGAGAACCAGATGCCTATAGTTGTTATGGAATAGACAGAAGTTTGGCATGATGAATGCGAATTTCTGCATAGATTTCGAGTACGCAACGTGGAGTGATTCGCGAATGTGGTACCATGGAGTGGCAAGCTATTTGTGTCGTTGTTGATGCGCGAATTCGTTCTTAAATTGATTGGCAGGTATATTCACTGTTCATTGTTTTTGGTAATTATTTCATGTTTTATGAACGCGATCGGGCTTAGTTTGAAATGTAAATGACATTAAGTTCAATATATGTGGATAAAGAGATATTAACAATTTAAGTGTCAAGATTACTTAATATTTGCAGCTAAATTTGTATTTGTGGGCGAAAAATAATAAATAAGTGATGCAGGAGATGTTATGTATGAAACTATTTTTGAGCGCCTTCGGCGTTCGTTTTTTTTTACATTCAGGCATTCAGGTATTAGCTGTGAAAAGATATTTCATTCTCTTTGGTAATACTCTCAAGAACGTTTCGAAAAGATACCAAACTTATACAACATTTATTTTGATGTGAAACCTCCATTGGCGTGCCTTGGGAGTAAAATTGGCTCGAATGAGACGGAAATTCTGGCGTGACGGCGGAAATTGGCCTGTCGCCATCACTACGCCGCCGCTCTCCACTCCTAAACAACTACAAGGTGGGCCCGAAGTTCTTCCCTATTGTAAGATGCCCTTATTTTTGCAAACGGCCCCCAATTACAAATCTGTTTTGACATTTGTGGACTAGACAGATGTAGAATACAAGTGCACAAGCCATGGAGCGATACACTCCCCAAGAACGCGGTGTCTATTTTTTTGCGTAACAATTCGTCTGTAGTGGTGGCGCAGCACGAATTCCATCGCCGATTCCACGGCCGTGCGACACCGACTGCGCAAACACTGCGCCATTTGGCCACCAACCTTGAAGAGTATGGGACCACACGAAACGTTGCCAAGAGTGGCCGGCCCCGGAGCGCCCGTTGTGCCAAGAATATCGCCGCTGTTGACGAGGATGTCGAGCTGTCGCCGGAAACATCGACCAGACGCCGTGCCTCGCAATTAGCCATCAGCCGGTCGTCCCTAAGGCGAAGTTTGGTCAAACAACTGCGCATGTTCCCGTACAAAGTCCAGTCGGTGCATCAGCTGCTGTCTGTCGATCGCCAAACGCGTGTAAACTACGCCCAAGCCATCCTCAATCTCGAGGACGAAGTGGACGATTTTTCGACCAAAATCATAATGAGCGATGAGGCTCATTTCCACCTCAGCGGGTACGTGAGCAAGCAAAACTATCGCTTCTGGAGCACCGAAAATACACGACTAATGCACGAGGAGCCATTACACCCGATCAAAGTTACTGCAGGGTGCGCTGTTCACGCTGGAGGAGTCATCGGGCCATTTTTTTGGAGAACTCCGCTGGTCAAACGACAACAGTGGACGGTGCGCGCTATAGGGCCATGTTGACCGAGTTTTTTCTGCCGCAATTGGACGAATTAGGACTTGAGGTGATGTGGTTCCAACAGGACGGAGCTACGGTACACACTGCGCGAGCCACAACCGATATTCTGAAGGCGGCGTTCCCGGGTCGCCTCATCTCTCGTTTTGGCGATTTGCACTGGCCCGCAAGATCGCCAAATTTAACCGTTCCAGACTTTTTTTGTGGGTTTTTTTTGAATTCCTGTGTTTACGTGAACAAGCCCGAGACCCAAGAAGCCCTCAAGGACAACATTCGACACGAGTGCGAGAATCTGTCGCCCGAAGTTCTCGCCGAAGTGATGAAAATGCCATAAAACGAGCCCGTAGTGCAATCAATTGTGACGGCGCCCATTTGGCCGATATCATCTTCTCGACTTGACAATTAAAATTCTAAAGGTTCAAATAAACATAATCAAAAAAAAAAGGAATGGAAGTTTTTCATTTAGAGCAATCGAATGACTTCTTTTGGCCCACCTTGTACTACTGATTTCAATGATTTTTTTTGGACGAGTATGCGGTTGGTTCCAGTTTTAAAGATAGGATAGTTTAGGACCCGATAGCACTTTGTAAAAAAGATGGGCGGAAAATGAAAACGGGTGGTAGCACTTACCATTAAAAAAAAGACGAAAATCAACCGCTATTTATAAAGGTGTATAGTTAAAATTATTATTTGACATTTAGCACTTTGCGAAATGTGGGCGGGATTTAAAGCGAAAGGCACTGCCAAAACCGGGTGGGTACAGCTTTTTAAAAGAGACTGACGTCCGTATGTGCACTCATAGCTCGGGAATGGATCTTGCTTGGCGGATTAGTATTGGCCCAAGAAAGGACATATTCGAAAATAAAAGTTTAAGGGGATAAGATGGGGGTTAGGATAGAAAATCGGGTAGTATCACTTCCAATACAACAAAAATTATTTAAAATATTTAATTTTAAAATTTGTTTAGATGTTCCGGGCTTACAGCTACACAATTTGAAATTGAAAGTCGGCTCGGTTATAATTTTGATGCGCAACCTCAATACACCGAAATTTTGAAACGGATCGCGTTTGATTTCATTTTGCAGAATTTTGAGTAGAAAATTCAAAGACAAACATGCTAACTTCGCGGATTCAGCTCATTCAGAACGATTTGCCATTCGTATTTAAGCGTTTCAATTTCCCGATTCGCTATGACAATTAAAAAGTAGCAAGGACAATCGCTGGAATTTTGTGGAATCAATCTTGAATTCTCACGTTTCTCATAATGTCAATTGTATGAGGCGTAACCTTCCGCTTTATACATCGTGCCGTAAAGGACTTTATTGAAATAGCAGAAGGCTGACTGACACGAAGAGTAGAGAATTTGAGTAGCATGTGCTTGCTCGGAATTCTTATATTCATTACATTAAGGAATTTGGGCGGAAAAATTCGAGAACAAATCTCAAAAAATACAAAAATACAAAAAATGCTAAAAAACATCCGACATTTTTCTTAAAAAAAAAAAACGTCGTCGAAAATGCTAGATCTCGTATTTAAAATACCGGGATGGCATCAGTGGTGGCCACAACCATAGAGTTTCATATGTTTTAACTTTGTTTTGCCGCTCTGACGCTTGCCTCTAGTGCGTGGCCAAAAAAATTAAAAGATTAAAAAGGAAATTGGACAATTCATAACAAATTAAATTTCCATACAGGGATTTTTTTTATGTCGATGTGAATTTAATTGTTCAGTAGATAGTAGGTAAAGGCTTAAGACTTTTAAAATTATTAAATCGCTTAAGCTCACTAAGATGATGTTGCTTATTAGCATGGTTCTTGTTACTAGAATTTATTAACTGTCTGTCCATGTTAACATTTGAACAACATTCATATCATCAATGAATACCATAATGAAACGTGTTATTGTCAAGTTGGCAACATTCACATTAACATTCTAGTCAAACCTCCGTCTTATAGGGCATAAGCGTGTACTGATAGGTTAAAAATATTCAGCAAAGCGAATTCATCAGCTAATTAATAAACAGCTTAATGTAACCACTTAGAGCGTTATGTATGACACTGCGCGAAAAGACAGAAGAAAACGGAGTCACATAAATTTCCATATATGTATAACTAAAGAACTTGAAACACATTCAGTGGTGATAATTAAGCAAGACTAACCATGTGGTAGTTGCCAACAGTCAGATGGCAGTTGTTTTGTTACTGGGGAAGTTGATCGGGGGACTTAGGTTGACTGTGGTAAAAGTAAATTCTGAAGGCAGTTGACTTCTTGCACTAATACTATATAGGAGAAGTAAATGAATTTCCTCTTGATGATATTGAGCTCCAGAACAATTATCTAGATCTTGTCGAATGTGCAGGAAATCGGCCCTAGCGAGGTATCCGTCGGAACGGAAAATTCTCCGCAACGCACACTCTTTCGGAGGCTCAAATTCCATCCGAGGTGTCCGATTTCGGAAGAGAAATAAACTATTGCGATGGCGCACCGCACCGCACTTCAAATCGTAAACAAATTCCGCAACCAATTTCTGTCGGAGGATATCGGAACCTAGCTGTCAAAAATTTAACAAAAAAATGCACTTCATCGCACTTCAACGTAATTCACCGATATGCGTTACAAAATGTCGGAACAAATCTCCGAACAGTTGTTCGGAAGTATACCTCGCAGCAAAAATCTTCCGAATCGTATAAAATCGGAGAATTTTCCGTTCCGACGGATACCTCGCTAGGGTCGAATATGCTTTGAAAAGATTTGTAATGTTTACATAAACAACAAGATATCGGCAATGTAAAAAGAACGAAGCTTTAAATAACCCCTTAAGGACATTAGAAGTAAGAGGATTAATTGGATCTAATGGCTCCCTTGTGGAACACCAAAGGCAGTTACGAAAGAGGCGGCCCATTGCACGGATTGAATTGAGACTGAAGATAATTTGTTTAGACCGCAAGCACAGCTCGCCTGACAATGCACATTTTGAAGGATGCTGACCCAGAAAGGTCACAAAATGTCTCATTTTGTCAATTTGTAATGACCGGTAAGATCGCCCTATTTAAAGGCTCCAGACCTCTTGCTCGATGGTTTTCTTTTTAAACTAAGCGTCTATGAGAACAATCCACAAAACCCTTAAAGCTCTCAAAAAGATCATCCATCAAGAGTGCGAGAACTTATTGCCTTAAGCTTTCGCCACAACGATTGAAAATGCGGTAAAATGAGCCAAATGGTCATGAACAGTAGTACTAGCGTGCTCCCAGACTTTAAAGACAGTTTTTCCATTTTTTTTTATCGGGAAAAGCTTCAGTTTTCCCATAAATTAAAAAAAAATCCACTGCAAATCTGCACTTGTTTTCAAAAATTTAAAAACTGAACTGGTTTTATGAACAACTTTAAAATAAGCATATCACATAAATATATCTCTATATATAAAACAAAGTTGCATCCGTATGAACGTCCATAACTCGGGAACGGATAGTCTGATTTGAGTTATATTTTCTTTGTTGTGTTTGTCTACGCCTAAGGAAGGTTCATACGGCGGGAAAATTGGAAAATTTTAAAAGGAAATTGGAAAATTATTAAAAATGTATTTTCCATACATTTCATACGGGGAATTTTATTATTTTAATAATAATAAAACTAATAATTTTAAAAATAACAAAAATAATAAAATTCCCCGTACAAAATGTACGTAGGTGTTTTCCAATATCCTTTTAAAATTTTCCAAATTAAATTTGATTTCAATATACAGTGAGATTGTGTTTGTCAAAAATTCCATATGAATTTAATTAATTAGTAGATTTTCTCACGGGCAAAACCGGGAGGGAACAGCTAGTCTTCTATCTATATATATAATTCTTTCGGGGTGAAACTCGATGATATTATAACTCCATAACCCCTGGGACGATTTTGATGATTCTTTTTTGGTTTTGTTCGTATTGTTGTATATCAGGTTTCAGAAGAGAGAAAATTCCGGAAAACCGCCGTGCGGTCCTGATTTGGCATCCAATAATTCTTCCTATTAAATATTTATTTTGACTTTTCTATCTCAAAAATGACTTACTATGGGCGGATTTTTTAGTAGATCGATAAAATAACCACTGGGCCAATTTTCATGATTCTTCTTTTGTTTTGTTCGTATTGTTGTATTTCAGGTATAGGTAAGGTTTCCTAGACGATCGGGACTCGCCGGGATTGTCCAGATATTCTAAGCGGTGTCCAGAGTCCCGGTGAAAAATGAATTGTCCAGTCAAAAGTCCCGGCGAAACTTATTTTTCAAATTCCATGATTTATTGAAAAAAGTGTATGTATTTCCAATTTCATAAAATTACAACATAAAAAAATTCAATCACTGTGAAATACTTTTAATTTAAAAATATAAGAATTTGACTAAACTCATCCACTCAACGAAATTGCAATCACTTTCAAACATTGGCACATTTGTTCGAACAGCTTGACTCAATGCGATTCGATCGAAGTCCATTTCTCGCTCCAGTTCTCGATTAAGTGCGTCTTGCATTGAACATTTTATTTGAAGTGTCACTACTCGATTTCTATCCAGTTTCTTTTTTTTTTTTTAAGTGTATTTCCCCATACAAACTTTCATAACCTCTTTCATCCCCTCCAAGTTTTGTTTTCGCGACAAAAAGTAAATAAAAACCTAATATACAGCAATACGAACAAAACAAAAAAATAATTATGAAAATCGTCCCAGGGGTTATAGAGTTACATGATCATCGAGTTACACCCCGAAAGAATTATATATGTAGAATATGTTGTTGTCAAAGGCGCTAGGTTTGATTAAAAATACTTTGGTCAAAGGTTGAAATTGGGTTTTATTTCGGCCTTTGGCTGATGTATTTTTAGACCCTAGGAGCGACTGAACTTCGTTGCTTGACTATAACATTATATGAATATGAAGAGAAATGTGATTGAAATCTTTGTTTGTTTTTGTTTTTGTAATTCTTTTTTGTTTTTTTTATTGAAATAAATACGCTTATTTGCACATTAATAAAACAAATTATTTCCCTTTTTTTCATTAATAAACAAAAATAAAATAGTCGAAATTTGAAATGTCCAGACGAGTCCCGGAATTTCAACATAATGTCCAGATATGTACTGATTTCGAACTGGCAACCCTAGGTATAGGCTATCCTAAACGATAGGATACTTTTCGACCCGATAGGTGGCGCTTTGGCGATCTCCAAGACCACTCCACCGATTTTAATGAAATTTTGTGGATGTATATTGTTCGTTCCCACTTGAAGGATGGAATACTTTTCGACCTTATAGGTGGCGCTGTCGTCGATTTCCGAAACAGCTCTACCGATTTCATTGAAGTTTTGTGCATGGGTATGGTTGGTTCCAGTTTGAAAGACAGGATAGTTTTGGACCCTATAGGTGGTAAACTATCCCGCAAAACATAAGTGGGATAGGAAGATGTGGCACCTCCCATTTAAAAATAAAATCAAACGCTATTTTTAAAGCTGTATAATTAAAATTATTAATGGACATTGTCCAAATAAAGCACTTTGAGAAATGTGAGCAGAAATTAATATGAAAGATACGGACAAAGCCGGGTGGGTTGGGTACAGCTATATATATGAAGACTGACGTCCGTATGTGCACTCATAAGTAGGGAACGGATCGTTGCATTGGTCCAATTAAGCTACTTTCTGTCGTGAAAACAAAACTCTATGGGTATAAGATTGGGGATAGAAGTTTGTATAGCATTTTGAAAAAAATAAACTTCCAACACAACAAAAATTATTTAAAATTTTTAATTTTTAAATTCTTTGACTGTTGCGGGCACAATTTTAACAATTTTAAATCGAAAGTCGGCTCAGTTATAATTATGTTGCGCAACTTCAATGCACCGAAACTTTGTAACGCATCGCGTTTGATTTGACTGTGAAGAACCTCAAATGAGAAGAAAATTGAAAGGCAAACGTTCTCATTCCACAGGTTCCGATTAAATTCCGAATGATTTGCCATTGGTATTTAAGCGTCTTCAATTTCCTGTGTGCGTCTCGCTTTCGCTATTCCAATCGCTGGAAATTGGTGGCATCAATCTTGAATTCCCATGTTTTTCACATCGACAAGTGTTGTGGCGTGGCAACGTGTTAGCAAACCTTCCGCTTTGTACGTTGCGTACCATAAATAAAGGACTTTAGTGAAAAAGCGGAAGGTTGGTCGACACGTCAATCATCGCGGTTTGAATGAAACACATCAACATTGCTAAAGGTACTTCAAATATTTCTATTGAAAAAGCATAAGTTGTGAACAACGAATTTGAATTGATCGAATTACGTAAAGCAGCATGTGCATTTTGCATGCTCGAAATTAGTATTTTCATGACATTAACGAATTTGGGCGGAACAAAGTTCCATATAATAATATGCTTTTCATAATAAATGCATAGATGCACAAAAAGTCGACCGTTGACGTTCGATGGGCTGTTTTCTTTCATGTTTAAGATGAACAATTCATACTTTGAAATTCGTTCGTAAAGAAAATAAGCTTTAATTTTATTTTTAATCATTTTACGTCTCACAGAGATTTTTTTTTATTTTTTCCCCTTTTTTTTAGCTTGTCCCTTTTTTCCCCCATTTTTTATTCAAAAAGCGACAAAACTGTACAAAATTTGCACTCACCTTGGAACCACGAGTTGGTGATGGCGGCCACTTCACCGATATTATTTTGTATGTTTAGTCAAATAAATTATCAACTCGAGACTTTCAATTCATTTTAACACTTTATTTCAATTCTTTTAACTAGTAGTCTTAACTTACGCAGGCATCGTACAAAACTTTAAGGTCCAAATACATATGTAGTAAAAAGGAAAATTATAAAAAGATGTCGTTTTATTTGAATGATATAGCAAAACAAAATCCGCGAGCATTGTAGGGCCACCCTGTATTTATTATTACAAGGGAAAATAAATAATTTATTATTATATCTAAAAAACATCGGCATCGTTTGAGGGATAGAAAAAGAAGACATGAGCGAGGCAACTATCAGTCATAGTTGATCATTAAAACCCGATGCGGGCACAGCAACCCAAATGGGGCCGAAGTACTTGTTTGAAAGCCATCACTTCCTGATTTTCTTATGATTTCATTTTGAATCCGTACACAAATGTTACTCGTGTTCATACTTTTCTGTGTTCACATGCAATTATGCATTTTCAAATAAGGCACAAAGCCATTCCCAATTGATGTCTCGAATAAGTGACAAAACACTTGCGATGTGTGGCGTTTGCGTTTTGCATTTCCCAAAAGCCTCATCAATTTTCTTTTAGATAATTTAAATGCTCAATAGAAAAACTATTCAAACATAGCCGCGCACTGTGAATTTATTGCACAATTGGGCAGAGCGATTAAAAAAATCCAAACGAACAACAGCATATTTGTATAGAAATTAAAAACAACTCTCCACCGTAAAATTTTCCGTTCTTTCCAAAATAGACACTTAACGACATTTGCTCGTACGTCACCAGTCCATATATTGAACTAATCCATTTTATATGCAAATTTACGTCTGCACCTGGATGGATATCCAACAATATTATCACAAGTCATCAAATTTCTGAAACAAAAGTCGATTTATTTAAGCAATAATCAAAATTGCCAAGCGGTATACATTTCTGAGCAACCCAATTCGGTTCCAATGGCCAATGGAAGACTTTTGTTTGAAAAGCTACCGCGTTAGTCTGAATAAAAATAAGAGTGAACCCTGTTGTTGGCTTTTATTAGTTGGTATATTCCAAGCCCCCCACCGAAGTCGAAAGTGGACATTGTCTGGTGGACAAAAAATATACGTCGTCGCAAAGACACCAAACTTAATGCAAATTGAAACAATTATGGAGGTAGTCAGGACAAAAAGAAAAAAGAAAAAACGAAACACTCTCAACAATAGACTCCAACAACCGGAGTAGCCTTTTCATGATGTTCAGCAAGCAAACATATACAGTGGTAATGGGACGATGGGAATAAAAATGAGAAAAGGAATACCCATAGAAATGATTCACATTCCATTGTTCTGTTCGCATTGTGGATTTGGTTGCTCGGCAAAGAAAAGGTTTACTCGCTTTTTTCCCTCGCCAATAAAAAATAAGTATAATGGGAGTAAACAGGATTGTTAGAGAGCGGAGAACGGCAAAAACGAATGAAAGAGATATAGGGATAGGGTATAACGCGTTATACAAAAAAAAAAAAAAAGGATATTCGCACAGGATACATCAATCGAGCAGCCGGAAGTATGGGTGGGTTTCCGACGAACGAGAAAATTGGTTTTGATAGACAAAACAGACACCACTATTTACGAATGCGTAGATGTGTAACACAAGGGGAGAGTCCTTTTCAAAAGTTCCCTTAAAGTGTTTGGCATAATTGTTTTGGACCTAGGACAAAACTCACCTACACCTTCTTAAGAGTCTTTCATTAGCGACTTGCCAACTTCAAACTTTCAGTGTGAACGCACCCTTAAATCGATTACCGATGTGTCAATGTCAAAGTATTCAGTAAATTCATCATTTTTATCGTGGTGTAGGAACAACGTTTACAAATAATTAAAATTTACTACCGAAATTCAGAGTCGGTGGTCGCAACTTTAAGAGCGTTAACGCGAATTTTCGGCCGTAGTTCTCGCCCCAGTTGACAAGCCATTCATAGTCTAGAAACAAAATTTGACTCAGAATATTCGCTGCTTGATGTTGCCGTGCCAGTGAGACTACATTTTGCCCGAAATATGGAGAATATTGGCGTCGACGAGCTAAATCAGTCAATTTTACGGCGTTCTCAAGTATTGGGCCTCTCCCAGACCAAATTAATGCGAATTTTGCGCAATAGTCTTGGCCTAAACCTTTACAAAATCAAGATGACTCAAGAACTAAAGCCGCTTGTTCATATGAAGCGATGTACGTTCTCAAACTGGGATCAGGACATGATGGAAGAATATGAAGAATTTCATCTTAGAATCATCTTCAGTGATGGATTTCAGCTCGGCTTCGTCAATAAGCAGAATATGCGTTACTGGGCAGGTGAGAAGCTGAGAACCCTCATGTGCTTCATGAAACAGCGGCAGCAATACCAACTGGTGTTTACGCAAATAAATAAATAAATAGTTGGCGCAACAGGTCCGGAGGGACCCTAGGCCTAGCTTCTCACAACCATTCGTTTTGAGCGAGTTTTTTCATTTTTGGAACGAATGGAAGGGATCTACAATTTTTATGCCTACTCCAAACGTCTAATTGAGAAGCTCTTTTAAGACAGTTATACTCTCGGATGTTTGTCAGCCGTTCGCGAGATTTGGCGCAGTGGAAAAGACCCTAGGTTGGAATTTGGGTTGTTGCAGGATTCGATACTGGGACGCAAGCATATAGTTAAAACTTAGGAGCACTTTCTAGTTCAGGCTTCCTTCTTTCGGTTCTGTACATTGATTTTGTTAGATAAGATGTTTCACTTTAGCAGCAACTTATCAGTTTACAAGCATTTTTTAAACGTTTGCACCCAAACCCCAGTTCCACTTAATGATTGACATAATATTTTTTTTAACATAATCATTTGCAAAATTATGTCACTATTTGGGCAAAAATTTCTGAAGTCAATGCCATTTTATTGACGCAAACAAAATATATTGATAACCGCATAGGAACGCATATATACACAATGCTATCATCCACAATGGTAATCCGATAAAATTTCCCAAATTATTTATTTGGGATAATATTCCTATGCATTAAAAGCTTAAAAGGGGTCAGGATTGAATTATATGTACCATCGTACCAGCCCGGGATTCCGGTAAACGGGTAAATTTGGTTAAGGCCATAATTACATTCAACTTTAACCTACGAGATTGGGGATTTAAAGTTGAAATTTGTTTCTAATTAATGTAATCCTGGTAACGTAGTACATGTAAAATAAGTAAATATAAAAATAGTTGACGCAACAAGTCCGTATAGGACCCTAGACCGACAGTAATCGTTTGTTTGCGGGAGTTTTTATTTTTATTTTTATTTTTGGGTCGAACGGAAGTATACAAAAATATTGTAAATACCAAATAAATAAAATAAATATTGGATGTGAGTGGCTTATATAAGTCGCAGACAGGTAGATTTCATAATGAAAATTGCAGGAAAGAATGGTCCATCAATAATCCTCTTTCAATAAGCATATTTTTAACAAAGATGAATTTTCAATACGCAATTAGAACAACTACTCTTTTATTGACACTTCTGAAATTCGCACTTATCTAAGGTGGAAGGAAGAAGGTGGAAGTGACTTGGGAGCGCCAGGGGAAATGTATAGCTTATGTTGACACATTTCTGGTGGGACGTATACTTATTGATGTATTATTTCCACCGCATTCGTAATCATTTTTCTTAGCGAGCGAGTACTAAGAGAACGTGAAATTAAACTAAATGGAGAGACATCAAAATATACCAGATTATAACACTTTATCAAAAATGTTTACGGAAGTATACAAAATAGGTTTTCACTCTGTAATTTTTTGAGGTTACAATTCTCGAAAAAAGGGATATTTTACTAGAACTGCGAGCAAATTATCGTACTCTACTTTACTAAATGGGCTAACCACCTAAATAAAGCACTTTCACTTTACAACAAACTTATTTAAAACACTTTTCTTGACATTATTACAGCTTTAGGGTTAAAATACACTTTTGGGTTATTCATCTGATACGGCAGTATATACCAGAGACAATACTGAGACCCCCAACTTCGGCCGATTTCCCGTTACCTTGCCTACAAGCAATACTTGTACGCAGTGTACACAATTTATTGCGCTAGTATTGATACATAGAAATTCGTATTGACAAATGTCACGAAACTTCTACACACCAACACACCCTCAAAAAATATCAACAACTTCCGGTGACTTCCGGTGTCGGCAAAGTTGCTGCCAGCGTTCATAGAATGTTGTCCGTTAAATTTGAAATTATTCGTTACGCGTGAATAGTATTTTATTTTAGGAATAAGTGAACTCTTTCTGAACATATTTATGAAAAATGATTACTGCAGAATGGTTGTAGGAAAATAAAAATAATTTGAACAATTTTTCTTCTGTTATTTAAGAAAAATGTACACATGAAATCGAAGTAAATCTTATACCTTTAAACGAGCAATTCTTGTATATATATATATTTCTGTGATCTCGGAAACGGCTCTAACGATTTCGCTGAAATTTGGTATATGGGGGTTTTCGGGGGTAAGCAATTGATCTAGATTAGTCTTATTTTTGGGAAAACGCGTGTTTTCGAGTTTTCATGCGTTTTGAGCTTATTTTTCTGACTTTACTGCCTTTTACTCGCCATTACACAAACAATTCTTAATCAATGCAAACAAAAAAAATACGTAGGAGAGCCAACACTTTAATAGTTATTTCAAGCCATCAATCAGCTTTCTATGTCCTCTAGAAGCTGAGCTACAACCTAAAATCTAACACGAAAAAAATAAATTTATTTTCTCAAATCGAATATTATCAGCAGCCGCGGTTCTTGATCGTTGTTCTGCTTTGGGGTGGTTTTGTGGCGCACATCGCACAAGCACGTTCATATGAAAAAAAAAACAGCGACAATGTCTTTCTGAGGAAATGCGCAGATGGATGATGACGTGTGGTGTGGTGATGGACGGATGGTGGATGGTGGTGTATAAATTGAGTTCAAGATTTTTCATTTAATGGTTGTTATAGTGAATACGTGGCACTCGAACGCATGGGCGTAGTATACCTGTTACAGGCCAGCGCGACCGTTAGCAAAGAGTAGCGTCCTCATTATTTCATTTACTTGTTTTAGTTTGATTTGATAATACACATATAATTTAATAGGGTAGTATTTTTGAAGTGAAACTTCTAATGCGACTTCCAACATTTCGTATCATACTTTAGTTATCAGTACCTGGGCGACCAATTGTAATTTCAAAAACAATACAACTTAAAAAAAAATATATGTAAACTTGAACACATAAAAAAAAAGAAAGAAAAGTAAGTCACCGAGCAGGATTCGAACTCGTAACACTCGTTTCTTGCCGTCCGCGTCATAGTAAAAGGAAAGAAGTAAGACATCTACCGGCATTTAGGCGACATACATTTTTTTATACCTATGTTCATGTTTAAATATATATAGGTATTTTTTAATTTGTATTGTTTTTAAAACTACAATAAATAGTAATAACCGAGCAAAGCTCGGTCACCCAGATATTGATATTTAAAAGCGGAAAATACACAACAATGTTTGTCCTAATATGTTTCTAGTATATATATTAATCTATATCTATACTAATCGCCTTTTGAAAATTTATAATAATCAACCAATAGCATTCAGTTATCTTAAAATGTCGTATTCCCGAACTCTATCACATTCCCCCATGGTTGGTAGCTGTTGGCAGCATTGATTTTATATTTTTTGTATGTTTTTACATGTCACACGGATTCGAAATTGACAGAACACCGATAGGAAAACAAAATGGCGAATTTGAAAAAAAAAACTGAGGAGGCCAGCGGCAAGAGGATTGTGAGTTGGGGGTCTCAGTATTGTCTCTGGTATATACAGTCGGACCTGTCTAAGTGGGACCTTGCTAAGTGGAATACCTCTATTAGTGGGCCTAATTCTGGCGCACCATCATTTTTTTTTTAAAACAACTCTATAAGCGAAACTTTTTCCACCTCTATAAGTTAAACTTATATTTTATAAATTAAATGCTGTAATTTGACCAGACTTGCAAATTTATTTATTTTAACCTCGTAAGTGAGACAGACTTGCAACAAAAATCCTAAATTTTCGCACACAATTTTATGTAAAACACATATTTGCTCTACCTGGATAAGTCAGAAACTGGGGAATTGGAAGTGAGACTGAAATAAATGCCCAATGATTCCAATTAACCTGGTTCGACTGTATATTAAATAACAATGTGAGTATTTGTAAGTTGAAGCTCTCAGTAACAGGCAATTGTCGCTAATCGCAAGTTGTTGTTCGAGAGTTGTAAGCGCTTACTGTACTATTTTCAAACTCTCACACTTTACAAGATTTTTGAGTACAAATCAAAGTTTAACAGCAGTTTCTGTTTTTTAATCTGTTAGGACATGATTTTATTTTTGACTACCTCTTGGTACCTGGTCATTTGTGACGATCATAACTTGGTTTTTAACGTTTTATTTAAATCGAAAATGGATTTTTCGAGATATGAGGAGTTTTTAAAATTAGCGTTTTCGGTGATTCGAATTGAAAGTTAAGCACGGAATCATTTTGGAAACATAACATTTACTCTAAGTTAGCATTTTGGTCAAAATCGTTAGTGGGGTCTTCAGTTAAACTGAGAAAACGAAACTTTAAAAAATTTACCTACTTTTTTTCAAAAATCCATTGTTCGATAATATAGAAAAAAAAACTGAGTTTGCTATTAAGTTAGAAATGGCCATATTACCTTAGAAATCAATTTTTGTCACAATCGTATGGACCGTTTTCGATAGGTATGTCCAAATTTGAAAATTACCGTTATTCGATTTTTTAGCCAAATATTCTGTATGCAGTCATGTTAACCTCACCTACTTAAGCATTTTTTTTTTTTAACATTTAGAACATTAATGTACAGTGCCCAAATACAGCGCACCTTGCGAAATGAGGGCATGGCTTTATACAAAAGGATGCGGGGACATAAGGCCATATTTCGAAATATTTTAAAAAAACTCAACCGTACAGGTTTTTGTTATTGACAATATAAATATGACCCACAGTTTTTTTTTAAATATAACCTTATGACTCTTAGTGAAAGTGTCATAACGCCATACTTCGAAATATGACTTTATGTGCTACAAAAGAAGATAGGTTAGGTTTGGTGGATCAAAATAGAAACGATATAGTAAGGTCTGAGGGACCATAAGGTCCATTTCAATCCATGGCGAAGCAGTTGCAGTAAAATTATAAAAAAAAAAAAAAAAAAAAAAAAAAAAAATTATAAGTGAAAAACAAACCTAAACATATACCACATAATACGAAAGGTAAGGCAGCTAATAGAAACTAAAGTTTTAATGTTATTTTATTTTAATTGCACTTAATTTTTGTCTGCCAAAACAGAACTTTCAGTAAATATTCGCTTCTTAAATTTGTCTGCCAATTTTTTTCTAAATACTAATGCTCCTTAAAAATCTAATATCTCGAAATAAATGATGGGAAGATGAATCTAAACGAGTGTAATTTCGAAATTTAATAACAAGATGCGACATCAATTCCGATGGTTGAGAGTTACTATTTATAAGGAGAATAAACGATTAGTTGACAAATTGCCATATGGCTTTAAATGTTGTCGATAATGCTCACTTATTTGTTGCGAAGTAGGGTTTTATTGCCACTCACACTTACAGAAGTATTACTGCTCGATATAAGGACGACAACATTTAAATTTCCGCCATCAATTTTCGAGATAAATTAATCTTCATTTTGAATCGACTTTAGAAAATTGTCACTGATCTTGAATAAAAACAAATATGGTACAAATTTCATAGAAAAGAATGGTTTTGCTTTCGAAAAATCGCGACTGTTGTTATAGCTTGGAGGAGTGAAAATGTCATGATTTCAAACATCCAAGTTACATCAGATTTCTTTTGACAAAAGTCCGCAGTAGAGCTAAATATATTTGGACGAAATTTTCTATGGCTTGTTGAGAAATGTGCTGAAAATCGAAGAGCACAAAAACCGGTCATCAAATTAGGTTTTTTTTTTTTTTTTTTTTTTCGAAAAATCGTGGGTCGTTTGAATAGTGTAGAACTTCCCTCATCGAAAAATGCGCATTGAGAAATTTAAATAAGATGACAAGTGCGACTCTTTTAAAAGATCACTATGTTCGAATGGCATCTTCGAGAGCCTTTTCTTTTCAAAGTTCCCTCCTTAGACCAGGGGTGGATGCCGTACATCCGTGATCGAGTAAAATGTGACTGAATTTGTTTATGTTTTGCTTGTTGAGGCCACAAAATTCAGTGATGTATGGCTCGCTCACGGATGTGGTAATTCGGCCCGAGTTCTGACTTCGGGGAACATTTTAGTACAGAAAATTGAAGGATTCTTCTATACCAGTTTGCAGTCCACATGAATTAGCAAACTTTGAAACCGCGAAACTTTTCGAAGGCCAGTTCCTTGATGGGAGAAATTCCGGCATGGTTACCATTGGCTGAGATAAAACCCTGCACGGGAAGAAAATGTAATTCCAAACGGGCAAAACGTTAAAACGTTCAACAACAACGCAGAAAAAATCGTAAAGTATTTTATACAAATGAGAAACGTCACTCGATTTTTATTAACATCCAAACATTTGTCTTATAAAATCTAATAATCGTGCCTTTTGTCTATAAAACAATAGGTCCTAAGCAAATGTCGCTTAAATCTACTAATACTGATGAAACAATGAAAATGAAAAAAAAACAACATATTTTTCAAACAACTGTCAACCGCTATCATAATAGGTATACTTAAAAGAATTAGAAATGACTCACACGAATAACATCCAAATTCTTAACGGTGGCATCACCTATCGCAGTCCGCTGCTCGACTCGCTTCGCAGTCACGAATTTGTTTTCGTCGGCCTGTTTGGCGACGACATTCACGCTGATTTGATGACGGTCCGGATCACTTAATGATCTGCGAAGTTTAGCGACTGACGCACGTTTGGCATGGAACGATCCGCGAATGATCCTCGCTAGTTCATAGGCTGGATTGCGCTGTGTCTTCGTGGAAGGTGGCGGAGTGATCTTGAAGGTCGGCAACAGAGGTGGTCGCATTTCAAATGAGCTGTCTGGCGATGTGTTGCGGCTAATGCTGCGAGATCCAGTCGATGAGATTCCATCATCGTTGTCCTCTTCATCGGCATCGGTGTCGTGGTAATGGTGTAGTGGTTTGCAACCCAGATGGGCTCTCATCATGACCGGTGATGCTGTTGAGCTGCTGCTTCTGGATGATGTGCGAAGTGTTTGAACCTTCTTTTTGGCCGATGACAAGAACTGCAGCACCTTGGACGCTGACTTGTAGTTGGATCCTTGAGCGCAGGGAACTTTTAGGTTGTCATTTTGGTTAATGTAAACGGCTTTAGGCGTCTTCATAGAGTCCTCTTCTTGGCCATCACTGGAACCGATATCTGAGTCTGTTGATACAACAGATTCTTTTCGTCGCATTGTCCCGGATGAGGACACTGATAAGTTTTTGGTTGGCGTGGATGAGACCAGCGCTTGTATGTCCATTTCTTGAAATTTTGTGGGTGTCCTGGGCTTGGAGGCGCTTCTTTCTTCGAAAGCCTTCACAAATCTCATCAGACTTTCACGATCCAGTTCGGTGACACACCGATGGCGGATGTATTGCTTTGGCTGTATAGTTTTCACTTCGAAACTGGTGTCAAAACTACCAGAATCGTTGACATTGGCTATCGACTGAACAAATCGCTCGACCATAATTGCCACGGACTTTGTATCACAGTGCTGTTTCAGTTCGTTTAGTTCCTTCTTTGGTATGGATTTAAACGACGGCGGTTCGCTTTGGTTGACCTTGACCATCTTTAAAGAATTAGATACGAAAATTTGTGTTCAAAAAAATTTATATATTTCGAGATTATTTGCTGTTCAACGTTGAATTCACGACTGTTGCGATATACTGACTGAAAGTGTCTATTGGAAAGCGATTTGGCTTCCGACTTCTGCGAGTGCTGATATTATTTTGAGCATGAATACCCAATGAGGATGTCTATATATATCGAGATTTTCCCTAAGGGGAACACCGAAGTCGAACACCCCATGCAAAATGTAAAGAGAGAGGGAAAGAGATATTTATACTTTACGAATCACGACTTTCCTCGACATAATTGAATACAAAATTCAAGTGCAAAAGAGGAAGGTGCGTAGTGTGCGAACTGCGAACACGTGCGCTTAAATATGACGGGGATCTCATGTGATGATGAGTAAGTATACATGATTTTGTGCGATGAATGCTGTGATGAATACTTCTGAAAAGGTATATCTACAGATAGACATCGTCTTTGCGATGAGTTGTATTATTGTCATTGATGTGACATTTAAAAAAATTGCGTACCTGAGTAGTGGCACATAGTTGGGCGGGGCAGTACTGCATTATAGTTGTTTTGTATGCAAATTGATGACACAAAACTTTTTGAAACGTGAGAACATAATTTCCTGAAGATTGTCTGGTTTAAATGTGACCCTCAGTTCTCAAAGGTATTCGGTTACTTTTATAAAACTCTTGATTTGTTAACGGACATTAGTTTTGGGCGTGATTTCGTAACCGTTTAGCTATGCGAAGAAGGCGGCAGCAAGGATGTTAAAAGAGACTCCGTTCTGGGGGAACGAGTTCAGAAAACGGAAGAAAATTTTTAGGTTTAGGTTCGAATCCCGCAGAAGCCCAAATTTCAAAGGGTTTTTTCCACTGCGCCACTTCCCGCGAACGTCTGACAACCATCCGAGAGTATAACTGTCTTGAAAGAGCTTCTCAATTAGCCTTTTGGAGTCGGCATAAGTAGAGCAGCATAATTATAGATCCCTTCCATTCGTTCAATAACGAAAAACTCACACAAAACGAATGGTTGCTAGGCCTAGGGTCCCTCCGGACCTTTTGCGCCAACTATTTATTTATTTTATAAGTTGCTTTAGAAAGGAAATTGGTTAAAAAACAAAAAAATAGTTGCGCAACAGGTATAGGACACTATATTTTTGTCAGATTGTGTATAGTTTCCGGTTGTCAATTAGTTGTACCTACTGCAATTGCAGTAAAGTTTGAACCTGTACTGTACTGTACTGTTAATTTATAGGCTATTTACACTTTACACGATTTTTGAGTACAAGGACAAGCGTAGAACAGGTGTTTCTATTTTCTGATCTGTTAGGGCTTGTTTTTATTTTGACTGGAATAGATTAGCGGAGCTGGTTTAAGGTGTCTATGATTAGAAGGTTCGTGATAGACCGATATCTTCACATAAATATACGAAAGAATTCAGGGATTTGTTTTTGAATTTGCATAAGTAGTTATAAATTGAATATTCCGATGGACGTGTTCGGGGTGCAAACAAAAAAGTGGGAGTTTCTGAATTTGTAAGCTCCAAGTGGTTGGAATTACTCTAAGATGCATGGTTGAAAAAAAGAAGTGGGAAATATTTGCTAAAAATAAATTTTGCGTCGCTTTTACTAAAGAAATGCGGTACCTATTGAGTTAAAAAAAAAAATATGAACACAGATCGGCTGTTGGGCAGTCATTTTTGAGAAATAATGAAGAAACTCATTTATTGGATTTTTTTTTGAATAATTTTGTACGAGATCTTATTAAGAATACTGATATTCGGCCTTACCAATAATCAAACACTAATGTCGACTTTTGGTTGGCTGCCAGTTTCAATAAAAATGTACCTACAGTATTTTTGAAATGGTACCAATAAACAATTTGATCTCAACCTTTACTAGTTCGAAGACTTTCTGTTGAATCTCTTACATTTGTTGTCACGCAGAATTTGAATTTCATAATTTGTTTTCGTGAAAAACAAGTTCAGTAGTTTCTTTTTTATTCTAAAAAAAGGAATACATAAATTGCAATTAAATTTGCCCAACAGATATCTTTCAAGGGCTTTTTGAGGCTTATTATAAGCAAAAAACAAAACACAAAATAGGAAATCCACAAAGTATCCGCCGATCTGTCAAATATCATATTATGCAAATCAGTAATGCCCTATCATTCGTTCGGGTTCAATTTTCAGTACTTTTTATAGACACTTTCCTTTGATTTCTAATACTTTATTATTGATTGATGAGTGTTTGTTTCGTAATAATATACCTTTCAAATTATTCAATAATCGGAACACAGTTTATTAGAATGCTTTGATGCAAATCAAACCTATTGGTGGTGTAAAGATCACAATTATTTAATCGTTAGAAGTGAATATTTTCGCAAATAGAAATAATAGCCTGTTAATTCATTTCAGAAATAGCTATCACGTAGGAAGCCTAAGCGTTTTAAGAACCTGTCGCTTCCGTTTTTGAATTTCAATTTGCAATGAGACAGTGGTTTGGTTTGGTTGCAGCCAAATATCTACCTGAATCGCCTTAGGTTCTGAGAATTGTTGAAAAAAGTAGGTCTTCAGGTATGAGCCGTTCAAACTTAAGAAGCAGATATTTTATTCCGTTTACTACGCCTATCAAGAATGTCTTGGAAATATCCTAAACTTATATATACGGTGACCATCTGTTTGAATTCCAAATAATGAACAAAAATACAAAAAAAAAAATTAAGCCCGGTTCTTAGTTGTTTTTTTTTTGTTAAAAAAAAAGACTCAATAAATATAACAAGGATTCAGTCTTTGCTTTATTTAGTTAAAATAAATATTACAGAAGGAACTCTTAATTTGAACCTATGTTAGGCAAAATCCTGTCTTTAATTTAACTAAATGTTGTAAGATTTAAGCGTTAAAAAATGGAATAAGTATCCTTATTATTTAAAATAAGGACCTAATATTGTTCTATGTCGAGTTTTTAATGGTGTGGTGTGTGCATGTGGCCATGCAATTGTGTTGCATTTCACATCGCCTTCTGTTGTTTTTTTTAAGAATTTATATTCTTTTTGTAGTTAAGATATTTTCTTCTGGGTGGAATCATTGAACTTAAAGATAATTATTAATGTTTAATTAGGTATATTTTAATTAATATAATCAAATAAAATTTACCAATTTTAATGTTTACCACAACGGAAATTTGTCTTCGAATTTTGAAAAGCTTTTGAATTGATTACTATCTGAATGCTCGATTTTGACATTTAGAAATTAGGTGAGTTCCGAGAATGATGTAGGAAGTGTTCCGAAATGAAAGTTTTGCACTACATTACCATTTTTGCACATTTAGTAAATTAGGGCACGTTCGAATTATCATTTTGTTTAATGTTAAAAATATGCACTTGGAATGCAAACGGTCTTTCGCAAAAACTCGACGAATTGGAAATATTCATACGCGAGAAAGATCTTGACATTTGCTTGATTTCTGAAACTCACGTGAAAAGGGGATCGAGCTTAAAAATAAAAGGATATAATGACTTCCACGCTTGTCACCCTTCGGGAAACGCGAGAGGTGGATCGTCATTGTTTATTAAAGAATGCATTGAACAATACGAAGACCTGAAGATAGAGCTTGAAACTATGCAACTGTGCACGATTCGAGTAAAAAATGGTCAGCGTAGTCTTAGAATTTCATCTATCTACTGTCCACCGCGTTCCGCGCTTGAAAAAACTGATTATACTAACTTGCTTAAATCGCTCAAACCAAACTTCATTATTGGCGGCGATTTTAATGCGAAACACACGTTCTGGGGTTCTAGATACATCTCGCGAAAAGGAAGAATGCTCTATGGGGCAGGTATGGAGTACAGTTGCGATTTCCACTCGACGGGCAAACCGACCTACTGGCCAACTGATACTTCAAAAATACCTGACCTGATCGATTTTTTCGTCGTGAAAGGAATATCTACCAACCACATTAAAGTTGAAGAGAGCTTTGATCTGTCGTCTGATCATTCACCGGTTATTTTAACATTGAGCGTAAAACTAGTAAATAACCTTCAGCCAGCGAGATTAACTGGCAGAACAACTAACTGGGAAGGCTTTAGGAACGAAATTGAAGAGAATGTTGAACTGAGCGTTCCACTTACGACACCCTATGAACTTGAGGTTGAAGTAGATCGCTTCGTTGAGATCGTACAGCTCGCTTCCTGGAATAATACGCCTAATCCAAGGAAAACGCCGGTCAAATACGGTCTACGATATCCTCCCGAAATAAAAGAATTGGTCAACGAAAAAAGGAAGGCGCGTAAAAAATGGCAACAGAGTCGCGCCCCGCAACATAAAACACATTTGAATTATTTGTGCAATTTGTTGAAGACAGCTATCAAGGACTTTAAAAATCGTGCGATAGGTTCTTACCTTGAAAGTTTAACGGCTAAAAAAGATTCCAATTATTCACTTTGGAAAGCTGTAAAAGGCACCAAAAGGCCCAAAATCCCCGCGCCGCCAATTAAAATAAATCAAAATGAATGGGCAAGGGAAGATAAAGAAAAAGCGGACGTTTTTGCCGCCCATTTAGAAGAAACCTTTAAACCGTACTATGGTCGGGCGGTTCACGACAGTGTTATTGCGGCGGAATTACTATCCGACGATTTAGTACTTACAAGTGCAACGCTAAGGGAACTAAAACGTGAAATTGAACCCCTAAAACCTAAGAAAGCTCCTGGTTACGATTTGATCACGGGAGAAGTTCTCAAAGTTCTACCAAGAAAAGCATTAATGAAGCTTCTTCATATTATAAATGCCGCGCTCAGACTAAAACACGTGCCGAGCCAATGGAAAGTTGCGGAGGTCATAATGGTTTTAAAACCAGGAAAACCACCAAATGAAGTAAAGTCGTATAGACCGATTTCCCTTCTTCCAGTTATATCCAAAGTCTTCGAGAGAATTTTACTAACGCGCCTACAACCGGTTATAGAATATAATAATCTTATCCCTGACCACCAGTTTGGGTTCAGAACCAAGCATTCCACGATTGACCAAGTGCATAGAATTACTGACGTAATTGAGAAAGCATTTGAAGAAAAAAAGATATGCTCAAGCGTATTCCTTGACGTCTCACAAGCCTTTGACAAGGTGTGGCATGACGGTTTAAAATTTAAATTACGACAAGTTCTTCCCGTACGCCTATATGATATTTTAGAATCATATCTCGGGAATAGACTCTTCCGTGTTAGACATGGAAACGAATACTCTGAACTTAAGGAAATTTCGGCCGGCGTGCCGCAAGGAAGTGTCCTTGGGCCCCTTCTCTATTTGTTATATACTCGCGATATACCAAGAGAAGATGGCACTACTCTCGCTACGTTCGCCGACGACACCGCTATCCTAGCAGTAGGTAATACAATTGAAGAAACGACTGCGAAACTTCAAATCGCGCTGAATAAGGTAAATGAATGGACGAGGGACTGGCGGATCGCCCTCAACGAAACTAAATCTGTTCACGTGAATTTCACGTATAAGAAAACTAATGACTTGCCAATTTTCCTAAACTTGGCCCGAATACCCTTTGCAAACGAGGCCAAATACCTGGGAATGACACTCGACGCAAAGCTGAAATGGAATTCGCACGTGAAAATGAAACGTAAAGAACTCGATATCAAATATAGAGAAATGTACTGGCTCCTCGGAAAATATTCCCAGCTCAGTACCGAAAACAAACTGCTTCTATACAAGCAAGTGCTAAAGCCGGTGTGGACCTACGGTATACAACTTTGGGGTTGTACCAAGAAAACAAATGCCAATATTCTACAAACTTTTCAAAATAAAGTGCTTAGAGAAATTGTACAAGCACCATGGTATATTAGAAACGACGATATCCACAGGGATCTCGGAATTCCAACAATTGAAGCTGAAACTAGAAGCTTCGCGAGAAAGCATAGAAACCGACTAATCGGACATGTCAACAATACAGTCCGACAAATTTTGGACGAGAACAATTTATTGCGCCGGCTACAAAGAACGAAACCGTTCGACTTGGCAAGATAAGATTAACCGCGTCTAAATTGCGGAACATGCAGGATCTTTCATTGGAAAGTAGCCTGTCAAAAGTTGTTATTTCGTTATAGAAAAATTGCTTGATAAGTTATATCTTAGTTGCAATATCTAACAATCTTTCGAAGGGTGGTGTTTTTAGTCAGTAAAAATCTGACACTACTATGAGCACGCGCTTGCTATTCTCATAGTGTCTTTGGAAGATTTTCACCTACCCTCGACAAAAAAAAAAAAAAAAAAAAAAAAAAAAAATTTTGTTTAAAGACTTTTGGGTTAGTTTTTCGTTTTTGTTTCAATAAAATTGAATAAAATACTGAACAAATAATGAACAGAATTGAAATAATGAACATTTTTAATGTTTTTGAATACAAAATAATTCATAACGAACATCTACTTCAAATAATGAACAGTTCATTATAATAATGAACGGATGGTCACCGTACTTATATATAATAATTTTTTTTTAGTAAGCGTCCGTTAATTGCTTACAAACTATTTTAAAAGGAAAACCAATTCAAAGGCAAGAACTAGCGCTTAAACAAGATAAAACAGAGAAAAACACAGAAATATATGCTTTAAGCGTTTAGAAATAGTAAAACAAAATTGCAATATTTTTAAATTTTTTGCATTTGTGTTTGTTAGACTTAAACACCATTTGCATTGTTGTATTACAACGAATTAATTTTATATAACATTTACAATTTACTAAAATTTATTTATAATTGTAAGCACCCAGGCTGAACCCCAGCGTGTTTAGATTTGCTCCTATTACGAAATTTAGTACCGTGATTTTGGAAGGTTAGGCAACACTCCTCTTCAAAATGACAGTAAGGGAAGATTTATTTAGCTAATGCCCGAGATAAACATGACTTTCTCACCATTAACATTTAACCCTACAGTTAGCGATATTCTGGCAACTATTTTTGTTTATTGGTAAAGCGATTTTGGAAAGTCTGGAGTCTTTCCGTTAACTGCCAGACTAAAGTTGATTATTGGTAAGGCCCATTATCTTTAATAAGTATTTTGATCGAAATCCTTAGAGCGGTAGGTAACGAAATTTTGCAACATTAAGTTTGATAAATACTATTGCTTAACTTTTGAGCTGAAAACTGCATAAAAGATATTGTTCGGGATGTTAGCTGCTTTCTAAGGTTTTATCCAAATCGAACATAGGGTTTTCGAGATATGAGCAGTTTTTTTTAATTAGCATTCGAATGAAAATTAAGGACGCAATAATTTTTGAAACATCAGGTTTACTCTAAGTACGCATTTTGGTCAAAATCGTTAGTGCCGTTTTCGGGTTGACTAAAGTAACCAAGTAACCAACAAGTGACCATACGGAAGGACAGATAGACCGAATTTTTGGACCCACTTTTTCCCCTATCATCGTAATGTCAGAGTTGATAAACATCTCGAGTTCGAAGTTTTGTACGAATACAATGCGGACGTTCGGATTCGCAGTTTATGTAAAACGTCAACTAGATTCGTCGTGACTAGGAATCCGAACGCGTTGACTAAGCAACTTGAATTGTTTTAATATTCTCGCGGTCAGGTGGCCTTTGTTTGATTTGCCCTTTTTTATTCGGAAACGACCGCTCATAATTTTTTTCAAAAATTGATATTTTCAAATAAGTACATTTAAAATGTAACATGGTTGCCTATCACAACACTATTACACTGTTATGCGAACTAATGGTTGTTAAATATCGTGCGAAAATTCGAAATTTGCAGAGTAGCTTTAGAAATGGCACCCTTTTCTCTCACTGGCCCTTTTTTCGACTCTTCAGAATATTGCCACGGCTACTCTGTTAATTTTAAATCTGACTCTTCGAAATGTCAACTGAGTACTCAGGCAGGATTTTCTTGACTAGATTTGTCGGCTTCCCCTCCATAAACGTCAACTGCAAAAACTTATCACGTGACCACTCTGGGCCAATCAGACAGCCTGTCAACTTACTAAACTATGAATCCGAACGTCCCCAATATCTTTTTTATCTTATTACGTAGGAAACGGGGGGAAGTGAAAAACAATTACTATTTCTTGAGTCTTTCCAATAGACAAATTGCAGATATGTTACAGAGGAAGAAACGTGTCATCTCATAAAACGGAAGTGCTCACATAAATAATTCCACTGAATGTGAAATGAGCATTCAGATCAAATATGATGGTCACCTGTATCAGGGCGAAACGCAAATTTTAAGTTGAGGTTGTTTTATTTCGGCAGTACTTTTGCCTTGTTTATGTTAACAATTAATCGGTTAAGGTAATCTGCAGACTCAAGGCAAAGAAAATACCATACATTTTCTCTGTAGATCATAGAGCTATGATAAAATGTTAATGGCGATCTCCTGATAAAAACTTCGTAAACAATTACTACACCCGAAGTTATATCATTTGTATCTGAGGAATTTATAAAAAAACTCGAGAATTTTCCATTACCAAATATTTATGAATGAAATATCCAATCACTAAGGAAGGAAAAAAATTAATATACGCACACCTTAAGAAAGCAAACATTTCCTCTTAATTGGTTTATTGAACTTTTTTGGTAAGAACATTGAGTTAAGGACGCTCGGTCAATGCATCTTCGAAAACGGTGCATATTGATTGAAAACAAGTCAATGTTTGTATCATTAATAAACGAAGAAATATACATAAACATCCAGTAGAACGAGGTACCGTAACCACAAAATGTACTCGTACAGTAATACAATGTCCGTTTACTCTGAGATTATGATTGAATGCTGTTTAAGTAGATACCACGATGTTTATGTACGGATTTTAATTCGCTACTGTTTTTTGTGTATTTATATTGAATACATTTGGAGAATTAATTGCAAAATTTATTGAAACCATTTTTGGGGATGCAAATTAATAATTTTATCTATTGTTCCGAAATGGGCATGAATGCGTTTTAGTAATGAAATTATTTTGAAATAAAATAATAAATTTCAAATGTGATTTGTCACCCCGCGGTATTTTAGTTATAAATAAACCTACTGTGAAATTATGTACTTTCGATATGGAATCAAAAAGTGGATTATTCTGCGTAGTACTGTGACAGAGGTCTTGAATTTGCAAGCGGGAAAAGGAGCTAGATATAGTAGGCAGGCAGTAGTACATTGTTTCGCTCTCTTTAACATAATTTCGTTGGCGATAATGGCATTATTTGGTATCAGCTTTATGGTCAAGGAAGGTACTAACTAGACTTAGTCTATATCCAAAAATTAATTATCTCCAATGGCCTAATCCTAATGCACTAGTCTGTCTATAAAAAGAGTTATACAGACGCAAGCTCAAATTGGATTAATCAACTTTATCATCAAAATGGTTATCTAGCTTAAGCTAATCAGCGATGCCAAGTCATTTTGAGCAGGCGTTTGAGCACCGTTTTTAAAATTGTCAGCGTTAATTTTGACCTCTTGGGCACCAAAACTGTCTTCTTTTTTTTTAAAGTAGGTATATACAAAAACAAAAACAACAAAAGTTTATTCACATTCGGTCGTATGGTATATGGACAGTAAAATAAAAATAAATACTTCATTAAATTGCCCCTGTCGTATATGGCTGCTAAAAGCTGATTTTGGAAGTTACATTTTCAGGAAAGGAATGGTGTAAGTGCTACAAACAACATTTTATGTTTCTCTGCAATCCAAAACGGAAACAGAAGAACGCATTACATTTCAAGGGAAACGAACTGCTATAAAAGGATGGCTGCATTTAAAGAAAGAGAAAACAAAAGGCGGAGTGCAGCGGCAGCGTTAAAAAAACACTAAATTATTAATTAATTAAGCACTAAAAAAACGCGCTAAATCACTAAAATTAAATTTCGGGCACTAAAATTGTTGCTGAAAGCACAGACTTGGTAACACTGAAGCCAATATGCGTTTACATTTTAATCGCATGTCATGACTTAAGTAGCACTAGTGTAACCCATTTCTCATACTTAACAGAACGTCAATTGATTTTTCAACGCCAACGTTCATCAGAATGCGTTTAAAAAAATAGTGGTAATTCATTTTCACATTGTCAGCTTTATGGTGAACATGCGGCTGTAGGAAGTAAGGCCCCAAAAGAGAAATTGAAATAAGGCCCCAAATTTGGGGTGTTATTTCATAATGAAATAACACCCCAATTTCAAATATGAAATAACGCCCCACTGCGATGAAATAAGGCCCCAAATTTGTGGTTTATTTCATAATGAAATTAAAAAAAAATAAAAACTACTTTTCATTTAATATTGTTGATATTGGATAAACTAGTTTAGATTAAAAGAACTTTTTATATGCTCAACCTCGCAGACACCCCGCAATCTAACAGTAAACCCAAGCAGGGTGGTTTCAGGGGGGCAGCATGCCCCCCCCCCCCCCATACGCATTCCATATCGGAAGGGTAACGATTAATATTAAAAAAAATATTTTGGGGACTAATTTCATTTCTTCTTTTGGGGTCTTATTTCATAATGAAATAAGACCCCAATTTTCATTAAAAAATAAGGCCCCCAAAAAAGGAAATAACACCCCAAATTCTATTAAAAATCGTTGTTGTTGTTTCCTGTAGAATTTTTTGGGGCCTTATTTCGCAGAGCCTGAACATGCAGCTCGAAGTAATATTTATATCTCTCAGATTAAGTCACTATATTGTATTACCCGCACACGTTTTATTCCCCGCACATCTCGCAAACTTGACCGAGCGCCCATAACCGTTGATATGGAATCAATATATCTACTCCATCCACCAACTTCACCCAGTCGAGCTGCATGTGCAGGATCTACTCTAAATAAAACGTAATTCAAACATGAGTGGCTGAGATTTCACCACTCATTACAGTAGGGAAGTGAAGTCGATAACACTGTTGGTTAACAATTGGACATCACTTTACCAACAATCAATTGGCCTTTTTTGTTGGAAATTTTCCTTCAGCGATATCTATTAATATCAATTTCTTGTATTTGGTGCGAAAAAACCATACCATACCAAGATGGGAAAGGGACCCTTGATTATTCTGCGTGAGCTTGGAGTTTGACAGATGAGTCCATGTAAAACGGGTGGAACAGAATAGTCACGCGATCAATATTTCCGGAGGTAAGCTAGTCTCGCATTTAGGCCCTAGTTATAGTTACACGTAAAACAAAACCAGAACTCAATCTTTGTCTTAAAATGTAGCTTATAATTTATAAACCTAGTTCATCCAAAAAAATTAGCAAATGATTCTTAAATTTTCTAAAAATATAATTTATTTTTATATATGACAAACTTTTCCGATCAACTTCTAGTCAATTCCACAAAAAAGAATCATTCCACTGAAATATTTCATATCTTTACTTTCTTTCATTACATGGAATGTGTCAGAAATTTTTTTTCTCAGTAATCTGATGTAATTGCTTTCGTAGAAAAAAATGTTTTTAAACTGAATTTTTGCTATGATCGGCTGAACGTAAAAAAAAACTCATTTTCACCCTGTTCCAACTTTTTCGGTTGGATTTTACGTGTGGCTATAACTGAGGCATTAAATCTCAAGAGGTTAAAAACGGATACTATCACCTACACACAGACAAAATACAGATTAATAGAAGAAAACTAGTAACATACAGCGATAAGAATCCGACAACGATCATAAAAATTGTCAAAAAAACAAAAAAAATTTAAATCTTCTACTAAACCGAAACGCAAATAAATCCATTGGCTGACTTCTTGACATATTTTCTACATATATAATTCTTTCGGGGTGAAACTCGATGAGATTATAACTCGATACGCCCTTTTTTTCGTATTGCTGTATTTCGGGTTAGGGCAGTCTTCAAATCTTACTTTTGGACCCGATAGGCGAGGTCGACGATTTCCGATACCACTAAACCGATTTCAATAACATTTTGTGGATGGGTATGGTGGCTTCCAGTTTTAAATATAGGATACTTTTGGACCCGATAGGTACGGTGACCATATTTTTAAGAGCCAAACCCGGGACAGAAAAAGTGAAAATGTATAACAGCACACAAATTTCCAAAAAATAACAAAAAATTGTATGTATGTTGGGATGTATGTCCCGTATTTCTTAAAAAAATCTTTTAAAAAAACGGGACAGGAAATTGAAATACGGGACTGTCCCGGGAAATACGGGACGTATGGTCAGCGTACCGATAGGTGTCACTTTTCAAAAGATAAGTGGGATAGGAAAATGGATTGTGGCACCTCCCAGGCAATAACAAAATTCAAAGGCTATTTCTAAAGTTGTATAATTCAAATTACTAGTGAACATTGTCATTGTCAAAATAATGCACTTTGCGAAATGTGACGAAAGGCATGTGTAAGACATTGTGGGAGATTGAAGACATGGATTTGGACGACCTCTGGTTCACGCATGGGATGCCCGCTATGCCAGAAACGATCTTTTGCGCACCAAATTTCCAAACCGTGTTATCAGCCGTCCTGGCCGCCTCGGAGCTGCCTTTTTACCCTTTTGACTTTATTTTGCCAACAATCCGGAATTCCGGGATTCAAGCACTTAAGCCAATATCGACTTGACAACTTCAAACTTTCAGTGTAAACGCACCCTTAAACCGATTACCGAACTGTCAATGCCAAAATATTCAGTAAAATCAACAGTTTTATCGTGGTGAAGTACACGATTTTCTGAGTGATCGCAACTGTTGATTGGCCGCCTAGATCGTGTGATTTAACGCCCTTTAGGCTTTTTTTTATGGGGCTACATTAAATCATTGGTCTTTGTCAACACGTCGGCGACGTTAGAGGATCTCAGAGCCAATATTGAACGAGAAGTAGCGGCCGTATCGGTCGAAATGTGCGGACGAGTCATCGAAAATTGCGTTCATCAATTCAATTCAATTCAATTTCAATTTATTTTAATTTAAGCATTGTACAAATAAGACTTGGTCTTTTATAGTACTTAAATTAGCAGATAATTTATAACATTAATGAAAACTAGGACTAAAATTAATATAAACATTAGATACTTAAGAATAAGAAGCTATAATTAGGAAAAGAAAGGATTATGAAGAGAAGATGGTGAAATAGAAAGTACATAGTAGAAGAACAGTAAAAAGATTTGTGGTGAGTATTTGTTGCTTTTTTATTCGAAGTATTCCATTACGGCATTTTTGAACTTAGTAGCCCCAGTTATTTGTTTTGTAGTTGCCGGTAGCGAGTTCCAAAGCCTGGTGACATACACAAAGAAGAGACGCGAAGAGTTCAGATAGCTAGAGGAGGGCATTATAAGATTATGTGTTCTAGAGAACTGACCAAATTGAAGTTTTTCAAAAAGATACATGGGGGATCTGCTGTTAATAACTTTGTGCATGAATACAAGACATTTAATATCGAGAAACTGCTGAAACGTACAACCAAGAACCAGTTTGTGATAGTGTGAAATGTGTTCATATCGACGTAGCCCATACACGTACCTAATCAAATCATTAAACGCAACAAGCAACTTGTGCTGAGAATGGGAATCAAGCTTGCAGTAAACTATAGTAGCATAATCAATAATAGGCATAAATAACATTCTTACCAACCTAAGCTTAGTGTCAACTGGAGTAAAACTTGAGGATAACCTAAGTTTACGCAGCCCAGCATATATTCGCCCAATAACGTAGTTGGTATGGTCGACGGCGGAAAGAGAGCGATTTAACTTGAAACCAAGGTTGGTGACAGTATCTACAAATTTAAGTTGCTTATTATTTAAGAATACAGGCGGCAAATGATCGGTATCGCAATGTTTCTTGGAAATAAGTATAAGTTGGGATTTGTTAGGATTTAGATCGAGTCCATTGCATAACGACCAGTTTAATATTGCTGACAGATCTTCGTTTATTCTAACAATTAGATCCTCAACGAGCCTTATTGGTCGCGACAAGTAAATCTGAGCATCATCAGCGTATAGATGAATGTTCACATTCGAGCATACTTTAGGTAGGTCGTTGATGAAGATACAAAATACATAGTATAGGTCATAAAACTGATCCTTGTGGTACTCCTGCAACCAATGATCTAAACCGTGAAGTTTTGCCATCATGACAAACCCTTTGGAAGCGATTTTCTAAATAGGTATTTATCAAATGCACAGATCTTTCACTAAATCCAAAATATAGCCTGAGCTTGTGACATAGTACCTTATGATCCACGCTGTCAAAGGCCTTGGAGAAATCAAGCAAACAAAGTACCGTTAAATTGTCTTTATCATATTTGACCCTTATATCGTCAAGTATTTTAATCATAGCCGACGAACAGCTATGATGTGCTCGAAAACCAGATTGAACAGGGGATAGCAAACAGTGTTGATTAAGTAGCTTGAAATTTGGTGTGCAAGAATTTTCTCCAAGACCTTTGACAAACAAGGTAAAATACTTATTGGGCGAAAGTCGGTTGCCGCAGATGGCTGAGGTTTTTTCGGAACCGGAATGACTTTAGCCACCTTCCAAATGTTAGGAAAGGTAGAGCACGTAATACAGAAATTGATGATATGTGTGAGACAGCTTAAGATATGGGGTAATATCATCTTCACAAAGCGAAGAGGTACTCCATCCTCACCTACAGCATTGGACTTTAGGGAACGAATGGTATTTATAACATCAATTTCTGAGACGACTTCAAAGTTAAAGTCAGAGCTGAAAAATAGTTGGCTATCCGGAGTAAAGCACGTACTATTCACAGATCTGGTAAGAAATGCATCGTTAAGGTCGTTTACATTCGGCACGCTTTCAATAACGGCCTTTTTCCCAACTCCAATGGAGCGTAAATTGCTCCACAGTTTCTTAGAGGTTTGGTCAGTACTCAGTTTTGATAGAAAATATCTTTTTTTTGCTCTTCTTGTCACGAACGTTGAGTAGTTACGAGCGCGACAAAAAATCTGCCAATTTAGACTTGAGGGCCTAAGCTTCCATCTGGCGTATAATTTGTTACGAGCTTTCATGGCACTGTGAACTTCACGTGTGAACCACGGGCATTTTGTATTTCACGCCATGGGAGAAGGCTAGCATTCAGTTGCAAAATATTATTATCTACAGAGGAAAAGTCTCTAAATTGGAAAGATGATGGTTTAGGGGAACGGGATAAGTCAACATTGTATGCGCAATATATTAAATCATGGTCAGATATGCCGATATGCATATACGTTCCGCGTGGTGGACATAATATGAACGAAGTAGACTTCCATTCATAAATGTTTTGATAGTAAATCATACTAAACAATTTTTAGGTAGTTGCATTTTATTTAAAAAAAAAAAGAAAAAAGTTTTCAAGTCCTTAATGGAAGAACTTTTATTTATTTTTTTATGCCAGGTTCGATCCAACACATGCCACATTACTAACGCTCTTTTCATAGAATTTGAAGCTTGCCACCTTTTTAAATCCATAAAGTGAACGCATATTAAAAAATCACCAAGTAAACACAAATTGCATAAGGTGCTGTCACCGGTCTTCGCACAGGGAAATTTCTCACCGGTTAGTCATCAATTTATGCAGAACACAAAAGAAACAAATCAAATACAACACAACCGCACCAGCAGTATGGAATGATCAATTGTTCGAAGCCCCTCCTTTTATTACTGAACGATGAGTTCTTAGAAATAAAAATAAAACTTCGTGACCAATATGTTACCATGTCGAGTTAATTTTCACCTGCTAAATTATTCACCTCACAATCGCCTACCAAGTGGAAGTAGATCATCACCATTGTGTGGGCTGGTTCTGCCATTCCGGGTTTCCCACTTATTAAAAAATCCATTTCGATTAAACCTCACTAATCGCTACTAAAACAGCGTCCTGCGCCCACGCACAGTTCCCATTCATGAGGGAATTCCCAAAAGGATCTCGTCAAAATACATTGCGCAAGTCGTGAAATTCATTGTTAAACTCGAGTAGCCCCCACGCATGTTTTCTTCTAGGTACTTACAAATGATCATCGTTCTGGTGAGTCCCGGAAATCCGTCGGACACCAAAATTAATATTGCAATTAACTATAACCGAAGTGTAAACAAATTTTTTCTTTTTGCTAAATTCCAATTTTTCAATATTTACACAAAAAATAAAAATAAAAATAATATCTCCCGAACACAACCGACAATCTGAGTGATTCGCGTGAAATAAATTTGTTTACAGTCTTCTTGGAAAATTTCCTCAATTCGGTTCAGGAATACAGCGAAAATCAGATATTCGAAGGAATTTTATTGTGGCCCTGGCAGCCAGGTGTGAATCCTATTTGCTTTAACAAGAAACCCGGTGCAAAGTTAGGAGAATGACGTACGCACGGCGCCGCAAACTATCGAACTTGAACAATGTACGATAGATACTCGAATGTATCTCGTTCGATTGATTATAAACAAATAGTTTCTCGCGATTAATTCGATTTTTTTCTCATTAATCCACTCGGCAGTGTAGCAGCTATTCGATGGAAATTCTAAACTAAACTGAAAGCGGTCGATCAGATCGTGTGGCTGAAACCTGTGGTGGCGGTCGGTGGTAGCTCGTGTTGGTAGTCCACTTGTCGTTAGCTTAAGGTGGCTATGATACGAGCTGGCACCTGGCAAGATGTCATGGTGACCTGTGGCGGGGTATCCCGCGCTGCGATACTTCCCGTATATATACAGGTGGGTATACGTGGTGGTTGCCGCTGCTGCTGCTGGTGATGTCTTCCTACGACATCAGACTTCTGAGTGTGTGTCGGCATTTGGTATATTCTTGCTGTTGATGAATAGTTATCATTGAGGAAATTCCCTTCCTTATGCCGTGTGCACGCGGAATATAATCTTGAGACGAGGGGACAGCAATAAACAAAAGGTCAGCCTTTAATAATTGTCGATCGGTTGACTGACTCTTAGGTACAATCATTTTTTTTTGTATCTATTGTATGTGCGGAGGGACAAGTGCATTTTGGCGGCTCACGCATCAGTTGGTTTCAGTTAAGTTCCGATTTTTGTACTTATTTCAAACTGGCAAGTGGCTGTTATAGCGGCGTTCTATATTCCAGCAGATAAGAAGACAGACATCGACACGTGTTAATAGATTTTTATGGCCATTGGGTATGTGGTGTGAATTGAAAAAGGTCGAAACTGGAAATAGTCCAGTTGGATGCAGTTGGGCCAAGCTTTGTTTGGAATAGTTACAAAACATTGATAGTCGTGCGCTATGAAATTGACCTATTTGCATGCGAGTTGTAAAGGTAATCTTAATGGATCATTAAGGGAAGTTCAGTACTTTTGTCCAAGTTGGCCTTAAAAGGTTGCAACCGTTACCATAACTGGAGGGAGGTACCTATGGATATGTAAGCTTACAAAAATACGACCATCACACGTGTTGAAGGGCTTCTAATGGACAGAATGAACATGCGCGTTTGCAGAACGATGGGTAAAATTCTATAGGCGCAGTGGTTAGTACGTTGGACTGTACTACGAAACAAGGGATCACAAGTTCGATTCCCGGAAAAAACACATATTACAATCTTCTTTTTTTTCCAACTGCGCCACCTCTCGCAAACGTCTGGCAAACATCCGGGAGTATAACTGTCATGAACGAGCTTCTGAATTAGCCGTTTGGATTGGTTATAAAATTGTACATCCCTTGTGCGAAGCTAGGCACAGGGTCCCTACTGACCTGCAGTTATGCCAGATTACAAGATATATATTTTTCATTTTCTCGATTACGTAGTAGGAAAGATATTGCGCTGTACTAATAAAAAATTTTAGTATGGAAAATATAGTCAGTGTGAACTACTAAAATTTTAGAGTCGAAACTAAAAATGTTTATTTGTAAGGCCCATTGTATTCGTACAAAACTTAGAACTCGTGATGTTAATCAATTACATTACGATGATAAAAAGTGGGTCGCAAAATTCTGTCTGCCCAGATTTCGTTCAAACTTCAGATTTGGAGTTTGGGGGCTTACAGTTCGGAGCCGTTTTCCTTTTTTTTTTGTGCAAGGTAAGCTCAATATTAATGGTAGGTATTTCCCATATAACGTGTTAATACCAGTTTGATTTGTTCGAAAACAAATTTAACGATTTCAGACAAAATTCGTTGACGTTAGGTAAAAAGGTCTTAAGTCAGAAACTGCAGTTTTTCATAAAGCCAAATTGAGAGTTGTTTAGTTTAGTCTTAGCTTAGTTAGTTTACTCTGACTTATTGCCTAAAGACTAAATGATTACGATGGGAAGAAGTTGTGCTAGACTTAAGTCGTTAATACCAAACGAAATAGACAAAAATTGAGTTAAACCACAGACAAGAGAAATAAATATACAGATGTAGAATATGGTACACATCGAGTTTAATTCTTTTTCTTCATGTAGATGGCTTCAGTTACTCTGTTTTTCGATTATTGTATGATCATGCAGGCAGCCTGCATTTGCCAACTCCAACCCCAACATTTACTTTGTTTTCTTTTTGTCCGCTCGCAGTATTTTCAATTTCAATCCTATATGGAGAAGGTATTCGGGAGGTATGGTATGATATGCGATCTGTGTTCTGTATGTGCGCAAGCTACGTAAAAAAAAAAAAACGTTTTGGAAGAGTTTTTTTTTACTCTGTGATAACGCACAACAAGTATAATCAGAATCACCAAAGCGAGGACATTTGAACAGTGTTGTTAGCACTCTCCCTTCATTTATCCCACGAAGCGTGGTCATTTTTCCCTTTTTTCCCTTTTCGCCGTACTCAAAATCCCTTTTAAAATCCCACGATACTTTTTTGCCTCAAATGAAATTTCAGCAAAAATCTATAGTTTGAATGTTTTTTGTTAGATTCTTCAAAAGGAAGATTCTTCAATTGGAAGGCTTTTCGGACATCGAAATTCCCACGAAAAGGGATAAATCCCACGATATAACAACACTGCATTTGAATTTTATTTTTTCACTTCGGTTTCATTCAGTCAGAGTGCAAATTTTGTTAATATTTTGTTCTGAGAACGAATGGTTGTGGATGCGCTTGTCTTTTGCCTTTTTGCACTTTTTTCAGCTCTATGAACGAAATAATGCTTAAAACTAGAGAATATGTGTACCGTATTCAATGTTGCATAAACTCTTGTCGCGCCCAGCGGAAGCAAATTCAATCAGAAGGTTTTTTTTTTTAAATTCCCAGCAAGAGAGAAATACATTTTGAAAAAGATGTAGTTACGATTCAGAAAATTAAGAAAGGCTCTGTTCCAACAACAACCATGTACTGAAAATTCCGAGAACGATAAATATATTTTAGATTATAAATCAGAAATCTTGAAATTAAAAGAAAAAAAAAAAAAAAAACATATGATTTGGAAAAGACTATTCGACAAATGTGCAAATCAAATAATTTAAAACAAATAGCTTTAAGACGCAGACTGAAAACATTACAAATACCTAGGAAGTTTGTCACACAAATCAAATAAAAAGACAGCCTAAAAAATGTCGCTGTTTTAATCGATTCATTATGCCTGTGACACACATAGGGTTTCGATACCATGGTATCGAGATGAACCACATGTCTGTCAGGGTATACTACGGTCATACCATGCGAGCAATGTGGTTTGAGCTTAGTATCGATACTAGGGTTTTTTGCGTGGTATACCTATCCTCCTAGCGAAAACAGCGCCACTCTCATGTAGTGGAGATTAGTTTTACTTAAAGTACCTATCATTTTCATAGAAAATGGGGACGTTCGGATTCATAGTTTAGTAAGTTAACAAGCTGTCTGACTAGATGTCATTCAGTTTTGATTGGCCCAGAGTGGTCACGTGATTAGTTTTTGCAGTTGACGTTTATGGAGGGGAAGCCGACAAATCTAGTCAGGAAAATCCTGCCTGCATACTCAGTTGACATTTCGAAGAGTCAGATTTTAAATAAACAGAGTGGCCGTGGCAGAATTCTGAGGTGTCGAAAAAAGGGCCAGTGAGAGAAAAGGGTGCCATTTCTAAACGTACTCTGCAAATTTCGAATTTTCGCACGATATTTAACAACCATTAGTTCGCATACCAGTGTAATATAGTTGTGATAGGCAACCGTGTTACATTTTAAATGTACTTATTTGAAAATATCAATGTTTGAAAAAATTATGAGGGGTCTTTTCCGAATAAAAAAGGGCAAATCAAACAAAGGCAACGCTGACCGCGAGAATACAAAAACAATTCAACTTGCTCAGTCAACGCGTTCGGATTCCTAGTCACGACCAATCTAGTTGACGTTTTACATAAACTATGAATCCGAACGTCCCCAATGCTTTAGTATTCCCAACAGGGTGTCTGTACTAGGTGTGTGTCACGGGTTTTATTGTCTGCCCCAGCAAGGTAACCAATGGCAACTGTTAGCCTATACTACGTTGTATAGTGTGTCACCTAGCATGGTATTGACGATGCCATAGTATTGATACCGTGGTATCGAAACCCTATGTGTGTCACAGGCATAATGGCGAGTTAAAGGCAGTAAAGTCGAAAAAAAAAACACATTTTGGTCAAAAACGCTCCAAAAAATAGGCATGGCAATGAAAGGAATAGCCTATATGTTGCACAGAATCTTAAGAAACATTTCAAAAAAAGTTTCATCTAAATCGGTGCAATAGTTTTCACGCCATTAGGTAACAGAAAAATAGCCTACAGTTTTATTATAAGTATAGATTTGACTCTTCGAAATGTCAATTGAGTACGCAGGCAGGATTTTTTTGACCAGATTCGTCGGCTTCCCCTCCATAAATGTCAACTGCAAGAACTATACACGTGACCACTCTAGGCCAATTAAAACTCAAATCCATCTAGTCAGTCAGGTGTCAGACTTACTAAGCTAGAATCTGAACGTCCCCAATGTAATTTGTTCAAATTGACAGCTGTCATTTAAATGAATAAAAATTATTTTTTATTTTGTCCCGGGAGAAATTCAGAAATCCCGTTTTTTTTTCCATATTTATGCAATTTGTCCCGTCGAGCTAAATATGGCAATCCTAGTACTCGCGCAATATACATAAACATGCAGGTATACATTTGTTTTTTTTTTTCCTTTTATTACTACTATAATTCCCATACAAATTTCTTTCTCAAATTTAAATTTCGTAAATTTAATGGCGAGTCTGAAATTTGTTAATATTACTGCGCTATATCTATAGAAAACGAAATAGAACATGCGATTACCAACAATTAGCAAAATCATTTGGATTCTCACGATTGAATACGCGTACAAATATGGTGGTAAATAACCGAATTTGAAAACACCCACCAACACCAAGCCAAATAGAAATTTGTTTTTGGGAATACATTTAATAATGTTCACTTTTGCCCTATTGGAATCTTGCGTTTAACTTGCATGTTGTTAACCTATTTTTGGAACAACCCCCAAGGTTCACCTGAATTAATTCTGCTGTCAAAATGTAATTCATATAAACGAAATTAAAAAAACTGAAATGTGAATGGATGAACATTTTTGGATAGAGGATGGATAGATGGATAGAGAGCAAGATAGCTTATTGTTATAAATTCATTTACAAATTGTTTGTAATTGAAAAATTTACAAAGGGCGGCCATTAATTACACGTATTCACCGACAGAAAAAATAAGAGCGCGCGAGAGAGGGCTGTCATTCAAAATTTGCGGGGAAAATCGGGTAAGTGCACGGGAGTTGACTGTCTAGTTTGGATAGTCTTTGGGACAGTTGTTTCTGCACAGAGACAATACTGAGACCCCCAATTCACAATCCTCTTGCCCCTCAGCTTTTTTTAAATCCGCCATTTTGTTTTCCTATCGGTGTTATGTCCATTTAGAATTCGTGTGACATGCAAAATCTTACAAAAAATATAAAATCAATGCTGCCAACCGTAAGAGAATGTGATAGAGTCCGGAAATAATATATTTTAACATAACTGAATGCTATTGGTTGGTTGTTATATATTCTGAAAATATATTAATATAATTTGTTTAGTTAATAGAGCTATCTAAAAGAGATGTTTTATATACTAAAAATATATTAGGACAAACATGGTTGTGCATTTTCCGCTTTTGAATATCATTAACTTCGATTTCATGAGTAATTTTTTCTTAAATAACCGAAGAAAAATTGTTCAAAATGTTTTATTTTCCTACAACCATTCTGCAGTAATCATTTTTCATAAATATTTTCAGCAAAAGTGCACTTTTTCCTAAAATAAAATACTATTCACACGTAACGAATAACTTCAAATTTAACGGACAAAATTCTATGAACGCTGGCAGCAACTTTGCCGACACCGGAAGTTGTTGATATTTTTTGAGGGTGTGTTGGTGAGCCGGAATTTTACGTCAATACGAATTTCTATGTATCAATATTAGCGCACCAAATCGAGGACACTCCGTAAAAAAATAGCTTGTAGGCAAGGTAACGGGAAATCGGCCGAAGTTGGGGGTCTCAGTATTGTCTCTGCTTCTGAACTCAATTCGCCGTTTGGACTGGTTATAAAATTGTAGATTCCTTGATTCGTACAAATGAAGAGCTCACGCAAAACGAATGGTTGTGTGAAGCTAGGCCTAAGGTCCTTACAGACCTGTTGCTGTTGTTTTTTTTTTTAGGTAATATTCTTATACGTTGATTGCCATAATCCGTTCACATTTACCTAAAGACTAATTTTGTTGTTGTAAATTCTTGTGAAATGATATTTTTCTTTCAATAAAAAGGACGCCAATTCATAGTCCGCTGTGCTTTATCGTTCCATTGCTTCATATTTCTTCAAAGATTTTAGGTTACAGTCAATGGTGAGAGCTATTACTACGGTTTTTTTTCGTTCCGCAATTGACCAGCATTTATGTATTGAAGACCTAGAGCTTTACAATTCGACTAGGCCATACAGTGATTTATTGAAGGAAACATTCGACAAGTGCATCATTTTGCGTAATAGACTGGTGACCTGGCCTCCAAGATCATATGAACCTTTGAACTATAACTTGGTAAGAATAATTAACGGAAAAAGAAAAATGATTTGGAAGGCAACGTGAACGCTATGTTTCTGGTCCCAGTTGCTCATAGAAAGGGTCGAACATTGGAGTTCCAGATTGCGTTCTATTTAAGTCAATCGCAGTGATGCCAATAGGAATAATATAGCTGTTATAAGCTTGGTACTAGAAACTTAAAAACAGCGGGGTATCTTTGACTATGTTTTTGAAACGGCGGGAAATGTCAGATCAAAAAAAGGTGTTAAAACTGCAATTAAGTCGTGTATCCCCTCATTTGCAAAGGAAGTAATAGTTCTCGCAAAGGAATAGCTTTTAAAAAGTCCGATAGAGAAGAGGAGTGGTGTATAATTAAAAAATTGGCCTTTGGAAGATGTTTTCGTGGCGCCCGGTAGGCAAGCGCGGCGGCAAGTGCGCAACAGAACGCGCCCCCAAAACTCCTGTCTGTATCAATCTTGCCTACAAGATAAGACTCCCGTTTAGGAAGCGACTTTGGTCCCTGCCCTATTCTAAATTTGGGCGGCTAAATTTCCTTTGGCAATCTCCGCTCACTTGCTCCCCCCTTCGGCCCTGGAACCACGCTTGGGCCGCTAAGGAACCACGCTGTCGTAGGGACACTACCCTTTCCCCAGGAACCTCGCTGTCGTTGGGCCGCTAAGGAACCACGCCGCCGTTGGGTCACTTAGTTTATACGTAGCTTAGGTATTATCGAAACATTGTTAAGGTCTATACTTTGTGTAGTATTATAAACGAAAACATTATAATATCATTAAGTAAAGTATACAAATAAAGAGTAGGTACCTCTTGTGTTCTTGTCCCCTTAACCAAAGTTTTGGTTTTTCTTTGGGTAAACCTTGGATCCGGCGAGCAAAAACCCGGCCTGAGAAAAAGCACATCACAATACAAAGCAACACTGATATGAATAGAGGAATGCCCTTTGTACGCCAAGTCATCACACTGTACAAAGTAATTTCCTCTAGCTCCTTAGCAATTACTCCGTTTTGGCATTGTACGCTCCATGTGCAAGGAAGTACCTGCCAAGTACTTTTATAACCAGTAAACCACATAATTGCCACATTGTAAGAACGCTCTTAAAAAAAGTCGTTACAAATAATTTCATAAACGCCAGAGCTCTATTAGCTGTGTGCTCCTTGAAAGCCAACAGTTAACATTAAGAACATTTCCTAACCCAGCCGCAACGTTCCGCATTTTAAGTTCAAATGTCAACCGACACTAGAACTGCACTCACTTCCCATGACCATTCCGGCCAAGAAAACCAAACAAAAGAAATAACAAAACTATACCCAAGGAAAGGAGGGAAACCATCGGAATTATGTACTTTCCTTATACAGTGGTACCTCCTTCCTTTAGATATGCCATGCACCAGCACCTGTCTTCGGCAACATGCCACGGTCGTTAAGCACATGACCTGTTTTTTTTTTTTTTGTATTGCCCCCTCGACCACGTATCTATTCGGTTCGTATTAACGGTTTACATAAATTTTATCCAAAATGCTGTGCACCTTGCAGAGAAATACCTGTGCAAGTGCATAGAGGTCCTTGACGACAAGTGCCTCCTAATAGTTGTCAAATGAGGGTAATTTCATTACGGTTACCATGCTGAGTGTTATCACATTAAAATACAATTATACATTTTCTTGTGATGTATGGCAACTGTTTATCATATGTGCATCCACGGGTAATTGTTTTTCCATCGATTACGATGTTTACCTATGAATCAAAACGGCTACAATGATGGCGACTACGTCAGCGATAGGGGGCGATAACGTATAGTCTTTATCTGTGCTGAGTGTTGGTGAGCAATGCATACGTCTAGTCGAAAAGGGTTGTTCTAATACCAATAGTCAGTTTGATGGAAAAATTCATGACACATCGAGTGGAGGCAAACCGACTTCCGTTGGCGCAGCTTATTCTTTTAACGCGCGTAAACTTCCCATAGTAATAAATAATATCTGTGTACAATGAGCGATGGGATTCAATTAGAATTGCCTCCTTCAACTTGATGAGGGGGACCTAATGAATTCATATATCAATCAAGTGCAAAGTGATAATCACAGATACATAGTTGCCAAACGATAGTGGGAGTAATGGAATAACTGATTAATTAGACAGAACATACACATGTCTGAGATGGCAAACAAACTGCCAAACTACTGTTGGGAATTGTCTAAGGATAATCAAATTGTTTTATATGTAGTTTTGTAATGTTGAATTTGATTATTAACCACACTGATGGTTTCTCGATGAGTTTATTTTATTGCAATTTAAGTGCACCCCTTTCCCTGTAGCTAATACACTACACAAGTGATCAAACTTTAAGTAAACAGCAGCATTGACATCTACATCCGTCACGCATTCTTTCGGCCTTGCTAATAATCAAGCACTAATGTCGACAGTTGGTTGCCAGCTTTAGTAAAAATGTACCGCATTACTGAAACCGTACCAATAAACAATTATGTCCTTTTCCATTGGGATTTTCGGAGTTTGCTAGCAGATTTTACATTTTTCGTGCCAAATGGAACATAAAACAAGATTTTTCTTTCTTTGCACTCCATATGTGAAGGTGCGTGTTTTAAAAGTCAGCTGTTCGTAAATTGTAACTTGTGTTTATAAAAATCCATTCAATTTATTTTGATATCCATTGCAGCAGTTAAATGTACATTTTTCTGTTCCTTTTTTAAGACTTATCGTCTAAAAACGTAATTAATAACAGACTTTACGGTTTGACAAATGAAAACTGTGTTGGTGTTAGTGCAAGTAGGTAATCTAGTTCAGAAATCGAGATTCAAAAAATGGATCTAACTCTGAAAAAATGTTTTTTTTTTGCTTGCGGCTAATGGAAGATGGTACACGAAATCTGACAGCCAGCTGATTTCGAGAGCAGACTGCTCTGAATCTGAAAAAAGTCCCAATGGAAAACGACATTAGACCTCCGCATTTCCTAGTGCGACAACTTTCTTAGAATCTATTACATTTGTTGGCATCGCAGAATTAAAATTTCATAATTTTTTTTTCATGAAAAACAATGTCAATGGTTTCTTTCACAACGAGGACTTTATTCTTATAAAAGGAATACATAAATTGAAATTAAATTTGCCCAACAGATATCTTTCAAAGGCTTTTTGGGGCATTTATTGAATAATTTGAAACGGTTCTTATTACGACACAAATAAACTCATTAATCAATCATGAAGTACCTACTAGAAATCAGAGGAAAGCGTACCTACTATAAAAAGTACCGAAAATTGTGCCCGAACGAACGATAGGGCATTACTGATTTGCATATGATATTTGACAGATTAGTGGATATTTTGGGCATTACCTATTTTGTGTTTTGTTGTTCGCTTATAATAAATATTAATAACAATAGCTTACAATAAATAAGCGAACAACAAAACACAAAATAGGAAATGCCCAAAATATCCACTGATCTGTCAAATATCATAATTATCTTAGAAATTAATTTTTGATACAATCGTATTGTCATGTCCAAATTTCAAAAGTACCGTTTTTTTAGCGAACAACTGAGTACGTAGTCACGTTAACCTCACCTACCTAAGCGTAAATATCAATTTTGGTTGAAATCTTTAGAACCGTTTTCGAACAAATCGCACTGCAAAAAATAAAGTGCACGTATATTTCGAACAAAACTCAAAAGTTTTGTTGGTTGTTTTCTTATTTTCTTATTTTATTATATAGGTAGGTATTAGGTAAAGATCTGAGAAGCTATGCTAGGTTAAAGAAACGGCTCATGACATATAGAAAAAGGAATACATAGTGTTAAATAAAATTCACTTTTATTTTTAAGCGTTGAAGCATGTGTTGCCGGATAGAAATATTATAAGGGAGTACCGCAGTCAAAAAAGGGGAGTATTTTGAGAAAAAGTAGTAAAGACATTTTTTGGTCTTCAAAAATAAATGTGAGCACAACATTTTTTTTAACTTTCTGTAAAAGAAAAAAATTATAAAAAATGAAAACAAATAAATATTTTATTAATTCTAATAAGAAAAGTTGGCTATTGGCTCTTGCTGAAGGTGATTTTGCTAAATTTATAGGAACAGCAGCAAACTCATTTGTTTTAGAACCTCCAGCACAAGACACATTTACAGCTTCTTTTTCATTTACCGCCTCCAAGATATCCAATTTCACCAAATTTATGTATATAAAAATAAGTTGTATTGTGTTTGTCACCAATGTTCTCTGTAATGCGTAAACCGATTTTGATTCTGGAAATTTCCCATGAAAGGTGACGTTCATACCATGGTTCGTATGTATATACGGTCTTTGTAGGTATATTGGTTTATGAGATATAAGATTTTTAATGTTTTTTTTTGTACGGGCGGTGTCACTTTCCTGAGTCCAATTTCGACTAATCTTCACATGTATACTCCTGGGCCAATACCTAAGATTGTGTGTAAATTTTAACTCAATCGATTCGGCGGCTTTCGAAATATACGATTTATTTTTATGTTTTTTTTTTTTTTTAAAGCTTTTTCTTAACTACTGAACCGATTTAAATCAAATTTTGCACACAGTTTGATCTAACTTGAGAGATAGGAAAGATAACTCAATTTTCAGTCGCATTATTTTTCTTTTCTTATTATTTAACAAAGAGTTATAATTATAGGTATATATAATTCCTTCGGGGTGAAATTCGATGACGTTATAACTCGAAAACCGCTGGGTCGATTTTCATAATTTTTTTGTATTTCGAACTTAAAATATAAGATACGATGGACTCGATAGGTGACGCTATTATCGATCACCGAAAACACTCCATAAAATTTCCATAAAATTTTGTGTATGTATATGGTATATAAGCGGGATAGGAAAACTGGATGTGGCACCTCCCAACCAAAAAAAAAAAGGAAAAAAATTAAAATCACCTTAGCCACAGCAACGCGTGGCTGGGTCTTCTAGTTATCTACAGTTTACTTTGATTGCTCTGATAGGAAAAATAGTATGTCAAGCATTAATTTAACAAAACTTTTATTGAACTTTACATACAAATTCAAGGAGTTAAAAAAAAAAAAAAAAAAAAACAGAACCACCAAACCGCAATCTCAGGTAACAGTAAAAAAAATACCAAACTGACATTTGAAAATTGCATGAAGACCACGAAAACAAAAAACAAACTAGAAATAGGGAAATTCCCTTTCTAGCGACAGTTTGGCTGATAAAAGTGCTGACAAATTTGCATTAAAATTTAAGTGAATTCAATTTTTTAAGGTTGAAATTACACTTTCCTGCAGGTGTAACATATGTTAGGTCTTTAAAAAAATAGGAGTACGAATGTGAAAGGAGGAGTACGGGAGTACGGAGAGGCTGAAAGGAGTACAATACTCCTATGGGAGTACTTTCGGCAGCACTGGTTGAAGCTCTAGCAACAGACAATTCTCGCAAGTTCTGGTTAGAGAGTTAAAAGCGCCTACTTTACTATTTTATAGCTTTTACACTTTACAAGTTTTTGAGTACGAGAAAAAGTGTAGTAGGAGTTTTCGATTTTTGATCTGTTTGGAAATGATTTTCTTTTTGACTGGAGTGGATTAATGACGCTGGTTTAAGTTGTCAATAATTCGAAGTATTGTTGTGATAGATCGATATCTTTTCATATAAATATAGATATGTAAATGTATATGAAAGAATTCAGAGATTGCATTAGCAGTTATGAACTGAATATCATGATGAACGTGTGTGGGCGTGCAAATGAAGTGTGATATTCTGATTGTTGGAATTATTTTAAGGTGAATACATATTTAAAAAGGTTGAAAAAAGTTGAAGTGGGTAATATTTGCTGAAAATAAGTTTTGCGTTGCTGTTATTGCATTTTTAATGGCTGTTACAATTTAAATTTTAAAGTGCGGTATTGAGTTTTAAAAATACATATGAACAGAGATCGGATTTTGGGTAGCCATTTTTGAGAAACGGATTTATTCGAATTTTTTGAGAAAAACTAAGTACGGGATCTTATTTAAAATACTGATATTATCTTTAATATCTAAATATTGCAATGTTTAGATTGAAAAATAGTATTTGTTAACTATATAGGTGAAAACCGATTATAATTTATAGTTCACGATATAAGCATTACTTGGTTTTTAAAGTTTCATCGAAGTCAAAAATGGGCTTTTCGAGATATGAGCAATTTTTAAAATTAGTATTTCCGGTGATTCGAATTGAAAAGTAAGGACGCAACAATTTTAAGAACATAAATATTACTCTAAGTTTGTGTTTTGGTCAAAATCGTTATTGCCGTTTTCTGGTAAACTAGGGAAAAATAAATTAAAAAAAAAACAACTTTTTTCAAAAATCCATTTTACGATAATACCAAGGAAAACTGAGTCTGCCATTAAGTTGGAAATTACCAAATTACCTTAAAAACTAATTTTTGTTACAATTGTATGGAACGTTTTCGAAATATGTCCAAATTTCAAAAGTATCGTTACTCGAATTTTTAGCCAAAAACTGGGTATGTAGTTATGGTAACCTCACCCACTTAAGCTTAAATATCAATTTTGGTTGAAATCGTTAGAGCCGTTTTCGAGCAAATCAAACTGGTACGAACATTTTGTATGGGAAGTACCATTAATATTGAGGTTACCTTGCAAAATAAAAAACGGCCCCGAACTGTAAGCCCACAAACTCCAAGTCCGAAGTTTGAACGAAATCCGGGCAGCCGTTAAGGCTGTAGGCCTGTGGAAGGACGGACAGACAGACAGACAGACGGACGGACAGAATTTTGCGACCCACTTTTTTAAGTACGTCTATCATCGTAGTTTCAGAATTGATTAACATCTTGAATTAAAAATTTGTACAATTTTTTTATTTTTTTTTATAATTCACTAGTGCTCAAGGGGTTTTTGTTCCGTTATAATGCTAATGCACAGCACGAGTGGAAGGGTTAATAGGGAGGATAGAGAAGAGGTACTGGTGCACATTGGTCTTAAACAATTGTGGGCTGTAATGAGAGGGGAAACCCGTGTGAGGCAATGCATTCCACATACGTGTTGTTCGACTCACAAAAGAATCTCTATATTTTACAGTACGTCCGAAGGTAGGCTTAAGGGTGAACTGGTGTGCATTCGATGTGTGACGGGTGTTGCGAGAGAATTGTTGAAGGGGCGGAATGCAGTTAGCTATTTCATCAGAGCATCGGTGGTGAAAATATCGATAAAATAAGGAAAGGCAAGAAACATTTCTGCGATGTTCGAGCGGGAGTTAAGTATCCATAGCAAAACATATTGAGAAAAAAGATAACATTATTTGTATTCAATGATATCTTTAGTCTCTAGTACAGTCTTGCACACAACGCTACAATGATAACATATGTAAAAGAGATAATATCGTTTGTATACAATGTTGGAATATTATCTCTTCTTCATTATCAAGCAAGACGATTGTACGCTTGGGTCTCCTTGTAGATAGATAAGAAAAGTATATAAATACGACTGTATGATGAATTTATCAACAGTCTTATTGTAACTACATAGTAGCCTTAAGCTCCTTTTAGAATTAGTAAAAAGTATTTCAATAATAAAGGACATAGTTCCAAATAAATATTGTTTAATTTTAAAAGTAAGAAACAAGTGTTTTAATTGGCGATCCTGCCAGGAGGTTAAATATACTTTTTAACTTCAATCGAGCGGACCTCGGGAACAAGTAGTGAAATCTAGTATAAACAGAACACTCGCGTTACCGGTTACAAGAATTACCTAGCATAGCAGGTACAAATATAGCTTCTTCGTACGAAGCAGCAAAGCAATTCAGTGAAAGTGTATATGTGGAGAAAAAAAACACACAAATTCGACGACAACAGACACGAGTTCAAAATGGAACAACTCGCAGTATTAATGGCAAGATTAGAAGCTTTAGAAACCAGGAGCAACACAGTAACACAAACCCTAGAGCACACACGCACAGAGAATGCAAGGTTAGCAGCAATAATAACTAACCAAAATCAAATAAACACTAATTTAGAAACAAAACTAAATGAAGTAAAATCTGGATTAGGCATAGTACCAAACATACCTGTGCTAGAGGAAATAAGAACCACATATACAGATGGTAGTGAAATACAGTTAGACGCATTTAAAAGCCTACCTATTTTCAACGGCGATCAATCAAATTATCGGTCGTGGCGCGAAGAAGCATCCAGATTAATGGACAGCATTAAAAACTTCAAAACACACAGTAAGTACGCAGCAGCATTGACTATAGTGAAAAGTAAAATACAGGGTGCAGCCGCGAATGTGTTAACTAATTATAACACAATTTTTAATTTTGAGGCGATACGTAACAGATTAGATTATACGTACTCTAATCAAGAACCTCTATACGTGCTACAAGACATGATGAAAGCCATCACGCAAAAAAGAAGCACACTGTCTGAATACCACGACGAGATAAATAAAAATCTCAATTTAATAATATCAAAAATCACTATGTCAGGTGATCCGCCGAATATAATCGACAGACTAATTAAAAATGCTAACGACGACGCAGTTCGTATATTCATTGATGGTATGAGTGACAACTTTACAAGAGGATCATTATATTCAGCTACAATAAATGATCTAGAACACGCATTCGCAATTGCTCGCAGAATAGAACATGATAATGTGCACAGGCATTTACATCTCACTCAGGATAAGCACCACAAAAATATGCCACATGAACGCAGAAACGAAAGAAGACCAAATTATTCGAGCCAAACAACGAATTATCAACCCCAGAAGCAATACGATAATATGCAGCAACACAATCAAGGACCACAGCCGATGGAGATAAACTCGAGACAAATTGTACATGCACAGCGACAAAATTGGAATCAATACAAACCCGATGTATATAATCCACCAGCGAAACGTGAACACAGCGGGAGTTTCAACACACACAACAGACCGCAACGATCTTATCAGCAGAACTTCAAGCAGCAGAGAGTAAATAACTCCCGACAACAACGCAGAGACGATGTCAGCAGTACATATGCAGAAGCAGATGAAACGGAATGTATGGTAAATAATAACATAAGAATAGATCATTTAAACTAGTAGACGGGTTGCCCTGCTTAAATTTAACTAGTACTATTTCTAAGAAAATTTATAAAATTCTTATTGATACTGGTGCAACCCATAATTACATTAATAGAAAATGCGATTCTAGCAAAAAAATTAAAATTAAACCTATAAAAATAAAAACAATGCATGGTTATTCTATGGTAGATACAAAGAAAGTAGTTAGGATATTAAAGAAAAATATAACATTTTTTGAATTAGAGGATATTCAGTCTTTTGATATGATATTAGGATATGAAGGACTTAAAGTTCTAAACGCGGAAATAAATTTCAGTAATATGACTCTAACTACCATAAGCAGTGTCGAATCTATTCAGAAAATTAATTACATAATTGGGGAAAATAATATTTATAAAGCAGACATAGATAGACTGATGAAGATTAATAACAGCATAGGACCGTTACCCTTTACAGATACTATAGAAGCAAGCATTAGGACGACCAATGATAATCCGGTTTATGTTAAACAATATCCATATCCCATAGCAGATAACGAATTCGTAAACAAAGAAATACAGAAACTCTTACATGACGATATAATAGAAAAAAGCCATAGTCCTTATAACAGTCCCATATGGACAGTACCTAAAAAAGGTTTGGACGAAAAAGGAAAACCAAAACGGCGCATGGTTGTTGATTTCCAAAAACTTAACGCTCACACTGTAACAGACAGATACCCCATTCCGGATGTCAACATGACAATTCAAAATTTAGGTAAAGCCAAGTACTTTACAACATTAGATTTGGAGTCAGGTTTCCACCAAATTAAAATCAAAACAGATGATAAAGAAAAAACAGCTTTTGCTATAAATGGCGCAAAATATCATTTTAAACGAATGCCTTTCGGGCTCAAAAATGCACCAAGCATATTTCAGAGATGCGTGGACGACATTTTGAGAGACTTTGTAGGTAAATTCGTACACGTTTACATTGATGACGTATTGATATATTCTTCATCTGAGGAAGAACATATACAGCACATAAGTCAAGTATTCGACGTACTCAATAAAGCCACATTAAAAATATCTGATGAGAAAAGTAAGTTTTTTCAAGAAGAAGTAGAATACTTAGGTCACATAATCAGACATGGTAGAATCACTACGAACCCTGAGAAAATAGCAGCTATAGAAAATTTTCCAGTCCCACAAACGGTAAAGGATTTGAGAGGATTTTTAGGTCTTACAGGTTACTATCGTAAGTTTATAAAAGGATACGCAAGCATAGCCAAGCCCCTGACATTATATTTACGAGGAGATAACGGTAAAGTAAACAAAAACCAAAGTAAAAATATTAAGTTAAATCTGAATGATTCAGCATTAGAAGCGATTAGAATTTTAAAAAATTATTTGAAAGAACAAGTCGAACTTTTTCAACCGGATTATAGTAAACCATTCGAGCTTACTACTGATGCATCCAACATAGCTATTGGAGCCGTACTAAGTCAGAATAAGCAACCTATACACTTCTTGTCAAGAACACTGAGTAAGACAGAAGAGAACTATAGCACAAACGAGAAAGAGCTATTAGCGATCATATGGTCCTTACAAAAACTCAGAAACTACATATATGGTATAGCAGACTTAACCATATATACCGATCACCAGAGCCTTATATATTCTGTATCAGAAAAAAATCCCAACACAAAGCTGAAACGTTGGAAGGGAATCATTGAAGACTTTGGAGCAAAATTAGTTTATAAACCAGGAAACCTAAATCTTGTAGCTGACGCATTATCACGTCAACGCATAAATACTTCTACCATAGAAACAGCACATTCAGCTGAAAGTTCTTCTAATGATATAATAAAAACTGTGAATCAGCCTTTTAATGCATACACTGCACAGTTCGAACTTATTGAAGATATAACAAATAATATCGAAACACAAATCTATTTTAGTAACAAAATAAGACTCATAATAAAGTTTAAGGACAAAGACTCTTTACTAAGGCAGATGAAAGAAGTTATACAACCCCAAAAGATTGTAGCTTTGCATACGAAATTTGAAAACATATACAAATATGGTGAAAACATAAAAAAAGAATTCCCACTAGTAAGATTTATATTCACACCAAGAAAACTTCAAGACGTGACAAATTTGGAGGAACAACTAAAACTTGTAAGGGTAACTCACGAAAGAGCACACCGAGGGTTACGTAACAATATACAAGAAATCTCAGAGAAATATTACTGGCCCGATCTAAATAAACACGCAAAGAGTTTCAACAGAAAATGCATAGCATGTCTATTTGGAAAATATGAAAGAAAACCTATCAGAGAACCTCTGAATAATTCAGAAATACCAACACATGTGGGAACACACATTCATATGGACATATACTTCAACGACAAGTATACTTTCCTTGTAACAGTAGATAAGTATTCTAAATATACAATCCTTCGGGAAATCGAAACTCGAAACAGACTGTACGACGTTATGGAAGAGGTCTTATCTAATTATTTCCCAAAATGTGAACGACTCATGACAGATAACGAGAAGGGATTCAAAACAGAAATGGTGAACCAAATGTGTTTGAAATACAACATAACTAAAGTAGAAACTCCAGTATACAGATCGACAGCGAACGGTCAGGTAGAACGTGTAAACGGTACAATAACTGAACTGTCTAGAATATTCACAATTCAGAATAAAACAAGACTTATCGAAGAAATATTTAGAACAGTGCGTGAATTAAATAATTCTATACACTCAGTTACCGGTTTGAAACCTAGAGACATTTTCTTTAATCAAAATAAATATAGCAATAGTGAAATTATAATAAATAAACTAAACTCAGCATCCAAAAAAGTGATCGAACGTCTAAATAAAGGAACTCGACACAGAGAGTATAAAAAAGGAGATAAGATAATGGTAAGAATCACAGGTCTTAGAAAGAAATCTAACGCCAGATACATAACAAGAATAGTAGAAGAAGATAAAGGAGACACTGTAATCTCTAAAGAAGGAATAAAAATTCACAAGGATAACATAAAGAATTATCATTTTTCAGATGACGAAAATATTAATATTCCTAACATTACTAGGAATTGTACAGAGTCAAGAAGGGCAAGGAAACGTTCAAATAACTGAGTTACTAAACAAGAAGTTTATACTTACGCAAACAGATGACGTGTATTTATTCAAAGAACAAACTTATTTGTTACATGCCACCAACCTGACTTCGATATTTCAACCTTACGTAAATATCGTAACTAGTAAATATCAACCTACACAAGAAGAAAAAATTTGGTTAAGTAAAATTAAGAATTTAGCAGACCAATTACAAGAACATACTAGGCATACTAGATCAATTAACTTTTTAGGAACAGCTTTCAAATATGTGTTTGGTAATCCTGACCATTATGACTTAGTTAACATAGAAACGAGTATAAATAATCTCATAGAAAACAATAATAAACAAAAAACTATAAATTCTAGATTTGAACAAATTTTGCAACAATTCGAAGGTCAGAGCCTTAAAGAACATTTAGTAATAGAACAAGTGTACGAACAATTATTATTATTGACCAGAACAATTAATGCAGCAAAAAATAATGAATATTTATCAGAAAGCCTAGACTTAGATGACATTAAAAATATTATTCAACATGAAATAATTCAAGTACCCATAATAAATATACTTGAGTACTCTAAAATATTATTAGCTAGAACTGATGAATTCTTCATCACAATATATAAATATCCAGTTCTAATTAAATCATGTAAATTGTATAAAGTAACACCTTTAAATTCAAAACATGGAAAAATCATTACAGATAAAACAATTGCCTTATGTAACCAAACTTATTTAAGAACAAGAAATTGTCAAAATCATCTAAGTAAAAACATTTGTGAAATTAACTTTGAAGAAGAAAATTGTCTTATTCCACTTTTAAAGAATATAACTTCAAAATGCAACATTAAACAAGAATACGATTACGACTTAGAAATTGAATCCGGTGTTATGTTATTAAGCGGTAAGCATAAGTTAAATAATCAAACAATTAATGGTATAAACTTAGTTACTTATGAAAATACTATAAATCTAGACGATAAAATATACAAAAACATGCATAAGCAAATTAAAGAAGTTATATTAAGAAATCATAATTCAGAGTCTTACATCGACCAAATAATTAAAGAAGATACAATGTACAAATTCGATAACATAGATACTTTAAAAAAACTAATTATTCCTTTTGAAGAAAAACCGATATTATCAACTATATACACAATTGTAACACTGATTGTTATTCTAGCATTTACGTACGTAATGATAAAAACTATACAATGTATAACAGATCGTCAAAAACAAAAAAAGATTGACGCATATAACAAAACTTATGAAAGAGAAATGTTAAAAATAGCGTCGAAAAATCGGGACGATTTCGTTTAACAAGGGGGGGAGTTAAGTATCCATAGCAAAACATATTGAGAAAAAAGATAACATTATTTGTATTCAATGATATCTTTAGTCTCTAGTACAGTCTTGCACACAACGCTACAATGATAACATATGTAAAAGAGATAATATCGTTTGTATACAATGTTGGAATATTATCTCTTCTTCATTATCAAGCAAGACGATTGTACGCTTGGGTCTCCTTGTAGATAGATAAGAAAAGTATATAAATACGACTGTATGATGAATTTATCAACAGTCTTATTGTAACTACATAGTAGCCTTAAGCTCCTTTTAGAATTAGTAAAAAGTATTTCAATAATAAAGGACATAGTTCCAAATAAATATTGTTTAATTTTAAAAGTAAGAAACAAGTGTTTTAATTCGGGTCAGTAGACTCCGCTATATTTCTATCACCTATAAGTTTTATCGCGCGCTTTTGAATTCTGTCTAGTAGGTGCAATGAAGTTTTTGGTGCACCTGACCAGATATGAGCGTTGTACTCAAGCTTAGGCCGAATAAAGGCCTTGTATATTGTAGCTAAGTCAGAGGGTGTAAAGTACTTCTTACATCGATTTAAGAAACCTAGACATTTCGCTGCGTTTTTGGCGACTTCGTATATGTGGTCATTCCAACGGAGTTTGTCGTTGACACATTTACCAAGTATGGAAAGTCGTTCGGTTTCGTCGGACTCGGGAAGAGTCCAGAAGAGTAGGACAAGTGGAAAAGCTTACGCAGTGGTTTTGCCAGCGTTGAAGAACACTTCTTCAGAATTATGGGGGATATACCATCTGGACCAGCGGATTTGTGAATGTTAAGATCTTTTAATACTTTCGCTACTGTGCGAGTGCGGAAATGTATTTGTCCCATGAAATATTCTACGCTCTCAAGCACAGGTGGAGACAAGATGTAATCTGGAATGTTGGAGCTTGCGGCGAATTGCACAGCTAGCAAATTTGCTTTGTCCAAAGAGCTGACAGCTGGAATGTCATTGTAAACGAGTGTGGGGATTGACGACGTGGTGGAGTTCTTAATATTTTTCACGAAAGACCAAAACTGTTTACTACCACTGGGACAGTGAAGTATTTTTTGTCGTAAGTTTTGGTTATGAGAAAATTTTGCACGTCGTATCACGGAGTTGCAGTCATTGATTTTAAAATTGGACGGATATTGCGTTTTATTATGACGCCTGGTGAACTGTCATAATCAATAAATATTTTCCTCCGTCCATTAGTAGAGAAAAAACTTTCCATCGAATTTATAGCCTCACAGGTATATCGCCATTTTAAATAGCTATACACTTTGGAAGTCTAGTCTTTCTTGTCTAAAATTGTCAACACTCTTGCTTTGCTTCATTTTATTACCTACACGCTGTTCTTGGTTAATTATATAAACATCAATAAACAAATCTATACCAGTGCACATATTACCAGCTTTTATTTGTCCAAATTCTTCACAGGACGTCTACGCTTCGCAAGCAAAAAAAAAAAAGTCGATGGTGTTTAACATTTTTCCGTAAAGTTCGCCGACATGACCAATTAACTTTCTGTAAATATACCGAAAGTGTTTCGTTTTTCGTTTAAATAATGTTTACCTACCGATTTGAATAATAGCACAATTTATTGTTTGTAATAAAAATAACTTTTAATTTTCTCAACGCATTTCTTTTTATGCTGTTATTGCTTTTCTTCTGGTATGTGCGCAATGGTATTTTTAAAAAAACAAACAAATTTATAAATAAAATGGTCGGGGTGAATATAAAACAACGCTATTCCGACTTTAATTTGCGTGCTTTTCTAATTTTACTTATTTGATTATATAATTGTAATTAATTTCATAAACTATTCTTGGGCCTTAAGACGTCACTGTAAATGAACGGGTTAAAGAGCAAGCTGACGCAAAAACATACTTATTTCCAATTCACACTATCAATGTGATGCGTATTTAAGACTTGTTATTGAAATTATAATTAAACTGCTTATCTTTTGTTTGTTTTTACACATAGCATGTGAATTTGTACGGCTGTTTCGTTGTAAGACAAGTTGAAAATAATTTTGAAAACAAATACATCACGTGTTGGTATAATCTGTGTAATCAGAATCACCCAAATGATTTTAAATATCTTCGCCTCTTTCTTGCACTTGTAGTCCTATAAATTGAGGGAGTGTCGAACCAGTTGATCTACAACAAGTTCATCAAAATAAAACTGCCCAAGGCCTCGGTTCTTACTTAAGTCAGTAGGATCGCTCACAGCTAGGCTAAAGCAAAAGAGAGGGTATTCTTTTGAATCTTGCTGTAAGCGACCCACTTATAATCCTGAAAGGGAAATAGTGCCATGAAATTCTTAATGCGGATAACGTTACTAATGCTATTTCCAAAACTGTTCTTATTTGTCGCTTATTGCAACGATATGATGAAACAGATCACTAATTGCATTGCCGACGAACTTAGTGAAATGGTACCGCACAACTCTGTTATACATTATTCACACCGAGCCGAAAACCGGGTTTTCGCGAAAACACTAGAAAACTCGAAAACAGAAGTTTTCCCATGTATATTTCAGTTTTTAAAACGAGTCGTTTAAAGTCTTTTCCACGAAAGCACCACGAAACGTTATAAACCTTTTCAGCTCCCTAAACTTGAAGATATATTTGGACGAATACTTCATCGGCAATTACCGCAAATATAAGCACTAGTCGCCTTCAGCGCTGCATATTAAGCTTCAGGAGCTATCGATATACGTATTAAAAGTTTAATTGCCCAACATTGTTGTCTTTTGTTGAATGCGTTTTCGTTGTAGCTTTGGTACAAATAACTTGAATGGTTGTCACTTTAACATAAAATAAAACTACAAGGTCCCTTACTCTCCACAAGCCCCAGCAATGGAAATGCAACTTGTCGACGGCCACATAAATGTGTTCAAAGCTGATGACTCAAAGCTTGCAAATGCAATGTGACTAACAATCATGCTTATTTTGACATTCGAACGAATAGCCAATTCGAACGAATGTCTATCAAAATACACAAAGTTCATTCGAACGAATAGAGACATTCCTTAGAATTGGCTATTCGTTCGAATGTCAAAATAAGCATGAATATGTAATCTAAAGCATGACCGGAGCTTATGAGTTATTGCTATATCATCAAAGTAAGCAAAGAAATTGAAGCAGTTCCTTGTAAACAACGGGGGAAAATATATCTACCCTAACCCATCCATTAGAAGAAACAGCTCAAAGTGCTAAATTATACATCGGAGCCTTATTCTGAAATTCAATAATGTTTATCGAAATATGTTTCCAACTGCTTGCTTACCGCATGATTTTCGTCAGAGTGTAATCCACAAACGAGCTCCAGCATATTATTGAATGACATTCCACACCGCACACACTAGCACAATTAGTTATTCTCTCGGTTGCAGGCACTTTTCCGTTTCGCAGTACCACAGTGCACTCTCTCTCGGAAACCGCACTCTTCACAATACAGATTTAGCAGTGATTTGGCGCGCTCACATTCATATTAGAATTTCACCCTCGCGTTCACAAACAAAGCCCCCCGGCCAATTATATACTCGAAATGGGAATTTCATTAAAATGTCGTTACTCATGTAAACGCTACTCATTTACACATGAGTGCCTGGAAAACAGCAATGTTGTGCTCCAAACGACTACTTTCTTTTAGATACTGGCGCTATTGTACCACAAACGCGCGTACTTACGCAATGGGAAGGGAAAACAAATCCTACAGATAAGATTAACAAATACACTACCCACTTAATATCCAATATTGGGATTCCAATTCGAATTCCCTTACCCGCCGCCAGAGCTGATAAGACGGATACGATAAAACACTTCGATTTCGAAAACTGTTGTTCATTCACGAAGATGATTGACACAACTAACAAATGGAGAACAGTCGCAGAATTACATGCGACCGACTTACTTTAGTGCTGTATTTCAATTTTCGATTAGATACATTTATTCACAATTAATTGACACAAATTAAGCGAATTAAATGACGCCGCCGGCCGTCGTCGTCGGACAGAGTATACGTAACTCTTTGCCTCCGAGAAGGCAACAACAGTACAGACAAAAAAAGGTATGTAATGCGAAACGAACAAGCTCGTGGTAATGATGTCATCTATTTCCGGAGATGACTTTGTTTGACAAGTTCATACCAAGTTGAACCCAGAATGAGTTGCGCTTTTAAAGTACGAAATTAGCACACGGGCTACAAGGCTATAGGTACCTGTAACTCATTTACGATCCACGCCTACTTTTCCTTTCAAAAGGTTTTTCACGTCCGACGGGTTTCTAATGTTAGCAGCAGGGTGTTAGCGACAAGGCACTGCCAGCTATGAACAACGTTTTGTTTATGTATGTCTCGCCGAAATA